>CM049308.1:90647623-93172623 GCA_026874595.1 Sipunculus nudus
AACGTGCATAATTAATAAGTTTAATATTCCCCCCCCCCCCACCCTTTGTCTTCGGGCCCTGTAACACAATGGCTATAGAGTGTGTGATGGCGGGACAGAGTTTTACTCCGGGGGCCCTATCTGGGGTTCTCATACATTTTGCGGTGACCGGCCCGAATTAATCCATATCGGCGATCCCTTTTCAAAAGGGGGATCTCGGAAAGAATTGTTTAGCAGGAGCCCTCTTCGTGACCCGATACGCTTGAGTGCACATCTACCGGGTGGCAGGAAATCGTGATGGATAGGCCCCAAAAAAGGTATGCTTCTCAGGCACTATACTTCACAAACCTTTGGGCCGGGCGATATTTTACCTTTGCTTTGTATGTTTCGATCAAAATTTCATATGATCAGGGGAAAGCATGAAAATAACAGAATTATTTTGCTAAACACGCAAAAGCACTAAATAACAAAGGAAATCTGTTCTAAATTGTATTATTTTATCTGGAAACTTGAAAGATGAAAATCAAAATAATTTTTTTATGCGGGGGGGGGGGGGGGGCCCGAGAAACATACCTTTTATTTTTTTGGTCTTATACAGTCGCACGAAGTCCAGGGCCTTGCACGCGATTGAGGTCCTTGAAAAATATTCACCAACACATGTAGGCCTACTATGTAACAGATGTAAAGAAAATGTTAACCCAATTCACGTCGTGGTTGGTACAGTGATGTTAACATGCGTGGACAAGCACCAAAGTTGTAAACACATCAAATTGACTTAAAATGCTTTGGAAATCGAGATTTTTTCTCATTACTGCAATTACAAATGTAAACCTCCTGCGAAATGTATATTTGATACGTGGTATTTGTTTCTTTTACATGCATGTGCCATCTGGTTTTCAATAATGTTTATGTAATACTTTTTGTTTTTAAAGACTTTTAATTCTTTAATTCAGATTGTATGCTTATTGCGTATTAGTCATGGCCATCATTGTTAGTATTTTCACATATATAACTGGTATTTTTGCATTTTCTTCGTGGACGGTTTCTTTTGTATGTATATGTAATACTGTTGATCAGTTTCTAATGTCACATGGTACATGTGTGGGTGACTATTTGTCAAAGACCCCGACCACATGTTAAGCTATGGCTTCGGGTGACCGTGTGCGACTGCACGCTGTTCCGAAACATGTGCCGAATGCTGTTCCGAAAATATTTATCCACAACACGAAAGATTTGTGTGATTTTCTGTATCTCCGGATTTTCCTCGGAATTCCGGTACCACCACACGAATTGTAGTGTTCGCCCTAATCCGTGCGTAGCACGGGTATTGCTAGTGAAAGGTTAAAAGTCTAGAACTCGGACTTGGAAGTGATATGTCTGCTTCATATAAAAGCGACTTTAAATACTAGAAGGCACTAACTAGAGAGCTGACTCATTCGCCAATAAATAAACAACATTGTGTCTATGAGTGTGTGATCTTGGGCATGTATAGTGCATGTAAACAATTAGGGTTAATAATTGTTATATGAATATGTATCTGTGCGTAACATAAGTAAACCATTTACTTGAAAATAGCTTGGTTTTTGTAAGAGGGATGTGCGAGGAACATGCGGGAGGGAGGAACTGGCGGATATTTTACGATACGTTACCCGCGGATAACTTTCTCTGATATCTCGATTAGAATCGAGATTAAATTTGTAGAGATTTTTTTGTGCAAAAAAGATCATCTGTTCACATGTAAAATTAAAACGTGTGTTTTGTAAACTGGCATCGGTGGAGAAGAGCTCAAAACAGCAGGTCATGTTTCCCCAATGGTTTCCTTTTTAACTCGAATAGGAAATGGAAGATTTTTAAAAGTGCCAAGTGATCAAATCACAATTTTTCAGATTTAAAACAGATCCGAAACTTGTGTTTACATTTATAATCTGGTCCACTGTTGTTTTTCTCTGTTTCCCCTGATTCCTTGTTTAATAAACTTCACCATATTCCATCCATTTAGTGGAGACTGAGATTAACAAGCTGTTAGAATTAAACCAAAAACTATTCATAAATAAAGCGTGTTCATTCAGTTAGCATCAAAAGACAAATAAACCTCAGTAAATGCATCAATTTTATTAACGAATGAATGCAAACTGTGCTTAACTTAATATACGTCATATGAATATATATGAAACTATAAATACTACAAATATTGATATAGGGCAATGTCAAACGATAATCCATATTTACATTTACTAGGGATATTTACACAATAGACAATATTATGCGCTGTCTATAAGAAATTTATATATTTATAAAATAAACTTCACTGAAGTATTAACAAAGAAACACAACAACCTATAATGAACATGAATGTAAAGGGCTGACTATGGAAACAGATACTGTAAATATCAATCAGTTGAAATCGTGTATCAAAATCAATGTCTAATTTTTTTTTTATTTATTTAATCTGGTACATGTTGGAATATCGTTTAAATGCTTAAAACTGACTCTTATAAAATAACATAGTTAAATACTGTATGAAAGGCCTTTGTTTTTGCATAAAATCTTCATATGATACTGATATATCAGTTCCATATAAACACACAAAATCATAGAACTACATTTACAGTCACTATGTAGATGAACAGATTCTAAGTACGCTTAATCATATAATATTTATAATGACACCGTTGATGTAGATTGGAAAGCTTTGCCAGGTTTTATCCAGACGATGGCACCAGTGAGATTGTGAGATTATTTGTCGTCGCGCGTTATAACGGCAACTATAATTCCGAGGATAGCGCCAACCAAGCTGAGAGCGCAGTGGGCGGCGGCCAGGTAAAACCCCACGATGAACCTTCTCTCATAAAACTGTCTCGTGTTAACGCCGAACACACTGAGGGCAGCCACACTGAAACACACTGAAAAGGCACCGCAAGTTAAGTATATTCAATCACGTCTGTTTATATATAACTTATGACATGTATACATGCATTTAAAATCTACGACAACTTCTAGGTATTTGCATATAATTGGCAATATCTACTTTTATTCATCAAATTAGATTTCCAAATAAACGAATCGCCTGATATTTTATTAATATATTCTTCCATTTGTAGAAAATATGAAAAGCGTCGATAGTACTTACGTTTGGTGGCTAAATTTTTAGCAGGACCAAAAAACAATAATAATAATAATAATAATAATGATAATAATAACAATAATAAAGACAATAATAATAATAATAATAGTAATAATAATAATAAATGGTATAACTGACAAATACATACCTGTGAGGAATCCCCCCACTGTTACCACAATGACGGTCACCCTCATTCTGATTCTCTGAATCAAGACATAGAGGACAGCACCGACAGCGGCTGAGATGTTACCCAGCAGGGCAAGAATCATCATGGCGGTGGTTGTCGACAGCCAGACTACAAGTAAATATCAGATATAACAGAAACGTTATCAGAAACCAAAACCTCCGCCAGGATACTTATCAATGATTTTGAAAGCAAATTGGTGGTGAAAATTAATTCAAGATAATATTTCTAGGTCTTCCTCAGAATCAGAATGTTGTACAGTTATAGTGAAGCAGAGTATGGAAAATAACAATTAAATATATATGGCACTAATTAAAGCTAGCTGGTAAATTTCCTTTAAAAAATGATATATGTGTCTAAAATTAAAATATGACATAGGGGCATGGCCATGTGTAACGTATTGTAAACATCATACAGTTACTGACACCTATAACCGATATCAGATAAGAAATTTGACTCGTTTCATGAGATTCTTAGCTGTAAATTTCAATCTCTGCTACTCATGATTCAGTCTGAGTAACCGGGTACCTACAGGTGTGTTATAGCTTGGCCTCATACATCACTCTGGTATATGTATGTAACCTCGGCTGTAAGGTTCACCAGTGAAATAGAAGGCTAACATATATCTGTAATGCCAAAGGTCAAATGGCGGCCGACACTGTTCAAGAAGCATTCAGAAATTCTGACCCGTTTCTCCCACTTATGACTTGGTCGTATATAATTTTAAACTCCTCCCTGAACCGTTCATTATAATTAATTGAATGTTGGTAAAGAATTCACAGCTTGACGAGCACATAACTCTACAGATAATTAAATGCCTGCAAATACCGTGTTTAAATGAACCGATGATGTCGATGTGATAAAAAGTTGTGATGCCACGTAAATGATTGGAATTCGGGGCGGATCCAGGATCTAGGAAAAGAGGAGGGGGTGGGGGTCCAGGCGGAATAATTTGTCTGAAACCCTTAAAAAATGTTGCGGCGGGTGAAAAAAAAGGTTGGGGGTCCGGACCCCCTTGGACACCCCCCCCCCCCCCCCGATCCGTTTCCGGCATTTCACTTTTGATTTTCCGGCTGATAGAAATGATCGCCAGATAAACTGGAATAGGGGGAGGTTTGGTGGGGGGGGGGGGGGGATTTAGTCCACGAGGTCCTTGATACATGAATGTTTCAAGAATGAATATACATTTGGTTTAATGACATAATCACCAGCAGACTAATGACCAACAGATATCCCTTTCAATTTTGCCCTATGCCCATTATTGTGAATTTCAAACTCTGCCCGACATTAGTCCATTTGTGTAAAAATATATGAAGGTATGCTTGCTTTGTACTATTTCTCTAGCAAGAAGTTTATGCAGATGTACAAGATGTCCCAGATAGCGATCAGCCTTAATAAAACTTAATTACAGTAAAAGGTCAGATAACTAGCTGCTTAACATTCATTCAATCCAAGCCGTAACCTCTGCTTACTTACTTGGCTGCCCTTAATAATAAGCACACTTCTGTAAGGTCCACCTAAATATAGTGGTAATAGACGATAATTTATAAGCTTATTCATGTATTTTAAGAGGGCGCACTTTGTTATATACTTATATGTATACTTGCCCATTTTCAAGTGTGTATAAGTCATTGAAATACGTGACAAATTTCTAAATAAACCGATACAGTAGCCTCTTTTCTTGAATGGTTCGAGAAAAAAATAAGGCAAGGTATGAGGAATGAGGAAGGTAAGGAGGATGTTAAGGCCAAGGAAAGGTCCGTTTCTCAGACAACGCACGCATCAATTTTTAATCCACACCCGATCCCCCGCATCCAAAATGTTTATTTTTATATTATTAGTATTTTTATTATTAGAATAAGAATTATCAGTAGGTTATCAAATATAATGAAACTAAACCTTACCTGTTCTCACTGGAACCACGCAGATATATTTGTTGCACCACTCCCAGAGTCCAAAGGTTACTGGGCCTACATAATAATCCTCACTATGTCGTGGATACCGGTACTCGAGCCAGTGAAGGTTTCCAAAGGCAAAGGAACTTATATGTAATGCCAAGGATGCCCATAGTATTATCAGCATAGGTATGGCAAACACTGCAGTCGCGACCATTTTGCTGAACGCAGACGAAGATGTTACCTGTAGGATAGAATAAGGAAGGAATGACACATTATGAGTATTCCAGGCTTATGGTAGGTAGCCCAGAGGTTTTGTTTTATGATTCATATGTCAAAAGGCATGAACCAGTGACTTACGAGATAGAATAGATAATTATTAATCAGAGCTTGGCCTGCTGATTTTGTCGTAAAAATATAATGATTTTCCATTTCTGTATTTTTTTATCATTATTTAAAAATACAAAATTAAGTTTTGAAAACCCCATATATATATATATATATATATATATATATATATATATATATATATATATAAACAAATCTGTTGAAACTTGAACATGGATCGATCACTTGGCAAACGGCTGTTCTGCGTGCTTATCTGGCAAAACTGCCAAATATTCCATTGTATTTTGTACCTGAGCGATGATGCATTAAATAATTTCTCTGTGCTAAGGTCAACATCAATGGCAGATATATATTTCTTTCTTATTGAAATGACAATAGAACTTTTTTTAAAATTTGTTTATACATCTTTTGATTATAATTTTTCATTCTTTTATAACCACCAAGAACATAAAATATTTTTGAAGTCGTTGAATATTTTATGATTTAAATCATTAAATTAATTATCAATTCTATATTCCCACCAGTTTAAGCTGAATTACATGAAATGGGCATATACTCTATTGCAGAACATTTGCCATTGTGTGAATTCTTATAAAAAATGTATGAATATGTGTTTAAGTGTTCAATGTGTTTTTTTAATTATGAAAGGTGATTAGATTTTTTATCAGAGGATAAATTAGCAGACCGCTTATAATCAATGGTATTTATGGATTTGCTCGAGACACACCGTGTGAATCATGTTACAGAAGCCAGATGGCCTGAGTCAGCCGTACACCTGCATTTATTTTACCAAGGCTGCTACGCTACCTGGTATCAGACTTCTAAGGCCATACCAATAAAAATGTGTTATGAAAGCATATAGCTCCTATTTATCATGTTATATAATCTATTATTGGTTTACGATTTCTTCGTGAATTAAGAGCAAGTTTGGATCAGCAGTTTTTTGGGTTTGTTCTACTTAGTCACGGTCCGGTGCTGGAAGCTGAAACATGATAACTCTGTGCTGCCATCTGGCGAATTTTCACGAATACTGTATTAATCCAGATTTCCTTTATTTCACGGTTTTCGACAGGGATAAAAAAAGTCACCGCTGTGTCCTTGAAATTAAGATTTCGGATGTGTATGCATGATGTTTACAAGTACCCCAACCGCGTGCCCAGTTCGCTATCTTTATCAGTTCGCTATCGTGTCATAAACAGGAAGTGTGTGGGAGGGACGTTTCCTCGGGTACATCCTTTAGCCTAGACTGGTACAGTCGTTAAAGCTAACAAAACTTTACTCACCGAGTAATCCAACTTGTGATTAACTTATGGTTCTTTGGCCTCCAGGTTTGCAATATATGAATCAGCACAGAAAAATCTTATTTTTTATACATTTATACTTATTATTTACATATATATTTATTATATTTCATAATTACAAATTATTTTGCATAAGTTTGTGGCAGACCTTATTGCCGACTGTCTGGAGGGTCTCCTATACAATTATCCTCGAGGTCATCCTCATTTAAAATTCTTAAACATAAAATTCATGTATGAAATATTGAACATAAATTACATTTACGGTCTTCCCCGAATTTTTTTTGAATATCAGAGCAATCTTTTCTCAGGACTGTTGCTAACCTGAAATCTATTGACAAATTTCGTATTAAGGAATGTGGTGTTGTATTAAGGTTTTTCATCAAGATACACCTGTGTGCAGAAATGTCTTAAATTATAGCCAGTCATTGTGACCAATAATGAAGAGTACCTTAAACGAGGGTAACAGCACAATATACACGTTATAGACGAGATATCACAAACACAGGTCAAAGATCACTAAATAGTAAACAGCTGCTGACGTCGGAAAAAGCACAGTACCCCGAGAACACAATATATAGATATAGCCAGGATATACATTGCACACGGCAGCGCTAACTTTCAGACAACCTCGGCTTATCCGTGTTAACTATTAGTGGTGGTCTTACATGCAGTTTTTGGATGTGACCCATTCGGGACATGTCGCGTAGAAGTATCGACTTCAGTTGTAAATTACAAATTTGTGCTTTCAGTCACTAATATAATATCTGTATATTGTTTTCCGCCCAAATTCTGTCGTGGGAAGTATTTATGAACCATGGCCGGACAAACGTTAATATCGTGGACATTACTTAGTGTGCTGGGCCTGTCTCTGCTATTTCATGTTATTTCATTTGGTGCTCCATACTGGCACGGGGCCCCGAATGGACACACAGGGCTCTGGCGGTGGTGCACGTTTGATCCGTCAGTTTGTTACGGTGACCTGAGCACACATTCAGGTAAGAAAATAATACTTTACCTTTGTTGATAAGAAGGATCATTTAACAGTCTTGATAGTTTTTTTTTAACCCAAACACATTCAATAATGTGATGGTAATGGCTGTTACATTGCGCTAGTCTCCTTCTCTCTCTCTCTCTCTCTCTCTCTCTCTCTCTCTCTCTCTCTCTCTCTCTTTGCGACAAGATAATAATTTATGAAATATTCTGCAGGAATAATCGTCTAATTATAAATAAGGATACGGGTTAAAGTTTATGAAAATTCAATGTAAAGCCAAACAAAAATCCATAAGTTAAAACTTAACTTTAATTACATCAATGTGTATTTGCAGACTGGGAGAAAGCGACTGCAGCTCTGATGACACTTGCGTTGGCGTGTATTGTTTGTGTAACTGTTGGAGCTCTCCTATACAACTGTGACGAAAAATATGCCTCAAAAGGATGCCTGAGATATATACTTTATGGATCATTTGGAGCAAGTGAGTACTACGAACTATCTCCTCGTCTTTATGTTGGCAAACATTTTGTGGTAAAGTCACTGTGTTTTTTGCCCAATTTTGAAAATCTTTTGAAAAAATCTGAATAGTTTAAACTATATATACCATAACGTTTATAGGGATTAACAGCGATACAATAAAAATCGAATCTTTCATAACAATTCATTATATTTTTAACCGTATAATATAGCAATAAGGATATATATTACATTATATATGAAATTATATCTTTACGTATCATATATATATTTTATTGCATATTATTATGTATAATATTACATTATAACATTTTATATGGTATTATTTTTATATCCTGTCAGAATCACATATAACCAATATAAAATATTATTTCCAGCGTTGTTCAGCCTGATATCGGTGACTATCTGGTGCACAAAAGTTGCAGACATGGCGGCTGAGGTAGGCGTTGACTTTCCCCTGGAGTGGAGTTATGTCCTCGCCATTATACATTGTATTCTGAGTGCCGTGGGAGGAGGGTTGGCTCTTATTATTATCTTGAGAGGATCATCAGAGTCGGAGTACACCTCGGATCAGTGTCAAAACAGCCGAAATTGTCAAGCTTCATCGCAAACCAAAATGGTGTCAATCTCTGTGTAACTTGTAATCATGCGGGTGGCCAAATTAATATCTGCAACGTTTGTCCAGTGACTTCAGCTTTTTCACATCAATATAAAATTATGGTGAAGCAATCATAAGACGGCAATTTGATCAAAGTTAGCAAAGTAAAGAGGCGGCACATATGTAAATATAATCTATTATTAATATTTATCTTCTAAAGCGAATTGAAAAATGTGAACTTTAATAAACTGAAGACAGTTGTTGAAAGCTATGAGTGTTACAAAAACAGACATGAAATGGAACCTACATTACATCATCACAATAATCTAACACATTCATTTATATAGGTCTTATATGTGTCCACTTTAAATGTGGTTGATATATATTTAACGGGTCGATCGAACTCTGTCTAGTCCAGTTTGTTTTCTAAGTTCCGCCTTAAGGATTTGTCTCATTTCGTACACTCTTTCCATTCCAATAATCCCTCTTTAGACTTTGCCTGGTGTAATTTTACATCACCTTGAAGCACGTATAATGTAGATAGCTCCGCTGTTAACGGTGACCGTGACAGCACGCCGCTACAGCTCATTATCCATATTTTTCACTTTCAACTTTTCTTTAAAACTTTCAGCCACCTATAAAAATGTTTCCCAAGTGAGAATATTTTTAATAACACAAATCCTTAAACGTAACTCTTGACTACGTATTGGTATGTAACTCTGTATATGGTTTGTAACTTTGTAACATTGGTCAGGAGTATACAATCGAGATATGCCGAATCCAATCTATGGTAGTACATGCATGCAAGTATTTTCTAATGTAATTTGTTTAATGCAACACTATGTATATGTCTCTGTATCTGTAACGTATATTTTTGCATAATTTATTGTTAAACAGAGATTCCGCTATTAAAGGTGGCCGTGGCAGCCCGCCACTATACAACTTATTTTTTTATCTTTGAAGATTAAAATCCTGTACAAAACAGCTTGGCATCTCCTTGTCTGTACACCCTCCCCCTTACCACCCAAATACGATCCCGTTACATACACTCACAGTATACTTGTGCGATAATGTGCAATGGTTAGCTCCGTTCTCTAGCTGCCAGTGTCCCTGCGACAGTCCGCGACACAAACCCTACTACAAATCCTACCTCTGCAACATTGTGCAATGGTTAGTACATTCTCTAGCTGCCAATGTCGCTGCGACAGTCTGCGTCATGCAACCCAGTATATATCTTACATCTGCGACAATGTTCGACAAACTGTCGTCGTAACAGTATTGTTTGTCGCGTTTCGGCTTGAGAGTGTAGTTAACCGTCACACATGCAGGTACGATGTGTACTGGGGTGTGTGACGAAAACTGTCGCAGCGACAGTGGCAGCTAGAGAAAGTAGCCGACCATCGCACATTGTCGCAGAGGTAAGATATATACTGGGGTACATGTAGCGTTGCACGAATGCCCTCCCCCTGGTATAACCTGGGAAACACCCTATGACATCATGGCTACCAGGGGAGATTCCCTTGGTAATGATGCCACTAGATGCAGAGATCTGGGGTTGACAAATGACCACAGAGCTGGAATGCAGGGCTAGAATTACTGATACATGAGCGGGGTACTAGTATATCCCGGCTGGTGAATGCCCAGCCTAGCTTTCTCTCTCTCTTGGCTCTGGGACACCGAATACTGCAGACGTGCTGCAAAGCTAAGAATAAAGGGAACAGAAAATACCTGGACAACTAAGTCTTCAGTAGGTTAGAACATATTCTTTGTGTAATCATAGTTAATGCATGTATCTATTTTTGTATATTACAGTTTCTTCTGAATAAATTCTTGTGGCCACTACTTGTCTTTTATTTTTCGCAGTGAATATGGAAGTGATCATTTAATATATTTAATTAATTACAGAACCCCATTTTGTAACAATGTGCCGCACACAGTCGCACATTATCGCAGCGAGAGTGGCAGCCAGAGAATGTTGCTAACCGTCGCACATTGTCGCAGAGGTAGAATTGGCGATGGTGTGGAGACGTCTGTCGTCTGTACGTTGACCCATACTATCTCAAAAAGGACAGAAGCTGGTATCACCAAATTTCATGCAAATAAAGCAGTCATCTACAATACTCTATCGGACTTTGATTACTTTTTCTTGCTATCTGCATTTACTTAGCTTTTTGAGGAAAGGCTAAAAAACCTTTAAACATCTTCTTCTCCAAAATTGTTCAGTCAAATTGTCCAATATTGTCCGGACAGACAGAGAGACGGACAGGCAGACAGACGGAAGACGGATAAAGAGTGATCGCTAAAGCTCTGATGACTTTCAGTCAGCTGAGCTAAAAAAGAAAAGGATAATACTTTATAGGTGGCAGCACCATTCTTCTGTACCAACTTCTTCAATCAACTTGATTTTTGGTTCAATCCATATAAGCTGTCTTCAGATATTTAAGATTTTGTGTGATTTTCCCCAAAAAATGGAATAATACAAGGTCAAAGTTACTCTCCTACAAAAGGTCATGACCCCATTTTTAACAGACTTTGTCCTCTCACCAATATCTATGTACAATTTTGATAAAGATCCGTAAAAAAATTGAGGAGTTATATCCCTCACAAGATTTTTTTTACGGCAGGAGAACCGTGCTTAAAACAAGGGAACCATGGGTCTCTGTGTTCAGGTGAAGTTGACCTTGATGTTAAAAAGATAAAATAATATCAAATGGAGATAAAATATAAGAGGAAGAGGTAATATAAGGCCTTTGATGGTTGATATGGTTTAAGATTTTGTTTCAAATAATATTTTGGGATCTGACCCTATGTTTCCTAATGTTGAAACTTAAGCTTGTTGGCAGTTTGTGAATATAAGATCTATACTATTACCATGCTCATTGTTTGGCTTTATTATAAGCTGTTGAAAATTCAGTGGTTTACACATTTGTTCAGTTAGATACTATTTTTTTTTTTATTTTTTTGATTTTATAAAATGTGAACAGTTGCAATAAAATTCCCTGTCATAGGTGGAAAGAATTGATATTGTGTGCAGTGGGGGAGGGGTTGATAATGATGGGAGTTATATCACCTCTGCATATACATGTATTTTCTTTATTATTAAAGTTATGTAAGCTATGTAAGATCGATAGTCACGCCAAATTTCAGGCCCATACGTCAAACCAGTCCTGAGATATAAGCATGGATGTCTGCAGCGTCAGTGTAAATAAAGGTTGCGCCACCTGCCACATAATCGAGCAAGGTAACCAAGATGTATACATATGCAAAATTTTAAGAAGATAAGTTAGATTACTCCGGCTTCTGTGGCCCAGAGGTAGAGCGCAGGACTCAAAGCCGGGAGATCGTGGGTTCGAATCTCAGCCGAGGCGATGAGGATTTTCACGGTCGGCCCCCATCCAGGGTGACCGCCCTGCAGGCTTAATGGGAAGGCTGTGCCCAACAGCCGTGTATCACTCACATACGAGCGTCTTTGGGAGGTTCCTCTGTATTATGACCCAGCAATTGGGATGATTACTCACCCAGGACCCGCAGGTGCGGTAGACACTGGGCCTGGGTTACATCAGGATACAAAATAAAAATGATAGGAAGCGAGTGCTACCGCCCTGTCAAGTAGTCCCAAACCGAAATTGGAACTCTGCAGATGAACATACTAAGGTTTAGAATTAGATAATTCAGCATTAACAAGTGACCCGTGGGTCATGACGCTCAGCCGACAATATGTCCTTGCACAGGCAACTAATTACGATAATGTACGTGGCATCATTTTTTTTTATGTATATTAGCTTAAATTCATCAAGACCCATACGCACAACAAATTTGATGACAATCCAACCAGCTTTTCCTGAGGAATCTGGCAATTTGTGTGTATTTTGCATTAGTTCTGGGGTGCTCAAACATACCCCAAAACCCTATGAATATAGGTCACAATGACCGAATTTCAGGTTTCTGGGGAGAACTTTTGAGGAACTCTCAGGATATCAAGTTAGAAGATTCTGGGCCCAATGGTTTGATTTGTGCCCTACTTTGGTTTAAAATTTCAGTTATTCAGAGGGGTGCTTATAAGCTCAGAAATTATGGGCAACAGAGACCTAATTTCACGTTTCCTAGGAGACTCTTCATGGACCTCCTTGGATTTTAAGTTAGAAGATTTCAGGTCCAATGGTTATGATGTGTGCCCTGCTTGGTATCAAATCATTAAATTATGCTGGGGGGGGGGGGGGGGTGTTATTAGCCCCATAGCTCGGAGAATATGGGTAAAAGAGACCTAATTTCAAGTTTCCAAGGATATGTTTCACAGACTTCTTGGACTAATGGTAACAATTTGTGCCTTGTTAACGAACCACCACTTCTGTAAAGGTCTCAAAAATTGAGAAAAAAGGGTTAAACTTTTTAAAAAATCCAGGTAGCGCCACCAGTCTGCAGGATCTTATGAAAGAATCAATGATCAATATGCATACAGATAATCATGGTGATAAATGCATTAGTTGTTTAGATAATGGAGCTTTATATCACATTTTCCATTATTCTGGGGGGTATTTCTGAGCCCCATAGCTTGGAGAATATGGGAAACAGAGACCTAACTTCAGGTTTCCAAGGAGACTTTTCATGGGCCTCTCTGCATGTCAAGAGATAAGATTCTAGGTCCAGTCGTCACGATTTGTGCCCTGTTAACAGATGACCGCATCTTTTAAGGTTAAACAAAAAAAACAGAGAAAAATAATCGTAAAAAATACAGGTGGCACCACCAGACTGCAGAAACTGATGAAACATTTCATAATCAATATATATGCAAAGAATCATGGTGATCAATGCATAAGTTGTTCAGATACTTGAGCTTTTGTATCAAATTTTCCATTATTCTGGGGGGTATTTCGGAGCCCCATAGCTCAGAGTTTATGAGTAACAGAGACCTAATTTCAGGTTTCCACGGAGACTTTTCATGAGCCTCCCTGCATGTCAAGAGAGAAGATCATAGGTCCAGTTGTTACGATTTGTGCCCTGTTAACAGATGACCGCATCTCAAGGTCTCAAAAACAGAGAAAAAAATTCGTAAAAATAAAAAACAATACAGGTGGCGCCACCAGTCTGCAGAAACTGATGAAACATTCCATGACCAATATCCAAGCAAATAATCATGGTTATCAATGCATTATTTGTTCAGATACTGGAGCTTTTGTATCAAATTTTCTATAATTCTGGGGGGTACTTCAGAGCCCCATAGCTCGAAGAATATGGGTAACAGAGACCTAATTTTAGGTTTCCAAGTAGACCCTTCAATTCGTAAAAATAAAAACAAGGGACCCATGGGTCACTGTGCTCAGCTGAAGTTGACATTGAAGGTAAAATCTAAAATAATATCAAATGGTAATAAAATGTCAGAGGAAGAGGTAATATAAGCCATTGTTTGTTTTATATGATTGGTTTATATTGATGTGCAAGAAATTGTGGCAAATAATATTTTGTGACCTGACCATGTGTTTCCTAATGTTGAAACTGAAGCATGTGAGCAGTTTGTGAACAAATGATCTGTACCATTACCATGATCATTAGTTGGCTTTTTGATTAACTGTTAACATTTCAGTGGTTTACATATTTGTTCAATTGAATCTATTTTTGATAATATATATTATTATATATATGTATTTTTTTTTATTTTATGAAATGTATACAGTTGAAATATAACTAATGTCCACAGTCCACCGATGAAAGGACTTGGTGGTGGCGGGATGGGGTGGGGGATTGGAATGGTGGGTGTAACAATATATCTGTATTATCATAGTGTATATACATAGGATTTTCACTTAATTCAACAATGCTTACAGGATAAAAGAGTTCATTCGAAATAACTCAATACTTAAAAAAGGACAGACAGACTGGTAGACAAACAAGGCTGATAATTTATGAAGTTTCAATTATTTCCTAAATTTTTATTATACAAATTTTAAAAAAAAGTTTTATATCTGCAATAATACACAACTGAATATATAATTTGCTTTCAAATTTCAGACTTAAATAGCTTAATTCCAAACACAATCAGCATATGAAAGTTATTTCAATAGTGCTTATAGGAAAAATTTCATAATTAATATATATTTAATGATAACAGAGAGATGATGGACAGAGCTGATCACATTATGTTCCATTCTCATAAGGCAGGAATATGTTTCAATAAGATCTTAATTTTTTCTAATCCTATTATTTTTTAAATTAAATAAATTTTACACATTTGCAATAAAACTAATGTTCCAGTGCACAGGAATCAATGGCAGCAGGGGGGGGGGGGGGGAGATGATGGGATTAACAACACTTCTGCATACACATACAGGGCAAACAAAGCCTGATCTCCAATTCTGCTGAGGCAGGAAATAATTAACAAATGTTTGTACTAGATCCTCATTTTTTATCACATCAATTTTTTTATTATAAGTTTATATTTTTTAGACATTTCCAATATGACATATATATCTGAATATAAAAGTTGATTCATAATTCTAAGCATCATCATAAGTCTCAATCTTGTCAGACAATACTACATCATGCATACAAATGTTTATCTATTTTGACCACAAAAACAAATTTGCAAAACAATAAATATCTAAATATAATACTTGATTCAGATTTTACAATTTTAAATTGTGCCATTATTTATGTATAATTTGCTTAATTTGGGTTTAATTATATTTGTTAAAATCATTTAAAAGAAAATTGTTTCCTTAAAAATGCTACATTAACACAACATGGCATCTTCTGGATTACACCTCGAATTACCTTTTCAAGGAAAGTTTTTGTATATTGGAGTGGAAACAATAACAATTACTGCATAACACTTGGTGGGTCGGGTTTGCTGTGGGGGGGGGGGGGATAGGGGTGTTGATATGAGAATAACTGTACACCTGTCACAGCAGGGGATCTCCCCCAGTGACTGTAACAAATCAGAAACCCTTGCATAGCTGACTTCCAGTGACCTGGAGTGGGACCCTGCATCTTGATAAAGCAACTGACTACAATAGAGACTCAAGAAAAAAATCAATAACTTGCTAAATTTTCAAGCTTTTATTTTCAAATTTCAGATTTAAACAAATAAAATACTTATGTTTACATGCTGTGAAATATAAATCAATAGTACTTACAGGAAAAAAACGTGCCATGGTCAAAGTTGGGCAAAATTTAAGGTACTGATTTTATTTTTATGCTAATACTTTTAAAAATTTGAAAGATTTTGATCTAATTTTTGGGTAAACAGTTTGATTTTGATTAATTAAAGTTATATTACTGGAAAAAAAGTCCTTAGTTCTAACATGTTTTGTGTTAGGTGATCAAATATATTTCCTGATTTTTTACAAAATGCATTATGTTTGAGCCAAAAACTTTTTTAAATTATATAATACAGATCTTATTTCTGGCGTGTACATAGGAACAATATAGAGGAATATTTATGGTAAATATGAGGAAAAACAGATGAGTGGTTTTGATATTAGGCAGTCCTGAAAAGTGAAAATAGATTTTTAATAAAAAATTGAGGTTTTTCCTTAATTTCTCAAAGGAACAAAGTCGCAAAGACCCAGTTTTTGGCTTGGAAGGAGATCTTGGGGACATCTAACAATACGCTAATAGCCTAAGGAGCATAGAGAGTTGCACTGAATGACCTACAGTGACCAAAGTGGACTGCTTGACAATGTAAGGGAATTCAACAAGAGCCTCCAAAAAATTCAATAACTAGCCTAATTTTGCAGCTTTTATTCTCAAATTTCAGATTATAACAGATTAAATCCTTATGTGTACATGCTGTGAAAATTAAATCCACAGTACTTACAGAAAAAAAAAAACGTGCCGTGGCCAAAGTTGGGCAAAATTTAAGGTACCAATTTTTTATTTTTGCTAATATTTAAAAAAATTTAAATTATTTTGATCTAATTTTGGGTATACAATTTAATTTTGATTAATTAAAGTTATATTACTGGAAAAAAAGTCCTTAGTTTTAACATGTTTAGTGTTAAGTGATCAAATCTCTTTCCTGATTTTTACAAAATGCATTATGTTTGAGCCCATAACTTTTTTAAATTATATAATACAGACCTAATTTCTGGCAAGTACATAGGAACTATACAGAGGAATATTTATGGCTAATATGAGGAAAAACAGATGAGTGGTTTTGATATTAGGTGGTCCTGAAGTGTGAAAATAGGTTTTTAATAAACAAATTGAGGTTTTTCCTTAATTTCTCAAAGGAACGAAGTCGCAAAGACCCAGTTTTTGGCTTGGTAGGAGATCTTGGGGACATTCAACATTATGCCTAATTTTGGATTCCTAGGTCTTACGGTTTCAAAACGTGCCACATCTACGGACGGACGGACGGTCGGACGGACGGTCAGAGAGACGGACGACGGACAATGGACCACGACTATAGCACAGATGACTTATAGTCAACTGAGCTAAAAAAACAGGTAGCGCCACCAGTCTGCAGAAACTGATGAAACACTCCATGATCAATATATATGCAAAGAATCATGGTGATCAATGCATTAGTTGTTCAGATACTTGAGCTTTTGTATCAAATTTTCCATTATTCTGCGGGGGGGGGTTACTTCGGAGCCCCATAGCTCGAAGAATATTCCAGGTTTTCAAGGAGATTTTTCATGGACCTCCCTGCAGGTAAAAGTAAGATTCCAGGTCCAGCGGTTACGATTTGTGCCCTGTTAACGGACAGACGGCCGGACGGACGACGGACAAAGGGTGATCGCTATAGCTCAGATGACCTACAGTCAGCTGAGTTAAAAATGGAGGAGGTTACCTATACAAAAAAAAAATTAAAAAAAGTTAAACCAATCCGGAGATGCGAGTTATTTTAACACACGATATACAAACTGATGGACGCTGTGCAAATTTATTGCAGATGGCGCCACCAGTTTATTGTATGATATAAAGGCCTACACTGGTGCAAAATTTCAGCCTGATTGGTCAAACAAGTCCGAAGATATGCAGTTTTATGCGTAAACACAAAAGTACAGATGGACGCACTGGTGACAGGAAAGGTCAGAGGTCAACACAAAATAGTTAGGCCCCAGTTCACGTGACCCCATAATTGGTTCAAGTTTCGGAGAAACCGGTCCAGTGGAGTTCTCCGGAAACGAACGCGGCGGCGCGGAACCTGGTCAAAAACATAGTATCCACAAAACTTTGTTTTGATGGAGAGTTTTGATGGAGAGGAGAAACGGAAAATCACACAAAGGGGCGTCCGGAGGGGAGGGGGATAACAAATATTTAAAAATAATAATTATGCAAGTAATACGCAAATATTGCGAATAAAAGTGGTTGGAATCTCTTCAGACAAACCCGGTGCAAATGTATGTTGAAAATCACGGCGATTCGTTCGGTGGTATCAGAAGAGATACGGAAAATCACACAAATGGGGTTACCCTATTAATATTAGGATGTTCGATCAATAACAATTATTGCAATACACTTGGTGGTGGTGGTTATAGAGCTATCCAAGGGCTACATTTGTGTAAAAATTCTTTCCTGATTGATCAAACGGTTCCAGAGATATGAGCTTGGATGTCTACAGAGTAAACGTGAATGTAGGTGGCGCCACCTGTCATAAAATCAAGAAAGCTATCTAGGATGTATACGTTTGCCGAATTTTAGGTGAATTAGTCAAACCACTGCAGAGATATGAGTGATTTTAACCCAAGGCAGATGAACAGATGGACACTGTGCAAACATGGTTGCAGGTGGCGCCACCTTTTCTTGTGTATGTTATAAAGCTATCCAAGGGCTACATTTGTACAAATTTTTTTTCCTGATCGGTCAAACGGTTCCCGAGATATGTGGGTTTATATGTGGAAACAGACGCACAAACGGACGCTGGGGCGAGAGGAAAGGTCAGAGGTCAAGGCCACTTGGTTAGGCACCAGTTTACATGTGACCCGATAATTTGTGTAAGTTTCGGAAAAATCCGTACTGTAGTCTCAGAGGAGTTCTCCGGAAACGAACGCGGCGGCGGCGGAACCCGGTCAAAAACATACAATTAAGTAACACTGACTTTATATCTGGCATGTACATAGAAACTATACAGGGGGATATTTCTGGTCAATATGAGTGGTTTTGATATAAGTCATTCCTGAATTGTAATAAAAGGTTTTTAATGGAAAATTTAGGTTTGTCTTTGATTTCACGAAGAAATGAAGTTGCAGTGACCCAGTTTTGGATTTGGTAGATCTTGGGGCATCTAACTTTATGCCGAATTAAAAATTTGTAGGTCTAATGGTGTGGAAATCTACCTGTCTTACATTTGGACGGAAAGACGGAAGGATGGACAGACGGAAGGACAACGGACAGCAACTATAGCTCAGCTGATTTTGTTACGAAGATAAATTTTAAGGGGAAAATACTGGGCCGATCCGGGAATTGAACCCATGTCGGTGGCGCACATATCCGGTGTTCCAACCGCTTCTCTAGAAAAGCCACCTTCACTAGTGAGACAGTTTGCTTCACTAGTAAATGAGTCCGCTTTTATGTAACCCCGTAACAACTTATATTCAGCGAAGCAGAAAATAGTATCTTGACTTTGGGATACAATTAGCAAGTTGTTCTCGGATACTGCATTTTTCTTATACCATTTTTAATTTTTGGATACTTGCAAATATTTATTGATTTCTTTGATATATTAAAAGCTTATAGATAATATTATCAAAATATTACACAATGCAACATTTCAATGGAATTGGAACAAGTACCACTGAGATATTAGAAGTCAAAAAGCAGGAATATATATATATATATATATATATATATATATATATATATATATATATATATATATGACATAGAAGGTGCATTCATGTCACCTGTAAAGCGTGGCATACATGATCAGAATCAACTTGCCCCAACTTAACAGGTTTCCTCAGGTTTTCTACAGTTTTTCCTGTTTTTCGACCCTGCAGACTGATGACGATTGGGGTGCATACACAAAAACTACCCGACTCAAATCAGCTGGATTGACGGCTGAGCCGGTACTTTCAAATCAACAACAAGGGACCGTTGGGTCACTGTGCTCAGCTGAAGTTGACCTTGAAGGTAAAAATCAAAATAATATCAAATGGAGATAAAGTGTAAGAGGAAGAGGTAATAAAGGCCATGGTTGGTTTATATGATTGGTTTGTATTGATGAGCAAGAAATTTTTGCTAATAATATTTTGTGACCTGACCATGTGTTTCCTAATGTTGAAACTGAAGCATGTGAGCAGTTTGTGAACAAATGATCTGTACTAGTACCATGATCATTAGTTGGCTATTTGATTAACTGTTGACATTTCAGTAGTTTACACATATGTTCAATTGAATCTATTTTTTATAATATATATTATTAAATATATGTATTTTTTATTTTATGAAATATAACTAATGTCCCCCGTCCACAGATAAAAGGACTTGGGTGTTCATTCATAATTACTTAATATTTAAACAAGGCCTACAGGCCTAATGCGAATCTGTGCATAAGGAAATACACCAGGTATAATGCTTCAATGCTTGACCATTACTTCTCATGTATATGATGCAAGTACTAAACATTTTGAATAAGAAACAATTACACAAGCATCACTGCTGAAATTCTGGCATGGGTGCACACAACACAAAAATGATTGTAGCTGGCACCGCCAGTCTTGTATACAACAACGTTATCAGAGATATATACATATGCCCTATTTCAGACTCATATATTAAAACCCCTCCTGAAAATAAGCAGGAACACACACTGTAGGGGCACCACCAGTCTTGTATATGACAAAGCTATTCGATAAGTATATATATGCCCAATTTCAGGCTGATATATCAAATTCCTCTCTAGAAATAAGCAGGCACATACACTGTGCAAAAGTCATTGTAGATGGCGACACCTGTCTTGTGAACGAGAAAGCCATCAAAGACACATAGACAGGTCAAAATATCAGGCCAATACATCAAACTCTACCTTGAGTCTTATGCATGGGGCTGACCAGGCTTAGGTGAGAAAGGCAGTTGCCCCGAGTGAACTGTGACAAATTTGCTGGCTCAGTCTTCTGCACTGAGTGAACTCATGACCTGCAGCTGGCTAGACTGAGTGAACTTTTGACCTGTACCTGGCTGCACTGAGTGAACTCTTGACCTGTTGCATAGTCTGACACAGTTGGCACTCTGCCAAAGCTATAAATAGATCTAGGCTGAACTTTGTTGCCAAATCTGATGCAGTATGCAGTCTGCCAATGCTATAACTAAAATGCAGCTACTGCATTGAGTAAACTCCTGACCCATACCTGGCTGCACTGAATGAACTCTTGACTTGTTGCCTAATCTGATACAGTTGGCAGTTTGACAGAGCTATAAATAGATTACTTTGTCAGTATGCTTATTTGGCCAAATGACTGTTCAAATTCACGTAACTCCACTAAAATTCATCAAATGCAAACCATATGAACAAACTTGAGAGGGCTTGCCTCTGGGATCATTTCTGTAAAATATTGAACAATTTGGCTGGACCGTTTACATGAAAACTTTTAAAAGTTTTTCAGCTTTTTCCCTATAATATCTAAGTAAATGCAGGTAGTTAAAAAAATAAGCTGAATTCCACAAAATTTTATATGTGACAGATTATTGCATAAATCTGGGGCTGGTAGCTCCTGCTATTCCTGAGAAATTATGGGTTAATGTACAGATGACCAATGACCCCCGTACAAAAAAAGGTCAATGCAGGTGGCACCACCAATACCTGAATTTCATATATGACTCATGTGACCAACACTGGCATAAAATTTGGTGATGATAGCTCCGGTCGTTTCTGAGACTGTCATTTTAGTGTGCTTTTTTGGACAGATGACTAAGTTCAACTTCCTGTAACTCGGCCAAAATTTACCGAACTTGAACCATTCGAACAAACTTGGAAGAGATGGTATAAAAGATTGTTTCTGTGAAATATTCTATAATTTGGCTTGACAGTTTCGGAGAAGATTTTTTTAAGGTTTTTAGCCTTTTCTCTGAAAAATCTAAGAAAATGCAGAATTTTCAGATGGCTAATCTTTTGCATTAAATTTCATGATGCTAGCTCCAGTTGTTTTCAAAATAGTATGGGTTAACGTACAGACGACGGACACTGCCACATCATCACATTAGCTCACAGGATCGCTAAAAATTACTACAGATGCATACTGAATGCAAAATTATAATACAGATACATCTCACTGATGGCAAAATCTTGAATTAATTTGAGTATGGTTACCAATTATTTATAATCCATGTACAGCCGTCTTTATATACCCACAGAGAGCTGTATACCTGTGATTGGAAACATTGCCTGGCATAAGGAATATCTGAAATCATGAATCTACATTTTTCAAAAGCTTTTAAAAAAACATTTTTGTCAATATTAACCATAGTTATCCTGAAATCCAAATGTCTATAGAGGCATGATGCAACGGATGCTGATAAACTGATGCCAGGCTAGATGTATCTGCTTCACACAGCTAACATTTATGGTAAAATGACTCAATTCAATCTTTATAATTCAGCCATAATTCATTCTCTGGAACCATAATAGACAATTATTATAAGAACTATTCAGGGAATTATTCTTGAAAAATATTAAACAAATTGGCCTCAGTGGCATCAGTCAAAAATTGTTTTACAGGTTTATAACTCATATGGGAAAATACAGCAAAATTGCTAAGTTAAGCTTCCCATAACTCAGCCAAAAATCACTGAACAAAAACCATTTGAACAAATTTGAATTATCAACATCGAAGGATAATTAATGTGTGAGTTTTAAGAATTTGGCCCAGTGGTTTTTGAGAAGAAGATCTTTGTAGCCACTGAGCTAAAATCAGCTGTTACAGCATATGACTAAATTTAGCTTCCTATAACTCAGCCAAAAGTCACTGAACTGAGACCATTTGAACAAACCTCAGAAAGCACTACCCTAGGCTCATTTCTGTGCGATATTAAACAATTTGGCCATATGGTTTCAGAGAAGAAGTTTTGGTAGGAGATGGTAGGATTAACAAAACTTCTGCATATACATACAGGGCAAACAAAGCCTGATCTCCAATTCTGCTGAGGCAGGAAAATAATGAACAAATGTACGTATTAGATCATTTTTTTATCACATCAATTTTTTTATTATAAGTTTATAATTCTATACATTTCCAATATAACATATATATCTAGATATAAAAGTTGATTCATAATTCTAAATTGCATCATAATCAATCTCAATCTTGTTAGATAACACCACATCATGCATACAAATGTTAATTTATTTTTTACCACAAAAAATATCTTTTGTATTTCCAAAACAATAAATATCTAAAAATAATACTTGAATCAGGCTTCACAATTTTAAATTGTGCCTTTATTTATCCATAATTTGCTTCATATTTTATAAATTTAAGCACACTGATGGGTTTCATAATATTTGTTAAAATCATTTAAAAGAAAATTGATTTCTTAAAAATGCTTCATTAATGCTACAACTTTTTCAAGGAAAGTTTTTTGTATATTAGAGTGGAAACAGCATTAAAATTAAGGAGATACAGTGAAAACAATAACAATTACTGCATAACACTTGGTGGGTTGAGTTTATGGGTGGGGGGGGGGGGGGATTGGGGTGGTGATAAGAGAATAACTGTACACCTGTCACAGCAGGGGATCTCCCCCAGTGACTGTAACAAATCACAAACCCTGGCATAGCTGAATTCCAGTGACCTGGAGTTGGACCCTACATCTGTACAAAGCAAAAACCTACAATAGAGCCTCAAGAAAAAAATCAATAACTAGCCTAATTTTCAAGCTTTTATATTCAAATTTCAGATTTAAACAAATTACATACTTTTGTTTAAATGCTGTGAAAATTAAATCAATAGTACTTACAGGAAAAAAACGTGAAATGGTCAAAGTTGGGCAAAATTTAAGGTACTGATTTTATTTTTATGCTAATAACTTAAAAAAATTTACAGAATTCAGATCTAATTTTGGGTAAACAATTGAATCTTAATTAAACAATGTTATATTCTTGAGAAAATAGTCTCTAGTTTCAAAATTTTCCATGTTAAGTAAGTAAATATTTTTCCTGTTTTTTTACAAAGTCCATTATGTTCAGGCCCATAATTTTAACAAATTACGCAATACTGACCTAATTTTGGTGTGTATATAGGAAATATATAGGAGATTACTTCTGGTAAATATTAAGAAAAACAGAGAAGTGGTTTTGATATTAGGCAGTCCTGAAGTGCAATAATAGATTTTTAATGGAAATTTGAGGTTTTTCCTAAATATCTTGAAGGAACCAAGTCATATTGACCCAATTTTTGGTATGGTAGGGGATTGTGGAGACATCTAACAGTATGCCAAATTTTGGATTCGTAGGTCTAACGGTTTCAAAAAGTGCCAGTCTAACGGATGGACAGACGGATGGAGGACGGACAATGGACCATGATTATAGCTCAGATGACTGACAGTCAGCTGAGCTAAAAATGGAGACCAGCTAGAGTCATATGAAAGCAAAGTCATTGATACATTTTATTTTTTATATCAGTATACATGTATATATCTATATCTCTCCCTTTCAATTTTCCCCATCCCATAGCTGAATATAATTTTTGGACAATATACCTGAAGTCAAAACAATATTATTAATGTCCTGAGATATTATTATATACTCATATATGCATCCAAGAACATAAGCCATATTGATATTATGCTGCCATTTCAATATATATAAATTGTCTTTCTAGGATTTTGTATAGGTATAGGAGTATAGGATTTTGGCCCATAAATTCATATGACGTGTTACTCGTGTGGACAGAGACATAGTTGCGATCGGTTGCTTACTGTGCTTCTGAATGATGCGACTCAACTGATGGGCAATTTTTTTCGGACACTGCCAGAAACCAAAATCTGATGAGGACTGGTGCCGACACTGGTTGACAATTGTTTTCACTCATACATACTGAGACACAACTCGACTGAACTAAACAGTGTTTGAGGTGTTGAGTTTAGTCGGGTCTCAACATGTATGATGGATTTAACTCTTATTTACATGTGAAGCCTATATACTAGCTGGACATATACTATATGACATGTACAGAATTTGAAAGATCAGATACACCGGATATGTTTGGAATTTAAAACAATGTTCTGCCACACATATTAAAAAAAATTGTTCTGTGGAATTGTCTTTTCTACTTTTCTTGGATCAAATAATTTGTTTTTGGTGAATGAAATGACCAAATCCTCAGTATCAATGCTGCCCAGAGCTGTTCTAGCCTTAAACCCCAGCAAGAACTCATTACTTATATTGTTATTAGTAATGATTAATTTTCATTCTTAAAGGTATCACTGTAAATGATAATGGATTAAAATTAATGTTTTGTCATAAGCATCATACCAAGATTTGTCAAACGTTTTGCATCAACCCTGCAGGATGGCTTAATTTCTCACATTTTGTCTTGACTGGTAAATTCCCCCAAACAAAAAATACAGCTTCATGTTCCATACTGTTGGTTCCTGGTGGTCTAAATACTTCAAGTATAAGGACTATTACAGGCTGTGAGACTGCAGTGCTGCTTTGCAGTGATATCCACATGATCTGATTATCCTTCATTCTTAACATATTTAACACTGCTGAATGTTTGTCACATATTGGACCACAAGATATATGGTCTTCCTGTTCAACACCAGTATTAAGGTAACCCTGCCATAGGTAAGAAATGCCTCGATATGTACTCCGATGTATTTATATCTAGATGAGGTAAGGACTGTCTAGGGCTGAGTATCCAGTTGCGACCCCTCCCTCTTCTACACCAGCCACCTTGGTTCTTAAGATGAATCCCTCCTGCTTGTTGATGATAATGCTGTCTTCAGTGCTGGAAAAAATTAATCAAATACATTTCACGACTGCCTATAAATCATATTAATAACACTTCATACTTTGACAAAACAAGATCATGTATGCATGGCCTAATTTCAGGTTTCAAATGAGATTTGACCAAGACTTCTCTATTTATTATATGATAGAAGGTTCTAAGGTTGACAGATACAATTACTGCGCTGTCTGGCTGTCCAGGTACTCAAAGTTTCTGTCAGATGATCAAGCTAATTAAAAGACAAAGCCATACCTCATTCCATTAAAAATAAAGAGCAGACTGTAATTAAGAACATTAAAATTAAAATCAGACTGAACAAATTGAGAAAGACTACTAAAATTAGGAAACAAATTGTGCAACACCCTACTAAAATATGGAAACCAATGTGGAAACAACTCACTAAAATTAAGGAACAAATTTGGACACTAAAAATAAAGGAATATATTGTGATTTATCCAATTGAAGTTAAAGAACAGATTGAGACTCACCAAAGCCTACTAGAATTAACGTTATGGTGAATTAACAGATGGTGACTCACCCCACTAGAATGCCAAATACTCCCAGCTCACTGACCATGGTGCTGAAAACTTCTTGTTCTCCAGAACGCACAGCATGGTTGTGTAAAGGGGTTGGATATATTCTGTCCATTAATATATATGCTGAGCGTTCTGAGGTGTCTTTGATTTTTCCAAGTAATTCCCTGATATCATCTCCAAATGTATTATTCCCTGAAATATAAGAATTCTAAGTTTTATTTAATTACCTACTATCTGAAATATATAACTATTAATTATCCATCATGCAATGTCCATTAACTTAATTATTGTCCATGAAGATTCATAATCTATAACTTATGTTCATAGGTAACCGTTCAACAACTCACAGTGTTCCTGAACTGGTAACCATTCAACAACCTACACTTTTCCTGACCTGGTAACCATTCAACAACTTATCCTGTTCCTGACCTGGTAACAATTCAACAACTTACACTGTATCTAACCTAGTAACCATTCAAAAACCTACCTCCTCCCTCTCTCTGGGGTTTCAAGACATAGTGTTCTGGATGGACCATGGCTTCTGCAATATGTTTGTCTCCATCTTCACCCTGCAATGATATGCTCCTTTGTTTACCTAAACAACTGTATCTAATGTTGATGTAGAAACTAAATGACAATCGATACTCTGCTTTTAGTTTGCTTTGAATGGGAAAGTGTGGCACATGGCCCATGACACTCAGCTGAATTTGGGAAACAGGCAATGTTATCATGATTATTAAATTATTTATGTTATGATTTAATGCAAAATATTTTCAAAGAACCTTGAGTAGTTGGCAGAATTACTTTCAAATTGTTCTCTCAGAATTGATCATAGTCGCCCCAAACAGATTGCAGTGACCTTATTTTGGGCTTCCAGGAAGAATTTACATGGAATTCCCTGGATCAAACCTGATGAGTTCCCCTTGTTAAACTGTTAAATTCATGCTCATATGACTTCCAGGGTGCTCAAATCATGTTCTTTAACATAGTTTTCATTCTAGAATACAGGTCACTGTGACCAACTTTTATGTATCTAAGGAGATTTCCCAAGGGTCTCCCAGGATGTTTTGTTAGAGGGCCTGATTATAGGTAATCAGGCTATAATCCCAATTAATTGCATGTGTGTTACAGAGTTAAGCCAATCTGTGTGCAAGTTATTTATGGTATTCTCTCTGACTTGCATCTTTGCAGTAATAAAGTTGTTGTGTAACCAGCTATCTTGCCCATGTTTCATGCATCACAGCATGGTGTCAGAAGCTAACTGGCAAGCAAATGAGCAGCAGTGATCAAACAGAGACGCTTTACCACATAATTGGGGTTTTTACATCAGGACTTGTTGAGATACAGAGAGCCTTACAAGATCCGGATCTACTTAGATCTGCACAAACTCAACAATTCTATTAAATGCAATCACTAACACATTCCAGCAGTGGAAGAGATGGCTTCAAGAATGAAGAATGCTAAAATATTCTCTGTGGTGGATGCTAAATAGGACCCATGGATTTCTGTAAGTCCTTCCCACTGAGCCCTCTGGAAAGCTTACCACTTTCTGTAGTGTGTATACTGCTGTATGTTTAATTCCTCAACTTCTATACTGTGTATTTTGCTGTATATTTAATACCTGAACTTCTGTACTTTGTATATCGTGGTATGTTTAAGCCCTCAAATTATGTAGTGTGTATACTATTGTTCTTTAATTGCTCAAATTTTATATTGTGTTTAGTGCTGTATGTTTAACTCCTCAACTTCTGTATTGTGTATTCTGCTGTATGTTTAACTCATCAACTTCTGTACCTTGTATACTACTGTATATGTAAATCAATCCTCACCTTATCAAGTGTATACTGTCCTGCAAATGTGTTTCTGATTCTTTGCACCGCCTCTGGATCATCCGGGAGGAACTTTTCTACTGCTCCTTCATTAGCTAGCATTTGTTGTACTTTTTTCGTCCCTGCCAGGTGGTAGTGGATGCTGGGACATTTAATTGCACATGACCTCTCCATCATCAGACGAGATGCCCATTCCTGTTGGGTTAAGATGTACTGATCATTCACAAAATAATTCAAAACTAATCATGTTTGCTTAAACATTTATAAGGGTAGGTTCTGTGGTTGGCTCTGCCCACTGAAAGAAGATCAAAGTATCCATAATAAGAATTGCAAATGAAGGTCACTAAGGTTTATGTGATCAACATGGTTTGTGTGTTTGTTTGTTTGTTTGTCCAGGTAATATCTCTGATAGTTCTCAATTTATTTGAATGAAATCCTGTTGAAGTGTGGGCGTTGGGCCAAAAATCAATGGCTAACTTTTGAGATGGATTTGTAATCTTTAAATACAGATCTGGATCTTAATACCATCATGTTCACAGCTTTTTGTTTGCTATCTTGATTGTTTCTTCATATAAAAATCTCCAAAGATATATACTATATTTATTAAACCTTTCAAGAGCATGAGTGGAGTAATGGCAATAATGCAATATGTATAAAATGGTTGTTGACTTGAGTAGTTTACTGTACTCATGATACATAAACCACTGTCCCTGTCATGCATTTAAAGGAAAACAAGGTTTATCAGATGGTGACAGCTGGCACAATAACATGGTCTTGGTTGAGAAATCTGAATATGTAATGACACAAAAAACTTTATTAAACTCTATGATTTCATGTGAGGTAATGCTTGGCTGCCTAGGTACCAGTAAGTCAGGACATGGTTTCATGCAAGGTCATGCATGGCTGCCTAGATACCAGTATGCAAGGACATGGTTTCATGCAAGGTCATGCATGGCTGCCTAGATACCAGTATGTCAGGACATGGTTTCATGTGAGGTCATGCATGGCTGCCTAGATACCATTATGTCAGGACATGGTTTCATGCAAGGTCATGCATGGCTGCCCAGATACCAGTATGTCAGGACATGGTATTCATGTGAGGTCATGCATGCCTGCCTAGATACCAGTATGTCAGGACATGGTTTCATGTGAGGTAATGCTTAGCTGCCTAAGTACCAGTTTGTCAGGACATGGTTTCATGTGAGGTCACGCTTGGCTGCCTAGGTACCAGTATGTCAGGACATGGTTTCATGTGAGGTAATGCTTGGCTGCCTAGGAACCAGTATGTCAGGACATGGTTTCATGTGAGGTAATGCTTGGCTGCCTAGATACCAGTATGTCAGGACATGGTTTCATGCAAGTCATGCATGGCTGCCTAGGTACCAGTATGTCAGGACATGGTTTCATGCAAGTCATGCATGGCTGCCTAGGTACCAGTATGTCAGGACATGGTTTCACGTGAGATCATGCATGGCTGCATTCTTAGGTACCAGTATGTCAGAAAAAATTGGTTTCATGCATGGTCATGCATGCCTGCCTAGGTACCAGTAGGTCAGGGCATGGTTTCATGTGAGGTCATGCATGGCTGCCTTAGTACCAGTATGTCAGGACATGGTTTCATGTGAGGTAATGCTTGGCTGCCTAGGTACCAGTATGTCAGGACATGGTTTCATGCAAGGTCATGCATGCTTGCCTCGGTACCAGTAGGTCAGGGCATGGTTTCATGTGAGGTCATGCATGGCTGCCTAAGGACCAGCATGTCAGGACAGGGTTTCATGCAAGTCATGTATGGCTGCCTAGGTACCAGTATGTCAGGACCTGGTTTCATGTGAGGTCATGCATGGCTGCCTAGGTACCAGTAGGTCAGGGCATGGTTCATGTGAGGTCATGCATGGCTGCATTCCAAGGTACCAGTTGGTCAGGACATGGTTTCATGTGAAGTCAAGCATGGCTGCCTAGGTACCAGTATGTCAGGACATGGTTTCATGTAAGGTCATGCATGGCTGCCTAGATACCAGTAGGTCAGGACATGGTTTCATGCAAGTCATGCATGGCTGCCTAGGTACCAGTCATTCAGGGCCTGGTTTTATGTAAGGTCATGCATGGCTGCCTAGGTACCAGTATGTCAGGACATGGTTTCATGCGAGGTCATGCATGCCTGTCTAGGTACCAGTATGTTAGGGCATGGTTTCATGCGAGGTCATGCATGCCTGTCTAGGTACCAGTATGTCAGGGCATGGTTTCATGTGAGGTCATGCATGCCTGCCTAGGTAGCAGTATGTCAGGGTATATGGTTTCATGTGAGGTCATGCATGGCTGCCTAGATACCAGTATGTCAGGACATGGTTTCATGTGAGGTCATGCATGGCTGCCTAGATACCAGTATGTCAGGACATGGTTTCATGTGAGGTCATGCATGGCTGCCTAGGTACCAGTATGTCAGGACATGGTTTCATGGGAGGTCATGCATGGTTGCCTAGGTACCAGTAGGTCAGGGCATGGTTTCATGTGAGGTCATGCATGGCTGCATTCCAAGGTACCAGTTGGTCAGGACATGGTTTCATGTGAAGTCAAGCATGGCTGCCTAGGTACCAGTATGTCAGGACATGGTTTCATGTGAGGTCATGCATGGCTGCCTAGATACCAGTAGGTCAGGACATGGTTTCATGCAAGTCATGCATCGCTGCCTAGGTACCAGTATGTCAGGACATGGTTTCATGTGAGGTCAAGCATGGCTACCTAGGTACCATTATGTCAGGACATGGTTTCATGTGAGGTCAAGCATGGCTGCCTAGGTACCAGTAGGTCAGAATATGGTTTCGGGTGAGGTCAAGCATGGCTGCCTAGGTACCAGTAGGTCAGGGCATGGTTTCATGTGAGGTCATGCATGGCTGCCTAGGTACCAGTATGTCAGGACATGGTTTCATGTGAGTTCAAGCATGGCTGCCTAGGTACCAGTATGTCAGGACATGGTTTCATGTGAGGTCATGCATGGCTGGCTAGATACCAGTATGTCAGGGCATGGTTTCATAGGTAGGTCTAACTTTTTCAAAACATGCTCTTTTTACAGATGTCCAGATGACTGTCGGGCCGGATGACAACATAGATCATGACTATAGCTCAGATGACTTTTTGTCATCTCAGCAAAAAACTAACCAATATTCAGTGTCAATTTTTCTATAAATATTTATTTTACCTTATTAATGTCTTTTCTTTATCAAACACATAAGCAGATGCAAATGTGGTAATACTTTAATATTTAAGAAGAAAATAAAGAAAATGTTCTCAAAATATAGCTGCTTGTGATTTGTGATCAGGAAATTATAACTTTAAAATTTTAGAAAAATATAACCACAGAAATACAGACACCAGTGAAAACCTCTATGGAAGAGTTGGTAAACTGCAGAAAAAAATTCCGGAAACTGTAGAAGAAATCCAAAAATGTGGAAAAAATCCACTAAAAAGTAAAGAAACTCTGGATGAAATCTGCAGATTTAGGATTTAAGACTTTTTCTCAAGAAATTCTAATTCTTGGGAAAAAGTTGCAGATTCCATGGAAAAGCAATAGCCAGGATTCTATTATGCAAATTATATATTTTATTGGCCAATATAACAACCTGTAATGTCTACTGTCTTGTCTGTGTAATCTGTGTGACCTACCTTTTCTGATTTGTAGGACATGGGTGTGTATCCTGTTCTCATGTAGACTACAGCAACTTCAAGGCCATCACTGAGAAAAAGAAGAAAAACCAAATATAACCTCTCCATAAAGACAATAAAAAATGAACTTAACTCAAAGTAATCATAATTTCAAGTAAATCTGAAGGAAATGCAGATGAAAAGACTTGTCTAGTGCATCTATAGAGCACAGTTAAATTCATAAATAAACATTAGGGCACTAAAATTACTGGGTACTCATGGTCCCATTTTTACCACAATGGGTCAACAACAGTGAAATTTTGCAAATACAAGTGACCTGTGGGTCATGACGCTCAGCCGACTGACATGTTTATAATATGTCCTTGCACAGACAACTAATTAAGATAATGTAGGTGGCATCATAGTTCATGCATATTAGCTTAAGTTCATCAAGACCCATAAGCACCACAAATCTGATGACAATCCAACCAGCCTTTTATGAGGAATCTGGCAATTTGTGTGTTTTTTGCATTATTTCCGGGGTTCTCATAAATACCCCAGAATCCTGAGAATATAGGTCACTGTGACCCAATTTCAGGTTTCTGGGGAGAACTTTTGAGGAACTCTCAGGATGTCAAGTTAGAAGATTTTGGGCCAAAAGGTTATGATTTGTGCCCTACTTTGGTATCAAATTTTCAATTATTCTGAGGGGTGCTTATAAGCCCCACAGCTCAGAAAATATGGGTAACAGAGACCCAAGTTCATGTTTCCAAGGAAACTTTTCATAGACCTCCCTGGATGTCAAGTTTCAAGTTTCTAGGTCCAATGGTTACAATTTGTGCCCTGTAAACAGACAACCGCATCTCTGAAGGTCTAAAAATTATAGAAAAAAAAATGTGTTAAAATTTAAAAAAAAATAAAGGTGGTGCCACCAGTTTGCAAGAACTGATGGAACACTCCATGATGAATATGCATTCACAGAATCAGGGTGATCAATGCGATAGTTGTTCAGATACTGGAGCTTTTGTATCAAATTTTTAGTTATTCTGGGGGGGGGGGGGTACTATGAGCCCCATAGCTCGGACAATATGGGTGACAGAGACCTAATTTCAGGTTTCCAAGGAGACTCTCATGGGCCTCTCAGCATGTAAAGAAAGAAGATTCTAGGTCTAGTGGTTACGATTTGTGCCCTGTTAACAGATGACGGCATCTTTTAAGGTCTTAAAATAGAGGGAAAAAAATCATAAAAAATAGAAAAAATACAGGTGGCGCCACAAGTCTGCAGAAACTGATGAAACACTTCATGATCAATATCCATGCAAAGATTCATGGTGATCAATGCATTAGTTGTTCAGACACTTGAGCTTTTTTATCAAATTTTTTGGTAATTGGGGGGGGGGGGGGGTACTTTGAGCCCATATTTCGGACAATAAGGTTGACAGAGACCTAATTTCAGTTTCCAAGGAGACTTTTCATGGGCATCCCAGCATGTAAAGAAAGAAGATTCCAGGTCTAGGGGTTACGGTTTGTGCCCTGTTAACAGATGACGGCATCTTTTAAGGTCTCAAAAATATAGAAAAAAATTGTACAAAATTGAAAAAATACAGGTGGCCCACCAGTCTGCAGAAACTGATGAAACACTCCATGATCAATATCCATGCACAGAATCATGGTGATCAATGCATTAGTTGTTCATGTTCAGATAGTTGAGCTTTTGTATCACAATTTTCATTATTCTGGGAAGTACTTCGGAGCCCCATAGCTTATAGAATTTGGGTAACAGAGACCTAATTCAAGGTTTCCAAGGATATTTTTCATGACCCTCTCTGGATGTCAAGTAAGAAGATTCCAGGTCCAGCAGTTACGTTTAGTGCCCTATTAACAGATGACAGCATCTTTTTCATTATTCTTGGGGGGTACTTCAGAGCCCCATAGATTAAGAATATGCGTAACAGAGACATAATTCAAGGTTTCCAAGGACATTTTTCATGGCCCTTTCTGGATGTTAAGTGAGAATATTTCAACTCCAGCGGTAACGTTTAGTGCCCTTTAAACAGATGACGGTATCTTTTAAGGTCTCAAAAATAGAGAAAAAATCGTAAAAAAATGAAAAAATACAGGTGGCACCACAAGTCTGCAGAAACTGATGAAACACTTCATGATCAATATCCAAGCACTAAATCATGGTGATCAATGCATTAGTTGTTCAGATATTTGAGCTTTTGTATCAAATTTTTCATTATTCTGGAGGGTACTTTGGAGACCCATAGCTTGTTTTAAGGAGATTTTTCATGGTCCTCTCTGGATGTAAAGTTAGAAGATTCCAGGTCTAAGGTTATGATTTGTGCCTTGTTAATGGACAGATGGCCGGATGGCAGGACGGATGACAGACAAAGAGTGATTGCTATAGCTGAGATGACTTACAGTCAGATGAGCTAATAAGAAATATATTTGAAGCACAGGTAGTGTTGCTTTTCCAGAAATTCATGACAAGGCTAAAAGACAGTTTGAATGTATAAGCACATAATTCAACTGATGATTCAATGAAAGTTCCAGTTCAGCTATTTGCATCAACAAGTTTTAAATTTATGAAGCACAAGATCATTATATGCTCTATATATTTATATATAATAATAATCAGAAGTAATATGGAAAAACCTTTATTTTCATATCTATTGTCAACTGACCAAGTTAGCTTGGTATTCATTGGCAGACAGAGTGGCTATGTTGCCTGTAGCCTGCATTTTTTGTGGTAAAATATTTACAACCTTCACTATACCTAATAAAATCCTAAGCTTACATACAGGTCTGTTTTCCCATGTTTATTCTATTGTGTGTCAGTTCTCCTTACTTCCTACTTGAAGATCATACTTACATCTCAAGCAGCTTGTTACTGGTTAAAAAAGCTCGTTCATTTAGATCCTTGAATGTTCGTCTTATGACCTTGACCCCTTTATGTGTTTCAAGGATTGCATATTCCAGCAGCCTCTGATCATAAATATTTCTTTCTTCTTCGTCAACAAGAAATAAGACTACCGCTCTGAAAAGAGATCTCACATGAATCATATACGACTAGATGAACATACATAAACCTGTGCATTAATTCTGACCAATATTAAAAACAACAAAGGAAGGAAAAACTATGACCTGTGATCTTGTCTAAGGGAGATTCCTACCCCTGAATGCAATACATACAGGAGATATGAAAACAACAGGGTCAGTGGCTGTTTAGTTACAAAAAGGTAATCCAAACTTCAACAAGAAAACCGCTAATGTGCAATATATGCCTGTGTATCTGGTGACCTAGGACCTCATTGAACCATTGAACTCTGTAACCACTTTAACCACAAGCACACATTGTGACATGCAGTAACTATTTTGTTCTTTAAAAAAGGAACATGAGATGGGGGTAATGTTTTATTTCGTGGTGACTTCTTGAAGGTAAATTTTATTTAACAGATGACAATGACCAGATCAGATCATGTCCGTGAAATTCTCAGACTTTTTCCTGAAAAGAGAGTGTGGTTAAGATTTCACTTACTCTGGATTTCCATAAGCCATCCATGCTGACACAAAACCCTCTGCTAACCCAGTAACTGCTCTGTTTTCTGGCATTTGCTGAAACAAGAGTTGAGGTATAAAATATACAGAGATAAAACAGAAGCTACTTCAATGTAAGTGTCATATAACTGCATCAGATAGCTACTGATTAATCACATCACTGTGAAATTGTGAAACTGAGAGCAACATTTCTGGCATCTGATGCACTGTAATATCCCCAGACTTTGGGCATACCACCTTTAAAAGAGGCCCCCTTCTTCTGAAGCACTGACACCACAAATTATGTGGAAACACATTGAACGTACCTAAACGTCTGTATCTGTGCAAACACCACATAAATGAATATGTAGCTTTAATATACACATCTGAGCTTATGATGCTGTAACCACCACTTCACATTTGCTAAAAAGAGTTATTTTAATTGGAGTTTACAATAATATGTGGTTGGAAAATGGAGGCTTGTAATATTATTCTGGAAGAATTGTACTTACATCATCTGTTACTGGAATGTTGAGTTGATTAAGCACTGCCCTGAAATAAAGCAAACTGTGCATTGATCACCAAAATCAGGGCTGCCATGGTAAATCAATGTACTGCATGAACAGTGTATGTAAATGTACACAAATAAAACTCCTACAGGTATCTGAGAGGTAAAACTGTGCACTCAAAAGTTATGCACATGTTACAGAAAACATACAAATCTACAGATGTGACCATAAAAATCAAGATGAAGGTCACTGGTTTTTAAACTTTTCTGAGAAGGTGATGAAAAGAGCTGTGTGAAATCAGAATAAAAGATATACAATACCTAAAAGTTATGGGCCAGGTCACAATGATTTTAGCTTCTAATATTATAACTAGAATGGCTTTGTTTTTTTGCACTGAAAAAACAGATATATGTGACTCCCCACATGGGGCATCCCAAAACATAAGGGGTAATTAAAATATGCACTTTCAGATCTCAAAACATTGATTTTAGATTTCAGAATATTTGACCTTGAAGGTCAAGGTCCCCACTTTTCAAAATCCTTCCAGATGATGGCAGAAAGAACTGGTGTGTCAAATTTGCAGAAAAAAATCTTTAGTACTTTCGAAGTCATGGGGGTCACAATAAACCTAGAATTGTGCAAATATGACCTTGAAGAGGTCAAGGTCAAGGTCACCAGTACCTGAAATGTACTGAGAACTCAATTAAAACAACTTGTGTCAAGTGTGAGGGAAAAATCTGCAATACTTCAAAAGTTATTGTGGTCACTATAACTCTGCTGATTTGACCTTGAAGATCCTAGTCAAGGTCACAAGTTTTCAAACTAGCACAAGCACCTGGAAGGAACAATTTGTGTACCAAATTGAGGAGACAATGTGAAGCCCCTCAAAAGTAATGGGGTTCACAAATCAGCAGATTTGGCCTTGAAGGTGAAGGTCAATGTCATCAGATATGGAACTCATCTAAGATTTTGGTAGAATTAATGAGTGTTTTAAATTTGGAGGAAAATATCCAGCTGTTCAAAAGTTATCACATTTACAAGATAATAACTATAATTAGGCTGATTTGGTTTCAGCTTTCCATGGAAATTTAACTTAGACCTCCATTGATGTACAGTTAGAAGGTTAAACTGATATGATTTATGCCCTGTTAATTTATGGACATATAAACGGACCCAGATAAAAAGGGACAAAGGGTGGTTGCAATTGCTCAGAAAACTTACAGTCAGCTGAGCTATAAATAACAATCCTGGAGATTCTGTTCAATTTACTCTTTTTAAAAAAAATAGTACATGACTATAAAAATTAAAAATTAAATACACATTTTATATTGATATTATACTCAAAAACTTACACAAGAAGGAAGTAAAATCATAACTTTTGCCACAAACCTAACACATCGTAAAATTTTCAAAGATGGCCCGTTATGTTTATACTACAACAGGGAAACCTATCAGGTAAATTTAACTCAATTAGAGTTCTTAGATGAGGATGTTATTTTCACTATTATATTTCCATAATGACGACATCACCTTGGTGATGTTATTATCTCACTCCTGGTCTTGACTGTCCAAAATGTATCTAAAATGTTTTGCTGAATTAAAATAAAATTCTAGTTCTCTACATAAGTACTACCAATCTGTCTAATAATTTTAACACTTGTACCTTTTCCATGGCTCAATCACCCACAAAATTCCTTTGAAATTATGTACCCTTGAACAAGTTGATTGTAATTTACAGTAACTCCCGCCTTTGCTTATCAGCGCCATCTTGAGACCATTTAGTGATATACATAATGTTTGAGTAAGGCATTATAACTGTTAATTCCTTTGTATATTCTTATACATTTGAGTGGATTGCCAACAGGAATACATAAAGCTTCACTACATTTAGTTGAAATATGATTAAAATTAATTTTTAATTGAAAGATAGATATCTTAAACTTCTAAATTGTTCAAAGTTTGACTAGATAGCAATTGTGGGAGTTACTGTAAATAACTATGATCTTGTTCAAAGGCACCCAATTCATTGAAAACTTCCACTGATACAGCATGGGTGAATAAGCACAAACTTCAGCCATCTTCATGATATGGGTTATTCTACAAATTAAACTACCGCTCTCATGAGTCAACTTCAACCATAAACCTACTTACCTATGTAATAATGAAAGTTGACAACTTAAACCACCAAAACTGGATGCCATGGTGTTAAACTCTATTTGTCGGACATTCAGACATGACACATCCACCTTCGTTTCATTCATCTGTTGAGGTGATAAGTGGCAGTCAAACATGTAGTCAGACCTGTTCAATCCCAGGCTGATTGGCTGTTATAAAAAAAGTAAAATTAAAATCTATCATTCTATTTTAACAAATTTGGTCCCTTCAACTTTAATTGCAATAATCATGAAATGCTTATGTGTAACAAAAACAAAACATTATGAGCCCTATATCAATATTTGATTCAAACTTAGGGACATTTTAACTTAGGCCATTTGATTCAAATGTAAGCCAAACTTTGGCAAATTTTTCAAATATTATTTATATTATGTTTTTCTTTGTGTTTCTGCCAAATTTCAGTTGAACTTCTGTGTTAAATGTACAGAAATTATCTTCTGCAATAGTAACCAAAATGACCACAGAACGTCATTTTCTATACCCCTAAAACAGGCTAATTTTGGTGACAATTTTTTTCCCTATGTGTGAATTCCTACCACTAATATACACATATATATGTTTGTGTGTGTGTGTGCTTCACCTGTGCCACCCCTTCTTGTCTGACTGTCTCATAGATCTCCCACATGTGTCTGGTGAAGTCGTCAACTTCTATGGTACTGTGTAAGAAGATAAAAAAGAATGAGGTTCATTCAGTTGAGAAATGTTTAGTGCATCATTATTCTTTAAGAAAAGATTAAAAAACATGGGCCGAAGGACCAAAAGCTCAACAGTGATTTTCCCCATAAGATATATACTGAAAAAATTCTCAGTGTATATTTTTAGAAAATAATAGAACCTCACAGCTTGTAACCATGACGTGTTCCAATCCACATAAAAAGAGGCCTATAAAGACTCTGTCACACTGAATGCTGCCCTACACCATGCTGCGCTGTAGAAAATGCTGACTACATGCAAATACACTGGGGTGTCCACACCAAACGCCTCTATGCACAGGGCTGTGCAGCATGGCAAAGCAATGCTGAAAAAATTTCAACTTTCTCTGCTTTGCACCAAAAATTACGTTTTCAGTCTTTGATTCAAAATCAAAGAATTTTAAATCTGACAACTGCCCATCCAGAATGATAAACTATACTTTTAAATTTTACAACTCAACAAATCCTGAAATACAACTGTACTTTTTCAATTTACAACTACAAAAATAGTGGTTAACTGCATGTTGGAATATACCTGATTTTTGTATTTCATTCAAGGAACCTCAAGGAACTTAAATACAAATGCTAAACCTGCAGAGAATTCTTATAGAATATAGGTACTTAAGTCATACATTTCCTATAATTTTTCTTATAACATTAATATTTCAAATTTGGCAGTTTTTTCACGTTCAAAGTTAATACTTATAGGAGCAAACTTTTATAATTGCATTTCAAACATGAAAGACATGTGACAGGTCAGTAAACAAATTCAGGTATTTTTTCTTGGGCCTACTGAAAATTTGCTACCTGCTATGATGTGTTGGTAATAACTCATTTTGTACAAAAAATCAAGTTTTTATTTAAGTTTAAAAAATTGAACATCATTGATGAGATGCAAAAACAAATTATTTTCATCAAATAGATAATTTTATAAGGTTTAAAATGATATACATTTTATAAGTTTTTCATGAAAACAAAATGACTTATTGGCATTTTATTGAGATAAGAGTAAAAATTGAATGCAGACAATGTTGCTACCTTAAGCTGCCATTAAGTAAGAAGTTTTCAGGTAAAGCAGTTGTGCCATGTCTGACTGTCTGCTTGTTCCAAATCAAGTTTTTGGCCCAAAGCTTATAGAATACAGAGAATATTTAATATTTGGATGGGTTATTTTGTCTGGGACATCCCTCGATGTGAACATTTATGATTTGTGCTAACATACAGACAAATGGCTTCAAGGGGAGACAACAGACAAAGGGGAATCACAAAAGCCAGCAGGTACTTTAAAACATAATGAAAATACTTTTTATATGGCTAAAACAAGAAATGGTAGGATAGTGGTAATATTTAGATCAAGAAGAGGTGACTGCTTTACTGTTCAAATAACAGTTATTTATAAATTACCATCAGTTGTGTTTTGAAAAGATTTATTTATTTCACAAGCATTTTACAAATAGTTATGATAACTTATGTGAGGTACTCTGCATGGCTCATATTTTTGCATTCTGGGGTCTGTAAGTGATGGAAGAAACCTACAGACTCAGAGAAACAACTACCCACTCTTAAAGTAAACCCAAGTCACCAGTGAAGATAGTCCAGGGATTTGACAAAGTTACCTTTTTAAACAGTCCTTGAGGAAGTCATAATCATGAGCCACTCTGTGCATGAGTAAGTTAAAGTCCTGCTGGACATCTATTGCTTCCTGGAAACATCTTCTTGGAACTGGTGATGGCAGTATAGTAAATGGGGCATGAGTAACAACGTCTCCTGATGGGTTTTCTTTTGTCCTGATGGTAATCCCTGGGAGAAAAATATAACACTAGTATTGATGTAACACCAGTAACTTCCACATAATTTGAAGAAAATCAATATTCATGGACACTTGCAAAAATCTAATATATTTCTGCTACAGTGAACCATCTCTAAAAACAGATTCTGTTCATAATATGTTCTTGATACCCCAAGGTATAGAATGATGATGCTCCAGGTTATAAATTTATCAGCCTGCGTCTGAAATACCACCAGGAAACAGCCTGACTATATCACAGCAGGCCATCATGAGCTGCACTGTGTCCAGTGATAACAAGCGGACAATTACTTGTAGTCAGGAACAGCTGAAATACTGCATGATGCATGTGATCTTGCTCTCATTAATAATGTTATCATTTAATTTTAGTTTATTTACAAAGATGTGCGTTTGCAAATCTTATCACAATTAAAAGTAAAGTCCATAGTCTTTAGCCAAAGGCACAAACTCACCATGACTAAGAGTGTAGTCTTTAAGTCAAGGCACAAACTTACCATGACTGAGAGCACAGTCTTAAGTCCAGACACAAACTTACAATGACTGAGAGGATAGTCTTAAGTCCAAGGCACAAACTTACCATGACTGAGAGGATAGTCTTTAGACCAAAGAACAAACTTACCATGACTAAGAGCATAGTTTTTAGACCAAGGCACAAATTTCTATGACTGAGAGCATAGTCTTAATACCAAGGTACAAACTTACTACGACTGAGAGCATAGTCTTTAGAACAAGGCACAAACTTACTATAACTGAGAGGATAGTCTTTAGACCAAAGAACAAACTTACCATGACTAAGAGCATAGTTTTTAGACCAAGGCACAAATTTCTATGACTGAGAGCATAGTCTTAATACCAAGGTACAAACTTACTAAGACTGAGAGCATAGTCTTTAGAACAAGGCACAAACTTACTATAACTGAGAGCAATCTTAAACCAAGGCCAAAACTTACCATGACTGAGAGCATAGTCTTTACCCTAAGGCCAAACTTACTTTGATTGAGAGCATAGTCTTTCGACCGAGACACACACTTACCATGACTGACAGTGTAGTCTTAAGACCAAGACACAAACTTACTATGATTGAGAGCACAGTCTTTAGACCAAGGCACAAACTTACTGTGATTAAGAGCAGTCCTGAACCAAGGCACAAACTTACCATGAATGAGAGCATAGTCTTCAGTCTGAGGCCAAACTTACTATGACTGAGAGCATAGTCTTTAGACCAAGGCCCAAACTTACAATGACTGACAGCATAGTGTTTAGACCAAGACACACACTTACCATGACTGAAAGTGTAGTTTTTAGACCCAGGCACAAACTTATTTTGATTGAGAGCAGTCTTAAACCAAGGCCCAAACTGACAATGACTGAGAGCATAGTCTTTAGTCCAAGACACACACTTACCATGACTGAGAGAGTAGTCTTTAGACCAAGGCACAAACTTACTGTGACTGAGAGTATAGTCTTATCTTGAGACAAAATTACCATGACTGAGAGCTTTTTCTATAGCCCAAAGAACAAAACTTATCCTGACTTATAGCATAGTCTTAGCTTAAGACAAAACTTACCATGACTGAAAGCGTAGTCTTTGGCCCATGGCACAATCTCCCTAAGCTTTGACTCTGGTATAGGAACACTACAGCACCCTTCCATATTCTGAAATGTAAATATTACACAATCAACCTTCTGCAAATGATACATGGCTGAATAGATATCACCAATTAAGTTAAGTTATACAACTCTGTAAGACTGTATTTACACATGTTCACCCGGGATACCTGCCATGTCTCCTTTGGTCGTAACTGTGACATCTCAATCACGTGAGTGAAGCAAAAAGAGACAACAGACAAAAAATGGTTTCACAATGTTAACACAAAAACTATGACATTACTTCCTGTCACTCTCCAGGCATATTCCTTAAAGTAGAGAAAACTATCAGTCTGTCTTGAACGTCTGGCATCACATGGGATAAAACTGCTCCCAAGGCATAAGGAGAAGCATCACACTGTAACTTGATAGGCGTGTTGACGTCATAGTTTACAAGTTCTCCAGCCATTAAAAACAAATTCTTGCTCTCTGGAAATGCTTTCTCGCTCCTATCTATCCGATTCCAGACTACATGTTTATGTGTCAGTTCATTCAGAGGTTGCAGTATTGAAGCTATATTTGGCAAGAATTTCGTATAATATCTGAGTAATCCTAGGTAAGACTGCAACTTGGCTACATTTTCAGGTCTACATGCCTCTAAAAGAGCTTGCACTTTCTGTGGTGTAGTTCTCAGTCCTTCTTTATCTACAGTGTGGCTCAGATATGTCACACTTCTCTTTAAGAATGAACATTCCTCTTTCTTTAATTTCACACTACAGTGATCAAACCTTCCTAGTACTTCCTCTAACCTAGTACTAGGTTTTCTTCAGCTGAGCCTGATGCGATAAGTACATCATCAAGATAGCAAACAATTCTGTCAAGACCTTGTAGTATTTGGTACATCAATTTCTGGAAAATGCTTGGCGCTGAGTTGACCCCGTTACTCAAGCGTTCATACGAGTCAAGTCCACGTGCTGTGTTTATCACAAGATACCTTTTTGAAACCTCATCAAGCTGTCGCTGATGATACGCATGTCTGAAGTTTTTTTTTGTGAAGAATTTTCCACCAGACAATGTAGCAAACAGATCCTGTGCTGTAGGCAATGGGTATGTGTCAATGGATATGAAACGGTTAATAGTCACTTTATAATCACCACAGATGTGTACATTGCCTCCTTCTTTAGGCATATCGACTGTAGGCACTGGCTTATCTGATTTTTCAGTTTTCTTTATTACTCCTTCAAAGTATTATCGATCAAGCTCTCTCTCAACTGCTGGCTTTAGAGTATAAGGAACACAGGCCTGGTCTCCCTAAACACTGGACTAACACCATCTGGTACAGTGATATGAGCCTTGAAGTATTTAATTTTTCCCATTTTCTCATCAAATACTCCATTAGACTTGGTAAGCACCTTGTCACAGTTGGGGCCAGGTACTCATACCTGTACCTGAACCTGAACCTGTACCTAGGCACACAATTCAGAGTACCTGTACCTGGCTGCCATGCATAGGAAGTACTTTGTTCCTGTACCTGGAACTAAAAGTACCTGTACCTGGTGAAAGATACTCCAGGTGCAAATGTGATAGTTGAAATGAACACCAGGCTTGGGTCAATTTCCAAAGTTGTCACCCCTGTCATTGCTGTTAGTTACCTATCTCAGGCAGGGGTGATCACAAAGCATTCATCTGGCTACCTTTGTAGCTAGCTGAGCCAGCAAGCTGGTCAACCTCCTGCCCCTAAACAGAAAGTTCATTGTGACATTAATTTTTATATAAAATATATTCATGTTAAGCCTTGATTTATTATATTCCCTTTATTTGGAAGATAAGTCAGTGATTTGGTTTATTAAATTATTTACATTTTAATTATAATGCTTTAGTATTTATGTAGGTATGTGTATATATATATATTTATACATACATTATATATACAATATGAGAGAGAGAGAGAGAGAGAGAGAGAGAGACTATAGATTATCCAATGAAACGTATAATGAGGAAGCGGCGGCCGATATGGTAGCCTAGTTCTTTCTGCGGCTGATATGGTTGACTTGACAGAGTTAATACAGGCCTGTGGGCAATTGCAGCTGGCGGCAGATATTGCATCCTGCTGGGCGCCGGCTGCCGATATGGTTCATTTGAGACCGGCGGCCGATGTCGACAGCGGCCGATATGTCCCTATACCCCTTTAAATATAGGTGCATACTTGGGTCAGTTATTACTTTGGTTAGTTATTTCCTAACTGGTAACAATGCGGCAAAGATATGGACTTCGCAAACAAGGCTCTAGAAGATATCCATGTATTGCATTTGGAAAGAACGGTACAGAGCAGTGTATAGAATCCTCTGGACTGAGAAGCTGGGGTGAAAGCAGATGTGAGGTTTTTTTGTAAGAACTGCAGACTTAAAGACAACAAGAAATAACTGTCATTACCACCAGTATAGGTGTACAATATATTTATATATATATATATATATATATATATATATATATATTTATATATAAGGTATAGTATATATATATGTGTGTGTGTGTATACTGGGGGTAAGGAAAGTTATTTCAGTGTATTTTGGTGTTAATTCGGTGTTTTTCAGTGTATTTCGGTGTTGGAGCGAATTTACAATCAGTACCTACATTTGGGACAGTTGAATAAAATATTGCTACCACTGTTGTCTTCTCTTCTATTTCCTACCGCGGCATTATCTGTTGATGAAAGACATTTTATTATTATTCAGAAATGTGTATGTACATGTATACATTATAAACCATGAATATCACATGAAAGAGCAGAAGTTGGTCCTCGCTGGAATCGATCCTGTGCAGCACGGCTCAGTACTCGAACACTAATGCCATTACACCATGCAAGACAATGTGAAGGTCACAGGAAAAAAGAGGGCTTTTAAATCTGGGTGTGGAGTAATAAATAGCGCCACCTAACGATGGTTGTAAATATCATGAAAATATTTATTGAGAAATATTATTAACTACTTAAAAGATGGGGGAAACCCCCCATACCCCCCTTAGATTTCCTACAACAAAAAAGAAACATTATTAACTTCTTTTAATGTGGGGGGAGACCCCCCATACCCCCCCATGGTCAGACCGGTATACTTTACGGTAGTCTGAACGGAGATTGTTTACCATACCGTAATTATCTGTTTAAAATAAATCATGGCTGCCCGTCTGGATTTGGATATCAACAACATGCTACTAGCGGTATTTAATATGTACTCCAGAGGAAATATATTTGTAAAATGAATCCTATTATGTATATCTAAACCTATAATAGGCAATATAGGGCTATTTGGTTGTATAACTATTACTTCTTTACTCATTTCTACACTCGGGGCCGAGCCCTGACCGGTAGGTACTGATTGTAAAGTCGTACCTCGGTGTTTTCCCGTGTATTTCGGTATTTAGTCCAGCCCGTACCTGGGTACTCAACAAAAATGCTGTACCTGTACGTGTACCCTGGTACCTGACCATTTCACCAGTACCTGTACCTAGGTACTGTCGCATGTACCCTGGTGGCAGTTCATCAACAACATATGCACCTTTAGGCCTGGACCAACATTTCTTACCTGAGCCTCTAAAATGGCATCTTTAATTTACTATCTCTGTAGTATGCTTACCACTAAAACGTGAACACTGTCTGTCACGGTGGCCGTGTAAGCTCGGTGGGCGATAATGGGATTGTTTACAACTGACAGTTCCCTTACCTGCCTTCAGGTGGCGCTGTGGACGCTGTGTGTGAACTATCGTTTCCTGTGCTTTAAATCAATGCATCTGAGCCGGTCCGAAAGTTTAAGCACCCGTGTACGCCATTTCCTTAGCCTGTGCAATGTCCTGGGCAGATTTCCACGTTAAATTCCTTTCAGATAGAAGTCTCCGTTGTATGGCCTCGCTCCTTAAACCACAAACCAAGTGATCACCCAACCGCGTGTTCAAGTAAACTTCCTAAGTCGCAGTGATACGATGTACTGAGCAAATTTCTCCCCTTTTCACGGTCCTCTCCGGTGGAATTCGAATCTTTCACAATAACAAGATCAAGAGGCGTTGGTTTGAAGTGCTAAGAAAAGTCTTTTGGTATTCTCGGTGCCGACAAACGTCTGGCAATCGCAAAAGTTGCCACGCCCACAGGCATTTGTCGTGTTATATTCAACCAGCTGGTTAAATAAGCAAAATAATCTAGTATGAAGGCTGCCCCTATATACTAGATATATAGAGGTTATTAACAAAAATAAATGGACATGAAATTAAATGGATTCCTATCATTGAGAGGCGATTGGTTATCTTTATTTTGCACCGCGGGGTGGTTTCCTTGCTCAACAAACTTCAAAATAATACAATTTGATTGTACGAGGTAAGTAACTTTATTCATAATAAAGCAATATGGGAAATTGATATCAAGAGTTTGCATAAACAGAACAGGTATGTCCTTGCGCGGCGCGCGGCATTGATATGCAAATTATACCAGGGGTGGAAATAAGGCCTTATACCGCCGTTCTCAGACAGGCAAACGTTCACGGAAAGGCATTTTTATATGTGTTTTATATGTATACTGGTAGTTTTTATAGCAAGGATTTTTTTTGTTTTCTTCGTCTAGGTATTTATGTTTATATAATGTTGAAAGTGTATTTGTATTATGCTATATCTTGTCCAGAAAAGATTTTGTATTAGCCCCTGCCATGGGCTGTTTGCTAATCCTTGTGAAATAAATACGTGTAAACCAAACAAAAAATGTCACCAAATTGTTTTTTGAAAAACTTATTCATTTTTACAAAGAACAAAATACTCCATATACTGACATATGCTCCTACACTATAACTGCTGCTGAGCAAATTAAGTCTTTATTCACGGAGAAATGGAATATACTTTTCAAAACGTTGTGTTATAGCCAGAAATAAATAACTGTTCAAGTAAGGGAAGAACTGAGGGGCGGCACGCGGGGCGCGGCACGCGGATGAGACTTACAGACCACAATACTAAACCTAGTAAATTACTCTTCAGTGATTCAAGCAGGGGTGAGCTGGACATGATGTTTGACTACCAGGCATATTCACTAACAATAATAAAGCAGTATCAATACATGTATTTGTAATAAAGTTACTTACAGTACACCTGGCTGACTCGGTCTCCACAGTAAAGTAAAAGGAGATGACTTGTCCTGAGACTGCTAGACTTTAAATGAAGCACCACTGACTGGTTGAGGGTGGCGGCCTTTTAAAGATTTATGTTTCAATTGTAATCTTAAATAAACATTCAGCCAATAACATTTACTTACATATGAAATGCTAATAGCAGACACTGACAGTGACATGTGATACTATTTTGTGAGGTCACATGACCATGAATAATCATGAGAGATTATGGAGTTACATGCCTCTTCCTCCCTCCTCAAAGTCACATGACTCTATGAATAATCATGAGAGATGATGGAGCAGCCTCTTCCTCCCCCCTTGGGTGGTGGGGAGACAACGCCTGTTCAGTGTGACTTGATAATGCCTGGCAGATTAAACAATTTGTGATTTCCAGTGCTTTTATCTACCCACCTCTACATAGTACCTCTGCCAAAACATTCCAAAAGTTTCCTTGTGGTATAAGAAAACTTCTGATTTTAATAAACAACACGATTGATCTGATAATACTCTTTAATTAAACCTGCTTCCTTTTGATTGCTGGGGCTATTAAACCTTTGACCCTGTAACCTCAAAATAGACAGGATCATTCACCTGTGGATGGGTGAGCCATATGTGAAAGATGAAAGATTTTGGTTGAACAGTTTGGCTTAAACGGGTCACAAAGATTGCTCAAGAAGTGGTTCTCTTCATACGTGGATTAGCCATATGAGAAAGATGACACTTTTTTTTGTCAAATGGCTTGGTGTAAAATCTACACGCCAATTCCGGATGCACAGGCGGACGGACGCATGGATGGATGCGTTAATATGTCCTTCAACTTCATTACGAGGGGATAATAACTTGGACTGCGCGATATTATCGATATATCGCGATACGGTGATTCGCATATTGCGTATCGCGATACATTTTTCAAATATCAGTATTTCCGATAATTTGTTGATATGCTTAAAACTGATCCTTTAGGTAAAAACAATGTTTCTGTTTTAAATTTAGACATCTTAATTAGTTGGGATCGATGGCAGGCTTAAAGTGGAGACCCCTAGCTGTCGCTTCTTGAGACATTTAGTGTGGAATTTTTTAAGCATATTCTATAGATCAAAGGTCCGTCCCATGGAATTTGCACGTCTGAGAAATATTTTGATACTCAAAGAGAAGGGAGTGCTGAGTATAGTCGTAAGAATTATTCATGCATTAACCTGAGTGACTGACTGAATATGTTTTAGCTTTATCGAGCAGCTACAGGTTGCTTTAGTCAAGACTTCAGCCCTGTGCACTCCTTAAGCGTAATTTTGAGATTAAGATGGAGCCGATAGACGTGATGCCACCAAGCCAAGCAGGAAGCCCCGAGAGACCGCCACCGTTTTACCCGCACCGGTGACCAAGGAAGCCACAGCACCCACATCCACACACGCCCCGAGCGGGCCACGCACCGGCACCGGTCCCAGCAGCTGAGACCAGTCAATCAACAGTGCAAAACTCGATCTCCAATGATAAAGAGCGATCATTGTTTTCTTCATAGGCAATCAAACATTCATATTCCCTCTTCATTCTCATTCCCATGATAACTGCAGCAAGAGTGTCAACTTAACAGTAATATTGTTTAAGAACGGCAGTCGTGCGATGTGGTATACACGGCGGTAACAGTGCACACCATCTATACCCTCTTTGTGCTAAACCACAGTCCAGAATTATCTAACTGCCAAGTTATTTGCATACATTAGGCCCAAAAAACTTTGATTTTTAAATGTTTCTTTGGACACGGTCAACATTACATTAGTAAGTTATATTTCGTGTCTGAAATATACTGATCTGCATAAACTTTTATTGTGTCATTATGTTTATCCATTTTTTCTAAGAAGACATAAATTAATGCAATTTCAAAATCATGTCACCTCCATTTACGCATCAGTGGAAAAATCCGTTATATCACAGATGATGCTTGCAAGGCACTTGTCACAATCGGATTAGATTATGGAAATGTGTTACTGTGTGGAGTGCCGGTTACTAGCTCTCATCAGTAGAATACAGCGTATTCAAGATATTGCCGGCAGGATTATCAGTTGAACGTCGAAATTTGCCTGTATTACCCCAATCGAGAAACAAATGCACTGGGTACCGGTGTTACGTTGGATTCAGTTTAAGATTCTCTTTTATATCTAAGTGATCTTCTTGTTCCTTGTATTCAATCTAGAACTCTGCCTACTGCGAAAAAGTGCTTGTTGGCAACACCGACGTCTGGGACTTACATTCGGGGAGAAATGTTTTAGCATAGTTGCCCCGGCTCTGGGAACAGTTTACTTGACACTGCAAAACATGCTGATTATTTAGTAACTTTTTTTAGTCGCGTTTAGAAACGCATTTATTTTGATCATACTATATTTAACTCTTACATGCACTAATTTTTATCTTTCTTACCTTTCATACGTTTTAGCTTTTATGCTTTTTATTGTGCACTGCTTTAGCGCAGGATTTTTTTCTGGATTTAGCGCTGTATCAATATGATCAATAACAATAATAATATTAATAATAAAGAATTATCAATAATATTATAAATTATATTATAAATAATATATATATATATATATATATATATATATATATATATATGTAAATGAAGGTAAAGAAAAAGAGTGAAGCCTTTTAGAAAGACTAACTTGTTTATTGAAACACAAAAAAATCGTCTAAAAGGCGTCACACTTTCTCTTTACCTACATTTCTTGTACAGACTTACACGGCCTTATCACTGTACATATACAGAAAGCACACTTATTTCCTATGAATTTAATATAATGTAAATATCGCGATACGTACGGCAATTCGCTACCAAATATCTAAATCTATTTCGGTAAGAATTATGTAGACGATACAAAGCTCTTATAAAACCAATGGTTCTCATTTTCCCGAGGTAAAATAAGCCATCTTGTCAACTTTTTATGTCTAAATACAGGTAAATAAGTAACTGTAAACCAAAACTCTACTAATTCATATGTCAGATTGTCCCCTATACGTAATGTATCTTTTTCAAGTGCCTGTTAATCAGGGGCATAGCCAGGATTGATGGAAGGTGCCTAATATTTGGCAAAGATAACTGAAACATAAACACATTATATATAAATATATATATATATATATATATATATATATATATATATATATATATATATATGTGTGTGTGCAGATATATAAATATATAAACACCACCTGTTTTAATTCCAATTAGAACTAGAATGCGGGTAGTCGACAAGCGACTATGTCTATCCGCCAAAATCAGAGTAGGACGGGTGAAGTGAGGCACGGATTGAGTGGCAAGGGGAAATAGAGTTAGATGTGTTACATATTAGCATTGATGTCTGCCAGGTAAACATGATTATAGGTGGCGCCACCTGCTATTTGAACGAGGAACTATCCAGGATATATACACATTCAAAACGTCAAACCAGTTCGGAGATATTTGCATGGATATCTGCAGCATTAACTTGAATGTAGGTGGTGCCACCTGTCATAAAATCAAGAAAGATATCCAGGATGTAAATGCATGCCAAATTTCTGGTGTATAAGTTAAATAACTGCCGAGATATGAGTGATTTTAACCCAAGTCTAACTAACAGATGAACGCTGTGCAAAAATAATTGCAGGTGGCGCAATCAGTTTCATGTATGATAAAGGACTGTTTTAGATCTAAACACATGCAAATTTTCAGGAAGATACGTCGAACTAGTCTGGAGATACAAGCATTGATGTCTGCAGCGTGAACGTGAATGTAGGTGGCGCCACCTGTCATAAATTCAAGAAAGGTATCCAGGATGTATACGCATACCGAATTTCAGGTGAATTGGTCAAATCACTGCAGAGATATGAATGATTTTAGCCCAAGTCAAACGAACAGGTGGACGCTGTGCAAAAATGGTTGCATGTGGCGCCACCATTTTTGTGTGTATGTTATAAAGCTATCCTAGGGCTACATTTGTACAAAATTGTTTTCCTGATTGGTCAAACGAGCCCGAAGATATGTGGGTTAATGTAACAAACAGACGCACAGATGGACGCACTGGAGAGAGGAAAGGTCAGAGGTCAACGCCGAATCGTTAGGCACCAGTTAACATGTGACCCGTTAATTGGTGTAAGTTTCGGAAAAAATGGTCCAGTAGTCTCAGAGGAGTCCTCCGGAAACGAATACGGCGGCGGCGTCGGCGGAACCCGGTCAAAAACATAGTAACAGCAAAACTTTGTTTTGGCGGATACTAATATCACTAATGTGAACCTGTACAATGGGATATACATAATGTTTTATGCTCCCATGATAACATGCTTGACCATTATTGGAAAAGTACTTGATTACTTTTCAAGTACGTGTGTGACATGCACATGTGCAAATCAAGTACTTACCATTTTGAACAAATACACACACGTCACTTCTGAAGTATTAGCATGGATGTATACAACTTAAAATGATTGTAGGTGGCACCACCAGTTTGTGTATGAGAAAGCCTTCGAAAATGTATGGACATGCCAAATTTCAGGCACAATCTACACTTGATTTATGCGCACAGATGCATGAAAACCTAGGTGGCGCCTCTGAAATGTACAGATATGCACATTTCTGATATGCACATTAGGCTGATTTATCAAATCCCTAATGAGAAATAAGCAGGGCCATACACTGTGCAAAAATCATTGCAGGTGGCGACACCAGTCGTATGTCAAGAAAGCCGTCAAAGATGCATGTACATGCTAAATCCCTTACCGTAAAACAGTATGAAAGAAGTATAAAGTTTGCAGTATGACAAAAGTAGAAAAGCAGTATAAAGTTGCAGCAGGAATGCAGTATAGCAGTATAGGTGCTATGTTAAGTGTACATAAGAGCATGAGGAAAGTAGTAGGAAAACAGTATGAAAGCAATGTTTAAAACATTAAAATTAGCTCAGCAATATCCTTGCAGTATACACAGCTGGATATTGGACTGATGTATGAAAGCAGGATGCTGATGTAGTATGACAGCAGTATAACTGCAGTATGGAAATCGTAGGCATGCAGTATGCAAACTATGGTTTCAGTAGGGTTTCTTGTATATTTGCAGTATAATTATAATAGAAATAACTCGGTGTGGTTTTTTAATTCCAAGACAAGTTTTATATTAAATGATTTACATCAAAATAGGTTTGTTTCACATAATATTAACAAAATGCCTGCCAAAGAGCCAGTGTGGTGAAATACTTAACAACGAGGTTATAAAACTAAAATATTGTTTAAAGAACAAAATAAAGAAAATGCATGGAAAATTCCAATAAGATGTCATTTATGGCTGAAAATTTGCTGTGTTTGTGATATCGCCATGTTTTTTATACCAACTTAATGAACTATAAGCTATGTATGCCTACCTTACATCAAAAATGTATTTAGCCAAAATCTTGAAACGGAATAATTGTTGGTGTTCTTTCAAGTTTAGTGGAGCTTTGTCAAGATGTATACGCAGCAGTTACAGCATGAAGGTGTGCCTTAGCACTCTAAAAGAGCACGAAGGTAAGGTATGCATTCATGCCCTAATTGTTACGGCATGAAGCACTCCTATTTTTTTTACCGCTGAATGACAACATACTGGTGTTGGGAATTTGTTGCAATTATGTGATCATCATCAGTAAAATCAGTTGACCTCTACCGACCGATTTTGGAAACAGTCGTTTGTTAGAAGTATGAACTTTCGGACTGTTCATAGACCGGAACATCATCTCAACTTATATGTAGGCCAACACAATGTCCATTAAGGCACACATTTCCTCAGCGGCGTACCTGGCCTCATTGCCGCCCGGGGCGGTCTTAGAAATTGCCGCCCCTCTAACAAAACATTACAAACCTGGATAACATTTTGAAACATATCGTTTCAAATGTCCTTGCTACAGGCTTGTATTTGACAAAAACGCAATTATATGGATTCACTGGCAGGGAATTCTTCCGCCACATATTAAAGAGCAGACATCTCTTTGCTAATGTAAATCAAAAGATCGATCGAAGCTCAAACAAGTATATTTCATTATGAAGTGAACAGAAAGGAATAAAACGAATAACTTGTAACTATTAACAGATTACACTGCAGGATACACATATAATGTGGGAAATTGATCTTTCATCATTCATGTAAACACGATTCATGATTACTTTAAACTCAACTTGGGGAAAAAACTTTATTTGGTGAGTGTTATTCTATTCTCGACGCATACAAATACTTTGTCACATCTATAATTCCACCTCTTGTTATCGCATATGACAGCAGGTACACCTAATAGAGCTGTTGAGATATGCATGATACTGCTGCATGCAAGTCATTTAGTATTTACTAAAACAGCGTAATTCATGAGTTAAGCATATATATGTAGGCATGGCATGTTTATTTTTTTACATAAAAAAACCCAATGTTTGGATAAACTGACTTTGTTTAATTAAAATATCCTCAAGAATAAAACATACTTTTATTCAAGGCTACATCAAATCATTTAGAATTATAGTGATTATGCACTTTGCGAGGTTTTATTTATAAACTAATGACTATTTGTTATTCAATAAAGTAGTTAAATAAATTTCAAGTAATGATATAATTTAAATATATGTTATAATTTAATTTGTAATGATTTTTCACAATATACAACAATTGTCTGTAGGTAGTGGATAATGAAACTGTTAATAACAAAATTAACAGACAGGTAAATATATCTTTAATTTAAGTTTTGAACCCTAAAAGTTAAAACTGATACCTGATACGTATATTGAACATGTGGCTAAGCGGCATAATTCCTATATAGGTCTGGGTGTTTATTGGGTTTTTTTTTCACGTTACCTAAAAGATCATACAGGTCATATTGGTTAATCAAAAGACACAGGCATTTAGGTAGTACTCATTATATACACGATAGTGTAAACGTCTGTATTTTAACGAGACTGATGTTAGAGTATTAAGAATCATGGAAAAAGGGCATTTCAGGTTGTTTCAGACTGTTCAAATATCCTGGAATTTCGGGAAATTAAGGGTTCAAGATTGGAAATTCTTAATACTTTCCAAGGAAAGAGCAACACAATTCGTCAAAATAGTTTTGACAATATGAACGACAGACACCCCACCCCCACTACCTGGTGCCATTGGTCTTCTGGCAGGGTTTTTCCCTGGTGATTATCAGATGCTGCTAGGGATTTCTGTAAACGACGACCGCCCTGAAATGCAGGCTTTTTGCATGACTGGTCAGTTTATCGGTGGCGTTCTGACATTGCAAGACCACAGATCTAACAAAGAATAACTACAGATATGTATTTCTTGCCTTAGATTTAGAGATCGTTCTCAAATAATTTTGTAGGTTCCACCGCCACATTTTTAATATCTGAAATTCTTGAAAAGGGACAAAAAGGCCAAATTTGAACTTTTTGAGGAACCCCTTCTGCCACTGATTATATTAAATCCCAGAAATGCCCCCCCCCCCCCCCAAAAAAAAAAGTGTGCAAAACGTTCGCTAATCATTTGGTAGGTTCCACTGTCCAGTTTATAATCCCTGGAATCTTGAACATGGGACAAAAAGGCCACATTTGTAATTTTTGTGGAACTCCTTATGCCACTGATAAAACTAAATCCCAGAAATGCCCCCCCCCCCAAAAAAAAAAAAAAGGGTGCAGAATGTTCGCTAATAAATTGGTAGGTTCCACTGTCCAATTTATAATCCCTGGAATCTTGAACATGAGACAAAAAGGCCATATTTGTAATTTTTGTTGAACTCTGTAGGCCACTGATTTAACTTAATCCCAGAAATGCCCCCCCCCCCCCCCAAAAAAAAAAGTGTGCAAATCGTTTGCTTATCATTTGGTAAGTTCTACTGTCCAGTTTATAATCCCTGGAATACTTGAACATGGGACAAAAAGGCCACATTTGTAATTTTTTGTTTAACTCCTTATGCCACTGATTAAACTAAATCCCAGAAATGCCGCCCCCCCCCCCCAAAAAAAAAGGGTGCAGAATGTTCGCTAATAAATTGGTAGGTTCCACTGTCCAGTTTATAATCCCTGGAATCTTGAAAATGAGACAAAAAGGCCATATTTGTAATTTTTGTTGAACTCCGTAGGCCACTGATTTAACTAAATCCGAGAAATGCCCCCCCCCCCCCCAAAAAAAAGTGTGCAAATCGTTTGCTTATCATTTGGTAAGTTCTACTGTCCAGTTTATAATCCCTGGAATACTTGAACATGGAACAAAAAGGCCAAATTTGTAATTTTTGTGGAATTCCTTAAGCCACTGATGAAACTAAATCCCAGAAATGCCGCCCCTAAAAATGTGCAAATCGTTCGCTAATCATTTGGTAGGTTCAAATGTCCAGTTTATAATCCCTGGAATACTATAACATTGGACAAAAAGGTCAAATTTGTACTTTTTGTGGAACTCCTTATGGCACTGATTAAACTTAATCCCAGAAATGCCCCCCCCCAAAAAAAAGGGTGCAGAATGTTCGCTAATAAATTGGTAGGTTCCACTGTCCAGTTTATAATCCCTGGAATCTTGAACATGAGACAAAAAGGCCATATTTGTAATTTTTGTTTAACTCCGTAGGCCACTGATTAAACTAAATCCCAGAAATCCCCCCCCCCCCCCCAAAAAAAAGTGTGCAAATCGTTAGCTTATCATTTGGTAAGTTCTACTGTCCAGTTTATAATCCCTGGAATACTTGAACATGGGACAAAAAGGCCAAATTTGTAATTTTTGTGGAATTCCTTAAGCCACTGATGAAACTAAATCCCAGAAATGCCGCCCCTAAAAATGTGCAAATCGTTCGCTAATCATTTGGTAGGTTCAAATGTCCAGTTTATAATCCCTGGAATACTATAACATTGGACAAAAAGGTCAAATTTGTACTTTTTGTGGAACTCCTTATGCCACTGATTAAACTTAATCCCAGAAATGCCCCCCCCCCCCCAAAAAAAAAAAATGTGCAAATTGTTCGCTTATCATTTGGTAGGTTCCGCTGTCCAGTTTTTAATCCCTGGAATACTTGACATGAGACAAATAGATCGAATTTGTACTTTTTGTGGAACTCCTTGTGCCACTTATTATACTTATTCCCCGAAATGCCGTCCCCCACCCCCCCACCCCTTAGGTACGCCACTGCATTTCCTCATCACAATGCCTACATTCTGTGACAACAATTTGAATTGATTAAGGCACGGCAAGATCGAACATCAAATTTTTGCGATCGATTATAATCGATCATTAGCCCATGATTACAACATACTGTTAGCCGAAAACCAGTTTATTTCAATTTTGCTGCTTTGATGACGACTGAAGCACATAAATTACCGGTAGTTTTTTTTTTTTGCACATATCAGAACAACATTATTTTGAACCAGAAGTGGATCAAGGGGAGCTCAGGGCAAAAGAGGCTCTTTTCCATCCACCGCAAGTTTTCTTAGGGAGTTCTGACCAACTTTTCAGGCCTGAACCCCCCCCCCCCCCCCTTTCTTGATATGAGGACCTTTTCAAGGTTTCTCACTAGTCTTCAGGATTGGACCATGTTTTTCCTTTCCAGATCCAGTTATACACAGTAACATTATGATCCAGTCATACAGTAACATTATGATCTATTCACACAGTAATCTTATGATCCAGTCTCACAGTAACCATCAGATTCAGTCACACAGTATCCATCAGATACAGTCACACAGTATCCATCGGATCCATTCACATAGTATCGATCAGATCCAGTCACACAATATCCATCAGATCCAGTCACACAGTAACCATCCGATTCAGTCACACAATAACCATCGGATCAAGTCACACAGTATCTGTCAGATCCAGTCACAAAGTAACCTTATGATCCAGTCAAACATTAAATATTTTTTTTTGCTGCTGTGACAATGATTACATAGCTTAACTTAACTTTAAAAGTAATGTACTGAATTCAAAATTGGCTTCCCCAGAGGCTTAACAGATTTGTGGATGCATTATAACATCTTATGTGGGTCATGATACACACGGTGAAAAAAACAAGGATTTTAACACTAGGAGTTGTCTTCCTGGAGTCATATAGGTTAGGTTGTCTAACACTTGGTCGTCTGACTGTGGTGGTCTCGATGGGTGTAAATCGATTGTTTTACAAGTGCTTTATCAATGAAATATTATATTTACAATATAAATATTACAATAATATAAGAATAATACAGATTTAATAATAATAATAATAATAAAAATAATAATAAAATGATAATAAACGCTTTAATAAATAAACAATGACAAGGAATTTTGCAAAACTCATTTTTTAGAAACATTACATTTCAGAATTATGACTAAAGGGGATGTGGGAAATTATTCATTTAAAATAAATTGAAAGAAAATATATTACCATATCCGACTTAATTCTACATTATATAATAACAATACCTGGACTTGGATGAAGTGTTCTAGGAGGCAACCCCCAATTAACTGTTTCAAACTGTTGAATAGCAAACATGTCTTAAATTCAGTTAAAGCAATTCATTTTATCTTTCAGCAGGTCAGTTGTCCTCAGAATGTGGAAAGTAATGGACACAACTCTTGTCAAATTTTAAACCAAAACCTTTCCTGTAGATCAGTATAGATTTGTGGTGAGTAATTAATTACTCATGGTTCCCATTCAAATGCTAGTTGAATAATATAGGAATAAGTGTGGTTTGCTCAGATCTGAGTTCTGTACATTGTTATAGCAAGTATAAATGATACCAAATGCTTCTAACAAATTGACCTGTAAATGTAGTGTTAACTATTACAGTTTTGCAGAGCAGTGCACATCAGTAGATCTGCATGATGACCATAGATGATGAAACCAACAAGGCTTGAAAAAAAAAATCACTCACCAGCAAGTGTTTTTGACAAACTACATGGCCTGAATTTGCCAAATAGGCCTACCCATTAAGCCTCAGAGCAACAAAAAAGAGAGTCCTCTGCTAAATCAAGCTATATAATTTATAAAGGCAAAGCTCATTATTTTTACAGTTCATCATTTGCCTAAAACACATCAGATCACAACAATTTCAGTCCTATGGCCCAATGCCTGGAAATTTTAATCATTTCGTAAAATGCCCGAGTGAATCAGTCATTTTGTGAAATGGCTGAAATATTTGACAATTTCACAAAATGCCTCACTACACAGTGCGCCTGAGTTCATCAATGAGACATACATCATACTCTTTGCTCAATTTCTTAGTCATATAATTGCAAATGAAACCAACAGGGAAAAGTAATAATTAATGAATTGTGCCCATCCGCAATCCCAAGCTGGTTGTACCATGATGTTTACGGTGCCAATCAAAATGTCAACAAGAACTGTCTGGCATCTGAGATAATTAAGGCATATTCCCCATAAAAATAGCCCCCCTTCTTCAGAAGCACTTCTGACACTTGAGAAGGCCACGGTCACCACAAACCTGGAGGAGAGAATTCACATATCAAATTTAAAGAGAAAAAAAGCAGTTATTCAAAAGTTATGGGTTTCACTAAAATCCTACGTTCTTCAGGTGTGACCTTGAAAACCAAGACTAAGTATCAATGATCACAATAGACCAGATGAGTTAAAGTCAGCTGAGCTAAAAAATGAGAATAGAACAAAAGATCTGGACCATTTTCATTATGCAAACATGCTAGATTTTTCTTTGAAGTACTTTAAATTAGACTGGCAGGGATAGGTGGACTCAGATTCCAATTTGCCAGACGATCGCGGGAGCACATTGAATCTTAACCATGAATACTTAAGTTGGCATTTATACTAAGTCTACTTGAAAGTATGAAAGAAAAAAAGCTCAATTCGCCTCTGTTTCTTCCGCTTCTATGCTTTTCAAGGCAAGTCCCGTGAGTCTGTCTTGACCCATGGTTTTGAATATGCGCAAATTGGAAAATGAACTCTTTGCTGAAGATGAGATAGGAATACATCCCAGTGTCTTGAAGAGCAGCCGCACGTTGGGAAACGTGCCTCGACTTTGAAGTAGTAAAGAACTGATATCCCCTATGTTGTGACGGGCCGTGGGTCAAGACAGACACGCGAGATCTGCCTTGGTTAGCGGAAGAAACGGGGCGAATTGACTATGACAAGGTTGTGAGAAAGTGTGATCGACGATTGAAATTCTGATTATTCTATGCAATCATGACCTTCAAGCAGAAGGAGGCTCTTTAACAATTATTTTTATCATTTCTATTCCTGGCGGGAAAAAAACCCTTCCATATAATGTTGTCTTATTCACGATACACACTGCCTGACTGCTAGTCGGCAACAGAGTTTCCTTAATTGTAATCTCTATTATTGAAATGATCCACTTTTTCATGTAATGTTTGTATGACTTTAATTCATATTGAGTTGTAAATCACGTATTTTGTTTGAATAATTCTAAAAGTAATTGATCATCATGTTACTTAAAAAACTACAACAATAACATGGCTGTCTGAGTCATCTGACGGCCACTTGCCAAAGTGAATACAAATTTTAGAATATGTAGCGACAATGATATTTAGGGGCAGAGTGAGCCACAATATATTATATATTGTTATATTTGCTATTAACGTCGGAAAAAAAGGTTATTCTTTATGCCTTTATTTGATTTACCTAGCCAAACCGGATATTTAATGTTATTCATGATAAATTGCTGCAGGCAGAGTGGCCTTGAGATATACAGTACACATGAAAATGGAATAACTCATATTTTCATTGTAACGTGACTTATCTTCACACCCAAATATATGGTGTAAATCCCGCAATCATTAACACGTGTCGTAGGTCGAATAGTTTCAGGCACGCGCGCACATACACACACACACACCCTCACACACATATATATATACATAATTCACACGCAAGCTTACGCACGCACACACGAACACACACACAGACACACACATACTTTTCCACTCGGTCCCCCCCCCCCCCCCCTTCAATTCGTTTTGCCGGGTACGCATTCCGTATGCCAGATACGCGCATAAGGGATCTAACCTTATTTGTTTAGTCAATGGCGATTTTGTCCGCATGCCGCATTCCATACATAAGGAATCTTAGCTTAATTAAGCTAAAATGGGGGCCTAATTAACTGGAATGAATAAAAAAAAATACCTTGAGAAATATTTTAGTGATTGGTTATAACTAATATCTGAGAGTCTTTTTTTTAATATCTTAATCCCATCGATGAAGGTCACATGCTCAAACAACTACATTTAAAAACTTTGATTGGTGGTTTAGTGTTTTAAATATTCTACAGAATATAAACTATCAAAGAGAGGCTGCAAACCCATGACAGGTGCCATGTCACTTGGACACAAGATTCCGAAAATCCAATTGTTTCAAAATATAAATACTGAATTTTGTTAAGAAGTTTAACATCTCATATTAGGCCTCTGGTGCCTCATCAGGTTTAGTGTCAAAACGTCTAAAGAGTCCAAATGCCAAATTTCAGTGTGCAGCTACTCCTGGGAGGGAATACAGTATAATTACCTCAAGAGGTGGTTTCACCAATAACTCTCAAAAAATGAATGAATACGGGTGCGGTGTAAACAGAATGTGGTTTTGGAGTTAACCATTTTTTTCATAGTTGATGCCGTATACAGTGAATATAGTTTCCAGTGTGAACAAAGTTCATTAGTCACATAAAAAAGCACCAATTGACAGCTGCTGATTGGATGGTGTCATGTAAAACAATAAATAAATACAACACACTAAAACAAAGATGGCTACTAGTGTCAGATCACTGTGAAGAGTCCAAAAAGTTTTGAAACATAAACTGGAGATTTATTGTAAAATTCTTTATCACCAGATTAAACCATCACTTCCATATTCAGCTTTCTTTGAAATTATTTCAAACTACAAAGTTTTAAAAAATTGTTATGGGGTTTACAAAATTTTACATTTCGGCAGATTTGACCGGGAGAATGAAGGTCAAGGTCAACGGATTTCGAACTCATCGAAGATTTTGGTAGGAACAATAAGCGTTTCAAATTTTAGGGGGAAATATGCAGCCCTTCAAAATTTATCATGTTCAGAGGCAATTACCATAATTCGGCTGATTTGACCTTGAACATCCTGGTCAAGGTCACCGCTTTACGAACTCTCCCGAGAACTTGGTAAGAACAAATTGCAAACCAAATTTGAGGACAAAATGTGAAGCCCTTCAAAAGTTATGGGGTTTACAAAATTTTATATTTCGGCAGATTTGACCTTGAAGATGAAGGTCAAGGTCACCGGATTTAGAACTCATTCGAGAATTTGGTAGGAACAATGAGTGTGTCAAAATTTGGAGGAAAATATGCAGCCCTTCAACAGTTATCATGTTATCAAGACAATAACAATAATTGGGCAGATTTGACCTTGAAGATGAAGGTCAAGATGACCGGATTTCGAACTCGTTCGAGAATTTGGTAGGACGTTATTTGTGTCAAATTTGAGGACAAAATGTGAGGCACTTCAAAAGTTATGGAGTACACAAATTTGATGGTAGCGCCACCTTGTATCTGTATAAAATACTAATGCTGATATCAGCATCTATGAAATCACGACGCGCCAAACGATGTTTGATTGACTATAATTGATGATCAACGTGAATATTCGAATATATTTGAGGGTCACAGTTCCTGATGAGGCCAAACTATCATAGAGAAGAATATGATGTCTGGTATCAGATTTTAAGCGCGAATAACTGAATACGGTCCCTTCTTATATCCATATGATATGGAAGTAATCTGTAGTCAATCCTAACTGACAGAATACGAACGGACATGAGTTCACCACGGTGTTTTACAATCAAATTTTTCTCTTAGTGGCCGAATTGCTGTCGGCATTTTGGAAATTAATAATACTTCTTAGTAACTTATGATTTGTTCATGAAGCTGAAATATCACGATTCACGTCTATAAAAAATGAAACTTTCAATATCCCGTGCCCCCCACCCCCCGCCCCCCCCCCCCATACCCCGTGCACGGTCCGCCCGGCACTCAAATTATTCTGATCAAATCACTCATATATATCAAAGAATGAGTTTTATATATCCTTTAGTAATAGGGCCAATATGTTAACCGTATTTTAAAATACAGGGTGCATTTAAAGTTTGCTTCTTAATAGAGTATCTAAAGAAGAATGCATTTCAAATGTTTTGGTTTTCCAAAGTTCTTGAATTAACCATCAGTAGCATCGGGAAAATAATCTTCAGCCATTTTCTCTAGGAGAAATTAAATCATTTTGATAATAACTCTAAATATTAATAAATCTTAAATATCCAGTATGTTTATCTGCACAAATGTACTAAAGAGAAACATAACTAACAAACAAACATTTTAACAGGTTTACCATATAAGTTATTGTCAAAAATGCAATGAAACATGTAATACAATCTGTGTGGTCATGCTTGTGTTTTGGTGGTTTAGTGCAATATAAAATTCATGTTGCCCGACTGGGCAGGAGCATTCAGAAGTGGGTTGGACTATTCACCAAAAAACCACAGAAAATCAACCAAAAGCCACTTCGAATCAACAAAGGTTTTTTGACATTCCTGAATTTTTAGTTGTTTTAACTGATAAGTAACATAAGATGATAAGATGAATAGGGTAAAACGTATTATTTACAATAATAAATAACAGATTAAATAATTCACATATACATTCCTCTCACAATTCGAAGGTTTAACATTCTTATAACTAATATTCTAAAACATCGGAATGTTTTTTTTATATTGACGGGAGAACACGATGGTGTTCAGCACGTACCCAGTAACTGTTGGACTTGGAAAGGTATCGCCACCTGTTGGCCAAATCGGTTACTAACAGCCCTGTAAGTGAATCAGCAAAAAGCTTCAAGTTTACTTGCCCTAGATTAGAATCATGTGCTCATCGAGTTTGGCTAAAAAGGCGTTGATATATTATAAAAATTTGTAAAATTTTCAATTTGTGTTTAACATCTGTAAAACTTTTTTTTCTAGAAGACCTTAGAAAAATGCTATCTGACAACATTGGCACGCCCCCTCTGTTCGCCAGTGTGTGACGCTCATATACAACTATATTAAAGCATACACGGCATTGTCGGCGACGACTTGTTTAAAATAAATCAGATATAAGACTTACATCATGATTTTATGGGATTTTAACTGTCGTCTTGTGGTTGATGCTGCGTATCTGTTTATTGTATGTAAACATTAACATTTTAACACACGTACTGTAGTTCGTGACGTTGCCGAGTGTGCCCTGTCCTCGGAGTCTGACTGATCGCCTGGCCTCTTCCACAACAAAACATAGTGTCTTAAATAGACACACGGTGGCGCTCCACCACCTCGATATGGCTACGATAAGGCATATCCGAATCAACTATTTACGCCTGCGGCTCACAGCTGATCATAATTCATAGTCTAAACTAATCTCGATCAAGACTAATGTGGTAGGGTACATAATAAACGTACACTTGCAGTGAGCTGGCGTGTTTTTCTGTTATTATTGTTTGAGGGAGCTTGCTGTCCATTCCGTGCAACAAGTTTCAATGCCATGCAGGTCCCATGAAACGTCTAAACCAACTATTGAGGGCATAAAATCCGGCATTCTCCACAAAGAAGTTCTGTCCATGAATTTCAAGGATAAATCTCCTGCCTACACTGATGCACACAGTAGGCTTTCATGTTGAAAACGAGCTAATTCACCAGGGAATTGTAAATGCTCATAATGAGGGCGTAAAATTCCCCCCCCCCCCCACTTTTTAGCAAGGGTGGGGGGGGGGGGGGTCAATATAATAACCCCCTGATATTCAGAGAATATGTATATTGGAAATGTAATATATAAATGCCCGTGAATCATATTTTTTTTGGATTGATAATCCTGTAGATCTATTTTCTGCGGTGTTATATCCATGACGCGGTATTATTAGTAAAAATAGAAAGTCATGCACGTGCTTCCTTGGATAGTTTACGTGATTCACCTGTTTCCAGAATAGTTGAAGATGTAAATGCACGGTGATAGTGCACCGACATTTGTTGTGTTTTTTAAACAATGTGCCCCAACCCCCGGCTCTGTTTACATCACCTTTTAACCTCCCCATTATTCTTAACATTGCGCATGCAGTAATTAAAATATTTCTTATGCATATTTCTACATTTCATTAGGTTCGGTCCTGCAAATATAATATCTGATTATTTATTCAACTTGTATAACTGATGTTCCTAATTGAAATTAAAACAGTGGTATGTTATGTGGAATTATTGTTAGGTGATGTATATATATAGTCGGGCACCGGTATTGATGGGATTTCTGGTTTTTAGTTTTCTGGAAGGACCCTGCGGGACGCTTTGACTTCCGGAGTTTGTGTTTGCCGGTTTGTATGGACAATTGCTCGTGGCGACCGGGTGAGTATTTCTGAAACTTGTCACAAGCCCATTAGTTGTAGATTAGAAGAGTTAGCAAGTTTGTTTGGTGAAGTATTTCTGAAAAACACTTCGGAAGCACCACGACTGGTAAGTAGGCCATGGATCTTTTAGATATCTCAAGATAGAAAACTAAAATTAATAGAATGTATTTTATTTGTTGCGCTCATAGGAAGTTAGGGATTTAGTATCATATTACGTAAACTTGTCCTGGAACGAAATCTTGCATATAAAAAGACATAATAGAGTATATTTCGCCTGTGGAATTCATTATTATTCTGCTTTGGTCACGTGACTTTATTTGTGTTCAGGAAATGGCGAATGTGCGATTACGGTTGGCTGGTTTTCGCTGTATGATGCCTGCAGGTGTAAAGGTATTCACTTCGTTTATCAAAGATTGGTTTTCTTTTGTACGTCATGATTTACAGCTTTTCTTGTTCGCATAGGTTACACCTGTTAGTTATTGTTGTCATAGTTGGCTTAGCGATTATAGACCATGTGATACTGTGTGAGGTGCCTTGGCGTTTTTCTTTTTCATACTGCTCGTATTCAATGGACTTTTTGTGGTTCACATAGCGGCTTTTGAAAGTATTTCAGGTGTTTCCTATGTATGAGATGGTCCCGTTGTTTGTTGTTATATCAGCTTTGTTAACAACACTTGTTATTAAGCAGTCGCCGTTCAGTGTACATTCCCACCTTATTTCTGCAATTGCAAGCTCGCTTGGGTTGGGGTTCGATGTTTGTTTTAGCACTTTCTGGTTGTGTTTTTTTATGATGTTGCCTAGGTTTTGGAGACAGCTTTGGCTGACTTTTATAGTTAATAATTTTTTTGAGTATACTTATTCAAGCATATGTGAGGCATGTAAGTGTTAAATGCAGGTACTTAATATTTTGCACCCGAGGAAAAGCAACAATTGCACAAACGTAACTCGTAAATTCTTTACAATTAAAATACAACTTAAGGTTTCGGTACCTGTTCTATATACATTTATTCGATATTTACGTGTAATTTATAGTAAGCTCGGTAATCTATTCATCTATTGTAATTTTAGAATAAACAATAACATTCAGCATGACCAATTTCTACACTAACAAATGAAGCCTTTATTGAATCTAGAATTCAATTTTAAGCGTCTGTAAAACTTAACAATAATTGTTTACCTTAAATAGACTTTATTAACCAATTTAATCAAACACAACATTTCATATGATAAAAAAATGTTTAAAAGGTGAGTCCAATAGAACAAGTTTAGTTGTTTTGCAAGTTTAACAGATCGTATTTACATATAGAGATAAACCGTTGGTTGATTCTACATATTTATTTTCAGGAATAATTATAATATATCGCTGCTTATATATTCATTTTTCTTGTCAGCCAGCTTGGGAAATCGTGACAGCTGTGTTTATGTCAGTCGCGTTGTTATGCCTCTTTAGCGCAGCAGTAATGGCAGTTCTGTACTACTGTAAAGAAACTTGTGCAACGAAAGGCCGCATGAAGTTCACGGTTCCCCTTTCCTTCGGATCAGGTATTATCTGTTGTTGTCTAAATTTTCTTAGGTTCAATAAGATATAAACTATGTTATTATTAATTGCGATATATTTATTTACAGTGAATATACCATGTATTCAAACAAACCTCCTGAATTTTACAGTAGTAGTTATTATCCATGTTAACGACATACCTAAATATACACTTGAATCTGGTTTCATGTTATCACTATCAATGATCTTGATGATGGTATTTATAATTATTCAAGCGACTACCAGCCTTCTAGGTCTGATTATATGGGGATCCAAAGTCTGAGAGATCGGGTTTCAACCGGGATGGGCCTACGGTCTTGCCGTTATTCAGTGCATTCTGTGCATTGTCGGCGGATCGTTAGCCCATGTCTGCAGGAATACAGAAGATAGGCCCTCAGCAAACAACCCTGGGACACCAGCATACAACACCGTGGCACCGGTATACAACCCGGAGATACCATGTTAATGCAAATGCACCACAACAGCATTATATATTTAAATTCGAATAACTACTTTTTAGACTCGCTGCAATTAAATCGAAATGCGCAAATTTTAAATGCAAATGCTTTTGCTTTTCGTTCCAACTCTGGTGGCCAAACTCTGATGAATCAAGGACATGATAGAAACACTAGGTACTCCTTTCTGGCCGTTCGAGCAACTATTTTCACCTGATGAAATTGTCGTCCTAGTTTATATTTCTGTACTCGTGACAAATATCAGTATCATGTCAACGCAGAATATTAGCATTATATTTGGTCTAAATGCTTTCTGCCTATTTTTGAATCAGTCAAATCATCAAATATCTTTGGGAAATATTTGGTAATCGACATTGTATTAAAACATGTACGAATGTTAAACAGTTGTTTACATGGAGCGGCCTCCGCCCGTCCATAGTCTGTTAACCCTTGCAGTTTTCTCGGCAATATCTGAAAAGATATTCCCGAAAGTTTGTGTATAAGTGTTAATTAGGCCACCAACCATAAAATGGCGGTTTTTAACATTTTTTGTTTATACCTTACATATGCAACTAACTTGGTAGTAAGAGCTATTGTGTGCACAGTTACACTGCAAGATTGCTGTTCTAGATCAATAATACTATTCAATTGACATCTTATCTTCCTGCAGTTATATAGGATGTATTTAGCACTTCTTTCTTGTTCATTTTCTGTAGCAATAAGTCATAGAAATTCAAATTCCATGGGACGGACCTTTTATCATATGACCAATCAAGCCTATTTGAAAATTTACTAATAAGCCTGAGTCATCCCTTAGAGGGTCTATTGACACGTCTTCCCTTTCAGGATAATATAGCTTAACACGATTTTGATGTCAACATTTGTGAAAGAATTTTCATCTTACTTCAATGTATCCATATCAGTTACGTTTGACAAAAAATTACTACAATCATCTTTGATGGACCACATGACAGACATTCAGAAAAATAAAAGAAACAAAAACCTTGCCTGTAGAATTCACGTTTGGATATGATATTGATGGTGACCAGTTCAGATATACTGCACAGTGGCACAGGTATTGTCATACATACACATTTGAACGGCCAAGACAGAAGGAGAGAGATGGCAAGGGTAAGAATTGTTCTGCAAATGAGAAAATAGATGAAATGCAGTTTGAATCTACCTCGTTATCCCTTAGAGACGAACTCTGTCAAGTACAGTAAGGAAACAACTTTCTAGTTTCATTTGAAACATCAAATGTATGAACATTGCCTAAATGATCTTGGCATTAGGTTTTAAAAAGTCATACAAAAATGCTTATGAGGACTTGCATTGTGATTACCAAGAAGGCTCAATGATTCTGAGGCTGTAAATAGTGTGCGGGATGAGTTATGAATTGGCCTTATTAAGGAACAATGTCGTTTTCAAAGTCTAGCCAAGGAGCCAAGATGATAATTTGCATTTGAAGCAACTAGGTCGCCACCCTCTATGCTGGAAAATAAGTCAGTTTCTTTAAGATTTTTGGCTATGTTCTTTGTACTACAATCTGCCTCAAGAGACATGAAGTCATGAAGTACATGAGCTCTTGTAAAAAGACTGCGAGGTCGTCATTTCTGTTGATTTATGTGCAGGATTCGTGACCACAATAAGGTCTAGTTTCGGATCCCGATCTGATCGTCTTCTGTGCTAAGACTCTTGACCAAAGTCTTTACCACAAGAGTAAGCCCTCTACATGCAGTAGCAAATGGTTTACTCGTAATGGGCAGCAAGCAAATGTAGAACGAAAGACTTTCTATCACCCATTATGGTTGCTGGGTGGTATGCCCCTGGCAGGGCTGAGAAAATCTATAGAAAATGAACATGCCCAAAGAGAAGGAATGCAAAGTGTGCAGACTACTGTCAGACTATAAACCCTTATACCTTTTGTGCTTTTTAACCTACTTTGTCTGAAAAAATATTATCTGCTGATCATTTATCAGTACTGCTATCCTTGTCTCTCTTTGGTGCCTGTGCCTGTATTAAAGTTTGCATGACAAGACACTGGTGCCGATATGCACAAAGATCTCTGAGCTGGTCAGCACCAGTGTCATTTATTAAAAAAATGTAAAAGGCAGTCATATTATTTCCCTGAATGTCTGCACACTGATAAGAGAAAATGTGTCCAGTTATGATTTTCAAAGGTATTTTGGCTCCGCAGGCAACTCTTGGCATATTATAAAGGAATTCCTCTTGTCATGTCAAAGAGTCTAGTCCTGCGTGTAAAATATAACACAATATAACTAAAAACTTTCAAAAGAAAATGACGATGAACTTAACCATGGTTACAGGATTGTTACAGTCACTGGACTCATTGGTCTACAGATCAAATAGCAAAGGTATCACTTTATTCTGGCTTAGTCTAATTTTTTATATACCACCTGCACAAATACAGAGTAGGTCAGATCGCCATAGAACGCAGCAAGACTGCCCTGAGGTCTTTATGCACTTCGTAAGGGAGAGATAGTGTCTCCTTTGGTCGTCACACGGTCGCCATGAGCGGCGACATATTTTAAACATGCACAACATTTACGCCGTGCGGTCGCCGTGATTGAAAGCGCAGTTCGATCGAAATGCGATCGCCATCAGCGTCCTAGCGGCGTTTAGCATCGGCATTCCCGTTCCACGGCACTGGCCGGAGCACTTTTCACGCTGCTACCGAGACCTCGGCAACCCCAGTGAGCTCTTTACACGTTTCGCATGGTGCTGCTGCTGCACTTTGGACTTTTTAAAATGATTTTTACATCTTTTGTATAGTTTGATAAAATTTCATATGATTAGGGAATAGCATGATAATAACAGATTTGTTTTGCTAAACTTGAATACAAAACAAAGGGAATCTTAACAATTTAAAATTGTAATATTCTCTCTTCTTGAAAGAAATGTCCGAGGGGCTGGAGCTCAAAATTGGTAAGGTCCTTTTGAATATCAAAATCAAAATTTTTTATGCGGAGGTTAACATTGACCCCCCGGTGCCTAAGGACCATACCTTTTTGCTTTTAGAGAAAAAAATTGTTCCTGTTACAAAGTTAGACATCTAAATGGATTAACGGATTAATGGCAGGTATAATTGAAAGCCGTTTCCGTATCACTAGATGTTTAATTGGATATGTTCAAATGGGCCTTGTATACCACAGATCAAAGATCCGTACGTATCCAGGAAATTTGCATGTCTGCTTATAGGACATAGGACATAGTTATAGGGCAAATATTAAATAACAAAAAGAAAGTGCTGAACACGGTCATATTAATTAATCATTTATTAATATTCTCTCCTCACAGGATAACTGCAGTAAGATCAAATGTCACGTTATCAGTACAATTGTGTAAAAACGGCAGCCTTGCGATGTGTTACATGCTGTGATTATACACACCAATTTACCGCTGTACTAAACCACAGTCCAGAAATCTCTAATTGGCGATTTATTAACACATGTTATTCCTTAAGAAAACTTTAATTTAAAGTTTTAAGTTATGTCAACAACAAGTAAGTACTTTAGAATAAGTACAAGTTAGTGCATCAAAGGGAATAATATATTGTATGTGTACTCTCGTCAGGACAGCTCAGTAAGAAAAACAAACAGACGCACGCCATGAAGTCAGTGCACTTCAGTGGCTGCTCGACGGACATTCGAGGTAATGAGGTCCGCTCCGCCCAGTCATTAAGTACTGTCAATATTGGCACACAATCTTAAAGCGCGAACAATTTGGTTGACTTTTCATTCGTTTACTTTAGTTTAATCATTTTTAAATAAAAATCAAATTTCAGACAAATATCAATTTTCTACAAATTGATCGTCATGATAAAAAATAGTCCTTTTATATGTAAAAAGAAACTGACATTTTGAGATTTTTAAACGATTTACAGATCTTACTTACTAAAATATATGATGATGTAATATTATTGCGGGAGAAAGATAGATTCCCATATAAATATACTTTAGAATAATCACATAATATACAATATACTGTAGAATAACCTTCGTGGGGTTAAAATAAAAGATCTAATAATAATAATGAATTTTATTATTCCATAAAGCATCTTACAAAAAGGAAACTAATATAACAGTAGAATACAATCACAAAGCGACTTACAACAAATAATATGACAATACAATACAAGCAAAACACAAGTGACGCAGCAAAGTAGTACATAGAAATAAGGAAAGAGTCATACTTAAGAGATAAATGCTACTTGAACAGAGAGAGAGAGAGAGAGAAAGAAATGCTTGGGTGGATTCTTAGAGGTTGTAGTCTGTGTCAGATAGTTTGAATGATTCTCAACTGCTAAGTTGATGTTTCAGAAAACATTTCATCCCAATTTTTAAAATGTACGGATATGTAACCATTCTTATAAGCAATATTTTTTTCTATGGTATAGATCTGTTTGACATATGATTGGTAATTGATGAAATTTGGCATTATATCTTTACATTTACTCACATATATAAATCGTTTAACTAATAATGTGAGGGTGTTTAACAGAGGATTGTTGTTGTAGCTGAAGATAACAGACTTCATGCTGAAGCTACTGTCAGGTATTATAATATGTAAATTTGCAAGCAATTTTTTTAATTGTGATAATATGGTCTGTGTTTGACAGCAACTATAAAATATATGCACAATAGTTTGTTTCTCTTTTTTACAGAGTGAGCAGAGCTCACTATCAGCTTTACCTATCCTATATAAAAAAGGGTTGAGAGTTATATTTCTGTGAATTATTCTGAACTGAAACATTCTTAATACTTCTGATACTGTGGTTCTTTTAATGTTCTTGAAGGCTTCAAATACTAAATCTTGACAATCACATTGCATTTCTTTAGACCACTTTTCAATAGCCTTCTTAGGTTCTGTACAGACTGCTAGAATTAAATCATTATAAACCTTTTGTGTAAATTTCTTGATGTTCATTATTGTTTCAATTTTTGGTTTATATGGACTGTAGTTATCCATATTTATACATGTTTTCACAGTTCTTTTCCAAACAGCTGGGATAGCTTCGATTAAACATATATCCTGCATTTTGCTTTTGTACTGTCTACATGTTCTGCATGTGACTGGAATATATAGTTTTTACCATTATATTTTAAAACATCATACAATTTTGTTACACCTGCGTTATATAATTCTTTATTATACACCGTTGTTTTATCTTTTTTTATATGAGAGTTGAAAAATAACTCTTGCCTTAAAATTTCGTCAGGAGTTTATACATTTTTGAAATTGTATTTGCACCATGCATTTAAAACACCTCTCCAAAATGGATTGCATGTTTTATCAAATTTACCTGTATCACATGACTTAAGGTTACATTTGAATAGGTAAGAGCCCAGTCTCTTAAATTGTAAATTTACAATTTGCCTCCAACCTTCATCCAAGGGGCCTGACAAGAAACGCTTTACCCAAGAAATTTTTAAAGAATCAAATTTAGATTTCAAATGTACCATATCTAGTCCCCCTTTTTCTGCTGGTGCTATAAGAGTAGTTCGTTTTATCCTGTCTTGTTTACCCCATATAAATTTCCAATGTAAGGCTTCAATATCATTTATATAAGCTAAGGATGGATTTGGTAACACTTGCAGTCATACATCAGTTGCGATAAGATGTGGGCTTTTATAATGGTAATTTTCCCTGACAGTGACATACCTCTGTATGACCATACATGTATTATTGTTTTAATTTTCCTGAGGATTTCTTTATAATTAATGTCTTTCATTTTTCTCCAGTCAGGCTTGACAGATATTCCCAAAATTTTTACTGGTCCAGTGCTCCATTTGAGACCTAACCTTTCTATATTATCTTTTTCATCAGCATTAAGTGTCATAGGCATGACTACAGTTTTTCAACATTTACTTTAAGTCCAGAGATTTTTTTAAACATTTCAAATGTTTTAAGAAGTTCTTTAAAAGACTGGGAACCACCAGTGAGAGTAACAACTGTATCATCTGCATATTGAATTAATTTGTGTTCATAACCACCACAAGTATTTTTTTTTAAATCCAACCAAAATTTTTGATAAAATTCTGCTGGGAATCTATCAGGCCCTGGTGTTTTATTGATTTTGAGGGATTTTATTGTTTTATGAAATTCAGATGGAGAAAGATCTCCTTCATAAATGAGTGCCTCCTCTTCATTTAGTGTATTTAATTCCTCTTTTGTAATAAACTGATGGGTACAGCCAACTTGAGTTTCAACTGGTGTATATAAATCTTTATTAAACTGAAACTGTTCTTTTAAAATTAGTTTTGTATCCTTAATGAATTTTCCTTTTTTATCTTTCAACTTAAGAATTGATTTTTGTTCAAAGTTTCTTTTTCTAAATTAAGGAAATATTTTGTCGGTTAATCTCCTTCAGAGAACCATCTTGATCTGCATCTGACTATAGCTCCCCTGGTTTGTTCCTCAATGAAGGATTTATGATTATTAACTGTCATTTCCAATTTGCATTTATCTTCTGGGTTTTTAGGTTTATTATATTGGAACTGAGCTTTGCGCATTTCTTTCTCTAATAAAATTAATTTATCAAAAAAATTTTTCTTTTTGTTGATAGCATAAGCTATGCTTTCACCTCTTATTTGACATTTTAATGTATCCCAAAGTGTGGCTTGGTTAGCTTCTATATTATATTTTACAGTCATTTTTATACATTCTTTAATCTGTTTTATATAAGCCTCATCTTAAAGGAGAGAACAGTTGAGTTTCCAGTAACCTGGCCCACGTGGATGATCACTTGACATTAAACCTATATTTATCAGTGAATGATCTTTTTTATATCCACTATCAATGTCAGAACTATAAATGTAATTACAAAGACTATCACTAATTAGAAAGTAATCCAGGCGACAAAATACAGATTTTGGGTTATGCCTATGCCATGTGTAATTAAGTGTCCCTGGATGTTGTGCTCTCCAGATGTCTGTCAATTGTGCAAGTTCCATCCATTGTAATACTGTCTGTCTTGATTTTTCTTGAGTGTGTTTATTTCCACCTTCTTTATCGACTGTAGGGTTTAGTGTTACATTAAAATCACCAGCAATAATCAGTTTATCTGTATGTAAGTTAGTCAATGTATTCATAAGATCCAGAAAAAAACTCTGGTTCGTCTTTGTTTGGCCCATATAAGTTCACTAAGGTTACATTATGGATCCCTGTTGTGGTATTAATAATTATAAACCTTCCACATTTGTCTGTCTTAATGTCTTTAACATGGATACCTGATTTGTGTCTTATTAAAATACTGACTTCCTTGGCTTGATTTGTGCCATGGCTAAAATAAATTTGATTCCCCCACTCTGTTTTCCATCTTTTTTCATTCTCTAAACTGCAGTGTGTTTCTTGAAGAAAAACTATATCATATTTTTTTCTATTCAACCAATAAAATATTTCTCTTCTTTTTACATTACTACCTAAACCTCTTACATTCAAAGATGCAATATTACATATATCTGCCATGGTAACAATTAGCTATGTCTGTTACTCCCTTATCTATGAAAGTATAATACCCTGTTGAGTTTATCTTGTGTGATGTACTCTGCTTCAAGAACGAGCCGAACACTTGTATGCCCAAGACTGTGTTTTTTATTGTGCCGCACATAAGCGACAAGCGGGACCCCTTTTTGACCATGACCGATCACTTACACGGGACGCTTAGCTCAGTAACAATATATGTAAACACGGTACAATACATTACATCTTGTACATACTATTAGTCTCCAGCAAATAAATATATGATATCCATATCCTGTCTTTTGTATTGATTTGAAACTTGAATGAGAACAAATACACACAAAACATAACAAGCCACAAATACGTAAAACACGTCTGAAGCATCGTGTATAACAGACCTCTAGGTCCTGACATGCAGTAGGTACTGCTGATACTATAATACAGCAGCAAGAGTGCTTGTCTAATGAGATGTTGAAAGGGTTTGTGGCAAAATACAACGACTGTTCATGGCGCCTTCTTACACTACAATTGCCTTATATTCCACTTAAATATATTATACAAATGTCAGAATAATTGGTAAAGGTATCATAGATGTATATAAAATTACTAGAACTAAACAAGCTCATTTAACCTCATATAAATATAAGGCTCTATAAGGTTTCAGCAAAATAACCAAGTTGAAGATGTCTAATACAGACACTGTACTACAAATTCCTTTATCCAGGTTGATTTATAAGTCTGGTTGACTGGTATTATCCCTTATAGTACAAAATTAATAACCTTGCATTATTATTTATTAAATTTTAAATAATTTATTTATGAATATTTATGTTATTTACATTGTCTTTACCCAATGTGATAGATGGATACTGCAAATATATACTGGGTGACTGTTCAGTAATATCATCTAAACACATATTTAATAGTATTATAGTACTTTAAACCTTAATCTAAAAGTGAAGGTTTCACTTCAAAAAGGGAAACGAATTGACAATAATTAATCAAAAGTAATAATAATAAGTTATAAATACCATCTGCAACTAATTCAGATGTATGTCCAAACATCAATGAAGACAAACATGCATATTAACATTCTAAAAAACACACCAATAATACCCCAGCAGCCCAAAAATGCAATAGCGATACCAGTCTGGGCCAAGTCCAGCACAATCAGGCACCACTGGTAGCCTAATCAGTTGTTGTGAGTTAAAAATTATAATAGTATCACTTGCAGTTGTACTCACTACTTCAACTATTAACATTAACAGTAACAGTGTTCAAAATATTGGTAAAACATCTGAAACTGTTTACAGTATAATTAACAATTGCCCAGTGCCAGCAGATAGTTAATGCTGATAGGAGATTCAAGAATTAGTAATCAGTAATAATAGCGAAACCCGACCAAACACAGAATTCATGTCTCTGTATAATATATAGGTAATAGGAGAGAAATGTTCATCATAAGACACTTATCACTTGCACAATTTTGCTGACTGCAGTTTTAGATTTGCTGAAATGTTGAACTGTTATTCATATTTTTGAGCAAATATAAAAAAAACTAATAATATTTATATGGCCAATATGTAAACCTGGTCAGGGCTATAACAGAACTTAAAAACCTAACATCCTAATTAGTGTGATGGAGATAATAATGAATTCCTAATAATCATAATGACAAACCTGTTCAGTTTGATCAGGAAAAACCTTTCATCATCTTTAAATCTTTTTGTATCATTTTATACACATATGAGGAAATTTAATTAAGAGCAATATAATTATTCTTTTCTAACCGATTCGGTTTTAAATGGATTATTTCATTATCTTCAACAATTTCTCCCGCATAACCGGTTATCTTCTTCTGAGTGCCTTCTGAGTAGGCTTCAAAGACGTCTTTGGTTGCTGATACATTCATGTAACACGTCCATACATGCATAACTTAAATTAAACCGGAAAAAATATTCAACAGTTTTCAGGTGTTTCATTATACACTGGTGTTGGATTTTCGGGTTTTCTGCGTTTATTTCCGGAAAGCGCTTTCTTCTTCGTCTTTTTCTTTTCCTGCTTTTTAAGATGCGTTTTCTTATGTTGATGAGGAGTGCCACCCTCGCTATTGCCTTCATCAAGGTCGTCTTCCGATTCACTATGTTGTCTTACCTTATCAGCTGCATCCTCCGGAGAAGTATCACAGTCCTCATCACTTAAGTTTTCTTTCTTGTGTCCATCACCTTCCAACTGTCCTGTTTTCTTTAGTCCATGTCCTTGATATCTCTTGCGAGAAGCTTGATCGTCTCGCCCTGGTACGTTTTCCGCGTGCTGTGCTGTGGTTTCCTCCTGAATGCGCGGACTCTGAGGTGAAGTTTTAAAGCTTTGATTGTTCCACCGATAACTGTCTTGACTATATTTGACATTATTCCGTTTACTTTCGAAACCATCTCTACCAGACAGATGTAAAGTAAATATGGCCATCATACCAACAGCAGTGGTAAGCACACATGAGCAAATGGCCATGAGGTACGCCCACCGCAACGATACCCGACCACCGAGGACGTCACGGAATGCTCCAAAATCGTATCCCCATAGAACCAGAGCAAGGAGGGAACATGCCGCTGAAAATGATGAGTACAAACGTACAGTCATTGTTAGAAATGCGTCATCTCTCTCTCTCTCATATATACAGACATTTTAATATGTAGAATTATAACATTTGTAGTAGATTTAGTTGCTTTATTATTTGAACAAGTTTTAATTAGAAGCCCAAAGTCTTCTTCTTCAATTTACTTGTCATCTATTTATATTCGCATAATGTTACCATAATGGAAAATATGTATATTTAGTATTAAATATCATGTGTAATCATTAGACCGTTTACAGTGACTTTCTACTTAATTGTATAATTGTAAAAAAACACGCTTGTTGGCTTCAATATAAATAAACCCAGGTATTTCCTATCACAAAAATTGGTAATTTGTTTAATGCTGTATATACCTGCTACAAATAATCCTATAACCTGCAGTGTCATGGTTGTATTCTTGGCTTTGCCGCAGTTGTAGATAACACAGGAGATTGTCCCCAAAAGTAAACCCGCCAGTGATATGACCATCATCGCACTGCCACCCTTTTGGCTATCTGCAAAAAAATGCATAACATTATATATTGATACTTATACACATGTCTTGGTCTTCCAAACTTGCTGACATGTCGATAGTGTTCTCTTTTTACACTTTTTCCCGTTGTACCGATTACCCCCCCCCCCCCCAAAAAAAAATCTTTTCAATGCATGCGGGCAGTGTGACCACATCTATAAAAATCAATAAAATGCGGATTTAGCTCACTAAAATTTGAAATTTCCGTATATTTTAAATTAAAAAAAATGTTAGAAATTTCGATTTCAAATTTAAAGTTCGAATACCGAAATGCAGCTAAAACAATGCTCCTGATGTTTTTTTAGCAGACAGCACTTATGTCCAGTATGGTAATGGGTGTGTTGACACAAACTGCCCAGAAAACTTAGAATTTTAATTTATTTTCATATTTTTTAAATTCTGTTTTTACAAAAACATTTTTGAATCCAACATGACCATTATAGTGGATTTACTTTTATCAAGAAATAAGGGACGCTCGGTCTAGTTTTATGAAACCGCAAAAAAATTGAATGCATAAGTTTGTTTCTTTAATATCAGATCCTGGACAACCATTTTGTCAAACTAAAATCGCTTCTTTGTCAAACTAAAATCGCTTTCATAATCTATATCACACCAAGATAAACAAATATGCGTCATCCATACGCCTTGTGTCATTATCTTGGGGTATCTAGTTAAATGATGTTAAAAAAATATGGGGACCTATGTGTGCTTATTGTTAACGGTAGCATCTAGTGTCAGTCCGTGTGAATCAGCTCAGACAGATGTCCTTACCATCTCGATTTACACAATAGTTTCTCAGACAAACACAAGATGGCGCTCGCCAACCCAGCGATTAGCCTTTAAATGAAGCTTCCAGTGCCATGGCAACCACTTGTGCAATAAAGGTCATTCTTGAAATAATTATTACATAACTGGTTGGCAAGGGACTGTTTTGTAAAAGCCCCAAAAACCCTGTCCGCATGTTCATTAGCAATAATTATTTAAGGAATATTCTTAAAAATGTCCTTTGGCCTTAACTATATGTGCAGATAATCCGCCAATTTTGTGAAATATAACAATATATTATGTAAAAATATATACTTTGCGACTCGTTTGCGTTATTAATGCTGGTGGACCGGGGATGGCGTCTTCTGGCACAGCTGGATAGTATATTCCTCCATGGTTCACTTACTGGTATATATTACTACTTAATACAAAATCGACGGAATATCTGTATATCTATTTCAGTTCAAAGGCCATTTTAAAACATATTCTGTAAAAAAATATCGCGAAATAACATGCGGACAATGGTTTGGGACGGACTATATATTGTAATAACAGTTACTTTGTATAAATTATTATAATAATGGTTGCAATTACAATCACTTTTTACAAAATAATGGTTGATAATGATTTGCAACTGATGTGAACCGTTTCAGAGTGTCTCTGCATAACTCAAAATATACAAGTGCATTGAACAAAGCTGCCTTCAGGAGGGAGAGGAGGATAGAATTATGTACTATTTCATTTAAGAAAATGTAAGCCAAATCCCCAAATACGCTGTATATTAGGGTTACTAGTTGATGATCAGTGAAAGAATTATTTCCAACAGTTAAGTCATTGGCCAATTTTTGCTGAGAAAAAGTATTAGGGCTCCCTTGTAGAAAGCCGCATCTAATATTTAACATATTACACTACAGTAAAATATATTTATGACCACTTTTCCTTTTAAAGATTTATTTGAATCTAATGAAAAACTCCAAGGGGTATACTCACTGAATAATTCACAGATTTGGCATTCAATATTCATCTCTATTTCTCTGAATCAAATCATAAGCACGAGTGCTATAATCATTATGAGACCAAAGAAACAAGGCTATGAACAAAATCAAGACTGGCAACCGTGACTTCAATATTCCATGAATCTGCTAAAACATGAAATTTCTTCTGAAAATGATAAAATTGGAAACATTGTTAGTTTTTATTCCTTCTGATTTGAACTACAGATCTTACAAAATAAGTGCTTGGAGGATTCAGATAAATGTTGACAATTAATCATGAATTCCAAGCCAAATCTCTGGAAATACTTTACAAAATTCTATTTTTCTTTGAAAATGTTAATGAATGTATTTCTCACAATCAGGAAGAAAAAGTATACTCCTCACCAAGTGGTGACCCTGAAAGCTGTTTTCTTTAGTATGGTGTGCTATCTATCACCACCAGGCGGCAGGCAAAGTATGAACAAGGTAACCAGGCAAATGACAGAGGAATAGTTGCACAACGCTATTCCCCGCTCTCGTTTGTCTGATTACATTCATGGCTCTTTATGCCTTGTGGTGAAATCAAGCAAACCCTACTAATGCAAGCGGTGGTCCAGCGAACGGAGAATTTAGCGAAAAACAACTGAGCCGGAAGTGTATAGAAACATTCTGTAGAATGAAAAACACACATTAGCACAAACACTGGAGTGGTGACCGTGGCCTTGAGCATCAAAACACTACTTTTTCTTAGAGTGTATTTATATATGTCGCAAGCCATAATAATACACTTGGGAGATAAAGAGGCCTCACCATTATGATGTCTCAGGTTGTTATGACACGCTGGCGGAGAGTAGGTGCACCAACGCCACAGTCCCGCCTGTCCGTTAGCTCCACTGTACCAGCTGGGAGCTATAAATACCACCAAGTGAACCATCAGAGACACTACCAGCAGTACAAGTAGTACCGTCGGTAGTTTCTCTGGTCTGCTTCTTTGAGCAAACTGAATCATATTGAGAGTTCTATCATTCCCAAAATGGCGCTTTCGCGAACTCCGAACACTCAATCCGGATGGTGTATTGACTTACCCTAGTTACTGCATGCATGGTTACCTATACTTAATGAGCTCGTGTGATCTAGATAACACTGCATGGCGAGTCTGACTTTTGTATGAATTTTATAGTACATAAGATAACAGTTTATGAAAATGATCAGTCCCGGCCATAAAAAGGCTGCATTAAATATTTATGATAGATAGTATATGCGATAGATGGAACTTTTCCCGACCAATGAATAAGTTTATCAAACAAGGCCAGAAGAGGAATAAATAAATAGGCACGGTAATGTTAATTAGTCGCATGCATTGCATACAATAAAATGGATACGAAATGCATACTCACGATATTGTAATTTCAGCTTTAAAGTTAAACACCGTTTTTCCATTAACTTTGTATTTGTTTAGTTGAAATAAATCAAGATGACTGTTTGATCTAAAAAATAATATTGATATTCCATACCATTACTGTGACATTTAAAAATATAACGTTCAGTTATTAAGCGCTCACCTTCCCGATGAATCACGTTAGAACAACCCCTAGCATGGCAAAACTTAAGAAAAAAAGGTTAATTTTCACAAACTTTATTTCCCATCAAAACAACATTACAGCATCCGAGACCTGTCGTGAATTGTACTTGTTTGGAGTTGTTATGGCGCATAAAGTGAAACATTGCAAATGGCTCTTGGTTCAGTCATGTTTTTTATCAACTAGCGCCCCCTTAAATTGAGATATCTGAATTATTATGTGTCATTACCTATAGATGGCATCACGTATACAGAGATCTTCAAACAGTAATGATATATGTATCGACACTTTGATCTGAACCTTACTGCGGGTCACACATCCGAAGAATGGGTATTGAATTTATTTTGTCTGGGATTGCTTATATAGACATGTATTACTAGCTTTTGGATTATTCAAACTATTTTCACTTTTTATCTCCAGCTTACAGGCCATGTTTTCACGCATGTTTGTCCTTTCGTTTGTCAGTATCCTGTAACCGGAAAAGCAATCGGAAAGTATGTATACTACACATATGTAAGTTTTTCTATCCATTAAATACTCATCAACACTATAAATGCGTTGTTCAGACTATAAGTCATCCATAGATCTCACACAAATTCACTTACATTGGCATTTGTGCGTTCAGGTTTCAGTAAGGTCAGCGAGTTCCGCCATGTGTTTTTAACGAATAGTACGTGATTATTCTTCATTTAGAGATATGGGCCATAATATTTGGTTCAATTAAAACCCTCTTCTAGGGAGTCAAGCACAGGCAACAGCTTTTGCCGAGTACAATTTATAAAATAGGTTGCGCGATTTTATTTCAAGTAAAGTACTTACAGGCGAAAAGGTTTGAAAATTAAGCATACCTATAGTAATTAGGTATATAATCCTGTATACACATGTTAACTTGCACAGTCCTAGAGTCCACTTCATTATTCCTGGTTTCTCAAAATACTCTTATTATTAAATGGGTCTTGACGCTTAGTTGGATAGCATGGTATTATTTTTAGTCACAGTTTAAAAGAACTTTGTTTCAAGTTTTGTTCAAACATTGCACGGGAGAATATTTTTTTTCTTTTTAAAGCACATTACTTGACAGTCACGGAAAAAAATACAAGTTGCTGAGCGGAATTAGTATTCATCAGTCTGAAAATAGTAATTAAAATGACAAAAAAAAGGTAGGTTGGAAAACTGGTATCATACACGGAGTAAAATCAAACATCTGCAGACTCTCAAACCTGTGACCGGGAAGTAGGCCTTACAGGTGTATTCTATATCAAGTTAATCATCCAAATACTAAGTCATCATAAAAAACTCTAAAGGCGACGGACACATGTCAATGTAAAAACCAGTCTTCAACCTCCGCATAAAATTATTAAATATAGGTGGCGTTACAAGCCTCACACAACAGTTAAGATGAAGCGGCAAACTGAACTTTTTTTGTGAAATGTATTGTAATAAAATCGGAGGTGGGTCAAACGGCCAATAATTTTATAATTCAAATTCAATGCAAATTAACATTGGCAATTCAAATATTGACTTCTAGTGTCACAAATGTGTAAGTGAACATACAAGTATGAAAAACCACTGGATTTAAATTATGACTATGTTTTTTAAAAACGGTGACCAAGCTAGTATAAACGACATATGGCCATGATTCATGTTTATCCTTTTGTTGAATCAGAGTTTAAATGGGATGATAAAGTATGCAAACAGGATAAACATGATAATTTTTAAAATGAATATATATATATATATATATATATATATATATATATATATGATTATAGTACATTCAGTCAGTAATACAGCACTGTTACTTACTTACTTACTTACTAACGGGTTGTTTGACGTTTTATGCTCACTTTTGACATGGCATGGTCTTGCTACTAATCACAGACCGGGACAAATATGAGCGATACAGCTCGCGTCCTAGACTGGTACCCTGCTCTATTTATGGCACTTAGCCAAGCATAGTCTATGATTGGCCCAGAGCAGCGGTGCATTATAGAGCGGGGTACCAGTCTACGCGCGTCCATCATTACACCACATAAAGTCAATATGGGGCGCCAGCATAGCCACAGATGGCCCACAGGGCGCGCGAGCTTTAGGAAATATCTTATCTCATTTAAACTCTATTCTTAGCAGAATATCCCATATATATATATATATATATATATATATATATATATATATATACGGTTGTAGTATTTTGGCGTCTGTATAAAAACCGACATATACACGTATTGAATGTAATTTTGGTTTACTGATAAGTGATAACACCTTATTATTCTGCCTGGGTACATTTCTACGATCTTACTTATATATATATATATATATATATATATATATATATATATATTTATCGCCAAAATGTTAATATTTTGACAATATTAACACATAAAACCTACAAAACTCTCATTCTGGATACATTTGAATTTATTTAATTAAAAAATAAAAAATACAGGAGCGTTTTGCTCCTGTATCATAGAGAATATTTTATATGATCTCTCGAAACCTCCCTAGATTTAGAAATTATAAATGTAGGTTCTCCTGCAATTTGTCCTCTGTCAATCCAGGGACTGACTGCCATCGATTAGAATTCGGGAGATCATATTTTTTATTCTATGGTAAGAAAAAATCAGTTAAGAATAAAAGTTTTTTTTTGGTGCACATATATGCATAAGTTAAGATGTCTTAGGTCAATATATGTATAACACGTCGCAAAGATTAAGGGCTTTCAACGCATGTATTTGAAGTTGAAGCGCACGAATGACGCCTCCTGGTTTTAACTTCAAATACGACCTTGAAAAATCTTTTTAAATATTAAATTGTATCTGTGTCACTCTTGAAGCGCACCAATGACGCCTCCTGGTTTTATGAGTCACACAGATACAATTTAATATTCATAAAGATTTTTCAAGGTCGGCCCCCATCCAGGGTGAGCGCTCTACATAATGGGAAGGCTGTGCCCCACAACCGAGTGCAAAATTTGGCGAAACCTCCATGTTATGATTCAGAAATGGGGTTGATTACACACACAGGACCCGCAGGTGCGGTAACTACCTGACGCAAAGTTACCTGACTCAAAGATATAATATAGATGACAGAAAGCGTGTGCTATCGCCCTGTAACGTATTCCAAACCGAAACAGATTTATGCAGACGTACAAACAGGTTAAGATTAGTTAAAGAAGCGGTTACATCCACAAAGAAATATACCTTATTCCTTCACACTCGGAACAATCTCACAGATAAGGTTTAATTCCGTAGTACAAAAAACATTATTTTAAAACTTTTGCAAGATTATCTTGATATATTATACTTGAGCACTGTAAGACTGACAGTTTTTTTTTTTACCTAAAGGATCGACGACCAACTATAAAGACATTTAAAAAGCCGAATGAGCCTTGGATAGTGCCTACCAGTAATTATTACAACTATTTGTACAATCGATGTATAACCAGATGTTTGCAGTGGCCGAGCAATCACAAGGAAAGCCTCAATCAGCCTTTTCCACCCTACCCGCCACCCCTCACAGTCTGACACTCCCCCCCCCCCCCCCCGGTTGCCTGCTAATGATCGGTATTAGTAAATGCGTAGGAGTAAGGTTAGCTCCCCATTTACTTTGTCAGTCATATGCTAGATTGCTATTTACTATTTTTGCTTATTACTATTCATAACTTTATGTTAATGCCATGGCCTAAAAGGAATAAAGAAATGTCGCCATTTACGAAATGATCTAAATAATATGCCTCACCCCAATCCATTGGCTTGTTGCTAAGGGTTTTCCTTGGTTATTTATATATGTATGTAAATAAATATATATATATATATATATATATATATATATATATATATAGTGGCCTTTATTACAATATGGAACGGTTATTACATTATTGGTCGTTATTACGACTCATATTTTAATAACCGTCCAATATTGTAAAATTGGTCAATATTGTTGTAGAAATGACTGATTTTGTTGAAAAAACGGCCAATATTATAATAATGGCCAATACTGTAATAGTAAATGAGTAACATTGTTATAACTTTTACCTCACCTTTACTGTAATCAGCACGTTGGGAGCTAAAAGGGGCAAAACGGCCAATATTGTAAAAAAAATGAAGTTTAGGAGATTATGATTAAATTCGTGTCAAATATACGTAGACAACATAAATGTTGACTGTTTCACTGGATTTCCATTATGCTGCATCTCTTATACTAATTAGGATTCAAAATGGCCATCATTTAAGAAGGTATTCTCAAACGACATATTGCCTGTTAGATTTTGGATTCATTCTTGAGTTTAAACACGTGTTATTACAATATGGGCTCTTTTTCCCACTCTCCGTTTTTATTACAATATTGGTAAGGTATGCTTATTACAATATGGGTCGTTTTTTTTATAACATTATGGGCCGTTATTACAGAATTTGCCAGTTTTATTACATTATGAGCAGTTAAGGTTTATAACATTAAGGGTAGTTTATATTACAATATGAGCCGTTATCACATTATGGGTCCTTTATTACATTATGGGTTGTAACATATGCCATTTATCTAGTGATGCCCGGCATTTAATAATAACCACCAGCCCAGCGCATGTGAGGCAAAACACGACTGGCCAGAAATAGATTTACTGTCCTCTTACTAACTGCTGAACGATCAATCTAATGAAAGGCCATTTCATTGTTCAAGAAGCGCGGAGGCAACAACATGTCAAACTTTAAACAAAAGAGCAATTGTATGGAACATTAACTCTGATACGTATCATTCTTATATGAAATGTATCGTGTATCGTTTTGTGGGTGAAATATCGCGGCAAATATTGTATAGTTAGATAATGTACTGTTACAACCTTAGGTATGTGTAATGCGCTGTTCAAACTCTGTTGAAAGGTGACAGGTACATTATGTGTAAAGAATGGCTATTATTTTACATTTAGCTCAGATAATTATAACATCATGAATCTTGAATACAGTCTGGAGGTGTCTTCGAAATGCTCAAGTTCATGTATGGGTCAAAATATAGGCCATTGCGACTTGCAAAAATTTCACCAGAACCTTACAAACGCACATCGCTATAGCTCAGCATGCTGTAAATCAATTAAGCTAGCAATAACAATGCAATTTAACAACTTCCAATAACATTTTTGAAGAGCTAGGTCTAATGTGTACCAAATATACCTACTGACGGGAGAAATGAATTAATAAATGAAGTACATTGGTTTAATGTTTGTGAACACATTGTAGACTTTTGTTCAATAACCTGCGTAACCATTCATAACTCTCAGAATATAGCTCATTCCGACCTTATTATGGTTTCCAGGGTTATTTCAACAGGACCTGTCTGGATATTAAGCAAGAAGGTATCAAGGTTTTAAGTCTAACGCTAACGATTTCTGTTAACGGCCGAAGGACAAATGAAAATATGTGGACAAAGCCCATCGTAACAGCTCTGTTTAACTGAAAATCAGCTCAGTTCAAGAATCTTAACTATATGATGTGACATGTGGTAAACAATGCTTTTTATGTTCCGCTATTTCTATGGCTAATTCTGTATCCTATATATGAACAGCAAACACATATTGTTTTCAGTTTAAGCTGTCTAAAGTCCACTCTTAACCTTATATAAGCTATAAAGGCCAAGTGGGTAGGTTCATAAATACAGGCAACTCACACTCCATGACCTCAAGATAACAAACTGTAACCACAGTGTAAAACCACAGTATGTCTTGGGATAAATGAACAAGTGCATACATTGTGAAAGTCGTCATGGCGTAGGTTTTTGTGTAAACATGGAAACTCTCACCATGGGGGAGCAGGGCAAAAAAGACCCAATTGACATTTTCTTTAGACAATTTGTCTATGTGGATGCTTTTCCTGGTGGGAGCGTCGCTGGGTGTACATTTTGTTGTATTTGTTGCACCTAGTTGGTACAGCGGAGCGAACGGACAGGCTGGCCTGTGGCGGTGGTGCACGTTCTCGCCAGCAGAATGTCACAATGATCTACGACATCACAACGGTAAGCTCACGATTCACTTTTTTCAAAAATTACTTACTTCAGCCCATCATACTATTAGGAATATATGATATTGACAGATCTTCCGCTAGTTTAGACGTCTTTTGGCTACCTTTTATGGCTCCCCTGATGTATCCAATTATCTCCCCTCTACAGGTTTTTATTGGCAATCCCCTTAATTCTTTGTTCCTAAAGGGTCCATATCAGAGCTTGGCTTGATATTATGTTTGAGGCTTTCCTAAGTGTATTACTTTTCCAACCCCACTTTTTCCCGAGGGTCTTTTTGGTGATTTGTGTCTTGGTTGGTTATTGACCACAGGTCTGTATTGTTCATGATGGCAGGCCAGTCAATGTTCAGGATTTTTCGCAAATAAGTGTTTAAGAAAGTTTGTAGTTTGATTAGGGCTGTCTTTGTTATTTCAAGGTTTCCGAGGAGCAGTGGTTACACGTTTGGATAAAATATTTTGAGTTTTGTTCCTGTTTTCATCCTTTAGAGTTCCAGATTTTCTGTAGTGGCCAGAAAGCAGAACTTGCTTTCCCAGCTCTTGTTATGACACCTTCATCAGAACAACCAGGGCTGCTTATTTTATTACACAGGTAAAAGGTGCTGACCTCAACTAAACATGCTCCTCATATTTTGAATCGATTTGTCTTGTGTCTTGCGTGTTTTCATTGTTGTGGTCTTTAAAAGTCTTATTTCAGGACTGTTCTGCTTGCACTTTTCCATGATAAGGTGACTGCAAGGCTGTATCATCTGAAAATCTATATTTTCCAACCTTGTCCATGGAGTCCATTGTAAGCTATTTCTTTGTCCGTGATTTGGGCCTCATAATGCAACAAGTTACAAGTTTCACTGGTGCTCCGTAGTTTCATTATTTTCAACAAGGTTTGTCTTTTAACACTTTTTAAAACCATTTCCTAATCGCTTAAATAATGCAGTTTTGTTGTGCAGTGTTCGTAACGATCTCAGTGGAGCTGGCCTCTTCGCCTGTTTTTTGTGCGGCACGCCACTTCAGTTACCCGAATATGGCTGGAGAGGTCAGATTCCTTGGGCAAAGGTTTTGTCACTTCATGTTTTCTTTGTTGCTATGTAGTAGGATCATCTGGGGCAATTCCGTGACCCTGGAGAGCGAACGTTTGTTTCTCAGTGGATTTGTCTTCTATGGATGTAGATTAAAAAATTAAGCGAGTATTTCTCTCGTGAAAGTTAGGGGGGAATCCGTGAGAGCCAGAAATCCAAGACGGCCGCCATCCGCCATTTTGAATATATTTTTTCAAAGGTTTCGCCTACAATACTGTTCAGCAAGTTGATTATAGGTTTTTGGCGTCGTGGAATTCATATTTGATGTATAATTTGTGATATTTCCTATATTGATCTTAAAATCTATGATGGCCGACGATTTCAAGTTACGAAAAGATATTGTCTCTCACACTTGTCATCTGGCATCCATAATTAGCTCTTATGATCCCTGATTCCATCGATTTTGATTTCCTGAATATTAATTTGATAATCTGGCCAGGGTTTCTCCCTCAACAGTGAGAATGGAACCCGGAAAATCTTGATGGCCGCTCCATCATTAAGCTTTGGACGTAGCTAGTTCAGGTCAGAGCCCAGTTGATTAAATGTACAAATAAAAATGTCCGTATATTGCCAGCTATATCCACTGATGTCTCGGCAGTTTTATGTACTGTAGATTTAATCCATAAAAATAAATGTGGTCCATCTTTATGGAATTTCAATAACTCTTTAGTGAACGATAACATCAATAAAAGACATATCAGATAGTTTTGCAGATCGGCGGAAAACTAAAAAAGGAAATATGGATGATCTACTCTGGTGGGAATATTTAAAATATAAAAAAAGAAATACTACCATTAAATACTGTAAACAAAGAAAGGTAGAAGGTAAGACAATAAATATCTCGGAAAAGAAGATGGAAATAGCGGGAAAAGCTTTATCAGATAATAATACTGCCTCATTATCAATGTATAACAAATGCCGTAAAAAGTATCATGATAAACTCACAGAGGGATTTATTATAAGATCGAGAGTTCAGTGGTATGAACAGCGGGAAAGAAGTACAACATACTTTATAAAAACGGGGAAAAAATAAAATAAAATAAACTCTTAGGAAATTGATACTTGATGAAAAGGAAGTTATAAATCCAGTAAGTATTATGAAGGATATCAATTTTTTTTTTACTGAGAAGTATTCTCAAAAATTAAATATATGTAAGAGTGTAATAGTACATTTGACACGTTCGATATTCCATTATTATCTGATTATAAAGCCGCTGAATGTGACAGAGAAATTACAAAGTCAGAAATTCTGAAAGTATTACGAAAGATGAAAAACAACAAAAGTTCCGGAAATGATGGCTGAACAACAGAATTCTATCTGACTTTGTTTGATAATATAGGAGATGATTTATTGCGATCAATAAACAAATGCTACCAGGAAGGTTCCCTTACTTCGAGCCAACGCCAAGCTGTCATAACACTCATTGAAAAGTCAAGTAAAGATAACAGGCTACTCTCTTCTCGGGGACCAATTAGTTTGATAAATGTGGATGTTAAAATTCTTAGTAAAGTGCTTGCTGAGCGACTTTGCCAAAAAATTATTGATAATGACCAGACTGCATTTCTTAAAGGAAGACGAATTTCAGATACAAACCGGTTAATAAAATATCCTATGGAATATTGGCACTTAAGTAATAAACAGGCTCTCTTATTTGCAATTGATTTCGCTGCAGCGTTTGATTTTGTCTTTCCATTTGCTGTGTTAAAAAAGTTTGGTTTGGTGAAACATTTAGAAAGTAGATTCGTATAATGCTTACAGATTTAGAGAGTTGTGTCATAAACAACGGCTACACTACAGGTTATTTTGAATTAGAGACGGGCACATGCCAAGGAGATCCATTAGCACCCTACCTTTTTTGATGGTTATAGAAATCTTGGCAATAATGGTTCGTCAGTCAGGTAGTGTTAAAGGTATTTATATCAATGGTATAGAATTAAAACAATGCATGTACGCAGACGATACCACATTTCTCTTAAGGACGAAAGCTCAATGAAAGAAGTTAAAATTAATTTAAGAAAGATTTGCAAAAGTTTCGTCTCTCGAGATATATATCAATAAGTGTGAAGTGGCAAGGCTTGGTAAAAAATCAAACAGAGCATTTAGCCAAGATATTTAATGGGTCAGTTTACAGAAGGAAGCTATAAAATTTTATGGAATATGGTACACCTACAATGAAAAACTTTCCCATGATCTAAATTATGAACACAAGTATGATAAGTAAAATATTCTTCTAACTATATGGAGACAGAGAGTTCTTACAATATATGGCAAGAATACGATATTGAAAACGTTAGGTATTTCAAAGTTGATGTATGCTTTAAACATACTAGATCCACCGAAAAATTTTATAAAGAAAATAAAGAGTTGTGTGACTGATTTCATTTGGAACGGAAGGAAGCCAAAAATTAAATATGAAGAGTTGGACCAGAAGAAGGTGGTATTGTTGTGCCAGACGTAGAATCAAGTATAGTAAGTCAGAGGATAATGTGGATGATAAGAATGAAAAAAATAGAGAATGCAAAATGTAAAGTAATACCGAAGTTTTATTAACGGTACTACGGTGGACTTACCTGTATTGAAGCTAGCTTAAACATTGACTGCCTATCTATAAAACTGCCAAAATTCTATTATCAATGTTCAAAGGCATGCAGCTCGTATGTTTCAGGTGAGCCAAACACCAAGCAAATGATATTTCTTGAACAACTTTGGAATAATAAATATATTCTAATGGGAGGCATAAAATATGTCCACCATATACTTCAAGAGGATGCTTATAAAAAGCCAGTCTCACAAATAATATTCCCAAGTTGTAAACAATTAAAGTGGTTATATCCTATTAAGGGGCCTGCAAGAGAGGATCCCTTATGATTGGAAAGATTTGATTAAAAGAGATCAACAAGTATCAGACAATATATATATCTGGAAGGAAATGGAGATATCTATAGGGACTTGCAATATAAATACAGTGACCATTGGTTTTAAAAATGTGTATGGTTAATAACTAAGTTCAAAGGTCGAAGGACCTATCAATAAAATAAGACTTCGATAAGCAAATATACCAAACCTAAGCTGGAAGGATGCCGTACATTATATATATATATATAACAAATATTGATATGTTTTTAAGGCAATTCCAGGATTCTCCATAATATTTTATCCACATATGAAAAATTATACATGTGGAGAATAAATAATTCTTATTGATGTTCCTATTGTTTTGTTGAAAAGAAACTGTATTACATCATTTTGTTAATGTTACATGGTCAGAACATTGTATTTTTATATTGTTATGTGGACAACGTGCTGGAGTGGACATGCCGGTATTAGCGGCAGAATATATTTATGTTGGGTGTCCACAGATACTCCTAGTAAAAGCCTACTGGATCCTCTGTTGCTGTGTTCATAAGTTTATAATATATAAATATTGAGACACAGATAAAGTCCCGTCAATACAAACATATATCAGTTTTGTTGCGATAAAAAGAAAAGATAGAACGAAATGTAGCTGAAAAAAATAAGTCTCCTTGTCTGCATATGGAAAAATGGGGCAAAATAACTGGTATATTATAGAACATGACGCTCGATTAATAATGGATATTTTATTTGTTTGTATATCAAAAGTTGTATTGTAAGTTTATGAAACATTTTGTGTTATTTTCTTTTTCTTGTATGGGTGAGTCTATGATGTAATATATGCAAATTAAAATGAAAGGAAAACAACAGCTTCATTTTGAGACCAAAAAAAAAGGTCAGAGACCATGAGTTCAACATCTTACTTCCAGTCCAAAATATACTCTAATGGTTCGTTTCTCAGTAAATGTTTATTCTCGTTATGATAGTTTGAAAGTCTGGCGAGGATGTCTCTCTCAAAAAAGGGCATAAGGCCGTCAGATCACGAAATCATAGATGTCCATCATTTTGAAAATTACAGCGGGTTTGCCTGCAATGGTGAAGCTTGTGGATTCATGAGTTTCGGGTTTCTTGGGTCAAGAATTTGATACACCTAATCATAATTTTATTTGACTTGTTTTTACATTATGGTTAAGACGGTTCAGAAAGGTTTTCTGTTAAATATGTGGTTCAGACATGTTCCATTGGTCTATTTATTTTCTTAGTCATTTTGTGTTCTACGAATATAAACTTGAAATTAAGTGGGGATGTCCCTCGCCAATTAAACGGGTGTAATTCATGGCATGGCAATGAGAGCTCGTCAAATGTTAGCGGTTATCCGGTTTCCTTCACTTATAGAGACTACTGAATGCCATTATCTGAGTAATCGGGTATAGCACACATCGTTTATCGTACCTACCGTTATTTATAAAATCCGTGTAAAATAATAAAAGTTTAAAAATGAGCCCGATCTTGACCTACATCCGTAGATTTTGCTGTATTGCCCAGTGGGGCGTTTCTCCGAGTACGTTTCCTGTGAATATTAATGTGAAAATTAAGGCGAGGCTGTCTCGGTGGAAACCAAAAGAGCTCGATATATAAAAAAAATGTTTTATAGTCTGGTCCATAGGGTAAATGTCAGGTGTAGGTCTTAGTCCATGCCGATCAAATCAATTCCAACTCACAGTCCTTGAGTTTAGGACCCTACTCTTCGAAATACTAGGAATTCATGATTTTAAATGGGAATTTGAGAAAATCATATTAATTTTTATGTTTGTTCACGTATTCTTTTATTTTGTTATGTTTACTCATAATTTATGTAGTTCAGTTTGTATTTATAAATTTCATTCAAATGTATTTAGAGAAATGCCTGTTTTAAAATACCATGAAATGAATCTGCTTCTTAATTTAAATCATTGGAAGGTCACCAAGAGGGTTCAAGATATAAATCAACTGCATATTAAATATTTTTATTGACTCAAAACTGAATGTAAAGTAAAGGTCCTATGCATCTTGTTTAAAGCTGTCTTATCACGCCGTGACATTTATAAGGGAATGAAGGTCATATATGTACCAGTAATATCGTTCAGTTGATCATGTTATGTTTTCTTTGCGTTAAAGCATCTACATTTTCAAGAGCCATAAATAATATGTGACCTTATCTATATATCTATATATCCATCCATCCACATGCATATCCATTCATCATTTCATCTGTCTGAATACTGGTTTCTATGAAAATTTGAGTCTGCAGGTGTCGGAATGCTGCATATTTCGCACTACCATAACCACAAACTAATACCATTATTTCATATTAGCTGTTTAGTATATTCACTTATATTCGCTACATGCTGCATAGAAACAATAATTATGTTTATCCCTTTACACGACCATTGTAGTGGCAGGTTGATAACACTTCCGAACCAATATTTATTTCACAACTGTAAAAAGGTTACTTTTATCTTATTTTCTTGTACGAATACAAATTAACCTCATTTATTTGAAAAAAATGTTATCAGATCTCACATGGGAACCATCACGGGACACGACACCTCTGTAACAAATAATGATACATATACTAATTTTATTCAGCGAAGGTGGAGAAATACGTTTCTATTGTTTGAATGATATATGCAGTAATTTTAATGAAAAATGCAATAACATTTCTCAGAAAATGTGAATAAATAGGCATTTTCTTATACCCTTAAAAGAATCGGATGAACATTTTGCCAAAGAAACCTATAGACTTCTCCCGGCCAGCTTTACTTGTATGTATGTAATTATATACATATAATTAAACATTCAACTTCAAAGAATGTAGAAGTACACAGTCCCAGATTCATATGTTAACATCTTTTTATTCAGTATAAATATTTTTTTAAGGATTTGACTCGAACTCAGATTCTGATCCCATCTGGTTTCTAAAGGTTGGGACTGGCACACTTAAACTCAAGGGCTCTGACCTTGACTCAACTAGCATGGTTTCTAGCTTATCGATGCAAGGTTCTCATGCAACCTTTAGACATATGAGATAACCACTGTGTATTTGACATAATTCTGCCGCACATGTTAGTATAGTTCTGCCATATTATTATGCTCAACATGATCAGAACTTACAGCAGAGACTGGTTTAGAGAGAGACAACATTGAGAGTAAAACTGGCCTTTGGCTACAAAAATTGGCGGTCATATTTACATTATAGAGTTAAATAGGACAGATAATACATATGACATCATATGACATCATATATAAATTTCCCGACCCCAGAAACTCATGAGTCCATATACTGAAGAGAACTGCATGCAAAATCATTGAAACAATAATTTTCGAAATGGAGGAGAGCGGCCATCTTGGATTCACGGCCTTCCCGGGTTCCATTCTCATTTTTTGAGTGAAACATCCTGGCCAGATTATCAAGTTAACAGTCAGAGAATCAAAATCGATGGAATCACGGATTAACAGAGTTCAAAACCGATGTCGTATTGTTACGGAAGCGGTGGGAACGCCGGACATGTGCGCCACCGACAAGGGTTCGAATCCCGGATCGGTCCAATGTTTTCCCCTCAAAAATTTTTCTTCGTAATAGTATAATGAGTGTGAGAGAAAATAACTTTTTTTTCAGCTAAAAGTCGTCGGCCATCTTCGAATTAAAGGTCAATATAGGTAAAATCACAAATTTGACATCGATTATGAATTCCTTGACCCCCAAAATCCTCTTAACATTATTGTAGGCCAAGCCATTGAAAACAAAATAAATTCGAAAGGACGGATGGTGGTCATTTTGGATTTCGGGCTATCGCGGATTCCGCCCACATTCTCTAGAGGAACACCCTAGCTCAGTGTTTTAATCTACACCCATTGGAGAAAAATCCACTGAGGAACCAACCTTCTCTCTCCACAGTCATGATATTGCTCAAGACAACCCAACTAATGGTTTTTATGATGGCTCTCCTTTGGTTTCCTCAACAGAAAATACTGACAGTCGTGGCTAATCTAGAGTCGAAAGATAAATGTGCTGTGGTGCACTCAGGACCACGTACATAGGTTGGAGACAAAAGTGAACACCTAACACAGATTTAGACGTCTAACGCCTGAACTGGTCGAAGTGGGAGTCAAAGGAACATTGAAGTTCAATGGTGAATTAGGTCTGGGCGCCACATGTGGTGTGCCGATACTAATCCGGGGAGGGGGGGGGGGGGTGCGATACTTTGATCACTCCAAGCTGTATGCAGTGGTTGGAGGTTTGACCCGGCAATTTGCAGACTGGTTATGCTGATGTAAAAATCATTTAAGTTGTAATCCCTGTAGTCCTCGCACGTTCCACCTGCCACCCTCGGAGCAAGAGTCGCTGACAACAACTGACGGTTAAACAAAGATTAAGGTGATAGTTATATTCTTTTATTTTATTCTTTGCTCAAAATATTTATAAAGGGTAATCAGTTCAGTGGTAAAAACTGTTGTTACATAGGGTGTTGGTCCTGTCCACACCGCATCCGCTAACCGTCGCACACCTGCGAGATTAGCTGATCTGGTATAGGGACATATCGGCCGCCGCTGGTATTTGTCGCCGGTTTTAAACCGACGATCGATGTCGGTCGCCAGGTCCCAGCGGCAGGCGATTTTCGGCGCCAGCTCTGATGAGCCACAGGCCGGTACTGACGCTGTCTAGCCAACCATATCGGCCGCTGTGTGAACCGGAGAGCACCATTTCGGTCATCCGATATTTACGACACATGTGAAATTTTATAATCCTGTAAGTATTTTCGCGCAGATGAAAGCAGGGAAAGATTAATTGGTCGATCTGTACAAACAAATACGAATATAACGAATATATATATATATATATATATATATATATATATATATACAATATATATATACAATATATATATATATATATTTATATATATATATACAAATATATAATAATAATATAATAATAATAATAAAACATGTTTATGTATATGACATCCGCAGGCAATTCAAAGCCTCTTTGCTAGTTTAGCTATGGCATACGTCCATACATAATACCTCCTCTGCAAGTTTTATGGCCCCTTGAGCTAGCTGGACATCTTATGCGGGATTTATCTCCCGGCATGGATTCAACGGGTGCACCATGCACTTATCTATAAACATTGTTCCACTGAATAAACCTTAAATAATGAAAATACAAAATTTATTGCTTGCCGGAAATCTTCGATTTTCGCAAGCTGGTTGGTCAGTCGCGGATGTCTGTCTGTCAAGGTCACGACAGGTATGGTTAACGGTTTTTGCACTATAACTTCGCCATAAATAGGCTTATCCACTTCTGCAATAGCTCATTTTTTTCGTCATCATCTGGCCTTTCTTTTGACATGTAGCTTACTTAAATTTGCTGTTACCATGGTTACGCAATTTTGGGGAGAAATCATGGAATTTCGTGATATTTTTCAAATTTGCAGCAATCGTACTGATTCTGAGATATTTTATGTAACACAAGAATATCTCGAAATTGTTTTTTCAGATTTTGGAAATGGCCGCCAGGGGGCGTTGCAGATGAAAAAACATGAAAATTTGTTTTGGTGCTATACCTCCAGAACTATTAAACATTGGGCCATTTCCATCACAGCACCTTCAACTGGGGTCCATGGGCTTATTTTTGCGCATAGGTGCCAAAGTGCGCTATTGCCAGATTTCTCTATTTTTGGGGTAAAACTTTTGAATTTTGAAAATATGCAGTTTTCAGCTTCTAACTCTGTCAGTTTTTATGCTGGAGAGGTCAATTTTTTTTCATCTTGTAGCCCTTGGTGAGTTCTCGGTGATCCAATAAAAAATCTTGCAAAATCTCGCACCGTTTCTCGTCAAACGAGAGTCTTCGAGATTTCATTAAATATGACCTACAGGTTGCATTTTTTTTAACAATGGCTTTGAAATTGATATATTTTGTGTTATTTATAAATATCTCGAAATCAGTTTTTCATTTTTTTGGAAATAGCCACCAGGGGGCGTGGTACCTGAAACACTGTAACATATCATTTTTCTGCAATATCTCAAAAAATATTAAACTTGACACCATTTTTTTTGGTCGTATCTGAAACTAGGAACATTGGCTTATCCCTTCGCACATGTTGCTTTGTGCTGCCGTTACCATGGTTACCAAATTTTGGGGTAAAACGTGACAACTTGAATATACGCAGTTTACCTGCTTCTATCTCTGTTGATATTTGCCATAGAAAGGTCTGGTTTTCGGCGTTAGACAGCATCCGTCTAGTTCTTAGTCATTCAATCGCAAGTCTCGTCATATCTTGCACCGTTTTTCGTGAAACGAGAACACGTGACCATTCAAAGAAATGCCTATAATTCTGTCATTGTTTACGCCACAGACACATGGTCTGCAGCCCCGGATAGCGTCGGACACTCGCAGTCACATTCAGGGGTCGCATTGTAAGTCTCGTCAAATCTCGCGCCGTGTTTCACCAAACCACGAAGTCACGTGCCGTCGCCGCAAGTGCCGGCAGGGTCCCTACGGTGGGCGGCCGGCGTGTGCAGCGGTGCGTGACGGCCTTTCCGGGCCCAGTCTATTATCATACATGTTGGAGGCACAGTCACAACTTTATTGCTTTCCGGAAATCTTCGATTTTCGCAAGCTGGTTGGTCAGTCGCGGATGTCTGTCTGTTTGTCTGTCATCTCTCTACAGGTCTCAATTTTGCACCAATCACTTTCAAACTTACACACTTTATAGATAATCAAAAATGCAAGAAGCCTTTTGTTTTTGGGCAATATAGGTCATAGGTTAAGGTCAAGGTCATCAAAAGTATTCAAAACGGGTTTTTCTTCATATCTTTGTTACTATTAGTGGTATCTTCTTCAAACATAGCTCATTTTAAACGTCATTCCCAGGCCTTTCTTCTGGTGTGTAGCTCTTTCAAATTTGCCGTAACCATGGTTACGCATTTGGGGGGAAAAGTCATGATATTCTGAAATAAGGGGTCTTATTTTTCTAACTTTGTCAGTTTTAAAGCTAGAGAGGTCTAGTTTTTTGCATCAGGTAGCATTTAACAAGTACTGCAAGATTTTATTAAAAGTTTTGCGATATCTCCTATAATATCTCGTCAAACGAGATATTTCGAGATTTCAGTAATCTTGCCCTGGAGTTCACAGTTTTGCAGGAATCTTTTGGAAACTGACATATCGTAAGTCCTACACTATTATCTCGAAATTGTTTTTCCATTTTTTGAATGCGGCCGCTAGGTGGCGCTGTTTGCAAACCTCACCAACATGTCATGTTTTGGTCATATCTCCAAAACTGTAAGCCTCAATTACATAAACTATAGCTTATTTTCTTCCTCTGAGTCTTTTCAAAGTCCTGGTGGAGTCATTTCTTCCCAATCTTGAGTCACTTTGTCATTGTGTCCGTCTGTTTCTCAGATGTGTTCAAATTCGCCTGCTTACCGGTTCTTGCGTCTCACATATAGCATTCTACAGGCCACAGTTTTGAAAGAATCCTTTGAAAACTATTACATCTTATGTCTTACACTAATATCTCGAAACAGATTTTTCATTTTCCAGAATTGGCCGCTAGGGGGTGGTGCATTCAAACTTGCACAACATATCATTTTTTGGCCATATCTCCAAAACTATAAACCTCATTTACTTAAACTATAGCTTATTTTCTTCCTCTGGGTCTTTCCAAAAATCTGGTGTATTCATTTGGTCTCAATCTTAAGTCACTTTGTCTGTGTGTCCGTCTGTTTCTCAGTTGTCCTCAAATTCGCCTGCTTGCCGGTTCTTGCGTCTCACATGTAGCATTCTACAGGCCACAGTATTGAAAGAATCCTTTTAAAACTATTACATCTTATGTCTTACACTAATATCTCGAAACGAATTTTTCATTTTCCAGATATGGCCGCTAGGGGGCGGTGCACTCAAACTTCCACAACATATCATTTTTTGCCCATATCTCCAAAAGTATAAACCTCATTTACATAAACTATAGCTTCTTATCTCTTTCTCTGAGGTTTCTCCATCACATGATTAAGTCAACTGGTCTAAATCTTGGGTCAGTTTGTCAGTATGTTTGTCTGTTTGTCAGTTTTCCTCAATTTCGCCTGCTTCCTGGTTTTTGCGTCTCAAATGTAGCATTCTACTGGCCACAGTTTTGCAGGAATCGTTTTATAAATTACACTTGTCATATATTGTGATGATATCTGGATGTCGTATGTTTATTATTCAAATAAGTCAAAGGTCAAGGTCAAGGTAATCAAAATATATCAAAATCTTATTTTCTTTAGAACTTTGTTAATATTGGTTCTTTCTCCACAAACTATGGATTATTTTCTTTCACTTTGACACTGCTCGTTCATCTGACTAACTTTACATCATTTCCGGCAAGCGCGTGACCTCAGGTCATCTAGTTTGCTTCTTACTTTATAGTGTATTGACGTGTACCCTGCACAGAAGAACGAATGTGTATTAATAATTGGCAAATGTTAATATCCGACAGTTGTAAAAAATTCCCTTTACAGAAAATGTTGCAGCTTTCTATTAATAATAATATCTACAGAAATTAATTATATATACAGAAAACATATACACACACCTGTAAACAAACAAAATTAAACTTTGACTGACTCGCTGACAAGTGATGTTTGTTATCATTTTTCAACAATTAACAATTCCAAATGTACACAACGGCCAGAAACAAGGCTGCAATTATGTTCATACATTAATTGCAAAACATATTTATAACAAATAAATAGGTACATTGGAATTATTATAGCTCAGATACATTTATTTATTAAATTTTGCTAATCAGGAGGTCAAAAGTGACGCATGCAAAGTGATAGCAGGTGTTCATCGCATTTGACATTACATTAACGCCCCTACCCGAAGCAAAATGATCGGGGATGATCGACATATCGGTATATTGTGAAACGGTGATTCGCATATTGCGCACAGTTTTCAAATATCGAAATTCTTTTTACAAATTTATAACAAAAATCTATTGGAATTTGGATGAATGACAGGCCTAATGGGAAAGCCGCTTTTAGGCCTGATATACCAAACTTCAAAGACCCGTCCCAGGAAATATCCACGTCTGCGCGATGAGTTATTGGTGTACGATAAATGTGATGAAGACGGTCATAATAATTATCATTCGTTAATATTCTTTCCTCAACATATTCTGAAAGCTGCATCAAGATCAGTTGTCAAGTCAGTGCTGTTGTTTGAGAAAGACAGCTTTGCGATGTGGACCACGGTAAAGAATTCGTTAACTGCTGATACTTATTTACACACGTAAGGCTTTGAATATTAAGGTTTTAAAGGTTAGTACTTTATAAGTACATTATTTAGTTATATTGAAATATTTCGTGTTTGAAATAAACTGAATTATCATTTGGTAATCACAACCATGATAGTGAGAACATCATGCCCTGTCACACACACACACACACACACACACACACACACACACACACATATATATATATATACATGTTTACTCTGAAGAAAAACAACACTGTAAATTCACAACAGTCTGTTTCACGGGATGCGACCCGATCATCAGGTGAATATGGTTAGGATGAAGCTAACGGCGTGGTTGAATATTTTCAGAGTTATACTGCTCTGGTCTAGTCTGTAAGCCATAGAGCACTTTACAACGGAGGGTAACTCTACCTTATATATATATATATATATTGCACAGTGGACGCATGAGTCGTCTTGAACAACAAGGCCGAGAGAAGTGCGGTCGGTTGGTGAGCTTCGTTTGGGATAATCGGCTCAAGGCTGAGGGAGCAGGAGTCCGTTCAGAAGATCTAGCAGACAGGAGAGAACAACATGGATCGTATGGGCACTCCAGACATCCTAGTTTATTAGCAATTTCACGATTTCGAGTAGGACCATGTAGAACAGGGATAAGCTATTAAAGATACCTTTCTCTGATATCCTGGATTTTCTCAAAACTGTGATGTCTGTGTTAAAATTGCGCGAGTCCAGACAGAAACAACAACGTCAGTTTTCAAAGGATATATTCCTATTGTGAACGTTAGGTTTTAATGTCATGCTAGTCAGCTCAGTATCATGACACAGAGGTCCCTTTATAGAATTAAAGTATATATGTGTGCCCGGATCATTTTAATCGATGACGTATATGCTCTACAAGATTTTATGGGCCTACCTGCCTCAATGACGGCAAATAAGCCGACATGTGGCCCACATTAGGGTTTAGGTTTCATTCGCAGAATTTCCTATCAGTAGCAAGGCATTAATTACGCTACCGAGGCAGCGGAAATCTTTCGCTTCCAAAGAGGCTACTGATTTTCCCGCTGCCTGCATTGACCGTTTATGATGCACTTAAACACCAGATGGTGGGCCTGTCCGCTGACAACTGCTGATGTCCTAGCAGCCAACCAAATGCCAGTCAACAAACACTCGACAGGCATCAGGCTCCGCCCAGAAACCAGGTGTGGGGCCATTCTCTCTGAGCCTGTGGCCTGTTCAAACGGTTGCCGGGGCGATGAGCTGTCACTCAAAACGAAATGAACAACATTGGCTCCGTGTATTCCTTGCTTGGCTGGTAAACCGTTTTGTCCTCCAGCACAGGGTCTCATCTGATTGGACCAAAATACAGTGCTCCCCTCTGGTGTAGTGATTCAGGATACGAGGACAAAACAAACAGCGCTTACGATATAGGTATAGTAGGCCTATAGGTTATTCGCTGTGTAAAGAGCGTAGATATTAATTTTATCGAAATAAAAGTATTTTATCTAAAATAATGTATTTCAAGGATACCACATTACAAATTGGCATGATGTAGATGTTTTTACAGATCAACAGAAGGCTGCCGCTGCGATTATGGTTGTTGCACTGGGTTGTGTCATTATGGCGACGGTCTGTGCTGTTCTCTACAACTGTAAAAGAGCCGAGAAAACGACCAGGAAGTTACAAGTACCCTTATTGTTTGTAGCAGGTAAACACATATTTATAATATAATAATATAAACTATTATCGTGGCAGACCAAAGCTGGTGCTTTATTGGTTATGCTGCTTGATTAAGCTTGGTTTTACCAATATTTTAATTTACGCTTCTTTTGCACCGGTTGATTGTTACTCATTTACTCATTTTTATCATGTACTTCGAATGACCGATGTTTAATAGCACGCTATGAACATTCTACATTTGTTTAACCAATACAGACTTAATGTATTGACTGAAAAAAATGATATGAAAATAAAAGCTGCATTGTGTTTATATATTTCGAACTTTGCTGTTGCAGCGGCGACTACCTTGACAGCTCTGATCCTGTGGGGTTCCAGTATCGGGTCGTTTCGAGAGGTACTAGGAGGCAAGGTGTCGTTCCGGTGGGCGTACCTCCTCGCCATTTGCTCTTGTGTTTTTACATCAATGGTAGGAATGCTGGCATCATTCCATTTAATTAGGTCCCGCAGCAAAGATACTCCAAATGGTGGCAACAGGAATGAAGAAACTCCACAGGAGGACAATTTTGAGCAGATTACAAATATGTCGAGGCGGACTCGACGAAATGAACATGGCGAGCTAAACAAAGAGGAAGATGAAACAAGACAAGGACGAGTAAACAGAGAAGATACGGGGGAGCGTGAACCCGAACGAAGACACAAAGACAAAGAATACGGACACGCGGGGCATGGCGGACATGAGTGGAGGCCCTCAGAAAGGAACGAAGACGATAAGGCGCGGCGGAAACCCGAACGAAGATATACAGACCGAGAAGTAGGGCACGTGGTGTATGCCGGACAAGGGCGAAGGGCCTTGGAGGGAGATGTCTATATGGCGCCGCAAAAACCCGAACGAAGATATACAGACCGAGAAGTAGGGCACGTGGTATATGACGGACAAGGGCGAAGGGCCTTAGAAAGGGAGGATGTTTATATGGCGCCGCAAAAACCCAAACGAAGACATACAGACCGAGAAGAAGGGCACGCGGGATATGGCGGACCAGAATGGAGGGCCTCAGATAGGGATGATTACTACACTGGGCGCAGGGAAACAGGAGACGAAAGAGAATGTATTAACAGGGGGTACCGTGAACCCGAAGAAAGACGCATAGATACAAAGGATAGCTACACTGAGCGCTATAAACCCGAACGAGGGAGCAAACAGAGCGAAGACTGGGACAGAGGAGGTAGACCTACAAAGGTTGCTAAAAGGGATGGGTTTGCTGATAAGACACTAGGATCAAAACGGATAACCTTGAGTGATGGAACCTTGAATGCAGAAGATAAGGCTTTCGAAGGCTTTAATAGTAAACAACCAGCCGACATTGAATCTGGTGGTGAGAAGAACGTCGATGAAAGAAGTGCTAAATATAAACGAGAGAAACAAGTGACTAAAAAAGCAGACAGAAATCGGCAGAGTGGTGTTTTTAGTGTTATATATGACGATACTGCTCCCCTGCAAGACCAATCACAAGATGTGCCAACTTGTTAGTGTATGTTTTCGAATGGCTGTAAAAAACAACCGGGTGGAATCAGTGATATGTAAATCTTTTTCACTTCTATATCTGACCAGCATGGGGTAACTATGAAGATATTTCAGCATCACTGAAATAATTCAGTCATTAATGCGATGTGTGTATTTGTGTGTTGCTACATGAGAACCATTGTTTTCTAATTTCAAAAGCATGAAGGATAACAAACAAATATTTCCTTTGAGATAGTAACAAACGCATCTCTTCTGTCATCTGTAGGTTTCTTCAAACCGGAAGTAACTTGTGTCCCTTTAAAAACTGCTAGACCCCGTTTGAATATGTTAATATGCTGCCGGCCATTTTCATAGTGATTCATATAAAGTTAGACATTTAGGAATGTATGTGTGTATTAGTGGATCTTAAGGTGTTTCAGATAAAGACTGTCTTGGATGTAATGAAGGTTTTAATACTTATTTTTATTGATAATTGATTTCGAGCATAATTTCTTCTCGTACATTCTTTTATTTGTTTAGCTCTGCTCACTTCCTGTCGTGAAGAGCCATCGCGATTAGCCGTCGTCCTTCAGTGCGGTAGTCGTAACGAATGGACCAAGAAACTTCTAACTAAACTATGATTGGTTAATGACTGTGCTTATGAACGACGCTTCTCAACGGGACACAGTTTTTTTCTGACACTGACAGAAACCAAAAACTGACCGACTGATGCCGACTCTTGAATACACTTTACGGCACGACTCAACAGAACGGTATTTGACGTGACAAATGAACAAGTGCAGATATTTTGAAGGTCGTCATCATGATGCCACAAGGACATATATATATATATATATATATATATATATATATATATATATATATATATATGCCCTTGTAACCAAAGCATCGACTGGGACAGTCTAGTGATATTCTTCAGAGGGAAGGAGAGAGGAAGCTTCTCATATGACCATTCGTATTCAGGGAATCTGGTTGATGCGCACAGTACCTGGATACCACCAATATCACAGCGACAAGTCCTTTAAAATGTATAAGCCTGATGAATAGTTCACACAAATTCTCTTCGGAGAATAACAGTCCAATGTAAAGCTCTTGTAACAATCACGAAAGTAATCTGAAGACCAAAAAAGATTCGTCACAAATCCAGAAGAAAATCTGTAGAAAATCTATAATTACCGCACTTACATCAGAATAGGTCCAACAAACTGACTTACACATTTCTGTGTCCGCTGGAACATTCTCTACCTCTGTCCCGACTCTATAACACAGCCCCCTATTTATAACTTCTCATCTCCAGCCGAGAACCTTCCATTGCTCGAACAATCTAAAGAATCTAACACAGTACACAGGTTCAAAGAACATACTAGAACAAAGAACGCTGTGTATCTAGGGTTCAACCAATGCGGATTAAACCGAGCCTGCAACATCCGGCCAGGCGAGTCCGCTACAACACGAGCTACGCGTGACAACACATGGAACATCCGTGTGCACAATAAAACAATCATCTGTAATTTTTAACATAGAAACAAACCTGGTTCTGTGACAGTTCATCTTTAGAAACTGCCCTGGGAAACAAACATGAAATATCAGGGTCCTTATGCTGTTCCGCGAAAAGTTCTGACCTTGAGAATGCTGCATCATGTACGGGCGAGTCGTTAGACGAGTCACTAGTGATTCCTAGAGTGTTGTTATCTGGACCATTATCCTCATATGTGTTTTTCTTGGCCATAGATCTAGTTACAGCACATGAAGGATACAAACCAGAAATTTCCTGACTGTAAGGATCAGTGTCCTGATCAAGTGACGGCTTTTCTGTCACTATTGGTACAAGTTGTACTTTTTCACTTGCAACATCATTGCCTAGTAGCAACTGAATTCCCTTAAAGGGTAAAGTAGTTCTTATGCCCACAGAAATATTCCCAGAAATCAAACTGCGGAACTGAAGTGTTCCTGTCTGAAAACACACCATTAACAAGTGCATGTGCACCATTAAAGACCTATTAGAATATTGGCAAAGTGTTTGCTAACATGAAAGTCTGACCTGAATCAGTGTCCCTCAAAATTCTAAGAGGGGTAGAATCTGAAAAATCACTTGAAAGTGATACAAAACCTTCATGTATGAATGGTTCAAATAACTGCATTTCAGAGTCAGGAGAGGAATCTACTACCTCAATTTCCACAAACAAAGAACTGACATTGACAGTGTCAGTCATAAACTCTTTTTCAGAGTCATTAAAGGATTCTACATCCTTATCATAATCAAACTCCTCATGGGAGTCAACGGAGGAATTTTCCTTAGCAGAAACAAACTTCTGTTTGTCATAAGAGGACCTCATTTGAATTACTCTCGCAAAAATCATTAAAGGACTTTATTTAAAGGATACTCCTGGCAGGAGTCTTGAAAGAACCTAGCCTTATTAAATTCCTCGCAGGAATCAACTGAGGTTTTTACCACGCAAGGTACGGATTCTTCTTTGGATTCAGACGGCTCGTGGGCCTCCGTAGCATCAAACTCTTTATTAGAGTCGATAAAGGAGTTGTACCCCTTATTTACATGAAAAGAGCCTCTTGTACTATGCTATGCATTGATTTTGAAACAAAACCAGATGTTTGCTATTTGGTTTATTTGCAAGATTCCAGCAGTCAGATTTTAGATGACCTTCCTTTTTGCAGTAATTGCAGATTTTCTTTGAAAATGACTGGCCTTTGTTGGACTTAGACACAGTGGACGTGGACTGAGGTGAAGCTATTGGCTTTGTTGAACTATCAGGACTACCAGTACTGGGTGACGTCTTTTGACCATACTGATTTACATTCTTGTTTAAGAATGATTGGTTTGATTTGCTAGTAAAGGACATTTTATGTGTTAATGAATAATCATCAGCTAATTGAGCAGCAATGTCAAGTGTTTCAGGACTTTTCTCATTAAGAAAGGTTTCAACAACTGCGTTAATACAGCGCTTAAATTCTTCAAGCAAAATCAACTGGCGCAAATTGTCATAACCTTTCATTACATTTTTAGAACTACACCAGCGATCAAACAACTGCTATTTTGTCGTAGCAAATTCGACGTAGGTCTGTTCTTTGCGCTTTTCCCAATTTCTGAATTTCTGGTGGTTAGCCTCCGGTACTAACTCATAACCTTTTAGCATTAACCGTTTTACCAGGTCATAGTCAGCATCAGCTTCTACTGAAAGCTCTGTATAAATTTCTCCGGCCTTTTCAGTCAATACACTTTGTAACAGAATAGTCAAATTTTCCTGAGGCCATTCTAAATTTTCAGCTACTTTCTCAAAGTGTAAAAGATATTTATCAACCTCTTTTCTTGAAAAGGTGGGACAAGTCTAATGTTTTTTGCATCGTCAAAACTGTGAGTTGGGGCAACACGTAGACTATGTTCTAGTTTAAGTCTTTCTAACTCAAGTCGTTTCAACTCAATTTCTTTTTCTTTTTCTCTTTCTATTTCTTTTTCTAGTCTTTCTCTTTCTATTTCTTTTAGTTTTTCCAATTTCCTCTCTTTTAATGCTAGGCCAGGGTCGGGATCGTCATCAAATGTCTCAGGCTTGAAATCTGCCATGTTAAAATGTTAAAACGATAACAAAAAAAAACACTGAGATAAATCCTGTAAACTATGTAATGCAAACAATATGCAATCTTGTAAACAAAGAACTGTAAACAATGTGTCTAGGTCAAGGCTTAATAAATTTTCAAACTATTAAGCCTCCCGGAGGAGCCCACAATTTTATGTTACGGAACCTAACATAAACAGATCACGTAGTCGTGACAAATATAAATTTTGTAATAGAGCTTTTAAAAAATCAGATTCTGTAACACTAGGCACCATGAAATGTCCAGGGGAATAAATAAAGAAGTCAGTGTTTTTTTGTTAACAAATAATTATAATTTATTCTTAAAACAATCCTAACATTACAATACACTAAATCAATACAATTACACAGTATAACAACAGTACAACAGTAAATCAATACAGGTATATAAATAAAGTGTACAGTACCTTGATACCACCACTGTCACAGCGACAAGTCCTTAAAAACCAATATTCCACGTAAACAGTTCAAATAGTCCATAGTAAAGCTCTTGTCGTAATCCCGAAAACAAACTGACGACTATAAAAGATCCTTCACAAATTTGGAAGAAAAGCTGTAACTGCCGCAATTATAGGAAAAGGTCCATTTTTCTGACTAACACGCTTCCGTGTCCGTTGGAATATTTCTCTCACCTCTCTTTCCTCTAAAACACAGCCCTATTTTTAGCTCCTCATCTCAAGCCGAGAACTTTTCATTTCTCGAACAATCTAAAAAACCTTACATGATACACAGTACTCACGCGTTACAGGAAACATCTAGAACAACATCGCTGTGTCTCACCTACCAGGGTTCACACGTGAGCCGGCCAGGCTCGGCCAGGCGAGAAAGCCCCAGACTAGCATGACCGCTGTTCATACGCCAGACCCCACGCGCGGGCCGGGCTATGCCGCCATAGATTAAACCGAGCGCTGTGTAGAGTTCACATTTAAGACTGCTGCATACAATAAAAGAGACATCTGTAACAATGTTCAGTTGCAATAGGGTAACACGCCTGATGTGTGTGCATTAATCTCAGGTTTGAATAAACGGTATATTTTCTTAGTTGTGTTGTTAAAAATGCGGCGCAACCGCCACCATTTGGCAGATCCAACAGTGCGCAGCCAGCAGGATCCTAAGGGAACCAGACGCCTGGATCTTACTCCATGACCTGAAACAATTGGCTGGTCTGTTTACAGATCGATCGGAGGCTGTATGTGCTGATCAGCAGCTGTTTTTTACTTTTATATCACTTTGGGACTTTACTCCAGACGGTGTATTTATAGCGCTTTAGAACTTTCTTCTAAACATTTATTCTGGTAAAGCGGTTGGAACTCCGGAAATATGGGCCAATGACATAGGTTCAAATCCGGAATCGGCCTAATATTTTTTCCCTGAGCAAAGAAAGTGTTTACGTATCATAATGGGACTCTAAATGACGCTATAAGCTTAAATAAGTTATACTTAACGAGTAAATCGTTTGTTGCTGAGTTACTCCTATTTGTAGATCGGTACAAAGAGTGTTTATATTTTCATGGCAGATGTGCTGAGTGCATCTCAAAGGCGTAGACCAGGTATTTTTTATTATATATCAAGGTTGCTAGACCGGAAAGTATCAAACACGTGCAAAAATATTCTCCGGGTTTAACTGATTTTCTTATAACTTTGTTTCAATTAAGTTAAGCTCTAATGGATGAGGTAACCAGATAGCTTTAACATTCCGTGAGATAGGGGCATGTTTTGAATCAACAACAATATACTGATAATGACACATATTTTTTAAATAAAAAAATCCTTGTCGTATGATAGCGTATGATAGCGATGTGAATTAGCACCACGCGAGATTAGCACTGCAAATGCTCTGTTGCGTAGACGTGTCGGGTTAACTCAAGGCTGATTCCCCATTTATATGACAAGTCTTTTTCCATATAAGCGTTCAAGTGTGTTAAAAGCACGCCTTTTCTCAGAAAAGAGAGGAAAATCTACGGTCTTAAGTCATTGTTGGTTCTTACTGAGACAACCGTGTATATCTGACTATATTCACAATATTCAGCCACGTCTTCTACAGAATGTTTGAGGCTGTTCTTCAAACAACAAACTCCAAGAATAAGGCTACTCCAAGCCCGAATTTTTCAACGTCCTCTGAAAGGAAAGAAGTCCGAATGTCTTTTGAAGAAGAGCTCCCCCTCTGATTTGACACAACTCGAACGGAAATCACATGCCAATTGACAACGGGATGTATGCAAATTACTAAAAACATCCGATCGATGTTTTTTCCTTCACAGGTGTCCATGACGTTTCCTAGGGATAGACTCCTAAGTCTTCTCAGTATGCTTTGCCAGGCTGTAAACAAGAGATGATGGAGGTAACAATTTTCTGATTTAAATGAGAGTAAATGCCAGTATTTTCATATATACTGAACATTAAGCGACAGTTTATGATTACATTGACTCAATATTACTGAATTATGCGTAAGGCAATGTATGTAGGGGCTGTAGCATGATCTCACGAAACCCTCTGAATCCCAAAATCCTGATCTGAACCACTTTAGTTCGATTTGACCAAACTTGACAGGGTAAACTCTCTGTCACGCCGGTAAAGATGTTAACGTTCAGGTACTTATATCTTTCACACTAACTGGCTGGCCTCTTGCATAAGTATACTAAAAAATTGAATAAAACATGTGTTAACAGAAGAAATCTATATAATAAAGAAAGAAGTTACGTTCATTCTCTAGAGGAATGCTCCATATGTACTCATAAATAAACACTGAGTCCGTTTATTACGGTACACGGCAAAGTTCCTGTTCACTCTGTTTCTATTCACATGACCAGCGCGCGAACGTGACACCGGGGTGTAACACAGTTCGCCTCACTGTGTGTATAGTACATTCAGTTCTTAGATACACGTAGCTCCTGTAATCCACAATCTCTGGCTGGAGTGTACATGTTTGATACAGTTCACGCACCGCGCACGGTCTTTTCTTGCCGGGCGTTGAATAACACAAAAGGTTATGAATCGCGAGATTTACCAGTCCGTTGGCAATATGCGATTCTCGCTTTGTAGTCCTTTACAGAGAAATCACTTGTGGCCTTCCCCAGACGTCGACTATCTACGCTTGAAGACATCACATCTCAGCTGTCTCCGCTGTTACACATGCAGACCTGTCCCCAGGACTGCTGTAGATATCGCCAGGCTACACGACGACTGTACGCTGGACGGGCACTTCTGCCGAGTATCGTGCGCCTAACGACTTATAAATGCTTCTGACGTCACAGACTCTCGTTGTCTTCTGGCCAATCACCGTTCCCAATTACGCCGACCGTCAATCCCCCCCCCCCCCCATTTTGTTAAGTAAGTGACATTTTTTATACTTTTTAACCAGCAAACAGCCTACCGGCCGGGCATTACTCAAAGAGGCATTCCGCCGCCTTTCACTTATATAATATGCCACCCACTCTCGCTTTCTGTCATAAATAAAGTCTCTTCCATCGTTATGAATAAATACCCCGTTTTCAAATCATTCTTCAGGAATAAGGATCAAGCCGTTTTACGATAATCAATTTGAAATATTGTAACATAAGAGAAACAGATTACTACGAGATGCACTATCAATTTGTGGCATCCAGTATTTTGCAAGTGAAACCAAAGTGCACTAGGCCTGTCATGTGTGTGATATGCTTTCAATATGATACTACTAAGAACAACAGTTACAATAATGATGTAAAATTTATGATTGTTCTGGCCATATTAACTTAGACAACATATTGCACTACTTTTTCGCATGAGGGACGTTAAATTTCATGTAAAATGAGCAAATATTAAGTATCTTACATTTGGGTGATTGGAGTCACTGCTTCGCCATAAATGGTACGTTTTTTAAGACAGACATTGGAGATTAATGGGGTTTCCTTCTGAGTTTTACAGGGAAAGTGGAGAGAAACGAAATATTATTGCGAATACGTTGGCTACTTTAACACATCTGTAGTGGACATTCAGTGATATCTGTATGATATCTCTTCAATAATTCAGAATTAATTATAATTTTATAAATAAGCAATGGAACTGCAGATAAGCCGATAAACAGCTTATATACTGATAACTGGTATTGGAGGGCCTATATATGCTGTCGACACTCAAATATATACTACTTTTAAGCTGAATGATATCAGCAGCCTGTTGCATGCTATTTCCATCCTCGAAGCATGTACATGTCCATGATGTTAGAGCTTGGATGTTTCAGAAACAAACATAAGCTAAATGGTGACAAGACAGAACTTTTGTTAGTGGCACCAAAGCATCATATGACCAGGTTACTTGAATGTGATCCCAAAGTTTATGTTGAGAATGTCGTCATTAGGCCATCAGACTCCGTAAGTCTCAGTAATCAAGGCGCTATGTTTGACAAGAACATGGATATGACTCTGCAAGTTGGCAATGTATGCAAGACCATGTACTATAACATTAGACAAAAAAGCAAAATTAGACGCCAACTTGGTGAAGGCGTCTCCACCTAAGTACTTGTTTTCACTTCTGCAGTTAAACTTTCTGATGAGAAATCTGCGCTCCCTGGACAAGCCCTGAAGCTTCATATCCCACGCACAAATAAAGTCGAGGGAGAGAGGGATTTTGGCGCAGCTGCACTAAGGTTATGGAACGACCTGTAACCTGAGACATCACTGGAAACGTTTAAAAGACATCTTAAAACACTGTTCTTTGCTCGCTGACGGTAGCACGGTACTACACAAAAAGGGCATAGAAAAGGTTTCATATACTTTCGCTTTTTTGTGAATAATATTATAATTATCATTATTATTTTTATAAACATAAATGTCCTTTATGATGTTCACAGGCGAATATGTTGTTCATCAAATATATGTTATCAACCCTTGCAAAATAACACTTTACCAAAACGGCGTATATAAAACCTAAATTATGAAGTGAAGAAAAATATGACATTCTGGGAAGATGCATTTGTTATCTGTCACAAGGGGTGTTGTCCTGAGTTTTTGAGTAGGGCTTCAAACGTCTTACTTCGAGGGTGGGGTAGAAGAGGGGCTTTGCCGTAGGTTGGGCTGCAATCCGCCCCCAATTTTCAGAACAAACAAGGCCCGTGAGTCTGGTACACAAGATGTTCAATTGAATTTAATATCACGGGAAATTTAAAGTACAAATATATTTGAGTAAGATTTATTCGCACTAGTAGATTTTTTTATAAACTTCATACACATTTAAACATTTTTAAAAGGCAGATATGTTTTCAATTCTTCTGATTTTCCATCTTCCTATATCAAATATATATAGATCTATTCAGTCTAGCATGAATTCGCATGACAAAGCCAGCTGCTGCCCGTTAGAGAAATTCCGTCCAGCCAAATGGATATCCACAAGGCTAGATTAAACATCTTGAATATCTTTTAACAATGTTATAGTTATCATTACAGGTAAAACATATATAGACACTTTTTTACAGACATGGAAAAAAGTTGACATCAACCAATATATATGAACATACAGCTACTGCATATCTATATATAATATATATATATATATATATATATATATATATATTTATTTATAATATATATTTATAATATATATTTATAATATATATTGAAATGTTGGAAAGAAGGCTGGACAGAAGAAAAAAACTCGATAAACATGTACACAATTAGCACATTCTCCAACTGGGTTTATTTTGATCATACTGTAATATTTCGTTTACTATTAGTCTGAATTTGAATATATGTAGAACATGTCTAATAACATTTTATATTAAAACACTTCTCTGATGAAATGAAATGTGGATAAAAGAAAAACTCTGAGACTTACCTCTGACAAAGAGAGAAACGAAAAAAATGCAGAGAACCCCTTTATCAAGGTCATTTGGAGGATTGTATCAACGTGGTTATCTATTACCGTTTTAAAGCAGCGTTTATTTGGCGTGGTGTGCGCAATGCGTATTGCGGAAACGGAACGCGGTATAAAATCTCGTGGGGTATTCACTTGACGGAAGGTACAACATTGCGATGTTGGACTGAACATGTCACAACCCACTAGATCACGTTGCATTCGTAGGTCTAATACATTGTAACCAGGTCTCATTGGTCGCTTTACCGTGCGGTATATGGACAGAAATTTTACACTCAGGATTCCATTTCACCGCATCTAATCCCGCATTATGCAAACCGTGGGCCAGGTACTTGGTTTATGATAAAATAACTTGTGTAATAAATATCGCATACTACGCGAGGTAAACGAAGCTTGATGCCGTAATATAGGAGTTCTAGCATGTTTTAGTCTTAAAAGGAGTGAAACGAAGTGCTTCTGTATCTATAAAATACACTTAAAAATCACATAAAATTTATAACCCTTTTTCAATATATTTTTTAACCTACCTTTATTTTTCTCTTACAGAATTTTAAGGTTGAAGAACATGTCTCGTTTATTTACACTGCTCGTATATTTGAAATTAATGACCGAGTACACATATAAGAATATGTACCATATTGGTATCATTTGTTCTGCGAATAAGTCTTTTTCGGGTCTTTCGTCATATACAACCTTCTGCTGTGTGTCGTTTCGTGATCTTCCACGTCTACTCTCTGTAGTCGAGGACAGCTTGCGTACATCTAGATCCTTTAGGTTTTTACCTCTATCTGCCTGTCCTAGTTTGTATGCGAGATTCTGCATGGTTTTGCCAGTCGGCCCAGATTGGATGTTTAAGTTCTTTCCCATGTAAACAACTTGGATACCTCCTTCTTGAATGACTTGTCCAGAAGGCTTTTGTTGCGTAACGATGTTCCCACTGGAACCTGCTCTGCCAATATTATTGTTTTGTTTGGGATGACCTTTTCGAGCAGAAATGGCCTGATGACTCTTCTTGGGCCCCTGCTGCTCTGCGGCGACAATTTCTCCTATTCCCTGGTTGGGGGACATGCTGGTCATCATTCATAATATCAATGGGTTGTTCTGCTATTGCTACCGCGGTTCTGCTCACGACCCTTTGACCCACTTCCTGACATCATTGCTGTCTTGCATTAAGTTCTTGTTAACACAAAAAGCAACGAGTGCTAATACTCCTCCTGTTGTTGTAAGTACACATGCGGCAATCGCAAACCCATAAGCCCATTGCAAGTAAATCTTGCCTCCCAGCGCAAAACGCAATTCCGTGACTCCAGATCCCCACATTATTAATGCAACAAAACTGGCCGCTGCTGCAACAAAAGGAAACACATTAGCTCCATATAAAACAGAAAAATAATTAGTGTCCATTTTGATCATTTAATAATTTAAGCAGTTTTTACTTTGTAAATGTGTCTTGCTTCAAGTTAAACAAAAAGAAAGAATTTGGATTAAATCAGCTCATTACTTACCACCAACAAATGGAAATGCAACTACGCATTTCATAATCCTGTTGTGGTCTGGGTAACAGAGATAAATGATGGTATAGACAAATCCAGATAGAATACATATCAACGCAATTGTCATCTCACCTGCTGCTGTCCTTTGCCTGTCTGTGGAAAGGAAGATAACATTACCTGTCATTAACAATTCAAAGCCAGGGAAGAAATAAGGGCAGTAGATAGAAAATTTAGAAGTTTAAACATTTAAAAATAACGTATGTATAACGAAAATGTTCTGTTACACAAAAGTATAACTTATTTCAACCAGTAGTTATTTTATTGATGCAGGACAATTTGTATGTAAATTGATCTCTTCGCTAATAAAAGGCAATAGGACTATTCATTTTTTTTCAAAGGACGCATTACCCTCATAGTTCGAAAACTATGTAGCAAATGTCCGGTTTCCTCATGTATCACAAATATATTTTCAGAAAATAAAGTCCGTGGTATTATGTTTGATATACACGTGAGCTTGCGCTGGTTTTGGTGTGTACGTGTTTGTGTGAGAGAGAGAATCCGATATGATTATTTTACGGCAAAGGCCTGTGTACAGTTTGATCTAATCCGTATTTAAAGATCAAAGGACATTTTGCTTTTCGATGGAAAGGAATGCATTATCCTGATAAACTAAAATGCAAGCATTTTTTGATAAACCATTACTGAATGCTCATATAATAAAATCACGTAAGCCTGCGCATGTGTTTTGGTGTCAGAGTACTACAAGTATAGTATTAATGAACAGGACCCGAAGGCTACTAAGTCCATGCAAAAGAGTGTCACTAGACTGGATGATGGTAGCTAGCTAACAAATTAGGCTTCCATGGACAAATTTACCAAAAAACGTATAGTTACGATAACGCTTTTACACGCTTCTAGAACGTAGAAAAGCAGTTCTCCGATGGACCAGAAGACTAGTGATAATTGCCAACAACCGATCGAGGATCACGTGAAACGTAGTGTCGCACGTCTTGTGTCAGACACTGAGATGGTGTCAAAAAGACACGAAAGCTGTCGTATGTCGTTTCTTTCACACTTTGCCGTTCCTCCAGCGAAACAACATCTGTTGTCGCCTATGACGGGCGCGTTAAGAAGGAACTCACTTAATGATTACCTAGGTAAAGGGGATAATCTGAACTTTAACCTGTTTTAGGTAGCATTACTGTTCAGACAGTATGAAGTTGGTGTGATTCCTGACGTATAGAAGTGCCAAACAATAAAGATAATAAAAATAAGTAGTCCAGGAGACGCGCGATTTCAACGTTACGTATTCCGTAAAAACCCTGAAGATTCATTCCAAGTGTACAAGTTGGACCAAAGTGACATTTGGAGATTAACTTTGCAAACTATCCCACGCCTACGTTCTGAACGTTTCGATGAGAACCGCTGAAGATGCAGCAGAGCTGAAAGGGGATCTTAACACTGCTATTCAAAGGAGAAACTTCCGAATTCGAAAATTGTTCGAAAAAATCCTCTCTCAAATGTTACATTTACTACTACCCTTCTGATGGTGTAGCAGTTATACTAAGTATATACAAGACGACACACTGAATTACTGTAAAAAATCAAAATAGATGATTTCTAGCCAAAAAATGAGAAAGATTATAAGAACGACTTCTTCACATAATGATTTATTTGGTATTTTCTAAGTAATGCTGGTGAAACCGAGGATATTGTTTCATAGTTGTGTATACATTCGATAAATCTTAAAAGACAATATCCATTTTAAGCACACTTTTATCGTTAGAAAGTTATCCTCAAAATTTAACCCATGAACGTATGAAAAGCAGAGGGGTAATATGATTTCCCAAAAACACCTATAGTGATTAACTGTCTCACCGTTAAGATAACGCATGGGACTGTATCACAGGTGCGGGGAGAAGGTACACCATTGCCACAGTCCGGCATGACCATTAGGTGCTACGTACCAGTAAGGTGACCCGAACGAGATGAGGTGCAGCAACAGCGACACCAGCAAGAGGACAGGACAAGAAGATATTTCAAGAGCTGTTCTACCTTCATGTTGAACAGACCGCTCAGAAGTGACAAGCTGCTTGCGAAAAAGACTGTAGGTGTTAAACTGCCTTTTTCATTCGTGCAGGCACCAAGTATAAAAAGTATTACATAATGTTTCGAGTAGACAGACGTAAAAAGAAAACAAAGAGGTGTCCTTCCAACTTTATGAACCACTTGGTCATACATCAATCTGACCAACGTATACAGAGTGAAGCTAAAGCACATTATCCGTGAGATATTAAGCTGTAGACAAACGGAATTTATTAATCATTTGACCACGCATGATCAACAACAAATATAGAGTGTAGCATAAGCACGTACAATATAACGTGAGATATTAGGCAGTAGTCAAAGGTGCGTATTCTCAAGTATATTTGCCTTATTTTAATTTTTAGATAATATTTGTCCAAGTTAGGATTCGCAAGGTAGAAATGCAATATCACATATGCGAACATACAGTAATTATTTTAAATACTAGAAGATTAATAATATTTGCTATAAATTACTAAACGTAAACCCAAAATATTCTGAAGATTTGGGAGAGAAATTTTTAGGGAGCGAGCAATTCTTATTGTATCCGCAAAAATAGAATTTTACAAATAATATGTTTCAGCCAGACGCCGCCGCCGCCGCCGCCCTTAGAGGTTTCCAGAGAATTCTTCCGTAACCACTTTTATGTAACACGGAATTATGATCGGGTCACGTAAAATGCTGCGTCCTCATTTTGGGATATATATATATACATACACACACATATATATATATATATATATATATATATATATATATATATATTTCAGAATAATTGAGTATATGCATGTAATTGTGGATCAGATTTTTATGATTAATTGAGGAAAGAAAATTATAGTAATTATAGGTTGGGATGTATGTGGAGCTTATCACACTTGCCAAGCTAGATACGGTAGGTAGCCAAGCCGAGGGTAGGGTTATGACATAATAGTAGGTCGGCGCTTGGTATAGGGGTGTCCGCAAGGGCAGATTAATTGCTTAATATCAACGAGCGCCATCTCCGATAGCCGGTCTTTGTCAGTGTCCGAGGCCATCTGGACCAGGATATCACGGATAGCTTAGATTTATAGTTAAAACCTCGGGCTCGGGGAAAATTTAGTTGGTTTGATACATCAAATCAAAATTAGTTTAAGAGAGTAACCATTGGAAGGTCAGCCAATAAGAGATAATTGTAAGTAGGGAAGCTGACGGGTCAGCCGGGGCAGAAAAAAAACACGTGGGCAGTCCCGAGCTCGCGCTGGTAACTTCGAATCGCCAAGAACTAGTCAGTTAAACAGAGAACAGTTCAAGTAACGAACCAGAACTCTTTTTGTTTTTTGCTTTACCACAGCGATTGTTGAAATCCTACTTTGTACGGACATGGGGAAAAAAGCATTAATAACTTACTACACGATAATTCCTTATCGATACAAAACTGACAGTATAGCTGCCGCGCACTCTTTAACACTAAACTGTATTTAAATTTAACTGGTATGCTCGAAGCTGTATTTAACTAATGACTCGTTGTTAAATTTGGACACACTGTTTAGCTGACCAATTTCCAATTCCTGGAACAAAAAGGCGTCAGAGCTTGCAGAACACCTGCATGTGTAATCCAATGCGCATGACATGGGAAGTCCACACAAAGAGAAGTATCACACACATTAAAGCCTAATGGCACTAGCTGAAACTAGCTGCCAAAAAAAAAGTTTTCCTGTTTCTTGTAGCAATGGATCTGAAACTTACTGGGTTGATTGGAACCCAATAGTCGGGGAAGCCTATTGTTTTTGGTCAGTGATGGTCAAAGTCATCAAAAAAAGTTTTATTTTCGTCATTACTTCGTTCATTTTGTTCCTGTAGGCTTTTTCCATGCGATGGTCTAATCAAATGTCATCTCCAATGTATCACTGTGTCAGTATATCTGTCTGATTGTCAGTTGTCTTCAATACGTCTGCTTGTTGGTTCTTTTGTCTTACGTATACCATGCTACACGCCACAGTTTTGCAGGAATCCTTTGGAAACTGTGTTACGGGGTGACATAAAAGCGGACCGAACTGTGTCGCTAGTGAAGCTTGCTTTGCTAGCGAAGCGGTTGGTTCGCCGGACTTGTGCCCCACCGACCTGGGTAAGACTCCCGGATCGGCCCAGCTTTTTCCCCTCATTTATTTGTCTTCGTGACTAAATGGGGGCTTGTCCAACGTGACGGTTAAATTTGTGGCCCGGGGAATAAGCTCACCAAAGTGTGACTCATGGGATAATTGGTCTTGTTCTGATAGCAGAACGCTCTTAAAAAGGGGGTGTGTTACGGGGTGACATAAAAGCGGAGTGAACTGCTATTCTAGCGAAGCGGTTGGTACGCCACCGACCTTGGTTCGACTCCCGGATCGGCCCAGGATTTTTCCCCTCAACAATTTCTCTTCGTAACAACTGGTACATCTTATGTCCTTCACTAATATCTGTAAACTGATTTGTCACTTTCGGAAAATAGCCGCTAGGGGCGCTGTATTTAAAACACTGCAATATATCGTTTTTGGCCATATCTCCAAAATTATAAACCTGATCTACATAAACTATATAGCTCAATATGTTCCTCTATTCTTTTCCTAGTTGATGGTCTGGTCGATTTTGGCGTATCGCGATATTTACATTATATTAAATTAAAAGGAAATAAGTCTGCTTTCAACATATATATATATATTTGATATTTCTTCTTCTTATTATTATCATTAAAATTATTATTCTTCTTCATATTATTGTTGATAGTATTTATACAGCGCTAAATCCATAATAAAATCCGGCACTAAAGCGCTGTACAATAAAAACCATAAAAGCTACAGTAAAACGTACAATACTATGAAAAGTAAGAATGATAAAAAATTGTTCATGTAAGAGCTTAAATATATTATGATTTAAATGAATGCCTTCCTAAACGCGATTTAAATGTAATTCAAGAATCAGCATGTTTTAAAAGGTCAGATAAACTGTTTCACAGAGCCGGGGCAACTATCCTAAAACAGTTCTCCCGGAATGTAACACATCTGGCCGTCGGTGTTGCTTACAAGCATTTCGGACCTTGTCTGAATATATTGAACAGGGAGAATACGTAGATATGATGGGTCTGGACCGTTCAATGCTTTGTAGGTTTAAAGGATATTCTTAAACTGAATCTGAAATCGAAATTCCGCCGGTAGCAAATAGAGTTGATTTAGTATTGATGTAATATGGCAAATTTTCAACGTCGTTAGAGCTACGCCAGAAAAATGAAAGCTATGGTTCTAAGGCACCGCCTCCGTCAATTTAAACCTAACGCATGGCAAAACGCCACTTGCAAAGCTCTGGCTTATCTGACTTGCCGCCAGATGCCCTTGTTGAATTTGTTTTGATTATTTTGGCGGTTATCATTAAAATCAGGAGAGACTAGAATGGCTTTGTTTTGGGGCTGCAAAACAGATATGTGTCTCCCTCTATGGGCCATCCCAAAACATTAGGGGTAAAAAATGCATCATCTCAAAACAATGATTCTAGATTTAAGTAGATTTGGCTTTGAAGGTCAAGTTCAAGGACGCCTCTTTTTATATGAGATAATGGCAGAAAGGACAGTTGTGACAAATTTGAAGAAAAAATTCTTCAAAACTTCGAAAGTTATGGGGGGTCAAAATAATCCTAGAATTGCATTATTATACCTTGGAGATCAAGATCAAGGTCTCCGGTTTCGAACTCCTCTGTCAAAAGTCGCTTAGTAATATAACAGACCTCAGGTATAAATCACCAAAGTTGTGCTTTCACACCCGATCATTTCTGATTATTTCTCACCTCGTCGGAAAATAAGATTTCAGATCAAATTTGCTGCAAAATGATCGACTGGATGAATACTATTTTGGTGTGTGTATCGAGACTTAACCGGACGGACCCAGCTACCTACCCATCTTTAAAACTAAAGGTAATCTCTTGGAGATTTTATAAAAATCACCGCACATAGGCTGCTTGTTTTGTTTATATCAACGTGTTTATTCTATTTGGGGCCCGCCAAAATAATCAAAACAAATTCAACAAGGGCATCTGGCGGCAAGTCAGATAAGCCAGAGCTTTGCAAGTGGCGTTTTGCAACAAACAATCTTTCTACCTCCGCATGGGTGCAAACTACCACTTAGGATACATGTTTTCCTGTTTGTCAACATTGCTGTGTTTACAAATATGGTGTTCATTAACAAGTTCATATATACTTCAAGAAGGCGTCATAAGAACTTTTCACAACCAAAATTACTCTTAGATCATTAATATATATACAGAGGAAGCCAGAAATCACAAATTCTTTTCAAAAGTTAGGTGAATCGGCACCTTTAACTTTTTTATTTGTGTTCAATCAAACTGTTTTCCAACTGTTTTAGCAATTATTGTGAAATTTGAAATGCGTCCTGTATCTTTATGAAAGTTTGATATATCTCTTTTTCTTTTCTTTTTCTCTCTCTCTCCTTACTTGTAATAAAAATAGCAAAAAGAATTCTAGATGACCTAGTCTAATAATGTATTATTGGGCGTCTTTCTTTGTGAGGCCATGATTGGGTTAAAATTAAATATAATAAATAAAAATCAAATATAATACAATATACATATCATACTATAAATAATTTACGTATGCCCGCGTTATCTTCATCTAGTTGAACTATGCTTTTGGCAACCAAATCAATATGGGGTTTAACATTGACCATAAAACACAAATCTAATGCAATTACACTCCGGAAGGTCGAATTTTTGCCCCTGATACGTATCTGAAGGAAACACACTCCTTGAAAGTGTTTTAGTTGCACTTCTAATGCGTTATTCAGGTCAATGTGTTCCTAAGTGGCTATAAGTGTGGAAGTAAACCTCATGATTTTCAAATTTTAGCCTGTTTGCTCTAAGAACTATTAATGCTATAAAATATGTTCGTTCAAATATACAAACCTACAGCTCTATTCACAATTGAGTGTGAATAGAAGGCAACATGGTGACTCCAAACCGGGTGTCAAGTAGATTCTGAAACTCACGATGAAGATAGAGCATCTACCAAGATATCTCCTTGTCCTCCTGCTGGTGTCGCTGTTGCTTCACTTCATCTTTATCGCTATGGAGCACCAAACGGACATGTCCGACTGTGGCAGTGGTGCACCTTCTCCCCACCCTTGTTTTACATTGATTTGCGTAATCTCAGCGGTAAGACAGTGTTTAATTACATCTGCAAGAGCGTAGTGTTATAGTTTGATTAATTTCTTCGTTTGTATTCAACAGGAGCGGTAATATTACGGTTGTGAGCAGACAACAGTGAGAAGTAACTGATCAGGACAACAAACATGATGATTGGGACAGGTGCGTTTCCCCGACAGGGCACGGGGGAGAGGACAGCCACATGACCCAAAAGCAGCAGAGGGTAAGGAGCAGTAAACATGTAATTGTTGCCAGTCAAGGTCATCCCAGATAGAGCAGTGTTATTATTGTACATATTGATGCAACATGAGCGACCAGGACAAATCATTCACGACGGAGGTCTTCAAGTGGTTTACATGGATGGACTTTAACATCCATTCTAGACCGACTATTAATACTGTACGAGAAGCTGCAAGCAGACCGGAACGGAGAGAGAGAGAGGTAGATACTTGACTGATCTTGATGAAGAAAGCCTGCATGACCACCATTCCGGAGAGAAGACGTATGAGATCCGAGACGACTTACAGCGGGAGGGTGTATAAGTTGACGAGACGACTTACAGCGGGAGGGTGTATAAGTTTGACGAAAGACCTGAGAAGTCCTAGCTCGGAGAGAAGCTGATAAAGGGTAGGGTTTTTCTGTGAACTCTTTATAACTCGGCAACCACTTACCCTGTTGCTTTCATATTTCACATAGTTATTGTATAAGGGGTTAAGAATCCCCTCTATGATTAGGGGGTCAAAAGGTCAAGGTCATAGGCCCCCGTTGTTCATGAAGAAGTCAGGCTATTTTTTTTTTTTGTTAGGCTCATTGCTCTTTTGCTGATGAAGATATTTCATTTAATTCTATTGCCTTGAAAAAAGTGAAAAAAAAAAATGCCCAGACACAGCAATTAAACCTTTTCCCATATTTTTTCTTTGAGCCAGTAAATAGCACTACTTAAAGAACATTATTCATATAGATCCCAATACAGTTTAGGTTAAAGTTTATGGACAATTCTTTATATCTCAACAACCACCCAGCCTTTAACTTTCATATATCCTGCATGTATTGTATAAGGGTTAGGAATCCCCTCTTTGATTTATGGGTCAAAAGGTCAAGATCACAGGCCACCTATATTCATTAAGAAGTGTTTTGTTAGGTTCAATCCTCTATTGTTAATGGAGATATTTCAGTTAAACTTACTATACTAATATTCTGTGACCGATAGATTAACTATGTCAAGTTCGAGTAAAGACAAATTTCACCAATATTTAATCAAGTTAGAGGTCACCAGGCTACTCAATGTTTTCGCTGCGATAACTTAGCAGAAATGTGATGGATTTTGATGAAACTCAACAGAAATATTAACCAATATAGTATCTCGCAAAATCCATGCATATTAAATGACGTCAAAGGACACATGAAATACGATGGGTTTAATGTTCACTCCTACGGTGCTCTTTGTCTTCTGAATATCCCCAACTGGCGAGCTCTGTCGTCCTCATTTCGTCAAAGTTCGTTTCTGTCGGTACTTGGTACCAATTTGAGTCTCCTTAAACTCTTAGAACTCGCACTTAATTTGACCGCATTGCTCATGAGGCGAATTAATATGCCCTTTTATACAATACAAAACTTTGATCAAGTTCTCTGGACATCAATTTTGAGCGGTTATTTTTAGATGGATCACACTATGCATTGACCAATAACTGTTTATATCAGTTAAACCTTATACAGTTATATTGTTATTCCTGTCAATGTGATAATGAACGTTTGTTCGTTTTCATGTATTTTCTGTATCACTCTGAAATGACTATCTCGCGGTCGGACCTTCACATACTAAATATGGTATCAGTAAGTATAGATATATTAGTTTATGTTTATTTTTTTATCGGTGTGTATACTGCTGTATATTATAGATTATTATAAACATTGAATAATGTGTAAAAGAACATTAAACAAAATGTTTATTAGGTAAATCCGTGAAAATGTAAAAAGAGCTTTACACGAAAAGATTTCTCGTGTTTGTACAAATTGTTCATTTTATTTAAAATTCATCAAGATTATTAATTTATTATTTATGCGATCAATTCGGCTGGTTTATCGGTGTAGGTCTTTGCTGGGCTTCAGAAAATGAATATATACAGTTTCCTATATGTTTTTCTTGTACGTGAATTTTAAATTGCAAACATTTATATTTATATGTAAGCTGTTTCATATTTCCTTTTGATTTATTAATGTGAATCATAGATATATGTTTAATATATACTTTTTTTAAAATCAGTTCTTTATATTTTGTGCAATTTTTATTACCATTACATTGGTTTTACTTTAAATGCACCATACAAATTTGAATAAAGAAATATATATTTTATCATTTGGTAGTGCTTTGCATGTTTTTAAATATTCAAAATGACATTAATCGAATTAATGTATGTTCATGCAGGTTACATTACATACGGTAACATATTTAGTGGGTTCAGCTACAACCGTGTTGTCCCCGACTCTGTCGTTGTGTACACTACAGTGAACAAAGCTAGCCTAAAAAGTACTTATATATTTATGCGCCGTGTTTGCCTCACATTTCATATCATTTGTCCTTCCCACTGATCATGTCCGGTGCCAGCAGTTTTCCACTTGGGTACAGATTTATGGAAATGGATTTAGAACAAAATATTGTCAAATATGATTATCATAAGGTGTTCCTTTCATTAGCTAAGCCTCAAATGGTTGTTTTAGCTCTAAATGGGATTTACTGTGAAATTTTATCTCGAGACCTTGAGAATATATCGAGATATCGGGATGAATTACATTGTATTTTTTTCCTGTATCTTATTTTTTGACATTCGTAGATCTCCAGATATTTATTTTGTGTCCTAAATCAGCCATCGTAAAAATGCATACCTATTCTAAGTGTTCCATGAAACACAGCGAGAGCAAGGTTGATGTCTCTATTAGCTGGAGGAATTATGTTTTATCCACTGCACCGACTAGGCCAGTCTAAAAAGGTAATAATAATAATAATAATGATAATAATAATAATAATAATTGTAATAATCACAAAATTAATTTTTAAATTTAACATACAAAAATATGATATCAGTAGATGCGCAGGATCGTCAACTTTTACATGCACAAACAAAATTTCGAAATGTGATCACACTTTTCGGTGAGAGAGAAATATCGGTCCGCTATATTGCAAATTTTGCGAAAGAAATTAACTGATGCCTCATTTCCATATGCTAGGTTTATACAAATATTCCCACAATCTATTTCAGCTGAGCACCGTGACCCATCGGTCCCTTTATTTACTCTGCGTCAGGGCCTCCGAGAGGATTATTTTAACGCGGTACAAAAACGTTGCCGGGCCCCTGCCACCTCCCCGCACTATTATTATTATTATTATTATTATTATTATTATTATTATTATTATGAAAAAAACCCGAAAAAATCAAATTTAAATGCACGGCACATATTAAAAATGAATTATACGTGACCAAAAGGTCAATTGCCTATTGTGCAGCTGATGAGCACAAGTTGCCTTATTTTTGACACGTAATTGAGAACATTTGATTGAAAGCACCACATAAAAAAATAGAAAAAAAAACAGAAAGTCCAAAAGAGTCTAAGGATCTAAATAACAGAGCAGTTGAATTATCCAAAATTTGCATGGTGATGGGGATATCGAGTTAATGGGAATATGGATATAAATTTCAATATGTATCATAGCTTTAAAGAAATAGAAACATGAAATGTAGTCGAGGCCACAACGGTATAACCTAGCCGATAAAACTGTCCATACAGTAATCATTGAACCCTTGGTGCAGCCACTTGTGGTAAATTTTAGCAAGTTTCTGGTCATATAAGGATATATTCTGTATAACGGGCACTAGAAATCGTTTTTATATTTCGTATGGTGACAGGCTGACAAGAAGTGTACTTTCTTTTAAATAAACACTTTCATGCAGACAATAATCAAACCACAGGCGCTTGTGAGTGTGTTTTTACTCAGAAACGTCAATGGCAGTTTAGGAGTTAACATAAATATTTTAATCAAAGCTACTGAATTCAGATGACAACATCGGCTTACATCGGTAATACAAAGAAGGCAAACACAATTATAATGAATACATGAGAGAGCCTAAGAGCATACAAGATCATATCATACCCCACTGATTGGGTCCAAAATGACGTACGTGAGACTGGCAGTGGAAATTTTATACGATTGTACTTATAAAGACTGTTGTGAATCCCCTGATCCTATCAAAATCTCAATTTAATTTCTTAAAACACTATTTGACTGAATTCACTCATACCTAAATAATGAGGCACCAAAATTATACAGGCGACCACTAAAATGGCCCACTTAGACACTCCTGTCCAGCGAAAATCCTGACCGGCCGAGCCTTTTCTTTGCACTCCGGAATCCGGATTAAGAACAATATGTCACTTAAATAAATAATTTAGATGAGTCTTTCATACTTCCAACTTTTTTATGCCTTCTTGGAAATTTTTCGCCAGCCCGGGCCCCTTTTCAGGCTGACCCCCCCCCCCCCCCCCCCCCCCGGAGGCTCTGCTCTACGTTGATCCTGTGATGCACAACTCGCTAATTATCGGTCACATGTTAAGCCACAGTTCAATGATCAATGAAGAACACAGACAAACTCTGTGGGTTTAATTAACGTAGCATTCGTAATCAATCCTTATCAACGCTCTTATGTTTGACCGTGCTGTCACACGCTTCCTCTTTTATTTTTACGTAAACAATCAATCCACAAAAACTTCTGGCATCTCAAGAACTAAAGATGATAACTGGTCAAACATTATGTCAAGACCTATGCTTTCATGGTCAGAGATTCGTAAGAAATCAGAAAGCGTATTAACAATGGTGTCTAGGTCCTATCTCATATTTTAAGATGCAAAATAGGACCGCCATTGAAGAAAAGTCTGCTTTCTTTGAAATCTTCAGAACTACCCATGAAAATTTGTCGAACATGTTGTCTATACCCAGGTTTTCGTGGTCAAAGATTTAAACTAAACCATAATAACAACGGTTTAGTCCATATTTTAATTGTTAATGTGCAAATTAGAACCGCCATTGTTGAAGATTTTATTTTTTTTAAATATCAAGAACTCGCCTTGATAATTGGCAAATATTGTGTATGGACCTAGGTTTTCATGGTTAAAGCATCAAAGAGTCAGTTTGAAACTTTGATAATGTGAATTGACTAGGAGCTAGCCCAGTGGCTAGGGCACTAGTTTTCGGCCCCGAAGGGGTGCGTTTCAAACCCCAATATCGCCTCGTTCTGATGTCTTCACCACAGGTAATTACCGTTTCATTCACAACCCCGTGCATATAAAACCTTAAGTTAGATATTCTTAAAGTAGTTTAAAAGAACAAATTACTTGAAATGTTATCATGCCTTTTATCTTCAGTCGGAGATAAATAATAAGAAATATGATAATTTTGACCAGTACGCCCTCGGGTTCAAAGATTTTTACAAGATCACAAACAAAAAGTATTTCTTTCATATGCAAATTGGAAAAATCATTATGGAAAGACTCAATGTATATAATAAAAATAAGTTGTTAACTCGCGTAATTATCGATCATATTAGTATACTTTTAGCTTGTGTGCATATTATAGCATACGATTCCTGCACTTGTAACAATAAAAAATCATGATAGGTAAAACTGACAGTATTACTTAAACCTGAAAAATTTGCTATTGTAAGCACCTGTCTTGATGTATGATGCATTCTACATATACTCTTAATAGCATTTGTCGGCTCGCCCACTGGTAAATTTACTTTTATCAAAGAGGTTAGTTTTTTGTGGAATAAGAGTGTCTCACCATTTAAAGTTTTATTTGACCAAGCAGGCAAGCGTGCTTAGTTTTAAATATTAGTAGTATATTATAGAGTCGAATATGTTGGTCTAAAGCTATAGGCATATCAAGACATTATAAAGACAAGTAGGCATTTTCTCTCACTGTATAGCACTCGATTTATGTTTGTCTACTTGTACTGCAAATATGGTAGGTAATATTACGATCAGACAAGCAGGGTTTTTACATGATCTGCATTACAGTGCGAGGCCAGAACAGAGGTGAAGATAGGACGTACTGCACGTAAAACTACGTTACATCTCCATATACCGTGTATTTCTGAATTTGGTGTCAAGATATCATTATCAAAACACAAAACATATTCGCCATGTATACAAACATTTATTTATAAAGATTCTTTTCATTCTATTAACTATCCTGGTTAACTGGTACCTCGGCCTTGGAAAATGGATTAAAAGGCGTCATGACATCTTAGCTTAGATATTCCAATCCAACATGTAGTTTCAACAATTTCAATTTACATATATTAATAAAAGTAGTATCAAATTACATGTAAATCGAAGTAATATAAGGATGAAAGCCAAGCCATATTTATTCCAGTGAATCTGTACTGGTCACCGTAGGACTGTTTTTTTTCTAAAAACTAAATGTTACCTAGAAATAGTAATCAAATGGATAAAATTTGCTTATATCCTAATAATTTCAGAAAAAAATCTTTCAATTTACATATATTAACAAAAGTGATATCAAATTGTATCTAAATCGAGGTAATATAAAGATTAACGCCAAGCCAAATTTATTCCAGTGGATCTGAACTGGTCACCGTAGGACTGTGTTTTATAAAAACTAAATGTCACCTAGAAATAGTAGTCAAATGGCTAAAATGTTTTTACATCCTAATAATTTTATCTAATTCATTTATATATATAACTTTACATACTCCCCATATAACATATACTAGCCCAGTCAAGTAAATAATCTATAAATGGGTATATTTCATGTGGAACAGACCCACAAAATAGTACCGCTACAGAAGTATACATTACCATTCGCGAAATATAAATACAAATGATTGATGCACCATACATTTTGACTCTGTATCATAATAATAAGAAAAGAAAGTACATCCGTCTTACCCTACTTTACTGGTACGTTCTTAAACTGATCTCTGATCAAGAAACCTCAAGTTTAGCAAATATATTTGACCATTTATCAATATTCTAAATATATATATACTGGATAACCTACCGTAATTTGCATCTTTAAAATTAAAGAAATATAATAACATCAAGCATTTGCTCTGATGGTCTTTCAGCAGTCTTTGACCAGGAAAACCATGTATTGGCATCCCAAGTTTGCATATTAAATTAAAGTTGACCTATGTACACATGGTTCCAAATAGAATTTGACCATAAAAACCTAGATGTTCGACCAAATATCATGGTAAGTTTTGCAGGTTTTGAGGAAAGTAGACTTTTCATTTAATGGCAGCCCTAATTTGCATTTTGAAATTAAAATATGAACTTAACCTTTGTTAATATGGCTTCACTGAATATTTGACCAAGAAAACATAGGTCTAGACACAGTATTTGACCAGCTATCATGGTTAGATGTTAAGATATTGGGAAAGGTAAATTTAAATTAATTAAAATTAAAAATACTGACTAAACTGTGAGTATTATGGTTTAATTTGAATCTTTGACCATAAAAACCTAGACCTAGACATAATATTCGACCGATTATCATGGTAAGTTCTTGAGGTATTTAAGAAAAGGGAATTTTCGTCAACGGCGGCCCTAATTGACCGTTCATGGGGTCGGTTTTAAAAATATATATCGGCGACAACTTGACTATGGCCGTTTTCGTGGCTCCCGCCTGATATGAAGGTCCGCGTGGAAATGTGTATTACAATGATCTGGTGAGTACGGCTGCGCGATAGTATCTATATATGACAGTCTATGTGTAAAATCAGTCAAATTGTAAATTGCCTGAAATTTTTAGTCAATTTACAAATTGCATGATTCTCTCAGGCATTTTATAAAATGACTGAAATTTTTAGGCATATGAAATCATACGAATGTTAACATTATACTGTCTCTTGGATGCGATTTTATTTATTGCAATTAGGGAGCAGATGTTGGCAGGATGACACCCCCCCCCCCCCCCCCCCATCATTGCGGAATAGTCACACGTTTTGTTTAAGGTTTCAGCAGTTTTCAAACAATTTTGATATAAAATAACTGGGAATATTCTCACTTCAGAAACTATTTGTTATTACAGTGTTTTACCTAAAATGCTTAGAGCAGCAAACATCCCCTGAGAACCCCCTCCCCCCCCAAAAAAAAAAAACTCTTGGGTACTGTTTCATATCGATTTCATATCGAAGAAATCGGTATAAAGTTACCTAAAAGTGTCTGGTTATACTAAATGACAATGTCTGTTTCATAATAATCAGTTATTATAAACATGATACTGTATCATATCGATTCTGTCAAATAAAATTTTTCAAATAAACTGACTCGTTTTTCAGTGAATTTGTAAAATGACTGAAAATTTTGGTCATTTAATAAAGTGCCTGAATGAAACAGGAAATTTGAAAATTTTCTTAGGCAATTTACAAATAGACTGATTTTACACACTGAATATAACTCTGAGGATATAGGACACAGTGACCCAATTTCAGGTTTCTTAGGAGAAATTTTGAGGAAATCTCAGGATATCAAGTGAGAAGATTCTAGGTCCAATGGTTATGATTTGTGCCCTGACTTTGTATCAAATTTTCATTTATTCCGAGGGGTGCTTATAAACCCAATGGTTTGAAGAATGTGGGTGACAGAGACCTAATTTCAGGTTTCTTAGGAGACTTTTCATGGCCATCCCAGGATTTAAAGTTAGAAGATTCTAGGTCCAATGGTTACGATTTGTGCATCTTAACCAGTCTGCAGGAACTGATGAAACACTTCATGATGAATATGCATGCAAACGAGTAAGGGTGATCAATGTATTAGTTGTTAAGAAACCTAAGGATTTGTATCAATTTTTTAATTGTTCTTGGGGGTACTTTCGAACCCCATAGCTCGAAGGATATTTGTAACAGAGACCTAATTTTAGGTTCTCAAGGAGATTTTTCAAAGACCTCCCTGGATGTAAAATTAGAAGATTCTAGGTCCAGTGGTTACGATTTGTGCTCTGTTAACTGATAAACAGACAGGCAGACGGACAGGTGATCGCTATAGCTTAGATGTCTTTCAGTCAGCTGAGCTAAAAATAATAAATTGAAGTAAAATTATCAATGGTAGCAATTTAGGTTTCAATACTAGCTTCCAGTGACTTCAATAACCTGTTATTGTATTTTTATGGTTTGAGAGTGGGTTATGGTGTGTACATATATTCAAATAAATACTTACATCGCTAATAATTTTATATAACTTACTACTTTTTAATTTATTGTGAAATTATTTAACTGATTGTAAATTCAATTTGCAAAGAAAAGATTTAATCAAAGAATTCAGTATATATTTACATTTTATTCACATAAAAATCTAGTTCTTACTTAATTTTTTTTTTTTTTTTGCAGTGAAAAAAAAACTCCGACTACATTTACAATATCGTATATTATTAGTTAGTTAGGTCAATTGAGTATGGTAATGATGTATTATGGTGATTAGACGGTCATGTTAGCGTGAGTCTATAGTTTTGTAAACAAAAACATAATATATATTAAATTGTTCAAATAGTTATTTAACTTTACGGAATTATCGTGACATCGAACAAAAACACCAAATTTTGTAAGAAGTACCTTCAAGTAAATCCTTCAGTCCACAATAGCAGGATAACAAAATGTTATCAGACCTTTACAACAATAAAGGAAGCGGTAAAGTCAGTTGAATCTATATCTCATTTTCATTTAATCAATATACATTTTAAGCACCCTTTTAAGGATATCAAACATCTGTTACAGTTAGTGTGACCAAAACCAGTTTAAAGGTAAAATGTAACCAGCTTCAGGTCAGAAGGTCACGTCATCCGTTCATCCTTTATTTGGTCCAAACTTTTAAGTTAAAATATAGCCAGCTTCAGGTCAGAAGGTCACGTCATCCGTTCATCCTTTATTTGGTCCAAATTTTTAAGTTAAAATATTGGAGCTCAGCTATAAACAAATATTAGTATATATTAAAATATAAATCAATACTGCATAATTGTTTCGATAATAAAGATCAGTGTATGATTGGAGTTTACAATCGCAGTCTCATGGACTGGACAATGATAATTAACACCTGTATAGACTTTAATTTAGAATTAAATGTGTACCATATCATTCACTCGTCTATTCTAACAAGACCATCTGTTTAAATGCTGTGTCCTTGTAACGTAGTTACAAAGAACACAGTTAACTGAAACAATTTGAGTTGCCTAAATATTTGATTATTTGATCAGGGACTGTGTATTCATGCATCTCAGCCTGGATATATGATATACAGACAAGTGAGGCAATTCTCAGAATTGTTACATGAAGCAGCATTTATTTATATTAATCCTAAATAATATTTAACTGAAGGGGACAAATTTGGCATGTGGCTTTGTTTAGATCTATGCACTCTGAGTCTGTGGATACCTTTTGAGTACAGATTAAGTTAATGTGGGTTTATGATGAGCAGCTGGATGTCTTATACGTTTAAATGTCAGTAATATTATAGATTTGCGTTGATTAGACCATGGTGTACATTCTAAATTGCTTAGTCATAGGATGAAATGTCCGACTGAGTTAACTTTAATTGTTCATGATTATAAAGTAATATAAGTGAAGATGAATATAATGAGGATGTATTATCATTTAGGATGCTGAGACCGCCATTTGACTGTAAGTCTGAAGTTCTGATGAAGCAAGCACGATACATCTATCTGGAAAAGGGGCCGTTGTCTTGAGTTTATACACACATTATGTTGTTCAGAGGGGTTGTCAATGTTAGATTCCTAAACCTAATAACCTTTAGGGTAAATTTCAGCGAGGAGAGTGTTTGGAGAAACAGATAACACATATATTGGATTTGGAATAAAATAGGTCGCCTTTGTTATTCAGAAATATACTTTCCAAGCTTTCATCTTTCATTTATTTATAGACATCTTGTTTGCGATTTCATAAAGATATTTGTTACCTAATATGGGAACAGAATGGCCTGTAAAATTGATTAACCCGCAGGCTTGCATATAATAGAAAAAATGAATCATGACTCTTTGGTATTTATTTTTACAATTAACAACTTAAAAAAGAAAACAGTTCTGAAGATCAAAAGTAATGGGATGCTGGAATAAGAAAGGAATCAGGATAATAGGCTAATATTCTACAGGACATGAACTCTAGATGAAATAATGAATATTCAAGTAATACCATATTTATTTAGCCACTGTAGAAAAAACACTACATAAACAAGACAGTTTGCTACATAACATAAATGCTCTTTATGTGAAATATACTTCAAAATACCAAGAAAACTAAAATACAGGAAATATTGAATCATCTGCAATTAAGTCTTGGAAATTTAGAACATGACAATATGCGAAGTCTGGATCCCAATGGGCACAAAGTAATCAGTAATTTTTAATTGACAATAATCTCAAACTCAGGCAAAAAATATACGGAATTATTACACAAACTGTGTTAATAAATGTTCCTCTTCGCTAAAACATTTAGTGTCACATAAGCATACATGGTTGATGACCGCCTTATTGAGATCTGTCGTGGTCACGTGGCATTTGGTGTTTTGTGGGCTTCTTCCTCAAATTAAACATACTAAACTCGAAGGTATTTTTCTTTATTTTTAATTTGGTATATTATTTACAATATTTTATCCAGATAAATGGATCTCAAGTGTTTTTTCCTTCCCTGACCCTTCACATGTTTATGCTAAATTTTTTATTTCGGTGAGCAAGGATCAAATAGGTTTTAAGTATGAACTTCACCTGGGGACCCCCTCTGAATTAAACTCCCTTGATGTACTCTACTCACCTAAAAAGTTTGGTGCTTTTATCTGATCTGTAACAATATGGTCCAAACCTGACGCTATAAGCCACCTAACTAAAAGCAAACCTTTAACTGTACACCCTTCAAAATTTAACTGCATTAAGCAAACTACCCAAGTTGTGTTCAAAAATGCCAGTACAACTAATATATTGCAATGTTTCCTTTTTTTAAATAATATAATCAGTTTATTTGTTAAGACAGTCTAAAGGATTTTATTTCTATGTAATATTTCATTTTTTAGTGAATTTTGTAACAGCTAGGTGATGTATTAGTGGTAATTTGTTAACATATCTTTACAGGAATGTCCTCGCACACTTGTATCATGGCGACAATGAAAGTTTATAAAATAATTCTGTAAAAAAAATCAATTGTTCTGGTCCCGAATTTATATTTTGAATTTGCAACGGTTTACAGGGATCAGTTGCAATGAATTACAAGAACTAATAAAATATGAACGTTAGGCTGAACTTGATCGAAAATATGGTTTATGGGTCATATTTAGTTCAAATACCAGTAGTCGCTAAAGCAACTATCCGTTTTTATTAACAGTTAATACTTAATCAACAATAATTAACAAGAAAAATAGATGCACATTTTGTTTTCATTTATACACTTAATATCTTGTTTTATTGTCTGCGTGTTGCTTCCAAAGTTCCGAATTTGAGATAAGGTATGGTCACCTGACCATCGTACATTTTTAGGCTATAGGTTTATAAAATAACATAGTAAATGGTAATGATAGACATTTACTATACCTTTCTTTTGGTATATTATTTATTCTATTTCATCAAACCGTAGTGGATCTAAGGTGATTTTTCCTTCCCTACCCCTCTTTATTTTCATGCGAAAGGATGGTACTGTGATACGCAAGGCGCAGATAGTTTTTAGGCTATTAAACTTATCTCCTGGGGACTCCATGAGGACACCCCCCTCTGAAATCATCCGTTTTGATGTACTCTATCCATAGTCAAGTTTTGGTGCTTTTATCCGGTCTGTAACGATATGGCCCAAATCTGACGTTAAGCCACCTGACTAGACTTTCAAGAACGTGGTGGATAGTGGACAGAACGTGGTAAGTGAAACCTAGGTGTTAGTCTAATAGTTAGATTCGATTATACCCTGCAACTGGTCGGATATCTGAACGTCTAAGGTTTAAACCTTGTGTCTTTGCCCCCTTAGTCGGACACTAGTAGGTTAAAACGACCTACATTCAGTTCTCCGAGAAATCCAAAGAATGCCTGGCGCAACGTGAAGCGGAAAATGTGAGGAAATGTGGTCTCAGAAATTGTTGGTTGAAAATGAGTATATAATTTTATTTATATATATATATATATATATATATATATATATATATATTGACATATATATATATATATAAGCATGCCAGCCCTTATACGTAATTTAATCAAATTTTCCGCGAGATGGTAGCACCTGTTATATGTGTTGCGATATTTGATCGCTTTAACCATTGCATCGACTGGGCCAGTCTAAACTTTATTCAACACCAACGTTTAAACCCTAGAACGACAGAGTTAAGTATATTTTAGCCCTTTGTCCAAAATCCCCTACGATGCGAATAATGCCTGTAAGATCGAATCGGACAAAGTGAAACGCCGACTCCTCAGGCTGAATAGTTAACATTCAACCACTTGTATCTATTTTAACCCAGTAAGAAAAATCTTTTTTATTTATTTTTTTTTGGGGGGGGCGGCATTTTGTAATTGCATAGTTATATGATGCGTTATTTACGTTCTGGCGTCATTGTGAATTTAGTATATTGTATAATACAGTGAGTGTTAAGAGTATCCTTAAAATAAATATCTGTAAGCAGTGGCCGCGACCTAGAACCACAAAATAATATTATCTAAACATGTCATATTTCATGTTGTGTCTGTGTAATATATCAGCAGAAAATGTCAGACTATGCCCCTTAAAAGTCCTTTTATCATGATAATTCACCTTTAATCGCGTGTTGTAAATTCATTTCAGATGGGTTATGTACTGGTGGATGTTCCCTTATCTGTATGGCATGCACTAGAAACTGTGAAGTACATATACATCCTCTGAGAACTGTTATATGATCCAGGTGTGAAAAGAATGCCTTTACGCATTCCTAGCGAAAAAAATGGAGTATCTTTGCAAGATTATGGTTGCCATTCATAAGACCAGAAACCCCGTTTGCAGGTGAGTCACTTATAAATTGTTTATAGTAGCGCGTAAGAATGTAATGGGTATACCACATTTTAGTACGACGCATATATTTTGATCACACACTAGTATTATAGCAGCCCGCATATATCTAGTAAATTGTTTCAGAAATACATGCATTTACCTAAAAGATTTAGTTAAGCAAAACATATATTCGCCTGTCAATATTATCATATCTCATAAATTTACCCGTCTCTTTGTAGAACGTAAGGACTAATCCTCCTTATCAAAATACACGTGTCGATCAGTAAATTAACAGACTTTGGGATCTTAGATAACGCCTACCTACAAAGGCATGTTTGTGTGGAATGAGTACCCAAAAGCGACTCGGGGGGCTTCTAGCATCCAGAAGAAAACATGACCAGCGGAGAGAGTCTTCCCTTAGCAGTGTTGGTCGTGCAGATTCTTGCGTTACTGTTTCACCTGATTTCGTTTGGTTCTCCCTTCTGGTACACGGCACCAAATGGACATTCTGGGTTGTGGGCGTGGTGCACCTACTATCCATCAAGGTGTTACCATGACTTGAGGACCCATCCAGGTGAGGCAATAATCTGTACATACCTAACACAATAACAATAAAAGTATTATATAAAAAAAAAGACATTTAGCTGGCGTTCATGTTTGTCAGTACATCTTTGTTTAATGTCGTTATAATTTTGATAAACAGACAATCGTGCAATAATAACCTTCAGTATAATAATGATATTTACAGAGATTAAATCAGATATTAGGCTGTAATACAGATTTTATAACATGCATTTATGCTTGCTTTGTAAGAATTGCAAAATACATGGCTGTTATTTGGAAAGTTTTTATTGTCAAACCACATTATTTGTCACACCATACTTTCTGTGCGATCGTAGACTACTTTTTTATTTCGTTTTCAGATGCACCAAGACACAAACAGTGAGACTGAGTTTAAAACAGTTATATGACTGAATATGAAACAATTCTTTCAAGTAACGCTCAGACAGTAAAGCACTAACTAAATTATATAAATTGAGTTCTTGAAAAGCGCACAAAATGAAATTCATGAACTGAGTTCCCGGGTTAATCACTGGTTTATGTCCGTTTTAAAAGACCATCATTTACTCGTTTACAATGGCGATCATTCACACAAGATACTCACAGTGCAAGTTCCTCTCAATCCCGTATCTCGCGTGGAGGCTTGGAGTCCGGAAAACCTTACACCCAAAGTTGCAACACATTATTACATGAATTATAAATTTGCCGGTTTTTTATCTTGTGAATGACTCTTTGAGCATTCAGAACATTTACAGTCGCAGTTTTTTCAAACGGAATCACAGGGTTGACTTCTCCGTCTCATTACTTCATTCTGAGAGGTACTGAATGTCCATAGCCTTGATCTAAGCCCTGATTGCATTATCCTCACTAATGAAGCGCCTTTTACAGATCTATATTCTGCCCCGCCATGGTAAAAATAACTTAATTCGCATATCCTAATGTGCATGCCACTGCATCAAACTGAACCTATTCATATTTGAAAATATCGTGACTCTAAATCACCGTGTAAATGAATCAGTAGTTTAAAGGACTCGCACACATTACCTCTCACCTCTTATTTGTTTTTTTTTTTCTGATGACGTTGCCAAGAGATTATCTAGCTGGCAGGAAGCAAGTACTGACGTCTTTAAATGCCAGATCAGCATGTGCATAAGTGCCTTGGCGAAAATATCATACGAATATATCTTCACTTCATTATCGCCAGGAGTGTAAACAACAGGCCAAAGATCATCTAAAGCACTTACGTGACCGTGCCGAGCGAAGTTTGGTTTCTCAGTGGATTTGACTTGTATGAAGGTTAAATTAAAAACTAGCAAAGATATCCCTCGTGAAAGTGTGGGCGGAATCTGTGAGAGCCCGAAATCCAAAATGGCCACCTTCCGCCAGTTTTAAACTTACTTTTTCAATGTTTTGCCTACAATAATGTTCAGTCATTTGACACATTGTCAGCTTACAACCAAAGATGGCCGATCATTTTCGTCCCATATTTGTCGTAGGATGCCCAAAATGAGGTTTAGTGGTTGGTTTCCCATGGGTTTTGCTTCTCCCTCGGAAAAGTGAGAGGTTACAAGCTTGCGACCGGGTTCGAATCATAGCATGCCTATGAGAATGAGTTTTTATGGTTCGTTTTCGGTTCCCCCCCCCCCCCCCACATATACAGACTATGGAATGGTTCATCTGAGCCATAGAGAAAACTATGAATCAGAAATAATAATAAAATAATTACAGTTTTAAAATGATTAAGAAATGAAAGTGGAAACCGTCAAAGCCAATATCAATACAGGACACTCTATAATTTTGCGAAAACAATTTCTTTTCTATTCTTTAGCCTGCAATACTTTCTAAGAATCGGGGATGTTGTGTCCATATTGCGTGATATTTTAGATCATATTTGTTGTACTGGATTAACAACAGGTTCTGGTGGTGCTTCTCTCCAAGGGTTATATTCTGTGACCGTTAATGTAAAAATTAGCGGGGTGTCCTCGTGGGAACCGTAAAGGCCAGATATCAGAAATGTTATATAACTAGTCCATACTATCAATGTCAGGTGAAAGTCGGAGTCCCAGCGGATCAAATACAATTCCAAGTCTCAGTAATTGGAATCAAACGTTTTCTCCTTTGAGATAACCACTGTGTATATGACATGGTTATGCTGTATATCATCCTGCTCCGCATTATCAGAACATCCAGCGGAACCTGTTATTCGGACTAAATGACAAAACTGAAAAATGAAAGTTGCACCGGGCTAAAAAAATCTGCGGTCATTTTAGAAAATAGATTTCAAATCAGTCAAATTACCAATTTGACATCAGATTCCTCGATATAAAACAAAAATCCATGTACTAGACAATACTGCAGACAAAATCACTGATAAAATATTTTTTTTAAATAAGAGGAGGAGAGCGGCCACCTTGGATTTCTGGCTCTCCCGGGTTCCACTCCCACCTTTCCGGAGACATCGTCACCAGATTCTCAAATTAACATTCAGAGAAAACAAATCCAAGGAGTAACGAGATGTAAGAGCTCTTTATGGATGTAGTATAACAAGTTTACAAGGCGTTTTTGCAAAAATAATCAACAGCCATCTTAGATTTTTAGGTAAAAATAAATAAGATCACAACTTTGACATCAAATATGAATTATACTTCCAACACCCCATAATTCATATTCTGAACAGTATTTTGGGCTAAACCAGTGAGAAAATAAATTTCAAAATAGCGGATGGCGGCCATTCTGGAGTTTGGTCTCTCACAGATTACGCACACACTTTCACGAGAGACACACCCGCCATATTTTTTTAATTAACCTTCAAAGAAGACATTTCCGTTGAGAAACCAACCTCTGCTCTCCACGGTCGCGGAGTTGACCCAAACAACATGTCAATCTTCACATGCATTGGAACTTTCGAAACAAGCCAACATAATCGACTTTAGCAATCTATAACAGCACAATTATGCATTACTCAGACAAATAATATATTTATATAATTGCGTCAAAATTCACTTCAGCATATGAGCTCGTTTCTCGTATATATAAATATATACATTCATAAATCATATCGTACGTATTTATATATATATATATATATATATATATATATATATATATATATATATTGCATACCATCCGAATATCACCTTGTTCTGCGATGCGTATGTAACTTGACGCTGCTGTCAGTTGAGGAGAAGTAGGTACGGATTATATTTTATATTCATTCATATAAATTGTTAATTAAAATCAATTGTATACAACTAGGTGACATTGTGAATTGGCTAAAAATTGGGCGTTGCTAAAACTCTCGGACCCTGACCCTAACAGGACACCACGCAGGAGGATCTTTGATCTGAAATACACGAGTTTACATATATATATATATATATATATATATATATATATATATATATTTATATATATATATATGTTTATAGCGAGAGAGAGAGAGAGAGAGAGAGAGAGAGAGAGAGAGTATTTATTACATAGAAGGTATGAAGATTCATACAACTGATCGATATTTTCAATGATTATATTTATTCTATGCATGAATTTTTTTATAAATTTCGAATTTGTAATATGCTCTTTCAGCATGGGAGATCGCAACTGCTGTGTTTATGTCCATCTTGCTGTTATTCCTGTTTGGTGCAGCTGCCATAGCACTCCTCTACTATGTAAAGAAAGTTCCGCAACAAAGGGACGAATAAAAACTACAGTTTACTTTTCGTTTGGAACAGGTGTGTTATGTTATCTTGATTACGTCACACCTGAGCACAATTTTCATATTTACTGCAAGTTCATGGGAAACGTGGACGTTAAACCCAACTGAAATTTCCAATTGCATATTTCTAAAATCGTTATCGACATCTTTTAAAAAAATACTTTAGATAACCCCTGGAATGTAGTTATATATTAACATGATTAGGTAACTGATTTCTTACTTTTTTCTTTATTAAATCATTACCACATAATTGAATCATAATCATAAACTTACGATTATAAAAGTTATCTTTTTAAACTTATTTCAGCCGCTGCCAGCCTCTTAGGTCTGATTATATGGGGAGCTTAAGTCGGGCAGGTATCTTGGTTCCAGCTGGGATGGGCCTACGCCCTCGCAGTCATTCAGTGCATCTTAAGTATCGTAGGTGGAGTGATGGCCCTTGTTATTGTCAGCAGGAATACAGAGAACACCAGTGACCCGAGAGACCTCCACCATACAATCCGGGGACTTCAGAGTACAGATCGCAGATACAACCCTCAGTTCCCCGGATGGTACCCCAGTACAACCATGGTGTACCTCAAAACGATTCGGAGGTACCCCCTCTGTACACCAGAGAGCAATATCCGACCCACTTTTTAAACTACCCTTCATTCGAGCCTCCAATAAATATCATAAACATTGGAGAGATGTCAGGCAATTCTCCCCGGCAGAGTGACGCTGCTCGGTCCTCCGAAGATCAGAACGTCTCTTTTGAAAACGTACCGGAGGGTGTGAATTTATGTGTCCAACATGGGGAGGAGTCAGGCCGGGATACTTCACTGACTGGCAGAACTGACGTCCTGATTCAGGATGGTGCTAAACAAGCTGGACGTCAGAACATGAAGATCAAGTTTGCCAAAAATTAGGACATTGTGTTTGTGCTCCCTGCTGATCTTTCCAATCATATTTAGAAATATTTAAATGAATGCTCAAGCATCCGAATACATCATAAATCTGGATCATCGCAGCAGTGGCGGCACAGCTAGTTGATATGTCCGAAGATATGACTATCGTCAAGACATAACCCTTAATTCAATATTATATAAAATATGGCAGAAAGGGTTGGACTATAAATCAGTTGATTTCTTGACTGAAGTTATCCCCATCTTGCAGTATTCATAAAATAATTCTTCTTAAAGATGTAGTATGATGCATGGTATCTGCGGTTTTTATATTATTTTAGTTGGTATTTCTACTTTCTTAATGTACAGGTTTAATATAAAATATTTGCAATGTTTACTGTAAAGCAATTGATTCTCACTTTTATGATAAAAGTTGTATGTATATCTCTGATTTAGCGGTGAAAGTAAATGTAAAAAAAAACAGATTAATAACCAACTTTCATGTTTATGAATATTAAAATGGGTATGTGATGGTATGCGTGTGTGTGAGCGTATGTGTGACCCGAATCCGGAATCGAGTCCACATTTTCAGGGACTCTGTCAAGGACGATGACTCTATTGTCTTGAACTCGGATTCGGAGGTCAGAACTCGAGAAATCAGACCGAGCCCAACTCGAGTCCAACAAAAAGTACCCTGTCTAAAAATCTGATTCAATTAAAGGCCCGAAAATCAATTAAAAGCACCGTAATGACTTACATTCTAGAACTGATGAGAGAATATTACAACAAGTGTACTATGTATCAAACTCGGTCTCTGCACTGGCGATTAAATGAAATTCAATATTAAACTAAACACCTACTTAGAAATACACATTAATATCTCAATAACGAATTTTAAGGGGCTCCTAATAAAACTCATTGGATTCGGACTTGGACTCGATTTCCTAAAAGACCCGGACTCTAGGATCTACAGGGCTCGGATTTGGACTTTAACTCAAGTGGCTTTGACACAAACTGCACCAATTCCTTCCGGGTTTCATGGAATATCCTACCAACCGTCCTGCCACTGACAATTAAATTTCTATTTTGATAACGCTAAATGCTTTTCTGAAGCTTTATCGGAGGACCGCTTTCTTACGCCTGAAACTTGCTAGTGTATCGTAAATAGTTAATGCAAATATGTTCATGATGACCAAATTACCAATGTTTCGGTAGATGTTTATTAGAGGTTATTTGGTGCAAAGTTTCATACTTTATTATTGATGATTAACCATGCACTGTTGGTTTTAACATTCTTATATTATATTTAAGCAAGCATACATATAAATTCATATACATGAAATCCAAAGGGTCAAGGGGTTCAACATATGCAGTTTTATTGAGATAAAAATTCAAGTGGATTGCTGAGATCTTTACAATTAACATACATGTTTATCCGTAGATATTATATTTGTTTTATTATTTTCTATTACAATATTTTTCACGAATTTCCCACCTAACCGGAATATTCGACTTTAAAAAGACCTAATCACGTACAAAGCATTTTGGATTAACACAAAAGTTGCATCATCTCTTTGAAATTAAATGGTAACTGAAAAAAAATATTGTCCTGAAACCGTTGGTTTCTCCTGTTTACGAGTGTTAGAAAAGTGGTCACTGGTGTCAACATTAACATAGCACAAATACCACCTGCGTTGTCCGTGTTCTTTTTAAACTTACAACCAGCGTTTCACAACCGTGCACGTTCATGTTTATGACTGATTTTGCCCCATCCCCCCGCAAAAAAAATACTTATTTCCACTGACTGAAACATCGCTTGTTGCTGTGGCTCAGGGACCCGATACACTACACGCGGTTTCAATGTGCTGCAAGTTGCATTTCAGCCGAGGCCCCCAGACCTGTCGCACAAATATGTTGCGATAGGTTCCACAATGAATTTACAATCTGGATCCTTGAACCGTAATGTTCATAAAGCAGAGATATATATCAGAGGACATGAAGGTCTATGTATAAGCTAAATTTGGACTACTCCTTGTTTGATATGTCGCGCATGCGCAATATCGGACCTATGGGCACTCGGTCTTGTTATGGTAAACAGATAGAATACTGGTATATGTATCTTAAATTAATTACAAGCATGCATATATAAAATATCTTACATTAATATAAATAAAGATGAGATTCAGATATCAGGGAATTAAATCCTTTATTTCAGATGGTAGACAATGTTAGATTATGTAAGCAGAAAATGAGTAGAAAATGTACTTGTTTTGTACATGGGACATTTATTCAGGCGGTATTTTTAAAGCGACTTGCCCCTTAACATGTATTATATTGTGAATGAAGCACATATACAAGTAGTACAGAGGTACATAAAATTAGTTTAATGGTGCTCTTTGGTTAAGCTGGAATATCCCAACAACGCTTAATCTAAATGGCTACTCTCTCGACTCGCATAAACATTACAATTAGATCACCTGAAGGATTTTAAATAGCTACATTATCAGAGAGGAAGTTGGTTTGCAGGCCAAAGCCCATATGGGACGTTGTAAGGGAGCCCCCCCCCCCCCCCTTGTAAAGGTGCTTGGCAGAGGTATATCTGTGGGTTATTGACAGCCGGTAAAATGAATACTTACAGTTGCATTACGAGAGGTATCATTCGTTTTATTTCCTGTCAATACTTCAGTCAAAATATCTTTTCAAATGAAGTCGGTATAACACAAAAAAAATGGAAAATTATTAAAATTAAAATACAACTAGAGGTTTCGCTACCTGTTCAAAATAAATTAGATATTTACGTGCATTTTAAAGTTAGCAATATCGGCAATCTCACTTTACGAAATACACAATGTTTTTTATGAAGACGAATATAAAAACAGTTTAAGGCCATTAGAACAAGTATAGTTGTTTTACAAGTTTTACAGTTCATATTTGCCTAGATATAGATAGATCGTTGGTTGATTCTATTGGATAATTTTTCAAGAATGTCCATAATATACCTCTGCTTATTTTATTGTAAAAGGTGTGCTTTCACCATGTAGCTTGCAGGGTTATGGTCGTGCTTTTATTTAATGTTTACAGATTAAGTTAAAAGTGAAACTTCTAGGTCCAACAAAGTTATTAACATCTATTACAACACTAGTCTTGATCGATAAGCATATTAGGTTTCAGGATACTGGATTAATCTAGAGCTGAGACACTGATACGATGGCTGACATTACTACAACTATCGGTTAAATCATTAAATATTAATAATAAAATTTAAATCCTGAATGTTTCTGCCTCCGATATTCTCTGTTTGTTTAGAACGTCTATACAAATTAAATATTGCCAACATACCAACAGCAGTGGTAAGAACACAGGAGCAAATGGCCATACGGTACGCCCATCCTAAAGACATCTCACAACTTCCGAAAACCTCACGAAACGACCCATTACCGGACCCCCACAGAATCACAGCTGTTAAGGCACAGGCCGCTGAAACAACATAATCTTAGTTGACTTTAAAAACATATACAAGATCTCTCTATCTGACTATAAATATATATATATAATATAAGCACATAATTTGTTAATGCAAAAATAGTCAAAGTCACTAAAATAACGAAAGCATGTAAAAGTACCTTGAGTCTCAGAATTAATGGAAGTTTTCCCTGTTACAATAAAAGAGATTGCCAATATCTTAGTACCAAGAATTTGTCATATTGATTATATTGAACACTGAGAACCTTTTCGCCACAACGCTTCACAACGGGATCAACCGTAAGATATTTTTCTACTTTCTAACATCACCAGCCATGTGCCATATTAAGTGTGAGACTAAAATGTGGATGTCGAGTATTGGAATTACTTTAGGCCCGCTACTTATTCTAATTTGTTTGATAGGTCGAAAACATATGGGTGCCCCCTTAATCCGCCCATGCTAGTTAATTACGTTTCCTCTCACCACTTCCTTGTTGTTTATTAGATGATAAGGTCTATTCAAATTATAATTCAAACTAATGCCAAATATAATGACTAACGATATATCAATGCAATATATATATATATATATATATATATATATATATATATATATATATATATCGTACCAACTTTATATTTTTATTTTGCACAAAGCGATGGTAAAGCAATAGTTATTGCAACAGTAGAAGCAATAGTAATTTCAAAATTAATTGTCATCAGGTATTAGTATAAATAAAGACAAGAAACTGTTGTAACAGTGATAGCTACTGTAGATTGCAAAGGTAAAACAATAAATTAGATACATCAGTAGGATAATCGATCGCTGGGATATTGCAGAATGTATTATGAACAAAATGATATACGGCGTTAAAGAAAAGTTTTTCAGACAGCTATATTCGAATGCTCATTTTCAAAGGCAGGGTTGTTTATAGCCTTACCCTGATATGCATATGTGACAGTTTTTGACGCAAACACATTTGCACTTTTTTACTTGAACCCAAGAGTGATATTTAGGCCCCTACCTGCTATAAATAATCCCGGTATCTGAAGTTTCATGGCTGTTTCCTTGCCATTGTCACAGTTGTATAAAATATGACAGACAGTTGCCATTATGTGACCACCCAGAGCAACGACCATTACCCCAGCCGCAGCCTTCTGTTGATCTATACAAAAATTAATTAGTATTTTGCTGATTATAGATGTAGTGCCTGTTGTATTTAAAATATTAATTATTATATTCCTCATCTAAAAAGGTACGTCATGTTGTCTTAAACTAAACACAATGAAGGTGATATTTAAAAGTTAATTCAGTATTCAAGTTTAAAAACTAGTGGTCCATTGGTCATGGCGCTCAGATGAATTTGACATACAGGCGATGCATTAATTATAACTATTAGTATTTATGATCTGTTGCAAATTGTTGGATATGGAAACTTGCCAAATGGGTAGAAAGTCTTCCAAAGTCCTCAAAATCATGTTCCCTAGAAAATACAGTGACCTTATGTAGGATTTCAAAGAGGATCCCCAGATGCAAATTTTGCAAAAGAAGTTTCTATGTGTAGTTTGTCTGGTTATCAGGTGCTGAAATCATGTTCTTTCACAGAGCTCGCAAAATATAGATCACAGTGACCTTATCCAGAATTCCTAAGAAGATTTTAGAGGGACCTCCATAGATATTAATTAAATTAAAATGTTCAATGTTCAATGTTCAATTACTATGACTTGTGCTCGTCTGACTTTCTGCGTACTCCAAATTAGAATTTTTTGTTCGCAGCCCACAGAATACAAGTCATTATAAACTATCTCTGGTGTAAAAGGGAGATTTGCCCAGGATTTGAATAGATATTATGTTAGCAGGTTGTAGGTCCGAATGTTATAAGGGCCATCTGACTTTCACAGAGCACAAATCATGTTCTTTCACATAGCTCGCAAAATACAGGTCACTATAACCTAATTTCATGTTTCTAAGGAGGTTTCATGGGACCTCTAGATGTTACGGTAAACAATTTTAGGGCCTTACAGATGCAATTTATGCCCTGTCTATCTGTCTGGTTGCCAAAAATCATGTTTCTAGTCAGTAGCTCGCATTTTACTCTCCAATATTTGCCTGGGACCTCCCTGGATGTAGAGTTAAAATTATCTAGGCCTAACGGTTACGATTTGTGCCTGTCAGCTGCCGGCTAGACGGACAACAAAGGAAGTGTAATCGCCATAGTTCAGATGACTTTCGGTCAGCTGAGTTAAAAACGAAGCACAAACCAGGAATTAAAAGTAAATTCTTAATCCATCTTCATGTACCCGTAAAATATTGAAATATCATTTTAGTGCGATTAAAAGCAACAGGGAATTTTCAGGAAGTAGGAATGCATTTCTAGGCAACTTTACCGTCGTTTTCTAGGCAGCCCATGTTAAGCATTGAGACACATGGATTCTTGGCAAAACTAGGTACTATGAAGAAGAGTTAAAGTGTATCATGTCCGCCTGTCGGTGACGTCGATCCTTGTGAAATTCATTGGAATGTTTAATGGTTATAACTTTTATAAAGAGATGATTTTTAAGGGGATATTAAAGGAAAAGAAAAGCATGAAATATTAATAGCTCACCATTGTGATGTTGCAAATCACTTTGACATACATGCGGGTAATACTTGCACCACCGCCACAATCCCGTATGGCCAAGCTGACTTGCATACCAGGCGGGAGCTATAAATGCGACCAGGTTATCACAAGCGACAGCCCAACCAACATGAATAACCACATAGATAATTTCTTACAAACCTTCGCCATATCGAGGACTTTTATCCTCCGTTTTACCATGCAGTAACTTTGGTAGTGGTCATGTTCCTTATCAGCATTGATATGTTAATCTAAATAATTACCATGTTTTACCACCCGATGCGAAAATCTGCACCGATAATTAGCATGTGCAGGCGAAGAGCAGCACACGCCAACACGGTCTAAATCACTACTGGTCTGATTAGCAGTGTGGACCACTGTATATAATGTACAGTAGTCAGTACACTAATGTGCCACTACGCATCAGTTCACCGCCATACCACATCATTTAATTGTATTAGATAAATAGCTGTGTAAACAGAATAAAAGATTACCAACCAGATCATAATAAGTGGAGTAGTGCAATTACTGGCCGAGAGGGGGATGATGAATAGGCCTATACCATGAAGTAATCATATCCACATAACAGTAACTTTTAATGAGTCTATATTTGGTGTATTAGTTACCTTTGCTTATTTCAAATACACAATATGTATAACCACACCGTACTAGTTAGTTACTTATTATTAGATATTATTGGTTAGTTATCATTAGATCACTGTGTTGACTCTTAAATTTGATCAATTCGAGTTTTTACAGTAACCTTTAAAGAGTTTTCCTTTATGTAGCAGTTACCTTTGGTGAGAAGGTTCTCTATAATGAGAGTCAGTTGTGAAAATTCATAAAAAAAAACATAACATAAAGCTAAATTTAGATTACACCTTTTGTACTTAACACTTTATAAAAGTTTTAATATATTTTTCCATAAAAATCCAGGGTATGAGCTGAAAACTAACTGTACATACTCATCCACAGAGATCCTGTTGTGAATAAAATCGTATTTGTACCCTTTGTGTTCGTCAACTGTGAAAGCAATTGAGCAAGTGTGATTAACGAGCAATAGCTGGCGAGCGAGAGACAACCTCCCCCGGCGAACATCTATTCAAAAGAAAAAACACAAAACCGCAAGCCTAGAGCCCGGGTCCTCCAGAGCCACACACACATATATATATATATAAATATAAAATTTACAAAACAAAAAAATTAATTCCACAAGCTAAGAACTTAGTTTTCATAATACATATCAAACGCCAACCAAGTAATAGCCCCCCCCCCCCCCTTCTCGAGTTTCTGGATCCGCTTCCGGTAATCACCCGACCAACAAGTAAGGATATTAATCTTTATTTAAGAACCAATGTGCCCCTGTTTAAAAGATTTAAAAATCCCCTCCTCCCCCCTGACTGGTTTACTCTTTTGGTCATAATGTTCTGTCGGTGTATTCGGGTGAAATGTTTTAAAACTCCTTGTCCCAAGCATTTAAGTGTTTAAGATAGAGTATTGCATATATGGTCTCACTTTTTTAAAGTTATCGAAAACGCAAACATGGCAAACATTCGCATGTTGTGTGATATTTTATTCTTCTTCTGGTCATAAAATGTATGCGTATAACATATTCGAATAGTGACGACCCATCCAAAAATTTGTAGTATATCAATGATTATCTAATCCGTATTTATCGCATACTGACTACAATATACCTAGAAACAAATACAGATCGTGCAAGCCATTTATTCACATGCATGCACGTTGATCACAAGTTACAGAGAAACTGTTTCATTTATAAAAAGCGCAGACGAGTTTACCTTTTATGTTCATGAGGACTACACAGGCTGTGACCATTTATAGGCCTACATGGATGCGTCATAAAGTATATATCGTCATGTATAGACGCATACCTTTTATCCACATACAGCACAGCAGCTATGTACATTATCGATATAGATGTCTATGAACTATATGTGTATTCGATTCCTTTTGCAGAAAATGTATGTTTCATGATTATTTTAACGTACAGCTGCGTGACTAAAACTTGAAATCCTTAACTGCTCAAATAGATATTAGAATTTTCGTACATTTCCGTTCGCGGTTTTGGTTGTATCTTGCTGTGTTTTCGCTTTATCCTTTTTTTTTCAAAATGTCTACCTTTACAACAGGGGTAGTTTACGTTATGTGTAATGGGGGTTTTAGAACTGAAAATAAATATTTACATATATGTTCATGCATTTAAAACCATTCATATTACTGCATATACTTAATATTATCAGCGTTAATTGCTTTATATTTCGGCAATCACGAATATAGATAAATTCCAGAATCGACATTGGCAGAAAAGTAACATTCAGTTGAGCCAAAATATGATTGGTCCTTACGGAAAAACGAGTAGACCCCGACATTCATGTTATATTTATGCGTTCAAACAGTAAAAGCACGGTTAGAACCTTACTTGGATCAGTTCTGTTAAACTGAATGAAATTGTTCAAATATCTGGAAAAACTTAATCCACCAGATGTCAATTAAACCATTTGTTCAATTACTTGCTACATGGGAAGCAACCAGAATTATGTCAAGGAAACTGATTATAATGTAAAACTTGATGATTTCATAACAAAATATAAGTGCTTCATTAGGAAGATGAAATAAAATTAATGAGCCAAATACCATTAATACTTCTAAATTTTCTTTTTATTTGGTAGTGTGAAAAGGCAATTTAAATGGTAAATCCTTTACGTAGAATTCATGATATATATAGCGTGTCGCATTTATTTTTCTTGGATAGCACACTAACACCGTAATGCACAGACAACTCAAACACAAAGCCTGTTATGTGCAAAAATTTGCAATCGATACTAGCACTGAAAAAATCGATCACTAGATAATTTGTAGCAACCCAACCCATCAGGGTGATCACTGGTATATAAACTGACTATAGTTAATCCCAGAGCCCGTGTCTGCATGTTTTTCCTCCATGATTTTAAGAATGACATTCGGCCAAAAATGTATGTGCAGATGTTAGGACAATTTGTATAGGTAATGATATCTCAAGTAATATAATATGTATTCACTTTGCAAACCTGTTGCTTTGTTTATATGTCTTTGAACCATGGATGCTTTGGATGGCATCTATCTATAGTCCAGTTGGACGGTACGCTTTTCATGCCTATGGTTGCGAGGGCTTTTTTTAGTTGACTGACATCGTCAGCTAAAATGGCTGTTTTACCTCACGGTTCTCCGGAACTGTTAACTATTTCGTCGACTGTCTCTGAACGGTTTTTGAACATTGTTAATTGTCTTGTCATATTTAAGATAATATGCCTCATACTAATTCAATGCAAGGTAACCATAAGGCATTCATTTTCACTCAGGCAGTCATCAGACTAGCTTTTGTAACCAAATGACCATGACTTTTTTTAAGACTGTTGCACTTGTTTAAAAAATAATCCCAGAAGAACATGCGAACATATGTACTGATGTACAATCCTCACGCAGTAATGATACACAGCAGCCAAACTTCTTCGTTTTTTACCGCTGCTTTATTGAGCAAGTTTTACGGGATTTTAAACACCAGAGCTGCCACAGGGCCGAGAATCAGACCGATGAGAGCAGGGTATCGCGGATTTAAAACTTAGCGCAGGATGCACAATGCAATACCGCTCTCTCATTGGTCTGATTATTACTGTTCGCCAAGGCAAGGCCTGGTGGTGGGGTCCGGAGAATCTTGCTATACCAAGCAGCGGTTAAAAGGAAGGAGATCTAGAATGACTGCATTGTAATTTGTATAACCGTAATTCAACAAAGCTGAATGACTTCGTTTACTTCGTAAGGTGTATATTACGACCAGCATTGAGTGAACCACAAGCGTTCATATTAGTTAAAACTGACCTGTCTAATAGGACCACCTGTGAATTAAGACTCTTTAATAGTCCCATGTTAAGTCATATTACACAGGTTTTATTGTAATTTTCACAAAAGATGGTCTTGTTTTCATATTCTTCCATATGGAGATTAATCCAACTATAACAATCAATATACAGGAGCCTTTGTATCCTTTTTTTAATTATTCTGGGGTGTCCGAACAGGCTGCATAACTCAGAGAATTTAGGTCGCAGTGACCGAATTTCAGCTTTTTAAAGAGAACTTTTAAGGATCTCCCAGGATGATTAGTAAGAAGTTTCTAGGTTCTACAGTATTCTTGTACCCTGTTAAAGAAGGTCTCCTCAACTGATTATGTTAAAAATATAGGGGAAATGCGTAAAAATCGAATAGAAAAAAATACATTCTGGAGTGTCTAAACAGGCTGCGTAACTCAGAGAATATAGGTCGCAGTGGCCCGAATCCAGGTTTCAAAAGTGAACTTTCAATGGCCTCTTAGGAATTAAAGTTAAAAGTTACAAGTTCCAACGGTTACGATTTGTGCCCTGCAGTGTTCTCGGCCGGACACTCGGAAAGACGACGGACAAAGGTGATCGCTATTGCTTAGCATGATTGAAAGCAAGCTGAGCCAAAAAAACGAGATGTGAATCAATTCACGGTTAAACATAAGTATATTGATTAGGAGTGATTACGAATACGACGTTAATTAATGCATAGTGTGTCGATAGACCTTATTGATCATGGAACTAATAGTTTAATATATGACCGACAGATGGCGACTTGTGCATTAAAGGAGCAACACAAAGGATCACCTCAGAAGAAATGATTATGCCGACCGTTCTGGTTGCATGTCCGTTCAGAATCAACATAAACACGCGGTACTAGAATTCGACTTTTATTTTTTTTAATCATATTCTTAAGTCGGTATGAATTATGTATTTCCCAATTTTTGGGTGAAGAGAATCTTGCAGTGTACCAGTTGTTATCATTGTAAAAGATGAAAGCTAATTATCATTAGTCAGGTGATTATGTGTGAATGTCACCTTTATAGGACCTTCCATATATAGTGAATTATGTTCAGGCACAGGTGCTAGCTGCTGCCAAATTAACCTTGGTGAAAGGAGGAAACTTGTAAGGGACAGATTTCTGAGACTTTGTCCGTTTTCTGTACTTTGAAATTAACAGTCAGGAAAGAATATTCAGACCTTGCTCAAAGACATACATCAATATTTTATTGAAATAAAAGGAAGTACATCATTATAAGATATATTCCTGTCAACATGCAAAATTATAAAGAAAATAGCCACATCTTAAGAATCAATGCAGGCAATGGCGGATTGGATGCACTGAATCAACTGAAATATAGATTTTTATTCCTTTTTTTACTAAGGGGCTATTTTAGCGCCATCTATTAGGAACTACGTGAACTATGCAAGAACACTTAATAAGTCCAGGGTTTGGACAGATCTCTCTTGACCGGCATTGTCACCGCGGTCAGACATCGCTGTTTAATACACGCGTGGTGTGTTTCAAAGATGCAGAAAACTAGCAGGACGTTGGCAGTATTTGTTTTAAATGTCCTTCGGTAATTAAAAGCGAACGTACATTGTGACCATTAAAGCTTGTTTAAGCGCACGGCTAAAACTAGGGCTGCGCGATATTATCGGTATATCGCGATACGATGATTAGCATATTGCGTATCGCGATAGAGTTAAAAAATAGGCATGTTTCGATTTTTGTTTAACGTACTTAAATGTTTTTTTTTTAAATAAAAAAATTGTTTCTGTTACAAAGCTAGACTTCTCAAGGCTATGGAATAATGACAGGCTTAAAGTGAGAGCCGCTACGGTGTCTTAGACGTCAATTAAGACATGTTCAGGTGGGCCTGGTTTACTACAGATCAAAGGTCTGTCCCAGAAAATTTTAAATGTCTTCTTCGATGAATTATTGGTGTACGAGAAATATTTCCATTTAGCAAAAAGAAAAAAGGACTTGACATGGTCATAATAATTAATCATTCATTAAAACTCTCTACTCACATCTTATGATAACTGCATTAAGAGTTGCAAGTGTTAACAGTACCATTGTGTAAAAAGGGCAGCCTGATTGTACACACCACCTATACCGCCCTGTGCTAAACCACATGTGGTCCACAATTCTCCTATTGACAAGTTTTTTACCCATGGAAGGCCTAAAGAACTATAAAATTAAAGTAATAATGAAAAATAATAGTCTATTTTTATATAAATATATAGAAAACGCACTATTTCATATAAATATATATATATATATAAATATATATATATTTATTTATTTATTTATATTTATATATACATGTATATATAAAATACACATATTTCAAACATAAATTTTATACAATGAAAATATCGCAATATCTATCGCAATACGTCACCACATATCGCGATATATTGCAATACGAAATTTGCAGGCTATACCCAGCCCTAGCTAGAACTGACTCAAGAGATAATCGCACCACCGCCTGATGGAGCACGCAGGTAACATTATAATGTATGTTTACACTCCTCAGGACGGCGCCAGTAAGAAAGATAAACAGACGCACGCCATGCAGTCGGTGCACTTCAGTAGTACGATCATTCGTGGTGAAGAGGTCCGCTCTGCCAAATCATTATGAACTGCCAATATTCGCACACAGTCTCCAAGCACGAATAATAAATATCAAGTGTACACAAATATATAATCAGGACAATACTCCTTTAATATTAAAAGGAAATGGATATTTTGAGATTTTTAAGCGATTTACAGCTCCAACGTAATAAATATACTGCAACTACGATTTGTGTAATCTTATTGCGCGTGAAAGATAGCTTCCTATATGAATATACTAGAGAATAATCACATATACAAATCTGCTTATATACAACATTCTATATCACTCGGTCTTCATGGGGTTAAAATAAAAGACCTAATGAAAATAATGAATTCCAATGTCACCTTATTATCAAAAAGACAAAACCCATTTACAATGATAAGGAAAATACCTTTCATCATCTTCAGCTCTTTACATATCAATTTATGCACATAGCAGGACAATTAATACAGAGCAATATAATTATTCTTTTCTAACTGATTCGGTTTTAATTTGCTTATCTCACTGTGTTCAAACAATTGTTCACGCCTAATCGGTCATCTTCTACTGAGTGCTTTCTACGTAGGCTCCAAGGATAAAAGATGTATGTATCACGTCCACACATGCAAAACTTAAAACAAACCGGAAGAAGATTCAACAGTTCTCGGGTGTTTCATTATACACCGGTGTTGGATTTTCGGTTTTTCTGCGTTTGCTTCCGGATAATGATTTCTTCTTCATCTTCTTCTTTTCCTTCTTTTCAAGGTTTGTTTTCTTATGTTGATGGGGACTGCCACCCTCACTCATCCCTTCATCAAGGTCGTCTTCCGATTCACTATGTGCCTTCCCTTATCAGCTGCATCCTCCGGATAAGTATCAGAGTCCTAATCACTGTAGCTTTCTTTCATGTCTCTGCCAGCTCCATCTCCTTCCAGCTTTCCTGTTTTATTCAGCCCATGTCCTTTATATCTCTTATGAGAAGATTTATCGTCTCGCCCTGGTACGTTTTCCGCGTGCTGTGCTGTTGTTCCTTCCTGGATGCGCTGTCTCTGAGGTTTCGTGCCTCCGGTCTCTTCTACCGGCGCTGAAAGTTCAAACCTTTGATTGTACCGCCCATAACTTCCTTGGCCATATTTCACATTATTCAGTTTACTTTCGAAACCATCTCTATGAGACAGATATAAGGTAAATATGGCCATCATACCTACAGCAGTGTTAAGCACGCATGAGAAAATGGCCATAAAATGGCCCAATGCAACGATATCTGACCACCGAGGACGTCACGGAATGCTCCAAAATCGTATCCCCACAGAACCAGAGCAAGGAGCGAAGATCCCGCTGAAATGAACATTAAATTAGGAATAAAAACGTGCAGTAAATTTTAAAAATTCGTCATATGTCTCTCTTCTACACTCATACTCTCTTCTTTAATCTGGTTGTCATATATGTATACTGTTACCGTAACGGAAAGCATGCATATTTATTATTAAATATCATGTGTATTCATGGGCCCTTTAAAGATACTTTGAAATCCGTACTTAGTTGTATAATTTAAAAACACACCTATAGACTATAAAATAACCAAAGTATAATAACCAGTCATAAACACTGGCTATATATTTTTTTTAAAGATCTGCTATATATACCTGCTAAAAACAATCCGAAAATGTGTAGTGTCATGGTAGAATTCTTTGCTTTGCCGCAGATGAAGATAACGCAAACTGCAACCATTTTGCACAGCGTCCATCTGTTCCTCTCTGCCTTGGTAAAATCACTAATATCTCGGCAGTGTATTGACATATTCTTCTGAAATTTTGCATGTGTATATATCTTGGAAAGATTTCTCGAGTAAATGACAGGTGGCGAATTTTACTGTTACAATCACTCTTACGCTACAGACATCCATGCTGAATTCTCAGGACTGCTATGACGTATCATAGCAAATTTAGCATGTGTATAGATCTTGCATGGCTGTTTAACATATACAAAGCTGGTAGCGCCACCTGGAACTAGTTTTGTGTGGCGCCCATCTGTTTATATGCCTATGGTAAAAATCTCTCTTACCTCAGCGGTGGTTTGACTTATCCACCTGAAATTTTTCACGTGTATACATCTTGGTTAACTTTCACTTTCAAATGACAGGTAGCGCCACCTACAATCATGTTTACGTGGCAAGATTCCATGATAATATGCAACACATCTCACTATTTCTCACGTTTTAGTCAATCCATGCCTCACTTCACCCGTACCACTCAGGTTGAGCTAAGCGTGGTCCGTGGGTCACCAGTCGCAATGTGTAATACCTGTGGTATGATTCAGTGGCTCATAATTCCTGATCTCGTTTAGATAATATAACAACGAAGATTTCCGGAAAGCAATAATGGAATTTATTACCATGCATATTTGCCCGAGAGATCTACATTAAGTGCCCTTCACTCCTTCACTATTGATACAGTTACACACATATAGACAGAGGAGATATAACTGTTCATTGCTATCTCGACCTAACTAAAGGTTCTGATACAATTAATCACTCTTTACTTCTATGTAAAATCAGCCAGTTAAAATTCACTCTAGAGACAGCAGCTTGGTTTAGTGCTTATTTGAAAGAATGTCTTCAACTTGTGCGATGCAACGTTAACACTTCAAATACCCATATAAGTTGTCCCAAGGTACTTTACTCGGTCCTGTTCTCTTCCTTTTATATATTAATGACATTTTTCATCGACTAAGACCTGCAAAATGTATTGCTGATGACACAACTATTTATTCCCATGGTAACACAATATCTGCGGTGCAGCAAAACTGACAAATGCCGTCAAGGTAGTTTGTAGTTGGTTCGAAAAAAAAGGTTAACTGTTAACATTTATACTGGCCCAGTCAATGAAATAGTTATGACTTAATTTTTGCTTCTGACAGAGAAATCAAACGTTCCCCCGTTGTATCACACTTTTAATCGATACCGCCATTATGCGGGAACTCATATAACTAATTTTCCACTATCTGACCCTCTTATTTCATGGACTGGTAATCTTGGCCGGTTCCCGGACGTCAGCGCCACACATCACCGCCTCGCTGAACTAAGGTCTTTTCCAGTGACGTCAGCAGTGGTCTTTCCCAGAATTTTTATCAAAACCAACATGGTTCAATCAGCCATCGCCAATTCCGGGCTTCCAATTGGCTACTAATATTCCCATTTAATTTGTCATAATATTTTTAGGCCGTCGCTTATGTTGAGTTCGGCGAGCCTCTAAAACACTATAACCCACAGCCCCAGTGTTAACGTTTATCGGACTACCTCTCTTGAAATTAGGCCTAACAAACTCTGGCTCAGCCAATCAGCGCGAGATATTCTGGTGCACACCACGAGCGCATTCAAAATGAATCGGCTGACTGAAACGATCATGATTCGCAAGACGCAATTTGACAGATAACACACGGATTTGGACAAATGCTGCAAGCTGCTCTTGTCATCTCGGCAGAGGGAATTTTACTTGACCTGTCGGAACAAAATTGTTGCGATAGTGTCTACAATACGCACTTACATTTGGCCCATGGACCGTAATATTCGTTCAGCAGAAATATATAATAGGACACGAAAGTCCATGTGTGGACTGCCTGCATACATGATTTCAGTGCGAATGTTGCTAATTTAGCGGGTCGAGCTGTACGTGGGACCGCTGTTGGCGTTCTCATAGCAACGATGCCACTCGCATGAGGCGTGACGGTCTGATATGCAAATACAGGTCCTCAAAGAGCCTTAAGTTGTGACGCCTTAATATGCAAATGTCAGGGATTCACCATACGGACTTTACAGGGCTTTAGTGATAAGAGCTGGCACTGAGGTAAGTCTATCGGTACATGGAATCACGTTTTATTTTAAGCATTTTATACATAAACGCAAATACTAAAGCCCAGGCAGGGCTAGTTACTGTCATGCTGCAAGGCGGTAGAAATCGTGTTAGTCATCATGGTCTCTGTATCATTGCAAATGGTATTCAATTCGAAAATCGTCTCAAACTAAACACCTAGGTGTAAACATAGAGGCTAATCTTTCATGGCTCCCACATGAAACAACCATGCAAAACATTATCATCAAATATAGCACTGCTACATCGACTTTCTAAAATATTATCAAACAATACATTAAACAAGTGACCCATGGGTCATGACGCTCAGATGGATTGTGTGCATTTTTGGTATGCATGGGGATTTTCCAAGAATCAACCATGATATTATGCTTCTACGTTAAGCAGTTACCATTTGTGTCTATATAACAAAAGGCCAGTCGTGATTTCTGAATACGACAAGGAACCTTGAACAATGGGTAACATGACTCACAGAGTGCTCAAATCATGCATTTTGCCAATAGACCTTAGATATAGAGTACAGTGACCTTATTCTACATCCAGATGCCTCCACTGATGCCTCTCTAAAAAATAGTGTTAAAATCATGTTCTTTCACACAGCTTGCAGAATATAAGTCAAAGAGAAAATATTTCTGGTTTCTAAGATAAATTTTTACAGGAAACTCCCTTGATCTTAATGAAATTAGATGTTTCTAGGTCCAACTAATCAATCATGCAAATGTGTGCTGAAAGATGCTCAAATCGTGTTCTCCACATATCGTGCAGAATATAGATCACTACCCAATTTAAGGTTTCCGAGGAGATTATTTCTTGGACCACCTAGATGTCGAGTTAAAAGATTCTAGGTCCAACGGATATGATTTGAGTCTTGTTAAAGGGCGACTTCTTCATTGCAGGTCTCATAAATAGATAAAAAAATGCGTAAAAATTGGGAAAAAATACAGATGGCGCCACCAGTCTACAGGATATGATGAAACACTCCAGGATCGATGTACATGCAAAGAATCATGGTAATCGATGCATTAGTTATTCAGATACTGGGGCTTTTGTATTAAATTTTTATTTATTGCCGGGTGGGGGGGGGGGGATATATATGAGCATTATAGCTGAAGGATATGGGTAACAGAGAATTAATTTCAAGTTTCAATGAAGACCTTCTGAGGGGTACTTACAAGCCCCAGAGCTCGGAGGATAGAAGTAACATAGAGCTTATTTCATGTTTTCATAGATACTTTTCATGGACCTTCCTTGATGTAAAGTTAGAAGAATCCAGGTCTAGCGGTTACGAATTGAGCCCTGTTAACAGATGACAGCTTCCTTGAAAGTATCACAAATAGAGAAAAAAATAATAAAAATTCGAAAAAAATACAGGTGGCCCCACCACCATGCAGGAACTGATGGAACACTCCATAATAAATATTCATGTTAAGAATCATGGTGATCAATGCAGTAATTATTTAGATACTGGACCTTTTGTATCAACTTTTAGCTCAATTGACTGTAATTTATCTGAGCTGTAGTGATCATCCTTTGTCCGGCCTCCCTCGAGCTGTCTTGCCGTCCAGCCGTCCGTCCGTTAACAGGACACAAATCGTAACCATTAGACCTAAAAACTTCTAACTGTACATCCAGGAAGGTCCTAGGCAAATTTCCTTGAAACCTGAAATTAGGTCATGCATGGTGACCTATATTCTTTTACCATGAAACATGATTTTGAGCACCCATACAGTCCGATGGGGCACATATTGTACCTATTAGGCCTAGAATCCTCCAACATGACATTTAGGGAGGTCCTAGGCAAATGTCCTTGGAAACCTGAAATTGTGTCACTGAAACCTATATTTTGCACCTATGAACCGAAAACATGATTTTGAGCACTTGGACAGTCAGATGTGGCACAAATTGTATCCATTAGGTCTAGAACCTTCTAACTTAACATTCAGGAAGGTCCTGGGCAAATGTCCTAGTAAACCTAAAATTAGGTCACTGAAAACTGTGTTTCTACACCTATGAACCGAAAACATGATTTTGAGCACTTGGATAGTCAGATGTGGCACAAATTGTATCCATTAGGCCTAGAACCTTCTAACGTAAAAGTTCAATATGGTCCAACGCAAATGCCATTGGAAACCTGAAAGTAGGTCATGGTGACCTATATTCTGTGACCTATGGACCGAAAAAGGATTTTGAGCACCCTGACAGTCAGACTGGACACAATTTGTATCCATTGGGCCTAATATCTTCTGTCATGACATCCACGTTGGTCCTAGGCAAATGTCTCTGGAAACATTAAATTAGATCATGGTGACCTATATTCTGCAACCTATAGGGAAAAGATGTCAAATAAGCACCATGAATGTCATATAGGCACAAATTGTGTGTGTTTAGTCCAGAATCTTCGAACACAAAAGCCAGAGAGGTTTTAGGCACGTATCTTTGGTAACCTGAAATTAGGTCATGGTGACCTATATTTTGCAACTTAGGCAGAAAAAAAAAACGATTTTGAGCACCCAGACAGACGGGGCACAAATTGTATCCATTAGACCTAGATTATTCTAACATAAGATTCGGCGAGGTCCAAGGCAAATGTCATTGGAAATATAAAAATTAGGTCACTGTAAACTATATTCTGCAATCTGCAGGGAAAAAGTGTCATATGAACACCCTTAATGTCAGATGGGCACAAATTGTATTTATTAGGCCTAGATTCTTCTAAAGCAATATCAAGGAAGTTATAGGCAAATCCCTTTGGAAACCAGAAATTATGTAATGGTGCACAGGCTACAGTGGAACGCCTGCTAACGGCCACGCCTAAATAACGGTTCATACGTCTATCACGGTCAGATTTTTCGGTCCTGAATTTTCGACCGTTATATTTCATAATCATTTTGTTGTCAATTACGGTCACTCCTCTATTTCGTATTACGGCCAGGTCTCTCGGTTCTGCAGCCGGGAAACGCCTCAATTACGGTCAGGAGCAGTGACTCTGTGACATGGGCTCAAGATCGAGCGGCCTCTTCTGAACTCAATATCATTACACAATATCCGTTCTCACATATTCCTGTCTGTTAATGAGTGCCTGCATGGATTAAGGTATTCACTCGGCCGTGACCGAGTTGTTTGTCACGTAGCCAGGCGTCTCACTACTCCGCTTGTCCTCATAAGTATGCACAATAGTACGACATGTGTTCCCACCTCCTGTATGTTTGTATGCGAGCCGAATCTTAATCAGAGTGTTTGTCATTTAATTAACGAATGACCACCACTACAGCGGGTCCCAATGATTATGTCATCAGAAAAACGTTAGACAAACTATGGATCTTTAAACTTGGCATTTCCTTGTGAACACGTACATCAAACAAAACAGTGCGGCAAACATTACATAATTTACTCAGACATGAATAATTATGAATGCAAAATAAACATTGTTACATGTATAAAATACTCTGTCCCAATCAGTTTGACCATTATGGCGACAGAGAAAAGACAAGAACTTCCACTTATAAAAAAGGTAGATCTGAAAAGGAAGAGTTACGGGAAAAGCAGCCGTCAGCTAGCAGAAATCTATGGTGTCGGCCGAACTAAGTTCAAAAAATACTTTAGAGGAAGCGAGAGATCATGGAACAGTATGAATAAAACGCAAATGCCAGTAGAAAAAGGCAGTGTGTATCTACAGCGAATGATAAACTGAACGATGTCATATATATTTTATTTGTTGTTTATTGATAGCATTAACTATACTAATACTCTGTATATACGTTTATTTTGTTGATTGTAATAAAGATTTTAACTTAGTTTCGTGTTACATTTAACCCCCTATCCGGGTTAAGTCCTGTATAACGGCCATTCCTGTATTAAGGCCAGTTTCATCCAGTCCCAATGGTGACCGTAATACAGGCGTTCTACTGTATATACTATACGTTATAAGCAAAAAACATTTGAATTTTTTAGCATCTAGACAGACAAGGTACAAATTGTATCTATTTTCCTTTGAACCTTATATTGAAAAGTCTAGGGAGGTTTTTGGCCAGTTTTCTTTGAATTCTAAAAAAAACAGGTAACTTAATTCTTATAAATGTCAAATACAGTTAGACAGCGCACGAGTTGTATCCTTAAGCCCTAAAAAGTTCCAACAGAACATCCACCTTTAACGTCAGATGGGTACAAATTGTAGGGGGGGGGCAAAATAACGGTCACTATTGTCATAAATTGTCGTATTGATATAAATAATGACGTATGGATGGATTGCAACGTTTTATAATAAATAAAAATCCAGTATTTCACGTTGAACATATTTATAATTTACTGGCATTTCAACGTGAAAGATGAAAGGAATTACTTCTCAAGGCGTCAGAAAAAAAGTTGCCGTCCGTTTTTGATAAGCAACAGTCACACATTCACGGTACATATCCCCCGGTCAATCACGGTGCTACAAACAATATCAAAAAGTGCTGACAGCGCAAATTTCTATGGGAAAATAATGAGCCATAGCTGTACTAGGGTTACTCTACGTTGCCCCTAGGTATTATCATGACTAAGCTTTAAAACTTCCGTGGTCCCAGTAGCCATCCGAGGGTAAATATGACCTATAGTAAACCCTGATGTAAATGAATATGATTTGAATAAAATTGTCTGCAGACACCTTGCCGATGGACTAAGCTTCCCACGTTGTGGAGTTGTTAACTTAAGTGCCGCATTTCTTTGGAACATTGTTTACTTTGTGTACTATAAAGTACCATTGCTTCTGTTTTACAGTATTAAAATGTTGCAAGTATCATCAGTCTGGTTTTTTATTTAATTTTTTACACATATAACAGTACTTGGTAGGCCATATTAAAACACATATTTCATTACATACGCCCATGGAAATCAACAGAATAAAACCTTAATGTTTTGCAAACAGCCTTAGCCCTTTCAGCCATGCACAGCTATACCATAAGTATTTCCGGTGCTCCTAACAAAACAAACATAGACGCATGTTATATATTATAAAACCATATTCAAGGTCTTAATTTTGCAAGGGGTCTCTCAATAAAGAAAATATCATGCGTCGTTGTTTATTTTGGTGGATACTGTTATATTATAATAACCCCCTCCCCCTTTCAAGCAATACAACAAAAAAATGTTCCAATAACTAATAATACATATGTCGTAGACAAAAATAATACACACTGGAGATGGAGGCCTCACCATTATGATGTCTCATGTTGTTGTGACACGCTGGCGGAGAGTAGGTGCACCAACGCCACAGTCCCGCCTGTCCGTTAGCTCCACTGTACCAGCTGGGCGCTATTATTACCACCAAGTGAACCAGCAGTGACACTACCAGCAGTACCAGTAGTACCGTCGGCAGTTTCTCTGGTTTGCTTCGTTTGGTTTGCTGCATTATGTTGAGAGTTAAATCATACATAAAACTCCCCACTTTCAATCCAGGTTGGTTTGTTGACTTACGCTAGTTACTGCGTAGTAACCTGCTTATGAACTGATCACCTGTTATCTTTATGACATCGAATGACGCGTCTGACCCTTACTTAAGTTAGACTTTTTTATAGTTCATAATATAAGAGTGTACCCGTACAAAAGTTCAGCATATGCTGCTTTTAGAGCAGCTGCTGTTTGTGTGCTGTATTTGTACTCATATTATGCTGACAACTGGAGCAGCAATCCAGCAGATGTTACTATATGCCTGTCTTCTCTGCTCCATATCTGCTGCTAGAATCAGCTGTTTTAGAGCATATGCTCTATTACTACTGAATCTCAGTATATTTACAGCAGATGTACTGAAAATATGCTGTCCTGAAATAGCCATCTTGGCAGATAAAGCACCCCAGCTATTTCTCTGCTGCCTCAAGATGTACCAGCGAGTCCAGTGTGGATTTCAGAGAGCAGATTTTCAGCATATGCTCACGTACTGCTCCTCTGAAATAGTTCCAACAGATATTGACGTTTTCTTAAGCCTACAGAGCAGATTTTGAGCATGTATTTGTTCTAAGGTAGTTCATCGAGCAAGTTAGGGCTACAAAATCTTACCAATATAAAATTTAATTATTATAAGTTTGGGACAGAAATAGTTTAGAATATCAAAATTAGTATTCAGATCAAACAGGCACAGTCATTCATCAAGCTGAAAAAAATACAAGATTCATAGAAAAACGATTTCAAACAAGGTTTTCTTTCTGTTTAAAAAAAATAAGATATCAAGGCTAGAAACTAAAAATTTGCAGTCATACCTTTAATGCTTACAAGTTTTAAGGCACACATTAAGACGATTGAGGGCCTAACTTTTTTTCCAATTTGTGTTCAAACTTACATCCAGAGGGAAATTATTCTTTTTTGTGTGCAATACCAACTTCTTCCATTTTAAAATTTAGATTAAACATTAAATTTTATTATTTAAACAGTTATTATATTATACAGCATTGGCGGTGAAGCAAAATATTCATGGGGAGGGGGGGGTTCAATAGTCTATCTATATATATATATATATATATATATATATATATATATATATATATATATATATATATATATATATATATTATAGAGCTCTGATGATCAATTATTCGAATCAATGTTTTGAAAATCTTCGATTCACGGTTATCTGTTTTATCCTCGAATCGGTCCACCAAATTTCATAGATTTATTCCGGAATATAGCCCATGTTCACATGAAAATTATATTCAATGTCAGTCTCTCAGTAACTTAGTCTTGCTGTAGGAGATTCTATAATGCAGATTCTAGAATTCACAAGGTAAAAAAAATTAAATTGTAGTTCATTCTCTACTTCCAAATTGGCAGCAGTCCCCATACTGTCTAACTGTCATGTAAGATAATCGATTATTAATCGATAACCGGTTGCCACAAGTTTCGATTAATCTATTACAAATTTTGGATCCGATTTCTAGCTCTAATATATTTATATATATATATATATATATATATATATATATATATATTTATATGTACACACTGATGAGGTTGATATGGGGAGGGGTCAGCCTATTAGGTCTTTTAATTTATCAGGTTATCTTGCAGAGGAGAATATATTACCTGTACATTGAGGAATACTGAAACTCCTTTTTCCATCATATTATTGGGGCCCCCCAAGCTGCCCGGTTTTGCCACCTATATATGTACAATATACCAATACTTTCAAAGAACATAATCAATATTGAAAACATCTAACAAGTTGTGTCCTTGGCACTTGTCTGTCCAGAACCTCATCATAAATTATATGGTTGTACACTAATTTATATATATATATATATATATATATATATATATATATATATGGACACTTGTTTTTAGAATATTTTAAGAATAATTTGAATTGTTAATTTCCTCAAAACGTTGTGTCCTTGGTACTTGTCTGTCAAGGACCTCATCATAAATTTAATGGTTGTTCACTAATATATATTGTCATGGGGTGACATAAAAATGGACCAGTATTTTCCCCTGAGCAATTTGTCTACGCAAAAAAATATATATATATATATATATATATATATATATATATGGTTACTTGTTCTTAGAATAATTATTAAAATAATTATTAGAACTGTTATTTTACTCATTTTTTCCAGGTTTCCCTTTTATGCATGGCAGTGGAACACCTGGAATTGTGAAAAGACATGATGTGTATCCTCAGCTCATCAGGGACATTTTTAGCCAATTTTAAGTGTATATCAATAAAGGTCTTTTATACTGTCACATGTTGAAAGGTATGTGTTTTTTCTTTCCCTTCTGACATTGGTGTAAAAGAGAATGTTGTTGGTGGACACAAATCAAGAAAATACAAAAACAAAAGAAAATTCAGAGAGTGAATGTGATATGAAAGACTATTTTGAATGGGTGTGCTCTAGGACAGCACTGCTCAAGGAGAGCACACAGGTCTGCTCTAGAAGAGCACAAGGCTCTGCTGTAGGAGAGCACATAGCACTGCTCCAAGAGAGCACTGCTGCAGGGAACACACAGTGTGCTCTAGCAGGGAGAGCACACAGCACTGCCAAAGAGAGCACTGCTGCAGAAGAGCACACTGGTCTGCTGCCAGGAGAGCACTGCTCTGGGAGAGCACACAGCACTGCTGTAGGGGAGCACACAGGTCTGCTCCAGGAGAGCATACTGCTCAGGTTCTGCTGAAGAACTGCTGAAAACCTGCTTCTAATATGCAAATAGGCCTGCTCCATTGGAGCACTAATTTAAATAATTGGAACCGCTCATTTTGTGCTGCATCACTGCTCCAAATCTGCTGCGCAATACAGGATTATACATGGTCAGCTGGGGAGCAGACTTTCAGCATATAATCCATATGTCTTGGAGCACATATACAGCATATGCTGTAATATACTGAATAACTGCTGCAAATCTGCTGGAAACACTGCTCTGGCTATGTGCTGCAAATTTGCTTCAGATGTGCTGCAATACTGCTGAATTTCGGTCGGGGTATGCAATGATCAGTCACGAACACAAGATGCTGCATGTATCATTTACAATAGATAGTATGTTTTGTTTGTTTTGCACGATGAATAAATTTGCCAAACATGACAAGGACTGATGTAAATATTGACCCGTTGATGTTAATTAGACGAGCGTATATGGTAGCACAAAGTGCAATACCATAAAAGAGATACGCAATACTTACTTACAATATACATGTATTCATTTTACGGTGAAAATGGTTTCTCTTTAAAAGGAATAAGAAAAAAATCGTTTTTCTATGAATCTTGTATTTTTTCAGCTTGATGAATGACTGTGCCTGTTTGATCCGAATACTAATTTTGATATTCTAAACTATTTCTGTCCCAAACTTATAATAATTAAATTTTATATTGGTAAGATTTTGTAGCCCTAACTTGCTCGATGAACTACCTTATAACAAATTCCAGTCTGACATCAAGTGACCCATGGGTCATGAAGCTCAGCTGACATACATGTTGACAATATAACCTTGCACAGGCAACTAATTGAGGAAAATGTAGGTGGCATCATCGTACATGCATATTAGCTTAGACCCATAAACACACTAAATGTGATGACAATCCATCCAGCCGTTCCTGAGGAAACTTGCAATTTGTGTGTATATTGCATTATTTCTGGGTTGCTCAAACATGCCAAGTAACTCGCAGAATATAGGCCACAGTGACCCAATTCCAGGTTTCTGAGGAGAACTTTAGAGGAACTCCAGTGATGTCAAGTTAGAAGATTCAAGGTCCAATGGTTATGATTTGTGCCCTGCTTTGGTATCAAATTTTCAATTATTCTGGGGAGGGGGGGGGGGGGGGTGCTCACCATAGCTCGGAGAATATTGGTAACGGAATCCAAGGTGAATTTTTATGGACCTCCCATATCAGGTTAGAAGATTCTAGGATCAATGATTAACATTTGTGCCCTGTTAACGGACAACTACATCTTAAAAGAGAAAACAATATAAGGTGTTCAAATTCGAAAAAAAAATTCAGGTGGCGCCACCAGTCTACAGGAACTGATGTAACACTCATATGCATGCAAAGAATCATGGTGATCAATGTGCAAGTTGTTCAGATACTTAAAATTTTGTATCAAATTGTCCATTATTCTGGGGGTAATTCTGAGCCCAATAGCTTTGAGGATATGGGTAACAGAGACCCAATTTCAGGTTTTCAAGGGGATTTTTCATGGACCTTCCTGCATGTCAAGTCAGAAGATTCTAGATCCAGTGGTAACAGTTTGTGCCCTGTTATTGGTTAGACACCCGGACGGACGACGGACAAAGAGTGATCGCTATAGCTCAGATGACTTACAGTCAGCTGAGCTAAAATTTGAGTAAAAAAATTCAGAAGTCATATTTTTCCATCAACACGACATAACAGCATCTAAGAAGTGTCTTTAAATGTGTTTGTTTAAAGTTGTCACGGCGCATGAGGTATATTAATTGCTATTGGTTCAACCACATGTTAATCAACCGGTGCTTAGCAATAGGAACATCTCATCTATTACGCGTAATTACCTGTATGTGGCAGTACGTATACATCATTAAACAGTATTGACACGTATCGATACTTTGATATACCCATAACGTGTGGGTGGCACATCCGATAAAGGGTATTTTATGTAGTATGACTAGGATTGTTTTTATAGATATGAAGTACTTGCTTTTAGATAATTTAAGATGTTATAATTGTTTTTCACCATCTAACAGGCCATATTTTCACGCTTGTTCATCCTTCCATATTTCTGTATCACATACTGTAAATTAAAAAATTAAACGGAGAGTATATATACACGCAATGAGTTTTTCTGTACACACAACACTTATAAACACTACAAATATATTATTTATACCGTAAAGCACACGTAGATCTCACACACACAAAATAACCCTTGACATTTGTGGAGTCATGTTTCAGGTAGGTCGGAAAGTTCCATCATGTGTTATAGTGAGGCACCTAAGTGCACACACTCCATAAAAGTGCACTTCCGGATAAAACTTTGGCTTTTTGGCAAGAGATAATTTAGACAATAAGGAATAAAAATAATGATGGAAGCACTTCCGCTTCCCCCTCTGGCAGCCATTTTGGGTAAATCCAACATGGCTGCCACCGGCATAGAGATAAAGGCATAATTCTGTGTAAAGCGGTTGGACAACTCTGATTTTTGTATGAAAGATTAATTTTGCAAAGTCCTGATTTTTATTGATGGAGTTTTATACATGTCTCCAGGTTGAAGGCAACGTCATTCTGGTCAAGGTCAAGGTGAATAACCACCAAAAAGTCATTTTAAAGCAGCTTTTGTACCCCTTGACAGGTACCTACTTTTTTTACATTAAACAATATTTCCATTCTAAGGATTAAATTTGAGTGATAAAATTTCACACATACTTGCACTACACTAACAATATATATATATATATATATATATATATATATATATATATATACATGCAAGAAATATTCAATTCCAGAGACCTTAATTCAATTCCTTAATTAAATAGTTTCATAATTGACACAACAGTTTCTACATTGGCAGAGAGGTGCACAGTTTACATAGGCATCACACTAACATTATTTTTAAAAGCGGGATAACTTTTTTTCATTATTTTAGATTTGTGGAAATTAATCACACACATTACTTAAAGGTGCCCATTTACTTACCTTTGGGAAAAGAATTTATGTGATTTATGGCTTCCTCTGTGTATATATTAATTATCTAATGGTAATTCTGGTTATGAAAAGTTCTCATAAGGCCTCCGTGAAGAATATATTTAATTTGTTTCTCAACAACATGTTGATCGATCAACAATGTTGACAAACGGAAAAAACATGTATCCAAAGGTGGTATGTCGCATATATGCCGAGGTCTAAAGGTTACTTGTTGCAAAACGCCATTTGCAAAGCTATGGCTTATCTGACTTGCTGCCAGACGCCCTTGTTCAAATTGTTTTATTTTTTTCGGGTTTATAAAGGACGTTTGGATGATTGGGCCCCTTTAATATCACTTATACTAATACTAGCTTGAACATATGCAGAAAAGTATAAAATTCAAGAAACTTAGTCGAACATCTTAGTTAAACGGTGTCATTATTGACACAATCGCCTTGACATCGACAGAGAAGACTTGCCTTAGACCATTTACAATGGCTCCTGCATGCCTTCAAGCAACCGCATTGAAACAGCAAAGAATAGGATTTGCTGGCATCAGGCAAGAAATTCTAAAAGAGAGAGCGCTCTTATCGCTTTGCTCTACCTTGACCCATACCCAAACCGAGGCATCAGTATATGCTGTAGCAGTGCTTGCTGAGTAGGTGATATCACCTAAAGCGTATGAATTCCATGAGAGAACAACTCTTGACGAGCTTTATTGATATGGGAGGCATTTGTGGTCTTAGAGTAAATCATTAGAGTGAATTGATCGAAGAACTGTGTTGGACACTATCCAATGTCTTCTCCTCTTGATAAGTCAGGAGTGGAATTCCTTCCACATTGCCCAAGGTCCTTTTGCCACTTCCTGGGAAGGAAGTTGTGGTGTCGCAACTTGTGAAGGAATAAAACAATGGCCCTAGAGAATCAATAACTGAATGTGCCGGTGTATATCGGTAAGATTTTTCTGTGCTGAATTTTATCAACTGTTCCTGAAGCCCCAGGTGTTCAAATATATGCTTATACAAAAAGAATTACGTCATAATCTGCACTTTGAAACAATACCTTTAAATGCGCTTGTTGGGAAGCATCAGCAAGGTGAAGTAACATTCTTCCATCAGCTATCTCGTGGTTACAGGAGATATTCTGGATATAATTTTTGGGTGTTCCATGCATTTTATTGACAATCACAAGAACGTCTTTCCTGGAGTAGAGGACTACAGAGAACACACTTGCCCTTTAGCCAACAACTGCATTAGTCAGAAAACAACAGATATAAACTATGTCTTGACGGTTTTGTAGAAATAGTTTCCAGCTGGTGGTTATACATAATTACTGGTTAGCCAACAACTATATTACTCAGAAAACAACCGATATAATCTATATCATGACGGTTTTGTAGAAGATTTCCAGCTGGTGGTTATTGGAGTTGTTTCCTTGACTTCTGTGTGCGTTATTATGACGTCAGATACTTGCTCTTCCACATTATATTCACCTGCTGAATGCCACCCTGAATGGTAGAAGATATGAAGGGCATAAAATGGTTTGTCAAAGTCAGCATCTTCCTTTGATTGCATTGACAGAAATATCTGAGTTATCCAAGAGGCAGAAGTTTCTGCATAGAAACTTTGCTGATTCTCTTTGACTCAAGTGGTTTTGCAAATGTAGGGACATGGTTCCTCTCAATCGTAACAGCAATATTGCGATAGGTAAGACGGTCCCTTACATAAGTATTATGGCTCTGACCTTTATTGATTGAGATTTGATTCTTAAAAATTTGTGTTATGTCACAAATTATTTGATTCCTTAAAACATGTGTCAAGCTCTCCCATGCAAACAGGACCCTGCAAAACAATATTCATGAAAATGAGCAAGGCCTCTAGAACATTCGATTTAAAAAAATCCCGACTAAAAGTGGCCTTCAAAAGGTTTCTGGTCTAGCAAAATCTGTTTGAGGTGGAATATGGCTGCTTGGATGATCATAAGGGCATCTCATCTCACACATAATTCTACTTTCTATCTCAGTCTTGATTGCTTCTCCTTCAATTTTCAGCATATAATGTTTGAATGCCGTATCCTACAGTTCGTTCCATTGATGTACAACATTTGACCCTACAATATATGCAGCGAACTTTGCCAAGACAAGTAAATCGAGAGCATTATAGAACTGGCCTCACATTTGGAAGCAGAACCAGCTCAATCAACAGATCTAGCAGTGTTTTGCAGAGAAACATAACACTTACTTTAATAAAGAGCATCCATAGCATGTACATACGATGCATGGGCTAGTTATTCAAGGAGTCCAATGTTTCTCGTTTTTTAAGCCCAAATTTTGATATTCTGTTCTACAGCATCAGATGAAGCTTTTTGGAGAGCCTCTTCCTCGGTCCTTTTATTACATATCTTGCACGACAGCATGACTATAGGTGGCGTTTAATTTTGATCTAATCGTTTTGCTACTTTATATTACTTTGGTGCTTCACACATTCTCTTTAGTTTCAGTTCCGCTCTCTTCGCCATGGCATTATTGTAAACAGTTCTGCATCTTTTTAAATAAACAGCTTTGTTTGCAGGCAAAGTTTTGGCATCTAATACGTTCATTCCCTCTGGCAAACATTTAATTTTTAAGGTCTCTGAGAATCAGACTGTCCTCTTTTTCTGTCATCACATAAATTAAATCTTGATTATCTATGTAAAGGTACATAAAACAAGTGACAGTTATTACCATTTACTAGTCATACACACCAAAGAAGCTCAGAAACAACAAGTGACCCATGGGTCATGACGCTCAGCTGACCGGGAAGAGATTTGCAAAAGGAAATTTTATCATCTGAATGGTAGTATATAACCATTCAACTGAAGCATCAAACAGATGAACTAACAGGCTGAGATTGTGTCTGTATTAATATATCTCGAAAACAGAGAAAAAATGCGTAGACTTTAAAAAAATACAGGTGGCTCCACCAGTCTGCAGAAACTAATAAAAACACTTAATAGTCAATATCCATGCAAAGAAGCATGGTGGTCTCTGGATTAGTTGTTCAGATACTTCAGCTTTTGTATTTCCCATTATTCTGAGGGATACTTTGAAGTCCTATAGCTTGAAGTATATGGGTAACAGAGACCTAATTTCAGGTTTCTTTTCATGGGCCTCCTTGCATGACAAGAATGAAGTTTCTAGGTCCAGTTGTTACAATTTGTACCCTGTTGACAGATAACCACATCTTTAAAGGTGTCAAAAATAGAGAAAATAATTCGTAAAAATTTGAAAAAAAATAGAGGTGGCACACCCAGTCTGCTGAAACTGATAGAACATGTCATGATCAATATGTATGCCAAATATCATGAGCATCAGTGTTGTAGTTATTGAGATACTGGAGTTTTTGTATGAAATTTTTCACTATTCTGGGGGGTACTTTGGGGCCCCATAGCTTGCAGGAAATGGGTAACAGACCTAATTTCTGTTTTCCATGGAGACTTTCCATAGGTCTTTGAGAAGGTCAAGAATAAAGATTCTAGGTCCAGTCTTTACAATTTGTGCCCTGTTAACAGATGTCCAAATTTTCAAGGTCTCAAAAATAGAAAAAAAAATAATTAAAAAATCGAAAAATACAGATTGCGCCACCAGTCTGCAATAACTGATGAAACATCTCATGATCAATATGTATGCCAAAAATCATGACCATCAGTGATGTAGTTAATAAGAAATTGAAGTTTTTGTATGAAATTTTTGACTATTCTGGGGTATACTTTGGGGCGCCATAGCTCGAAGGATATGGATAATAAGACCTTATTTCAGGTTTTCATGCAGACTTTTAATAGGCCTCTCAGAATGTCAAGACTGAAGACTCTAGGTCCAGTCTTAATGATTTGTGCCCTGTTAACAGATGTCCACATTTTTAAAGGTCTCAAAAATAGAGAAAAATTCGTAAAAAATCGAAAAAAATAGAGGTGGCTAACCAAGGCTGCAAAAACTGATGAAACACTCCATGATCAATATCCATGCAAACAATTATGGTGATCTCTGCATTAGTTGTTCAGATACTTCAGCTTTTGTATCAAATTTTCCATTATTCTGAGCTGTACTTTGGAGTGCCATAGCTCAAAGGATATGGGTAACAGAGACCTAATTTCTGTTTTCCATGGAGACTTTCCATAGGTCTCTCAGAATGTCAAGAATAAAGATTCTAGGTCCAGTCTTTACAATTTGAACCCTGTTGACAGATAACTACATCCTTAAAGGTCTCAAAAATAAAGAAAAAATTGTAAAAATTTGAAAAATACAGGTGGCGCCACCAGTCTGCAGAAACTGAAGAAACATATCATGATCAATATGTATGCCAAAAATCATGACCATCAGTGATGTAGTTAATCAGATATTGAAGTTTTTTTATGAAATTTTTCACTATTCTGGGGGGTACTTTGGGGCCCCATAGCCCAAAGGATATGGGTAACAGAGACCTAATTTCTGGTTTCAATGAAGACTTTTCATAGGTCTCTCAGAATGTCAAGACTGAAGATTCTAGGTCCTGTCTTTACAATTTGTGCCCTGTTAACATATGTTCACATTTTTAAAGGTCTCAAAAATAGAGAAAACAATTCGTAAACTAGATGTGTCGGAATGACACGAATGCGTTGCTTGGAGCAAATCAGAAATATTTGTTAAATTTTGTGAATTTTTTTAAGTTCAGGAGGTGTCATATGGTCAAAAGTAGGTCAACAAGGGCAAAATGCAAACTTGATCTGTAATGGGTCATTATCAAGCAACACACCAAAAATCAGGCCAGTATCTGCAGGCATTGTGAAAAAAAAGTCCATACATGTGAATTTTCCATAAAAATTTCTGTCTTTAATGAAATTTTCTATGTTTAGGAGCTGAAAAACAATCAAAAGTAGGTCAACTGGGACGAAATGCATACTCGATCTGTAACTGTCATTATCTGCCCAAACATAAAACAAGTCAGCTACAAGACTGAGCTTGTGTACCTGGTAGTAGCAAAACAAGAAAAACAACAAATGATTTTATTATTTTTGCTGTTGTTTTGAATAAATATTATGACCATATAATATGTTTCTTAAAAGGTCTAAAAAAATAAAGTGAAAAATGTAAAAATAACAAAAAAATACAAGTGGTGCCACTAGTCTGCATAAACACTCCATGTTCAATATCGGTGCAAAGAACCATGGGGGAAAATGCATCAGTTCTTTGGATACTTGAGCTTTTGTATTAAATTTTGCATTATTCTGGGGGGTAATTTCAGATTTCCAAAGAGACTTTTCAAAGGCCTCCCTGCATGTCAAGAAAGAAGATTCTAGGTCCAGTCATTATGATTTGTGCCCTGTTAATATATGACCAAATCTTTATTCTGGGGGGTACTTCAGAGCCCCATATCTAACAGAATATGGGTAACAGGGACCTTATTTCGGGTTTCCATGAAGACCTTTTATGGGCTTCCCTGGAGGTGAGGACAGAAGTTTCTTGGTCCAGTCATTATGATTTGTGCCCTGTTTACAGATGACCAAATGTTTAAAGATCACAAAAGTAGAGTAAAAAAACGTAAAAAATAAAAAAAAAATATAGGTGGCGCCACCAATCTCCAGAAATTGATGAAACACTCCATGATCAATATCCATGCAAAGAATCATGGTGATTAATGCATTAGTTGTTCAGATACTTGAGCTTTTGTATTAAATTTTGCATTATTCTGGGGGGTACTTCAGAACCCTATAGCTCGGAGAATATAGGTCACAGTGACCTAATTTTAGGTTTACAAGGAGAATTTCCATAGACCTCCCAGGATGTCAAGTAAGAAGATTCCAGGTCTAGCGGTTACGATTTGTGCCCTGTTAACATACAGACGCCTGGATGGCCGGACGGACGACGGACAAAAGGTGATCCCTATAGCTCAGATGACTTACAGTCAGCTGAGCTAAAAATTGAAAAAATTCAGGTGGCGCCACCAGAATGCAGAAACTGATGAAACATTTCATGATCAATATCCATGCAAAGAATCATGGTGATCAATATAATAATTGTTCAGATACTTGAGCTTTTGTATCAAATTTTCCATTATTCCGGGGGGTACTTCGGAGCCCCATAGCTCAGAGGTTATGGGTAACAGAGACCTAATTTCAAGTGTTTAAGGAGACTTTTCATGGGCCTCTCAGCATGTCAAGAGAGAAGATTCTAGGTCCAGTTGTTACGATTTGTGCCATGTTAACAGATGACCACATCTTATGAGGTCTCAAAAATAGAGAAAAAAATTCGTAAAATAAAAAAAATACAGGTGGCGCCACCAGACTGCAGAAACTGATGAAACATTCCATGATCAATATCCATGCAAAGAATCATGGTGATCAATGCAATAGTTGTTTAGATACTGGAGCTTTTGAATCAAATTTTCCATTATTCTGGGGGGTATTTCGGAGCCCCATAGCTCAGAGGTTATGGGTAACAGAGACTTAATTTCAGGTTTCCAAAGAGACTTTTCATGGGCCTCCCGGAATTTTAAGAGAGAAGATTCTAGGTCCAGTCATTACAATTTGTGCCCTGTTAACAGATGACCACATCTCAAGAGGTCTCAAAAATAAAGAAAAAAATTCGTAAAAATCGAAAAAATATAGGTGGCGCCACCAGACTGCAGAAACTGATGAAACATTCCATGATCAATATCCATGCACAGAATCATGGTGATCAATGCAACAGTTGTTCAGATACTTGAGCTTTTGTATCAAATTTTCCATTTTTCTGGGGGGTACTTCGGAGCCCCATAGCTCAGAGGTTATGGGTAACAGAGACCTAATTTCAGGTTTCCAAGGAGATTTTTCATGGTACTCCCTGGATGTCAAGTTAGAAGATTCCAGGTCCAGTGGTTACAATTTGTGCCTGGTTAACGGACAGACAGACGGACAGACAGACGGACAGACAGACGGACGACGGACAAAGAGTGATCGCTAAAAATAAAAACATGTATATAGAGTATAGTAAGGTGAACTGTGCAGATAACATCACCCTAAAATGATACACTACATCTTTTTCGAAGTATGAGCTGTTTTAAATGCCTAAATGACCTAAACGAGGGTGTCAAGGTTGTAAAAGTTTGAAACACTGAATACAAAGCTGTTGAGCCTCAAAGGGTGGAGGGTGGAAGACGGGGGCTGGAGGGGGGGGGGGGGGGGGGAGTTCTGGACCACCTGGACCCCCCCCCCCGGATCCGCCACTAGTTATTGTACTATTAGTATATTGTAGATATTTATCCCAGATAAATGTGTTTCTGTCTCATTTATTTTATTAAATGCATGACAACACCTTGTTAAGAATAAAATTAATTTGAGTGTATTTTGGTGGTAATTAACCTTGACCTTGACCCAGTATAGGTGACCTTGACACAATACACCTGCAACACCTTCCCCATTGAACTCAGGATGATGAAAAAGCCGTATTTCGATACCAAAATCAATTAATTCAAATCACATAATGCAGAAATATGGCATTTTCTCTATACTGATAGCAGCCATCTTGGATTTAAACAAAATGGCCGCCAGAAGGGTCGGCGAATGTGCTTCAATTAATTTTTTTATTCCTTATGATATATATTAACACTGGGCAAAGAGCCAAAATTTTATCCAGAAGTGCACTTTTCTAGCACTAAGGGCTCCCACTAGTTATTAACGAATCTGACTGATCATCCTTCATTTAAGGATAGGGTTTGATTGTTTTGTTCTGATTGAATCTAATTTGGTTGGAATTGATAATGGTGATTCTTGACGTGAGAACTCGACATCGGCCGTTATATAAGGTTCCATTGAAACCATGTACCAGGCAGTCAACATACACAACAGTTTTTTTTGTCGTGTATAACTTGTACGTTTCACGATTTTATTTCGAGTTAAGTACTTTTAGAAGGAGTACGTGTAGGCGATAGGGCTGGCACGAGATTAAGTTTTAGTAATTAGATATATAATCCTGCATAGGTACATATGTTAACTTGCACAGCACTAGCGTCCATTTCATATTTATTCACAATTTACAAAAATACTATTATAAACTCGTGGGCCTTGACGCTTAGCTGGCTAGCACAGTATTATGGCCTAATAGTTACAAGTTTCAGTGACAATGTTAAAGAGGTCCAATCATCTATGTGACCTTTATGAACTAAAAGTAATCTCTTGAAGCTTTTATAAAAAAGACCGAAAAACGTGGATACAACGACACACAGGCTGCTTGTTTTGTTTATATCAATATGTTTATTATGTGTGTGGGCCCGCAAAAATAATCTAAACAAATTCAACAAAGCCATCTTGCGGCAAGGTAGAAAAGCCAGGGCTTTGAACATTGGGTTTCATAACAAATGACCTTTGTACCTCCGCATATATGCAACCTACCACCTTAGGTTACAAGTTTTTTACCGTTTGTCAACATTGATATGTTTACAACCACGTCGTTGGTGAACAGGTGCATACGTCCTTCACGGAGGCATTAAAAGAACTTTTCATAACAGAATTACCTTTAGATCATTTATATATACACAGAGGAAGCCAGATCACATAAATTTTCTTTTTCAAAGGTCGATGAAGGGGTAGTTTTAACGAATTTTATTTCAGTTTGTTCAAGTATTGCATAGGAATAGTTCTGTTTAAAGCCCAAATACATGATTGCTGAGCTGAATTATAATTCACTAGTATGAAACCAAAAAGTGGTAGTTGGAAAGTTTGGAAAAATGGTGTTACGCTTCAGGAGTTTCTTTAATTTTTGGGAAATTGGGCTTTACATATGACGCCTATATAAAGTTTATCATCCGAATGCAAGTTCAGAGTTAAACAGACACATGTCAGTCTTCAAAATCCGTATAAAATTTTTTAATAAAGGTGGTGCCACTGGCTTATTAGAGCAAATTAGAGTAACCAAGATGATTAGGAGAAAGTGAGAAACTGAAGCTTTGTTTTGGTAATATTTAAGATTTTAAGTGACATTAGTATCCTATAAGATTGTAACATAGGCATTTAACACAATGTGTTCACCAAGTGAGCGATATTACAAGCATCACTGGCCCATCACCCTGTTACCTATCTGAACAACCACCGTACTAAGTAAATATGGACCCCTTACTTTGACTGCCTATCAACGTAAATTATGCTAAAACCTCAATGATTAAGCTTATGACAACTTTTCAATCTTCCTACTAAGCTGCTTCCACTCATACTCTTATGCTTGTAATATCGCTCAACCAGTCACTACATTGAGTCAAGTGCCTGTGGGTTGTAGCCATTGGTGCACTGATACATCACTGTACAGAGTTATATATCATACAGTCATATATCATACAGAGTCAAATATCATACAGAAGTCATATATCATACAGAAGTCATATATCAGTCAAGGTCATATATCATACAGAAGTCATATATCATATAGAGTCATATATCATACAGAGTCATATATATTATAGAGTCATATATCATACAGAAGTCATATATCATATAGTCATATATCATATAGAGTCATATATCATATTGAGTCACATGTACAGACATATTTCATATAGTCATATATCATACAGAAGTCATATATCATAGAGTCATATATCATACAGAGTCATATATCATATAGAGTCATATATCATACAGAAGTCATTCGGACACAACAAAAGATCTGAACGCGTTTCAAAATGCAGACATACTCCTAATCCCCATATATTTTCGCTCAACCATGCTTCCTTTGTGCTACAGTATTGTTACGGAACCTAATAACAACAGATCACGTAGTCGTGACGAGCATAAATTTTGTTACGGAAAACAGTTTCTGTAACACTAGGCAACTTGGAATATCTAGGGGAATGAATAAGGAAGTCAGTGGTTTTTGTTAACAAATAATTATAATTTAAACAATCCTAACATTACAATACAATAAATCAATACAATTACACAGTAAAACAATAAAAATGTACATTACCAGAGTGTCCAGATACTTGGCTTTTCTGGATACCACCACTGTCACAACTCAACAAGTCCTTTAACATAAATATTCTAGATGAAAAGTTCATGCAAATCTTCTCGATAAAAGTCCAATTCAATCAATAAATCAATCTATTGTAATCCAAAAGTGAAGTTCTGGTTATAATCCCAAAGCCACACTGAGATTATCTATAAGTTCTGCAATTATCGGAAAGGTCCCAAAACTGACTAACACTCTTCCGTGTCCGCTGAAATTTTTCTCCCTCTCTCTTTTTTTCGGCTCTAAACACAGCCCCTAATTTAAAGCTTTTTCATCTGAAAATACTAGGAAATGGAAATCCCAAAGAACAATACACACGTTACAGGAACATACTTGAAACATCTAAAACAATGAACGCTGTGTTTCTACACTTCAGACCCCACAAGCGAGCCAGGCTATCTCGCAGGTCTCCCATGGCAATGAACTATGCCGGCCTAACAGACACATTTAACACTCCTGCGTTCAATAAAACAGATACATGTAACAGTAAATAATAACAGAATAACATCAACCGTCCGTTGACTGCTCACATCTGACGATAGTGATTACATTAAAACAGGTGTTCATGTGTAACTGACAATTTTCAAAATAAATCTTGTATTTTTATACACAGCACATACCGTTTTTAACAAGAGCGGTATAGAGTCCACTCTTAATCTCATACAATCTATAAAGGCCACTCTGGAAGGTTCACATATACAAGCAAACTTCATGACCTCGAGATAGCAAAGTATAACCACAGTGTAAAACCATAGTAAACAAGTTACTAGACTATCCATGATAAATTATCATGTACAATCAAACCGAAGGTCCTAAGTGCGTACCTTGCATTAATATTGGAAAGCAACATAACTCATCATGACAAGGCCGAGGATAGACCGATGTGAGAATTTTCTTAAACAATTGCCCTCATGGTTGCTTTTCTTGGTGGGAGCGTCGCTGGGTGTACATTTCATTGTATTTGTGGCACCGAGTTGGTACGGCGGAGCGAATGGACAGACTGGACTGTAGCGGTGGTGCACGTACTCGCCAGCCGAATGTCACAATGATCTGAGACATCACAATGGTGAGCTCAAGCTTCACTTGAATCTATTGAACTCCATTCAAATACCTCGGTCCTCTGTCTTTTTATGCAGCAATTCATATAAATATATTATATATATATATATATTTAAGCTTCACTATCGATATATATATATATATATATATATATATATATTATATATATATTGTTACAAAGACAAATAATTCAGGGGAAATTACTGGGCCGATCCGGGATTCGAACCAATGTCGGTGGCGCACTAGTCCGGCGTACCAACCGCTTTGCTAGAACAGCAAGCTTTACTAGCGAGACAGTTCGGTCCGCTTTTATGTCACCCCCTAAATATATATATGTGTGTGTGTGTGTGTGTGTGTAAGAGGGTGTGTGTGTTTGTGGTTTGATAACGTTATGAAACGTACAACATTTTTTGCTGGTTTTTAATAGATAAATGTTTGTGAATTTATGAATGGTGTGTCAGAGGCCACAAGGATCACGCCGAATGATTTCTTTGCTTGCTTTGCAGGCTTTTTGCAGGCTTGCTTTGCAGTTGACTGCAGGGTTTACAAGTTGTGTTAATAATTAATTGAAAGTGTTTTGTGTGCCTATATGATTTGTTCTGAGCATAGTTTTTTTATCAATGTTCACACTTGGTTGAAACATATATAATTATAATTCTTTTATAAAGGTAGGACCACTGTGTTATCTTGAAACCACATGGATGGCCCATCCTGAATAATTTCGTTGTGTTATTTAGGTCTAATAATTTTTAATCTTTCAAGATCCTATGACTACCCCCCCCCCCCCCCACCTCCCCCCCCCCCCCCCTCTCTGGAGTGTATGTATATATTGTTTTATTTGACCTTTATATTACATAAACTGCTGCACTCAGACAAGTTTTTATATTCTGAAAATTAAGTTCGTTCTATACTCTGAAGTGTGTGAAAATTTAAGATTTTCCTGTCTAGCTGATTTAAAAAAAGTAATATTTTGTAAATGTATCTATTTACAATTTAATTTTACATTAATATTTCTGAGCCAATTAATATGCAAAATATTCCATTCAGCGATTACTCGATACCACTTGACCCTGGACCTTCTAAATTGACATCCATGGAAGTCGATGAAAAAAATCTCCCCGACACCTGAAATTAGGTCACGGTGACCAAATTCTCCAGGTTGCGGGGCCTGTTATTGCACCCCATAATAATTACCATTTTGGTACTAAAGCTTCATGCAGTATTTGAATACCTAATGCATTGATTTTATTGATTCTTTAGATACAATGATCATGTGTTTTATTATTTCCTGAGGACTGGTTGCGCCACATGTATTTTTTTTATGTTTACGCATTATTTTCTCTACTTTTGAGGCAGTGCGGCCTTTAACAAGGCACAGACCACAACCATCAGACCTACAAATTTCTAACTGTATGTTTAGGAAAGTCCTGGGCAGATCTTCTCAGAAACCTTAAATTAGGTCATAGTGACCTATATTGTTCAAACTATGAACCGAAACATGATTTGGAGCACCCATGCAGTGAGTCAGGCGGGGTGCAAACTGTAACCGTTAGGCCTAGACTCTGATTAAGCAGTATCCAGGGAGGTTCTTGGCAAATATCAATTGGAACCTGAAACTAGGTCATAGTGATCTATATGCTGCGAGCAACTCTCAAAAAATATTATTTTTAGCACCCAGGCAATCCAACCGGGTACAAAACATTACTGTTCGCCCTAGAACCTTGATAGATGACATCAAGGGATGTCCTTGGCCAGGCTCCTTTGAATCCTGAAATTCGGTCTTTGTGAGGTGTGGGCTATAGTTCAGAACATGTTTTAACACTGATGAAGTCATTTAGGCAAACACCAGTACGATTGGACCTTATAATTCAAGGAGGTCTTGGCAAATTGATCTATAACACCTTATATTAGATCATCATGACCCATATTTTGTAAGCTAAGGGCGGTAAACGTAATGTTGAGCATTAAGGGCAAAAAGCATGATTTTGAGCACTTTGGAAGTCATTCTACTCATTGTTCAAGATTCCTTACCTCGTTAATATTGCTTCAGTGTGTGGCCAAAATTGAATAGAAAACGTAATTAATAGAAACTAAGCATATGCTTTAATCTTGTAAATTGAACGACCAACCCAATAAAAATATATAAATTATAAAATAAATCATAAAGTCAAAATTGACCACCCATATTAAAAATACTAGTTTGGGTTATTTAATTAATTATAAAATGCTCAGGTATTCAGAGATATGCTCTAACATATTTATACACACTTCTTAGACAGTTCTGGGACCCGTAATTAAGTCCTTTGTCGTTGCAGTTGGTTTTTTCTTTAAGTTGGGTTTGCATTTTAACCTAATTTTGTCCACATATAATCATTTCTGGTTAAAAGTTGGTTGCGTGGTTAAAATGATTTTATGAGTGACTTTATTTTGTTTTCAGCACTTGGCTGTCAGTAAAGTGTGATCAGCTTGTGTATACAGGCATTGTATATACCACTATAGAGAAGTAAAAGTGTATTCATCATGTATTTTCTTTTTTTAGATTAATGCCTGATATACAGGTATATAATTTCAACTTGGCAAATTTTTCAGTATTAAAAAAAGAATTCTACAACAATTCTCTTTTTTCCAGTGATAATAAACTTTAAGAATAAAAATGTTTCTTGTATGAAATAATATAATTCTAGCTCTACAGTTTTATCGTGTGGGTAAAATTCACTTGTAAGCTTTGAGTTCTTAGGCCCTTGTTTAAGTATACTATCCAGAACGTATTAAAGTTACGTTTATCTTACATCCTGATTTTTGTCGTTATTACTGTGAGGTGTTTGTATTTACAAGAGCGCGTGTCCAGACAGACAATTGTTTGCGGTTCTGTCTAAATCCTGCTTTCTGTCAACTTTTCGTATAGATTTTTGCAAACATACTTTTTTCAAAACTTTGATGATAATGTAACTAAAAATCGATGTTTCCATTTTTTTACCACCATCCTTTATAAGTTGCAGCTTTATTAAAACCCGGGTTACATATGAATTACTCGAAAACAGCCATTATAGACAGGGCTAACCGAAGAACAATTTAATAATCCTCAATAGAAAACTTTACTTAGTTATTGTGGGGTTAAGTTTCCCTGTAGAATCGATTTCTGCTACCAAAAATATTGTATTGTGAATATTTAATGAGATTTAATGTGCATTCATTTGCATATATGAAAAATTAGTGGATTTTATAATATAATAAATTAATATATTGATTATATGGCATGAAAAATTTAAATTTGATAAGATATAACGTATGTATATAAAAAAAAACATATTTTTTATTTTAAAAATGCAGATAAATTATGCAAATTAGACAAATTATTGAGATTTTAGGTAGTTGTCTTTTCATAAGATCATAACGAAAACAGTTGCTTAATAATTCACTTAATAACGGTTATATGTATTGATTTTCATTTTTATGGCTTATTTACATATTTGCGTCATTTATTAAACTATTTGCACATATAATTACATTTGTATGTATATTTCCAATGAGAATAGCGATACTGATTGGATTTTTTAATTGAACGTGATTTAGGAACATATATATATAGTGATATTAAATGGTTTGCCTGCTGATTTATTAAATTGGTCTTCCCCTCTACTTGTCAAATGGATATATAATTAGCTAATTTTTATATGTAATGAGCAACGGGTCGAATCATGAATTTCGTTTGGTTTATTTTGCGTATAATACTGCACCGATTGGTTATTTATTTCAAGGTGTGCTTGCTTAGGTGCTGCTGTTTAAGGAATCATTACTGTTTGAAACCCCAATATCTAAATCCATTCCAAAAGTGGTTTATATTCATATTTGACCCAATGAAGTATACATTATTTCAAACCTCGTACAGTGATCTTTCTGATAGTATACATATTTTATGATTTTCACTCATTTTCACAAGATTTTGTAACATTTAAAAAACATTTTAAAAGGTATACTATTTTAAGCCCCCGAAACAATAATCCGCATTTTAAAGGACCCAAAAATGTTTTTTTTTTTTTTTTTGTTTTTCCTTTATCATGATTCTATCTACCCTAAAACTGAAATTCTAAGTTTTTATTCAACAATTTATTGAATGAAAATTTAAAATTTAAATTTTAGGGTAGACTGAATCAAAACTGTACCCTCCAGTATCTTCCACTGAATATAAAATTAGCTATTCAGCATATATAATGAGCGAAATAAGCACGCAGCATATACAAGTTACGGCAAATATTATATAACGGACTTTTATGTAATGAAAAAAGAATACAATATGCACTCGCGTATACGGTATGTAAAAAAATTTAAGTATGATACGTAGGTATTATACATTTTTATGCATTTGTTACACTCTGTATAGCATAATGTAAACAGAAAGTATTATTTCTGTAACATGTAACGTCGGAATAAGTGTGATTTCAGGGCCTATGTTCTGACAAGTCAAAATTAATAGACTCAAAAAAGAGCATGCAGTAGTCTTTTATCCTAATACCCTTATATTTAAACATGTATACAATACTGGCTTATTACTTGGATGTTGAACAGGCACTTTCCTGTGTACACATCGTCCGTAGTGATCAAATGTACGCTCTGTGAACTGAAATCCGCATTTTTGTTAAATTTGCTATTTTTTACAAAAAAACCCTCTGCATATATGCCCAAAGGCATAAACTGCAAACATCCATACTCCTGGAAGGGAAAATACACTCGTTCACGTTCAGCCAAACAACACACGAACATGAGTTTATCATCCTTTGTTCCTTATTTCTATTATATAATGCTAAAATGCATGAATTAAAATATTTCCTTAATTTAGTGCAACAGGTTGAAAGTAAATAAACATTTTAATATGTGCACTATCTCACGCTTTGAGTCCATTTTGACTCAATACAAAAATTTCCCGGAAAAAGTATCATGACACATGGACTTTTTATATCCAGTTTACCTGTTTACTTTTTATGGTTCTGTGTGTGAGTAAACACAGTTCACGTGTCTGTTCACCATAAAATGACTATGTAACCAGAGGTCCGATCATGCGCATGCGCGACAAGTTCCCAACAAGGAGATAAGAGGAAAGACAGAAGAAACATCGGTTGTGCGGTACAGCTACCAGGTGGCGTGGGCGCTGTGTTTATGGCCTTGATCGAGCCCGTTTTAGCTTTTTCTCTACTTGTTTACAGGAGTAAGCAAACGATTTTGGAACGAAATACTTGTAGAGAAATTAATGTTTTATGAGGAAAATGCTGTGTTTCATGTATATCTAACATGCCTAGCTGGTATGTGAATATGTCCCTTTAATATATTTATAAGATACATGTACAATCTTGGTTGCTCACACCTTGACATAAATAACCAATGGATGATTTAAACCAAATTGGGTAAATATATATCACCCTTAACTTTAAAAAATTGGTTGGAAGCAGACATTTACCGTTTAATCACACTGAATATATGCTTTAAAATAACTTTTTTTTCAAATTTTCACATCAGTATCGCTATTCCAATTTTTTTTATAGAAATACGTTGTATCTTAGCATATTTCAATATTTACCTAATTACTTTACTCTTTCCTACTGTTTCTATAAAACGCCATATTATCAACTAGCTGATAAACCTGTTATACCGGGGTCGGGGAGATGTATTAAATGATATGAATAATGGCTCTTTTTTATCTAAAAGTTAAACGAAAATATAGATTTTCAGTGGCATACTCTCTAAATAAGATATTATAAATATTTTTTTTACATTTATTTTCTGGCGCTGTGTTCGTGGAAAGAAATTCATACACCGGTATGTTTACCTTAAAGAACTGGTCAGTGATTATGATGACATCTGCGAAGCGGAATAGGACGCGGGGGCATTCAAGTTTTCGATGATCTTTAGTTACTATTGTTGGACGTATAAGGAATAGGTTGATGTGAGGAGGACATGAAAGATGAATTAAATGTAGGTTTTAAGGCAAGGAAGCTGTTCCTGAAGAAAGAAACGGAAATATGCATACCTCGTTAGTAGCAGAAGCGGACCCAAGGGTAGTCCAGGGGGTCCGTACCCCTTTTCAGCCACCGCAACCCTTTTTAATCGTAACAGACCAATTTTGAGGCCTGAAACCCCCGCCCCCACCCCAACCTTTTCCGGAAATTTGGACTTAATTTTTAATTATTTGAATAATTTTATTAGATTTTGTCATTAATCCTCCTGTGTTAAACCCCTCCTTTTCATAAAACGAGAGTCATGCGTTGTTCACATTTACTGATCACGCACGAGGGTTAAATGTCAGGCCATTCGTGCTTAATGCCGTCATTCAAAGCAGATTTTATTCATATACACAATAGACTTAATCCTGCGCTGGATGTTGATTGTGTTACATGGCTTGTCTTGAATGACCAGATCACCAGGCGACCACCCAGGCAATCCGGTCTTTGCCGAAGGCAGTTCGGCTGTTTACGGTGGTAACCTCTACGTCAATAAAAAATCACGCCAAAATCACTCAAAATGATGTGTACATTGAAAATTATTTATTCTTATATCGGCGAGCACAATGCGGGAACAATTACCTTTAAAATGAGTTATGGCTCAGTGTCATACGCAACGTGGTTTTATAGAACATCGCGAACAAATATGGACCGATTTCATTTTATAAGTATTCCTTATTACTTATTATACTTATTACCGCATCAAAACACCCGGGCTTTCGCCCGTTTCGGAGATAGGACGTTCAGGACCCGGCTCACCTCCGCGGAGCCAAAAATAAGGGCCGCCCGTAGTCACCAGACGACCTTTTGGGCAGGTCTCCTAAACTTCACTTTTACCAATCCGACTTTTGTGGATATGTCAGACATGCCTTCAAAACAGAACAAAGTTTGATGCATGGCACAGGCTAGACGTCCACAGTGGGCGTCGCAACTGGAAAAGCAGGGTATACCAATGATATGGGATATCTTGATACCTTGATTGACAATATCAGAACTTTTTAGGTACACTTTTTAGGCGTAACTAGGCTCCATTAGGCTTACTTACTGAGGACAAGGGGCTTCATTCTCCATTTTGGCGTAATAGGTATTAAAATTCGAAATGTCGAGCCTCACTTTTATATCTCGGTCACCTTTTTATGCTAGAGTGGTCTAGATTTCTGAATAGGGTAGCCTTTGGTAAGTTTTCACGGTTTACTGTTATAAGTCTCGTTAGGGTTCGCGTCAAACGAAAAGAAATTGGGCAACAACTGTTTTAATTAAGGCACATTTTATGCTAAAGTTCTAGTTTTCAGCTACAGATAGCATTTGACAAGCTTATATTGATTCAGCTACAAGTTGCAACACCTTTGCTCTCAAATGAGAATAAGAACAGAAATGTTATCAACTTGTTCAATATTCTAGCTAGAAAATTCTAGTTTACTGCTCTTGGTAGCATTTGATAAGCTCTCAGTGACTACACTACAAGTCTGGTGATATTTCAAACTAAAAGAAGCGAGAGTTCAAGAACATGTTCATAAGTCATAACCCTGTAACGCTTTATGCTTGAGAGGTCTGGTTTTCTGCATGGGTATAAGCTGTACCTGATCTAGTTTCGTCAAATAACGCTCGTTTGAATGGTATCGTTTACAACTGTAGGCGACTATGTCACGATTACATCTTATTTAAAACAATGTATTTCAAGAATACCACATTTGAAATAAGCATAATGTGGATTTTTTTTAGACAGACAGACAGAAGGCTGCCTGTGCGATGATGGTTGTTGCACTAGGTTGTCTCATTATGGCAACGGTCTGTGCCATCCTCTACCATTGTGCAACGGCCGAGGCAACAGTCATGAAAATACAAGTACCGGGATTATTTGTAGCAGGTAAACATATATAAAATGACAATTATCATAATAATACATTGTTTTTAAATACCACATAGTATCAAGCTGGTAATAATTTTATTTAGTGAATTTGATATGAAACCAAAAACTGCATTGTGTTTATATATTTCCGCATTGCTGTTTCAGCGGCGACTACCTTGTCGGCCGTGATACTGTGGGGTTCCAGTAGTGGGTTTTTTCGATAGGTTCTAGGAGGCAAAGTGTCGTACCGTTGGGCGTACCTCCTCGCCATTTGCTCTTGTGTTCTTACATCAATGGTAGGAATGCTGGCCGGATTCCATTTATGGAGGTCCCGTTGCAATAGCTCTACAAACAATACAAATGGTAGCCACAACAATAAATCTTTTCGCTGTGGAGATCTGGATCATTCTTCAAGAAATACACAGGACGATCCCGAACGAAGAACCACGAACAGAAAAGACAGGAACGCGGTCCACAATAAACCCGAGAGAAGGGGCTCAGAAAGAAAGGATGACTACAAGGCAACCCAGGAACCCGAACGAAGACGCATAGACCAAGAAGAAAGGAACAGGGGGTATGGCGGACCCGGGAGAAGGGGCTCAGAAAGGGAGGATGACTATCAGACACAGAACAAACGTGAACGAAGAGGCACAGACAAAGATTATAGACATGAGGAGTACAATGTAACCGGGGAAAGGGGCCCGAAAAGGGAGGATGGCCATATGGTGCGGCTAAAACCAGAACGAAGACATACAGACAAAAAAGAATGGCACGGGGGGTATAGTGGACCGGGGGCGATTGGCTTAGAAAGGGAGGACGACTACACTGGGCGCCGTGAAACAGGAGACGGAAGAGAATATATTCCCAGTGGGCACGGTGAATCCGAAGAAAGACACATAAATAAAGGGGAATGGAGCAGCATTGAGCGCGATAAACTAGGGCGAGGGAGCAAACAGGACGAAGACAGCGTCACAGGAAACAGAGGAGGTAGGCCTGCAAAGGTTGCTCAAAGGGAAGGGTCTGCTGATAAGACGCTAGGATCAAAACCGATAACCTTGAGTGATGGAACTTCCTATATGAATTCAGAAGATAAGGCTTTCGAAGGCTTTAATAGTAAACAACCAGCCAACACTAAATCTGGTAGTGAGAAGAACGCCGATGTAGGAAGTGCTAAATATAAACAAGAGGAACAAGTGACTAAAGAAGCAGACAGAAATCGGCAGAGTGCTGTTTTTAGTGTTATATATGACGATACTACTCCCCTGCAAGACCAATCACAAGATACTTCCAATTGTTAGTATATGTTTTCGAATTGCTGTAAACAAAGCAACCAGGTGCAATCAGTGATGTGTAAATCCTTTATTCCTTTATCTTCCCAGCCTGGTGTAACTATGAAGCTATTGCAGCATTACTAAAATAAATCATTCATTAATGTGATTTGTATATACGTGTGTTGCTACGTAGGAACCATTGTTTTTTAATATAAAAAGCATGAAGGACAACAAACAAATATTTCCTTTGCGATGGTAACAAACGCATCTATCCTGTCATCTGTAGGTTTCCCCATACCGGAAGTAACTTGTGTCCCTTTAAAAAATGCTTGACCCCGTTAAAATATATTAATATGCTGCAGGCCATTTCCATGGTGATTCATATAGCTTTAGACATTTAGGCATGTATGAGTGTATTAGAGGATCTTAAGATATTTCAGATAAAGACTGTAATGGATGTAATAACGTTGTGATTTCTTATTTTTTATTGATAATTGATTTCGATCATAATTTCTTTTCTCGTGCATTCTTTGATTTGTTTTGCGCAGCTCACTTCCTGTTGTAAAAAGCTATAGTGATTATCCATCATCCTGCAGACCGGTTGTCTGGCTGTCCGTGAGAAAGGCATAAATCGTAACGAATGGACGAAGAAATTTCTAACTAAACCATGTAATTTCGTCCTTGTGGCTAGAAGATCACATGACGGAGGTACTCATGTGGTCAAAGACGTATTTATGATTAGTTGCTGACCGTGCTTCTGAACGACGCTACCTAACGTGACACATTTTTTTTCTTACACTGCCAGAAACCAAATACTGAAATCGACTGATGCCGGCTCTGGTATAAATGTTACGGCACCACTCAACAGAACGGTTTTTGATGTGACAAATGAAATGATGCGTCAAAGTTACTGGGGTCACAATAAGCCTAGACTTGCATAAATTTGACCTTGAAGATCAAGGTCAAGGTCACAGGATTTCTATCATGTCCAAGATTTTGGTGGGAACAAAGTGTTTCTAATTTTTGAGGAAAATATGCAGCCCTTCAAAAGTTATCTCGTTCATAAGACAATAACTATAATAACACTGATTTGACCTTGAAGATTCTGGTCAAGGTCACCAGGTTTCAAACTCGTCCGAGAACATGACTGTACAAATGTTGTACCATACTTTAGGACAAAATGTGGAATACTTCAAAAGTTATGGGGTTCACAAAAATGTCATATTTCTGCAGATTTTCCCTTGAAGATGAAGGTCAAGGTCACTGTTTTTTAACTTGTCCTTGATTTTAGTATGAACAATTGCTGTGCCAAATATGAGGACAAAATGTTTAATACTTCAAAAGTTATGGGGTTCTTAAAAATTTTACATTTTGGCAGATTTGACCTTGAAGGTGATGGTCAAGGTCACCCGTTTTTCGAAATCTTCCAAGAACTTGGCAAGAACAATATGTGTACCAAATTTGAGGACAAAATGTACGTTGAATACTTCAAAAGTTATGGGTTTCACAAAAATTTCACATTTTGACAGATTTTACTTTGAAGATGAAGGCCAAGGTCACTGGTTTTCAAACTCCTCTTAGATTTTGGTATGGACAATTGAGTGTTTCAAATTTTGGCGGAAAATATGCAAAGTTATCGCGTTCACAAGATATCCTACAGATGAGGACGACGATGCCAGATGATGGCACTGAAAACAACATGGGGAGGGGGGAGGGGTACCCACCAGTCTACAGGAACTGATGAAGCACTCCATGATCAAAAAGCATGCAAAGAATCATAGCAATAGCATGATCATTTGTATCACATTTTTAATTATTCCTTGGGTACTTCAAGCCCCATTGCTCAGAGGATATGGGTAACAGAGACCTAATTTCAGGTTTCCATGATGACTTTTCATGGACCTCCTTGGTTGTCAAGTTAGAAGATTCTAGGTCAAACAGTGACCTTGTTAACAGATGACGGCTTCATTTGAAGGTCTCAAAAATAGACAAAAAAATAAAAAAATTCAGGTGGCTCAACCAGTCTGCAGGAACTGATGAAGCACTCAATGATCAAAAAGCATGCAAAGAATCAAAGCAATCAATGCATTAGTTATTCAAATACAGAAGCTTTTGTATCACATTTTTAATTATTCTTGGGTATTTACAAGCCCAATAGCTCGGAGGATTTGGGTAACAGAGGTATCCTTGAAGATTATTCATGTACCTCTTTAGATGATAAGTAAGAAGATTCTAGGTCAAACAGTGATGATTTGTGCCGTGTTAACAGATGATGCTTTATTTGAATGGTCTCAAAAATAGAAAAAAATGCGTGAAAATTCGAAAAAATACAGGCGGCGCCACCAGTCTGCAAGAACTGAAGAAACAGTTACTGGTGTGTTTGTATCAAATTTTTAAATTTATTCTTTGGGGTACTTTCGAGCACCATAGCTTGGAGAATATGGTTAACAGCGACCTAATTACAGGTCTCCAAGGATATTTTTCAATGACCTCACTAGATGTTAAGTATGAAGATTCTAGGTCCAGCAGTTAAGATTTGTGCCTTGTTAACATATTTATAGAGGTTTTATTTGAAAGTCTCAAAAGAAGAAAAAAAAACTGTGAAAATTCGAAAAAAATTCAGGTGGCGCCACCAGTCTGCAGGAACTGAAGAAACAGTCCATGATAAGTATGCATGCAAAAAATCATGGGGATCAATGCATTAGTTAATCAGATACTGGAGTGTTGATATCAAATTTGAATTATTCTGAGGGGTACTTATGAGCCCCATAGCTCCGAGAATATGAGTAACAGAGACCTAAATTCCCATTTCCACAGAGACTTTTCATGGACCTCCCTTGATGTCAAGTAAGAAGATTCCAAGTCCAGCGGTTACGATTTGTGCCTTGTTTACAATAGACAACTTCTTTGAAGGTCTCATAAATAGAGGAAAAATTAGCAAAAATAAGAAAAAATACAGGTGACGCCACCAGTTGGAAGGAACTGATGGAACACTCCATGATCAATATTTATGCAAAAAATCATGGTGATCAATGCAGTAGTTATTCAGATACTTGAGCTTTTGTATCAATTTCTTTATTATTCTGGGGGGTTCTTACGAGACCGATAGCTCGGAGAATATGGGTAACAGAGACCTAATTTCAGGTTTCGAAGAAGATTTTTTATTGGACATCCCAGGATGCCAAGTGAGCAGATTCCAAGTCCAGCGGTTACGATTTGTGTCCTGTTAACGGCCGGACGCACGGCCGGACGGACGACGGACAAAGAGTAATCGCTATAGCTCAGATGACTTTCAGTCAGCTGAGCTAAAAAATGCTCATGTGATTGCTTTCTCAGATGGTAGCGTCGTGAAGTGTACTTTCTGTTGTATTTGTTGCACCTAGCTGGTCCAACGGCGCGAATTGACAGGCTAGTATTTAACAGTGGTGCACGTTCTCGCTAGCAGAATGTCACAATGATCTACGATATCACAATTGTAAGCTTGACTCTTAAGCCCCATTACATGAGAAGGAGACCTTACGGCGACCATGGCGACCTAGCAAATCAGCGTTGATCGCCATAAACATTGGAAAAACCGTCCATGTGTGACGGCTGTGCCGCTGTCAATAGGCTTGCACGACGTGTACAATTGCAATTATCGGCCGTTTTATGCCGTTTCCGCTACGTTGTATGGTGCTGCTACAGCGTCGTTTATGATCAAACTGCCTTATCCTTACGTCCGCATGAGGTTCCTGCTACCCACTGAAGAGCTCGGTCCACGACAGGGCTGCGATCATGATGATCCCGCAGCAACCGGCCCCCGATCCGTCTGCGGTCAAGACGACGGAACTGCGCGCGTGGGTAGATGCTACTGAACTGCTTCAGACTGGCCGTCGGTGGTTGCCATGGTCCCCATTGTTGACTAGTACACATAACATGACCGGTGTATGAAAGTATAGTGAGGCCACACATTTCAGCATGGACAGATATTACATGCTACAACTGGCCTGTCTGCAAGGTTAACAGATAACGGATAGACCGATGCTACCATGTTTACTGGCGATCGACTTGCGCTGTCAAGAAGCTGGTACTGCGCTGCTGGGACACTGATGGCGATCGAATTCCGATCTGACTGCGCTTTTGATCCACGGCGACCCCGCGGCGGAAATTTTGTCCATGTTCAAAACTGGTCGCCACTCATGACGTTCATGGTGACCATATGACGACCCAAGGCGACACTATCTCGCTCCTACGCAGCTCATGAAAACTTAATGTCACTCTGACTGCACTCTGCGGCGATCTGCCCCAATTCGGTGATCGCAGCGAGATCGCCTTCTCGTGTGACGGGGGTGTTATCTACTATGGCCACTATTATACCTTTGACAAGCTCCCTCTAGTGTACAGGACTTTGGGCTGCCTTTGCCAGTTATTTCCTTGTGTATCCGATTCTCCCTGCTTCATTTCCTGAGTCCCTTCTCCAGGTATTTCTTGCCATTCCTCTACTTCCCTTTCCCTGTCGTCACAATGGAGTGGGCAACATTTACTCGACTTGGCGCCGGTGCCGGCCGTGTGTCCAGGTGTGGCAACAAGATTAGTAATTGTGACCTTCCTTTAACTTGTACAAAGACTTGCGCGGATTCCGCCAGGAACTGCACATTGTGAACTGTGGACAGTAAACATTACACATTGTATACAAACACAAGCATATCCATGCATGCATGTCATTATTATAGTCATATAGTTAATATGGTATAGTTAGAAAACACTCTTGTGAAGGTAATAATAGGTTAGGTCTTCATATCCACGTAGTCTATTGCTTACCGTTGCATATAATTCGATGCGCTAACTGTTTATTAGAAAATATAATAACTTCTTCATAGTGGAACACATACAGTTGTTAGTTAAGAAAATCAAGTGATAAAAGGTACCATATCAGTATATTTTGTGAAATTATCGGTGAAGGAAACAGGATTTTTGTCATGAATGGGATTTTAATACACTCTTTCTGTCGTAAAGCAAACCTAGACATTAGTGGTTTCATAAAGATCAATTTAAATTTAATTCATAATGAAACATTTTAATGTTAGTGTATTTTAATGTTAGGATTGTTGAAAGAAAAAATTATAATTATTTGTTAACAAAAAAACCACTGATTTCTTTATTCATTCCCCTAGATATTTCACGCTACCTAGTGTTACAGAATCTGATTATTATTTATATATGCTCGTCACGACTACGTGATCTGTTGTTATTAGGTTCCGTAACGTTTCTTTATAAAACCATAAGATTATGATATACGAACGAACACTAGTAAGTGCACAATTTACCTGAGAGGGCACAGGAAGAAGAAATTAAATAGCATTTTTGAGCTGCTGGCGATGTGGAAAACATCCTTTCTGACGCCATCAAATCCGGTATAGACGTAGTGTTCACACGATATATATATATATATATACACGGACGAACTGTCTTGCTAGTGAAGGTTGCTTTTCTGGCCAAACGGTAGGGAACACCGGACATGTGCGCCACCGACATGCGTTCGAATCAGGGATCGGGCGAGTATTTTTCGGAGCAACACGCTTTTGTAACACATGGGGGGCTCGTCCGGGAATGACGCCCAGCTTTTGGCCCAGGGAATGGTGAAGTAAATGGGTAATCATCGCCACCTAGTCACGAAAAGGTTGGCTCCCGGGTGAATAAGTCCTGTTCTGACAGCAGCACGCTTTTAATTAGAGCTTATGTAGTCGAGTCAACACCAACCCAGTCCGGGTCTATATTACCACGGGTCTATATTAATGAACTTCTTGAATCCCTACTTTTGCTGCATTAGTTTATGTTACCACCAAAGGGTGCCCTTTTTGGCGTAAAGTTTACTCCTCTGATGTTTCACTCCTCTCCCTGTTGCAATGAATAGCCGGGCGGCAAGATCAAATACTTTATGATCGCGCTTATAAAAAGTATTTTTACCATTTTTGTAATTTTTTGTTTAACAAATGCTTCGTGTTAAAGTTTATCAGGGGCTATTCAGTTAAAAACCGTGGTTGTTGTTGGCTGTACATCCAGCGCAGATAATATCCATTAATTTTGCATATCATAGGGCCATAGATACATCCGAGCATATAACACCCCGAAGATGAGGTGAGGTGTTCCGAGTGTTTATTGGCCTGAAATTCGGCATGTCCATCCATCTTGGATAGTTTTCACGTGCACATGGCAGATGGCGTCACCTTACTTAAGGTATTCGTAGAATACATCCATGTATATATTTAACAAGTGGTTTGACATATCTGCCCGACGTAGCTCCGTGGCGCCACCTACAAACATTTTCGCGTATCGTCCATCCATAACTTTCCTTAGGATGAGCATTGTACAGATCTCAGGTGTGGATGGATGTATCAGCAGGAAATTTTATACGTGGTGGTACGACCTGGCGCCATATACCATCACGCTTACGTAGAACGCATTTATGCCCATTTCTCGGGAATGGTTTGAAGTAATTTTGGATGTTCATCCATCTTGGATGGATTACACGCACTAAAGGCAGGTGGCGACAATCACAGATTCGTAGAATACATTTTTGCATTTATCTCAGCAGTGGTATATTGTATCAGACTGGAATTTTGCATATCCATAGATCTTTTATAGCTAGCTTTATCTTGTATAAAAGACTATAACCGATTTCATCTGGCGTCAATCTGAAGTTTTGTTTTGGTGTCTCAGGAGCCGTTTAATATATCCATGTGTAATTATAGGCATATTCATCAATCTTTGATAGCTTTCTCATGCGCAGGACTGGAGGCTTCTGCGGCGATCAGCATGTTTATTAAGGATTGTAAAAATTACATATTATATGCATTTATATGTTATTATATATATATTAATTACATATTTATAACATATATTATAATGTTAAAATCGTATATATATTATTTTTTATTCATAGACAATAAAATATATATGTCAATATGAAGACGGATAAATAAGTGTACCGTTAAGATGAGCAGAACGGGATCAGGTGAATCCGCAACGACACTAGCAAGAGGAAGGGAAGGTATTCTGCATATGTTCTATCTTCATGGCTGGTTTTAGAATATATATATATGCCCTTGTGGCATCATGATCAACCGATGACGCTAACACATTTACAGTGGTTTCTTAATGTTTTGATTATCTCTACACTAATTGCGATTCCGAGGGCACGGTTCGCACTATAAAGTTAATTTGGAAAAACGTCCAAAGTGAATAGTTGGTCTATTTTATATATATGATAAGACCTTAATATCATCGGCTGGTATCCATTTTATTAGCGAAATGTTAACGCCTAATATCAGCACAGATTTTATGTCCATTACATCACTGCAGTTTTGTTGTAAAGAAAGATGATATTATTCAAGACTGGTTAGAGGCGTGTGACCAACAGACAAACCAGAAGATCAACTATATCATTAGGATAAGGTCCAGAATACACTGAATATTTGCTTCAAAAGGCGTAAATAATACACGATTCTATGCGCCGAAAGAAGTTACCTAGTGCCGGCTCTTCAGACAGGATCTTCGCCAGAGGGGGAAATTAAGTCTTAACCATAGCATCGACTGGGAGGGAGAGAGAAAGCCTCTCATATGACCATTCATGTGCTTTCCTGTTCAAAAGTGGTAATGACACCGGAAGCGTAACCAATGAGGGGCACGTAAGGTGTTAACAAATCAAATATATAAAACCTATAAATATTAGAGAATAACTCTACATTCATTTAGATTACTACATAATATTGGCTGGGCCTATTTACTGTGTGACAATTAGTTTATTTTGTATAACTTGTTTGAAAAAGGTTAATATCCAAAGGCTGGGTATGCAAATAATACGTTCCTCTCTTGGACTGCTAAGGCATAGCATGCTATGGTGTCAAACTCCGTTAAGGCACCCTGGCGATAAAGTTCATGATATAAGTAAACCTACAGGCATAATTTTGTCACTGGGGTTCTGGTACTCATATCAAATTGCGTAGACCTGTATGAAAAAAAGAGAAAAGTGGACTAAGAAAAAATAAAAAGCCACACAGAATATAAAAAAAATGAAAACTGTATATGTCGCTTTATTTGTCGGAACCAAATATAAATATATAATTTGATGAAATAAGCTGCAAAAATTTTGTTGAAACTTTTTCCAACAAATCGGTAACAATAAATCGGTAAATGTTCTTTAAATTTCGTTTTAAACCTATACGAATATTGAAATATAACATTCAAAAATAAAGGTTTTAGTATATGATATTTCTTACCCAGAGTTTTACATATTCAGAAATGTTGTTAAATTTGGAATGTGATGTTCATGGTCTGGCCAGCACATACGACTAATTATACCTGTCACTTTGTTTCACTTGGTTACCTGCTGTTTTAAAATAGACCACAGGCAGTTGTTTGTACTGGCTAGTTTGGAATCTTTAACTTGTAAAACTTGTGCGTACAATAAAAAGTATGCCTGAGGTCATTGAAAATATTTCATCACTCACCTGTTAATGAAGAATACGTCAAGCCAAAATGTAACCAAAATCACTACATTATGATTGTTTATATGTATTATTTCGAATTTATGACTCTTACTTTCTTAATAGCAGATATATAATTACATTGATCAGCCTCCCCCCGGCTAAATACTTTTCAATCCAATCTGTATTAAAGACAATGTAGTTTTCATATATAATATGTAGAATAATTATCAATGTATCATAAGGCAATTAAAAGAGACCTTTGAGATAGGGACAGTCGATAACATATACGTTCGACCGTCACACAGTAGTTTCGAATAAACTTTAAGAATCAGCTGCCAAAAGGAAGTCGATAATATATTCCAGTGTACCAGGCAAACAAAAATAGAAAATAAATCGTTATGACAATATCACAAGCATCAGCTAATTTACAGGACTAAAAATAGGCTATGCTTCTAAACATTTCAGATTTTAAAGAAATAATATAAATTCGCATACGACAAATAAAAGGCAAAACAGTGAAGTAATTTAACAACATTCTCTTCCAACAACCAGTGTCCACCTGTTTTATTTTCTTAAAAGCTAATATTTTTCAGTGATTTCCTATAAAGCTGTTTATGGAAGTTATGGCCTAATATGGCAATTAAGAATTTTAAAATAAAGCTTCACAGTTTATGTTTCACAATTTTGTTTTACTCTTTAAAATGATCTGTCCCTGCATGAGTACCCATCTTTGTTTTTGCTGCTTGTATTTTCTAAAGTGTTTACATCATCCAATCAGCTGATGTCAATTGAGGCAGTTTTTTTCCATGTGGTCAATGACCTTGACTGCTATAAATGGGGCTGATATTTTGTAAAATATAATCTGATTTCTCATATTTTTAATAATTCTGTTTCTTGAATAAGGTAGTTATTTATTTTACCATCGGCCCTTTTACCTTCTTCTACCTTAAAATACAATTTTCCCCTTTAAATGTAACTAATAACAATTTTCATGGCAAAAAACAGGTGGACAGGAGGGTATAGGACGGACTATAATGCAAAGTATAATTGTACTTAGATTAATACAAATATCAATTTCTATAGGCATAAATCCTGCGGATTAATGTAACCGAGTTGCATTTTATGAATTTACGTTTTATTCAGAGAGAATCTTCAACAAATATTTTTAAAGAAATAATTAAAACGGAAATAAAAGACACAGCCTGTAGCAGCTACTGTGTTAGTATTGCCTAACTTTGAAAATCACAATCCGTCTTGTATAACTTTGCATCTTCCATATTTAATTAGACGCACCGGTTACATGCTCTGGCTCACATGCTGCCCAAGTCTCGTCATATACTTCCTCTTTGTCCCTTCGGTTCTCGCCTGTGACATTTGTTGTAGAGTCTTGTTGTGATTCCTGCGGCGCTTCCATTCCCATCTTGTTTTGCTTATTGAAATCATTGACAGTAACTGGTCCACTGTCAATGGTTGTATCATGTGCCGTAGTCTCCACATCGGAGGCCATCGTATTCTCAGGACGTCTTATTGTTGCACCATGAATCTCTGTTTCATCATCTTCGTTTTCTTTATTGTGCGCTGCGTCATTCCCGAGCGTACTGGCCATATCACGGTTGGTACCGTGTTTGCTGTTTTCCAAATGTAAAAATTCTTCATTTACGTTTTCTGTAGGTTCTTCACCGGTGGCTGAATCTGATGCTATGCCACACTTGTTTGCAGAACCTTCAGGCTTGTCCTTCAGGCTGACCTCCGCTGTTCTAACATAAGTGTTTAGCTTTTCTCCCTTTGTATCTATAACGCCAGCTTTACCAGCCTCTCCTAAAGACTTTTCAGCACTGTTGATAGCCTTATCCTTGCTGTCGACTTTATTTTGCTCATCAGTGATCGTCTCTGTTTGGCCACTTGGATCCTGTTCTCGGTTCCTAACGTTTAAACTTTTCCCCTCTATGTCCCTAAGCGTAGAAGACCTTCCTGGTCCGCTTTGCTGATTTTGTGGAGTTTGTCCTGCCTGTAATTCAGTAATGTTTAGGTCAGAATAAGGTGGCGGGTTTTCTTCACCACTGGGCTGACTTTGGTTGGATGTCCCCTGCATTGAGTCCTGAGGTGTGGCAAGATCTTTGAAGCAAAACGCAAGAACAGCCAGGAAACCACCAACAACAGTTATCAAGCCTACTGTTATGGTGAAGAAGAAAGTCCATCCTAATGACACGTCACCGCCAAGCGTCTCCTGCAGCTTCCCAACGCTGGATCCCCAGAGGATGATTGCCAACAGAATTGATGCCGCTGAAACACGCAAAGGCATAAAGCATGCAAAAACACCTATTACTGCGCGCGGTAAACTGTAGAGGTGACAAGTAAGAGCTCTATCGATCCCGTAGTAATACAAGTCACAGTTTGATTATTTTTACATCGACCTGTGAATATTTTTGGGAAGTCACCTATCCATATTTTTTTTTTGAATTTCCACTTACACATTAATGAGCCTAGCATAGGTTCGACGCTGGTTTATATTTAAAAATGAGAAAAAGAAAATGGTATTCTTAAAATGGTTCAGTCCCTACTGAGATTGTGACCACCTGGGCTACAATTCAACCAGCTCTTATGTAAATTCGCCACCGATTATAACATTTAACGTAATGATTATATAATCATTGTTAATACATATTATGGTCAAACATGAAGTTAATTAACTCTTTTTAATAGAAAAAAAATAGAAACCAAAACATTTGATTTCCTGACTATACTAGGCTTCTGTGGCTCTGTGGTCAAGCACAAGACTCAAAGTTTGTTCGAATCATAGCCGAAGCTTTGAACTTTATGCGGTCAGCCCCCACTAAGGGTGAGCGCTCTGCAAGCTTAATGGGAAGGCCGTGCCAAACGTCCGTGCTTTGCTCACAAACAAGTGCGAATCTTTGGTGGTATGACACAGCAGTGGGGAAGACTACACACCCAAAGCCCAAAGATGCAGAAGTCATGGGGCGTTATTAACACAAGGATATAAAATGAAAGGATGCGTGTGAGACTGCCCTGTCAAGTAGTCAGCATGGAATACTGCAGATGTATATATACCTAGTTAAGCTAGCATTAAAATTATAAACTTTAATATTTTTTTTTTTTTGCAAGGAGTGGTACTTATACTAAATTGCAATCACACTGTGTATATCAGTATATCAGTTTTACAGTAGATGGCAGCGCAATCTTTCTGTCAAACAAGATGCCCTGCCATCTACTGTAAAACAGATATCCTGTACTGATTGAATTAAGTCTTAGATGGCACTGGTTATCTCTAAAATGTCACTTTGTCACAAACACAAGAATGATATACGCAGAGAAGTTATTTTATACAGCCACTTTTGGTCTACATATCCTTCAGTTTAAATTAAATGAGCTGACATCGTGCTTATCTCATGATCTTCAAGTGTCGATATAAAAGCACAGACTGGTGATCGTTGAATCCTTATCAGTGAACGATTTCCCTGATTTATTACGCTTTTTACTTAAATCAACTTGCATGTGGAGTGATCTCAAATTAGAAGGAGAGACACGCATGAACATGCATACTTCTAACGTTATAGGACAGGGAAAGCCGCCAACACATACAACAAAATCAAACACATTGCCTAAGCACAACAAGTTACTTTTCTCCTTACAATATAATCCTACCACGTCCAAGGTAAAACTAGAATAATCATATACATTAATTTAACAGGATCGTTAATACTTAACATTAAGTACTGAATGAAATTCAGTCAGTGAGTTATTGATGACTGCGCTGGGCGTGATGTGTTTTCAATCAAAATTGGCAGTTTTTAGCTATCCATTTCTGACTTCCCTAAACTTTTCCTTTTTATAATAGTTGCATATATTCCCTTAATTTAAACCATTTTTGTTGCAGGAGCAGCGCCTTTGATGGAGTTATCAGAATCCTTCAAGTAAGGCTATGGAGCGACAAGCATCTTTTTTCATAACATGTTATTTTGACACTAATCATGTAATATTCAAAATGGCTGCCGTAAGCAACATGGTTGAACGTTAAAATCTAAGTACAGGCTGATACATGCGTGTGTCCGTGTGCTCGCCCTAACAGTGTATAGTTTTAGGAATATCCCCGTATCTTATTACTGACCTGCTAAAAACAATCCCAGTATTTGCAGTTTTAGGTATTTATCCAGTTTCTGTTTAAAGTGGTGAAGAACAGAGCATGTTGTTGCCATTAGTAGACTTCCCAGTGCAATTACCATCAGCGCCGCGGAAAACCCCTGCCGGCCTGAAAAATAAACAAGGCCTACAGGCCTAACCCGAACCTGTGCAATGAGATATACACCAGGTATAATGCTTCAGTGCTGGACCATTACTTTTCAAGTACGTGTGTAACATGTATATGAACAATGCAAGTACTCAACATTTTAAACAAGAAACAATTACACAAACGTCACTGCTGAAATTCTGGCATGGGTGCACACAACACAAAAATTATTGTAGCTGACACCATCACCAGTCTTGTATACAACGAAGCTATCAGAGATATACAAATATGCCCAATTTCAGCAGGGACGTACACTGTGCAAAAATTCTTTTAGGCGGCACCACCAGTCTTGTAAACGACAAAGCTATCCCATATGTATAATTTCAGGCTGATATATCTTGGCCTGTTGGTAAATTTGTTTACACATACTGAAAGACTTTGGCTAAAATGCTCTTTTTAAGCTGATGCATTCATAAGATTATTTTTTATAAAAGTGTTTAGAATGATAAAGATGCAGTCCTTTCTTTTTAAATGTCTAATAATTGTGCCAAAAGGTTTTTTTAGCGTTTTATCCCATAAAATGTAAGTTAATGCAGGTGGCGCCACAAAACACTCAATCCCACAGTATTTGATATGTGACAGATTTTCGCATAACATTTGGGGATGCTAGCTCCTGTTATTCCTTAACAATTATGGATTAATGTACTGATGAATGATGACCCCTGTACAGAAAAGTTCGATGCAGGTGACGCCACCAGTACCTCAGTTTCAAATATAATTCACGTGACCAACATTTGCATGAAATTTGATGAGGATAGCTCCAGCCGTTTCTGAGATTGTAATTTTAGTATGATTTTTCTCATCTCATTGTCAAGGTCTCATCTTATGAACCATGGCGCCATAGTTCTATTCAGGATTTCTCTGTCGTGATACCTGATGACATCAAACAGGTCATTGCTAAGCCTCCATCACAAACATCCACTCTTGACCCATGGCCTACATGGGTGCTAAAGATACAAGGTTACACTTGCTCCGACAGTGTGTTCTATCCTAACCAGTCGCTGTCTTCTGGGGTCTTTCCCATGGTTTGAAACATGCCCTGTCATCCCGCTCCTGAAGAAAACTACTCTTGACCCTTCATCTCTCGGTAACTTTAGACCAGTATCGAATCTACTATTTCTTTCTAAATTTGTTGAAAGGATAGTGGCAAAGCAACTCACAGGATACCTGAATGACAACAATCTCTACCCAGCCTTTCAGTCAGCCTACCGCCTCAACCACAGAGTGGAAACAGCCCTTCTTCGTGTCCATAATGACATTTTTGTGTGCAATCGATAAACAGCAAGATGTCATCCTCGTTTTGCACGATTTATCTGCAGCGTTTGATACGATGTTTCATGATATTTTGCCTGAGCGCGTACAAGTCACATTAAATTGGCATCACAGGCAAGGTCCGTGAATGGCTCACATGTTACCTCAGTGGCAGGTCTCAGTCCATTGTCTACAATGGTGTCACCTCCTCCTCACTACTTGTACCACACGGCGTGCCACAGGGATCAGTATTGGGGCCGATTCTCTTCTTCTTGTACACTAGCCCTATTAGTGATATCGTGACCAGACACAATATCCAGTTTCATCTGTACGCAGACAACACCCAGATTTACCTGGCCTTCAAAACCGATCTTTCTATTCAGTCAGCTATGGCCTCAGTTCATTTGTGTATCACTGAAATTGGTGAATTGATGGTGAGAAATAAACTGAAGCTAAATGGTGACAAGACGGAACTGATGTAGCGACAGTCTGCCACCCCAAACGTCGATTTTAGATGACCTGAAGACCCTATCAGTTTATTTCCAAAGGCCTGAGTGTCATGTTGTCATGGAGAGAACTGATGATCCTCACGGCTCCCAGACTAAGACCCAGAGTAGACCTCTCCACTATAGACATTAGTGGTTGCTCTTTCTCAGCTAGTCCAACCATGAGAAATCTTGGTAGTTGGTTCGACCAGGCAGCCATCATGGAGCAGCATGTAAAATTTGTGTGCAAATCCTGCTACTTTCATCTGCACATTATTGCTGCCATCAGACACATGCTCACCAGAGAAGGAACTGAAAAACTCATGCACGCCTTTATTACATCTAGGCTAGACAACTGTAACTCCCTCCTGATTAATATCCCGGCATCAGTCAGGAAGAAGCTTCAGCGTGTGCTTAACACTGCAGCCAGGATTGTAGTAAGGAAAAGTAAACGATATAGCATCTCAGTCATCCTACAGTAACTCCATTGGCTGCCTGTGCAACAGATAATAAACTTCAATGTGCTTTGTCTCATACACAGATGTGTTTATGGTAGTGCTCCAAGCTTCCTTGCTACCAGCCATCACGTATTTTACGCACTAGTGACCAGCATCTTGTGTCAACCAGCTGCTCATACGAGAACATATGGTGATCGTTCTTTTTCAGTGGCTGCCCCCACTATTTTGGAACGAGTTACCCTTAGAACTGCGCATGTGTGATAATTATTAAAGTTTCAAAAGACAAATGAAAACCTATCTGTTACGGGCAGCATTTTTTAATATAAAGTTTTGTTCTTTATAGACTATGCCTACATTAAGTATATTTATAATGGGAACATCATAAACTTTTAGCTGCAATTTAAAGCATATCCTACCATCATATTTTATTTTTTTATCTCAATACAAATAGTTATTTAAGCTTTCTTAACTTTATTCTAATCAATATTATAAATATCATTTATCAATATATGTTTTATCTTCACCTGTAATGGCGCCACTGAGCAGCACTGAGTGCTGGATAATTGCGCGGTATATGAATAAATATTATTATCATTATATTATTATCATCATTTTGGACATATGACTAAGTTCAACTTCCTTTAACTCAGCCAAAAATAGCCGAAATTGAATCATTCGAATAAACTTGAAAGAGAGAATGTTCCAGGAATCATTTCTATGAAATATTGGACAATTTGGCTGAACAGTTTCGGTGAAAATGATTTTAAAGGTTTTTTAGCCTTTTTCCCTATAAAATCTAGGAAAATGCAGTAAGCCAAAAAAATAAGCAAAATGCGATAGAGTTTTTTAGATGACTATTTTTTGCATAAAATTTTGTGATGCTAGCTCCTTCCGTTTTCGAGATGAACATACAGACCAGGGATGACGCCAAACCATCGCAAAAGCTCATAGGTTCGCTATAAACACGATGATTAACGTCAAATATTTCCCATAAGGAGTAAGTTCTTGCAAATTGTGTAAATACTTTGTATGAAAGCTATGAAGTATAAGCAATCATTCATTTCCTCCGACAAGGATATTATACATGTTCTTGGGAAATTATGCATTTTTCTTGTTTCTTTGCATTGCCCTAACCCTTACACTAAGCCTAATTCTAATTGGTATCTTGAACCGAAAAATGAATATTCATAGGTTAAACCAATAAAAGTGACCGTTACCATTCAGATGTTGCACATCATGGTGACATTTCGGTGGAGTAAAAGTACAGAGCTTCCAGAGTCCAGCTTCTCCGTTGGCCCCGGTGTACCAACGGGATGATATCATACAGACCATTTGAAGTATGAGCGACACCACCAGTAATAACAGTAACAACAGCGGTAATCTTCTCAAAAATTGTTCTCTTGCTAGTTCCGCCATCTTGTAACAGACCTTGATAACTCAGCTATTGTTCAATGTCTGGTCCTGCTTGAGGTGTCCGTTAAAGATTTCGTTCCCTCAGCTAATCTCTTGTCGCCATCCCTTGATGTTGCTTTGTTTGATGTAATTGTCTATTGGGTTGTTTCTCTGATATTTTGAAGTGTTAGTATCGACACATTCTTTATGCAAACCAATGAAGGAATTACATGTAAGCAAATAGATTAACTGCATGAACTAGACCTACTTGACCCGTTGCTCACTGCGATTGCGTAGTTGTGCTCTCCGTAAGTTATTTTTTACTATACCATGCGTTTGGCCATAAAATAACCCGCACCTGTGACTCGGTAAACGAGACAAGTTGATCTGTTGTTATATATTTGTTTTAGGAGCTATATTTTTTTTTACTTTGTCACCACAGAATCTGAATTTTAATCACTTGCTATTTAGGATCAAAGTACTGGGCACAGTGAGTTGTTCACAGCTATCCACCTCGATGCAGCTAGAGATGTTTTTGTCATCTTTACGTCAATGAGATACGAGTTACAGCCAGCTGTTCACACGCCAATCCTGTAGAATTTATGTGATCTGTGGCTTACTCTATGTACGTATCAATGAACCCTAGAAACGTTATTAGACCGCCTGTGTGACAGATGTGTGAACTTTTTATCTATACAAGCTGTTAGTTAAAATGTAACCATATAGTAAATTTCGGCAGATATCCGTAGTCGATACGACGGTCAGTGAATACGGGGGAGTGTAAACACGATAGCCACGGTTTTTTTTACCAATGTTGCTTTAATGAAACCCAGGTAAGCATATCCGATTAAAATGATGTAGCTCAGATATATATTGTTCGGATCACTCCGAATCTCACAGTTGATATTCACAGAGTAAATAATGTTCGCCTATTATGGCTAAAGTTTAAAAAAAAAAAGGATTCTCCAAACAGGTTGCAAATCCTGCTTCTAAACTAATCACCAAGTTCGTACCTCTTATGATAACAAAACTTTCCCACATTATTGTTATCATATAGTCGAGAAACGGAATGGGCAAGTCCGCGTTTCACCGGGGTGGGGGGGGGGGGGGGGGTGGGGGGGGGGGGGGGGTTGAGGTTCGTCAGCGTTCCGTTCTAGACGAAGTTCAAGCCAGCTCTCCGCCTACCTATTCTATAAAATGCATGTGCTTCCTCGCTGGCTTACTCTGCGAACATGTTGGTGTACCATAGGTATTACCTGTTGAGAAATGTTCGCTGCGCGATATTATCGATATATCTGATACAGTGTTTCCCATATTGCTTATGGCGATACATTTTTTAAATATTTATCAAATTTTTCGATATTTTGTTAACGTGCCTAAAAATGATTTTTTAAAAAGGAAAATTATGTTTCTGTAACAAAGTTAGACTTATTAATGAGTTAGAATTAATGACAAAATTAAAGTGAAAGTCGCTACAGTGTCTCTTGACGTTTAGTGATTAACTGTCAAGGAATAAGTAGCTATACTTGAGACGATGCAGACTATATGGAATCAGCAAGCAGTCAGCCATACTGCACTTATTATCCCAGAATTTTTGTCTGCATATATAAGATTTAATTTCTGAAATATTTGGGGAAGAGCAAAGCAATGGTATGGAGCCCCTAAAGTGACATACGTGATATTTTTTGGGGGGTAAATATCGCGTTCCCTCGGGATCTTTTCGCGTTCCCTCGCGATCTTTTTCGCGTTCCCTCGCGATCTTTTCGCGTTCCCTCGCGATATTTTCGCGTTCCCTCGCGATAATATTACGTCCCCTCGCGATAATATCGCGTTCCCTCGCGATCTTTTTCGCGTTCCCTCGCGATCTTTTCGCGTTCCTTCGCGATCTTTTAGCGTTCCCTCGCGATCTTTTCGCGTTCCCTCGCGAAGATATGCGTTCTATAATTTTTAAAACTAACCTCAAGCCATTTGATTGCGTCTGATCCAATTTATTGTATTTTAATACATTTAACTGATTATTACTAATCATTCTTAGATGTCAGGCTTCCAGGTTTCATTAAAATATATAAATTTACGCATACTTATTCTAGATTTTTTGGTTGTAAAATCAAATTTGACATAAAAAATGACAAAACCCCTTGAGAAAGGTTAACACTGTGTTTTGTAATGAGTAATGCCTAAGGATTACAAATATATACGGTGTCTCCTTTTTAAAAGGAGAAAAACACTCGCTTACATATGCCCGGATTCTGCAGACGTTTCGGCATGTATTCTATATTCTTGCTTACTTGTAATATTCGGTGAGGGGATTTGTAAGAATAGAGAGAAACATCTTCCGCTAATAAATTACCCCCTGCCATCAGCCAAGGCCACATAATCAACTTCATACTAGCATCTGTTTGTATATTACATGTACGTGCGAGGTCTAAAAAGAGAGTACATTTTTTCTCCGGCCTGTCGGCATAAAGTGGGGCGGCACAGCTTGTGAACTTGCTCCTAGCCACAGATCGGGGGAAGTGTAAGCTTGTACCTAGTATCCCCACTACGCGAGATAAAAAATACCTATATATCCACACTTCGGGATCTTCATTTTCTTCATCTCAACATGGCTGAAAACAGAATAATCAGCATAGTAATGCTGGTTTTATTGTTTCTGTCGCTGGTGTTTCATCTCGTATCTTTTGGAACCCAGTCGTGGGTAGTTTACAACCACACGGACTCGGATCCTAGGCAGGAGTTTGATCCCCATGTCTATGGACTATGGGAGCACTGCAACACGGTGACTTGCAAAAACCAGACGCTAGAAGGTATGAATGTTCTGTTTCTATAAATTTAGCATGATTTGTATATTTGTATGTCGGCAACAATTGGCACTGAATGTTGGGGCTTCTTTATTTTTACAAAAAGATCGTATTTGTTAAAATTCATATCGTTGATAGAAACCAATTTGCATTTTCTTTAAATGGCGAGGTTCCTCCCGGAGTTTCTGGTGAATGCTTCATTTCTTTTGGCAATATCTGTAATGCTAGCAAATTTTACGCGAACCCTGCGGAACGATGTGGGCTCGTAGGAAAGGTCTGTTACATCATGTTTCTTCCAACCAGATTTTTATATACAATATAAAATATACTGCACCAAAAAAGCATAACCAAATATTTTGTTATTAAACATGCTTGCATATGTTTTCAAATATTAACAAGTCTATATAAAAGTGCGAATCACTAAGGGGCCTATACTGTATATAACGTCTGTCAACTAAAGTTATCCCTTGAATGTTTTATACAAATATGCCGGAAAACGGAGATTCAAGCACACACATTCTGTTTGTTTTGTTAATATCCACGTTAATCTAACATTTCGGGGGCCGCCAAAATAATCCAATCAGAACAATCGCTCGTAATGTGAAAAAGAGAGATCACATAGGGACCAGGAGAGATCGCAGAGGCACAAGGAGGGATCACTGAGAGACCAGGAGAAATCACTAAGGGACCAGGAGAGATCGCTGAGGGACCAGAAGAGATCACTGAGGGACCAGGAGAGATCAGGTGCGATCAGGAGAGATCAATGAGAGACCAGGAGAGATCAGGTGCGATCAGGAAAGATCAATGAGGGACCAAGAGAGATCAGGTGGGATCAGGAGATATCAATGAGGGGCCAGGAGAGATCAGGTGCGAACAGGAGAGATCAATGAGGGACCAGGAGAGATCAGGTGCGATTAGGAGAGATCGATTTGGGGCCAGGAGAGATCAGGTGGGATAAGGAGAGATCATTGAGGGACCAGGAGATATCGCTGAGGGACCAGGAGATATCGCTGAGGGACCAGGAGAGATCACTGAGGGACAAGGAGAGATTGCTGAGGGACCAGGAGAGATTGCTGAGAGACAAGAAGAGATTGCTGAGAGACCAGGAGAGATCCATGAGAGACCAGGAGAGATCACTGAGAGACCAGGAGAGACCGCTGAGGGACCAGAAGAGATCACTGAGGAACCAGGAGAGATCACAAAGGGACCAGGAGAGATCACTGAGGGACCAGGAGAGATCGCTGAGGGACAAGAAGAGATCGCTAAGAGACCAGGAGAGACCGCCGAGGGACCAGGAAAGATCACTGAGGGACCAAGAGAGATCACTGAGAGACCAGGAGAGATCGCAGAGGGACAAGAAGAGATCGCTTAGGGACCAGGAGAGATCACTGAGGGACCAGGAGAGATCTCTGAGGGACCAGGAGAGATCGCTGAGGGACAAGGAGAGATCGCTAAGGGACCAGGAGAGATCACTGAGGGACCAGGAGAGATCACTGAGGGACCAGGAGAGATCCCTGAGGGACCAGGAGAGATCCCTGAGGGACAAAGAGAGACCAGAAGAGAACGCTGAGGGACAAGGAGAGATCGCTTAGGGACCAGGAGAGATCACTGAGGGACCAGGAGAGATCGCTGAGGGACCAGGAGAGATCGCTTAGGGACCAGGTGAGATCACTGAGGGACCAGGAGAGATCACTGAGGGACCAGGAGAGATCGCTGAGAGACCAGGAGAGATCGCATAGAGACCAGGAGAGATCGCTGAGGGACCAAGAGAGATCACTGTGAGACCAGGAGAGATCGCAGAGGGACAAGAAGAGATCGCTTAGGGACCAGGAGAGATCACTGAGGGACCAGGAGAGATCACTGAGGGACCAGGAGAGATCGCTGAGGGACCAGGAGAGATCACTGAGGGACCAGGAGAGATCACTGAGGGACCAGGAGAGATCACTGAGGGACCAGGAGAGATCGCTGAGGGACAAGGAGAGATCGCTTAGGGACCAGGTGAGATCACTGAGGGACCAGGAGAGATCACTGAGGGACCAGGAGAGATCGCTGAGGGACCAGGAGAGATCGCTTAGAGACCAGGAGAGATCGCTGAGGGACCAAGAGAGATCACTGTGAGACCAGGAGAGATCGCAGAGGGACAAGAAGAGATCGCTTAGGGACCAGGAGAGATCACTGAGGGACCAGGAGAGATCACTGAGGGACCAGGAGAGATCGCTGAGGGACAAGGACTGATCGCTAAGGGACCAGGAGAGATAACTGAGGGACCAGGAGAGATCACTGAGGGACCAGGAGAGATCGCTGTGGGACAAGGAGAGATCGCCAAGAGACCAGGAGAGACCGCTGAGGGACCAGGAAAGATCACTGAGGGACCAAGAGAGATCACTGAGGGACCAGGAGAGATCACTGAGGGACCAGGAGACATTCGCTGAGGGACCAGGAGAGATCACTAAGAGACCAAGAGAGATCAGGTGCGATCAGGAGAGATCAATGAGGGACCAGGAGAGATCAGGTGCGATTAGGAGAGATCGATTTGGGACCAGGAGAGATCAGGTGGGATAAGGAGAGATCATTGAGGGACCAGGAGAGATCGCTGAGGGACCAGGAGATATCGCTGAGGGACCAGGAGAGATCACTGAGGGACAAGGAGAGATTGCTGAGGGACCAGGAGAGATTGCTGAGAGACCAGGAGAGATTGCTGAGAGACCAGGAGAGATCCATGAGAGACCAGGAGAGATCGCTGAGGGACCAGGAGAGATCGCTTAGAGACCAGGAGAGATCGCTGAGGGACCAAGAGAGATCACTGTGAGACCAGGAGAGATCGCAGAGGGACAAGAACAGATCGCTTAGGGACCAGGAGAGATCACTGAGGGACCAGGAGAGATCACTGAGGGACCAGGAGAGATCGCTGAGGGACAAGGACTGATCGCTAAGGGACCAGGAGAGATAACTGAGGGACCAGGAGAGATCACTGAGGGACCAGGAGAGATCGCTGAGGGACAAGGAGAGATCGCTAAGAGACCAGGAGAGACCGCTGAGGGACAAGGAGAGATCGCTTAGGGACCAGGAGAGATCACTGAGGGACCAGGAGAGATCACTGAGGGACCAGGAGACATTCGCTGAGGCACCAGGAGAGATCACTAAGAGACCAGGAGAGATCAGGTGCGATCAGGAGAGATCACCCAGAGACCAGGAGAGATCACCCAGAGACCAGGAGAGATCAGGTGCGATCAGGAGAGATCACCCAGAGACAAGGAGAGATCACCCAGAGACCAGGAGAGATCACTGAGGGACCATGAGAGATCACTGAGAGTCCAGGAGAGATCACTGAGGGACCAGGAGAGATCTCTGAGAGACCAGGAGAGATCACTGAGGGATCACTTAGGGAATGTAAAAATGTGGCGTTTATTTAAAGATTGCTGAGAGATCATTGGGAAATCGATGAGATCGTTGAGTGCTCCTTGAGCGCGTCTCGAGATCGCTTCCCTTGGCGATCGTTGAGATATTGTTTTGGATTGAGTCAAAACATTAGGGAGACTGTGGCGACCGCGGAGATCACGGGAAGATCATAGAGAGATCATTGAGACAACTTGTTAATCGCTGGGCGCTCATTGAAAGATCAATATGTTTTCATTGTTTTCATATCAAAGAGATATCTGGTCATTGTTTCATCGCTCAACGATCCCTCAACAATCGCCATCCTGTGTAAAGGGGCTTTAACCAACCATGTACCTTTTTTATTTCCACCCTGTGGAAGAACAGTCTCATATTTCCGTCACAGGAATTTACCTATAGTGCATTAATATGACAACAAAGTTAGCTACAAACTCTGCCGGTCAGGTAAGTGAACAGCTGGCATGGAAACATAGTCCTGACTGTAACAGTACCCAAACTAGATTCTGGTTCAGAAAAGCGCTTTTATATATTTTTTTGTTTAAAGGCAGGTCCGTGGTACCCTGCACCTCAATAAATGGTAGGGTTCCCCAAGCACCACGAACCGTCCTTCATAATGTGACCCTTCAATGTAGCCCGGTGACCCGGTGAAGCAAATTCAGCCCTATGTATGACTACACAGTTGCCGGGCAACAACAGTCGCCGGGTGTAACTGCTACAAGATGCTTGTATTTAGCAAGCCCTGTTCACATTTATCATCGTTCATGAACTGCCTGCACGTCAGGGTGGCCTGCATAACCCCCACCAGTATCATCACTCTCAGTGTAAAGATCACGTAAGTCAGTAAGAAATAGGTTATTTTACCTCTGCAAAGAGTTAATATGTATATCCCGGCGTTGGTTTGTTTGGCTATCAGCAACTTTACTCAAATAGTAGATAATAGATTTTAGAACGTTTTGGAAATTATCCATTTAATTTTTGACGTAATCTGGTAATCACCATAATGTTTTGTATTACAGGATTTTTTACAAATATGATTTTCAGTTATTTGGTTTGCCATGGCTGAGGCCGGCGTGATTACTTGATGTATAGCCCAGGGTTTTCCGGTTTAACGGAAAATGGCCGGAAAAAAAGGGAATGAGGGTTAATTAAACTGCAATTAAAGAAATTTCCAGCCAATATCTGGTAAAAATAATTTGTCAAACTGCACCAGCCATCTAGAAAACAAGCAAGGTCTGACAATATCGGCTTAGAATCGTTACAGTAAACACCGAACTTTGATGTTACGATTATTAATGAACATGCCAGAAACGCTGATACCGCAATTATGAGACATACAATGATGCGGTGGCGCCATGTAGTGGTAACCAGCCGAATCAAATCAGAAATATTCCAAAATTCACTTCTTCGGTCCATTAAACGTTTTACACAGGTTAAAAGTCATGATTACTGACCAACGATGTGGATGTGAGAGTTCCAGTCGAGGTCTCGCAAAAACAATATTGATGAAGCCAACCGTTTTAAATCTTTTAGCGGGAAAGGCCAATCTTACCGCATGTCATAGCGTCTCTGAGGCGACGTAGCTTTGAATATATTACTATACTTGTTTCAAATGTTCGAAACGATCGACAGTAAAACTCAGACAGAGCAGGTCCTTACTGATTTGTACACTGATCGAGGCCAACTGTTTTGCCGATACAGTGAACACACGCTCTGGAACGTACGTGTGGGCCTGATGAAGAACCATTTATGCAAAGGACCGAGTATTATTTTAAATATGCATACATAACTATGACATCGATGATAGTAGAATTGGAATTAAAGACATATCAACAGCTTATTGAACAAATTATCCATTTAATCATTCTGATTTTACAAGAGTTATTTCGTAAAAGTATATAGCAAATATATAAAATATAAAGATAAAACGGACAAGTCTGGAATTTTGATATTATTAAAACGGAAATTAAATAATTAAGAAACGGAAAAACGGGGCTCTATTAATGTTAGTGGCATTCCAAGTTGTCTTCTAATGCGCTACCAACAAATATCCAAGAATACGACATTCCGGGCAATGCGGCTGAGATGACATGACAAAGACTAAACAAATAAGATGTCCTATGATGCTGCTTCGCATCACTACACACAGCTACTGCGAGTTCCATACAATAATCTGCAGCTAGTTACATAGTAGCTTCTATTTAAGCCCCCTTCCCACCAATCTGACAAATCACCACGAACAGACATCGTAATGATTCGTAATGAAGCATATACATTTTTGTATATCAGCACCTCCGGCTTATTAATACCTCTACTGTCTTCATGTGACGACTTACTTGACCCCCCTTTTGCTGCTGCAGACTTGCTCCTTTATTACCTTGTTACATTTTGTTTTTGTATTTTGCGATATCGCGGTCAGATCGAGGTTTGCGGTCATTAAATACTTTCTAGCGGTAGATCAATTTACCGCTCAATGCTACAACAATTTCAGACCAACCCCTTCACATACTTTTTAAACATAGACATTAGATAGTGAGAGTGAACAGAAAAAACAAGCGCATCCCTCATTGAATTAATTCAATTATTCTGACAACACGAATTAACACGATGACATGCTCGCCATATAATGGACATCACGTGTTCCAACGAAGTACCGATGTTATATATTTCGATAAATTTCTGTTAGTTTGTCTAGTTTGTCTTTTTATTGTTCATCTATCTGTTACAAATCTTGTATCGTAAACGTTATCTCAAAACATATTACAGAATATTAATTTATTTTAATAGTTGATGAAGAATATTTTGTCAGACAATGTGTAGATTTGTAGAGTCGTATACCTGAGCCAGCTGCATAAGAGCTGTAGCCAGGTATGTTGGTAATCGCTGTATAAACTTTCTCTTTTATAACTTGTCTTGCAGATTGGCAGAAGGGGTCTATCGCCACGATGGTGGTCGCATTAATTTTTATCGTCTGCGCAGTGGTAGCTAATGCCCTTTTCGTCTTCCTTAAGAATCTCAGAAACAAATATACAGCAATGATTATACTTGGATCTGCGGTTGGTGCAGGTAATTATACGTTACACATCAGTTTTACAAACAATATCGTTGGAAAGCAGGTTGATAGGGGTGTTGAAAAAAGGATCTGCACATAACTGAACAAAGAGAAATCAGTAAATTACTTGTTCAAATAACAGAATAATATTCTAGTAACTACTGATTACCGTTATGTTTCCTTTAATGTAGGAGACGTGAGACACGCTGATTATTATTTTTTTCTGTATGATATACAGTTTGGGAGAGTTAGACTGTACAACCATCCAGATAGATACACAAATCGGGCTTTAATGTTGATAGATGTAATAAATTTTATTGACATTTTTATGGTTTTCTGATTTCAGCAATATTCAGTATGGTGGCTTTAACCTTGTGCAATAATAAGACCCAGGAGCTGTTCCAGAGAATCCCGGGGTGGAGTTTTTGCCTGGCAGCCACTCACTGTGCTCTCAGTCTGATCGGAGGGATAGGCGGCTTCCTGGTGACGATTTGGACCTACGATGATGGCCGACAGATGGTGACACCATACAGGATGGTTAGGAAGTGACCAGGGACCCAAAACTACTTTGCTCTTTGGTGTCAAATTTGATTCTTGCGACATAGTTGTTGGCACATTTTACAGGTGACTGCTTAATAAGAGACCTATCAGCGCCCAGTACGTATATGTACGTAGTATATGTAGCATGACGCGATACAACGAGCATACGCAGTGCACGTAACCATTGTCTTCTCATTTTGCCCAGAGGGTCCGTTGAAAATAAGTGGCATTTCAAACTCCGACAGGAAGCTGCCCTTTAAAGACAATAGCTTTATGATTATGTACTATGACAAATACAGTCTGTCAAAGCAACGGATCCGAAAACCCAATGTCTGACTAGGACAATTAACAGACGTCGATCGCATTGTGGGGGAAAAAGGCCTTTCCTATGTGACTGCATTTCATGTTCCATACTTACACTCAGTAATTAAGATAATTAATATTTTGTGCTTGTAATTTGAAGCATGTATGTTTGTCTTTAGTCTCATTTTGCTTGACCTTTGCCTAGGTGCATGTGCCTTTTGTTCCTTTACAATGCATATATTCCATATGTTGAGGAACGAATGGACAGAAATGCAACTGAAACTTTCATTATATTGAATAACTCAGTATATATATATATATATATATATATATATATATATATATATATATATATATATATATATATAATAAAGCCCACCTTTCTAAAAAATAATTATAACCATTGAACGACATATGCATATTCATACATTTGAAGTTTCTCAGCTTTTGTGGAAATGAGTTACTTACATACTATATACGGTCGAACTATAAAATACATAAGATAAACTATTGAATTAAATTAAATCAAATTTATGTTCTGGTTACTGTTCACACACACACACACATACACACACACACACGCCTGTCAGTCATTTCTTTCGAAATCCCCAGATGGCGACTGTCTATGTTCGAGAATTGCAGTTCTTTGCCATTTTATTGTGTACTAAATCATTTATATTTGGTTAAACAATTTGGATTTTTACTGCAAAAGTTTGTTTGATTTTAACTAAATCGGTCCACTTCTGTCATTATTAGGAAAGAGTATTACGCATTCTCTTGATTATCCGCACCATGACTTTCGTAACCCGGCTGCCCAATATTCCCTCGGAAGAAGTAATTCTGGAAAGACATGCAAAAACAATCTTCCATCTGAGAACACAGGAGCGGATCCAAGTGAGGGATCCAGAGAGTCCGGTTAGAATTTGTGCACTTTGGCTTAAACCCCTTCGGTTCCTTAAATCTGGATTCGCCCTTGTAACACACACGGAGCACCCGGTATCATCTGACTTACCTGAACCGTAAATTGCTCTCTCCTTGTATGTTAAATTTTCCTGATTTGAGTCATGAGCTACATGTGTCGCTGGCTTTGTTCATAAGTTTTGGCGGGGTCTAAGAAAATTTCGATAAAGACCTCATACTCATGTATTTCTTAGCTAACATGCATCGGAATGAAACTTCTGTGTATAATCCTGGACATTCGAAGTGCATTCTGAGTGCATATTCCGAGAGCATTAAAAGTATTCTGACCCATTCTTGTGGCTGGTCCAAATGTATCGCTAGTTCTCAAAACTGTCGAGGTTCATTCAAAGTGTTTTCTTACTGCACCATGACTGAATTCTAAATATTCTTACGGCATACAAACAGCATTCGGAACATTCCCTTCTGACGGAGAACTGAACCGACGAGCCACTTGAAATCATACCAGAAAGTCCCGAATGACCCCTGAATTAGCCGAAATGCAACTCGAATGCATCTCGATTGTTGCCGAAATCTTTTTCGATAATGAAAAAAATCATTTGGAATGCACTTCAAATGCCGTCGGAAATCTTGATTGCTGCTCGAATGCGGCTCGAATGTAATCCGAACGCTAAATTGGCCTTCGAATGAGCCCGGACGTTATTTAGAATACAACTAATTCGCATAAAAACGCGGACCGCTACCGCTGAAACGTCGGCACTGAGTAACTACCTGGCAAAAATCACGTCAGACCGCCAAGGAAGAAGGGAGGCAAGGTCAAGAACTCTTACCACTGGCCGCGGCCATGGACGATGCAGATGTGCTACAGCCTAAGAAGCCCCTGAAGAGCCAGATCCTGTTGTTGAAGATCCCTCAACATCTACAAAATCAGAGGCTGAGTCCACGGCCCCTCCCCCTGCTGCCATGATGGGCATAGTGGCCAAGGTCCATCAGCACAGTCCTCCTCTGATAGTTAGACTGATGAAAATGATAGATTCGATCGGTAGCATTTATATCCTATCGAGAACCGATCCGGTGGCATTTTTTATACCCTCGACATTCTTAGTACATTCGAGGTTCAAGGTATATATATATATATATGTATGTATATATAAATGGGGTCGTAATACTTTGAAATTTTTTACTTTTCAAACGGGAAGGCATTAATACATTAATACAGAAAAGGTTGCCTTTCCGCAAAAAATGCATCCTAACATCATATCAAGCTTTAAGTGACACTAGTGTAAACACTGCATCTTACATGCCATCCTGCATGCACTCTTGCATGTAACAAGAACTGAGTGTTTTCAATAGAAGCACTGTCATATGCAGACAGTGGGGATAACTGACCTCAGGCCACACCAGCAAAGTCAGTATGGAGACTGTCTTGATAGGTGACGATTGCATCGTGTGTATGCCAACGGGGTTGACAAAATTTCTGCTACTAAGCACTTTCGCCCGCAGCACAAAGCGCCGGCACCTCGAAGAACATCCAATTGTGCATGTTCATACCTACAATGTGATTATTTAAATATTACGCAGGGTGAATTCAACAGAGACAACACCGCCTGATGGCCAAACCGGACGGGCAATCGCGGTTTCTTGTAGCGGTTAGGGAAGCGAATAGTTGAATATAGTGTAACCGCTGCTTATGAGGCGTACGGTACACATTACGGAGAGTATTGTTACAGGTATCTGTTTTATTGTGCACAGGGGTGTTACATGTGTCTGTTGACATTCTGATTCGTATAGCGCAGGCATAGTTCGTTGCTATGGGAACTTCGCTTGTTGGACGCTGGCTCGCGTGTGGGGTCTGAAGCGTAGAGACACAGCGTTTTTTTTTTTTGTTCTAGATGTTTCGGGTCTGTTAATGTGCGTGTGTATTGTTCTTTGGAATTTTCCATTTCTAGAATTTTCGGGTGAGAAGCTATAAATTAGGGGCTGTTTAGAGCCGGCAGAAAGGAAAATACCAGCGAGCACTAAGAGTGTTACTTTCTCGTCAGTTTTGGGACCTTACCGATAATTGCAGTGGTGTCAGATATTAACAGATTTAATCTAGATTTGATACGGACTGTCTCCAGTTTGCCTTTGGAATATTACTATTAACGTGGATTATTGGTGTTAAAGGACTCTTTTTGAGCTGTGACAGTGGTGGTATCCAGAAATCAAAGTCTAGGATCTGGACACTCTGGTACTGTACATTTTATTGTTATACTGTGTAATTGTATTGATTTAGTGTATTGTAATGTCAGGATTGTTCTAAGAATAAGTTATAATTATTTGTTAAAAAAAAAACTACTGACTTCTTTATTCATTCCCCTAGAAATTTTAAGCTGCCTAGTGTTACAGAATATGAATTTTTTTATCTCCGTAACAAAACTTGTGCTGATCACGATTACGTGATCTGATGTTATTAGGTTCCATAACAGTATGTTATTACAACATACGTATTATCTGAAGAGAACTACTCATATTTTGTTTCTACTGATTTGTGTAAAGCTGTGAGTTGAGTAAATTTAAAGTCTTGTATCCTTAAACGTTTGTACGTAAAAGATGCATGTATTAACATATCTATCTATCTGTGTATCTGTCTATCTATTTGCATCCAGAATTCACAGACTCCTTAATCAGGTACCAAGTGTAGTAAAACTGGTGACTTACATATACATATTACACATGATATGTAATTTACTTGAACTTTATCATGATTTCCCCCATCTATCAGTCCATGTTCTATAATGCTAGATAAGTAAACATTCGATCCATAATGCTCACGGATTAAATGTCTATCGAATATCTTGGGAATTTAAAAGCAGCACCGGCGTGCCTGCGCGCGAAGTCCATGAATCGGACCAAGTTATGAACTGCACATTAAGCTATAAATAAACAAAGACTTGTTTTTACGTGCACGACAGGCGTGTATATTAATGTATGTAAGCCTCAGCGGTTATCTCAAAACATATGCACAGCGATATTTTAAGTGCATGGCGAGTATATGATATATATATATATATATATATATATATATATATATATATATAAGTGTATGTATCTGCTTGTGTTCGCGTGAATACTTTAAAAGCGAATAAAAATATCTGATGTGACGTGATATTTGTCTCTGGAGACGTACCTCCTTTTTGTAGAGTACTATGGTGAGAAAGGGCTAAAATCAACCTCAAACATACGAGAGTGCCAAAAAAAAGTATTACAAAATAAATTAATGTGGCGTACCTACCGGTTGGCCATATGAGTAAATGCGTGCTGCACACATTGGACGCACAACAGGCGGTCCATATCAGATCTTTTGTTGCACTCAATAACAAATGCTCTCCGAAAACGACAAGTGAATGTGTGTGTTCACACATTGGGTGAAGAAATCAACCCTCAACTCCCTAGAAATAATTAATTGTATACAGTAAGATTTTGTTTCTCAGTTGTAATAATATGACATTTTGACGGGCTGGGTCACACCGGGTGAACGTGTATGTTAATGATTTAGGGGCGTTGATTTATTAAGTCCCGGGAGAAATTCACATAGCAACCCGCGCCAGGTTCTGATCAGATAAATAGGGTATCAGTTATAGGACAAAAACTCGTCAAGCGGCGGCCAGCATCACGGACGTATGCTCGCTGAATCATAACTTCATTTACGCTCTCCAGTCACTATACTAATCACAATGGTTGAACGGACCCCTCTTTCGTTAGCAGTCCTTGGTACTCTAGTTGGATCACTACTTTTCCATTTGATCTCGTTCGGTGCTCCCAACTGGTACAGAGGACCAAATGGAAATGTTGGACTCTGGCTCGCGTGCTTCCGCTTCCCGCCGACATGCACCAGTAATATGAATTTCAGGGCAGGTGAGTCGTATAATTATAGCTACCTTTGGCTTCTGTTTAATATATATTTTTTAGTTTATTTTCCAATGTGATTTATACATTATTATACTTTTTCTTCTTATAATGTAACACACCTGTAATGTTTGCCTTATAAACTACGCTGAACATATTTTATTATATGTGAAAAGCGAGATGGCTACAAGTTAATAAATGACCATGTAGCCACCACGAGGGCCAATGATACGTTCGCAATATTCTGATAAGAGAATGACAGCTCTAAGACAAATAAGTCGATACAATAACGCAATAAACCATGGGCCATTATTTCACACGACGATTTCCATGTTTATTGTACTTGAAAAAAAGTTAAATAATCTTTGTATTGCTTTGATAGTTTTGCAAAATAAAAAAATATTTCATTAATTTTTCAATCAATTTTTTTAAATAAGTTACACGTGTAAGTTTATCTAATTTTCTTTCAAAGTCATTCATCTACATTCATTTTCTCTATTCACAGATTGGGAAAAGGCCTCCGCCGCCATGATGACCCTGGCTATGATTTGCATTCTGGGAGCAGTGGCCTGTGCCACCCTCTATAATTTCGTTGAACGCTTTGCCATCAAGCTGTACATGATATCAACAGCCGGAGCAGCCTTTGGAGCAGGTATGAATACATCGGGATAAATATAAAAACTGTCGGTTTACGCAAGAATGCATAGTATGTAATTCGTGTTGTTTTTCCATATTATTTAGTCTCAGTACTCAATTCTCGGATCTTTTTCATTCTCGGCGTTTTAGAATTATTCAGTTTATATATTACGTCTATAGATTAATGCTGACCTTTTGCTGTTAAGCCTCTTTTTTGTATGTGTCGAATTCAGCAAGCACTGATATAATTTTGTACATACATGACATATTATAGTTTTCGTACTTAACATTTAAATTGATATTAACTCAATACTATTGATATTAACTCAATACATGGATTTTATCATAATCCCTGTATTTTTTTTTACTAGTTAACACTTATAATTCTTAAATTCTCAATTAGGCTATACAAAATAAATCTAATGTTCAATGGATTCGCCGCTTAAATTTTCGTGGATCTTGTTTTTGGGCCATTAAGGCCAGGTCCGCTTGAAATTGCTGAATTATGGCATAACATCCTGTCGCACAAATCCTTCCTAAAGAAAATCCCGCCTCTCGCACCGTATGTCCGCAGAAAAAAAATATTTTATTTGCAGAATTATTATTTAAAAAAATAGGTACGAAGTTAATCTCTCTTTTTATAGTTCTTTTGAGTTCATCTTGATCTTAACCGATTTTGCCAGAATGATAATAATAATAATAATAATAATAATAATACTGTGTAATATGGAAATGTGTATTTTTAGCTGCATTCAGCTTGATCGCTGTAAGCGTGTGGGGAGCAAAGATTAGTGAGGCGCGCTCCGCCGGGTTAACCCTGTACCTGGCTTGGGCATTCGGACTGGGAGTGGTTCATTGTGTACTTAGCGCTATCGGTGGAGGACTTGCACTCCTAACTGCCAACAGATCATAATGCATGTCAAACCACTCAAACAACCGACCTGATATACAGATAAAACCCACCGCCAGCAAAGTAACTGGATGAGAATGTGTTGGGAACCTGAGGAGTTATGTATATTGATACGTTGTGATATCAGACATGAAGGTGGCATTGCGAAGACTCCTGAATATTAAATCTGTGACATGACTCAATTTAGGAATAAAGAGGCAGCTAACTACCGTACATGTTAAGCGTTTTATTAACCGTAATGTTATTCGTTTAATGATAAATATACTGGGAAACACTCGGTCCCGTTAATAACTTAATCCGTATGACTGAATATTTAACATTCGTGATGATTTAAAGGTCTCCGGCATAATTAGTTTGAGTAACTACCATTCATAGAGAGTCCCTGGGTTCCAGTGACCTAATTCGAAAGAAATGTCATTGGATGGAAGCCCATTTTTACGTTATATATTTTGTTAATACCTTTCCTGTTTATTTAATATTTTAAAGGTCTGAATTCTGCACTGAGTGTGATTATTTAAATGTAAACCAATGATCTATGCGTGTATTAAAAAATGTTTAATACATGTGCTTTTATGAATAAAGAAAATATGTTTTCAGTAGACGCTGGCGTTTTTATTTGTTACTTGTGAAAGCGTTTGTTAAAATTACACACGTCATATTCTCCGGTATTATCAATTTTTATATTTTTCATTTCCTTTCAATTAATGTAGATATCATAGAAAACACCTATGCCAATAACATGTACAATATACCATGGTAAATTAAAAGTGGACTAATCTTGATTTTTAATTCATACCAAGAGTATTTAAACTATAGTTATCTATACTAGAGCAAAATTTGATTTGGTCGCAAAGGTGGTTATCTAGATTTACTGTTCTCTATAGATTTACTGTTCTCTCTCTCTCTCTCTCTCTCTCTCTCTCTCTCTCTCTCTCTCTCTCTCTCTCTCTCTCTCCCGGAAGGAACACATAATATATACCATTCTGGCGCAGTTATTATAATTAATCTATTAGAACGTATTATTTAATTTTATTGTAAAGGTATAACGACTGAAAAGTCAAATGAAAGTTAATAATATATATATATATATATATATATATATATATATACAGTGGCGTGTTCAGGATTTGAATATAGGGAGCGCAGCACCTAATTCGGGGCCGAGGGCCTTTACCTCTTTTCTGATAGTCATATAGTAAATTATATAAATATATATATACATATATTATATAATATATTAAATAAATTAAATTAACTATTTTAAAATGTCTTTATTATTTGCTGGGCAAAAAGTCTGGAAAAACATTTCTAGTGAATATATATATATAGACCATCCACATCATATGTGCTTCTTTAAAGAAACGAATTAAAAGAGACATTTTAGAATATTAATCGGCTATATACATGACATATAGACAGTTGCATTTTTTGTGTTGGTGTGTGTTGTATTGTTTTCACTTAGCACTTTATGATCATTTTAAAAATTATAATTAACTTCTTTCGATGTTGTTCATTCAGAATATTGCTATGGCCAAGTCTATCAGTGTAACAGAATACTGTATAATAAATTTTTACTCATCGGCATAAAACAAAATGGCCGCCCAAATAATACTAACATGGCAAAAATGCCATAACTACCTTAACATTTGACATAGAGGGTCAACCAATACATGGATTCTGAGGCAATATGACCCACAGAATTCTTTTTGGTCTTTTTGTAGCCATAATGACCACCATTTACAAAATAGCTATTCTGCCATTTGGAAACAATGTGCCACCCATGAATAAACTATATACGCTGAACACAGGATTTGGTTAGTACATGTAACCAAAGTATTCTGTAGGTCTATGGTCCAATTTATGGATTGTGGGGCATTATGACCCAGAGAATTAACATATGGTATTACTGTATATATACTGTATATATAACAGCAATTATTTTCAGCTCAGTCACCCCTCCAGTCTGTCTTTGGGCGTGTCTTATCATAGGGACTTCAATGCAGACGAGATTACACACGTGATAAAAGAATACGTATTTTTTTAAAGTAAATTATGAAGGATGTTGATAAAAACGGACGAAGCTGTCACATGAATAAATATTAGTAGGGTCTCAAAAATATTCATATATGATAAGAGATCTGTCGAAACGCATCACATACAGCTGGGTCATACTTGAAATCGCCAACCTCCTTTTGATCTTTCACTCACTATTTAAATAGTATGTCAAGGGTTACATTTCGTAGACAGGATGACACACAAGGAACAGTCCTTAAAATTTTGAATAAATCTTGATCATTACTATCACCCAGGGCCATGACCAATTACTGGGGCGCTATTATTGTAAAGCTGGTCTGTGATACAAACAGGGGATTGGTAAACCGTGACATTCCTGTCAACAGTTGTGGTCTCTGATTACATGCTAGTTTTTTTTTATAATGTACGTTCTACTTAAAATGTAGTTCTAAATGTGTAACAACTTTTAGGATCCACCGGCCTGACTTGTTGACTTGCATTTCTAGCTGTGTCGTGCTATCCTAACCTCTTCAAAAGCTGAAGTATAACTCCTGTAAACGTATAACAGCATTTTCCCGCCAATACATCAATAAATTGCACACGTCTACTTCAGTTAATGCAAAATGCCTGTGTGTCAGGTATGAACACGGCCACACAGATCAGGCAGGTGCTATCCACCTGTAAGACAGCGGTTCTCAGAATCAGCCAGTACTCTTAGCCCGCCCGCAGCTGACATGTCCCTCCATGATTTTGCGGACTAATGTATGATCCGTCGCAGTTTCATTGTTGCAATTCATTGGAAATTATTTCTTGACCAAACCCATGATTAAGTTCTAGACCAGTACAAACTAGAGGTTCCAAGTCCAAGACCTGCAATATTCAATCTCGAGATAAATCTCTATATAAAGCCGTTTTAGTTGCATTCATTAAACAGATTATGATAGTCTTTTAAGTATGAATCCTTCATTTTCACCCTAAATTTTAGGCTCTACGGCACGTTCTGCATTGAAATTAGAATGTACATGCAGCGAGCATATTAGTTTGATGTCATCATTCAATAAGTTAGTATGACATTATATATTTTAACTCCGTTTCATAGAGCAATACGAAAAAGAGTGTACATGGTGAAATTCAATAAATCTTTCTTTCCTTATTCATGCAACACACAGCCTCAGTTTTACAAAGAAAGTTGATATAGTCCACCATAATAAAAACAGAACTAAACTGGGATTATCCTTAATATCTGCAACAAATATCCAACTAATCCATGTCATTATAGCCCCCTCCCTTATGGGGTTGCATAGGTACCTGCTGCGGTCCAAAGTCATATTTTTTATTTTATTTTGGGGGGGGGGGGGGGGAAATGACGTTTAGTCTTCCGCATGTTTAATTGATGGCTTTTAAAATAGCATTTATTATTGAGTTATTTTAGTGATGTTTTAGCCATAGGCTGTTCATGGCAGATCATTTTCCTGCCTGCATTTGTAAATCATCTTCCATTTTATAAGGACAAACAGGGAGTTTTTCGAGTAAGTCAATCTCTAATATGGCGACATCTTATGACAGAATAAATTTAAACTGATTATTAATTATGGTACATGTTTCTATATTAAGTATAAGCTTAAAATTATACCATAAATTACATTTAAGTACCTTATTGCTTTTTCTCTGCGTGAACGTCAATACATCTTTATGTTGCCGATATGCGTCCATCCATTTTTAGGTTCAAATGGTCAAAAATCATTATTTATTACATTTTGATCAACAACACAGATAGCTTTTTCGGAGGAAAGGGTCGGTGGTGGTATTTTATAAACTCTACTATAACTGACTGTCATCATTTATAATAATATGCTTTTGGCTTTGAAGGTAACAGCAATTCCTGAGATATTTGATAACAGAAATGACGATGTATTCAAATACATCGGTTGTCATATTTTGCTGTTGACTCAGTTCGGATGTTTCCATAATGATGCTAATTTTAAAACTGTTATATTATATTTATACTCATTTGGTTACCCTTCCTCTAAAAACCTATCCATTCTATAATGAAACCTAAAGTATCTCATTTTTGGTTTAGCTACTGAAATGTGGTTCTGCTTGAAAAAGTAAGTCAATAAATGAGCCACCACCAGTAGCCAAAAATCACATAGCAATCGAATTATCCATATAAATATGATGCTGATGGCAGCCCCCGTCCGTATAACGGAGATATTTGCTAAAAGACCTGACATTATATATGCATACACATGCGACTGCTACATTTGAGATTGAAGAAATATGAATATCCATAAAAGGTCGTACCACTTTGAATTAATTTGACTCAAGTTATGCTCATTTAATCCATCCCTCCACCACCCCCGCACCCCCCCCCCCCCCCCACCCAATCCTAACCTTTCCCACCGTCTCACAACCAAAAGGAAAAAGTTTCACTCTTTATTGTTTCATTATGAAGATCATAAATAGGTGTCTAAAATGGTTATGCATAAAAGTTGCTATACGAAAGTTTTTAATTAGTTTAATTTATGACCATGGATCTGCAGAATATACTTTGGAAATCAGGTACTAAACAATCCTATGTTCAGTATGTAGTATATTCGTGACGAGTTTTTAAAACAGCAGAACAGCTACTTTGAAAATGGTAATCATTATGGCTACAACAATATCAGAAATGAATTCTGTGAGTCATAATACCCCAGAAACCATGTATTGGTTGACCTTCTATGTCAAATGTTATGGTAGTCATGGCACTTTTGCTGCCATTTTGTTTTTTGCTAATTGGCAAATATTGCCTAATGCTGCCTGCGGTCCAACCTCAATATTTTTCACACCTCATATGTGGCCAATCAAAATCTACAAAGAAAAAAAACTTAAGAGCTAAAACAAGGTTGAGTCTTGTGGCTGCTGGCCTAAAGAGAATATATTTATCCTGTAAGGACGCCGAAAAACGTGAGACAGGCACCGGCAATAATGGACTTTGGTGAATTATCAGATATCTGTATCGATGTATCAGGTCAATCAAACGTATACAAATCTCATATATCATATAACACAATTGCCTATGGAAAAAAAATACCAATAAAGATTTTACATAAAAAGCCTAATTCCTAGACGAAATCATTTTTTCTATCTATTTTTCCACATAAAAAACATGAGGCTGTGTGATTTGTTCAATAACTATTAGCACGTCAATGAACACTGTCAACTTGGCAGTGACGTGACACTCTGGGAAATCCCCTGTGATTAAAAATTCTGGATCTCAGTAAAAGCACAGTATTTCTGCCACTGTCAGTCCCAAATTTCCAGCAGAGAATAAAAACAGCATGCAATACTAGATCTGAGATGTTGATAAAATTCAGTTCATGATGTCACATGTGTACCAGTCAATCACATCAGGGCAAAGTCTGGGATCTAGATGAAACAAACGCACGTGGAATATGTTTACTTAACCTGATGTATGGGTCATAAATCTACTACCTACGTTCGATGCGCCTAAAATAGTGATATTACATGCATAAAAAGCGTATGTGCTTAACGTCCTGTGACATAAATAAAGCAAACCTTGTAAGTGCGTGATACATAAGAGGTTACTGGGTGAGTTTGATGTGGGGAAATTTACAGATCAGGCGAGCACGCGCGGGAGCCTAATGTATGAATTTCCCACCCCAGACGAATCCTAGACTGGCCCAGTCCATGAAATAGTTATATGACTTAATTGTTGCTTCTGACCGAGAAATCAAACGTTCCCGCGTTGTATCGCACTTAGTTACGGTACCGTCGTCTTGCGGCAACTCATATAACTAATTTTCCACTATCTGACCCTCTTATTTCATGGACTGGTAATCTTGCCGGTTCACGGACGGTCAGCGCCACACATCACCGCCTCGCTGAACTAAGGTCTTCTCCAGTGACGTCAGCAGTGGTCTTTCCCAGAATCTTTTTTAAAACCAACTTGGTTAATTCAGTCAATGCCTATTCCGGGCTTCCAATTGGCTACTATTATTCCCATTTAATTTGTCTTAATAATTTTAGGCCGTCGCTTATGTTGAGTTCAGCGAGACTTTAAAACACTATAACCCTCAGCCTCACTGTTAACGTTTATTAGCAATGACATCGTGACACTCAGGCCTTCGGAAATAAACTGATAGGGCCTGGAGTCATGATGGCAGTCACAACAGAACGCCCATTCTAGTGGTCAGATCAAAATATTTCCTGTCTGGTATTATTTGGCATCACAGGCTTATATAGTCGGATTTTATGTGCTTAATATCGAATATCGAAGAAAAAGTGTTGTTACACAAAAATAATTACATTAATATAAATAGGAAAATGACAGTTCGAGAAGTAGATAAAAATTAAAAAGTAGTGTCAGAAATGGCGTGCACATCTGCACATACTACAATTTATGCGAACCTAATAGCTTCTATAGACCCAGTTGTGGCTCTGTTAAATAAACAGTGCCACAGCGCTTCGCCTTCATTCACTTAGCGTTCGGTCATACATTGAGTCAAACTTTTCTGTCTGACGAGAAAATAACGCTCCGTCAACTTCTTATTTCTAGGCCTACCTTGGCTTAAGATGATTATGCAACCATCGGCCAAAAAAAATTTGAACTGTCGATCTATTTTAACCATGTTACAAGGTAAATACCACTTGGGGAGTACTGGATGTACGCAGACAGTTGTCAACGCTCACCTTCACCTTGGCCTCTGTTCACGTGATAGCTGACCGGCTTGCTTCCCATAGTGCTTCCCGCGTGGCGCCCATTGCAATGTGTCCTTTAATACCCAACAGCTACCAGTGCCGTGGCAGGCAGGCTAAGCGTGCCGCAAGCTTAACACCGTTAGGGGCAGTGCCATAAAATGCGTTTGTAAGCAATTTTACCCAATAAAATTGTTTGTACTCACACATTTTATACAGAAAGGGAAGAACAAAACAAACAAATCTGAATGTGAACCAATATATTTACCAATTTAAAGTAAAAAAGTTTTAACCTTTCAAGTGAAAAAAGGTTTGTTAGCGTCACTGCTCCCTCACTGTCACTATGAATACGTATAAACAATAAAGATGTGTGTATATAAAATTAAATATGTATTTTATATATATAAATATTTATATAACATAACTGAATGTGAACCAAAGTTTGCTCCTTAAAATTGACAAAAGGGTGTGTTTTAGTTAATTCTATTTTACTCTCATTTATATATATATATATATATATATATATATATATATATATCTGAAGAAAAACAACACTGTTAATTCACAACAGTCTGTTTTACGGGATGCGACCCGATCATCAGGTGAATGTGGTTGGAATATATATACGGAGTGCTTATTGACACACGATCTGGAAGTCTCGGTTACTTCGATTCGGAAGTCTCTGTTACCGTGTTTTGCAGTCTCGGGTACTAAGAATTGGGAGTCTAGGTTACCATGTGGCACCAGCGGCCAGTTAAGCGCCCAATAAGGGCGGCCATATATATATATATATATATATATATATATATATATGTATAACTATATATAACTGTTTATGTATAACTATATTGTATAACAAAAATGCATGGGAACTAATAATTTTGCTGAACTGCATGTGAAGTATATATTATGGGGGGGGGGGCAATAGTACACTTACAAATGTTTATATATATATATATATATAAATATGTATATGTATATGTGCATATATATATATATATATATATATATATATATATATATATATTTATATTATATATATAACTTTGTATACTGAACTGAATGTGAACCAATAAGTTTGCTCATTAAAATTGACAAAAGGTGTGTTATGGTAAATGCTCTCTCACTGTCATATATATATATATATATATATATATATATATATATATATATATATATATATATTCATGCTTCGTGTCTGAAATATGCGACTCGATTAAACAATGAGGCACATTCCGACCTGGCTTAAGGAGGTGTACAGGTACCAGGGAAGTTATTGGTGAACTGACAAGGTGTTCCCAGTTCTTAGGACATTATTTTCATTTATTAATTGCAGAGATTATGGCGTAAAACCTAAAATTATGTTCTCTAATTAATTACAGAGAATATGGAGTCCCCCTTATAATGCATATATATATAAGAATATATGTATATATATATATATATATGAGAGTAAAATAGCATTCCCTAAAACACACCCTTCTGTCAATTTTAAGGAGCAAACTTTGGTTCACATTCAGTTATGTTATATATATATATATGCCAGCACCCGGAGAATTCAGAAATGTTTATATATATATATATATATATATATATATATATAAACACATTTATTTTTATATACACACATCTTTATTGTTTATACGTATTCATAGTGACAGTGAGGGAGCAGTGACGCTAACAAACCTGTTTTCAATTGAAAGGTTAAAACTTTTTTTCTTTAAATTGGTAAATATATTGGTTCACAATCAGATTTGTTTGTTTTGTTCTTCCCTTCATGTGTAAAATGTGTGAGTACAAACAATTTTATTGGAAAAAACTGCTTACAAACGCATTTTATGGCACTGCCCCTAACGATGTTAAGCTTGCGGCACGCTTTGCCTGCCACGGCACTGGTAGCTGTTGGGTATTAAAGGACACTTGCAATGGGCGCCACGCGGGAAGCACTATGGGAAGCAAGCCGGTCAGCTATCACGTGAACAGAGGCCGAGGTGAAGGTGAGCGTTGACAACTGTCTGCGTACATCCAGTACTCCCCAAGTGGTATTTACCCTGTAACATGGTTAAAATAGATCGACAGTTCAAATTTTTTTGGCCGATGGGTGCATAATCATCTTAAGCCAAGGTAGGCCTAGAAATAAGAAGTTGACGGAGCGTAATTTTCTCGTCAGACAGAAAAGTTTGACTCAATGTATGACCGAACGCTAAGTGAATGAAGGCGAAGCGCTGTGGCTCTGTTCATTTAACAGAGCCACAACTGGGTCTAATAGCTTCTACTGTCACCCCATCGTTCTTCAGTTCGTCTAAAACCGACGTTTGGGGTGACAGGCTATCGCTGAACGTTTATCGGACCACCACTCTTGAAAGAAGGCGAACAAACTCTGGCTCAGCCAGTCAGCGCGAGATACTCAGGTGCACACGACGAGCGGAGTCAAAATGTACAGGCTGACTGAAACGATCACGTTTCCTCGAGTCGCAATTGGACAGTTAATACACGCGTTCAGACAAATGCTGCCAACTGCTCTTGTCATCTCGGCAGAGGGAATTTTACTGGACCTGTCTGTACAAAATTGTTGCGATAGTGTCTAAAATATGCATCTACAATTAGCCCATGGATCTAAATATTCGTTCAGCAGAGATATATCATATAGGGCACGAAGGTCCATGTGTAGACTACCTGAATACATGATTTCTGTGCGAATGTTACCGAGCGGGTCGAGCTGTGGGACCGCTGTTGGCGTTCTCGTAGCAACGATGCCACTCACATGAGGCGTGACGACCTGATATGCATACGGGTGAATCGTCAGGTCCTCAAAGAGCCTTGTGACGCCTTAATATGCAAATATCAGGGATTCACCATACGGACCTTACAGGGCTTAAGTTATAAGTGCTGTTACTGAGTCAAGTCTATCGGTACATGGAATCACGTTTTTTTAAAAGCATTTTATTAGTAAACGCAAATACTAAAGCCCAGGCAGGGCTAGACGAATCCCGGTAACCACTTATGCATGAAGCACAAAATTGGTTTGATACTTATCACCCCAATAGCTGCAGAAATGGGGTCTATTTCTTAGTAGTAAATATTTTAATATCGAATTTCATTGATGCCCGACATGTATAACATGACTTGTTTTCCTACACCAACGTGCATATATAATCATAAAAAATAAATGTTAACCCTCTTTGACTCTTTATATATGGCCAAACAACTAAATTAATTATTAGTTTAAAGGTATAATTATCACTCACTGGCTACATGCCCATGTTTAATTTCAAAATAATAAGAGGAACTATTTCTTCATATTAAACATTTTACTATGTAATTTCTTTGAAGCCTGACCCATACCATACGACTAGAATTCCAACACTCACATTAATTGCGATTCTTACAAAAAAGCTTGATAGGGATCCACATTTAACCATAAGAAAAAATAAAATTTGTAACTCTCTATATATTGCAACTATAAATAAGTCCTAAGCCTATAAAATGGTTTAAAGGGGGGGGGGCATTATTTTGTTCACCCTTTCTTATTTTTAGCGTACATTTATGTACACAGATCATGTTATGTTTGTTCTAGGTATATTGCTTCGGGTATGTCAAAGTCACCCATTCACTTACCTTTTATAAGAATTTATATGATTTCTGGCTTACTCTGTGTATATATTAATGATCTAAGGGTACTTCCTGTTAAGAAAAGTTCTTATAACGCCTCTGTGACGAAAGAATGAACTTGTTAATCAACAACCTGTTTGTAAAAACAGCAATGTTGACAAACGGAAGAAAAAAACGTTACCTAAGGTGGTAGCTTGCATATATGTGGATGCTGAATGGTTATATGTTGCAAAGTCATTTGCAAAGCTCTGGCTCATATGACTTGCCGCCAAATGTTTTTGAATGTGTTTTGATTATTCTGGGGGGCCCTCACATATTTAAAAACATGTTGATATGAACAAAACAAACAGCCCGTGTGCGGTAAAAAAACGCCGTTTTCAGGACTATTTTTATCAAAGCATCATGGGATTACCTTTAGTTTATAAATGTCAGATATCGGAATAGGCTACTTTTAAAGTAGTTCCACGCCCACTCAGTGAAAAATGTTATGAGAAAAATAGTTCTGATACTGTCTTGGTAAGGAAAGGAGTTCCGATACTAGCATGGTATGGAATGCCTTATCAGGTTAGTTTGGAATCCTTGTATTTGCCCTTGTATCAGGTGGTAACAGGCACAGTGTTGGTGATAATAACTGGAACTTGGGGTTTTTAATATTGTACCGTGTATAATTTTATTGAAATTTCTGAAAAATCGTGTTTCGAATCATTGGTAAATGTTATTCATCTAGATATTTTATTGTTACACTTCTTAGCATGTCTGGTTAATATCGTGTGATTTTCATACTTTCAATACTTATTATACATTGTTAATTTATGCCTTGTGTTATGATTATGTTCGTGTGCAAACAAACATGACCTGGTACCATTCGAGTAATTCATAATTATAACTAACCTCTACATTCTATCTTTGGCCTGACGGTGAATACAAGACTGGAAATAAAAAGTGCATCTCAATTCTGCAAATATGTTACTTTCCCGGAAAACTATAGTTGTTTGACCCCCCCCCCCCCCCCCCCCCCCCCTTCCCCCATACGCCACTGAAACCTATTTTCCCAGAAACATTGTACACGCGTGTCGCTCCCGCATTGTTAGCGACAGCTACAGTTCGTCGACCTACACGAACTGGTGTGTTCAGTTTGAGTTGGGCCACGCTAGACGAACGGTTTGTCTTTTGGCTAGAGCTGTATTCTCCGTGAACAGGCTGACTTAACGAATCACTGTCATGGTTGAAAGGACACCTCTGTCATTAACAGTCCTTGGTACTTTGGCCGGGTCACTACTTTTCCATTTGATCTCGTTTGGTGCACCTAACTGGTGGAAAGGACCAAACGGAAATGCCGGACTGTGGGTTTTTTGCCTCCGCGTCCCTTCAATATGCAGCAATAATATGACTTATCGGGCAGGTGAGTGTGAGATGGATACATTTGTATTATAACCTTTTTTATTATCATTATTGGTTTGAACCGTATCAGTATAAACGAATCAAGAAGTGATTAATTGTATGTCACCAGTTAACATTAAAATAATTTTTAAATAGCAGTTTTTTACAATCTTTTAAATCTATTAATGTTTACATAATATCTCAGGTATTTTTATATTACTTTATATGATATCTGTTCCACCCTAAATTAAAGTAAAGATTAGATATTACGTCTCGTGCCATGATATGTTTATAATCTTTGTCTGTACATCTTTTAATGCCTGTCACCAGCACGGTTTACTTAAATGTCGTTGAGAATAACATTGGCGTATAAAATCGATACCTTTATGGAGGTATAGTGTTATGTTCATCAACTGGTACCATAGACGTTTTCAATTTGGTCATTCTATTATGAGATGTGTTAAAGAAACTCATTATTCAGTGCAATCTTTGAAAAGGGTGGGTCCGAATGCAGCTGGTCAACCGAGTGTAGGTTGAAGCAATCATTCACATTTTTTTTCCGTTTTTTAATTATGAGTTTATCATTTTTGAATATCAATACATGAATAATTTTATATATCAATATGGATAAACTTAATTATTTTTATTTACAGACTGGGAAAAGGCCTCCGCCGCCATGATGACCCTGGCTTTGGTCTGCATTCTGGGAGCGGTGGCCTGTGCTGCACTCTACAATTTCATGGAACGGTTTGCCATCCAACTGTACATGCTGATAACAGCCGGAGCAGCTTTTGGAGCAGGTATGTGTAATGCAGGTTGCATGTAATCACCACATGGATCTCTCCTTTGTTATTTCTCAAAGATTTTTTGTTGTTATTTTTACCCAGTCCACTACGATATACACAAGCCACACATACAATCCGAAATAAATGTCGTATTTTTCCCCGTGTCCTCGCTATCATTTTCATAACATACCTGGTGATTCAACAAATAATTCCCAATCATTATTTTTTCCGTATTTATAATCTATATAGCATATAGACAGTCACTATGTTAGCAGTTATGTTCTTGTATTTCTGCACTATATTCTTGAATTAACTTTACCTCAACATTACCAAATTCAATATAAATACATGTAAAGTATCATATTGAGTACTTCTTGAAATTGTATTTTCAGCTGTTTTCAGCTTGATCGCTGTGAGCGTGTGGGGAGCCAAGCTTGGCGAGGCGCGCTCCGCCGGGTTAACTCTGTACCTGGCCTGGGCATTCGGACTGGGAGTGGTTCATTGTGTACTTAGCGCTATCGGTGGAGGACTTGCACTCCTAACTGCCAACAGATCATAAAGCATGACAAACGGCTCTGAGTCAAGGCTGCCGTACTACACTTTTTAACATGTGTAAGACTCTCACTGAATATAATGTTTCATGGGCCATATTGTCCACCGTGCATGTCTTCGTGTTTTTAAGGATCAAGAATGCTTAACATATTTTTATTGATAAATCTTTATGTTGAATAGTTGTCTTCTTATTTTATTTTTCGTAAGGTTCTTTTGAAAATCGAAATCCTCGAGGATTGTTCATATGTTGCTATTTTCAATGTAACTGTACATTTGTCTTACAAAATAATCATCACTAAATAATATCTAAAATACAGTGTGAGATCACGTGGTATCATTTGTATTAGTCCGCTCGTAGTGCATAGTGCATGTTAACGGAGTGATTCAACTGGTCAGTAAATACAAAGTTCGTCAAATTTATTTTTAATTTTTTTTAATACAAATATCTTTTTGGGATTTAGTAATTATTGTATTACTTTCCGAATGAAATGAACTGTTCCGCCCCGAGACACATCGTATAGTTAAATCCCGGAACCCGGCCAATTTCTCCTGCGGTATTGTCTCCACCACGCAGGTAAATAGCTCTGAATATTTGAAGAAATGCCGGTAGTATAGTATACAAAGAGGACTTTACACAGAATGGCGACCTTTTTTCCTCCCGAATGCGACCACAACATATACCAGGTCGTCGTTGGAGGCTCAAAGAAGACAGAATGGTTGCATAGGTTGTTCAAAGGTGGTACACAGGAGTTTCAGACATCGCCATGGACGCAGTGGTCGTCGTGAGTTATTAAACATGTACAAAACAGTCGCACAAAGGTCGCCGAGGAGGTGGGATGCTCACAGGTGACTCAAAGGAGGCAGAGGGGAGGCAGGCATTGCCGTGGTTGCAGAATGGAGGCAGAGTGGTCGTGTTGGTTGAACATGGGAAGCAGAGGAGAGGCAGGCATCAAACTGCCCCAAATTTGCATTTGTAAAGGTTCAAGAGAGGCACAAGTATCGCTGAAAGATTACACAAAAACAGGATTTTCTGGGTTTAGGAGACCCTATGCGTTCTGGCCATTTTTTTTGGTTGCTCAAAGGTGGCACAAAGGTCGCAGCCGTCTGTAAAGGGGCCTTAAGGATTGTGTGTTTTATGTAACTTTGTATTTTAAGGTCTAATGCAGGACAGTAGTTATATTTCGACAGGCTATATAGCGCAAATTGCTATATAGCTGAACGAGGTTCACACTAAAATTTGATTAAAAGCATCGTTACAATTGCGCTCTCTCTTCCGTATTTCTCCCCTTAATATATATATTGTTACGGAAGCTAATAACAACAGATCACGTAATCGTGATCAGCACATATTTTGTTACGGAGATAATAAAAAATCAGATTCTGTAACACTAGGCAGCGTAAAATGTCTAGGGGAATGAATAAAGAAGTCAGTGGTTTTTTGTTAACAAATAATTATAATTTATTCTTAGAACAATCCTAACATTACAAAACACTAAATCAATACAATTACACAGTATAACAATAAAATGTACAGTTCCAGAGTGTCCAGATTCTAGGCTTTGATTTCTGGATACCACCACTGTCACAGCTCAACAAGAGTCCTTTAACACCAATAATCCACGTAAATAGTAATAATCCAATGGCAAACTGAAGACAGTCCGCATTAAATCTGTAGTAAGTCCCTTAAATGTCTGACACCACTATAATTATCGGTACGGTCACAAAACTGACGAGAAAGTAACACTCTTAGTGCTCGCTGGTATTTTACTTTCTGTCGGCTCTAAACACAGCCCCTAATATATAGCATTTTCACCCGAAAATTCTAGAAATGGAAAATTCAAAATAACAATACACACGTACATAAACAGACCCGAAACATCTAGAACAAAAAAAGAACGCTGTGTCTCTACGCCTCAGACCCCACACGCGAGCCAGCGCCCAACAAGCGAGGTTCCCATAGCAACGAACTATGCCTGTGCTTCACGAATAGGAATGTCAACAGACACATGTAATATATATATATATATATATATATATATATATATATATATATATATATATATAAAAGAAAGGCACATGTTTAATACAAGTGTTTATTTACAATCAACTATCCCGTTTTGATTTCGAAGTATTGGTTGAATTCGGGTACACATCTGCGTTGATCATGTATAACCGCAAAAAGCAATTAACCGTAAAGTTGATAGCCCGGAGTACCAGCACTATTTTCCTGATACCATACACTCAGGGTCATATCAAACGCCGACATGTGCTGGTAAGGATCAGTCTTGCAGGCTTGCAACTTTCCCAGCGGAATACCGTACTCTGTCATTTGTAAATACGTGTAGATTTCCATAGTACCATGTGTCAAAGAAGAGTTAAAACACTGACTTATTAAATTTATATGCATATAAACATTTTTAATTTAATCCCTTGCAGACTTCAATGTTATAGATAAGATGTATATTTTGTAACAATCTTTTATGGCCAGCCCAACGTGAGGAAATTTCACTACTACCGTTTTCTATACACCGTTAGCGTGACAGTATTTGTGTATGTTGATATTCCCTACTATGTTACATTATAAATGATTTATACATCAAAATTGGAAAAAAAAAATTAATACTTTTGCGCGGACTCACTCCGTCTCCCCCCCCCCCCCCAAAAAAAAATAAAAAATAAATCGACGTATATTTTACTCTCTTCAAATTAGGTGCATCTAAATCTCGATATTACTTTAAAACTTTTCATGGTTATACAAAAATCAAAATCATATAAAACAAGTGACCCATGGGTCATGACGCTCAGCTGACTGGTAAGAGATTAGCAAAAGGAAATTTTATTATCAGAATGGTAGTATATACTCATTCAACTGAAGCATCAAACAGATTAACCAACAGGCCAAGATTTAGTCTGTATTTATATATCTCAAAAATAGAGAAAATATGTGTAAAGTTTAAAAACAAGAATACGGGTAGCCGACAAGTGACTACGTGTATCCGCCAAAATCAGAGTGGAACGGGTGAAGTGAGGCATTGATTGAGTGGCAAGGGGAAATAGAGTGAGGTATGTTGCAGATTAGCATGGATGTCTGCAGCCTAAATGTGTATGTAGGTTGTGCCACCTACCACAAATCCAGAAAGCTGTCCAAGTTGTTTACATATGCGAAATTTTAGGCAGAAAAGTCAAACCACTACATGTATATGAGTGATTTTAGCCCACGCCAGACAAACAGACAGACGCTGTGCAAAAATGGTTGCAGGTGGCCCCTCCAGTTTTGTGTATGATAAAGACCTATGTGAGATCTAAACACATGTACAATGTTGGCCCAATCGGTCAAATGGTTCCTGAGATATGAGCTCGGATGCCTAGAGCGTAACTAGAATGTAGGTGGCGCCACCTGTCGTAAAATCTAGAAAGATATCCAGAATGTATAAAACTGCAAAATTTTAGGCAGTTATGTCAAACCACTACAGAGAAATGAGTGATTTTAGGCCACGGCAGACAAACAGACAGACGCTGTGCAAATGTGCAAAAATGGTTGCAGGTGGCCCTTCCAGTTTTGTGTATGATAAAGACCTATGTGGGATCTATACACATGCCCAATTTTGGCCCAATCGTACAAACGGTTCCCGAGAAATGAGCTTGGATGTCTGCAGCGTAAACTAGAATGTAGGTGGCGCCACCTGTCATAAAATCAAGAAAGATATCCAGGATGTATAAACTGCAAAATTTTAGGCAGATATGTTAAACCACTGCAAAGATATGATTGACATTATCGCACGGCAGATGAACAGATGGACACTCTGCAAACATGGTTACAGGCGGCGCCACCATTTTTTGTGTATGTTATGAAGCTATCCAAGGGCTACATTTATATAAATTTTATTTCCTGATCGGTCAAAAGGTTCCCGAGATATATGGGTTTATGTGTGGAAACAGACGCACAAATGGACGCTAGGCATGGAGGAAAGGTCAGAGGTCAACGCAAATTGACTAGGCACTAGTTCACATGTGACCCGATAATTGGTGTAAGTTTTGGAAAATTCGGTCCATTAGTCTCAGAGGAGTTCTCTGGAAACGAACGCATCGGCGGCGGAAGAACCCGGTCAAGAACATAGTATCCGCAAAACTTCGTTTTGGCGGATACAAAAATTCAGGTGGCTCCACCAGTCTGCAGAAACTAATAAAAACACTTAATGGTCAATATCCATGCAAAGAATCATGGTGATCTCCGCATAAGTTACTTCAAAGATACTTCAGCTTTTGTATCAAATTTTCCATTATTCTGAGCTGTAGTTTGGAGTGCCTTAGCTCAAAGGATATGGGTAACAGAGACCTAATTTCAGGTTTCCATGGAGACTTTTCATGGGTCTCCCTGTGTGTCAAGAATGAAGATTCTAGGTTAAGTCGTTACGATTTGTACCCTGTTGACAGATAACTACATCCTTAAAGGTTTCAAAAATAGAGAAAAAAAAGTGAAAATTTGAAAAATACAGGTGGCGCCACCAGTCTGCAGACACTGATGAAACATCTCATGATCAATACGTATGCCAAAAATCATGACCATTAGTCAAGTAGTTAATGCGATATTGAAGTTTTTGTATGAAATATTTTACTTTTCTGGAGAGTACTTTGGGGCCCCTTAGCTCGAAGGATATGGGTAACAGACACATAATTTCTGGTTTCCAAGGAGATTTTCATGGGCCTCGCAGAATCCCAAGTTACAAGGTTCCAGGTCCAGTGGTTACGATTTGTGCCCTGTTAACAGATGACAGTTTCATTGCAGGTCTGAAAAAAAAGAGAAAAAAAAAATTGCAAAAATTAGAAAAAATACAGGTGGCGCCACCAGTCTGCAAGTAGTGATGGAACATGCCATGATCAATATTCATGCAAAGAATCATGGTGATCAATGCAGTAGTTATTCAGATACTTGAGCTTTTGTATCAAATTTTGCATTATTCTGGGGGTACTTCGGAGCCCCATAGCTCAAAGGATATGGGTAACAGAGACCTAATTTCAGGTTTTCAAGGAGATTTTTAATGGACCTCCCTGGATATGAATTTTGAAGATTCCAGGTCCACTGGTTACGATTTGTGCCCTGTTAACAATGACAGTTTCATTGCAGGTCTGAAAAAAGGAGAAAAAAATTCGTAAAAATTGGAAAAAATACGGGTGGCTCCACCAGTCTGCAGGAAGTGATAGAACATCCCATGATCAATATTCATGCAAAGAATCATGGTGATCAATGCAGTAGTTATTCAGATACTTGAGCTTTTGTATCAAATTTTGCATTATTCTGGGGGGTACTTCGGAGCCCCATAGCTCGAAGGATATGGGTAACAGAGATCTAATTTCATGTTTCCAAGGAGATTTTTCATGGACCTCCCTAGATGTCAAGTGAAAAGATTCCAGGTCCAGCGGTTACGATTTGTGCCCTGTTAACGTACGGACGGACGGCCGTACGGACGACGGACGAAGAGTGATCGCTATAGCTCAGATGACTTTCAGTCTGTTTACAATCAAATGACCGTTACTATCACTTTTTAATTTCAAGGTACTGGAGGAAGTAAGGTATATATCTGGTTTGACCAAGCACTCATCCCCTGATACCACATACTCAGGTACGTATCAAGCGCCGACATCTGCTGATAAGAACGAGGGATCAGTTCCGCAAATTTGCAACATTCCCAGAATACTCTGTCATTTGTTCACACGTGTCGATTCCAACAATACTACGCGTTAAAGCAGGCATATCTGGCATATCTTTATAAATATTTTGAAATGAAACTTTTGCAGGCTCCAAAGTTATAGATAAAATATGAATTTTGTAATTAGCTTCATTAAAAATATTAATTATTTAAAGGGCAAAGTTTATATTCACCGTTCGCACGACCATATTTGTACGTGTTGATAATCCCCATATTTATCCCCCTTTATAATTATCACGCAAGCAAATCAGTACAATCGTGCAGCTGCTGTGTTGCTGTAGGTTCATTCCATATTCTAACGCATTATCGATTAAAGTCTACGGTCTTGTGTTTACAACTATTTGATGAAAAGTCAACGGTACACTGGCGATTTTGTTCCACATTTTTTATAAAACCTTCACCTATACTAAAATATGAATTATTTTTTAAAGCTTGTTTCTTAGCTGGTCTTTCAAGGCTTAAATAAGATCACGTATTGTCGTATGGTCGACTATAGATGAGGGATGTACGTCGGTGCTTCCATGACAAGCCGGCGCGAGTGAGCGATGATAGACGGATATTGCAAACGATCCTCTTTAGCGTTGAATTGTATGTATTTCTACAATTGAAATATGTATAGCGTGTATTTACATTCTGTGTAGGGCATGCATTTAACGTAAAAATGATAATTTATCTGTGATTGTTTTAAATATGAGCGAAGCAATTCTTGAGATCTATAAATTCCTTCATATTCTGAACTGCATGTTCTACAACAAGTGAAACTAGTGGCCAAAGCCTCGTAGAAAATCAAATACTAGTTTACGAGGGGAAATGTGATTTAGTTGATTTTCATTCCCAGAAACATACGAAAACTGAGTAATTACTTTACATATAAAATATGACCCATAATCTTCCCAATAATATGCAAACATACTGGGGAATGGGCTGGAAAAACGATATTGAAATTATAATACCCAATATTTAACACCCTATTAACATATTAGGTTAAAAAAAAGGGAGATGTTATGTAACTTATGCAATTAATGAAACTAAAGCGTTGGCCCATCATTTGAAATTAGTGCGTATCTACCCTTGAAGTGGACCCTGCAGCACTGAGTCGGGTGTCACTGATATGTGGCCCCTTCGAGCAAAACATAAAGAATACGCCACCTTGAAAATGCTGGATTCTCTTTCAGTAATATTCAGTTTATCTCTTTGTAATAAGTTTTCCAGTGTGTAAGTCAGAGGGTGTGACACAGGTTCATTATGCTGGACTCGCACAGGACTCGGCCATTGTTATCAGTCCTGAACTCCTAGCCTGAGTACAGGTCGGAGGACTTGAATCCTACGTCAACGCTATCTAGTAATGCATTTTCTCCCATACCCTGCACACTTTCCACAAAGGTCCAAGTAAACACAGAAGAAGGCGTGATTTAAATAATAAATGATTTATTAATGCCTTACATTATAATTTATAATTCATGTACTATTTAATACCTATAATAATTTTTCATTATTTTCTGTTACATAAATATATATACTAGTATAATACTTTGTATACAAGTGGTGACAGAACATTTTATCATTAAAATTGGCAGTGTTAAATGAAATCTTTCCGGAATTCTCGTCAATCTCCAAATCGTGGTCTCCTTTGGGGGCCATTCCTGAAAATAAATCAAATGACTCTTTAACTGCTAAGTATATTGTCGATACAATACAAGCCGCATTAGTAGTAATCCATTTTCACAAGGATTAGTCATAACCCATTATCCACGGTTCACCAGTAATAAATAAACCAAATATTATAATCAGGTCAACAGTACCGAATAAACCTGAATAAATCAAATAAATCCAGCGGCTAAAACATTTTGCAATTAACATTTCAAATCGAACACCGAAACAGCCGTTTTACTTATTATTTGAATATGTATTATTAACATCCATTGACAATAATCATCAATTCTGAAAAGCAGAACGTGGAGTCATTTACAGTTAAATCTTGGAATTACCACAACCAACGGGACCACGTCTTAGATGGTCGTGTAAGTGAGATATGTCTATCAATTTTTGTACAACAGCTCGTCTGGTCGTTCGTTTTTAACTTGATTAGCTATCCAATATAATTTGGAATTATTGATTTTGTTTTCCAAGTTAATCTGCATAACATCGTCACGAAATTAGCACGATACATTTTGAAAAATAAATGAGAAAAAAAAAATTTAAACAATCATATTCAAGAACATCTCAAGGCAGGCACAACTTCTGTTATTAAGAACATTACAATATATGCAATGTTTATACGATGTTTATACTTGATATTCATAACCTTAACCCCAGACCAGACAGATTGATCCTATAGGGCCCTGATATTTAAAGTATTTCCAGAGAAACTGTTCCATAAAAGTTGCTGACATTGACACTTGGCGCCGCTGCAGTTTGTCCTCCAGACAAAATCAAAACGCTCTAAATGTTCGCCTAGAAGTCTGGCAGCAATTCGATACACGATTAAGTCTCTGCATTGTTATAAAACGTGCAAATTCTAGAGACCTCACAAGGTACGATTTTACATAGGAGAGTTAATCAAGGAGCACTCAGCCTCTTTCCTCAGACAATAAAGAATTTCTAAACAGTTGGCCCCATGTCAAGATAAATACGACCCAGTCATAAATCTGTATTGACCAGTGAGTTAATCACAGCTAGGGGTCTATATTTATCACCCTTATCATCAAAGACAGGCCTGCCCTCATAAAAAGTTTTGAAACCGTGACGCAACGTTACTGGCCATGTGTAATCAACCGAGAACGGCTTTGCTATATGCCTTGCGCTTTTTTTCATCTGCTACCCTTTATTAGTAAGTGATGTAATGCTCTGGTTTGTTCCCAATTAACCCACCGTTGCGACTGGCAAGGAAACGTTTACTCTGTACTTAACATAAATGAGTTTCAGGTCACCCGTTGGGACAAAAACAAGTGGTCATCAAACAGAAAACCAAGTGCCCGCTATTCCGGGGTTTAAATATATGATATAAAGAGGCGAAATAAAGAGGTAATTTAGAGGTGGTGATGTACCGGTGTGGTCGTCAAGCGAGCTTTTACTATATTGCCATAGCTATTCCTTAAGGAGACTATGAACATTTCCTACCAATCAGCATTTTCCTGGTGTTAGTAACCATCGAAGTTTCAATTAAGATAATTAAAAATAAATAAAAATGGTCATCTGTGACGATATCGTCACAAAATCATTAATGATGCCAGAATCTTCAGTTCAAAATAAGGTATACTTACTGTGGTCTTTGGTTCTCAGGAGGACACTCGACTTCAGTACAATCTATAGCTTCCTCACGAATGCTGGAAGATGAACCTCCACATTCTGGGGATGACGATCTTACCCAGGCAAAATAACTGACCTAAAACAAATTATACTATTATACTGATACTGCTATTACTTATACTAATACGAGAAGCCATTATCTCATATAATCTGTTCGGCTGATACAAAGAGTTTTCCTTCATCGGATTTAATGATAAAATCATATTTTCGTCGACTTAATATGAATATTTGTCACAATTATTTCAGATTATGCATGTTATATAATTAAATCTACTTTATGGGTTTATAACTAGGTTCACTTTCAGTTTATCAATGAATGTCTAACATATTTCGAGACCTGTGAGCTGATTTAACATATTTGCTTTAAGGGAATGGAAATTATAATACCGTGAAATCTAATTTGACAAACAAGAAATGAATCGCAGTTATTTTAAAGGAAAAAACCGTTTAAGTGGCTAAGATTGGTTCATTTTGTGTATTATATCTAAGCAGCAAACATGGGTTCCGTCTGTTTAGAGAGGATTTTGCTAAGAATCCAAACACCTATGATCACGGCACGAACCTCCAGGTTCCATCTGGAACCTATTCATTGGAAACGAGTTACAGAAAGAACCATGGTTCTATCCAGAACCTTTTGGGAACCCTTTTTTCTTAGAGTGTACCTGTAGAGAGTTGGTGATGTTATTTTTGCAGCAGATGTGACGCCGATGATCACGTGGTCTCCCACGTCCGTGGTGTCTGCCGCGTCGTCCGTGACCTCTCCTGTCTCCACTCTGTGTGGGACGCTGTCTCCGCTCCTCCTCATCTTCCCTGTCTTCATCATCATCGTTTTCAGCCTTGTCTTCGTTTTCCTTTTCATCTCTTTCTGCCAGCCGCTCCTCGCAGATGCTCTGACACTTGGACACTGTTTCAGCGTTACATTCCAGTTCTTCTTTAGACTGTGGTTTGCCTTGGTAAATGCCGACCCCAGTGATATTGCAAAAACATCTGCAACACAAAAAGAAAATAATATTTATAATATTTCCTAATCTAAAGTTGGAAAATAAAATTTTTTGACAGGGATATGAAGCAACTATCAAAGTTGCTGTCAATAAAAAATAACCAACTTATCAAGAAATGATTTCGAAAATCCCTCATTTGGCAATTAATTTTGTGGCATCAGAAGGGGTAACAATCTTCTTTGCAGATTGCACCTAATATCAATAAGCAATAATTCTTGAATATTGTTACAGATAAGTGGTTACACTGAGTCGAGGTTGAATTCCTCAACATGAAATAAATGTCCCAGTTGTTTGTTTAAACATAAAAAAAGTTAATATTCGTAAACTTAAACGGATATATATATTGGTGATAATGTAGCATCCTGCCAAAGCTTTTTGTTTCTTCATTCTAACCGTTATATTCTCTTTAAATAAAACAAAGCTGATTCGCTGTTCTTCCTGTTTTAAAGTGATAGAACACTCACAGTGGGTCTATTTCAGACAGGTCTCTTCTAGGTCCATGTTTTCCGGGTCTGGCTAATGTACCTGAGGCCATAAAGCCGATCACCGCAACACAGGCAAATAAAAGGAGCTTCATCTTGTCAGCTTCTTGAAGATAACGTCTTTCAAACAGAAATATAATCATTAAATCATTTGACATTTAAAACACTGTGTTACAAATTACTCGGGTTGTCTGATATTGATTTCTATATCTATCTTATCCTTTACGGTTCTATTTATAACAAAACTGAAAATTGTTTGTTGATGTTATAACATCAATGTTTGTATGAATATTTTAAATATATGTTCGATAAATGCTATAAAACAGCTTCGAAATCAATTTTTCATTCGTTGTCGAGTTTTCGTTAATAGATTGTGTTATGTTACAAGTTGCAGTACTCACCAAATTCAGACGACTTGTTTTTGTGGTTCTTCTCGTTCCCTCAGTGGTAGATTCATGGAGGTTTGTAATCGCTGTGACAAAGGTAACACTTTTATACATTTAGGATGGTGCCGCTTCAGCGCCCAGGCATGTGTCAGTCACGAAAAATAATGAGTTCCGTTCATATGACGACAACGCAGAGCACGATGCTGACTGTAGAACGTGCGACAACCCACGGTCCACTAGTCCAGGAGTCATTTTTTTTTATCTCCACTGGTCATATTCTGACAAATTTGTCTCATAATCGCATGTTGATTTTTGTAAGATACTTGTCCTTATATTCCCCCACTCCCCACCTGCGGCAACTTTATTACGTAAAACACAGGTTGTATCATGCCCGCCTGTCTTTTCACCTCTCTGCCTGTCTGTTCGTCAGATATCTTATCATATATCCTATGCGGGTGAGAACATATTCGAGTTCATTAAGAACAGTAAAATGGTTACGCTCGAGAATATTTAGAATAAATCACTTAATTTGACTGTTCATCTTACAAATTAGTTCCATGACGATAATGATTCCATTCAAAGGTACATTCAAATCTTCCTTTCACAGATACCTTGATATACATGTTTTTGTTTAGTTCATCGACGGCTCTAGGACAACTCCCCCCCCCCCCCCCCCCCGCCCCCACTTCCCAGACAAAAACGCCCAAGCCTATTAACCAATGTTAAAAATATAATCTTAATAAAGTAACATAATATATCTACAGGTATCTCTTTTATTGTGCCCAGGAGTGTTACATGTGTCTGCTGACATTCTGATTCGTGTAGCGCAGGCATAGTTCGTTGCTATGGGAACCTCGCTTGTTGGGCGCTGGCTCGCGTGTGGGGTCTGATGCGTAGAGACACAGCGTTCTTTGTTCTAGATGTTTCGGGGCTGTTTATGTGCGTGTGTAATGTTCTTTGGGTATTTTCCATTTCTAGAATTTCTGGTGAGAAGCTATTCATTAGAGGCTGTGTTTAGAGCCGGCAGAAAGTAAAATACCAGCGAGCAGTGTTACAATGTGTGAGCTAAGAGTGTTTTACTCCAGTCAGTTATGGGAGATTACAGATAATTGCAGTGGTGTCAGATATTTAACGGACTTAATACAGATTCAATACGGATTGTCTCTAGTTTGCCTTTGGGTTACGTGGATTATTGGTATAAAAGGACTCTTGTTAAACTGTTGAACAGTTGGTTATATCCAGAAATCAAAGCCTAGGGTAGGGAAACTCTGGTACTGTACATTTTATTGTTTTATTGTGTATTTGTAATGATTTAGTGTATTGTTATGTTAGGATTGTTCTAAGAATAAATTATAATTATTTGTTAACATAAAACCACTGACTTCTTTATTCATTCCCCTAGACATTTTACGCTGCCTAGTGTTACAGAATCTGATTTTCTTATCTTCGTAACGGGATTTGTGCTGGTCATGATTACGTGATCTGTTGTTATTAGGTTCCGTAACAATATATATATATATATATATATATATATATATATATATATATATATATATATATATATATACACTTACTGTTACTGCATTTATCAGTTAGGAATAATGTGATGAGCAATCTTTGATCAATCAAAGTAGGCTGGATTGCTTTAAGTGTTTATTTCAACCCTTTGTTTACTAAATATTTAGATTGTAAAAAAAATCCCACCTTATTATAAACATGTTTCGTACAAACTCATTTACGGATGGCAAATATATATAGGAATTTTTAAAAATCTGTTACATTAAATGTCCATTAAAGGCATGTTGTAGGCAGTGACTCTCATATAATCTTATTTGTCCCTCTATTATTAGTATGTAAAGTGCTTTTGATAACAGCTCTCTTAAATTAGCGCTACATGAATAATAATGATATCTTGTTGTCTTCACAGACATCGGTTTTGATGTAGGTCCATGTTGACCTGACCAGCTTTGTGACTGACTTTTTGACGGAAACTTGTTAGGGTTTGTTCATTGTCAACATTTTTTTTTTCATTTTTTTTTCATAAAATTGTACATCTGGATTTTTAAAATTTTTAATGTTAACAGTCACAAATATATAAGGAACAAAATATCTTATATATATATATATATTATTATAAACTATTACTTTGTGAAAATATGTTAAACTGAAACACGCCGTTCTATAGACACAAGTGTAATGACATCGTTACTCCTAAAAACATTGATCTATGTTCCTTCCAGCACCGCGGATTCAGGTGTTACTTCTACATAAAAAAAAATTATTGTCTACATGGTATTTGCAACAATAGATACACACATATATATGGAACAAAAAATACAAATTATATATGTGTGTGAGCGTGTGTCCGGTTATGTGTTTTCAGCATATCCATCGACTTTACCCCTATTTAGCCCTATGTACCCCTATAAACTTCCTTTTCTTTCACCACAAATTACATATATATATATATATATATAAATATATATATATATATATATATATATATATATATATATATATATATACGGTTATCTTAGCCAGGTACTTGAGGTGAATTTATATAAACATATATGATAATCAGATGCACACATTTATCATGCCAAAATATTTAAGTCCAAAATAAAAAAAAGTAAATATAATGTTAACCTTCAAGCAAAGGCCTTAGGCTAAATTTTGCTGGCTCCAAAGGTGAGAGAGAAATATGGAGATAGAGTGAGAGAGTGGCCCAAGAGCAAAATATAATATTTCCTCCTTCTATTTAATCATATGCTTTCTTGATATGATAAATTATCGATTTCAAGGGTAAACGTGTGCAACGTTTATTTCTTGAGTCATTGGAAATACTACTCATCCTACTAACGATTCCCCCCCCCCAAATATCCCATCACTAAGGCTGACAATTAGAGTCCTAGATGTATTATGATACTTTTTGCAATGAATTACTTTATTTATTATTATAAATAATGGATTTTACTGCAAGATTTAGACATGTAATGGTCATTTTGCATTGAAATGCTGATTGACAAATTGTGAACTTAAGTGAAATGATTGTACTTTTTATGACATTTTACAATTATTGTATATTACCAACTCGTTTATGACAAATTTAGTATAGGGCCATCCATTTGGTAATTTATCGTCATATTTACAGATGAGATGGTACCTGGTGACCCAACTGCTGAAGTGTAAAATTCTCACGCTTATCTCGTCCTGACGTCAAAAACTGTCCCATGACCAGGTCTTTATTATAATTAGATCCCACTGATGCATAAACATTAACACTAATATCATAAACTCGACCTCTCATGACAAGTCCTGTGTTGTCGTCACAAGACTGTTTTGTCAGCGATGCCGTGAGTGGTTTACATGCGTGACCGATGGAGCATGACCACTGTCAGTGTATAAATGTGACGCTGTTTCCGAGCTCCATCAAATCTCCGACTGATGAAAGCAGAGTGATCGTGAAGAATACCTGAAGTCTCTGTTTACTTCTTTTATTAAGGTAAGTACCGGCTCTTCCGTTTTATAAAAAATGTATTCCATTTATAATACATCATTGGTCTTATTTTAATGGCATTATGTGATCACACAGGAGAAAAGGTAAACTTGAAAAGGGAACTGTTAAACTCGTCCATGGATTTGTTATTTCGGTACCAAATGGTTACCTTAGTAAAAAGACTTAGCGTAAATAAAATAAAACAAAATATGTTGAGTGTAGTGTGACACAAATAAGGTGTCAAAGATGATCTTGGGTATTTTTTATGTAATACCATTTGTGCTGGAGTCAAGAATTGCCTACATTTTTTTGTAACTTTAATTACAGATTCGACATGTATAACAAGATGAAGCTCCTTATCTTCGCGTGTGTTGCGGTGATCGTCTTCATGGTGTCAGGCACATCGGCCAAACCAAAATGGCGTGAACCCCAAAGAGATCTGTCTGAGATAGATCCATTGTAAGTGGCATAGCCATTTGATCACACACACACACACATATATATAATATATATATATACATATGCAAAAGAATGAAGCAAATTTAAATATAAATATGTTGAATATTCGATAAATATATATATATATATCTTATATATCGGTATACATTTTGTTTTCAAATGACACATTCTTGTTTTTATTGATGGTAAGATTACTATAAAATGCTAAAACCTTTAATATGCTTTTCTTTTTAAAATTAATGACCTATATAAACATATGTAGAAATCATTGGATCACTGTATTGTGCAAACTATATCATTATTGTAATAATGACAACAGATTTAAACTTTTTACATGATTGACAAGGAGTTTAGATCCTAAGTTTTATCTTTGTGATACGAATGTTATTGTAGATGCTTCTGTAATATTTCTGGCGCCGGGATTGGTGATGGCAAACCCCAGTATAAAGAAGAACTGGAATGTAACGCTGATACAGTGTCAGCGTGTCAGAGCATCTGTGAGGAGCGGCTGGCAGAAAGAGATGAAAAGGAAAACGAAGACGAGGCAGAAAACGATGATGAGGAGGAGGACTGGGAAGATGGGGATCGAAGACCCGCACAGGGAGGAGGCAGGAGAGGTCACAGACGAGGTGGCAGACACCACGGACGTGAGAGACCACGTGATCATCGGCGTCATATCTGCTGCAAAAATAACATCACCGGCTCTGTACAAGTAGGTGTTTGGATTCTTAGCAAAATCTTTTCTAAACAGACAGAACCAATGTTTGTTGCTTATATATAATAAACAAACTGAATGCATCTTATCAACTCAAACCCATCTCATCGTTCAGATACTTTGAACCATTTCCCTGTTTTTCAAAATATATTTTAAAGTGATAGAATTTCTATCTGGTTAATAAAACCAACATGCTCAAATAGCTCACAGGTTTAAAATTTAGATACTAGTGTTAGTGAATCATTAAACTCAAAGAGAACATAATTCTAAGCCCTTTAAGCAGATTTAAACACTGTATATAAATGGTCTAAAAGCATTGAAACATGTTTTGTCTCAAAGTCGCTATCCACGAAAATAAGAGATATTTTAACATTGAATTCGGTAAATTTTAACTTCTTGTACGCTGTTGAAACATTTATACGAAATATTTTCTTATCTCCATTAGTGTTATAATAGTATAATTCGTTTTAGGTCAGTTATTTTGCCTGGGTGAGGTCGTCATCTCCAGAATGTGGAGGTTCATCATCCGGCATTCGTGAGGAAACTGTAGATTGTACTGAATTCGAGTGTCCTCCTGAGAACCAAAGACCACAGTAAGTATACCTTATTCTGAACTAAAGATTCTAGCAATATAAATAAGTTTGTGACTTTCAAACATGTGCCTGTCACATATCTGTTATAAGTACATAAATAGGCAGTTCGATGAAACGCAAAATGGAGGATGAATGTTGAATAGTGGAAAATATATTGGATGTCCACATGAAACATAATGATAATGCAATAATGATAATAACCTAGCTGGTTCGTTAGATATTGTCCACAGACAGTGTGCCGATGTACTTGACATAAAAGTGGTTTAAAATTTCGATAAAATCGGTATGATTGGCATTCTGATATGTAGTATATTTCTCTGGTAAAGAGACACCAATGATTACTTGTAAAATTTTACTCACGTTCAAATCTGGTTAATTACCTAATGAAAGGTATACACAACTTAAAATTTAAAGAAATATTTGTTTACCTTTCAGGAATCACCCACCAAGAAGGCCAGGCTTTTGAAGGCAAAAGATATCTTTGAAGAAGAAACCAAACCACAAATTTTAATTATCAAATATTATACATGATTATATAATAAATAATTTATTGTATAAAATGATTGTTCTCCTGTGTTTATTTGAATCATGTGTGATAATATTTATTTGAATCGTATGAAAATGTTGATAAATGCTTCATAACATTTGCTTCTGTTTCACGAAATGATAGAAATGATATTGATTTTCCGTATTACGTGTTTTAATCAGTGAAAGTCATCTTCCAAGGGAGGTACGTGCACAATCATGTGCAACTAAATGACAACACTAATAGTCTAATAAGGTTTTAATCAGAATTTAGAAAAGATCATTAATGTTTGTGTAACCGACAGCTCTGGTGGAAAATTAATTATTCTTGGGTTTTCGCAGATATATTCTACAAAAACCTGGATATCAGCGTTGTCAACAATGACCAACTTCACGATTATTTATTTAAAGCAACTTTATGAATCGCAAAATGCATTTGAATTTGGAACTAGTGGCCTCACTACAACACCCAGCAGAAGAATAATTCACAGACACTTTGTACCTGACTCACCAGGTTATTACTGGGTATCGTAGAACCCAAATAAAGCAATAAAAATATGTTTCTTTAAGGAATCATCAACTCTATCTCGCCCATATGATAAAAAGATAAAGTTGTCATTGTTCATTACATTCTCAATGAAAAGAATAATTCAAGACGGTAAATCGTCTCCCCGTATTATTGCCCCCCCCCCCCCCTCCCCCCAGGGTTGTAAAAGTTGTAATGTTTTTTATAATACAAGCAACATACCACAATTGTGTGCCTGTCGTGGTTCTGTGGGGTTATTCTGTATTCTGCTTGCACTATCGGTTGGTTTAAGAATGATTCATAAAATTCCTAATTTCGTTTCATTAAACAGTTACCCCGACTTTATCAGGTAATGTAACATAACATTGAACATATGTACCTGAAAATTCAGCTTATTTCCCACGGATGAAGAATGAAACAAGGCCATATCGCACCCCCAGTACAGTAACCCTGTAACTCACTTTTTTTTCATAAATTGACTTTTCATGCTTTTCTAAAAAAGCACATTGATAGCTATCAAATAAACAGAAAAAAATAATTAATTAATTATTTTAAGCTTAGTGCAATAACTATGTAACTCCATTTCAGCTTTTTGTAAAACCCTTTAACTTGAGTTACACGTTTACTGCAGTGGGCACACATGTCTGATTGATGTGTTCTCGTACATGTAACTTGAGTCAAAGAGATGCTGCACTAAAAATACACACAATATAGGTTGATATACAGACAAAAAGTTAGACCTTAAGATAGGGTAATTTCTACATAATGTGGATATTGATTCAATTAATTTATATTTTAGTGGGGCCATGTAGTTTTTCATATAAAATTAGATATGGCTGCTCAGTTTGGTGAGAATAAGAACACAAATGTTCATTAGATTTCTGCTCATGACAAAACATACAGAAGCCAGTAAAAAAAGTTATTATTAGTAATGTAAATAAATATTTGGACTTGAACAGCATTTCAGAAATTTGTTTTGAACATATTTTGGAATAAAGAGACAAACACTATTTGAAAAATATATTTAGAATGAACGGGATATTAACTGATTTTTAATCAAGAATGACTGTTCCTGCCAATATGCACTGCTGGATTAATTATAAGATTTAATATTATTAAACTGTCTGGAACGGAAATGGTAATTAGGTTACCATGGTCCATTTTTCATAAATGCAGATTATTAATTGTAATAGTCCATTTGAGTATGGCTATAGAACAACAAAAAAGGATTCCCATGTTTCTTGGAAATAAGTTTAAAAGTAGTTAAGGGAAATAGTAAAGTTTGAAACTAATAATTTATTAACAGTATCTGATGCAATATTTTCTATATACTATACAGTTGCTGATTCTCACAAGTTTCTTATTAAAAAAAATAGATTTCCTAAATCCAAATTTTATTGTAATCAAATCTAAGAAACGTTTGTCTGCCAATTCTGAATATCTCTATGATATAATTGTGTATTAAATTTAATATAAATTAACTTTAAACATAATATATGTACTTACATGCATGTCATCAAGTTTGAATATACTGAAGGCATGGTTACAGAACCTATTTTTTGTCAAGGGGGAGATTAGAAGTTAATTTTAAGACGCTAAAAATAATAAAGGAAATTTAGTTATGAAAATATCCCATATTAAATTTTGTTTATAAACAAAGTCTTAACAAACCACACAGGTTTTCATTCTTGGTGAATCTTAGTTTTTTACCTATTATACTAGTAAATAGGACATTTTATACACAATTTCAATGGATCATGGGCGATGACAAACACAGCATAGTATGATATAAAAACAGTTATAAAGATTGGCTGGCCTAGACGTACGGCTGAACTAGGTCTCAATGACCTTAGTTAGGGGAATAGCTTTAGCTGGTTACTATAGTGTAGCTTTGATATAAGAATAGATGACCAGCATCCTCTAGGTAACAATGCATTCTTAAAATTTAAGTCAAGATCAGTCATAAGTGACACATATTTCGAGAGTAAAGTTTCTCACAATGGAATCATATCCCATGAAACTTGTTGGTCCTATGCATACAATGTCCACTCTGATCTTGAAAGCAAAGGTCAAGTACCATGTAAATGTTTGACCACAGTAAAACATCAGGATATAATGTTTATTATAAATAGGTGGAAGCATGCCTGTAATATTGATATTTTAAATTCCAGATACGGACATCATCATATGGGCAGACACTGGCGCCTGCCTGGTAAAGGATCAAGCCACCGATGTGGGTATAAATATGCAAATTATCTCATTAAACATGCAAATTCAAGATTGATATACATTTATTTTTAAGATTCTAAAGGAAGGCTTACCGAGAGGCCTATTGGGGCACAAAAATTAAATCATTAAGTTGTAGAAATATGATTTTCAGTGTATGTTACTGTCCAGTGCAATAAGTCTGTTTTTCACTAAATGGTAAATTAATTAAGAAAGTATTGCAAGCAGACATACAAATCACAGACAATATGAGTCAACTTGCCATAACTGACTCTCATACTAAATTTAATTTCTTAAGTATGAAGGATATTTCAGAAAATTCCTAAAGTATGATTTTCATATCAGTTTTTCCTCATTTCTGCCATTGTGTAAAAAAAGTGAGTTACCGGGTTACTGTTCTGGGGTTGCGATATATGTCCCAGTGTCAAAAGTGCATATATGCGACGATAATGTTATAGTGGCCTGCATATTATCTGAATGCCAGTTCATCAGAGAAGTAATAAATAGAGATTACTTTTCCGCTGTACAATGAGACCAACACGCGGCCTTCCGTTCAATTTCTGGACCACCACAAGCATGCACAGCAGGACACATAAAGGAGTCTGCCTTTAACATAACCTTAAATTCTTTGAACTATATGATTGGTCTATATCTTGGGTACCCACTTGGACCATAAGATTTAATATGTAAAACCATGAGTTGTACATTCATTTTTAAATCATTTACGAGTTTTTAAACATCAGTTCAATAGAAGACATAGTTATTTCATAACAACCACAACTAAAATCTTTAAAGAACATTACATTGTACTTGATTCAGACCGTTCTCATTCAACCATATTCCCAAATAACATATACCAGCCGAGAAAAAGAGGGCAGTCTGCGAGAAAGATTTGAAAATAAAAATTCTCCTGAACAAAAATAAGAACGGCCCCTTTTGAAACAGAAAGAACTAGAATATCAGCAGAAGCGAACAAAAGCCCTCAGCTAGTGGAGCGTGTAATTCATTTCATAAAGCGATAAAAAGGCATTCAAATTAACTGACTCAGTAGTTGCAGATTATTATTCTGAATACTTTAATTACGACCCACTCGAAGGTACCTGAGAAATAAGCTCACAAGGGTCCACTATAAATAGCTATGTGACCTTGAGATGTAAGGTGTTGGAGGCACTGCCTTCAAAATCTGGTTTTCGAGTCTATATACGTTATTTGGTGAGGATTGAGATTTTATTGTGGTGCAGTAGTTACAGATTATTTAAGCTGACAGATGGCATGGGTGACGACAAAAGCCCATCGGGCTTAATTTTACCTGTAGGAGTCTATTGTACGTTGTAGTCATATACAATTTACAATAGTAAATGTTTAAAATCTCCATAAAAATTGACTTAATCCAATATTAATGTGATAATTAAAAGCCATATATGTAAAAGGCACAGAAAATCTACATGGTCGTCGCTTGGGGAACCACTACGGGGCAGGAATAAATACAGAGAAATATTTCTCTTCCCCAGAGTTACGTATTCATTTTCTGGCAAACTTCTTTTAATGGTGGCAACTCATAAGTACATTTGATCAATAACTAAACATAACTCAGAAAGGTGCTTCATATCAGGATCCATCCATAACAGTTGCTTTTAAAGATTGAACTAAAAGTGCATCACTTTAACTCAGCAAAGGAATGGATTTTTATATCGAAATGTACAATAACAGAAAGGGATGTCAGATATAAATGTATTTGGAACCATCGAAACATACACCTTGCTGGTTATCCAGTTTTTAATCATAATGTGTTTAAAATGATTGTTCAATATATTAATGACATGTTAGAATGTAATGGTAATATTAAAACGGGGGAACAAATTATCAACGATTATTCAGTCACTCGAAAGGATTTATTGTGTCTGCAACTTAACAGCCTTATTAGTGCAATACCGAAGGAATTGGAAATAAGGTTAGAATATGGGCTTGTTTCAGATGTCGCGTCTGATAATATTTTAGATTTGTCAAAAGCGAACAGTCGTTCGGTACAAAACGCTCTTATTAGTACAATTTATCATGTACTAACAAATATCAACATTCTTTCAGATACTGGATATAGCAATTTGCAAAACGTTGATGAAAATGTTTATTAATGCACTGTAAATGTACGTCAATTCCAATGAAAGATTATCAACAATTTTTTCCTGTAAATTATAATCTTTTAAATGGATATAGACCGACTGCAAAAGGTACAGCCACTGTTATATTTAATATGAGTCAGTTGGTCATCTTTTTTTATTATTATCATACAACAAGCAACGTTTATCTAAGTGGTAAAAGGAGATTGGAAGGACAGGCTATAATATACCAAGTAAAAGATATCAAATGTTTGTATGTTCAGTCGCCGGATGGTTGTAAAATTTAAAAATACACGTTTTTATAATTTTTAAACACGTACGTTTCACCAAAAAAGAAAAAGGAAAAACCTTATGTGTTTGAAATTATAAATGCCCTTGGCCGTTAGAATGGCACAATTATTGTTTACATGAAAAATTGCCAGGAATTATAGATGTTTTTCTCGGTTTTAACTCAGACGCTAAGAACAGGTCTATAAGTTCGAGCAGACTAGCATTTGCTCTGCTTTGGGTACAACTTCAAGGGTGCTGAATCCTGATTCTAACAATAGTGCATAGGATTGTGGGAAACTACGTATGTTCCATTAAAAGCTTGAGAAACAGTTTCGTGTAATCTGTGCAGCAACACACAATAAACGCATTCCAATCTATAACTTTTTATGCACCATATCACATTTATTTGAATCATACATTTTAACAATTAAAAAACTTAATTATTGGTGTTCCCTGTGGCCTCCATGAAGGAAAGTTTCCGAACCCTTGACATATGTGGTCTGCAGAAAGCCTGGTAGTTTAATATATAATAAAAATAATCAACAAGCCAGGTTGTTCATCATATTGTACATTAGTTTTTGGATGCCAGTTAAGAAAGGTGGCGCACAAGTTTATGAAATCTAGTATTTATGTCTACAAAAGAGGATTACGTTCAGCCTGTGAGATTTAATGAGATCATGCCCTAATTACTATTACTTTACTATTCCCAATTTCTTTGGTATGCATTCAATTCAGTATTATTTTTTTTTATTTTCTTTTTACTTTTCCCCTTTATATTATCTATATATATTTTCATATATTTCAGTATTGTGCCTTTCGTCGCCCTTTGCAGCAAGCAAGAATACTAAAATTTACACTGGACCCTTTTAAATTCAGCATGATACAGTACACCATGATAGTAAGCATCAATATATACAGCTAGTATAGGAGGAAAGATAAGGATTGATCTAAGGTTGGTATATCCAAGCGGTTATATTGCGTGTTAAGGATTATCTCGCAGCAATATACTCTTTATGTGTTTGTAATCTGTGTTCAAGTATGTACGTCAGATCGTGTGTGACAGGGCTTTTTTATAATTACTAGGACATGACTGGAGTCTTGAACTCCGAAACAGAGGACATGTCCGAGACCTCAAAAATGTAGACTCGAAGCCGGACTGGAGCCCAAACTCGACTCAAGTCCTACGTCAGTTGTAGTAATGCATATTCACTTTTCTTCTACACATTTCAAAGCTTCCAAGTGAACATAGAAGTTTCAATAATAATTTATTTAGGAATGCCACACAATCATTAAACATTCATGTACCAATTAATACCTATAAGATTTCTGTGAGTATTTTTAATTAAATAGCTATATACATAGCTGTACAATACTTTAAATGTGATTTCCAGTAGGTACGTCCGATCTAATGTGACAGAGCTTTACTTTACTAGATCCGGCTTATGTTTTCGAGTCTTGGATCCCAAATCTGGGTAAAAGCCGGGGTCCCTTAAATAGTTGACTCGATTACAGACCCCAGTCAAATCCGGACTTGAACCCTACGTCTATGTAATCTAGTAACGCATTTTCCGATTCCATCCACACATATCACAACATCTAAGTAGAAAAAGAAGGCATGACTTTCATTAATAAATTATTTATTGATATCATACATAATAATTGATAATTCATTTAACTTTTAATACCTATAATAATTTTGTTACCATTTTTATTACATTGCTTTATATAATACTTTGTGTATTAAATAGTGACAGGGATGTTTATCTTTCAAATTGGCAGCGGTTAAAGAATTCTATCCGGGGATTTCGTCAATCTTCAAATCGTCTCCTTTGTGGGCGATTCCTGAAAGGAAAACAAATTATTCTTTAATTATTTAATGTATTGTAAAAGCCGTATAAGCCGCATTGGTCAGAATTCTTTTTCAAAAGTGATCATCAGCTTTAACTGATAAATAAATCAAAATATTATAAACAAGTAACCATTATTGAAATATACTTGTATTAATCTAATTTTACACCGAAACAACTTTCCGCGCGAATAACAGGTATTACAAGTAATATTTCAAATTGAACCCCGAAACAATTCAAAGAAATATGTATTACCGTCCTTTTGCTTATTATCTGATTGTTTTATCGATATTCAGTGTAAATATTCATCAACTCCGAGGTTCAAGGATCATGTATAAGCATTTTTATTTCATAAGGAAATCCTAATAGGCTTTACCTGGTGTTAATTTTTTTTTAATTAATTGAAACTAGATAAAGTGTCCATCTGTGACAAAACAGTCTCATACAATTTTATGAACAATGTAATCTTTATTTTAAATAGATATTTACAGTAACAATAATGTATTGTACACAATTTTCGAAACTGGAAACAGTACAAATCACATGGTACCCAATAAGACACTCTACAAGTACATTTTAAATGAAACTAACGTTGTATTAAATAAGTGTGAAATTCTAACATCCCATGTTTTTACTTGATATTCACACATCTTTTAGATGTTCAGAATAAGGTATACTTACTGTGGTCTTTGGTTCTCAGGAGGACACTCGACATCAGTACAATTTATAGTTTCCTCACGAATGCTGGGAGATGAACCTCCACATTCTGGAGATGACGACCTTACCCAGGCAAAATAACTGACCTAAAACGAATTATACTATTATACTAATACTGAAGACCTAGAAGAAAATATCTCATATAAGATTTGAAACTGCTCAAACGAGTTTCCCCTTGATCAATTTAATAATGAAATTATATTTCATTTTCGTCTACTTCGACATTTGCCTTACTGCTTTCAGACAATTGATCAAGTGTAATTGATTTTTTGAATGAGCTTAAAATTAGGTTCACCTAGAAGTTAATCAATGGTTAATAGGATTATCCATGAGACCTGTGACTACTTCCAAATGTCAGCTTTTAGGGGGGTGGATATTGTGATATCGTAAAATGTTGAAAAACAGGAAATGGATCGGAGCTATCTTAAGCAGAAAATAGTTTGAGTGCATACGATTCATTTAGTTTGTGTAAATTATCTAAGTAGCAGACACTGGGGCTGTCTGTTGGGAAATAACTTTTTAAGATCCAAACTCTCACCTGTACAGAGCCGGTAATGTTATTCTTGCAGCAGATGCGACGCCGATGATCACGTGGCCTCTCACGTCCGTGGCGTCTGCCACCTCGTCTGTGACCTCTCCTGTCTCCTCCCTGTGGGGGTATCTGATCCTCATCTTCCCTGTCCTCCTCATCACCATCATCGTTTTCAGCCTCGTCTTCGTTTTCCTTTTCATCTCTTTCTGCCAGCCGCTCCTCACAGATGCTCTTACACTCAGACACTGTTTCAGCGTTACATTCCAGTTCTTCTTTAGACTGTGGCTTGCCACCAACTATTCCCTCCCCTGATATGTTACAGAAACAGCTGGAACACAATATTGAAGTATTATTATCATTTATTAGTGTGGATACCTTCAATGACTAAACTATGCTATACTTCAAATAATACGTTTTAGGAGACTAAGTATTTACAAAATGCTTCATTGTAGAGTAAACGGGAAAACATCCATATTTTGCTCGATTCTCCGTTATGAAAAAAAAAAATAATGGAGGGAATAAAGTAGATCGAATTGTGAATATGACCGCTTACAAAAAATATGTATAGAAAGATGGGACAGCTATTACAAATTGCCAGCTATAATAATAAATAATAGTTCATCAATACTGTAATAAATAATTATGTGTATATAGAAGCCGTAATCCTATTTATAATGTCCGAGTTGTTTGTTTATACATGAATAAATGTTCATATGAAGAGATTATAATTAATTTGATAGTGTAAAGGTTCCATGCCATCCCAGTTTAGCTTTTATTTCATTTTCAACCGCACGGCTGAAAGCTATTATAATTCTACTGCTTACAAAAACACCACATTGCTTATCCTTCCGATTTTAAACATAAAAATAATTAAACACTTACAGTGGGTCTATTTCAGATAGGTCTCTTCTAGGCCCATGTTTGTCCGGTTTGGCTGATGTACCTGAGGCCATTAAGCCGATCACCGCAAGACAGGCAAATAAAAGGAGCTTCATCTTGTAAGCTTCTCGAAGATAACATCTGTCAAACAGAAATAATATCATTAAATGTATTTAATTAATTTCTTAAATACTGTATTGTTTAAACTTAATTTGAAGCATTTGACATTGAAAATACAGTGTCACATATTACTCAGGTTTGGTTGTCTGATATTAATTTTAATATCTATCTCATCATATACAGTTCAATTTATAATTAAACTGAAAAGTTTGTGTTGATGTGATAGCATCAATGTTTGTATAAATATTTTAATTATATGGTCGATGAATGCTATAAACCACCTTAGAAATCAATTTTTTTTTCGTTTTAAATTTTCTTAATTAGAATGTGTTATATTACAAGTTGCAGTACTCACCAAATTCAGACGACTTGTTTTAGTAGTTCTTCTCGTACCCTCAGTGGTAGATGCTAGGAGGTTTGTGATCGCTCTGACAGCGGTAGGACATTTATACATTTAGGACGGTCTCGCTTGAGCGCCCAGGTGTGTGTCAGTCACGAAAGATAATGAGTCCCGTTCTTATGACGATCACACAAAGCACGATCCGGACTGCGGAACGTGAGACCCCCACGGTCCATCTAGGAGTCATTTGAGTAGTGGAGCGTTTTTTTTACCTCTTTGGTCTTATCCTCACAAATCATTCTCATAATCGTATACTGCAGTCAGTAAGATAATTGTCCTTATTGCTTCCGCTGGCAACTTCGGAATGGGTGACAAATGTTACCCCGTTTCTAATCTCTGTTCACCTCTCTGTCACTCAGCCCCGTCATTCAGTTGCGCTGGTGTTATTGTTTTCCCACCGTTATACTGACCTTGTCATAATAATTGTTCTAATTGCTCCCCGACCAGCTGGTATCTTTATAATGGATGACAGGTTACGCTAAATGCTCCTTTCTGTCCACCTGGCAGATCCCCTTTAAACATATCTTATGCGGGTGATACCTTATTTGATTGAATTAAAACACGTAAAAGGGTTTCGCTCATAAACAGTTTGACGGAATTTCCTTAATTAACTTCCCGCCTGACAGGAAAAAATTGTATGTTAGTTCCATGATGATAATAATTCAATTAAAAGATACATTGATATACATGTAATTGCTTAGTATTTGCTTAATAATAAGAATATAATATGCCCGGTTGACTGACATTGTATATACGTCTCCCTGCGTTGTTTTAAAAATATAAAATAGTCTTTTTTACTTTATCATGTTTAAGCCACTAACTTACTTCTAAATATGTGCAATAAGGTATTTTATTCTGTACAATGAATATTTCAATATACATTTATAAATTTATCTTTTTAATACCCAATATCCAAAGGGCTCACAGAAGCACCTTTCACAGCATGTAAGGAGAGCAACTACGGACGTTTCTTTGGCAGGCACACTGCTCAAGCTTCAAATGGTCGGTCAACCGGCCAATAAAGATAGTTGTCCCTAGGCTCGCTTGTCGTTCTGCCCGTTTCTTTAGAGGTCTTTTGACAGATCCGTTTCCCAAATAACTGCCTTTATTTCTGAAAAGAGAGGGGCAATTGAGAAAATACAGATATGACAATAAATATTAAATTTTCAAGAGACTGCCCCTTAACGGTCTTAAATAGGAGATTTCCTTGGTACAGAGATGCCAGTAAGGAGAGGTTCTACTACATATATATATTCTAATATATATATTTATATATGTGTGTGTGGGGGGGGGGGGAGGGTATACACAGAACGAATACAGGAACTCTCGGCCCCAGAGACACTCGTCCCAGAGACACTCGGCCCCAGCGACTCTCGGCCCCAGAGACACTCGGCCCCTGAGACGCTCGGCCCCAGAGACACTCGGCCCCTAGTCAGCAGGACCCAGCGACACTCGGCCCCGTCCGGTCGCCGCCCCCAGAGACACTCGGCCCAGGGCATCGGGTCCGATACTGGCGACGCGAAACCCCTCAGAATCAACCTTCCCTTAGTTATCTCTCTCCTGGATTGTTATCCCCTCACTTGATGAGCCACTCAAATTGGAGAAGTTCCTTAGTCGTGGTGGCCTGCCACGAAGCAATTAAAGTTAAATTTTCCATAAAATAAAAAATATAGCACATACAATATATATATATATATATATATATATATATATATATATATTGGTGTATATAAAAATTAAACCATGCTTATTTCTGAAACAATATCTGTATAATAATCCATATGATTTTTTATCATATTCCACAAATTATATGTATTTTACACACAATAGAAAATGCATGGCCAGTTGTTATGTCTCTTCTTAAATTATTAGTTTTCGTAAGCTTATGTGTTCGTTCATTTCAACTGTTTCCTGAAGGCCGCATTAACATACCCCTAAAAAAAATTGGGGCCAGTCCTTTCTTGTGAAACATATCTTCGTGTAGCTCTGATATCATAAAATTATCTTTGTATATGACTTATAAAAAAATTATAGATGGTTAAATAAAAGGTGCTGAACCATTATCCTGTGGTGGTCACGCCAAATAAATGGATGCAATAAACGTTGTAGGAGACAAATATAATCGGTGACATTCGGTGTTCATATTTTTTTATAATACGCTGTAGTATTTATATAAATGAATCAAGAAATAACTGATATAAAATGAGAAATTGTCACCGTTAAATTTACCTCGGTATTGATCCGTTTGTCTCGGTATTGATCAAAGTCTAATTGCCGTCTTTGTGATCTTGTTGGCTGTGATTACTGCCGTCATAACAATAACCTTTGATTGCATAGTAAGTTCGGTAAACCCCTGATTGAGCATATCAATAATCAACTAACCATGAAGTCATTAACAAGCCAGGTGGACAGAATGGCTGAATGAACGAAAGAAAAGAGGAGGGAGAAATCGGAATATAAATATATATATATATATATATATATATATATATATATATATATTGATTTAAGTGAACATTTTAAGTAATATTGCATATGGTGCATACATATCGTTTACTGTTATCCCCATGTTGGTTTCCTCTACTCTCATTTAGCCTTAAATCATACAAATATTCTCTCTCTCTCGCCTAAAGAAATGCCGCCCCAACCTATTGCCATTATATCAATTTATAAAAATGTATATAATGTCTATTATAACCATACATTTTTCATTTTCTGTATAGGTGTTCCTTGCGGTGTCCTTCCTTCTCCCTGATGACATTATTATTATTATTATTATTATTATTATTACAGTGACACAAATCGTATTTTACAGCGGCTTGGTCGGCCCTTCGTAAGGTTTACCCAGATGTGGCGATGCATGGATGCTCCTTCCATTGGAGCCAAGCTGTCTTCCGCAAAGTCCAGAAGCTTGGAATGAAGGCAGCTTGTCGCAAGACCAGTAAGGTCCACAGGTCAATCAGGCGACTTCTGGCACTACCTTTCCTGCCCCATGAACTGATCCCGGAGACCCTCGGTGCTATGAAGGAAAAGACGAATAACCCGTTGCTGATACAGCTGTTTGACTACGTGGAGAGGCGATGGTTCCATGCAGTCCACTGTATACCCGCCACAAGCCTGGTCTGTGTTCATGCGGGCCACACGCACAAATAATGACCTAGAAGGTTAGTGAATGATTTTCTTATTGTATTCATGATACGTGTTATATTATTTCCAATAATATATAATTCTTTCGACGAACGAGTACGGAGAAGAGTAATGATGGCCTTATAATCTTTAATATAGTATAAAATAATAGTATACTCATAGTCTACTCATAGAACTGTTCTCTCGTGTGGCCATCCATGGGGATACCTGACATGGACTTTCATGAAAAACAACGAAATGGCTATATAATATCACGTTGACACCTGGATTTTAGCATGTAGATTGTTATAACTATTCAGCCTTAATAAAATGATCTGTAACCTACAAAAACAGGCCATGCAGGCTACGATATTCAACATTGTTCATAGTATACATGGTTTGTTCCGAGAGATAATACATCTGCATTTGGCAAAAACACTTTTTATCTTATTTTTATCGTTATTATTATCAGGGTGGCACAACCGCATGAACAGCCGGATGGGCCCCATGCATGGGGAAATAAACCTCTACGTGCTTGTTCCTCTTCTCCATTCCGAGGCCAAGGGGGTGACCGTTCAACATAAGCTCATGTCCGACGGGAAACGGAAGAGACAGCAGCGCCAGAGTACCCGGGCCCTACAAGGAAAGCTCTTCAGTCTGTGGGACAGATATGTGGATGGCGACCTGTCCGTGGGAGAACTGGTCAAGGAGGTGGCCGACGTGTACAACCCACCTGCATATTTCACCAGAGTTTTAATTGTAGCGTACACAGTGGAACTTTGATGTGTGCTTGATGTAGGCTCAATGGCCTTTGTAATACTTCATATCTTTTATGTATATATGTGGAAATAGTCATAAATTACCGTTCCTAATAGTCGTAAATTAGTTTCTTTATGATTTTGGCTTTGTATATATATGAATTTTGTATACATATTAATCCCATTAGAGAAGAGTTCTTATACCATTGCTTTTTTACGTACGCTCTGTCATTAGTTAAAACATTAACGATATTTGACGTGTATATGTGGAAATAGTCATAATTTACCGTTTCTTTAAGATTTTGGCATTGTGTGTGTATTCTTGCTTCTTTATGTTCGCTCTGTCATTAGTTAGAACATTAACGTTAGTTAAAATAAGTTAGAAATTAGAAGTAGAAAACACGAAGTAGAAAACACTTTCTACTTTGATTTGTTTTATATATGTGTGTAAATACGGGAAGGATGTTTTCTGAGGGTTTTTTCTAAGCTAGTATAAGACGGGGAGCTAGTATCAGACCTCTGGCCCGGAAGGGATAACTACGGGAAGGTTTTCTGAGGGGTTTCCCGAGGCTAGACCCCTGGGTCGGATGTCTCTGGGGGCGGCGACCGGACGGGGCCGAGTGTCGCTGGGTCCTGCTGACTAGGGGCCGAGTGTCTCTGGGGCCGAGTGTCTCTGGGGCCGAGAGTCGCTGGGGCCGAGTGTCTCTGGGACGACTGTCTCTGGGGCCGAGAGTTCCCGTTACCACACAGAACAGTCGGCTGACTGCCGGTCGAACCGACTTTTCTGTGTATACCCTTTCCACATATAAAAAACAACGAACCAGCATGGCTAATCATGAAAAAATTCAGATCCTTTTGTACCAACATAAGGCAATTTAAATGCTAATTGGTTATTTCTTGTGAAGTATCCATGAGATATAGACGTTGGTTCAAATTGGTTATGAAGATACATTGGTGCATTGATATGTGAAATTTTATGAATATTTGAAGGTTTAATCTGAACCACTCTGTTTTCAACATTTAGCCATCCAATTCCATTGAACTCATCACAGCCGATATGTATCCGAGAGTCTTAACCAAAACATATCTGATCATTTTAATCTGACATATTTGTAGCTTTATTTTCAGATATGATGTGAGACAGGATTACCAATTACTACATGCATAGTCATAATGACACTGAATGAGCGATAAGTATAGTTTTTCTTGCATTCTGATCCAGGATGTTCCCATGCCTGTACATCAATTTTAATCTTGTGTTACATTTCTTTATAATAGTTTTGGCTGTACACTTTCCAGATAATGTTTTATCTAAAGTCCGACGTAGATACTTCACAGTCTCTTTACATTTTATATTCTGACCATTACATACAACATTTTTAGCACTCCTTTTGTTTTCCTTTTTCTACCAAATTCAATGGATTCAGTCTTTCCTAGATGTAATGAAAGCTTATTAACAACTAATCATTCATGTACATTTGTGAGTTATTCGCTAAGCTGTTGTTCAATTATACTCTTGTTTTTACTGGAAATAATAATAGCCGAATCGTCAGCATATAGAAGAAGATTACATTTAACTGCCATTTCCATATCAAAGTAAGGTATGAAAAAAAGCACATGACATTAGAAACAAAATATCTTTATAGATTTATACTATTTTAAAATATTACTTTATGTAATTTTTTTAAATAGGCACACATATTCCTATAAACAAACGTGTATAATGCCCACGTTTCTCCTAAAAATATTGATATTTGCTACTTTCACTCCCACTGTTTCAGGTATTACTTCATCACGAATGTATAGTGTTTTTTTTCAGCATATCCATCGATAATTCCCCTAGAAACATTTACATTGTTTGGAAATACCACTTATCCTACTATCGAATCCAAGAGAATCGAATTATGAAGGCTGACCATTAAAGTGCTAGAGGTATTACCATGATTCTTTTCTCAATTAATTGCTTGATTTCTAATTATAAATAGGTGATTCCCTTGCAAGATTAGGACATGCCGTGGTGTTTGCACATTGAAATTTAATGGAAAAATTATGGACTTCAGTGTAATTTGTATACTTTATGATGACATTTTACTGTTTACATTTATTGTAGATTACAAAGTGGTTCATGACAAAAATAGTTGGTTGCGTGGGCCATGAACTTGACAATGTGTCGTCATATTTGCAGATGTGAATGTACCTTGCGACCCACCTGCTGAAGCGAAAAAACCATCACGCTCATCTCCCATGACGTCGAAAACTCTCAGATCGCACGTATAGAAATATTCTAACATTAACTTAGTAACGCATGACAAGTCCCGTGTTGTCGTCACATGACGCTGCTTTGTCAGCTATGTCGTGAGTGTTCTACATGCGCGACCTTTGGAGCGTGGCCACTAGCAGTGTATAAATGTGACGCTGTTTCCGAGCTACATCAAATCTCCGACTGATTAAAGAAGAGTGATCGTGTCTATTTACTTTTAAAATTAAGGTTAGTGTTTGCCCTTACGTTTCTTTAAAAATTTATTCCGTTTATAATACATAATGTGTAGGAATTGCACTCATTTTTTGTCGTGTCATGTGACCATAAAGGAGAAAAGTTAAACTTTAAAAGAGAACTGTTTTACTCGTCTATACATCTGAATAAAATAAAACATAATATGTTCAGTATAGTGTGAAACAAATAAGATGCCAAAGATGACCATGGGTATTTCTTGTATGTAAAACCAATCGTGCTGGAATCAAGAATAACTTACATTTTTTTTATTTAAATTACAGATTCCAAATGTCCAACAAGATGAAGCTCCTTATCTTCGCCTTTGTCGCGGTGATCGTCTTCATGGTGTCAGGTACATCAGCCAAACCTAGATGGCGTGGACCCCAAAGAGATCTGTCTGAGATAGATCACTTGTTCACATATATATATGTATATATATATATATATATATATATATATTTATATATATATATATGCTAAAAGACTCGTTTATAAAAATATAGAAATATATATATATATAATCCGTACATATTTTGTTTTCAAATGACACATTCATAGTTTTTTATGATGGTGAGATTACTATTAAATGAATAAACGTTTTACATTTTTCCTTTTTCAAATTAATGACATATATAAACATATGTAGAAATCATTGGATCACTGTATTGTGCATACGTTACCATTATTGTAATAATGACAATAGATTTTTAAACTTATTTATGATTGACAAGGGCTTGAGATCCTAGGTTATATCTTTGTGATACGATTGATATTGTAGATGCTTCTGTAATATTTCTGGCGCCGGGATTGGTGATGGCAAACCCCAGTTTAAAGAAGAACTAGAATGTAACGCTGATACAGTGTCAGCGTGTCAGAGCGTTTGTGAACAGCGACTTGAAAAAAGAGATGAAAAGGAAAACGAAGAGGAGGCAGAAAACGATGATGATGATGAAGACAGGGAAGATGAAGATCAGAGAGCCCCACAAGGAAGAGAGAGGAAAGGTCACAGACGAGGTGGAAGCCACCACGGACGTGGGAAACCACGTGATCATCGGCGTCACATCTGCTGCAAAAATAACATCAACGGCTCTGTTCAAGTAGGTGTTTGGTATCTTAGCCAAACCTTCTCTTAACAGTGGTACTAATGTTTGCTGCATATATATAATAAACAAACTGAATGCAACTTACCCACTCAAACCCGTATCTCCTTTCAATTACCTTGAACATAATCCCTGTTGTTCACACTACATTTTAAATTGATAGAATTTCCACCTGGTAACCAGGTAACATGGCTCACAGTTTTGAAATATTGGTACTTGTGTTAGATATTCATTATACTCAAAGAAATTATAATTCTTAGCCAAACACTCAAAGTCGATATCCACAAAAATAAGAGATATTTTAACACTGAATACGGTAAATTTTAAGTTCTTGTACGCAGTTAAAACATTTACGAGATATTTTCTTATTAGTCTCCATTGTCAGTATAATAGTATAATTCGTTTTAGGTCAGTCATTTTGCCTGGGTAAGGTCGTCATCTCCAGAATGTGGCGGTTCATCTTCCAGCATTCGTGAGGAAACTATAGATTGTACGGATGTCGAATGTCCTCCTGAGAACCAGAGACCACAGTAAGTATACCTTATTCTGAACTAAAGAATAGAGCAAAATTAATAAATAATTGACTTTATAACATGGTCCTGTCAGATATATGTTATAAGTAAATAAATAGAAAGTTCGGAGAAAAGCAAAACGACGTTGAATGTTGAATAGTGGGAAATATTTTGGATGTTCACATGACATTTAGTGATAATACAATAATGATAATAACCTAACTGGCTCGATAGATATGGTCTACAGATAGTGTGTCGGTGTAATCGACATAAAGGTGGTTAAAAATTAGGAGTAAATCGGTATGATCGACATTCTGGTATATAGTATATTTTCTCTGGTAAAGAGCCACCAATGATTACTTGTGAAATTTTTAGATCAAATGTGGTTAATAACCTATTGTAAGGTATACACAACTAAAATTTAAAGAAAAATTTGTTTTAATTTCAGAAATAACCCAACAAGAAGGCCACGTTTCTGAAGTCAAATGAGATCTTTAACGAAGAAACCATACTACCAATTTTAAATATCAATTATTGTACATAATTATATAATAAATAATTTATAATAAAATTATTGGTTCTTATGTGTTTATTTGAAATGTGTGAAAACGTTGATAAATGCTTTATTACATTTGCTTCTGTTTTTCTAGAGGGTAAAATTGAAATTGATTTTCCGTATTAAGTGTATTTACTCAATGAGAGTCATCTTCCAGGGGCGGTACGTGCACATTTTTGTGCAACTTAATGCCAACACTAAAAGTGTAATAAAGTATTTAGTCAGAATACATCATTCAGAAAAGATCCCACCGACCCGCCTTGCCGATAATAAATTATACTTGGTTAGCTGCAGAATAATTCTACGAAAATCTAGAAATCAGCATTTTCAATAATGACTAACTTCACGATTAATTATCAAAACCAACTTTATAAATCACAGAATGCATTTGAATATCGAACCAGTGGCCTGACTACAACACAACCACACACAACATTTCACAGATGCTTTATAGCTGAATCAACCATTTTAATTGATAGTTCTTGGTTTCTACCAGATCAGTTGAAACGAGTTAATCAGTTTATCTGAGAACCCAATAATAAGAATAATCATCTCTACCTCGTCCATATGATAGACACAAAGTTTCAGGACACTGTTTATATAGAACGTAATTCAAGACGTAATTAGAGAAATCACATGTCCGTGTACCAGGTTATAGAGGTACCTGAATCGTTACGAGATGAGCCCAGTCTGTTTCTTTGTTACGACGAATAGTCATTTATATAATAAACGCAGAATGCCTCTTCCTCCTCAGCCGCAAAACCGTTGTACGGTCCTTCATTATTATCATGGAAGAATAATAGAAGCAACAGAGTACAATCGTGTGACTTTAATGTTACTGTGGGATCATTATGTATCTTTCCTTTTTATCGACTATTCCATTCATCGTTTTACAACGATTCAATGAAAAACTAATTTTGGTACAATACACATTTACTCCCCGACTTTATCAGGTCATGTGACATTACGTATAGAGCATATGTGCATGAACATACAGCAAGCTTCCTGTGGATGAAAGATGATAATGCTAAACTCTGTCTATTGGGTATGTATTTTGTTCTAAAAAGCAATATTGAAAATAATTACGAGTAAAATTAGCGGTTAATGGTCATACATACCACAAGCAGCATGGAACTTACTACTCAAATGATAAAATCGATCAACTGGCTGAAAGAATGCCAGATTTACAACAATAACTCAAACCTCTATAGGACATTACACAAGTGTTTTGTGGAGATCTCTCCCTGTCATCCATATTCCCAAATCTACATTAACTGCCCAACAAAATACAAGTTGTCACAAATTTGCAAAACAAAAAAAAACACATCAACACTGTAGAGAAATGAAGAATAAGTTCAATCTATCAAACGTTCTTATCTAAGAATACACAGACGGGTCGGTGTTGAAATAAATCGTTACTACATGAGCGCCGTCTATTACCCTGATGAGTCTACGAGTGTCCACACAGAGGGCCAAAACGAATACTCAACTCTGCGGAGGAGAATTAATTGTTTGTGTTTGTTCCTGCCCAGGTATGGTTTATCCAGCATCGAACATCGGAGATTTTCCAGTGCCCTTTAATTATCAGGATTTTAATTATTATATTTAACATTTGACATGTAATGTTTATTTCATACAGGGCTTTTGACCATAATCTAAATATTTTGAGGAATTTAATAAGTGAATAGTCCTACAGGTTAATTGTTCATGTGTAGAGTAAATTTGTCTGGACAGTTTTTAGCATTAACATCTCATCTTTAATACTAAAATGTGTGGCCTTCATTCTGCTATTTTTTAATCCGGTTTCATTCATGTTTACCATAATCCATTTACTTTGACCCAGTTTCAATGACCTTGACCTATTTTCCAGAGGTCAAATGGAAAAATGGATGAAAATTACATAATCAAATCTGGGTTCTTAACATTTCTCTGGCCAAATGTTTGGATTTACTTATGCGGAACCACATGAGATATAGGTAACTATAAACTTTTTGGTAATGCTTTATTCCCAGATTAAACATTTTAGTTAGTTGCTTTTATAGTGTAGGAGGTCAGTTGCAAGTTTGGTAGAAAAATCTTGATAATATGCAAATTACGAATATGTGAGGTCAGCATTTTTATCTCATAATGTGTAAACTCGAGAAGGAACGACCAATTTCCATTTATTTTTACAGAAATATAGTTTTTCCAGACTATAAGAGATAGATAAACGTTAGATCAGTTGGAATACCTAAAATCAGAGAATCGGGGGTTGGGGTTAGGCGGGTAGGTGGAGATCCGTGACTGTCATAAGACAGTTACAAGAAGTCTAATCATCTCCACCTATCCATAGGTGGCGATATTTGATTCTGGTACTCTTCTTATTATTATTATCTCCTCTTATCCATCAATGGAGATATTTTGGGCGACATTTCATTTCTTCTACTTCTACTTTTTCTAACTTTTCTGCCATTTTTTTCACCTTTTTCATTAATTCTCACAAAAGAAGTATCCATTATGGCCCAATTATTTTGACCCTGTTTCAGTGACCTTGATCTATTTGTCAAGGTCATATGGTCTCCTAGCCTGTTAGGGGTACAGGCAGATGAATGAAAGATCTGATATTACATTTGGTTCCCAACATATCTGGCGGTACACATGCGGAAATATATGGGATAGGTGACTCAGCAATTTTCAGTTAGCCTATGTGTGTGTGTGTGTTTTGTGTGTGTGTGTCATTTTCACCTCACCTGTGAAAACTCGAGAGGGAGTGACCAAATTTCATTATTGTTTTACAGAACTATAGTCCCCGAACTAGTAGAGATGGATAACAAGTTAGATCAGTGTAATTATCCGAGAGTGGAGAGAGCAGTGATTTTTTTTTTTTTTGGGGGGGGGGGGGAGGTTGAGATCCGTAACATTTCAAGAAGTTTAGTTTCATTCTTCATCTGTGCGAAACATGCTGTATGTTTATGCGCATATGCTCAACGTTATGTCATATAACCTGATAATGTTAAGGGGGCGGGGGGATGTAAATGTTTAATGAAACGAAGTTAGTAATTCTTTGAATCATTGTTGGAAACAGTTGATAGGCTGATCGATAATACAAACAGGATACAGAATGACCCAACAGCAACACAACAGCCTCACGATTGTAAGAAGTATACTGCTTTATGATCCTTCCATGATTATTATGAAGGACCGTACAACTTTTGCGGCTGGAGAGCAACAGAAGTACCGTATTTATTTTATAAATGAGACCAGTTATCGTAACAAACCTAACAATTTTTGGTTTATCCGGGAAACGGACGTGATAAATCTAACCTTCTAAAGTTGTCTTGAATTACGTTCTTCGATTGCATTGTCCTGAACAATGACAACTTTATATGTTTATCATATGGACGAGGTAGAGGTGATTATTCCGTAGAAAAAATCTGTATTATTGCTTTATTGGGTTCTTAAATAAACTGATTAACTCGTTTTTACCGATATTGTAGAAAACCAGAACTTACATTTAACCTGTTGCTGTCAGGCATTAAGTATCTGTTAATTTTTTTCTTGTAGATATTGCAGTGAGGCCAATGGTTCGAAGTTCAAATGTGATTCATCAAGTTGCTCATAATAAATAATCCTAAAGTTAGTGATTTTTGAAAATGATATCTAGATTTCGTAGGATTATTCAGTGACAACCCACATATTATTCATGTTCAGCCATAGGTATCGGATACAAAAAGTTGTCCTTGTTAGATTATAGTCCTTACTAAAGATTATTAGTGTTTTCATTAACTTAGAAGATGACTCGCATTTATAATAGAAAATACAGTTTCAGCGGATAGTCAAACAACTCAGTGAGAGGACCTCTCAGTTCAACCACCAGAAAGAGGTAAATGTATTTTCCAATATTTTCGCAGGTTTCACACGATTGAAATGAACACAGAAGAAGCAATAATTTTATAAAATAAATTATTTATTATATTATCACGTATAATATTTAAAACTGGTACAGTTTGGTGTCTTCAGTAATCATTTAACATGAACATTCCTGAGATCTCTTTCAACTTCAAAAACGTGGACCTCTTGGTGGACGATTTCTAAAATGATAGGAAATGCTTCTTTAAGTTTAAAGCAGGTTGTATATACATTACAATATATAATCAACCACATTTGTTTTTAATTAAAATTGCACAATTCACGAGTCCCTGAGTTCAACAAGAACAATAAATTATGAACCAGAACTCAAATCGTATGGATTGAATCTGAATTTTAAATCAGTATTTATAGCAGGTCACCGACAATGTTTATCGACAGTACGTATCGACTCAGCTATGTTATTATCATACTTGTAGTATCATTATTATTTCATATTGACATTCAAAACATTTAACACAAAAATATTCCTAGTTTTGCTTTTCTTTTAGTTTTTTATTATTGAAATTAGCAGATAAGTAAAAGGTCTATATTAGAAAGGAAAAATTATATGAATATTGCTAGAATCTTCAATTCAGAATAAAGTATACTTACTTACGGCTGCAAGTTGTGTGAATATATATAATTTTTTATTGCTATTATTATAAATTATTCTTTGGAATGTTAAATATAATGAGACAACAAAAGTTAACAGATAAAAGATCAGTTTATTTCAAACATGAAAAGAATTCTGAAATGCTTTAGCACACAGGCATAGGTGTGGTGTATAATCACAGTCGTGTACATCGCAAGGCTGCCGTTCTCAAATAATAGCACTGTTTACGTATGTGACACTTGATCTTTATGCAGTTATCACCAGATGTGAAGAAAGATTATTAATGAATTTAGAGAATGATCAGAGAATGATGAATTATTATGACCGTCTTCATCACATTCCTCGTACACCAATAATGGACATGCAAATTACCTGACACGGACCTTTGATCTATGGTATACCAGGCCAACTAGAACATTGCCCGCTAAAAGTCTAAAGACACGGTAGCGGCCTTCATGTTAAGCATATCATTAATCCCAATACCTAAATTTGTAACAGAAACACTATACTTACTGCAAAACATCATTCTTAGTCACGTTTAAGAAAATATCGATATTCGAAAACTGTATCATGATACGCAATATGCAAATATCGATAATATCGCGTACCCCTGTATAAACAGCATAGATTATTGTAACACATTCTTACCTGTATAGACGAAGTGATGTTATTCTTACAGCAGATACGACAATGATGATCACGTGGTCTCCCACGTCCGTGGTGTCTGTCAACTCCACTGTGATGTCTCCTACCTCCCTTGTGATCATCATCATCTTCACTGTCGTCGACCTCGTCATCAATATCGTCATCATCATCATCATCTTCATTGTCGTGTTCCTCCTCGTCATCATCACCAAAATCATCATCATCGTCGTCGTCTCGGTGCTCCTCACAGATGCTTTTACATTCTGACAGTGTGTTGAGGTTACACTCCAGATCCGCAAGAGGCATTGGTTTGCCTCCATTAATACCGTCCCCCGAAATATTACAGAAACATCTACAACAATAAGCACACAACAGATATATAACCCGTGTTCTTAACTCATCAGCATACAGATATTAGATAATCTTTATTGCCATTATATGTTCTATTATTTTTTAATTAAGCACTAAGGTTTAAACATTTTTACAGAATTATCTACAATAATAAGCATATCACACATGTATAACTTGAGATCTGCACTACTCATCATACAAATATAAGATAAAACCTTGTGCCATTATATGATCACTCGTCTACAATTGTCACTCTAAATATTTTGCTTCACTAAGTACTTAGTTTTAACACACACACACGTTTGACAAGAGTCAAATAGAAAATATATTTGTATGGGGGTACAAATATCTTCCAGTTAGAAGGTATTGTATACTAACCCTAGATTTTAATAACACTGTATTTTTGAGGCACATGAATTCAGATATTATAAGTCAAAGAACACAGGAATGAATAGAACTTCATGAGTGATTGTACTTTTCTATGGAACTTAAAAGTGACTGTACCACTTACAATGGGTCAAACTCGGACAGATCTCCTTGGGGCCGCCGCCCTTTAGGTTTGGCTAATGTACCTGACACCATGAAGACGATCACCGCAACACAGGCGATTATAAGGAGCTTCATCTTGTTGGACATATGGAATCTGTAATTTAAATTTAAATCAAATAATATTTGTTTAATATGCAATTCTTTATTTAAAATGCAATTCTTTATTCCTGTATTACACATAATCAGCTGAAGCACCTTATTTCCGACATACTACAATCAACATATTTTTTACATATTTTTTTTTTAGTATAACCATAATTAGTAAATAAACGTTCCCTTGCCGAAATAACAAATCCATACGAGGTAATTTTCTTTATTCTGTTAGGTTTTACATTATTTACCTACATGGTCGGCTAATAAAACAAACTTGAATGTCATTATTATACGTGACGTATAATACAGGAGAGTCAGGGGCGTAACCCGGGGATGGGGGGGGGGGCGCAGGGTGCCATGCCCCCACCCGTCGCATCCAGGGTCGGAGCGGCCTCTCTGATTTTCATTTAGTATAATACTAATTAATATATATATATATATATATATATATATATATATATATATATGGGCATTAAATTGCCTTTGTTATCAGTGGCAGATCTAGAGGGGGCGCCTTCGACGCGCGGCCCCCATTGAGCTCTAATATCTCTCATTTTATCTAATTTCCCAATTGTCGTGATTATTTTCAATTTTTTATATTTCTTTTTATTAATTAACAATCAGATTTTATTTAAGTTATCTGCAGTTTATTACTTTTTAATTCATTAGTTGAGGATAAGGATATTGAAACAACTGCATAGCACCACTCCCTGTTTGGGTTGACCGTGAACAAACTCACGGCTCCTCTGGTGATACCGGTACTTGAACTGGCGATCTGTGCTCTTAGGAGTCCTTTGTGCTGTCGAGACCACGGACCCGGTAAAATGCAAAGTTAACATAAAAACTTCAACATATAAATTATTTTACTCCGAGCATTACATTTAAAAGATAGTATTTTGCAAGTTTTATTAGTAAATGCGCCTAATGTCATAGACTTTAACATGTTGAAAATTGAAATGTTTTATCCTAATTTTGAAGAAATATAAATGTTAAATATTGAACCTCCCTACAGTTTGACTACATAACGCAAAAACATTAGAAAAAAGTTTATCAGGAACGGAAGATCCTCATATGTTTTTATGAAAATAGCCTCAAAATGTCCTCTTTACATTGCATATTCAAAAAGATTCCCAATATGGGAGGGGGATACTCCCTCCCATACTCTTCATATATATATATATATATATATATATATATATATATATATATATATATATAGTAGAACCTCGAATTTCCGGATTTCGTTTTTCCGAAAATTCGTTCTTTCCGAATTTAAAATCAGGGAACCGAAATTTACCTCTATTAACCGAAAAGTAGAAATACTACATTCAGAAAATATATTTTCCCAAATTACCGAATTTGATTCAGAGGAGAACTGGTTGAGTATCGTTTATTCGCCTGTGAAGAATAACAAATGGCCCGTTCAGCGCATCTTATTAAGCTTAATGGGTTATTGAGAGCTTTTGTCGCTGCATCTGCATTCATCCAATCACTTGTACATGTACTGATGCAACACTGACCACCTGATTTGGATAAAGGTTACTTGCAACCCACTTTAATCGCGTAGTGATTTATATAAATGGTTTAATTCTGAGGTATTTACGTAGCCTACCTTCTTGACCGGTGATATTTGACAGTACTTATAGAATACTTATTGATAACAATGGTGTACCTCGCATATCCGTAACCTCAAATATCCGAACAAAAGTCATGTCCCCCAAATGTTTCGGATATTCGAGGTTCTACTTTATATATATATATATATATATATATATATATATAATATATATATATATATAATATATATATATATATAATATATATATATATATATATATAAAACACTTACATAACACTTAATTTTTATAATACCCATACATATTAGCGCCCCCCCCCCCCCGGCTCTCGAAATTATGGATCCGCAACTGATCATGGCCGCCTCCCCTCCTTCAATCCTGGCTACGCCCCTGGGCACTTACCTAAATATCAGAAGTAAAAGGAGACCTCAGGTTTTCTTCACGATCACTCTGCTTTCATCAGTCGGAGATTTGTTGAAGCTCTGATACAGCGTCTTATACACTGATAGTGTTCACGTTCACGCATGTAAACCACTCACGACATAGCTGACAAAACAGGGTCTTATGACGACAACTCGGGACTTGTCATGAGATGTTATACGTTTATGGTATTAATATTTCTATACGTGTGATCTAAAAAGATAACAATTATGTCTAGTCACATGCATGTGAACCGCATCAGTGAGACCTATTGATGAATAAGTTATTGACGTCATGACGAGATAAGCGTGAGGATTTTACGGTTGAGCAGTTGGGTCACCAGGTACCTTTCCATATGTAAACATGATCCGTGCATGGGCCAAATACTCAACTATTAAATGTAGCCACTTTGTAATCAACAATAAATGTAAAATGTCATCAGAATAATAAGTACAAGAATTTCAGTAAAATTCGCAATATGTCCCTTAGCATTTTCATGTGAATGAAACACCGTATTTTCTCATTATCTTACATTTAAATGCATTATTTACATTAATTAATAAAACATTTCATTCCCCCACTAAAATACCTGTATCACTGTAATAATCAGCTTTAGTAATTCCTTTCTTAGGAAATCGTTGGTAGAATTAGAAGGATTTGTAGTGACTTCTGGATAAATAAACTTTGTACTTATTTGCCCTAAATTATGAAATGATTAGACCCTGTACAATTGATAAGCAAGAAAATAATTAATTAGTATATAAGCAATATAATATTTGGCTCTTGACTCTCTTGAACTCTCTTTCTCTCTGACCAAGAAAAAGTATTTAACCTAAGGCCTTTTACATGAATTTTTGAATTATATTTACTCTAATCTGTTTTTACTTTTAATATGCTCATATGATATAAAACATGTGTATATGTGTATATAATATATCAAAATGGGCGTCGTAAACTTTAGAAAATATATGAATTTATATGGATGTAATATCCAAGGATCTGTTGAAAACACACACACACACATATATTTAAATAGAGAGAGATATACAGATAGTTACACAGGTTACTAAAATAGAGATAGTTCCGTGTAAAGCTATAACTGAGTCAGTGGATGTAAATGAAACAGAGATCACCGTAAGAAGGAGCACGCGGTCATGATAAACTTTTTATATAAAAAAGGTGTGAGCCAAGATATTTTGTTCATGATTTATATATATTGAAATTACTGAGAACAGTATTTGTAACTTATCACCTTGGAAGCAATATACAATTGTTAATTAATCAGGCGACAGTAAAATAAAGAAAGTCATTCAAACTATATTCATTCAAATATATTTGTGGAGATAAAAATAAAACTCAGACACGCAAACATGACTCCTGGACTAGTAGACCGTGGGGGGTCTCACGTTCTGCAGTCCGTTTCGTGCTTTTTGTGATCGTCATATGAACGGGACTCACTGTCTTTCGTGGCTGACACACGCCTGGACGCTCAAGTGAGACCGTACTAAATGTATAAATATGATACCGTTGTCAGAGCGATCACAAACCTCCGAGCATCTAACACTGAGGGCACGAGTAGAAACACAAAAACAAGTCGTCATTTGGTAAGTACAATCACTTGTAACAGAACTAATTACATATTTATTCTACATTCTTTACGACGAATATTAATTTGATTTATGATCTTTAGATGTAAAATTAAGACAAACATTAAAGCTAACAAGCAAACAGAAATACTTTCCATTTTATTGAATGGTATATGCATAAGCAGATTTCAATATGCAAAAACATAACCTCTGTAATATGTAGCATAATATTATAAATGTCACATCATTAAAAATTTATTTTTTAACAACAGCACTTTAAAGAAATTCCAAAATTATAATGGATGATATGTCTGTTTTACAGACTTTATCTTCGAGAAGCCAACAAGATGAAGCTCCTTTTACTTGCCTGTGTTGCGGTGATCGGCTTTATGGCCTCAGGTACATTAGCCAGACCCGGAAAACATGGACCTAGAAGAGACCTGTCTGAAACAGACCCACTGTGAGTGTACTATCACTTTTATGTTAAAGCTAAAGCGGGAGGGACAACGAATCAGATGTGTTTTATTTAAAGAGAAATGCAATAGCTTTCGGATATGCACTAATATATCCACTATAGTATATTAAAAAATCTTCAAGTTAAAGCAAACAATTTGACATTATAAATTGTTTTATTTCATGTTCAGGAAATCAACATTGATGTAGTGTTATAATATTCAAGAGTTATTGCTATAACGGGCAATCTGCAAAGACGATCGTGTTTGTAAACTTGTAAACGGGCTTATTCACGTTTCGAAATTCTTAATTTTTATGTATTTTATAAGAATGTGGAATCGGGCAAAACAATTATTTTTCTGACTCTACTAACATTTTATAAATAAAAAGTCTCATAAAACTGGTTATTTGTGGCACAGCATAGTTTTGACATTGCATGTGTCCATAAATGATAAAAAGCTTTTAAAGTCTTTTTTAAGTATTTCCTTTTTTCTTTGTTCCAGCTGTTTCTGTAATATCACCGGGAACAGCATTGATGCTGGGAAACCACAGTCTAAAGAAGAACTGGAGTGTAACGCTGATACAGTGGCTAATTGTGAGAGCATCTGTGAGGAGCGACTGGCAGAAAGAGATGAAAAGGAAAACGAAGACGAGGCTGGAAACGATGATGAGGAGGAGGAAGACAGGGAAGATGAGGATCACATACCCCCACAGAGAGGAGACAGGAGAGGTCACAGACGAGGCGGCAGACACCACGGACGTGGGAGACCACGTGATCATCGGCGTCGCATCTGCTGCAAGAATAACATCACCGGCTCTGTTCAAGTAGGTTTTGGATTCTTGGCAAAACTTTTCCTTAGCAGACGGAACCAATGTCTGCTGCTCAGATATAAAAAAACAAGATGAATGAATCTTACTCACTAAACTGGTCTCTCCTTTCCAATGCCTTCCACTTTTTCTCTATTTGTAGAATTACTTTTTAAAGTGACAGAATTTCGACCTGGTTAAAGCTAACATGCCCAAATAGCACACAGTTATGAAATATGGGTACTGGTGCTTGATACTTTTTAAACTCAAAGAGAACCTACTTTGAAGCCCATTAAGCGGATTCAAATACTGCATAGGAATGAAAACATTGAGATATATTTCTTTTTAATTTGAAATCGACAAAAAAGAAAGATATTTTAAACATTGAATTATTCTTTGAGCAGTTGAACAGATTATATGAGATATTTGCTTCTCAATCTGGTCTCCATTTTTAGTATAATAGTATAATTTGTTTTAGGTCAGTTATTTTGCCTGGGTAATGTCGTCATCTCCAGAATGTGGAGGTTCATCTTCCACCATTCGTGAGGAAACTATAGATTGTACGGATGTCGAGTGTCCTCCTGAGAACCAAAGACCACAGTAAGTATACCTTATTCTGAACCAAAGATGCTAGCAATATTAATATAATTTTGTACTTTATTTTCACCGATGGACATTAACCTTTTTAATACTTTAATAAAAACGTCGTCCAAAATGAACGAGTTAATATGGATTAGTTGGAAATGTTTGAAAGGTCTTAAATAATTATACATGCTAATAGGTGATTCCGGGATGATGAACCTCTTTTCCAATTTAATTTTATTGTCACTCAATATCATCATTTATAAGCAAATAATAAGCACAAGGACGTAAATATGTATGTATAGGAACTGTTTTAGTTTGGTTCCGTATGAAATAAATAATTGTTATACGTGTTGTTTTGACATAAAATTTCGCTATATTCAGGTTTGTTTGGTTCCGTTTACTTTTTCCATATATTATTCTATTTATTAGTTGTTAAATGGTGACAACATTGTCAAAATGTATTATGACCAATGTGGCTTATATGGTAACGACCATACGCTTAGTAGAATAATTTGTTTTCTCTCCAGGAATCGCCCACAATGGAGACCAAGATTTGAAGATTGACAAGATATCTGGAACGATTTCATTAAACACTGCCAATTTAAATGATAAAAAGCTGTGTCACTATTTAATATACTAGGTTTTAGATATTGTTATGTAATAGAAAATAATGAATATTTATTATGGTTATTAACTGTTAAATGAATTATAAATTATAATGTATGGCATTAATAAATCATTTATTATTTAAATTTATGCCTTCTTCTGTATTTACTTGAATCTTGTGAAATGTGCGGAAGAAATGAGACACACAATACTAGATACCATTGACGTAGGGCTCAAGTCGAGTTTGGACACGAACACGGAATTGAGTCTTTAATTTTACTTGGACTCAGACTTGGACTCAGACTTGGACTCAGTCCTGCCCGAGTGCAGTATAATAGAGACTAGCTGCACCCGTGGAAACCCGTGGGAGTTTGTTAGAATTCTCCAGAAAACCTCCCCCCCCCCCCCACCACCACCAAAAAAAATCGGCAAAGTATAGCAAAATATGCTATTAATGGAAACACACAAAGCATGACTAAAATTGGTACACCAATATAATATATATAAAGGTTTAACTAAATTATATGAAGATGGCAAAATAATAGTTTATTAAAAGGTATTTTGTATAAATTTAACCTCAGAGAACATCATGGAAAACGATGTTTTTAGTTGTTAGTTGAGGATAGTCTTGTGCATGTTATGCACGTGTAAAGACAGCCCCACGTAAAAAGGATCCCAACTCTATCAAATGGCTGTCCTTAGCCTTGTTCATTATCCAGGAATAAGCATGTCTGATCGAAAACTGACAAAGCTCCCATATAATAGACAGGTTAACATCACACGGAGCTAGTTTGTGACAAAGAAATACAGTCAGCTATGGTTCGGTGCTTTGTCTGAAAGTCATCTCTGCTATAGCGATCACTCTTGTCCGTCGTCCGTCTGTCTTTCCGTCCTTTAACAGGGCACAAATTGTAAGCAATTGGCCTAGAATATTCTAACTTGACATCCAGGGAGGCCCATGAACAATCTCCTTGGAAGCCTGAAATAAGGTCTCTATTACCAATATCCTCCGAGCTAAGGGGCTCGTAAACATCTTCTAGATTAATTAAAAATTAGATACAAAACCTCGGGTATCTGAATTACTAATGCATTGATCATCATCATTTATTTACATTCATAATTATCATGAAGGGTTCATCGGTTCCTGCAGACTGGTGGCGCAACTTGTATTTTTTCGTATTTTTACGCATATTATCACTCTATTTAGAGACCTTGAAATGAAATGGTCGACCGTTGGGACAAATCGTAAGCACTGGACCTAGAATCTTCTGAATGAATATCCAGAGAGATCCAAGAAAAATCTCCTTGGAAACCTGAAATTAGGTCTCTGTTATCCAATCCTCCGAGCTAAGGGGCTCGTAATTACCCCCCCCCCCCCCAGGGAAATTAAAAATTTGATACAATAGCTCCAGTTTCTGAATAACAAAACCATTGATCGTCAAAGTTCTTTGTATGCATAGTTATCATGGAGTGTTTCATGATTTCCTGCAGACTAGTGGCGCCACCCGTATTTTACGCATTTTTTTCTCTATTTTGAGACCTTCAAAGAAGCGATCAACCGTTAACAGGGCACAAAGCGTAACCGTTGGTCCTAGAATCTTCTAATTTAATATCCAACGGGGTCCATGAAATATCTCCTTGAACCTCAAATTAGGTCTCTGTTTCGCAATCCTCCCAGCTATAAGGCTCGTAATTACCCCCCAGGATAATTAAAAATTTGATACAAAAGCTCCAGTATCTGAATAACAAAAGCATTGATCGTCAAAATTCTTAGTATGCATATTTATCATGGAGTGTTTCATCAGTTCCTGCAGACTGGTGGCGCCACCCGTTGTTACGCATTTTTTCCTCTATTTTGAGACCTTCAAAGAAGCGGCCATCCGTTAACAGGGCACAAAGCGTTACCGTTGGACCAGTTGATATCCAGTGGGGTCCATGAAAAATCTCCTAGGAAACCTGATATTTGGTCTGTGTTACACAAATCGTAAACATTGAACCCCAGAATCGTCTAACTTGATATCCAAGGAGGTCTCTGTTACCCATATCCTCAGAGCTATGGGACTCGTAAGTACCTTCCAGATTAAGTAAATAATTTCATGAAAAAGCTCCAGTATCTGAATAACATATACATTGATCACCATGATTCTTTGCATGCATATTTCTCATGCAGTGTTTCATCTGTTCCTGCAGGCTGGTGGCGCCACCTGTATTTTTTTTTATTTTTACGCTATTTTTCTCTATTTTGAGACCTTAAAAAAGCGTGTAACCCCAGAATCTTCTAAGTTAACATCCTGGGAGGTCAATGAAAACATCTCCTGGGAAACCTGAAATGTGGTCTGTGTTACCAATATCTCCAGACCTATGGGGCTCACAATTACCCCAGAAAAATTTAAAAGTGGATACAAAACCTCCAGTATCTGAATTACTAATGCATTGATCCTCATCATTTATTTGCATGCATAATTATCATGGAGGGTTCATCGGTTCCTGCTGACTGGTGGCGCCACTTGTATTTTTCGTATTTTTACGCATATTTTTCTCTATTTGGAGACCTTGAAGTGAAATGGTCGACCGTTAACATGGCACAAATGTGAAAGAAAATAGTTTGAGTACCCTAAACGAGAGATTTGCATGATTGGTTACAGTTGGACCTAGAACTTCTAATTTCATTAAGATCCAGAGAGGTTCATGTAACAATAATGCCACTGTGACCTAGCAATATTCTACAAGCTGTGTTAAAGAACATTATTTTAACACTCTTTTAGTCAGATGGGCACAAATGGTAACTGTTCGATGTAGAATAAGGTCACCGTAAACTATATCTAAGGTCTATTGGCATAATGAATGATGGGAGTACTCTTGGAGTCATGTTATCCATTGTTCAAGGTTCCCTAAATTCAGCTTAGCGTCATGGCCCATGGGCAACAAACCATACATTGGATGAACTGTTGGAATCATGGTTATAATGAAAAGATATGAATGAATGTATAGAAATCAACATACCTGAAAACTTATAAAAAGTCAAATGGTGGTCGTGTAACTTGGTCGTAGTGTTATATCAACTGAAAAGCCCTCGCAATGAAAGCGGGGTCATATGGTCTTGTTTAAATTCAAAAGCTTTACTTACTGTTAAGTATTGGGATCAATGGGATCAATCAGAGTGGGCCCGTGACCGCGAAATGCACAATACGCTATGTGACAAGTGAGCCTAAAATTCAGAAAAATCCCAAAGGCGCCTCCTGAAAATTCGTAAGGGGGTCGGGCACCTTAAAGCACAAAAGGGATCCTTTTTATTAAATTATTAAAATTAACAGCTTAATAGGATATTATCCCGAAAAATGAAACAAACTTGTCCTAGAAGAGCGCACCGCCGATACGTGTGCCGAATTTTAAAGGCCAAATCTGAACCAAAGCAGGTAAGAAAAAAACCCACATGCGTATTCATTATATAGATCTGTCGCATACTGGAAAACGCTATAAAATATAAAAAGTATATTGCTGCAAGGACATCCTTAAAGGTGTTATATTAGCGGTTGGATATTTTACCGATTAAGACTATTTGATCTATCCTTATATTTATATATTTACCTATGCCTTCTTTATATATTGATACTGCCAACCTGGCTTTATTATAACTGCATGATTTTAAAAGGGGTCGAGTGTAAGATTTAGTAATTTTTCTTACATTTTTTACTAACGCTGTTCGAAAAGCACAACACTAAATTCCATAATAATATATAAAGCTCATACAGAAGTAGAATATAACCAAGAAAATAAAGAGAAAGTCAATGGCCGCATGAACTGCATATATATGATGAATGAATAATCTATATATATATATATATATATATATATATATATATATATATATATATATATATATATATATATATATAAAGCTTGATTTTCCATATACTTATAGGGACATACTGTGGCATATCCGCAAGGCATGTTCATTCTACGTTGAACAACCGTTCACCAATCCTCGCTTTATCAATATTAACCGGCTCGTTTCCATAATCCCCAAGGTTCGATCGCCATCAAACTGATCTTCTACTCGTAGGGTCGGAATATACCGGAACCAATCGAGGCAAAATTTACTTTACATTGATATATTTAACGTTGATAGACATCTATAACTGATATGTTTGGTTACGGGCTATGCCATCAACACTCGGTCATATGTTCGCAAATTTGCATTAGCATATCATTTTAAGTACACGTATAAATATTGCCTATGCCTTTAAAAGATCAAAGTGGAAAGCTGTCAGTTGGGTGAAAAATCTAAATGAATTTGCTCGTAGGATTATCTGAAAAATGTTCTAGGATTCTATACACCTAAGCTTATTGCGGAAGAAAACCTAATTGACAAACGGAGTGTTTAGTTGTCAGCCCCTTTAATTGCTCGAGGTCAGTTGAATCAGCACAAAAAACATTCTTCGAGTCAGAGTATAATTAGATAACTATAAAGGAACAATTTTAGGGACATTCTGAAAAATTTTATGTTTGAGGCAGAGTTGATCGAAACAAGAAATTTCAGGTCACAAATCAAGAGAGGAATAATGCGGAACGCTTTTCAAAATCAAGCATATATTCTAAAATTAAGTGGAAAAATAGAAAGATATTATGCCTGTGAATTGGAAAAAACTACTGTAAATTTCAAAACTTCAACATCATGAGAAAAGAATGTACATTCGGCTACTACCGTGCGGTGAAGCATCCATCAGGTAGTCAGGCACAGGGTTAGAATTAATCCTGCGGTAGACGGTAATGAGAATGGAGGTTTTGGTCTACATGTTTCGGGGAAAAACAGAAACTTATGGGGATCACCTTACCCTTAAAATAATAGCAGATATATTCGCAACTTTACATACACGTTATTTCTAAGGCAGCGCGATATTATCGATATATCGCGAAACGGCGATTTGCATATTGCTTATCGCGATACAGTTTTCAAATCTGTCTGATATAACCATGATAGCGCGTCTCCGATTTGTATACGGTCTCACAATTTCGGCGATTCAGGTTTCCATTAAATCTTGACCAATCCAAGCTTTTTTTCTTGAACACAAACTCTGTTAACTCTGCCTTTAAATTTGTTCATCGGTAACATAAGTTCTTACACTGACTTCCTTTGCCCCTGACTAGTCGATGCTGTTGTAGGCACTAAATCAGCCTATGCCGGTGTCTCCTCCATGTTGATAATAAGATCGTCCTCAGTCTCCTCCTGCTCACACAGTTTCCTCATGTAGCTTACAAATGTTCTATTTTTTCTTTCAGTTGATCCGGGAATTTCTGGGAGACAGAAGTAGGGGCTTTGAAGGCTTATTCGTGTCTGGCCATGAATTTTGGAAGCCAAGAATGATGGCTGCTTCTTTTTTATGACTTGTTTCGCATGGGCACAAAGCATTACGCTGGTTGCGGACAGGTGCAGACTGTATTGAACAAGGACCGATGCCGCGATCTGGTTGTCCTCACCGTAAGTAACTTTCCTGCCAGCGCCTTGCCGAATTTGTTCCTTTTAGTTGGGTGCCGAACATGATAAAATGTCTATTTTCTTTTCAAATTGTTACAAAAGTTTACTTTTTTATCAAGTTACAGATAAGAATCTCACTGACAACTTAAGTCCGATTGGACAATGATCAGACAAATAAAGGGCGCTTTCGGTCATGATGAACTTGAACCCTGTCTTATGACTAAAATACAAAGCTTAAACGGTTCAAATCGTACGAATTGATGGCCCCGTTTGGTCATATTTGCGTCCAAATAATAGACCAGGTGGAAAGTGATCAGCCCACGGCCACTAGGGGGCGCTGGTGCTTTTAGGTAATTGAAATATGAATAGGAGAATAAAACACACCTCTTGAAAAACTGATTCTTTAAATTTAACCTCATACTTCCCGATTATTTCTTTAAATTATGTAATTTACGTAAAAGGCCGCATATGTATATGAGAATTGACATAAAAAGTCTTACTGAAGATTCCGAAATAAAGTTCGAAAATGAAGGTTGGTAAAGTATAAATTACTTTCATACATCTCTGTGTGTGGTAGGATCAAAGAAAAGAATATGTTCTAAGGAGGGATCATATGTTCCTCTCTGTCATGGGATGATTTTGCCCGAAGGGGATTTTGACAGGGGGTCTTGATTTCTGGGAGGGAGGGGGCTTTTTGCCTGTAGTACTTAAATGGGTTGTCCCTCTCATATTTGTATAACAAACAAGGCCTATGACTGGTTTAATTCATATTTTGTAACGGGTCGGTGCATTGTGTGACTATGATTTATTACTAAAATGTACCCGGCGATATATATATATGTGTGTGTGTGTTTGTGTGTGTGTGTGTGTGTGACAAGGTCGCCCTATTTCCCATGTCCGTGTGTAAACAAACCCAGACGACATCTGGTAATATGTTGCACATGACCTTACCAAGGTCAGCTTGTCGCATCCAGCGTGTTGACCACGTCTGATAAATGAGAGTTTTATTGCTGGAACATGTGATCGAGCATCAAGCTCATTAGTTTTTCGTTGCCAATTAAGTGTCCTCTTGCACTATACTGTTAAACGGTTCAGACAAATCAATTACACTTCCAGATGTTGCAAGGTCATGAGAACCAACAGGTCGAAATACCCTGGACCGAGATGCTAAATATTAATTTATTCATATATAGTCAGGGATACTTTTGGGGTACGTGGCTTTCTTCCACAAAAATTCGGTTTTCTATTGGTTGTTCCGTTAATTGGTTCCTTTTACCCCGTTTATAAGGAGAATGCAACGGATCCCAGTGCGCGAATCTTCAGGCTGTAGTGATGCTAAATTCATAAATGTGTCGCCGTTTCAGTAGTAACAAACTGTTAGTCAATTTCAGTCGCTCAGCGACAGCTAAGTTATAAATTAATTCAAGTTTCACACTTCGGCATTCAAGCCGCTTCACTTAGTATACTTAATATTCATGTCAACGGAAGGAAGGAAGAGTGACAAACAAGCAAGCAAACTAATACTAATACTTTAGATTGAGAGCACCGACACAGACTTGTGAGCTGCAAACTATGTAAGTAGTTGTTACAAATGTCTATATGATTAGAGTGAGTACAGTAGAGGTTTTTCCTTATTATGTAGTTCCATGTATCTGATATTTTACGCACATAGAAATGTAAGCTAATACTATGGGTATAAAGCAGATTTATTGGAATGTACTGTTAAGATATTGAGATATATTGTATGTGTAATATTACGTATAAAGGACACGTCGGGTTATATATTCTTTGCATTGATGCATGGTGATGCTTGTATTTACCATACAGGTAATGTAAGGGTTGTGAATAATGTTGTTAGTCTTGTGATAACTTTTCTGTTCGTAATCTTTAGAGTTTATCTATCTCTAACGTGCAGAGGGTGTATTCATTGCACTATAATATGACTGCAGGGGTTCACGTGGTATAGGCCTATAGGTCAGGAAGGGTTAATGTTTTGTTTGTTTATGTACTATATTGATGTCCTTGTGTGTAAGGCGTAACGTTCTGGTGAAATAGTTAACCTGTAAGGTATGTAACTTTGGGAAAGTACTGGCCAGTTAAGGATAACACCCGGCCCTATGTTAAAGTCCAGATTTATGGCATTGCAGGTACCACCGAAACAGTAAATCCAGGTACAAGCGGCGATCCTCTGTGATTATTATCGCAGGGAAGATCCCATGAAAGTGATCCTCTGTAATTAGTATCGCAGGGAAGAACCCATGAAAGTGGTTAGTATAGTATTTAGAGTTGTTTAGTGTTAGATGAATATGTTGTGTTTAATGATACCATTATTCTTGTAATCTTTATTTGTGTTCATTAGTCACGACAACATTTATTGTAAAGATTGGTTGTAACTAATGTAACCTTACCAAACATTAATATGTAACAGTTCAGCACGGACATAAATGTTCAAAGGGTCCAAACAGATCACTCACACGCTATATGTACGGAAGTCTAGGTGATTGTCATTCAATTTATTACAGACAATATTTTGTTTTGTCAAAATGAAATCACAAGTATTTTTAATTACTAAGGTTAAACAAAGCTGATTATATGTTCAGTCTTTCTAATAATACATTGTATTTGATTTGATTTGTCATATTGATGCGACAGGAACGTTGAATTAAGTTTCTGTACTTTTTGTTACAGGGATTTTTTTGTTCATACTCCAGCTGTCGTAATAAAATGAGTCAAACCAATGAAGGTGTTGTCATCAAACCCCATCATATATATATATATATATATATATATATATATATGTATATATATATATAAATATATATATATATATATATATTTATATGTATATATATGCGGGTCCATTTATTTCATTTTTCTGCACTTTGGAAGTCACCAGCGCCCCCTATTGGCTGTGGGCTGGCCACTGTCCATCAGGTCTATCACTGTGAAATCAAATATATTCAAATTTGTCCATCATTTAATCTTTCATTTTAGTCATCGGAGAGGGTTCAAGTTCATCAAGACCCAAAGCGCCCCCTAGTGGGCTGATCTTTGTCCACTCGGACTTAGGTTATCAATTTGAGTCTAAGCTTTTATTTGATAGCAATAAGTAAACTTTTGCATCAATTTGAAATGACTGGCTGCCGGGGCACTCCACTATGTATAGTACAATCGTTCAGCCCGGCATCATCCACGTAAACAACGTGCTGGGTTAGATGTTCAGTCGCTCTGCAGTTGGGCGCACAAATTGTAGTTTAGGCTCCTTCACAACATGAAAATTTTTTTAATGAATAACGGGGTGTGGTTTCATGGCTTGTGCTTCTCGATTTATAAACACGACGACTAACAAGAAAGTAATTGGTTTGTCCTTTGAGCACCACCGCATAAAGAAAATCTGACCATGTCGTACGCTTATCGGTGCACAGTCGGTAATTACTTAGTTTATGTTCATTAAACCTTATCAATGGCAAGGCATCAACATCACCAGGTAAGGCAAGACTCTACAGAAACACAGGCGAAATCTCCCTCTCTCTTTCTCTCTCTCTCTCTCTCTCTCTCTCTCTCTCTCTCTCACACACACACACACATTATATATCTGTCTATTAAGCGAAGGGATAACCGGATATCAGCGCCTGCAATGAGTAGATTTGATAAGATCGTGAGACAAATACGGCATGCGTGAAAAGGTTCCTCTTTAGCATGAGTGTGGGGCACAACAAGAATACACAAGAGTGAATTATACGCCCGTAATTCGCCCGTATATGAGTCTGGAATATGATATTCTATGATATGCCATTCATTTTGGAAGGTACCTGCCTCCAATTTAATGCTGACTTTAGTAGTTCTATGTGCAACTGCAGAATTCCATTTTGGTTTCGGAGTAGGTACAAGGCAGTTGCACACGATTATCCTATAGCGTATGGCAGATTCTGGGAAAAACATCAGAAGGTCCATTGTGTACAATCATCCTCGTTACTGGGACTTAACGCCGAATTATCCCAAGAGGGAGCACACGTTTGTGAGTGAAACACGAGTGTGGGGCACATTCCTCCCACTAAACCTACCTGGGTCGTGGCCGACCGTAGAAAATCTCACCGCCTCGGTTGAGATTTGTCCTCACTCTGTGAGCCCTGTGCCTATACCCCTACACCGCAAACCCGGTTTATACGCAGAATATGTACAGAATCGAACTTAGACGATATACTTTATTTAATTGGTAAAATATTCATAGTGATAATATTTATAGTCATAGAAAATCAATCAAAAGATCAGTTGTCGCGGAGATACAAAAGGGTCGCACGGACACAAGAAGGGGCGGAGGCTGCTTATACCAAAATATGTCCGCATCCGATAATACGTATAAAATGATATGTGGTGTAGTAAATAAGTGAAAACGCCAACAAGAAAGATATTAGGGGGTATTCTGTTCCGTTTTATTGTAATTTTTTCAACCCAAAAGTTCAATGAGAAATTATGATCAAAGCTCAGAATTTCTTTTGTTTTTATATGACACCTCGGAATGGAAACGAGGCAGCAGCTCAGCCGTCACTGGTAGTCAAGCGCAGTAATGATCCGTGTCCTTGATTCATCCGGTCAATATGGAACGTACACTGCGATCAAAAGCGCTTTTAACTAACACTGCATGAGCCGTGTTGGTTACTGATTGGTCTTCTATTAACCAATCATCTGTAATACGACCATACGGCTAAATAAACCTGTGTTGTCGGTATCAAACAGACACCTACGTGCATGGGGTTTTCAGTCTCGTTGCATGTTCAGTACGGTGCTGCCATCTAGCCGTCATTTGTGGTCCAAAGCCACACCAGCACGCCGAGTATTCCGCCAACCAGACTGAGAGCACAATGAAGAGCAGCCAGATAGAAGCTCCACGCCAGATTCCTCTGATAGAACCCCTTAGTCTTGTCACCACACAGACCCAACGCGACCATACTGAACAAAGCTGAAATTAAAGAATATGAATAAGTATAATGATAAACATAAGAAACGTTTCGCTCATCCTATAATAAATGTTGAAATAATTATATATATTTACACAGTCGGTCAGACCTTTCGGCTATTTGATGATGTGTAGCTTGAATTGTTTTCTTGTTTTATTTTATCGATGGGAAACATCCTATACAAGGGGACATGTTCATTTACATATCCTGTCCGGGGCGTTCATGTAAGTAAACATTCAAAGAGTATTAATTCTCTTTCATCTCAGATTAATATGACAGCTCATAGTTGTAATGACTAGAATGATAGGAAGCCGCAAATAATGCTGCAGTTATGTTGCTAATGTACAAACAGCCACATTTGTCAACTGTTCTTGCTGTCCGCCTTTGATGTTGACACAACTGAACAACGGAGTGGGATTGTCCGCAGCCCTTTGAAATCAGAATAAAACCTTATCATATGTATACAGCCTTGTAGTTAATGTGACATGTACAGTATTAGATAATATATCATATATGGCCAGCTTAAGGTATTATTATTTTCATAATTTTATGTCATGCTTGAAAGAATGAGGTAATAAGTATCATAGGCATTTCTAGAGCGAACAAATACGGTTTGCAAACAATGGCTTCTTATTATTAAGGTATTCCTATGTAACCATATGATGATTTTGTTTTTATTACGTTCATACACCATGGTCATGTAGGCGTAACAACATGAGGGAAGTGGTAGAAAAACTGTATCCTAGTAGGACGAATCAACAACACTACATATGGCAAATATCCTTTCTTGTGCTTCTCTGTCTCACTCTCTCTCTCTCTCTCTCTCTCTCTCTCTCTCTCTCTCTCTCTCTCTCTCTCGCTCTCTCTCTCTCTCTCTCTCTCTCTCTCTCTCTCTGTCTGTCTGTCTCTGTCTCTCTCTCTCTCTCTCCCTCTCATACACACAGATAAATAACTGCATGTAAAAAAGTAGAATGTAAGAGAAAATAAATGCCAATCTAATGATGAGACCAGGATTGAGTTGAAATACAGCTTACGCATGTATATAGTAAAACGATTAGATAACATCAAATTGTACGCGATAAAAATTTATACGAAAAATATTTAATACAATGAATATTGAAAATAATAACATCATAATAAAAATGTAAATGCAATATTTTCTCTTTTTACCTGCGCCGAATGCAGTGGCCACTACCACTAGTGCCATCATCTTCTTTCTGAGCTTCTGGAGAAAGATATAGAGGGCAGCACCTACCACAGAGCTGATGATACAAAGCAGGGCAAGTATCATGGTCGCGATGCCCCCCTTCTGCCAGTCTGTGAAGTAGAGACATACATGAGAAAGCATATGGCGAATACGTCAATCAATATCAAAACTGAACACGTAATATATATTGTTACAGGTGTCTCTTCTATTGTGCGCTGTTGACATTCTGATTCGTGTTGGGCAGGCCCTGGTTTATTGTGCACAGGAGTGTCACATTCTGATTCGTGTAACGCAAGCATAGTTCGTTGCCATGGGAGACGTGCGAGTTGGCCTGGCCTTCGTGTGGGGTCTGAAGTGTAGAAACACAGCGTTCTTTGTTCTAGATGTTTCAAGTCTGTTCCTGTAACGTGTGTATTGATCTATGGAGTTTACCATTTCTAGAATTTTCGGATGAAAAAGTTATAAATAGCTGTGTTTATAGAGCCGAGGGGAAGAGAGAGAGAGAGAGAGAGAGAGAGAGATGAGAGAGAGAGAGAAATATTCAATATTCCAGCGGACACGGAAGAGTGTGAGTCAGTTTGTGGACCTTACCGATAATTGCAACATTTATAGATATCCTTCGAACTTGGTAACAGATTTGATTAAATCTTCAGTTTGCCTTTGGGACTATTATCAAAATTTGATAATATTTGAGAAGATTTACGTGAACCGTTCATCTGGATTATATATTTTAAAGGACTTGTTGAGCTGTGACAGTGGTGGTATCTAGAAAAGCCTAGGATCCGTACACTCTGTACTGTACACTTAATTTATTATACTGTGTAATTGTATTGATTTACTGTTATATTGTTGTTATACTGTGTAATTGTATTGATTTAGTGTATTGTAATGTTAGGGTTGTTTTCAGGATAAATTATAATTATTTGTTTACAAAAAACACTGACTTCTTTATTCATTCCCCTAGACATTTCACGCTGCCTAGAGAATCTGATTTTTATTTATCTCCGTAAGAAAATAATGCTCGTCACGACTACGTGATCTGTTGTTATTAGGTTCCGAAACAATATATATATATATGGTAATTATATTCAGACTACATTCACACTCTTCTTGTTTTGATATTGCAATGTCAAGATTAACACAAAACTGGATTTATATACCTGAAGGAACAATAAGTTATCGGCAGTAAAACGTATTGTCATGCAGGATTTTGTTTCTCTGTCCCCCATCATTTCTGTAATATAATATGGGAGCGTGCAGTAACCGTGTTTTAAACGGCGGAGGGGTTATGAATTTGACATTTCTAATCTGGGTCTATTATAAAATATAATACCAAAGTTATCGTATTTATAATATCCATAATGTACAGTTGTCACAGTTACGACCGCCCATCTTTACACTAAGACCGTGCGGATGATGTTAATGAGGGTTATTCACCGCACCCTGAGATGCTGGTAGCGACTGTAAGATGATGAGCGGGAACATGGCTTTCTAAATATACACATCTGGAGGGAGTTATACCCGGTTGCCCGGGAACACTAGTCATACACCAGCGTAACTATGGGCCCTCAGAAATCAAGTGCACTGTATTATCTTAATTAATCCAGAGAGTTTAACACACACACATATATTCATATGATTACGTGTTTTATATTTATATACATTATCCTATTGGTAATCTGTTAAAAACTTATTATAAAAACATTGTTGTCCTCTCATATACCATCATGCATTGAATTATTTTAATTTTCTTGTCGAAACATATTTATTTCTTTCGTTTATTTTGAAAAAAAAAATAGTTTTTTATATGCATATAAATATAACACGAAAGCTCTGCAAAAAAGCAAAATACAAACAAATGTTCATACCTGACAGTTCCGAGTATTTACAGATAAATCGGTTGCATCTCTTCTTCCATAGTCCGAAGTGTACTGGATCGAACTTGGACTGAGGAATCCGTTTTGGGTGCCTGTATTCTACCCAAAAATACGATCCAAAAGATACAAGATGCAACACTAACGATACAAACAATACAACCAGCATAACAATACTGATTATTTTAGGGTCAGCCATGTTGAAATGAAGAAAATGTAGTGATAATTTTCCTGGAGTACGGTTACATACGGTGATCCCGCGTGGCAGTACTGAGAGAGTGAGCTGGCTTAGTCTGCGGTTAGCCGGTTAGCGGGGAGGTTCACACGCTGGTCGCCCGCCTACACGCCAACAGGCCAGAAAAAGTCTGAGGCTCTGTTTCATATACATTCATGTAAACAGATGCTCGCATGTTTTTTTTTTCCCGGCGGCCTTGTCCTAATTGTACAGGGATAATTTATTGGAAGCAGACGTCTCTCTCATATTCCTTTACACAATATTCAAAATGAGCAAGAATAACTTTTAATTATTGCAAACAAGAATACAAGCCTATTGTTTATAGCTTCCTCTGTAACATTTCTAATTACGACTTGGTTAATAATAATGTAATTATATTAGTTATTTTTATCCCCTTACACATACACACACGCACCGTAAACCAAGCAACAGTGAACGGGACCCAGGCCATCCCCCTTAGGACTGACGGATCTATATACTTGTGTGGGAGTTTTCTTCTTTTTTTTTAAATCTAGCATCATTCGAAAGATTATATTACACGTAGGTTCGTATGTGTGGTGTCCGGACCCGGCTTACACAGTCTTAATATTAATGGCTTATAAAACATCATACCCCGCTACCTCCTGATACGGTGCACGACGCCGGAAAGGAGGTGGTTAATTAAATTAATAATTGTTCTTCAAATACTGGTGAAACTCTTTTAAATGCTTGGGAACAATTAATACAAATAACCGAAGAAAGCGTCTTAAAATCCACATGGCAAGGCCATATACATACATTAGTGCAACTGAAAATATAAACTAGTTCGTCACATGAGAAACTGGTGGGAGTCAGTTAGGCTGGGTATCGGCAAATTTGTATTGCAATATATTGTGATATGTGGTAGAGTGTTGCGATATTTTTTGTATTTAATTTAAAAGGAAATGAGTGTATTCTGTTATATATATATATATATATATATATATATATATATATATATATATATATATATATATATATATATATATATATATACAGTGAAACCTCGTTGTGTCCAACTCGCTTAAGTCGAATACCCCGCTTATGTCGAAGTTACAGACTCGATATTTTGGAAAACTCAAGTTAAATTATTACCAAATAAAACCCGCTTGTGTCGAACCTCTGATTTGTCGAAGTTTTCTGAGGGTCCCTCCGACTTCGACACAACGAGGTTTCACTGTATATATATATATATATATATATATATATATATATATATATCACAGCCAGGTACCACATAGCAAGGCTGCCGTTAATTCTAACACAATAGTATTGTTAACTTGACACTTTATTTAATGCAGTTATCAGAAGATGTGGGGATATTAATATTAATAAATGATTAATTATTATGACCGTGTTTAGCACTTCCTCCTTTTTGTTATATGTAAATACTTCTAAAATACATATAAGTCACCAAAGCAGACATGTAAATTTCCTGGAACGGACCTTTAATCGGTGGTATACCACTAAACCACGGTGGCGGCGTTCACTTAAAATCTGTCATTAATCCCAATCCATTAAGAAGTCTAACTTTTTAACAAAAACATCAAATTCCCTTTAAAAATCAGTTTCAGGAATGTTTAATAAATATTGAAAAATATCGATAATTGAAAACTGTGTTCCGGTACGCAATATGCGGATCACCGAATCGCGTAATACCGATATATCTCACAGCCCTAGTAATCAGAAACCTGAGTAAGCTGCGTGAGGATACGTATACAGGATACGTATGGTGTGTTTGTGGTGTGACGCCATTACCAAAACACTAGACTCATGGGTCGACCGGGTTTTCATTGACTTTATACGGTAATGTGTATTATAAGCTATATAGATTCAAACATTCATCTGGGCTTATCTAACTGTGCGGAATTTAACTACACAAATGTTTATACAGTAAGTACTACTACTTTGTTAGATGTAACTATACAGGTGTGACCCAAGGTTCATGATACCTGCCGAACTGACAGATTAACCTGGCCATCCTATAAATAACATTCCAGGTGCGGTTGAGGTTTACGTTTTTACTAATTCTGACAATGGAATGAGCCGCTTTCGTTACTAGGTCGGTTTATTTGCTCACAAATTTGCTTTAAAATAGGTAAATTATCACAGGAAATTACCCATAAAATTTACAGGTAATCCCGACCATGCATCATGTAAAGTGTTTCAAATGAGTCATTATCTTATAAATATATATGATGTATATTAACTAAAGTTAATCCCTTGAAACTTCGGCTGAGACTTGAACTCACGACCTCCCGGCTCCGAGTCATAACAGAATTTACGGAAAATTAATTGATATGTACCGAGAGTTAACCAAATATAACATATATCCTACAGAAAAGTTAGTTGAATAACGGACTTTAAGCAATGATATATATACATAGAAAATGTCATGTACAAAAATATTTTCTACGTGTTTCACCTACACTTAATAGTATAGGATAAAAGAACACTGAAAGTATAGTTTGAATATATTAAACTCGTTCGGTATTCTTCAATAGTTAATGATAATTCATTATATATTCCTTGATATTACAATTTATTGGTTCCTGTCAGGGGTCGATTGTCATATCCATTGTGTAATTGCATTTTCTTCTCTAACAGAGATCGGTATATCCATATATCACGACATCCCTACAATATTGCAGTGCAAAATTACCACAATATACGAAAATGTACATCCATGCTGTTGTTCCTCGAGAGACACAAATGTGTATTTGTCTGAATTTTAAATTAAGCTTTTATTTTTAAATTTAGATAATTTCTGTGTGGACATTGTGCCATGAGTCTGAAGAGATTGTCTGTAACTGTGATATACAATTGTATATCTGTCAACCCATGCAGGTTTTATAAAGCGGAAAGAGCTACTGTATACTTATTATCAGTAATACTTATATCACTCTAACTCAGTATTAGAATTACTTAAATTACTCGATATTTTTGGAAAGATTAATACAAAGCAGTCGGAAGAGTGTAAAGGCGGTTTCACACCGGATGCGTCCGAACGAATATGACACGAACGAATATGACACGAACGAATATGACACGAACGAATATGACACCAACGAATATGACACCAACGAATATTTCTGTCGTTCCGACTAAAATCCTGTCGCATACGAAATTTCATTCACACCAAATCCGAACGATATTTTTTGGTTTCCCACCGAGGAATTTTCGTCTCCGAAATTCGTATTGGACAGCTTGTATATGAAAAATATATCGGATGCACAACAATATAGGTTTATTGCCATATATATATATATATATATATATATATATATATATATATATATGGCAATATTTTATTATTAATTTTGTTATTAATAATAATTAATAATAAAGTTTATCTCTGAGTGTACTGACTGTATAATTGAAATTGGTTTGGCCTTGCTAGGTTCCAGCTATAGTCAAGAGTTCACAGTGGACATATACCACTGACTGGACCGAGATTTCAATTTCAGCATGCCTTCTTTTCGACAGAAAAGATTCTATTGCAACTCCTGCATTTCAATTTAAATCAAAGTTTGAATCACTAGTTTAGTTTGATTTATATTTGATTTTCAAATCTGCCAATATGATTAAAATCAGTCTGCCGAAAGCTTTGAAACTTCTGTTTATATGCAAAACCATTAATTAAAAATATTACTTTTGTAATAATACAAATGACACATGAAAACGTTATTGTTTCATGATTTCTTTTTTTATAAATTTATCGCAGAACATTCAGATTCGGGGGAGGGGTTGGGTAATGAACACAAAGTCCTGGATAATGTTGCTTATTTGTATACATATCGCTTTTGCAGCTGACTTAGATTCAGGGGCGTCAATATAGGGGGGGGGGGGGCCTAGGGGGGATGATCAATGTAGTCATCCCTACCCCTCTTTCAGAGAATAACTGTAATATACTGCAAATAATATATTAAGAATTAGAATTTACCATGAAATATTATATCTTAACCTGGTTTAAAAGTCAAAATGTTTTGTCCTCGATTGTAAATTAAAATAAGTGGCCATGCGGCGATTGAAATCCCCTTTGATTAAAATATAATCCCCCCCCCCCCCCCCCCGGAATTCTAATTTTAATGGAAATATCATTGGAGCTAAAAAAAATATCATTATCTGTTTAAATCAAATAAATTTGATTGAAATAAAAATAATCCATTTTATTATATTTTTCTTTTATACATTATTTTAGAACAGTGGACAAGGAAACAACATTTCTTTGTTGTACAGTATTATATATCAAAATGGTAACGTACAAATGAATAAGGCTGGTTATAAATGTTCCAGCTCTTTTGAGTTGAAGGTGAAAAGAAGCCATTCTTGTCCGATGCGAACGACAAAAAATAGAACGTTCTATTTTTTTCGTTCGGTTAGCATCGTTCGGATTAGGTGTGTATGCACCAACATAAAATAAAGGATTTTATTTTTTCGTTCGTACAGCAAATTTTCGTTCGGACGTAAAATTCGTTCGGACACATCCGGTGTGAAACCGCCTTTAGACCATATGCAAAGAGCGGCCATATGTTACTTTTGGTTAAGCCAGCTCCGAACAGTGTCTTATAAAGACTACAGATGGCGCTTTTCCTCTTCGTCATTCGAATGATCACAGATATATTAACAGATAACTCCGGTAACCGGGCTTTTTATCGGAATGGGCCTGTATTAAATGATACGAGGAATGTTAGCTCAATTTTTATATTCTAAAAGTTAAATGAAATATAGATTTTTTTTAATGGGATACTGTCCCAATAAGATATATACAACTATTTTTACATTTATTTCATGGCGCTGTGCTCATGGCAAAAAATTCATACATCAGTATATGTTACCATGAGCAAACCGGAGTGGGACGGGCGTTGAGGGGGGGGGGGGGGGGGGGGGGGGGGTGGATTCATATTTTCGATGCTCTTTGACTGGTTACAGTATTGTTAGCATTTAAAGAACAGATTGATAGTGAGGAAGTCATGAAAGAGGTCGTGCCACCTTCGTATGGAGCATATATTGCACAAAAAAAAACCAACGCCGCTAGGATCAAGGTCACAAATTCGTTTAACTTCTCCGATAAATGAGTGAAAACAATTCTTGTATCAAATTTGAAGACAAAAGTAAGTAATTTTTTCCAAAAGTTATCAGGTTCACAAATATTAATGTTTCTGCAGATGTGATTTGAAATTAAAAACACAAAAAATAGAGAACCATGCAAGGTTACTATTTTTTAAACATGTCTGAGATATCGGTGGAAACATTTTATGTATAATTTGAAAAAAAATGCAGTGATTCAAAAGTTATGGGGTTCACTAAAATTCATTATTTTGACAGATCTAACCTTGTAATCCAAGGTCAAGTTCACCAGTTTTCAAACATTTCCGTGATGTTGGTGGGAACAATGTCTGTTGAATAAGTTGAAAACTTATGCACAACTTCTTAAGTTATGAGCATCATAAAAATCCCATATATTCAAAGATTTGGCCAAACTCCTGTTAAACGTCATGGCCCGAGAGAGATACAGTACATCCAATAACCAATACCTATGCTTTTAAATAACATGAAAGAAATATGTTCATTAGATTGTTTTATTTAGTTTTGACTTACAGTGCTTACAATCATTATAAAAAGGGACGAAAATATGAAAAGGATTATAGGTGGCACCATCAATCTTCTGTACAGGAAAAAACGATAGCTTTTTCTACGATCTTGGGTCATTACGGTCAACATGATATTTCGACCCATCCATGCAACCTTTATTGAGATATTACACACTTGTGATTTTTACCAAAAATGCTTATATTCAAGGTCATTTTCACTCCCCTGGTAAAAAGGTCACGGTCGTTTTAAATAGTCTTCTTCCACTAACAAGATTTCTCTGCGGCGACAGCAGCGTGCTAAAATCTTTGAGAAACAAAAACTAACAAAACATTTAATCGAAACCTGGAAATTTTCAAATAATGTATGTTGGGTCGTGTCCTTGGAGATTCCATAAAGCTTATAAAACTCTCAACTCAGAGATATACATTGCTACGTACAATATAATTTATTATAAAGGAATCGCTAAGTAACCTTTAGGGAATTTTGTTAATAATCGAGCTGCCTGCTTTAAGACTTAGTGAAATATCCACCCTTAAAACAGTGAACTAATATGTACATCTAAAATATTATCCGTTTAAATTAAATGTTATGCCACTATTAAAAGCTTTAAAAGTTATTTGCAGCACATGACTTCGGCCTCCAGCTAAAAAAAATCATTAACACAGTTTAATATGTAATTATATGAATAAGACCGCAATTTGATGCAACCTATATGAGGTCTTTGCTAAATTGTATATGAAAATAAAATTACAGAAACAGTTACTGTAGTTTGTAGTTTGCTATGAATACTCTAGGAGCGTCGCCATTAAAAGCATAAGTTAGGCAAACTAATAAATGTTGCAAAAGTATAAACAGTTTATCTTCTCACTGGTGTACTTTAAGCAATGTGCTATTTTCTTTGCTCAAATAAAGACGAGTTAAGTTTGTCCCGCGATCAGTGTCACTCCCTGGCCCTCTTTACCCTGGCCTCCAGTTACCTAAATCCGGCCATTGGTGAACTGCATGTTGTCAATGCGTCACTTTAGATTGACATATAGGGAGTTTGTTGTCTGCAGTGAAAGAGAACAAGCAGTCCGCCAGCAGCACTCAGTCCTACATGGACAACCGCCAGCCAGTAAGCCCAGCCTAAGGAGATGTTGGACCCTGATTTCCTGGCCTTAGCTCCAAACACGCTAACCGCCACCAGACCAAACAAAGCTGAAACATTGAGAGTAAGAAATTAGTTAAAGTAGCTCTAAGTGGGAATCTATGGACAGAAGACAATACAAATGAGGTAATTTTCTGGCAACTATGTGCAAGGTTACTACTTCATGGCTGACTTTAGTTTCATATATATATATATATATATATATATATATATATATATATATATATATATATATATATATATATATATACTGTAAACCAAGACTACTCAACATGAATAGTTTACACTTCTCCAGCTAAGGTGCCCCCGGTGAGTAGGCAACTACTCCAGCCAGAATAGATCCTACTCAGGGTCAAGTAGTTCTTACTCAGGCTGGAGTAGTTTAGTTTCGGTATGGTTTCTATATCCTTGTTCTAATAAAGGTTTTAAATGACAGGAAAACAGTATCTTTGTAAATCAAACTACAATCATTTAATATATGAAGGAAAAATAAGACAAAATCATTTTTGTGACTATTTTTTTTTCTAAAACCACGTCTCTCCATATTTGAACAGAAATAATGTGTAAATTTATATGAGAAGATATGAATCCTCAAACTTATATAAACCTGACTCAGGGATATCATTTATAAAAAAACTCAACTATAAGTTATGATATTTTAACTCTTTGTATACTTGACTGGTTTGAGAAATGCAGGTCTTTATTAGGGTGAAACTTATAGGTTCCTTAAAAAGTCCTTCACACACACACATATACATATACAATACATGTTGAGTTACACGTTAGGTAACCTGATGATCGCCGGAGTGTGAACATCATCTTAACCTTAGGCGTGAAACTCAGAGTTGTAACAAAATGTCTCAACGTGTTTGGTATTTAGTAACCATGCCCTGCTTAGCTGCATGGAGCACTTTTCTACATCGACTGTAACTAAACACTAAGATATATATATATATATATATATATATATATATATATATATATATATATATATTTATATATATATAAAACGCTGAAGAAAAACAACACTGTAAATTCACAACAGTCTGTTTCACGGGATGCGACCCGATCATCAGGTGAATGTGGTTAGAATGTAGCTAACGGCGTGGTTTGAAAAGCCGACATTCACCTGATGATCGGGTCGCATCCCGTGAAACGGACTGTTGTGAATATACAGTGTTGTTTTTCTTTAGCGTTATACCGCTCTGGCCTAGTCTGTAGGCCATAGAGCACTTTACAACGGAGGGTAACTCTACCTTATATATATATATATATATATATATATATATATATATATATATATATATATATATATCCTTCATGTGTAATGAGCTACTTATGAGATGGTTTAGGATTTTAGATTCAACATGAAAGCATTTCTTTCTTCCAATGTGAATTAGTTAGACATGCTTGTCATAATTTAAATGCAATACTGAAAAAATGTGCCATATATAACACTCTTATAATAGTATAATATGTCACCTGCTAAAGTTTTAAATTGTCTACAACAAAATCAAGAAATGTCTACAGATAATTATATATAAAGTTCCAGCGTGTATTTTTAAGGAGCCATAAGTGACCAGATATTGTTCTATATAAGCATACACTAATATACAACAAGAACATAAAATAAATGACTTTTCTCTACTAATATATCATCCTGCATTTGCCCTTATTTCATATTCTCTAAAATTTTAGTGAGAAGTGTCCTGGTCTTCCCTGTGTGACCTTGGTCATCCTGAATTTTGAGTACAAAATCTTAATGTGTTCTGCAGGGTTCTTGGATAATCTATATTAAATACATATTATCCAGCTAGCAAAACTGCCAGTGCTTCTGTTGACTGTGTACAATTTACGACCGAATCATCATCAAGGATCACTTTAATTTTTTTCTGTTCTCTCTAAATGTCCCTGGTGCTGGATGTCAACTGACCATTGAGGATGTTGTCCATCATCCCCAGTATATACATCAGAATTTGTTAGACACATTTTCGAAGCATGTATATGTTCATGAAAGACTGAAAGTAGTGAAAGAGGTGGTTTTGATCACGTGGACTCGACGCAAAATTCTTCCTGCTTCCAGAGAATCGTGCAAAATGTACCGCAGTTTTTAAGAAATCACCATACCTCACGTGTTTGAGGAACAAACAATCAGTTGAGAAATGATTTTCTTTCAGGATTTACGTTCAGCTTAAATAAAATCTTTATATTAATATCATAAGATTATATAATGAGTATTGGGATACGTTTGCTTGACCACAATATTGTTTACGTAACTGACCTGAGGCGACTGATGCCCAGACCAGCACCATGACGAAGTGCTTAGATCCGAAGCTGTTCTTCACCAGACAGAGGATGGCGACCACGATAGCGGCCGCCACGCACAACATTGACAGGAGCACCATGGCCCTTGTGGCGTCCAGCCAGTCTGAAGTTACACAAACCAGGAGACAATCAGAATCCTTAAGCCTCAAATATATAAAAAAATAAAAAAATAAAAAATTAAGATCATTAGTATATATATATATATATATATATATATATATATATATATATATATATATACAATATAAAGAATATATGCTTCAACAGAGGAACATTATAATAATACTTTTTATATAAATATATTCTACAAACTGAGAAACCCGGAAATAAATTATGTACAAATGAAATAATTTGCTCTATATTTGTTTTCTTGGATCTACATCTGACAGGTCTGAATGATCAGAGTGAGGTTTTTTTGTATAATAATGACTCGCTGCATGTTATATCGACAATTCGTATACGTATTGTGCAACAGATCCTAAACCTACTTAAGAAGCTTAACAAAAATTGCACTTTGAAAATCGATACGAGAATACTAATTCTTTCGGATTTATTGAAACTCTTCACTATTATTTGAAAAGCTGTTAATATATATTAATATTACATACGATTTGCGAGAAAGTTGATTCTAGCAAATGATGTTACCTGTATGTGTTCCCGTCGTTGAATAGCAGACTGTCGTACTAAAATCAGTCCTGCAAGCCTTCCACAGGCCTTCATAAACAAGATCTCGCAGTGTTAACCAGTATGGCGCTCCTACGGCAATCACATTCAACAGCAATGACAATCCGAGGACGACGACAGTGGCGACATTGTAGGTGTCCATCTTAAGCCCTTCTCTTTCTTTAAAGCAAATAACCCATTCCCGCTGTTTAAAGATCACAAGGCTTTTAATCATGCACAGTGTATTCGAGATTGTATCTGGGTTGTCGCCGGGTAACAGCACGTTGCACAGATTTTACGTACAACTCAATGTCATGTGGACCGCGTGTAGCGTAGGGCGAGCCAGCAAATCAGTCAGATCACTTGATCAAGATGATACACAGGTCCAAAAACGTGCAAAAAGGGTCTAGTGCTATTTTATGCCCTCTGGCATTAGAGAGTACGATCATAAGACCAGCATATGGGCTGTAGCGAGGACCGCACTGTAAGGCTCTATGAGAATGCAAATACTTTCGTATGATGGCCTATCCTTACTTTGTCACTTGATATAAACCAGATAAGACCCTTTGTTAGCTTTTTAACTCCGCTGACTGTAAGTTATCTGAGCTATAGCTTGTGTCCGGCTTCCGTCCGGTTGTCCGGCCGTCCGCCCGTTACCAGGGCATATATCGTAACCGTTAAACCTAGAATTTTCTCACTGTATATCCAGGGAGGTCCTAGACAAATATAGTTGTAAACCTGAAATTAGGTCATGGTGACCTATATTTTGTGATCTACGGGCCATAAAACATGATTTTGAACACCCAGACAGATAGTCGGGGCACAAATTGTATCCATTAGGCCTAGATTCCTCTCACGTGACATTTAGGGAGGTCTTAGGCAAGTGTCCTTGGAAACCTGATATAAGGTCACTGTGATCTATATTCTGCGACCTATAGGAAAAAGATATATCACACTCCGAACGTCAGATGGGAACAAATCGTATTTGTTAGGCCTAGAATATTTTAACACAATATTCTATGAGCTTCTAGGCAAATCTCCTTGAATACCTAATATTAGATCATGGTGACCTATATTATGTGACCTACGGGCCGCTCACATGATTTTGAGCCCCTGAACATCAGAGGGGGACAAATTGTATCCAAAAGGGCTAGAATCTTCTAACGCAACATCCTGGGAGGTTCTAGGCAAATCTCCTTGGAAACTTAAAAGTAGGTCATGGTGGCCTACATTTTGCGACCTACAGGCCTTAAAACAGGATTTTGAGCACCGAGAAAGGCAGACAGGGTATAAAATTGTATTTGCTAGGCCTAGAATCTTCTAATGTTACATTCTGAGACGTCCTTGGCAAATTTCCAATTGAAACCTGAAATTAGGTCACCATGACCAATATATTGAGACATGTAGGAAAATATGTCATATAAGCACCCAGACAGTAAGACGGGGCATAAATTGTATCCATTAGACCTTCTTTAGAATCTTCTTAAGCAACATCCAGGGAAGTTTTTAGGCAAATCTCTTCGGAAATCAGAAATTAAGCATGTCATGGTGCACAGGCTATATTCTATGCGCTATGAATTTGAGCATCCAGACAGACAAGGTACAAATTGTATCTATTTTCCTTTGACCCTTATATTGAAAAGTCTAGGGAGGTATAGGGTAAGTCTTCTTTGAGTCCTGAAATTAGGTAACTTAATTCTTATAAAACATATAAGATTAAAATCTTCCAAAACAACATCGAGATAAATCTTGGCAAATTCCACTGGAAACCTGCGCGTGACAGGCCAAAAACATGATTTGAGTACGTTTAAAGTCAGATGGGTACAAATTGTGTGCATTAGGCCTAGTTCCTTGACAAATCCCTGAAATTTGAAATAAGGTCAACGTGCCTTTATTCTGCAAGCTTGATTTTGACCAGTCAGACTGGGCAAATATTGTATCCATTAGCCCTTAGTAATTGGCAATTCTCCTTGGAAACCTGAAATTGGGTCATGGTGACCTTTATTCTGCAAGCTATGGACCAGAAACATACTTTTGACCACCTAGATAGAGTACAAATTGTATCCATTTTCCTTGGAACCCTCTATTTTGAAATCCAGGGGGGCCTGGGCAGGTCTCCTATGAATCCTGAAATTATTATTTTCTGTCCATTTTTCAACATAGTAACATTAACCATAGGCTATTCTCACAGACAATATATAACATCAATAAAAGAAATGAGCACTTAGCGTCATGGGCCATGGGCCATTTGTTTTAGTATACTTTCATACAATACCTTACATGAGCGAGAATAGTTCCGTTTCAACTCAGCATATTTGTATGTCCCTTCGCATGTTTGTTGAATTTCTTACTGTATGAATACAAGTACGGCTTGCACAGGTTACTGGACGCAAACCTGTACACGTCCTTACCATAGAGACGGAGTGTCAGTTTGGGTTGTGAATTCACATGCTTTCTTTTGTGTTAATTCATCAGTCGTAGCCTACTGTAAAGATTATGGGCTGTTTACCACGATATGAATGCACCACGATTGGAGATCACTGCGATGAACTCCTCCATATGACTTGTCACGGCTCAAGTAAGGCTTACCAACCAAAATTATCAGTACTGAGTCGGGTTGTCACGGCTTATACTTAGGACGTACAAGCGCCCCCCCCCCCCCTTTTAAAACCTGTCGATTAATTTTAATGACGCTTCGAGTTTCGTTAATTATCTTACCGTGACTTGAACTGTGATCGGGCAACATATTGTTTTATATATACAATGTATAGAAATCAATTTTTTTTATTTTAAAATGATGTGTGCAGGTTAAAGCACGAGTTCAAATTCTTGAAGGTGCCCATTCACCTCTTTTTTTGGAAAAAGAATTGAAATTATTTCTAGCTTCATCTCTGTATACATTATTGATCTAAGAATAATTTTTTTGTTGTGAAAAGTTCTTAAAATGCCTTCGTGAAGGATGTATGAACTTGTTTGTCAACAATATGTTTGTAAACTCAGCAATGTTGACAGACAGGACAACATGTACCCTAAGGTGGTAGGTTGCATATATGCGGAGCTAGAAAGGTCACTTGTTGCAAAACGCCACTTGCAAAGCTCTGGCTTATCTGACTTGCTGCCAGATGCCCTTATTGAATTTGTTTTGATTGTTTGGCGGGCCCCCAAATTATATAAACACGTCGATATGAACAAAACAAGCGCCTGTGTGCGCTGATATCCACGTTTTCTGGCCTATTTTTTACAAAAGTTTCAAGGGATTACCTTTAGTTTATGCTATATGCAGATAGGTGATCGGGCCCCTTTAAGCACTGAGTAACCCGTGTTATATAAAGCCTTTGCTTCCTGCTTCAACAACAAGCTTCAATGTCATAATTCTTAATATAAATGCCCGGATACAAAAACTTCCCGCTTTTGTGGAAACAATGGCCTTCATATAAAAAGCCATATAACCACATGCACAGGGTCTATAGGTTTTCCTCGACTATCAACCATGCCTTTTAATATAAACACAGAAGAATATACCCGTATTAACAAATTATATCCAAGGATGCAATTTTACACTCATTAGAACATTACTAGTTTCACATATTCTATAATCTGTCTTTAAACAGGCCTGCTTTTGTTTTGTTATTGTATGTTTTTTTTTCTTGAAACTGTTGACGTCTTTAATAATGCTTGTCCCTAACCTGATTTCATTTATATTTGAACATGTTACTTTCTTCATGGTTACTTTTAATTTACTAACTTTTCAAAATATTATAACAAGGGGCGGATTGATTGGAAAAGGTTTGGGCGGCCGCCCCATCCCCCCACCCCCCCCCCCCCCCTCCCGCCCCACTCCCCGAATTCGCTTCTGAATTAGGCAGTGCCGTCGTGCGCTAACAGTTGAGACTTTTCTGTGTACATCATTTCCATCTATATACAAGAACCAGGTTGGCTATTCATACATCTGTATATAATACAGTCCTGGACAAATTTGAATTAAAAAATACCCATTTGTGGGTTACGTAAATTACAGTTTGCGTAACCTATTCAATTTTTAAAGTTTAAGCAAATTATATATATATATATATATATATATATATATATATATATAAATAGAGAGAGAGAGAGAGAGAGAGTGAATTTAGAATGATGGGATTATTTATTATTTGATGCCAATTATATTTGTATACCGTTTCTGTATTCACCATTGAATAGATTCACTATTGAAAACCTTTAGGTGTGTTTATTCTTTTTGTTTTTATACTAAAGATGTTGCGGCAGTCATATGACAAAGTAAAGAATAAAGCACAATAAATAAACACTTTTAATAAACAGAAGTTTACCACTCAGACACCGTTTTAGCTGTGAAAGAAAAAATGTCTGTCACTACGAGTATTGCGGGACTATTTGCCGAGGGATTCCGTATGCAAATACAGCTGTGTTGCCCAATAACGGCATGTATATTTGTCACTGCCAAACCGCGAGACAGATTCCTTTGGCCTAATAATGAATACTTATGGTCTAAACCTCAAACCTTAGAAACGCAATCGAAAACACAGATTTATTTAAGCCTTATTATGAGGGAAGTCTGAGATATCAACGTATTTTCTGGACGGTCCGACTTCCGGTTTGGAAATCCCCTTTTGTAGCGCCATCTATCAGCCTATCAGTCTATTAAAAAGGGATGGGTACACGGTTACTCTGTACTTGGCTCTAACTTATATTTTTATTTTAACTGTCATCTTGTTTGCGCGAACGAAAATCCGTTCGCCCCTATTTCATTTTGCGTAACCCTTGTGTAACCCCGTACAAAAGTTCAGCATATGCTGCTTTTGGAGCAGCTGCTGTGATTGTGCTGTATTTGTACTCATATTATGCTGACAAATGGATCAGCAATCCAGCAGATGTTACTATATGCCTGTCTTCTCTGCTCCATATCTGCTGCTAGAATCAGCAGTTTTAGAGCATATGCTCTATTACTACTGAATCTCAGTATATTTACAGCAGATGTACTGAAAATATGCTGTCCTGAAATAGCCATCTTGGCAGATAAAGCAACTCCTGCTATTTCTCTGCTGCCTCAAGATGTACCAGCGAGTTCAGAGTGGATTTCAGAGAGCAGATTTTCACCATATGCTAACGCACTGCTGCTTTGAAATTAGAAGTTTCTAGGTCTAACGGTTACTATTTGTGCCCTGTTAACAGACGAACGGCTATAGCTCAGATGGTTTAATTACAGTCAGTTTTAGCTGCATGTAAATATATGCAATTTTCCACTAAAATCAACATTCATTGAAGGAAGCTTATATTTACAAACATCCTGATTTTTTAAAAATAAATCAACTAAACTAAATTTTGTATTACTGGAAAGCCAATTAAATATAGAGCACATATTTTTTGCAAATAAATGAATATTCATGAGGCACGACCATAATTCTTCACCTACTGTTATTGTTTGTTCATGTGTAGGTCCTTTGACCTCAATACTCGGCGTCTAACCAAGTGACTTATTTAATACTTATTTATATGTGCTTATTTATTTAGTCCTCATCTAAATATGCAGAATCAATTGTGCATACTTTCCATAACTATTCCAGTCTTTTGCTCGTCCTATTCTAGATATCAACGACGTGCCTTTGAACCGAACTGAGCCAAGTTGCACCTGTTAACCTTACAAGGTATCAAGGGCATTTTGGAAATGCCTCCCATATTAAAAGGTGAAGTAGAAGTAGCGGAATTGTCAAAAGCAAGTTGATGCTTTTATCATTACAAGCACATTTGGTTAAGCTTCCATTATTGAGGTAAAAGGACATAACAAAAAAAACAAAACAAACAATAACAGTTGATCAAGAATTATGGTAGTTTCTCATGAATATTATTCCATATGTAAATATTGTGGTCAAACAAAACTATGTTCCATATTATATTGCTTTCCAGTAATACAAAATTCAGTTGAGTTTATTGAAAATCATGAATAATTAAAGCATAAATTCCCTTAAGTATATTGTTAAAATTGCATTTTGATGCATTTCGTGTATCTTATCCTTTTTTAGGCCCCAATATGGAGGTCAAGGGTTAAAAGGTCACATTAAAATATGCATATTTATGTGATTTGCTTTGCTTCTCAAATGTCCTATTTTTTTTAATATCATTTTGATAAAATCTATTTAAATAAGATCTTTATTTATAAAATGTATAAACTGTGTTAGTGCGCATGTCCAGTGACCTTTGAAGGCCGTTTCTTAGATGCATCTCGATCTTAAAATTACACTTACGTTATATCCTGTGATTCGTGAAATTTTTCCGAAACAAGACATGCCCTGTCACTATGCCACCTTCTTCTGAAGCATATATTGCACTTTACAAAGCCAAGGTCGCCAGGATCAAGATCACACATTTTTTACTTGTCCGACAACTTCGTGGAAATAATTTGTGTATCAAATATGAATAAAAAAAATCTGCAGAAGTTCACTAGTTTTCAAACATATCCGAGATATCTTTGGAAACGATTTGTGTCAAATTTGAAGAAAAAAGTGACAGTAATTCAAAAGTTATAGGGTCCATACAAATTCATTATTTGACAGATTTAGCCTTGTAATCCAAGGTCACAAATTTTCAAACATTTCCGAGATCTTATTGGAATCAATGAGTGTCGAATATGATGAAAAAAATATACAGTGCTTCAAATGTTATCGTCTCCATAAAATCCTATATGTCCGCAGATTTGACCATGATGTTCAAGTTCACTAGTTTTCGAACTCATTTGACAACTTACCATGTAACATCTTTTATTTTGATTCCAGAAAAATACAGACACCCATTTGAGCATTACAGTCTTTATTACCAAAAAATGGAAATATTAAAGGTCAAGGCCACTCATGATAGACGTCATGGCCCCCAGAGATATACACCGTTTCCTATAACCTCTATCTATGCATGTGCATAATATGAAAGAAATATGTTCATTAATTTTGACTTATAAAGCTTACAACAATGTGGCAACGATTGGGGTATTAAAAGGGGCGAAAACAAGAAAAGATTATACGTCCAATCTCTCGTATAGGAAAAAGCTATCGCTCGTCAAGATTTTCGATTAACCTGAATTTTGGACCAATCTATGTGAGCGTTATTGTGATATTACACATTCTGCGTTATTTTTACGAACAAATGGATATGTTGAAGGTCAAGGACACTCTCAAGTTTGTCAGGTATATGTTAAAGATCCTTGATACATTTTTTGAGTGATCTCGACAACAAAATTTCTCTGCGGCGGCGGGAGCTGGCTTAAATCCTCGGGATACAAATACTAAAAACAAAATATTTTCATCGAAACTAGGGGTTTTTTTTGCTATTAAAGCCAGCTGCCGTTGTAAGACTAAGTGAAATAACAACCCTTTAAACAGTGAAATAATATAAACATGTACAGTGTTGTCAGTTGATATAAAATGGTATGCAACTTTTTAAAGCTTATCTTTCTGCAACACATAACTTCGGTCTCCAGCTAAAAAATATCACATTTCATATGTAACTAAAAAAAAAAGACCAATATGAGATTTTTGATAATAGCATATGAAAAATAAGGGCAGAAGCAGTTTTTTACAACCAACGCATTTGTAGATTGCTATGGATATTCTGTGTGAGCGTCACTACCAACAGCATTTCTTTTGGCAAACTATTAAATGTTGCAAAAGTATAAACCGTTTCTTTTCTCAATGGTGTAATTTAAGTTTGGCTGTTGATCGGTAGGGGGCCTCCCTGGCCCTCTTAACCCTGGCCTTCCAGTGACCGGAATCCGGCAATTAGTGAACTGCACGTGGTCAGAACGTTACAGAGACGTATATTCAGTTCGTCGTCTGCAGTGAAGGAGGACAAGCAGTGCGCCAGCAGCACTCAGTGTTACATGGACCACCGCCAGCCAGAAAGCCCAGCCCAATGAGATCATGGAACCTGGTTTTGTAGTCTTGGCTCCATACACGCTAACCGCCACGAGACTAAACAAAGCTAAAACATTGAGAGTAAGGAATTATTTAAAGTAAGTCTTTAGCAGATAATACAAATTAGTTAAATTTCTGGCAAACATGTGCAAGGTTACTACTTTAAGGCTGATTCAACGAAATTCTTCCTACTTCTAGGCAATTATGCAAAACCAACTCCTCCAAGGGTGCCTGTCTAGATCGCATCATTTTTCATTTCTTAAATATATTCTTTAAAGGTGCTGAGGTGCGTTTCCTAGCGGCCGGCGCCGGAGGAGACCTGGGATTCCAAAGGCTATGTACCAGCTAAGTATGAAGGGTTAGGTAAGCGTATTAGAATGTGTGATTGTCATGTGATGGGAGCATACAAAATTAAAAAAGTGGCCGATTGGCCATGACACTCAACTGAATTCAAGGAATCTTGAATAATAGGTAACCTGACTCCCAGAATGCTTAAAATCATGCATTTTGCTAATTGACCTTAGATATAGGTTCGGTGACCTTATTCTACATCCAGCTGTTCCCATTTGTGCCCATCTAACTTTAACTTATAATGTGTTAAAATCATGTTCTTTCATACAGCCTGCAGATTATAGGCTACGGTGACATTTTAGGTTTCCAAGAAATTTTTACAGGAACCTTCCGTGATCTAAATCAAATTAGAAGTTTCCAGTTCTAACTGTAACCAGTCATGCAAATCTGTCCTATAGGGTGCTCAAATTTTGTTTTGTCACATATCTTGCAGAATATAAGTCACTAGGACCTTATTTCAGGTTTCCAAGGAGATTTGGCTATGACCTTCATGGATGTACAATTTAAAGATTCTAGGTCTAACGGTTATAGTTTGCGCCCTTTTTACAGCCTGACTACTTCATTTGAAATTCTCAAAAATAGAAAAAAATGCGTAAAAAATTGAAAAAAAAAATACAGGTGGCACCACTATTCTGCAGGAACTGATGAAACACTACATGGTCAATGTGCATGCAAAGAATCATGGCCATTAATGCATAGTTATTCAGATAGTGGAGCTTTTGTATCAAAATTTTAATTATTCTGGGGGTAATTATGAGCCCCATGGCTCAGAGCTTATGGGAAACAGAGACCTAATTTCAGGCTTCCAAGGAGATTGTTCGTGGACCTCCCTGGATGTCAAGTCAGATGATTCTATGTTTAGCGGTTACGATTTGTGCCTTGTCAACGGACAAACGGACCGACGGATAAAGAGTGATCGCTATAGCTCAGATAACTTTCAGTTAGCTGAGCTAAAAATGACTTAAACCTAGCAATACATGCTTTTATTCTTCCCTGAAAACTTGGGACTGACAGTGTCAGAAATAAGCTTTAGTTGAGATATAGTATTAGCGGTGACAGCTGGGGGGTTTCCCTGTGGGACAAAGCTCACAGATGATTGTGGAAAATCAGAGGAGAAATGTTTTTTTTCCATGCAGGGATTAGGTCCAGCTTATACAAAATCTATGTTAGTATCATAATATAATGAGATTTGGAATACGTTTGCTTGACCATAATACTGTTACATACTGCACAACTGTACAACGTGACTGACCTGAGGCGACTGATGCACAGACCAGCACCATCACGAAGTGTTTAGATCCGAAGCCGTTATTCACCAGACAACGGATGGCGACCAAGATGGCGGACGCCACGAACATCATGGACAGGAGCATCATGGCCCTTGTGGCATCCAGCCAGTCTGAAGTTTAGGCCGGCATGAAAACGTTACGACGCGACTCAACTCAACAGGTCCAAAACTGGTCAGCTGAATTGAGTCGCGTCACAACATGTATGCGTGATAACGACGCGACTAAACCAGAGTCGGCATCAGTCGTCGTCAGTTTTCTCCGTCTCTGGCAGTGTCAGAAAAAATAGTGTCCAGTTGGGTCGCGTCATTCAAAGCACAATCAGCAACCAATCTTACCTAGTCTCTGACCACATTCCAGGCACGGATCCAGGGGGCGGGGGGGGGGGGGGGGGGTCGAAACCTTTATGCAAGACGGGGGGTTTTGGGGGTCGAGCCCCCCCCCCCCCGCTCTTAACCAACGACCTTTTTAAAACAATTTTTATGCATGGCACCCGTTCACCCTCCCTGCAAAAAAACCCTATATCCGCGTCGCATGCGCACTTCGGCCGTGTTTTCTTCTGGGCCAAAATCGTATGGTGCAGAGAAAGACAATATTACATAACATTAGCACTGTGCGCGCATTATATATGAATATATCTGTATGGCAAGTGTCCCCAGTGCAATGGCAGCGTAATATCAATATGCTTCATGTTCTCGGATGTAGACACAGGACATCGCATAATACTGTTTAGACTTAAATTATATCAAACAAAAATCATTTAGCTATGGGATGGGGAGAATTGAAAGGGCGAGATATAGATGTATACATGTATACTGATAAATAAAATTACGAGTATCAATGGCTTTGGTTTTATATGACACAAGCTTGTCTCCATTTTTAATTATATGAATGTAACCGCCTCAGCCGTCGATTCAGTAGAATTGAGTCGGGTCGTTATATGTGTATGTACCCCAGTTGTCTGCAGGTTAAAACACTGGGAGAAACTGTAGAAAACTTGTGGAAACCTGTTCAGTCGGCTCTGGTTGTGTTGGGTCGCGCCGCAACGTGTATGCCGGGCTGCACACACAAAGAGAAAAACAAAACCCTAAAGCTTAGATTCCTTATGTACGGAATGCGTGTTGAGATTTTCCATATGAACCTGAACGGCGGCATGCATGTTTTCCATGTCTTGCCCTTTGATATCGTCCGGAAAGTTCAGAAATCGCTACATGTAGCGATTCGTTTTGCCAGATACGCATTCCGCATGCCGGATCCGCGCATAAGGAATCTCACCTTATTTATTTAGTCAATACAGATTTTATACGTATAACGCATTCCGCATTCCATACATAAGGAATCTTAGCTTAAAGCCTCAACTGTAAAGGTCCTGGGGAGGCTGGGGATGTGACGGCAAACATAAAAATGTTGTCACAAACTGTAAACTATCAGTTTGAACAGATTTGTCAAGCAAGTGAAGAAGCATATAATAGAGAAGGTACGCGGTGACGCACTTCCGGTTATCCGCAATTTTGATTTTTTGCTGCTGGTATAATAAACACCTTGCAACATGTAAAGATGGTGAGCGGGGCTTAGCTGACAAGCCGCAGAGGTCGTATTATTTTCATTGTATGCTGGTAGAGACTTAATTATTTTTATTAATAAGTTATTAATAATATTATAGTCAAGCCAGTGTTGAGATTGCGTGCCACAAGAAGGAATATGGACCGGGAATACATATCGTCAATGGACGAAGCGGCGAGGGCCAGGCGTGGGACTAAACTTTGGACTCGACACCTGTCCTTAAAAATTGCCAGCAGATGACTGGACGAATGATCCTTGTGAGTGGCCTGAAATTCATGTTTTACATTCAAGCATATCTGATTGAGAGCCCCGGTGTTTTTACAAATGACTCTACCAAAGCCTTGGACGCCTTTACTACAGGTGTGGATGAGTGAAAACCGTCTTTCACTTGAAAACAACACCTCCAAAAGGTAGGTGTTATAATTGCTGTATTCATGATTAAAATATCAATATAAATCATCATAAGTTAGGCGTTGGACTATATTAATAAATATTTTACAATTTTCATTGAAATTTATTAATTATGACATTATTTTGACACACCCGGGGGGGGGATGAGAATCCTTTTTTTTTAACTGCTTGTTTTTTTTTCGAATTAAAAAGCATAAAAGTTTCATTAATAGGAATAAAAGGTGTCAGCAGGTAATACTTTCCCCATTTTACCTAGCATTTTGGTATCCACAAGACTGCAGTTTAACCATGCATGGCATCAGCAGTTTGGGTAATTACTGAACATCACAACAAGTGGCCTGAGCTTTATGATCAGACAGGCTTAAAAAATCTTTTCCCGAAATATCAAGTTAGTTTCTAAAACAAAAGTATTCCTTTGTCTAAAATGCAGTATATCTCCAAAGCACCACATATACCAATTACGTCTTCAATTCTGTAAGACTCGGTGAACCTTGCTCACACATCGCTGTAGTACTGTTTGAAGTGGAATTAGCAGTGCGGCGTGGCTACAACCGACATTTAACCAATGGAACCAGGCGTTCAACATTAAATTCCATAACCAGTCGGCAATATATATACTTCAACAAAGCAGAGGCACACGGTGACACTGAACCCTCTGTCAAGAAACAGAAATCAGTGTGGCCTGAGGACAAACAAACTTTCTCTCAGTGTTGGCAACCTTGAGTCCTAAAGAAGTGGCTCTAACTACATACCATGGTTTTCTACAGCAATTTGTTATATCACCTGCACAGCACACTGGTAGTGGACACACTGATAGGGATCTTCCTCTTGATTTGGGAACATTGTTGCTCCCTGATGTGGACAAAATGTCCAGAGAAGCTTTTGACAATGTTTTACAGACAGCACTCTTTAAGTGTTCCAGTGCTTCTGGTGATTCGATTGTTTCTTTAGAAAGAATCACAAGAAACCAAAGATGCAACCCCACCAGGCTTTCATCACTGGTTAAGGCACATGGCGTTTATCACACAGATCGAATAAATCCAGGTCCTTATATTATTAAAGAAATTTGCCATGGTCACTCTAAGGTCCACACTTCTGCCATTCAGTGAGGCATTGACAATGAGAAACGCGCCCTGGAGGCCAACATTAATGTTTCTAGTCAATGTCATCATTCTTTCAAGTTCATCCCTGTGGTCTTGTTTTGCACAAGGAGCATCCTTTTATTGGTGCCACCCCAGATGGGATGGTGGGGTGTTCTTGTCATGGCCATGGTGTCGTTGAAGTTAAATGCCCCTTCAAACATTAAGATCGAACTGTGGCAGAGGCAGCATCTACTGATCCTTATTTCTGTCTTGAAGGTGAACTGCAGCTCAAAAGAATACATAAGTATTTTACTCAAGTTTAGTTACAGATGTTTTGTCCCAATGCGTCATTTGGGTACTTTGTTGTATTTACCAATAAATATTTGAGGATTATTACTGTATTACCTGATTAATGTTTTGGTGACAACGCAGTTTGCTTGTTCAAGACCTTTTTTGAATATCATGTCTTCCCTGAATTGGTGACTCGAAGGTTGTCCAATCATGAAAAATCATCCTCCATTCCACATTTGTACTTCTATTGTCAACTACCTGATGATGGAAAACGTAATATGATTAGCTGTAACAGCAGCCCCCGTCCCTATCAGTGGGCCCACTAAAAGTGTGCTAGAATTAAAAGAGCACCGAAAGGCAATGATTTTGCTGAGAGTACAGAAAAACCAGAGTCCAACAAACCTCGGTTACAGGGTTCATCTTTGACAGTTGCATTTACACTGTAAAATGTCAGGAATGTATGTTTGCATTCATAATGGCCCAGTACAGGGCTGTTCCTGATATCTTAGTAATAGATTTCATCTTAAGAGTTAACAGTTACAACAGTTAAACGCGAACGGAAGAGCCGTATGCAGTATCGAAGTCTAATTTAAACTGCGTTTAGCGTTAAACATGCTTTATCTAGTCCGAGTTTACGGTAAAATATAAACCATATGCAGAACTGTGTTCCGTTAAACCGTGTTTTAGTTAAACTGCCGATTGTATCGGTGTAATGCACATTGATGAGCAAGGTCACCGGAAGTCCTTGGTAACGCGCATGCGAACACCAATTTTCTGGTCTGAAGTCGCGTACTTTCACACCTGACGAGTGCTGAAGTGAATCGCGACGTACATCAATCAAAGTTTATTGTGTGGCAGCTGATTTGTTTCCGTGTTTGTTTAGAGTAATCACTGAAGATAGGGGTGGTTACGTAACACGGGTATACCAGTATAATGCAGTTTATAAATATATTATAGGTGGTTAAAATACGCCTATACTTAAATCACACAAGTCGGGGAAACAGACCCCTATCTTGACCTTGGTGTGACATTGCGTATGATTACAATTTTTTCACAAAATGGTAGTGCAGGTCCAAATTTTTTTATAATGTGACTGATGCTACTTTAGCGTCCTTAGGGGATTTTTTTTTAGAATGGTTTTAATTTCTAATTTTTTAGTTAAAAATAATATAGAGCATCAGTTTTCGGTATGATAAAATCCCAATTTATATTTATTTAACAATTAAGGTATGAAAGGCATATTGAGACTTTTGAATTTTTTCAACTCGTTATATTGGATTTTTTTTCAATGTTGATTTAAGATTAAAATTTAGAATGAATAGGAAAATATGTTCATATTCAAGGTTTTTTGGTTATTTCTGTAAATTAATGTTTGACAAAATGTTTATGTTTTGAACTTTTTAATTAAAAAAATTAAATTCCATAAAACTTGCAAAATGGGGACATTTTGCAAATTTCCATGGTATTTTCTGTTAAAATGAGAAGGTCATGGACTATATAATTTTAGTGCCCAATCCAAGGAAATTCGTCAACAAACTGTATATTTAATAATGATTTATATTATTTTAAAATTTAGAATATTGGCCTACTTTGTGCCATTTCAGACATATCAAACAGATGGAGTGTACCTAGCTCTACAAAAATCTAGAATGTTTGGTATGCCTTATTCATCAACCTTTAATTTCATAACTGGATTTCAATATTTCATGTATATGCACAGATTAGTGGATGAATCTATTTTCATTTTGTACGTCAATTTTTAATTTTGGCAAATGTGATTGATGGCCATCTATGACCAATAAACGGTAAAGGAAACAGAAGTTAAAGCTTCTGTTGAAAAGCACCCATTATTTTATTAATAGCCTTAGAGTTTTGAGTGTTATATTACCGCAATTACCATTTTAAAGATTAAGTTTGCCCGCAGTTTGCCTTTTTCTTGGAATTTGGCACCAAAACAAATATTCCAAACGGATGACATGGTGGCACCTCATCCATGAACCATGGACCACCATTTGCCATTTTTTAAGTAAAAATACCCACTTCCCAGTGGAAACTTCATTTCACCCATTCTATAAATATATTTAATATTCAGGGCAATTTCAGGCGCCATTTTGGATTTTGGCATAAAAAAAACTGTCCATGGTTGACAAGGTGGCATCACCTTGATTCATGATCCATGGGCCACCCTTGAGCATTTCATGCAATAAATTGTCATATCATATCTAATGTCACACCAATATCTGGTATCTCCCTGACAACTTGAAACCCTGATAAATGTTATCACAAATGGGTTTGATTATGGGTTTGATTCCTTCTGTTTTGGGAGACAATAATGTGTATTCATCATTTTGAAACTCTTCAAGGAATCAGGCTGTTTTAGTAGCATTTGACACGAGTTTGGTCGATCTGTTCTATTTTGGTGAAAGTACATGTTTAAACTAAATCTCTGTAAAAGTGAAGCTAATGTTAAAATTTTGAAATGAGTTAATTATTTTGGTTAGATCTATATTTTGTTGAATTAGCCCATATTTGTTTAAAGTTAATCATTATGTAAGCACTGATGCTCAAAAGAAAGAATAGACAGAGTAATGTATATTTTTACCTAGTTTTTTTTTATTGGGAAAAGATAGATGTAACTATTTATACGTGATTGATTTTTGGCAATACACCTTTTTTGCAGCTTTTTTTCTTGTTTTTTTTTGTTGCAATGAAGTCCTTTGAATTGACCATAAACTATGTTATCAGTAACTGATATGATTTACCTTTACAAAACACAAGGAAACAAAATACTTATATTTGTGAAATAAAAATTCATGACGCCATATTCAATCTAAACTGGGCAACTTTGTATGTGCGCTTCTACTTCAACCATGATTTTGACTAGCCCCTACCTAGGTTTAGTTTTTTAAGGAGTTAAACTTCGATTTAAACTATTAAATTTTATTAATTTATTTAAACTATTAATTTCGAATAAAGTGTAACTCAGAAACAATGTTTAACTTTAAACCAGTCTTTAAACTAAGTTTAACTCATAAACCACATTACTGCATACGGCCCTTCATGTTTATGTCAGATCTCTTCACAAAATTGACTGGTTCAGTACCACAAAATATTGCATATTTATGTTTTAATTTCCCAATCACTCGTTCTATATGAGATACGTACATCTGAGATTTGACTGGCGATTTCTACTTCTTGAGCGCTCAGCTGAGACCACGAATGATACTAGGGATGATAAACACCACATTTAGCACAACACTGGACAGAAAATTCGTCTTGAAGTGTAAATTCTCTGTCAGCAAGGAACTGGTAACCAGGCGTATGATATTGAGAAATAATAAAAACGCTGACGTACAATATCTAGATCTGAAGCCCTCTCACCCCCGTACTGTTGAAATGAATGTGATGGAACCCCTTGATGAGCACACAATAAAAATTTTAAGTGTCGTGTTTCTTATAATAAGTATAACTTTCGGCTCTTGCTATAAGCTTGGATAGGCGGTCAGTGAATATCTCAAAACAATCAATGATAAATGATAATCTAGGGTACAGTTTGCGGAATGCAAGAGGGATGGTTTTAAAAAAAAGTTATCTCTGTCTGGCTAATAGGACCAGAAAATTCAAGTTATCATACATTGCATTTTCTAGAACACGTGTTACTTTTCTTCTGGAGATGCCACACAGATTAGCTATATCCTGGAAGGTCCTGTTTGTCTTGAGTTTAACATGTGTGATAAATAAATCATTCATGTGGTGACTGTCAGTGTTTTGATGGAGTTTCATTATGCTTATAAGATGGAAAAACAAATGAAGACTAGATGTGTCGGAACGACACGAATGCCCCCGCCTGGGGCAAATTAGAAACATTTGTTAAATTTTGAAAAACATTTTAAGTTCAGGAGGTGTCATATGGTCAAAAGTAGGTCAACAAGGGCAAAATGCAAACTCGATCTGTTACGGGTCATTATCAAGCAACACACCAAAAATCAGGCCAGTATCTGAAGGTACTGTGAAAAAAAGTCCATACATGAGCATTTTCCATAAAAATTTCTGTCTTTCATGATATTTTCTATGTTTAGGAGCCGTAAGACAATGAAAAGTAGGTCAACCGGGATGAAACGCGAACTCGATCTGCAACTGTCATTATTTGCCCACACATAAAAAATCAGGGTGGTATCTACAGACATTGAGGAAAAAAAGTTGGTACATATGCATTTGTTATGAAAATTTCTATTTTTCATGAAACTTTCTATGTTCAGGAGCAGTCAAATGGTCAAAAGTAGGTCAACTGAGACAAAACAAGAACTTGATCTGTAACTGGTCATTATCTGTCCACACACCAAAAACGAGGCCAATATCTGCAGGTATTGCAAAAAAAGGCAGTACATGTATATTTGTCATGAAAATTTATATTTTCATGAAATTTTCTATGTTCAAGAGCCGTAAAACAGTCAAAAGTAGGTCAACTGGGACGAAACGTCGATCTGTAACTGGTCATTATCTGCCTACTTACCAAAAAATCAGGCCAATATCTGCAGGCATTGCAAAAAAAAAGTCCGTACATGTGTATTTGTCATGAAAATTTATATTTTTCATGAACTTTTCTAAGTTAAGGAGCCGTAAACGGTCTAAAGTAGGTCAACTGGGACGAAACGCAAACTCGATCTGTAACTGGTCATTATCTGCCTACACACCAAAAATCAGGCCAATATCTGCAGGCATTGCGAAAAAAAGTCCGTACAACTGTTTTATTTCGGAAGGACATGGACATGGGTACAACTATATGCCCCGGCCACTTTGTGGCGGGGGCATAAAAAAAAGCCCATGTAAAAACACCAGAAAAGTAACTGGTCTTTTCGTCATCGCCTTTAATAAAATCTACCCCAAACTGAAGAGTGGAAGCATCATCTTATTTAGCTTGTAAACTAGTCCTTGCTTTGTGCAGAGTTTGAATTTCATCATGAAGCATTTCTTTGGAGGGGGATGGAGTTGTCAGGGTGGTGGGACATATTACAGCACTGGTCTCAGGGGGCTGATTAGTAGACAGTGGTGGAGGTTCTGATGTGATGGGGACAGAATCAGCTTCAGTAGGAGGAGCACACTGGGCAGAGTCCAGGTCCAGGCAGTGCCGCTTCTGTGACGTACAGTAGCTGCCTTCTCTCAAATGTGTTCAGCCTTTTCTTGCTGGCCTCTTTTGAAGAGGGCACGTAGTCTGAGTGTTTGAGAGTTTGGCGCCCCTGTTTTGAAAATGATACTGCCACTCTTATTTTAACGTAAAGGCTTGAAAGACTCATTTAGTTCTTTTATTCTGATAAACTTAATTGAACGAGCCAGATTTTGAGCGTCCGTCGGTTTTATATTTTTTTCTGTGAGTAGCTGTTCCTGCTAATAACGTAGTTCCGGACGTAATCATAAGTAATCGCGTACCTTATCCATAAAGATAAACTCAACATTACAATGTATGTATACGCTTTGAAAATTAAATTATCTCTTTATTGAAACCCTCTACTATTATTAGAACAGCTGTTATTAAAAATATTGCATACAGTATGCGGGAAAGTTGATTCTTACAAATGATGTTACCTATATGTGTTCCCGTCGTTGAAATGCAGTCTGTCGTACCAAAGTCAGTGCTGCAGGCCTTCTACAGACCTACATACGCCGTATCTCCTTGTGTTGACCAGTACGGCGCTCCTACAGCAATCACATTTAACAGCAGAGACAGTCCAAGGACGTTTAACAGATGACAATGTTTCCGAAAAGAATAACTTGATTTGCCATAATAATATGTATTATACGGGCTTGATATATTTTAAACATCAAATATGACCAGGTGTCGAAAGTAATTTAACTAGAAAGTTCAGTTAACAACATAGCCCACTGTGGTTGACTTCCTGGCGTGAACTATATCCTCGAGCGGTCCAGATCAGTATACATGGGATTTTCCCCTCTGTTTCTTGGACCCGTGTGGTCTTATAGCTTTAAAGTTAGGATATGTGAGGATTGGCAGTACCTGAACAAAAAAGTGCACAACAGGTGTGCGGTTGACCTGCCATGGTCTTGATCATGCTGGAATACTTGCCATAGTGGCCCCCTATGTACACCAGAGGCTAGAAGCCAACGGATTCGGCCGAGGTTCCGAATGAATAGACCTAATCCCTATGCGGAGGCATCATCGTCCCACAATACACCGCGCGAAACAGCAACAAAGCCACTTGTCAGAATGTTTACACGTGTTTGGCTTTTCGCTTCGAAACACCGTGATTTATACTCCTCAGCTGATGGCCAAAATGTTTATTGTTTTAGGCAGTGCCTTCAATCATGCAATATTGTGGATTTCTAATAGAGGTTTCTACACCAGCAAAAACAATGTCAGTGTAAAGTGAGAAAATATATCTATGGTTGACGTCTGCGTTTTGGGTGTTCATTTTGCGGCATTTTAACAAGACTTGGCACTTTAATGCATTGATATATACACAATCAATTTGCTTAACGGTTATGATATGCCGCGCCTGTGAGTATGTTTAATTTGGCATCGATTTGTATGTATACATGCTTTATCAGGCCGGCACACGCCAAGATGGACTTGTTACAATGGGTCAACTGTGTTACAGATGTCTGTTACATGTGTTGTTAACACTTGATTCGTATAGCGCAGGCGAGGCTCGTTGCTGTAGCACCCTCGCCTAGTCGGGTGTTGCAGGCTCGTGGTAATCATGCGCTCATGCTATTCTGGAACTTTCTGGGCTGGTCGCGCTCTGTGAGCGCGTCTTGTGATGTTCTTTTGGCGTGTGTATTATGTATTGTTGGGTTCTTTCGAATGTTCATGAAATGGAAATTGCCTTAACCTATAGTGACACTTCATTAAAATTTTTCAAGAGGTCAACTGAATTTGTTCACATCATATGTTCACAGTGTATGCAAGGAAGTGAACATAATTCAGCAGATGAACCTTTCCATTTATAAGGCCAAAAAAATAAAAGGTTGTCAGGCACCGCTCGCGTCAATTTAAATCTCCAGCATTAAAAATTTTTATTCTGATTTTTATCTTTCAAGAAGATAAATAATACAATTTATGTAGTGCTTTTACCTGTTTAGCAAAAAGAGATTGGTATTTTCATGCTTTTTTCCCCCTGATCATATTACATTTTATCGAAACATCCAAAAAAAGGTAAAATATAAAATACAGCTTACCCGAACTGATTTCTGAAAAAAAACGTGCCTGAGAACCATACCTTACTTTTTGGCCTAAATTTCTCCAATTGAAAATTTATCTAAATGATTATGAAACATGTCTAATAAAGTCACTATTGCGTTTTAGACCATGCTAAATTCAAAGGTGTCCATATCCCCATTAAATCTTTTCGAAGAATTTAAGGGTATGGGTGCATTATACGGGGATGAGCTTATTTTTTTGACGTGTAATTATACGCTATGTCATGTTCACAAATACACCAAATGTGGGTTCATCATAAACATACATAGATCAGTTAAAACATGAAGTGAACTCACATTTTCTAACAAAAAATGTGGGATCAATGCCTAACAGGCATCTACTATATACTAATATTTACAATATATAATAGTATTTTATAAGTTAGAAAGATACAGGAAAAGGGGTCACTTCTTAGCTTATTTTTCTGGAGGTGTTACGCAAGTCATGGAAAAAATACCAAAAGTGGTTTCATTTTGCACAATATAAATATGGTTTCACGGGAAGAAATATGAAAATTCATTAAAAAAATGTGGGTTTACTTGCTGAGTGTCAATTGGGCACTGAACCTACATTTTTCTGCATTAAAATGTGGATTCAATTGTTTTAGCCCCTACGTTTCATCCCTGTATAATTTTTGTTTAATTATCTTATCGTGCCCTGAACTCTTTCTCGTCAGGCAACATGTCGCTGTATATATACAATGTATATGAATAAATTGTATATTTAAAATTTACTTCGAACGCTGTGTATACATGTACAACGGGAACATGGGACAGCCTGATAAGGGCATTGATTTAACTGTTGTCATTTACTATTTTCAGGTTCAGTGCATATATTCTCTCCGGGAAGATGGGCAGTGAATATCATTTGGATTCAGTCACAGTACCGGTAGGATTTTATTTCACGCGATCAGGTCCAAGGTAGGGTTAGTAACATCTTACAGCTCATCGGAATTCACAACCTACCGTGAATCCGCCAAATGTCTGCCGATAGAACAAATCAACTCTAGATTATGCAAGTAAAGGGCGTCATAGTCCATTAGCCAGACGAGTTGGTCGGTACCATCAGAGTGGAATAATTTTCATTGTAATATTTGGCAAGGTGTACACCCCTAGAGTTTGAAAATATGTGATAACATTGCATCGGTGGTAGCTGTCTATGTGCATCACCCTCTTTATATGCCCACCCTCAAATAAATGTATTGCACCAACGGGGTAAAATATAGGGGTACGGGTAACTCTTTTGTATGTAACTTTTGGAATACTGAGAGTAGAAATATGAAAGACACACCACTATAATGTATATTAATTTTGCTTTTATATGATATCAAACAAAATGACATTGATACATTTTTCCAAGGTCATGGAGGGGTCAACAAGTGCAAGTATGAAATATATTTAAATCTCTAATTGATGAAACACTTTTCATTTGCATGAAGCTTCTATATCAAGTAAGATATAAGAAATAAAGCAGTTTGTATTATTCCTACGCTCCCGTAGAAGAAGCAACTGATTTTCACGCTGCCAGCTTTGACCATTTATGATATTTTTAGACACCAGACGGCGGTTCGTTGTCCGCTGAAAAACACGTGCGTATGATGCGACAAGCAGCCAACCAGATGCCAATAAACAAACATTCGACAGGGATCCTGGCTCCGCCCATAGCTGCGTTTCAAGCGCCGTTTAAAGAGTTTACGGTCGAATTTTAATTGCTCCCTCTGCTTTTCGCATCATCGACCGATTCGATTCTGACAGTATGACTGTGTTAGCGTAGCAATGTATCTGTTGTCTGCAGAACTGAAACCAGCCAGCGAGGTGTGCACGCAGCCTTTGTTGTTTCGTTTCGTTTGAATTACAACTCACCGGTCGGGCATCCTATGTGCCAAAGGCCCTAAGCAAACCACGTCTGCGGCAATTCTGTCCGAGCCTGTGGCCGGTTCAGATGGTTACCGGGACCATGAGCAGTCACTCAAAACGAAATGAACCTGATTGGCTCCGTGTATCCCACGCTTGGCTGTGTCTTCAAGCACAAGGTCTCATCTGATTGGACAAAAATACAGTGCTCCCCTCTGGTGTAGCAATTCAGGATACGAGGTCATAACAAACAGCGCTTACCATATGAGCAGTGGGCCTATAGTTAAAGCGCTATGTAAAGAGCGTATATTATTCCTAGGGAAAGAATTGGATCTCGGATTTAAATTGATGCGCCATATGCTTTCTATTGTAACTTTGCACCTATTGACACGACAAGTAAATGTACTGTTGACCTTCCGGCGCGATGGCCAATTGTAGAGCAAAATTGGAGTAGGTTTAACATTTTTGGTTGTAACGTTTGTGATACTTAGAATAAAAATACAAATGACCTTGACTTTTTAAGGTTAGGGAGAGGTCAACAACTGCAAATTTGATAAAGTGCAGGACTATACTATGGACTTGTAACCAGCTCTGCAGGAAAGAGAGGAGATATTTGACACCGTCTGTCTCAGTTTCAAAGCAAAAATTGAAATTTGCAACATGTAAAACACAGCTATTGAATGTTAAATTGAAATAGTGCCGGCAAGCAAACTGTTTGAAACGAAAGGCATTAAGCGTTGATTAAATTCATGACTCCTATGGTACCATCAATTCATTTGAAAAGTATATGAGTCATGTTATCATGGCTATAAGCTTGTTGGCATGTCTTCAGTACTTTGGTTGTGTTAACTGGGCCTGTCAAATTGTTCATTTCTTCCAGTTAATGGTTGAATATATTTTTCAGAAACATTTTTATTGACTCAGCAATCACTACAATATATATATATATATATATATATATATATATATATATATATATATATATATATATATATATATATATATATTTATATATATATATGATTCTTCTGTCATGTTGTCATCATTTTTTTTTCTGAACCTGAATACTTTTGTTTTAAATTGGTCTTTTCTGGTTCTTGCAGTGTTATTGGTCCATGATTAAAAAAGAAACAAATTATTTAAATAAGGATTCTTAATATATAAATCCACTATTAAATGTTCTCCCTAACGGTGTAGAAAGCAACTTGGCGGGGAGACAACAATGTATTTTTGTGTGCAAAATCAACCGCTTTCTGTATTTTTTAGCATGATTATCTGTAGTCGGGTTGCCAGACCTGAAAATCAATCCTAACCTGGCTCTTTGGTAGAAAGAATTTTTATGAATTAATTTTGTTCTCCAGACGATTGTTATTTTTAAATCCACCGGGTGCCAAGCTGGCATTCTTCATCTTGTTACATTAATATGATCAAAGGCTTTAAAGAATTCCATATATAAAAAGCAACAAAGCAAAATAAACTACAGAGCTCCTCCTAATATGCTTTAGACATGCTTACCACACTAAAACGTTACCTACGGAATATTTGAAGAAATCCTACGCTAGAGTTTCAGTATGTATTCGATCCTTAGCTAAACCGCTTTTAATAAATCAATTAATGTTTGTAAACCAGTAAAATTAGATGCATTAACAAAAAATGTACAAGGCTATACATTTTCACAAACTTTTTTGTCCTGAATTATAAATACAAATAAATAAATAATAAAACATACAGTTGTAAAAAATAATTCCATAGTGAGATATTTTCAAATTATCATTTATAAACCCCAGGATAAATTTTCTTTACCCTGATCGAATCAGAGGCTTTATTGATGTCCAGATAAAAAGCTTCATGGAAGCCTGCAAAAGGCCTCATAGATAAGTGATACCATCCTTGAACCCTACCTATTGCAATAAGTGAGGATGGTAGAGAATCTGTATTTATTTCCAATGTGTATTGAAGGGAAACCAACCACTAATAAGAGCGGGCCTTGAGAGAATAAGCACCAAAATTACATGTAAACAGTGAGCTGATTCTTTACATGAAACTCTGGAGCCTGAATTAAATGAAGACCCCGCCTTAACAGTGGAGTGTCATAAATCATTTGTACCATCATACACATTAAAACAAGCGGGCCATGGACCATGACGCTCAGCTGAACTTGATAATACAAAGAGTGTATTTTTAGATGTATTTGAAATATAATTAACATTAAATCTTTAATTATTCTGAGGGGTACTTCTGAGCCCTATAGCTTGAAGAATATGGGTAACAGAGACCTAATTTCAGGTTTCCACAGAGATATATTCATGAACCTCCTTTGATGTCAAGTTAGAAAATTCAAGGTCCAGCGGTTAGGGTTTGAGCCAGGTGAACAATTGACAGTTTCATTGCAGGTCTAAAAAAAAACATAAAAGTTTGAAAAAATACAGGCGGCACCACCAGTCTGCAGGAAGGGATAGAACACCCCATGATCAATGTTCATGCACATAATCATGGTGATCAATGCAGTAGTTATTCAGATACTTGAGCTTTTGTATCCAAGTTTTTATTATTCTCGGGGGGTACTTCACAGCCCCATAGCTTAAAGAATATTGGTAACAGAGACCTAATTTCTGGTTTCCAAAAAGATAATTTATGGATCTTTGTAGATTTGAAGTGAGAAGATTCCAGGTCCAGCGGTCACGATTTGTGCCCTGTTTACAGATGACAGTTTCACTGCGGGTCTAAAAAAAGAGAAAACCATTCGTAAAAATTGGAAAAAAATACAGGTGGCGCCACCAGTCTGCAGGAAGCGATGGAACATCCCATGATCAATATTCATGCAAAGAATCATGGTGATCAATGCAGTAGTTATTCAGATACTGGAGCTTTTCTATCAAATTTTCCATTATTCTGGAGGGTATTTCGGAGCCCCATAGCTCATAGGTCATGGGCAACAGAGACCTAATTTAAGGTTTCCAAGGAGACTTTTCATGGGCCTCCCTACATGTCAAGGGAGAAGATTTTAGGTCCAGTCGTTACAATTTGTGCCCTGTTAACAGATGACCGCATCTTAAGAAGTCTCAAAAATGGAGAAAAAAATTCGTAAAAATCGAAAAAAATATAGGTGGCGCCACCAGGCTGCAGAAACTGATGAAATATTCTATGATTAATATCTATGCAAGGAATCATGGTGATCAATGCAATAGTTGTTCAGATACTTGAGCTTTGTATCAAATTTTTATTATTCTGGGGGGTAATTCGGAGCCCTATAGCTTAGAGGTTAAGGGTGACAGAGACCTAATTTCAGGTTTCAAAGAGACTCTTCATTGGCCTCCCTGCATATCAAGATAGAAGATTCTAGGTCTAGTCGTTATGATTTGCGCCTTGTTAACAGATGACTACATCGTAATGCAATAGTTCTTCAGATACTTGAGCTTTTGTATCAAATTTTCCATTATTCTGGGGGGTACTTCGGAGCCCCATAGTTCAAAGAATATGGGTGACAGAGACCTAATTTCAGGTTTCCAAGGAGGTTATTTATGGACCTCCCAGGATGTCAAGAGAGAAGATTCTAGGTCTAGTGGTTACGATTTGTGCCTGGTTAACGGACAGACAGACGGACAGGCAGACAGACGGACGACGGACAAAGGGTGATCGCTATAGCTCAGATGACTTTCAGTAAGCTGAGCTAACAACACATCGCGGTTCCTTAAGAAACGATGGATCCATACACTAAGTGAACCATTTCCTAACGTGGGTCTCAAGCGAAGTATTTCGACTTTTAAGAAATACTGCTTAATCTGTGGTTACCCTAACTTGCCACAGGATCCCAAGCATCCGAATAGATGGCGACCATTTTATTTGTGTCTGAAAGTGAACCAAAAGACTGGTTGAGTTTGTTTTTAACCAAATTGTTATAAATATGCTATGGCCGCAGCGATCAGCTAGTAGATGAGGTCCGAATATCAGGCCCAGGGTGATTCATGTGTTGCATAGTTCAAGCCGCCCATTGATTTATTTGGTTTCAAGCGCCCTAGGAATTAGGCCCAGTGCTTGGTCGCCGATCAAAATGACACGACTAAACACAATAATTTGAGGTATACGGGCCACTGAATCTGCATGGTTACCAAGGTCCTGCCTTAATTGTGCCATTGCTTTTCTAAATCTGTCTGGTATTGTATCACCCAAAGATCAGAAATCTTCTTATGCTTTATAACTGGAGGGTAAGTGTTAAAGGTAAGGTACATTGCCCTTCCATTCAGAATCGTTTATCTCCATTTTGATTTTTATGGTTCTCATTCCCATTTTTTATGTCGTTTATAAATGTCAGGTTCTGGTGCGATCACAGAAATATCCCTAAGTTATGCACGAGATGAGTTATGTACAGCAGGTTACCTGTCCAAGTTTAGAATAATGTCGTTGTAGAAAAACTAAAGATGAATATAAGGTATCCGCAATTTTGTGAAATCATGATTTGAGAATAAAAGAAGCAATAAGTTAGAACAGAATATCGGGAGAATAACACTATACTGGCTATACTTGGCTCGTGATATCAGGCAAAGAAACATCGCTCAGCGTTTTGAGTGTCCATTCTAGGACTTATTAATTGTCCCTACATGTAAGAACAACATTCCAATGTACTTCCTGAAGGAGTAACATTACATGGAAAGTGAGCTGGAAAATGTTTACATTTGGCGTCATGGGGCCCATTACCGCCGGTCTCTCAATGGATCCTGTAATATGAGTCGACAATGGAATAGATCGGCGAAAAATGATTGATAAGCCATAAAGCAACACGGGATGGACGAGATGGACAACGGACTGTGTCAGCTGATATTCATGTGGGATTTCAACATTGATTGAACGAGATTGTGATATCTAATTACATGTTTATCTGGTTCCCGCGTCGACCATTAGCGAATATAAAAATAAACATGCGACATGGTTTCCAAATTAAACATATCGATTGAGATATGTAATGACATTCATATATAAAACATTCGTATTCGCCGGATCAAAGTAGTGCCATGGGTAAAATGCGAAACATGGAGCTGAGTTTACCAACAAAGGAATTCAGGGATTTTCTACAGTCATTAGAAGGTGATGATGATGGGTACATAGAAACTTTCCTCTCACTTCTCCCAAATGAGGAAAAAACGGCGGTGGTTAATGGTCAGTTCGTCAGCAGCGGCGATGATGCATATTTCAGTGTACATGCACCATTCTGTGTTAGCCGACCAGTGTGTGTCGCCGCCGCTTCTACATCGGCACGGGCGCTCCGTGCGTTATCTGAAAACGGCGCAGTTCTGACATCAACTGAAGAAGATGGAAGTAATTTGGTGCACGTTCTCGTCATGAGGGCCTCTCTAGATCTGGAACATCAAGAGGACTATGTCAATTTCTACCAGTCAGAAATATTACCATTTGACTCTGTCAACCTGCATACATTGCTGATGGCTGAAGAGGAACATGGTCTCCGTCCGTTAGAACTGGCGGTAAAACTGGATGTGATGCCACTTTTTTGGGCCATTTTTAACACCGAAGGTATCTATGTCCATGTGCATGAAAAACACGTCTTGTATGAGGAACGTTGGTATGATGTTACCGATTATGAAAGTGTTGAGCAGGAACAGAGACGTCAGTTTTCTCCCTTGGAAATGATCCTATACATGGATAAACATTCCATGGAACACCCTCAGACACACGTTGTGGTAAAAGATCGAGTGTTCCAAACATGGGTGAAAAATAAATGTTTAACAAATATCCCACTCTTGGTTGCTTGGTTTCTCCTCAGACTGTCTCTCACTTTATTGTACTTAATCCTGGGTATGACGACAACTGAGGAACTGAAATGCAACATGTCTAATTCACTTAACGGATCTCACTACAGCAATGCCAATCAGACGAGCTGGACAGGTACATGTAAGTGTGACCACAGTAAAATACAAGTCAGTTTCCAGTTCTTATCGTTTATATTGTTACCAATGCTATTTATATTCGCTTTTCCGGGAACTCTTATAGACATTTATGAACTTTACAAGTATCTGAGGAAAAGATCTCTATACCGTTGGCTTGGTAGGAGTACGAGAGGCCAGAAAAACATAGCGGTTGCTTATCTGTTCTACAGAATCACAGCTTTTGTATTTCAAACATTTTCTGGAGCCGGTCTGGCTTTGACGATGATTCTCACGTTTTGGTCACGGGAGGCGACATTTGGAAATTCGGTATATTTCGTGAGTTATCTGTGCTGTGTTTGGGCTTTCTTATTCTTTGTGCAGCTCTTACCAACTATCGGACATTACGTGGTTGTAGTTCAGGTAATGTTAAAGGATCTGTTGAATTTCTACATCATTTTCTTTCTGATGATCATGCCATTTACAATGGTTTTACACCGTATTGCTAACGACAAGGTCTGCTATGAGACAAAGCATTCTTCTTTCTACCTGAGTGCCTATAGCACGTTTATGATCATGTTAAACATGATAGACTTGACAGAGTATGTGGTCACTGATAAAACCACATTGTATGTGATCCACATTGTGTTCGTCTTTATGACCCCCGTTTTACTTATCAACTTTCTGGTTGCCGTCATGACGCATAGTGCTGGTAAGACCATGGATAATAAAGATGTAATTATGGTTATTCAAAGACTTTCCGTCATCAACTTGTTGGAGAGAAGGTGTCACCGTATATTTTCTTGGTTTTACCGAAGACAGCACCGAAAATATTTCCACGTGGAGTCAGATCGAATCTTTATAAGAGATTTATGTATTAAATAGAGCGAAAAAAGGGAAGAGAGTATTCTTTTAAATTTTGTATATGTTTTCACATACTTGAAAGCTGGATGGTAAATTATAAAATATTAAGAATAAACTGTCTAAGATACACTTGTTTTAAGTAAGCAGTTAATTATTAGTTATTTTTCCTCTTCCGTGATACTGTATTTTACAAATTGTGATTTCAGGAATGACTTATACTTGATCTCATAAGAGGATACTAAGCTTTCTCCTACCCAAGTGGAAGAGTCATTCCTTAACTTACTGACATTTTCTGTTCAGCAAAATCGGTGTAGTATGAATACGAAGGAAACAGGACATAAACTGTTTAGTACATGCATTGGTGTGTCTTTTTTATAACCGCGACCAAGAAGCACATTTAATGTTTACCATCCAAGTCCGAGCGCAATTCCGAGTCCAGACCACTCCAGTCCAAGTCCCAGTCCGTTATGTTCGAGTCGAAGTCCACCTTCGAGTCATTTTGAATTTTGTAGTCTTAGGTTATCATAAACACTTTCATGTTAGTTCACAAGTTTTTACCTTTATGGTTAATTAAATTTAGAGCTCAAAATACTGAGTAAACTTGGTATATAAAGTGTATTACATCATTTGTAATATTCCGTTAGTGCACATAATTCACTATATAATATGTGGCAGAGTTTTTTTTTTCTGATGGACTCGAGATCGACTCGGTCTGATATCTCTAGTCGTTAAAGCCGAGTTTGAGTACAAGTCCGAGTCGAGGATACTCTGGTCAAAGTGCGAGTCCAAGCCCCTAAAAAAGGAATAATTTCCAAAGCTGAAAATGATCGTATATGACGAAATTGTGATGTTGAGATCATATAACATAGGAAGAGGGACTCGATCGACAGGACTGTGGCTATGTTTATATATAAAGAAATATTGTGAAATGTCTATTAAAAGCATAAGATGTGGATTTATAGATTCTTATGTCTGCTCTTGGATGAAGACACCTCCATAATAAAATAGGCAGCTCTGAGAACTATATATGTACGATGGAGAAAAACATCAACATACGTTTGAAGAGTGTGATATGATATGGACTTTCTGAAATATTTATATTTGAAGTAAAGGTATCAGTTACGTTAGGGTAATTTACAAAATAATTTCTTTTATATAAATCTATGAAAAAAAAATTTCCATTTATATTTATAATTTAGCGATCACAATGGGAGCCGCCATATTGGATATCCTATTCTGCCTAATGTAAATTGCCGGATGAAAAAATAAATACTTAATAAATATTTTATGAGAAATTATTAATAACCTGTGCGAAAAACGTTAAAAACGTCTTCCGCGATACTTTGGCGTACGATTTTTCGGATGTCACGGCCTTTTGACAGTAATCAATCGGAGGGAACGGCTGAAGCTGGCCCCAATGGCCGTTGCTTGCAGTGATAAACAACATCTGGTAAGCGGAATTAAAACGTATTTTTACGGTAAGGTTGTGAATTGTGGGTACCGAAAAGACTATTATAGGCAAAATGGCGGCAAGGGAGCCAGGTATGTGTCGACAATTTAATCCCTCAATTTTTCCCTCAAAATTTAGCAAAAAAAAAATGCAGAAAAATTGTTTTAAAAATGCGCAATTTAAAAAAAAAATAATTGGTTCACGTGATATTCACGCAGCCCAACATGTTGATAAATATGTCAAAATGTTATTTGTAAGTTTTATTCTTTGCTCTGACGATGCGCATTTGTGCGCAACCGGTAAATGTTGACGATCCTCTGCCAAATAATGAGATTCCGGAAGCGCATATCTGTTAACCGGAAGTCTGGTGGGTTTTAAATCCTACCGGAGTACCCTAGGAACTTTTCTTAAGTCCAACAATTGTTTTATATGAAAATTTTTTTTTTTCGTTTTTTTTTTAAAATATACATCTCATTTTTTTCGGTGTGATTTTTTCAGTTTTATAAAAATAAAATATTTATTCTGCATAATGTGATATATATTTATATCTGTATATAAATTTCATAAAGAAAACAGAGAGAAGAAACTTGTTACGGGATAAAAATTATTTTGCAGGCCATATATGGACCAGGTTGTGATATATTTACATACATATATATATATAATGCATACTGTAGATGCATGTCTGTAATGAAATAAAGTTACAGCAGTTTTATATTAACAACTAAAAGCCTTCTGTATAAATGATACAAGACGCACCATGTAAACAAACGTGTGGTCTCAACATCCTCCCCCCCCCCCCCCCATCACTTTAATATCTCATAAAGATATCTATTATGAACTAAAAAAAACGCATGCAAATTCTTTATTTTTTTTTACAACTGCTGTCATATAAAAGCTAGGAATGCATAAGCATCATGAGTATATATATAAGTCCAGTTTTATGGCCACCAATTAGTTTTGAGTTTAAAATCTCTTCCATAAAAAAATAAGATGACATAACCATTCATGAAAAGGAAAAATGTTATTGTAAGATCATAATACAGAAGGTATTTTGTACGTTTTTTATTGCCAGTCTGAATATTGTACTTGTTTTTTATAGCCGGTCTAAGCTGTGGTCCTGTCTCCCCTTGTATATTAAACAAAAATGTCATTGAAAGGGCTAAAAACTCAAACAAAATTGACGCAGCCAAATTTCTAATGAAACAACACGGAATTAACGTGAAAGAAAACCAACCAGGTCTAACTGCATATGAAAGAAATGTCAACAGATTAATAATAAAATATAAAAAAAAATGTGCAAAGACAGATCTAGGAGGAATGGTGAGGAATCATTAGAGACATTCCTGAATTCATTATATATATATATATCCTTCCAAAGGAGAAAAAAAACTCAGGTGGAGCCATTTATGATGGAAAACATCGAAGACAGGTTCAGGAGGGTGGCAGTATCTTTGGCTGAGGACCTCCAGGAGAAACATGATTTAATTGTTCATCTCCAGGAGAAAACCAAACAACTTATCAAAAATGTGGAAGATTTAGAAAGAATGAAAACTAAAATTGATCAATCCCTCACTGAAAAACAGGCTCTTTTAAAGAGGTCCCATGCAAGGGAAGACTATTATAGAAAGAAAATGTGCTAAACTTGAAGAATCGGTTGTGGGGGAATCTCATACGGACTGCACTGAAAGAGAAGATATTTTGTTACAAAAACAAAGAAGTGCAGAGCAAGAGATAGTTCATTTACAATATTTAAATGATTTACTATCTGAAAAGTTAGAAAGAAGTAACACTAATATTATAGAAACTTTTGATGAGGAAACAAAAACATTTTCTTCATCGCTTCAAAAATGTGTATACACACTTTTACAAAATCATGTTAGTACTAAACACATTACTCCAGGTATAGAATGTTTTTTAAACTTGGCTGGCATGAAAGCAAATAAGTTGTCATCCCCATCTACAATTTCAAATATGAATATCCAACGGTTAAGGCTAACCCAAAAACAGACAAGTGAGGTGCTGCCAAGTAAATCAAATACATGTATATATACAGATGAAACCTCTAAATATGATCATAAATACGGTGCCACCTCTGATTCTTCTTGCACATACTATGTTCTGGGTTTGAGAGATCTTCCAACTAAACCTGCAAAAGACACATTGGAAACGCTTAAAAATATTTTGTCAGATATTGACAACTGTATTGATCTGTCTGATAATCCAGTGTCTCAACAAATTTTAATTAATATAAGAAATACTATGAGTGACAGAGCTGCCACTGAAACTAAATTTAATGATTTGTTGGAAACATTCAGAAAAGAAACCTTGCCTTTGTTTACAAATAATTATGATAAGCTTTTTGAAACTGACAGACTTTCTGTAGAGAAAATGAATAATCTTTTTTTTTGGTCTTCACAGTTTAGTTCATATGGCAGAAACCGCAAACAAACGTTTAATAATATTGAATCAGGTCACTATGACTCTAACAGAAGCACTGTGAATGACATTAACTAAAAAAAGGTGAAGGGCGCACCTTAAGTCTCGTCCGTCTGGCTTGTAAAACCTTTGCTCATGGAGCAGATGAGAAATCGGGGTGTCATGGCCATTTTTAAGGTGTACTGTGCTGATTTGTTAAAAGACAGCAAATTGCATTCTATACCTCTAACCCCATTTAGGGGTAACAGATTTAGTATCTTGTTTGCCAATGCTGGTTATATAAATTTTTTGCATGAAAAAAATGTTGGAACATTTTAAATTCCATCCTTTAAGCCAGCTTACTCAAACTGTTAAACATTTATTAGAAGATGAGTTCCTTGTGGCAGGTTGCCGTGCACTTGGTCTCCTCTCAAAATTTATTACAACTCCATTATTGAATTTATGGAGAAAACGGATCTTCACATCATAGAAATGAATCAGAAATATTTAGATCTTATAACATTTATACAATCTGCCTTTGGGAATTTAGACAAATTCATTAAGGGAGAAATGACACCATTCATTGATGTACCAGTCAAGGAAGATGCTATTTTTGCATCTTTAGTTGCAACATCTAGCACTGATTCCAACACAATACTGAATTTGTACATTCTGTTGTCAGCGTTAGTTAAAATGATTTCGAATGAGTTTCGTGATCATCTCCCGGGAGGGCAATATGCAGATCCATGTCATTTTGCAAAAGGAGCAGTCAGCGTTGCAAAACATAACAAGTTTGTTGAGTTTATGTTTGGTTATTTTGATCAGTTGTTACGTTTTAAACCAAATTTTTTAACTTTAGCTGCTGAAGCATACCTTAGTTTTTCTCAAAATAAAACCATGGAGTGGCCTTGTGATAAAACTCCTGAAACACAGATAAGCCTACTTTAGGCAGCCAGACACGGAGTTACCAAACTCAGGGAAAATTTTAAAGGGCGAAGAGAGGAAATACATTAATTAAGACAGGCAAAACTCCGAGCAAAAAAGTGCGGAATTAAAGAGAGCCAAGCATATAAGAGACAGAGAGCTGGAATCTGAGGACATTATATTTTGGGGATTGTGGCAGACACCAGATGATATACAGAACCGTCTGGAATCTTTAAAGACAAATTCAGATAAAACAGAAGCTCTGATAGTTCAGCTGCGGTTCAGAAAAAATGTTCTAAAACAAGTTCCATCTAATAAAAGTGTATATATATTTACAAAGGTAGATGAACTAAGTGGTAAAAGAGAGAATCTAAAATAGCAGGAGTTAATGAAAAATCTTGAGCATTTAGTTGAAAACTCATGTGTAAATACACAAAATGAAAATGAAAGGGAGGACGGGGCCCTGCTTGTGGGGAAAAGAGTGCGCCACTTGTTCAGCATTCAGGATTCTGATGAATGGTATGAGGGTAGAGTTATATCCCAGGTATACCCCTAAATGTCATATTTTGTTTATCTAGTTTATACAGATTTTAACTAAGTCACCTCACCTGGTTGCTTGCCTCCTTTTCCTGTGATTTTTAATTTGCTATGTAGCTGGTATTTATATCCCATTTACAACCCCTTGTTTCACTGTTTGATACAGTTGTTCATACACTGTTATTGTATATGACAGGTGGCGCCACCTACATTCACGTTTACGCTGCGGACATCCAAGCTCATATCTCGGGAACCGTTTGACCGATTGGGCCAAAATTTTGCATGTCTATAGATCTCACATAGCTCTTTATCATAAGCAGAACTGGTGGCGCCACCTGCAACTTGCACAGCGTCCGTTTGTTTGTCTGCCGTGGGATAAAATATCTCGGCAGTGGTTTGACTTTTTGCATTTGTATACAACTTTGATGGTTTTCTGGATTTTGTGGTAGGCGGCACCACCTACATACACATTTCGGCTGCAGACATCCATGCTTATATGCAACACACTTCACTCTATTTCCCCTTTTTACTCAATCCATGCCTCACTCACCCGTCCCACTCTGATTTCGGCGGATACACGTAGTCGCTTGTGGACTTCCCGTATTCTTGTTTTACATTATATTTTCATAGCTAATTTTTTGCAAGAGAAATTTGTATTCCTCAGTCTTTTTCTCTGTGCAAATCCAAACTCCAACTTTCCATTCCTTTTCTTTTCTGAACCTGCTAAGACTATATAATATATAATATATATATATTATATAGAAATATTTAATGCAAACATTATTTTTCACGTTAGTATGTGCAATGTTTTTTCCGGGTCCCGGGTTTTCCTCAGTGGTACAATAAAGTGTATGATGGGGAAGAAGATACTGTATATAGCTATAATCTACGAGAAGACTTTGAACATGGAGACCTTGTGATTGAAGAATGGTAAGTATAAAAATAATATAATATAACATATAATTATTTGCAATGTACCTCATATACCTACTCATACATACACAAAGGGACACACAATTATAATTAGCAGTAGAAAACATTAAATTCTATTTCATGTGAGTATTTTGTTTTATTTTTCATCAAATAGAATCTTAATTATACTGCAAGATATTTTTATATATAACACAAATCCATGTATGTGTTCATCATAAAGCATTCTGTGGAGTGTATGTTTGAAAAAAAAATATTCTTGTACACAATATTTGGGTATTATTTCAGATTTCTGCAGATTTTCTGAACCCCCAAGGTGACACCAGATTTGAAGATTGATAACAACTAACAACATGGAACCTGCAAACATTGTCATTAAAAATTTGTAAGTTTATAAAAAACTTTTGTATAATATAACACAAAGATACAAACACATATTTAGCTTTGAAAAAAATTAATTCTATTACATGTTAGTATAATGTATTATAATGATGATCAGATGGAATCTTAATAATCCTCAAAATCTTTAAATTTGAGAAGGACCCAGGGAATAAAGAAATAGTTGAAATTTGTGTTCCTTAATCATTATAGGCAGATAAATTAAAGGAAAAAAAATCATATTATGAATAATATGAATCTTTGCCTTACAGTTACAGATTACAATAAAGATATGTTATTTTCATTGAATAACAGCAGAATTTCGCCTTGCAGTGCTACAAGTCTAGACATTGTATATAAGTTGCCTATGAGGTGTACAGTAAAGCTATAAATGAATCATCATCTCCTATTCACTGGCTACATGTTCAGAAAGGTGTCATTTCACAATCATTTCCCTTTCAAGAGTATCGTGATTTTGAAACCCTTGTGTTAACAAATAGTCGACCACAGGACCTGTGTATGTATATAATTAATTCATGTGAGTTGTGACTTTGATAATTATTATTAAACAATTTTTGTATGATTTCAGATTCCTGTAACTTTACTGAACCTGAAGCCGAGTCTCCACATATTTCTCGTGATCGATTATGTAAAACAATAAACTTATTTGTATTTATATTTAAAAATGTGTTCATTATTGTTTTATGATTTTCAAAGTATCAAGCTGAATGCTCACATTTTAGCACTCATTTATTTTTATATTTGAGTCCAAAATATTATCCAAGATAGTCAAAAATAGAGAAGTGTATGAAGAATGATACATATACATGCAGGGACAGGTCTAGGATATAGATAGGGAATCTTTAACTATTGCACTAAGGGATTAATGGCATAACAGTCTAAATAGGGGCCCAGAGCTCCTTAAAGCAGGGTTTAACCCAAAGAATATGGGAATAACATAACAATTAACATTACATTTTTTTTAGATTTAAAAGGGGGAGGGATCTTACACCCCTTTTACCCCAGCCCAAACCAGGATCCGTCCCTATATATATATATATTACTCAGGAACTTTATTAATAAAATATACAAAACCAGTCAATATTCAACATTTACATCAAGGAATCATACCTGTGCAGTTGTATATGTTATTTGTTGAGTGTAATCAAATTCTGAAGTGCATGAACGTTACGTCTCCATCAGCTCTACACCCCCTTCCCCCACATTGAAGGTAGTCCGCCCCATTCTATCATTTATCCATGTTCAATTGTTCATATATTCATAAAACACCACCAAGGTCAGTTTATGTGTCATTTTTTACCATTAAATTGCAGTTTTAGCCCCCATTTATCAATTAATCTTGAATTAGTTTTTTTTTTTGCGTCAGAAAATTTTCGAAAAACGATAATCTTCAGATTGCCATAACTTTGCCCCTAATCAAGATATTTTGTTCAAACTTGCATCATCTTCTTTCTTTTAAAATTCTCTTTAACTAATATTTTAATTTTTCAAAAATAGCTTGTAATCCCTATATATATTATGGATTTAGAGGGTTTTTTTTATTAAATATATATCCCTACATTTTTTATGATCACTCGGAACCTCGGCCGAATCCGTTGGCTTCTTACCTCGGATGTCCACAAGGGACCGGGTCACCTGCACACCTGTTGAAGGCTTTGTAAGAGCAAAACAATGTATTTTGTGGACAGGTACTGCTAATCCTCACATATTCTACCTTTAAAGCCAAATCTGACCCAAGAAACAGGGGAACATCCTTGGTATACTGAGTTGGACCGCACAAGGATACAGTTCACGCCGGGGGATCCACCCCAGTGGGCAATGAATGAGAGCTTTGTGATAAACTGAACTTTCTAGTTGAAAAATTACTGTCGGAACCTGGTCATATTTGTATTTGATGTTTAGTAACACATCAAACCCATATATAATACACATTATTATGGCAAATAAATGTATTATTGTGTAAACTGTGGTCTTTTCTTAAAATAAGTCCGTAGAAATGGCAACCACGGCGAACTACATAATCAGTGGTGTGTCATTGGGCCATATATACATACGAAGCCTGATCGGCAACGGTCGGTCGAGATGTTATGAATATCTAGTACAGCATCGTGTTCTCGACTCAAGACTGAATTTTTTGCTCACATGATTTTTACATCAGTTAAAAGCTAATCTTCTGTAAAATAACGATCTGGCATTTTCAGAGCTGAATAAAATGTCTTTAGAAAATAATTCCAAAAATTTATCTTTGCCATAGTATTAAAATTAAAGGAAACACTCAAACTGAGATGCTTATTATTGGACCTTCAGTATTGACTAGATACTAAACATTCTGACATTCTTGGTGAATTCATCATTGTCAACTTTGGTATTGTTGAAGTTTTAATATTATTAAATGGTCAAAACTGTAATTTCTAAGGTGATTGAATAAACGGACAACACTTTTTTAATTGACCATTGCTTATTAAAACCGCAAAAGTGTTTCAGAAGAACCTTGTTGTTAGTACCGGATATAAAAACCTTTTTACGAAAAATTTGCTCAATTTTCTCCATTTGCAGTTAGGCATTTCATATAATGAACAAAAATTAGTTTGGTACATATTATTTTCGTTATCCTGTAACCCCCCCCCCCCCCCCCCCACCCCTTCATTTGCATGCAAATAAATCGACCTTAATCTTAATCGGGTTTAGAGAAGCGTGCTTTAAGAATATAAGAAGTAGGTCTTACTGTGTAGCTGAAGAATAAATTTCTTTTATTGTATCGATATAAACTTTAAAAATTAAATTATATGCTCTTTTTACAAAGGAGTGAACTGATTTCATAGTTGTAAACTTGTTTCATGAATAACTACTTAATTGTGCACAAGACGTCATGCACTTGTATCGTCAGACCGTTTCTCATCTGCGGGTCGGCCGAGCCATTACGGGCATCGTTACAGTGTACAGACTGTTGAGAACCCATCTGGAAAAAACTGAATACCTTTTCACACAAAAATATTATTCAGTCATCTTCTTGAAATGAAATAGGTTAATAATTAAGATATTTTGTGGGCATTTACTAAGAATTATCATTAAGTGATCGCTCGAACACGGTAAAGTGGTGCCACTACGATTTTGTTTCTCAGTGCACAGGGACGACGTACTGGTTTTTCTATAATAGACTTAATGATCATGTTTTTTTATTATTTCGCGCAAAAAAAGATACCCACGAAAATAAAAGCCTACTAACAATTCTGATTCCACAGTATATCTCGAGAGCTGGGTCGGTATCTAACTTGGTTAATTAACAAAGGTAAATTGATATTAATGAGAACATCAGTCTTCACCTAAATTTGGCGATAGATTGTGGCGATACTTGCATGATATGGCGAATGAAAACTTGTTTATACAAATAATCAGCTGGGGGTACATCTTTCTCATAGTTACAGAAACCAATTAAATTTGTTATATTTCTGACGGAGCATAGTATTTCGTCAAAATTTGTTTTAAAACACAGCTTATACAATGTATCTCAGTATAACATACAGCAATCGTGCTTTAGTCTTAGGGATGAGAGAGAAGTATGTGAAATGACATCATAAATATGCTATATTGTACAAAAAAATCACATTAAATCATATTTTTATCCATAATTCATTTAATTTGACATGAGTGGAACAGGTAACCAAAATGAGGATTTGTAATGTCATTCATATATATTCATATGTGTGTGTGTGTAGTATATCACGCAGTAGCAATATATTTCCTGTAGATTAGACTATATTTTTCACGTAGTCAATGTTGGTTAGTCTTTGATTATATATTAATTAATGAAAGGTTTTCATATACCGAAATCTCGCCTACGTGGTAATATCACATTTAGCCTGCCACTATCTAATTTTGACCTTCAGGGCAAACTGTTTTAGTTTGTATTTCACTTATATTATATATAAATGTGACGTTCTGTTTGACTGATTTGACTATCGTATCAGTATATTCCCTTTGTTATTTATAAATCTCCCAGTTTTATGACCTACGCATTATCACAGAGTCTCTCACAAGTGTTTTAATGTGATTTGTACACGTAAGGATGACGGTTCAAGATGGAGGCCTCTCATGTCAATCAGCTCGAACTGCGTTTTTTTCTTGTTTGTCTGGCTGGTCTTGGTCATCTAAATATATTAAAGTTGGAGGTCTTAGTCGTTCTGGAGCTATCAAATGGTCAGTCATTTCCAGGTAACGCTCGAGGAGCTGGTGCTGTTCTGCTTTGAACTCCCTCTAAAGGTCTGGATGCAGTTCACACATAACTTGTCTGGTGGAGTCAGCATAGCATGTTCTCTCATTAGGTTTGCCTCAAAAGCTTCAGTATGGACTGTGAGATTCGCAATGCTTCCGCCTGACTTGACTAGGCTTGTGCGAGTAGTTTATCTTTTTGTTGTTGGTATGCTTTGGCTGATCTTCTTGTAGGTCGCAGGTCTACATGGGTGAAGCTGTCTGAAACGAATTGAGTTGTTAGTGTTCTGGTCGTTGTTGGTGTAGCGTGTTGTTCTGCTCGAGGTGGATGTGTAGGTCCTCGCAACGGGTTTTCTTCAGAGCCAGAATGTCCCGCATCAGTTTCTTTCCAGTGGCGACTGGAAGGACACCATGGTAACTCGCTTGAACGTTGACAGATGACCCCTCAGAAACTGGAATGTGATGAAGATCATTTCATTTTTCTCAGACAGAACATGAGTGCCAGAACCAGACTTGTTCACGCATTCCCTTGTAACACACATGTAATTCTTCTACAGTGATAATGAGGAGAGCTGCCAACTCATCAAATGCTGCGTCTTTCTTTGGTCTATTCATGAGATCGGTTTTCTTGCGGTTATAGAGAAACCCGTGGTTCCTTGTGAATTCTGAAGCATCGGCTTTCTGTATATCAGAGAGAGGAGGACAAATGAACTTGGGTTTTCTCGGTATCTTAGCTTTAGGTGGAATTGGACAATCAGATTGACTGACGTCACCATCACTGTCACCGTAACCATCACTCTCCTCAACATCAGCATTATGTTGGTCTTTTTGGTTTTTATGCCTGGAGGTCTTTGATGATCGTTTTTCTAAATTGGTGTATAATAATATGCCGTATCATGTATCGATGTTAGCGTTGGAATAGAGGTTTAGGGAATCCAGATGTTTTATTTGATGACAGTTTGAGTTCAGTTGTCATTCTGTGAGAATTGTTTCTTGTCATACTCGCCAAAGCTAGTATTGTTTCTTGTCTAACTCGTTAGAACTAGTCTAGATAGTTTCCTGTAATAGCATTGTGTGATGTAGATTTCAGAGACAAGGCAAGTGCAAGGATGATTTTCTCATACTCGTGTCAGGATGTCAGACGTAGGCATTGAGATATATATATATATATATATATATATATATATATATATATATATATATGCTCAGGGCACCATACAAAAACCTGAGTCTACCAGGTCAGCAAGCTACGTATATAGTGGCGTCTAGCAGTTTGACGGTCCAGAGAGTCGAACAGCGGGGGACGTTTTCCCAACGTAATGAGAGTCATTGTCTGAGTGTGACCAGTGTGGCTCATAAAAGGAAAAGTGAGTTATGTTAACAGATGAACTTGTAAACAGCGAATAAATAGCCTGTAATGACCAGCCATGCTAAAACCCAGGAACAGACCAGAGTACTAAACATTGGCTGATATTTTGGTAGTACAGAACATTGACTCGAGTTGTGTTATTTACGTACACGGATATTGGAATCATCCGAGTGCTTGACAGTGGCGGCTGCGTATCTTACGGACACTGTCATCGTGATACAACTGTAATAGCTTTTAGCAAATCAGTCTGTGAGGTGATTTTCTAGCAAAGAGAGACTGTGGTGAACCAGAGATATTTCCAGCGGACACAAACACCAATGTTTATTATTGCCGAGTACAGGGACACAGGGCAACATTCCTAGGCAGCCACGTGAGCGACGGTCATGTGACCAGCGGACCAGGTTCAGCACTTCATCAGAGAACAACCTATATATTGTGTTGAAATAAAAAGTTCCAAGAATAGGATTTAACAAGACTTTGTGTTGTGTGCCTACCAAGGAATAAGTGAAAATATTTCCACGATTCGCAAAGAATTGTAAGTTACTTTATTTTAGGCAAAAAAAATAAGGTTTGGTTGTAATGTACTATTTTTTCAGAAATCAATGCGGGCGGGCGATTTTTATTTTTCCTTTTTGTATGTTTCGATAAAAATGTCATATGATCAAGGAAAATCATGATAATTACTGATTGTTTTTGCTAATGTATGTGTAGTTTCAGCTATTTCAATTCCCCATTAAAAGAACCTGGAAGTCCATTCCTTTGGGGGTATGACATCATAAAATAATTCGTCACTTTGCTATTATATTCATTTTGTACACAAAATCTGTTCATATTTTTTCTTTCTACTCCCGAGTTCTTTGGGGTCCACTTTCTGGTTCACGGACTGCCACTTGAGTTACCATGGCGGCTACAAATGACATGAATAAAGAACGATACTGATTGATTCTGGTTTATTAATGACGTCTAGTTTAACTATACTGGTTTTTATTTCACAATATATTGAAGACGTATGGAAAAAGTAATACAAATCTTGTTTCCAAATAACAAAAATACTTATATGGATTTGCCGTTACCCGCAGGATAACTTCTGGTACTTGGTGGCAAGTTAAAATCACGGTAGTAATCTCAGACAAAACGGTTTATTCGAACAAAATCCTTGTTCAACGAGCTGATAAACGACGCTTTATTGTATATGTAACAATCACAAAGGAGACATTTGACGTGGTTGCTCTAGTTCATCACACTTCCCAGTCTGCCCTGGTCATCAGCACGTGTGTACAATGAGAGAGTGAACTTCTACTGACTTGTTTTAATCCATTTCCATCGAGAGAGGTGTGTATTACACACAATATATTTTCTTAGCCAGCATTCCACTTATAACATTCATGACCGTGTGGGAGACTGCCATCCAGTAAGCCCAGTCGTGGGAGGCCTGCTGGGAGGAGCAGAGAGACTGCAGAGATATATAAGCGCCACACACGCCGACGAGGCTGTACAAAGCTGAAACAAGGAAAACAGGGGATTAAGAAAAGGATGTTTGAGCCCACATAGATAAAAAAAATGCATAATTGTCCGAAATGAATAACTCACTTCCACAAGAACATTTTCAAAAGAGTGGAACCAGATCTTAGGTGGGAACGAGATCATACGCTAAGCTACAAAAATCGTATTGGTTCCTTAACATTTAGCAATACCATATAAGTAGGTGCGTTGGAGTTCAAAATTTATATATACAGTCCAATATGTTTACTATAATGATTCCAATAAAAAATGATAAACAAGGTTAGTGATGCTAACATTCGCGTCTCTGGCTTTAAACAGGTCTTACAAAATTGAGCTTTCAAGAACATCGACGTCTTGAGCCATAAAAGACCGATTTCGAAATTAGTTAAGTTAGCTTAAGGACTGGCCGGAAACCGCGCATTTTGTGGGCAAGACTGGATTTTACCGATTATACCACTGACCTGATGCATATATTAAGACGATTACCAAAGGTTTGCATCTGACATGCCCTGCCTGCATGACGACAAGGAATACGGCACACATCACACACGTCAAGGAAAGGATAACCGTGGCTCTTGTGACATTAAACCAGACTGAAACAAAGGGGGAAAATGACTGATCGAAATATCCAGGAATTTTGGACACATCTGAAGTTCGAGTGCTTATGAAGCAATTTTGTTTGTGATAGCATTACTCCGAAACCTAAGCACCCCAACAGTATTATATGAAATCATAATATATTAGAATATATAATATTATAGTATATTATAAAAAAAATTCATGTCATTGAATATATAATATACAATATTAATGTCATGTAAAACAATGCTATATTAATAAAATGTTATATCACGTGATAGACGGATAAAAGCATATCGTAACCTGCCATTACATGGTAACCTGACAGCATATTATAACCTGCCATTACAAGGTAACCTGACAGCATATTATAGGCTGCCATTACAAGGTAACCTGACAGCATATTATAACCTGCCATTACAAGGTAACCTGACAGCATATTATAACCTGCCATTACAAGGTTACCTGACAGCATATTATAACCTGCCATTACAAGGTAACCTGACAGCATATTATAACCTGCCATTACAAGGTAACCTGACAGCATATTATAACCTGCCATTACAAGGTAACCTGACAGCATATTATAAGCTGCCATTACAAGGTAACCTGACAGCATATTATAACCTGCCATTACAAGGTAACCTGACAGCATATTATAACCTGCCATTACAAGGTAACCTGACAGCATATTATAACCTGCCATTACAAGGTAACCTGACAGCATATTATAACCTGCCATTACAAGGTAACCTGACAGCATATTATAACCTGCCATTACAAGGTAACCTGACAGCATATTATAAGCTGCCATTACAAGGTAACCTGACAGCATATTATAAGCTGCCATTACAAGGTAACCTGACCGCATATTATAATCTGCCATTACAAGATAACTTGAAAGGATTGTATTCTTTTCTCCATTATACATTTCGACAGTGAATAATAATATTGGATATATGTGCATAAGAAATACATCCTTTACATGATCCATTATTATACCTTTGCATGATACATATGTCTTTCTGACTAATGAGTGGTCCCCATATAATTCTATATATTGAAAACACTATTTCATAACCCTTTTGATTCTGCATAGTCTATCTTGAAAAAATAATTTCTATGATATTTAGGAATCCAATAAAAAGGATTTAAAGTGGGACGCAGAATAGTTAAAAATATAGATATGTATATAAACAAACATTATGACCAATAAAAATTAATAACCTTGTGTGTTTTATATTGATTTTGCATTTTACGAATAGTTATACCTATAGGCATTCTCCATCCTCAGATAGAAGACTTTAACCATTAATAAAGTGATTTCTCTAATCTTGTTATAAAGTTTTACAAAGTCTGTTACATACCTCTGTGCATACCAGTTGTAAAACTACAAACCGGCGAGCTCCGACCTGTGCATGCCATCCATAACCCGGCATATCCTGATTCTCCAAATACATACCAGTGTGGCGCTGAAAGTGAAATGACATTTAACAAGAAGGAGATGCTCAGAACGGTTAGAGTTGCCACCCGTGCAGTCTTCATCCTGCTACCAATTCGTGGGTGAAACCACCTAGCATGAACTAGCAAAATCAAGGTTTTATACATACGTATAGAGTTTACCACCAAGAGAACATACCAAGCGGAATCGTCACGTGCCCTTTTCAGTATGAGTTGTTTACGTATACAGTAATAAATTAGGCCTAAATGCCATATTAACAACATAATATTTAGCTGGAGTTCCAATAAAAATGTCAATAAATGAAAACTTTCGATTCATATATGACCCTGACTAGGCAAAAAGACACGCTCAATGTATAACGCTTGTATAGCTCAGTAGGCCATGATTAATATGCTCAGTGCTATTATGTAAGCCATGAGCCAACCAAAACCAATGGCAATGGACACATGACGAAGAATAATCGCAACAGCAGTTGTATTACATTATATGTCATTTACAGGTTCGCATGCATGATACCTGGCGTAATGCTTACCTCTTTTAATAAAATCATTTCTCATTTTATTCCGACCTGAGGAGGGTGGCATTATGAATGGGGACCCCATGCTACCTATTAGGATCATCTGGAGCAATTCCGTGACCGTGGAGAATGAAGGCTGGTTTTCGGTGGATTTGTCTTCTATGGAGGTAGATTTAAAATTTAGTTAGGGTGTCCCTCGTGAAAGTGTGGGAGGAATCCGTGAGAGCCCGAAATCGAAAATGGCCGCCATCTGACATTTTGAATTTATTTTTTTTTCAATTGTTTGGCCTTGCAATACTGTTTAGGCCAAAAACAATCAAGGGTATGGTTCTCAGGCACCGCCCGTATCAATTTGAAACCCCCGCATCAAAAATTTTTATTTTGATTTTCAATAAAAACTTTCCAATTTTGTGCTGCTGCCGCTCCGACATTTCTTTCAAGAATATAAAACCATACAATTTCCTTTGTTTTGTAGTGCTTTTGCTTATTTAGCAAAATAAAGCTGTTATTTTCATGCTTTTCCCTTATCATTTGACATTTTTATTGAAACATACCAAAAATTTAAAATAAAAAAAGCGCCCGCCCGCATTGATTTCTGAAAAAAAGTGCCTGAGAACCATAGTTTTTTTTTATTTTGGCCTTAGTATATTGATTTTAGGGCATTTGCATGGGGTCGCGGAATACATATTTGATGTTCATTTTGACCTATAATAACCTGAAATCTAAGATGGCCGACGATTCTTAACTAAAAAAGTTTTTTTTTTCTCTCTCACCAGTCCCAAAGCATCCATAATGAGCTCTATTAATCCGCGACTCGATCGATTTTGGATTCTCTGAATGTTTATTTGACAACCTGGCCAGGATGTCTCTCTCAAAAGTGTGAGTGGAACCCGGAAAAGCCTGAAATCCATCATGGCCGCTCTCCTCCATTTAGAAAATTATTGATTCAATGATTTTGCCTGCAGTACCCTTCAGAATATAGATTGTTCGGTTTCTGGTTGCGTCGAGAAATTAATACATTTTACGTAATTTTAGGTGATTTGTTTGATTTTGACGTGCCCAATAATCGAAGATGTCAATCGCTCTTTAGCCCAGAAAGGCTACCTTTTCGTTCTGGTGGGGCGTTTCTCCGTAGATGTTTCTAAGAGACAATTAAGCGGAGGCTGATCCAATTCAAGCTAACAGTCCTTCAGTATAGACTCAGACTCTGAGTGTGATTCTTTTAGCAAATATATTAAGATTTAATGATGTAAATGGCATTTTTAGATAATCCTATTTATTTTAATGCTTGTTCGCGTATTCTTTTATTCTGCAAGTTTAATTACATGTAGTTCAGTTTGGATGTAAAAAGCTGGTATAATTCACATGAATTTCATGCAAATGTTATTCTTATAAAAAATAAATTTATCTTAGGATTTAATGATTTTTAATGGGAACTTAAGATAATTATTTTTATTTTTTTTATGTTTGTTCATGTATTATTCTAACCTGTACGTTCAATTATATGTAGTTCAGTTTGTATATATAAAGTTGGTATAATTACATGTGAATTTTATTCAAATGTATTTAGAAAGTTGCCTGTTTCAAAATACCATGAAAGTAATCCGCTTCTTAGTTTAATTTCTCGGAAGGTCATCAATAGGAATCAAGAAAAAAATCAACTGCATATAAAATATTTGATAGACCCAAAACTGAATGTAATGTAAAGCTCTTATGCATCTTGCTTAAACTTAATGTCTTTTGTGTCTTTTATCACACTGTAACATTTATAAGGGAAGGTCGTATAATAACATCTAAATGATCATGTCATGCTCACCTTGCGTTAAAACCTCTAAGAGAAGCAACAGACACATTTTCAAGAGCCATAAATAATATAAGTGGCCTTACCTGTATATCTATTTTATCCGTCCATCCACATGTATATCCATCCAACAATTTGTCTATCTGAATATTGGTTCTTATGACAATTTTGAGTCTACAGGTGTCGAACAGCTCCATATTTCGCACAACCATAACCACAAACTTATACCATTATTTCATAGTATACTGTTTAGTATATTCAGGGTAATTGCTTTCACTTGATTCTCATTTTTAGTCCTACAGTATCCTTTTTGTGAACTCTGATATAAAAAAGCAGTAGAGTGCAGGAAAACCAATTTTTGAATATGCTCATTAATCCAGATGAACAGACGTTAACTGCTGCAGTGAACCTCGCCTTGGGAAGAAGCTAGAAACAATTAAGGAGCTACCGGACCCAGTACTTGATGAGAGTGGTGAGCACTATTTGAAGTTTCATGAGGTGTATGGCCAGAACAGACCTTCTGCTGCACCACCCTCTTCAGAGCCTGTCCTGAAACACAAAGGCAAAGCGTCAGACTCAAAGGTGACTTGACTTACAGTAATTTGAACAGCTGTCATGGTAGAAATTGTTTTAAAAATTTACAGACTTGAAGGTGCTGTATCTGAGAAATCTTAAGGTAGGTGAGACACATTCAGGGCATTTCAGGCTGGTATCATTCCCATGCTACAGAGTTTTTTTTTAAAGTAAAATACCGATTTAAATAAACAATTAATACAGATAACAGTGCATGTTTATTTAGATTTAAGTCTTGTACGAATATGTATAAGTTCTTTATTTATTTGAAATATTTTGTATAAGAACTCACAAGGGAGCCAATACGATACATAACACCTCCCTTGTACTTCATTTGATTAAAATAATGATACATGTACTAATTTTATACAGCGAAGGTAGAGAAATACGTTTTTATTGTTTGAAGGATATATGCAATAATTTGAATTAGAAATGCAATAACATTCCTCAGATATGTATTAAAAGGCATTTTTTTCTAATACATTTAAATGAATCGGATGAATATTTTGCCAAAGAAACCTATAGACTTTTTCCGGCCATCTATACATGTATGTTAATGTTTGCATGAAGAAACGTAGAAGTATGCAATCCCAGATTCATATGCTAACATTTTTTTATTCAATGAGTATATTTTTAAGGATTGGAGTGGAACTGGTTCCCCCTGATTTCCAAAGGCTGGGACTGGCAGACTTGAGCTCAAGGGCTCCGACCTGGACTCAACTAGCATGATCCCCAGCTTAAAAATGCTCAATCACCAACCTTTGAAAAATAGTGTATGTAATTTCTGGCTTCCTCTATGCATATATTAATGCTATGAGAGTAACTTTGGTTGTAAAAAGTTCTTATAAGGCCTTCGTGAAGGATGTGTGAACATGTTTATCCACAACATCTTTGTAAACACAGCAATGTTGACTAACGGGAAAAACACGAAGCCTAAGGCCAAAAAAAAAAATAAATAAAAGGTATGGTTCTCAGGCACCACCCGCATCAATTTTTAACCCCCGCATGAAAAATGTTTATTTTGATTTTCAATAGAAACTTACCAATTTTGAGCTGCAGCCGCTCGGACATTTCTTTCAAGGAGATAAAATCATACACTTTCCTTTGTTATGTAGTGCTTTTACTTGTTTAGCAAAGTAAATTTGTTATTATCATGCTTTTCCCTTATAATTTGACTTTTTATCGAAACATACCATAAAGTTAAAAAAAAAAAGCCCGCCCGCATTGATTTCTGAAAAAAATGGCTGAAACCATACCTTTATTTTATTTTGGCCTAAGGTGGTAGGTTGCATTTATATGGACGTAGAAAGGTTGCAAAACGCCATTAAGCTCTGGCTTATCTGTTTTCCTGCCAGATGCCCTTGTTGAATTTGTTTTATTTTGTCGGGCCCCCACATATTATAAACACGTCGATATAATCAATCAAGCAGCATATGTGCAGTGATATCGACGTTTTCTGGCCTGTTTTTATAAAAGCTCCAATGGATTACCTTTTGTTGATAAAAGTCTGACAGGTGATTGGACCCCTTAAACGAAGGAGTGTAATTACTACAGTATCAATATTTTTGAACCACTGTATTTAGCTTAGTTCTGCCGTTATCAGAAGTTGTTGCTAACGGGGTGGGTTTTTTTTCAATAATTAACGCGATTTTTTATTTTATGTAAACAACCTTGGCGCCGCGATTCATTTAAAACACAACTGTCACCGGCTCGCAGTGATGACCAGCTGCCCGGAAGGCAAGATTGCCTCGGTGAGTACGCACTTTTGTACAAGCCTCAGCTGACAACATATTTAAAATATTGTGTGCCCTGATGTAAACCTATGTACGAAATAAACCTCTAGAAATAAAAAACTTCCTATTATAACAATAATTTTTTAAAGATGCCGTATTTTTTGGTTATGATCAAAACAAATTAGTTCTGTGAAGCGGTGGTTTTGAAGGAACACCACGGTGTCCATGTTGACTGAATTTTTTTTATTGCTATCGTCAGGAACAATGTTTATTTTTCATAAGATTAACGGGTTTTTTTTGCGCGTTTTATAAACGCCACAAAAGTATAATATTGAAAAGGGGTGCGTGTTGTTTGAGTGGGCGATAATGGGTGGAAATGCAATGCAATAGCTCTGATTAGAATTTTTTTCACGATCTTGACCTATTTTTTTTGTGTTAGTATTCCAAATGACTGTGTTGGTCATTCCCTCAAATAGGAAACTATCGTCAGGTGGGGCATTAATAATTAAATCAATATATAAAAGTTAAAATATTTCTATGGATTCAACACATTCTCAGGTCATCAGTATTTATAAAATATAATTGAAGTTTTCAGTATTTTTGTAAGTTAGTTCAGTTTATTTAGTGTACATAATAGCTCTAATTTTTTTTTGTTAAAAAGAAAGCTCTTATAATCTTGGTGATAATGGAATTAAATAATTGTAGCAAACCTTAAACCATGAACATAAAAGTTAAGTGTTGATGACAGGTAGGCAAGTTTTCTTGTTATTTATTTACATGGCGAGGGGGGGGGGGATTGGTGTTTAAAATATTATTTGGATCCTGTTCCATGATCTTAGATGTATTTTAGTATTTTAATTGTTTTAGTATAAGGAATTTTTCACATTAATTGTAAAAAAGGCCTACAGGCCTAATGAGAACCTGTGCCATGAGATTACACCAGGTATAATGCTTCAATGCTGGACCATTTCTTTTCAAGAACATGTGTAACATGTATATGAACAATGCAAGTTCTAAACCCTTAGAACAAGAAACAAGGCCTACAGGCCTAATGCGAACCTGTGCAAAGTTTAGGAGTATGAATGGAGGTTTATTTTTAAAATTTAATATTGATCCTCCTAAGTCCTGCATATCTACCTTAGTCATTATGATTTCAGCAAAATGGACGTTTCTGATCTGCAAGTTTCGGACTAGGACATTTGAAAACCAGAATATGGGTAGTCGACAAGCCACTATGTGTATCCGCAGAAATCTGAGTGGGACGGGTGAAGTGAGGCATGGATTAAGTGGCAAGGGGAATACAGCGTGGTGTGTTGCATATTAGCATGGATGTCTGCAGCTTAAACGTGAATATAGGTGGTGCCACCTGTCATAAAATCGAGAAAATTGTCCAGGATGTATAAACCTGCAAAATTTCAGGTGGATAAGTCAAACCACTGCCGAGATATGAGTGATTTTATCCCAAGGCAGATGAACAGATGGATGCTGTGCATAAGTGGTCGCAGGTGGCGCCAAGAGCTATGTGAGATCTATACACATGCAAAATGTTGGCCTAATCGGTCAAACGGTTTCCGAGACATGACCTTGGATGTCTGCAGAGTAAATGTGAATGTAGGTGGCGACACCTGTCATAAAATCGAGAAAGCTGTCAAGGATGTAAAATACCTGCAAAATTTCAGGTGGATAAGTCAAACCACTGCTGAGATATGAGTGATTTTAACCTAAGGCAGATGAACAGATGGATGTTGTGCATAAATGGTTGCAGGTGGCATTACCAGTTTTGCGTATGATGAAGAGCTATGTGAGATCTATACACATGCAAAATTTTTGGCCTAATCAGTCAAATGGTTCCCGAGATATGAGCTTGGATGTCTGCAGAGTAAATGTGAACGTACGTGGCGCCACCTGTCATAAAATCGAGAAACCTGTCCATGATGTATTAACCTGCAAAATTTCAGGTGGACAAGTCAAACCACTGCTGAGATATGAGCGATTTTATCCCAAGGCAGATGAGCAGTTGGACGCTGTGCATAAGTGGTTGCAGATGGCGCCACCAGTTTTGCGTATGATGAAGAGCTATGTGAGATCTATACGCAAGCAAAATTTTGGCCCAATCGGTCAAACGGTTCCCGAGATATGAGCTTGACTGTCTGCATAGTAAATGTGAATGTAGGTGGCGCCACCTGTTATAAAATCGAGATACCTGTCCAGGATGTATAAACCTGCAAAATTTCAGGTGGATAAGTCAAACCACTGCCGAGATATGAGTGATTTTATCCCAAGGCAGATGAACAGATGGATGCTGTGCATAAGTGGTTGCAGGTGGCGCCAAGAGCTATGTGAGATCTATACACATGCAAAATGTTGGCCTAATCGGTCAAACGGTTCCCGAGACATGACCTTGGATGTCTGCAGAGTAAATGTGAATGTAGGTGGCGACACCTGTCATAAAATCGAGAAAGCTGTCAAGGATGTAAAATACCTGCAAAATTTCAGGTGGATAAGTCAAACCACTGCTGAGATATGAGTGATTTTAACCTAAGGCAGATGAACAGATGGATGTTGTGCATAAATGGTTGCAGGTGGCACCACCAGTTTTGCGTATGATGAAGAGCTATGTGAGATCTATACACATGCAAAATTTTTGGCCTAATCAGTCAAATGGTTCCCGAGATATGAGCTTGGATGTCTGCAGAGTAAATGTGAATGTACGTGGCGCCACCTGTCATAAAATCGAGAAACCTGTCCATGATGTATAAACCTGCAAAATTTCAGGTGGATAAGTCAAACCACTGCTGAGATATGAGCGATTTTATCCCAAGGCAGATGAGCAGATGGACGCTGTGCATAAGTGGTTGCAGATGGCGCCACCAGTTTTGCCTATGATGAAGAGCTATGTGAGATCTATACACAAGCAAAATTTTGGCCCAATCGGTCAAACGGTTCCCGAGATATGAGCTTGAATGTCTGCATAGTAAATGTGAATGTAGGTGGCGCCACCTGTTATAAAATCGAGATACCTGTCCAGGATGTATAAACCTGCAAAATTTCAGGTGGATAAGTCAAACCACTGCTGAGATATGAGTAATATTATCCCAAGGCAGATGAACAGATTGACGCTGTGCATAAATGGTTGCAGGTGGCACCACCAGTTTTGCCTATGATGAAGAGCTATGTGAGATCTATACACAAGCAAAATTTTGGCCCAAACGGTCAAACGGTTCCCGAGATATGAGCTTGAATGTCTGCATAGTAAATGTGAATGTAGGTGGCGACACCTGTCATAAAATCGAGAAAGCTGTCCAGGATGTATAAACCTGCAAAATTTCAGGTGGATAAGTCAAACCACTGCTGAGATATGAGTGATTTTAACCTAAGGCAGATGAACAGATGGACGCTGTGCATAAATGGTTGCAGGTGGCACCACCAGTTTTGCCTATGATGAAGAGCTATGTGAGATCTAGACACATGCAAAATTTTGGCCTAATCTGTCAAAAGGCTCCCGAGATTTGAGCTTGAATTTCTGCAGAGTAAATGTGAATATAGGTGGCGCCACCTGTCATAAAATCGGGAAACCTGTCCATGATGTATAAACCTGCAAAATTTCAGGTGAATAAGTCAAACCACTGCTGAGATATGAGCGATTTTATCCCAAGGCAGATGAACAGATGGACGCTGTGCAAAAGTGGTTGCAGGTGGCACCACCAGTTTTGCCTATGATGAAGAGCTATGTAAGATCTATACACATGCAAAATTTTGGCCCAATCGGTCAAACGGTTCCCGAGATATGAGCTTGAATGTCTGCATAGTAAATGTGAATGTAGGTGGCGCCACCTGTTATAAAATCGAGATACCTGTCCAGGATGTATAAACCTGCAAAATTTCAGGTGGATAAGTCAAACCACTGCTGAGATATGAGTAATATTATCCCAAGGCAGATGAACAGATTGACGCTGTGCATAAATGGTTGCAGGTGGCACCACCAGTTTTGCCTATGATGAAGAGCTATGTGAGATCTATACACAAGCAAAATTTTGGCCCAAACGGTCAAACGGTTCCCGAGATATGAGCTTGAATGTCTGCATAGTAAATGTGAATGTAGGTGGCGACACCTGTCATAAAATCGAGAAAGCTGTCCAGGATGTATAAACCTGCAAAATTTCAGGTGGATGAGTCAAACCACTGCTGAGATATGAGTGATTTTAACCTAAGGCAGATGAACAGATGGACGCTGTGCATAAATGGTTGCAGGTGGCACCACCAGTTTTGCCTATGATGAAGAGCTATGTGAGATCTAGACACATGCAAAATTTTGGCCTAATCTGTCAAAAGGCTCCCGAGATTTGAGCTTGAATTTCTGCAGAGTAAATGTGCATATAGGTGGCGCCACCTGTCATAAAATCGGGAAACCTTTCCATGATGTATAAACCTGCAAAATTTCAGGTGAATAAGTCAAACCACTGCTGAGATATGAGCGATTTTATCCCAAGGCAGATGAACAGATGGACGCTGTGCAAAAATGGTTGCAGGTGGCACCACCAGTTTTGCCTATGATGAAGAGCTATGTAAGATCTATACACATGCAAAATTTTGGCCCTATCGGTCAAACGGTTCCCGAGATATGAGCTTGGATGTCTGCAGAGTAAATGTGAATGTGGGTGGCGCCACCTGTCATAAAATCGAGAAAGCTGTGCAGGATGTATAAACCTGCAAAATTTCAGGTGGATAAGTCAAACCCCTGCTGAGATATGAGTAATATTATCCCAAGGCAGATGAACAAATGGACGCTGTGCATAAATGGTTGCAGGTGGCACCACCAGTTTTGCCTATGATGAAGAGCTATGTGAGATCTAGAAACATGCAAAATTTTGGCCTTATCGGTCAAACGGTTTCCGAGATATGAGCTTGAATGTCTACATAGTAAATGTGAATGTAGGTGGCGCCACCTGTCATAAAATCGAGAAAGCTGTCCAGGATGTATAAACCTGCAAAATTTCAGGTGGATAAGTCAAACCACTGCTAAGATATGAGTGATTTTATCCAAAGGCAGATGAACAGATGGACGCTGTGCATAAGTGGTTGCAGGTGGCACCACCAGTTTTGCCTATGATGAAGAGCTATGTGAGATCTAGACACATGCAAAATTTTGGCCCTATCGGTCAAACGGTTCCCGAGATATGAGCTTGGATGTCTGCAGAGTTAATGTGAATGTAGGTGGCGCCACCTGTCATAAAATCGAGAAAGCTGTCCAGGATGTATAAACCTGCAAATTCAGGTGGATAAGTTAAACCACTGCTGAGATATGAGTAATATTATCCCAAGGCAGCTGAACAAATGGACGCTGTGCAAAAATGGTTGCAGGTGGCGCCACCATTTTAGTGTATGTTTTAAAGCTATCAAAGGGCTACATTTGTGCAAAATTTTTAGTCTGATCGGTCAAACGGTTTCTGAGATATGTGGGTTTATGTGTGGAAACAGACGCACAAATGGACACTGGGCAGCAAGGAAAGGTCAGATGTCAACCAAAAATGAAGGCACAGCAGTTCACATGTGACCTGATGATAAACCCGATTTGCTTAAAATGCAACCCAAGTTTTTTTCAAACAGTTGAAAGATATAGTTCCAATAATCTGGGAATTCTGCATCTAAACATTGTATCCAGACGTCTAGACGCTGTGTCTAGACGTCTAGACACATTGTCTAGACACCCCCCCCCCCCGGAGCCAGGTCAGTTGCCATGGTGATGTCTGGACCCCACCTGTTTGTACTGAGTGACCTCTTGACTTGGCTGCATGAAGTCAAATCTGTTTTCAAATACAGAAAGCCTTTTCCAATTGACTAAAATGCCTTTTTAAAACTGTATTTACCCAATATATTCTTATAAAACTGGCAGAACCCTACCATAGAATAATTCTTGTAAAGTTTAAACCAATCAGCTAAACAGTTTCATCATAAATCAGTGTATAAGCTAGAAGAGTTTAAAATTACATTTTCGCTTGTAAAAAAACACATCAATGTAGGTGGCGCCACCAATACCTCAAAATCAGATATGACATATGTGACAAACATTGGTAAAAAATTTGGTCATTATAGGCTCTAGCCGTTTCTGAGATTTTAATTTTAGTGTGCTTTTTTGGACAGATGACTAAGTTCAACCACCTGTAACTCGGCCAAAAATCTCCGAACTGGAACCATTCGAACAAACTTGAGAGAGATTGTTCCAGAAATCATTTCTGTGAAATATTGGACAATTTGGCTGGACAGTTTCAGAGATACCCAATAATAAGCTCCAGGCCACCAAGTTTCACATGTGACGAATTCTTACATGTAATTTGGAGCTGCTAGCTCCGACAGTTTCTGACTTACAGCCATGGACGGCGGAAAGCCAGCCCTGGACGGCGGACGGCGGACGGACGACGCTGCGCCATCGCATAAGCTCACAGGTTCGCTAACAAGCAAACATCACTGCTGCAATTCTGGCATGGGTGCATACAACACAAAAACTACAATATGGGTAGTCAACAAGCGACTACTTGTATCCGCCGAAATCAGAGTGGGAAAGGTGAAGTGATGCATGGATTGAGTTGCAAGGGGAAATGGAGTGAGGTGTGTTGCATAATAGCCTGGATGTCTGCAGCCAAAATGTGTATGTAGGTTGCGCCACCTTCCACAAAATCCAGAAAGCTGTCACAGATGTATAAACATGCAAAATTCTAGGCAGATAAGTCAAACCACTACTGAGATATGAGTGATTTAAACCTACGGCAGACATACGGACGGACGCTGTGCAAAAATGGTGGCAGGTGGCACCACCAATTTTGTGTATGATTAAGAGCTATGTGAGATCTATACACATGCAAAATATCAGGGGGATATGTCAAATCAGTCCTGAGATAGAAGCCTGAATGTCTGCAGCGTATACATTAATGTAGAGGGCGCCACCTGCCACAAAATCGTGAAAGCTATCCAAGATGTATAAACCTGCAAAAATTTAGGCAGATATGTCAAACCACTGCCGAGATATGAGTGATTTTATCCCACGGCAAATAAACAGACGGACGCTGTGCAAAAATTATTGCAGGTGGTGCAACCATTTTAGCGTATGATAAAGAGCTATGTAGCATTTATAAACATGCAAAATTTTTGCCAAATCGGTCAAATGGTTCCTGAGATATAAGCTTGGATGTCTGCGGCGTAAATTTAAATGTAGGTGGCGCCACCTGTCATAAAATCAAGAAAGCTGTCAAGGATGTATAAACCTGCAAAATATCACAAGTCAAACCACTGCTGAGATATGAGTGATTTTATCCCTACGCAGATGAACAGATGAACGCTGTGCAAAAATGGTTGCAGGTGGCACCACCAGTTTTGCGTATGATAAAGAGCTATGGGAGATCTATACATATGCAAAATTTTGGATCAACTGGTCAAACGGTTCCCGGGATATAAGCTTGGATGTTTGCAGCTTAAACGTGAATGTAGGTGGCGCCACCTGTCATAAAATCAAGAAAGCTGTCCAGGATGTATACATATGCAAAATTTCAGGTGGGTAAGTCGAAACCAATGCAGAGATATGAGTGATTTTATCCCAAAGCAGATGAACAGATGGACGCTGTGCAAAAATGGTTGCAGGTAGCACCACCAATTTTGTGTATGATTAAGAGTTATGTGAGATCTATACACATGCAAAACATCAGGGGGATATGTCAAATCAGTCCTGAGATAGAAGCCTGAATGTCTGCAGCGTATACATTAATGTAGAGGGCGCCACCTGCCACAAAATCGTGAAAGCTATCCAAGATGTATAAACCTGCAAAATTTTAGGCAGATATGTCAAACCACTGCCGAGATATGAGTGATTTTATCCCACAGGTGGCGCCACCATTTTTAGTGTATGTTATAAAGCTTTCCAAGGGCTACATTTGTGCAAAATCTTTAGCCTTATCGGTCGAACGGTTCCCGAGATATGTGGGTTTATGTGTGGAAACAGACACAAATGGACGCTGGGCAGAGAGGAAAGGGGTCAGAGGTCAACCAAAAATCGGGGCGCAGCAGTTCACTTGTGACCTTTCATAATTCCGAATTTTTAAAAATTCTGTTCGGAGGAGTTCCGAAACTCTGTTTTGACGGACAATGATTGTAGCTGGCACCACCAGTCTTATATACAAGAGATATATACATATACCCAATGTCAGACTGATATGTAAAACCCCTCCTGTGAAATAAGCAGGGACCTACAATGGCAAAAATTATTGTAGGTGGCACCACCAGTCTTGCACACTATAAAGCTACCCGATATGTATATACATGCCCAATTTTAGGCTGATGTATCAAATTCCTCTGTAGAAATAAGCACACTGCAAAAGTCAATGTAGGTGGCACCACCTGTCTTGTAAATGAGAATACCATCAAAGACGCATAGACAGGTCAAAATATCAGTCCAATACATCAAACTTCCCCAGAGTTTGATGCACTGGTCTGACAAGGCTTAGGTGAGTAAGGCAGTTGCCCCCGAGTGACCTGTGACAAATTGCTGCCTCAAGCTACTGAACTGAGTGAACTCTTGACCTGCACCTGGCTAGACTGAGTGAACTTTTGACCTGTACCTGGCTGCACTGAGTGAACTCTTGACCTCTTGCATAATCTGACACAGTTGGCAGTCTGCCAAAGCTATAAATATATTCAGGCTGAACTTTGGTGCCAAATATGATGCAGTGAGCAGTCTGCCAAAGCTATAAATAGAATGCAGCTACTGCACTGAGTGATCTCTTGACCTATAGCTGGCTGCACTTCTTCCAATTCTGGCACTGTGCCAAAACTATTTATAGAGCTGACATCATCTTGGCTAATGGCCAACATCAAGGCACTGGCAATCTGCCAATGGTAAACCAAGTGCTGCCATCTGAACACAAAAGTGGTCCCTACTTGAAATAACTTTGAAATTTATTTTCCGCATACAAAATGCTTTTCAGCTGACTTTTTATAAAAAAGAAATCAAGAATATATCTAAAATTATTACGTATGCATACTGAATGCAAAATTAAAATACAAATATATCTCATTGATGGCATATTCATGAATAAAGTTGAGTTGGGATACCAATAATTTATAATCCACGTACAGTTGTCTTTATATAGCTACAGGGAGCTGATATCCATGATTGTAACATTGCCTGGTATGATGAATAACTTAAAACATAAATCTAAATTTTTTAAAAGCTTTTAAAAAAACTCTTGTCAATATTAACCAAAGATAACCTGAAATCTAAATGTCTAGTGGCATGATGTAATAGATGCTGATAAACTGGTGCCAGGCTAGGTGCCAGCATCACACAGCTAACATATATGGTAAAATGACTCAATTCAATCTCCATAATTCAGCCAAAAATCATTCATGTGGAACCATTAATGACAATAAGATTATTGTAGGAATTATTCTTGTAAAATATTTAACAAACTGGCCTCAGTGGCATCAGTCGAAAAACGTTTTGCAGGTTTATAACTCATATAGGACGATACAGCAGACTGGCTAAGTTCAGCTTCCCGTAACTCAGCCAAAAAGCAATGAGCCAAAACCATTTGAACAAACGTGAATTATCAACATCTGAGGATAATTAATGTGTGAGATTTAAGAATTTGGCCCAGTGGTTTTTGAGAAGAAAATCTTTGTAGCCACTGAGCTCAAATGGGCTGTTATGGCATATGACTAAATTCAGCTTCCCATAACTTAGCCAAAAGACACAGAAAAGAGACCATTTGAACAAACTTCAGAAAGCACTACCCTAGGATCATTTCTGTGCGATATTAAACATTTTGGCCATATGGTTTCAGAGAAGTTTTTTGTAGCCCTCAGTGTGTTACAGGCACTGATAACCCTGTACAAAAAAGGCCGATGCAGGTGGCGCCACCAATATCTCAATTTCAGATATGACCTATGTGACCAACATTGGCATAAAATTTGGTGATGATAGCTACAGCCGTTTCTGAGATTTAAATTTTAATATGCTTTTTTGCACAGTTAACAAAGTTTAACCTCCTGTAACTCGGCCAAAAATCTTCGAACTGGAACAATTCGAACAAACTTCCAGGGATCATTTCTGTGAAATACTGGACAATTTGGCAGGACAGTTTCGGAGAAGATTTTTAAAGCTTTTTTAGCCTTTTCCCTATAAAATTTAAGAAATGCAGTTAGAAAAAAATAAACAAAATCCGATATAGTTTTTTGGATGACTGATTATTTGCAAAAAAAAAAATGGTGATGCTAGCTCCTGCCGTTTTTGAGATAGCTATGGTTAACGTACAGACGACGCACGACGGACGACGCCACACCATCGCATAAGCTCACAGGTTTGCTAAAAATGGTGCCGGATTAAATCAATTGATGTCCTGTGCTATAGGAGACTTTATGTAAACCAGAATGTATTGGCACATGTAATGGTTGTTAGGTACAAACCTTTTCTTTTCTTTATCATCACTGAGATTCTACCATTGCTTATAGGATTGCTTATACTCTTTTAAAGATTAAGAATTAACGGACAACATTAAAAAACTTTCATAGAAAATAATCAAGAAGAAATACTTCAAAGTACTTTTATTTTGAGACTTGCAATGCAAATGGGCCTTGGTCATTAAACAAAGGCATCTTCAGCAGTATCTCATTCTTTTTTTTTTTTTTTTTTGGTTTTTGTCAGTTTTGGTCAAGGTATACACATCATAATCACGGTTACATAACCTGAAATTTTTTTTCAGTACTTTCTTTCATTTCATTCCCTCCTCCCCCCATCACCATATCCAGAACATGATACACCGGGATTAACACATATGCAAATCCGGCACGGAATAAAATGACAAAGATTTGTATTTCCATTTTAGTTACATTCTTTTCTGTTTCTGTAATTTCATGGCAAGGACGAATAGGAGGATTGGCCAGGACCGTTCCTAAAAAAATTGGAGTGACCAGAAGTGACCTGTTAAGTTGGGTATGTTCTGGGGAGGGTTCTTCTATATGTGTGAGTGAGGATGAGTTGACGAATGGGTTGTAATGGAGGTTTATGAGAAGCATGTCGTGAGATGCCTTGGCTGCTTATTGGGTTATGAGTGTGTGGATGACTGGGTATGCGCGTCTTCCTTTAGGTACTTGTATGGGAAATGTCAGCCTGAGCTTGCCAAGGCGAGAAAGAATGGTATGAAGAATGAGTTTCTGAATCGTGTGTTTCATTTGCCTTTGCGGTGGAATGGGTGGGGGGGGGGGGGTGGGGGGGGGGGGGGGGTTGTGAGTGTAGTGTGTGTGTGGAGAGGGGAATTGGGCGGGATGATGGTAGTCTGTGTGTGGAGAATGGAATCGGGGGGAGTGAGGCTAGTGTATGTGTGGAGAGCGGAACGGGCAGGAGTGAGGGTTGGGAGAGCAGTGTTATGTCTGAACGTGAGAAGGAGCTGGTTAGGATGGTGAGCAAGTTACAGATCGTTGTTCGTGTGAAAAATGAGATGCATCGTGAAGTGAGAGAATTTCGTGAAACTTGGGAGGTTGTGAGAAAGGTGAGAGGAGAAGAGAGTAGACTGTGTGAAAGTGGATGCAAGAATGTGGAAGAAAGGACTATGTGATGTGAGGAATGTTAGAAAGAAGCTTGTCAGCAGGTTCTGTGTTGACGCATGAGTTTAATAAAAGAGATGGCCGGATTTTTTAACTTGACGCCAGAGTGAGTGAATGTGAGGGTGAATGTGAGAGACTGGGGAATGAGCCTGATGACCAGTATGTGGATACTTGTGTAGAAGTGAATGCGCAGTGTGAAAGGTATGCATGTTTGCAGAGTACGTATGATGCTGCAAGAAAGGCAGTGTGGTATTGGAGGAGTGCGTGTGAAAGTGTAGCTTGTGTGAATGACAAGCTGCTGAGTCTGAGTGAGAGAGTGCGGGACTTGGAGAACGATAAGTGTATGTTAGAAGAGAGGCCAGAAGATTTTGTCCGGAGTGTCTTTGTATGTTGTTTCCAGGGGGGGAAGTTTACCAGTGAGATTAGATGTGTGATTGAAGGTCTAGGAAAGAGTGTGGGTAGATTGCCGAGAGACGAGTGTTGAGAGAATAGTGTATGATTGTAGAGTGCTGGCATGGATGCAGTTGAATGAATGTTTAGACAGTGAGACTGTGACTTTGATAAGTGATGGAACGACGAAGTATGGCAGACATTTTGAAAGTTTAGGTGTGAGAACAGCCATTGGTGAGAGTCTGACTCTGGGTGTGAGAGATGTTGCGAGTGGGGATGCTGAAAGCCTGTTGTGTGTGCTACGTGAGATTTTGATGGACGTGGCTGGCATGAAAGGTGGAGCTGTATGCAGAGCATGATTGTTAAACTATGAAGAATACTAGGAGTGCTAGGGCTGCTGAAGGTAAGTTTTGTGAGTTATTGTATGACTACAGGAGAGATGTGTTGCCGCATGTGTTGAATGAATGGAATGGGATGAGTGACAGTGTCCGTGAGAGATGTGTAAGAATTAATTTGTTTGTGTGTGTGACCTGAACTACATTGTCGGTGGCAGACTTTGATATTTGGTGAGAGTGCCGTGGGTGCTTTTGTGAAAGGGTGTAAGAGTCAGGAGGGTGAGAGTGGAACTGTACGTATAGTGAGAACGGTATGCAAGACTATGCATGATAGAGGGTGTGAGAAGAGTGGAAAGCCCGTGTGGTTTCGTATGTTTGTGCGTGTGAGAGATGGGAAGGGGCATTTACCCCTTGCACCATTCAGAGGGAACAGATTTAGTATACTGTTCCATAATGGTGCAGGGGTATATGCTCTTTACCCCATGTTGTGTGAGTTTTTTGAGTGCATGAAAGATGAGAACATTTTGATAAAAGCGGTGCATGCTGACCTGTGTGTGGAGCAGTTTGTGTGTGGAGTACATGCTTTGGGGCTGATTGACATGTTGTTGACTGGGCTGTTGTGGAGAGTAATTGAGACTGTGATGCGCATGAGTGGATTGAATGCAAGGTTTGAAAGGTTACTGGTGTTTGCAGTCATGTGCTCAGGATGCAAGCAGTTGATGAAAGGGTCGGAGTGTTTGTATGAGGGTGTCAGAGAGGACTGGTTGTATGATGCTTTTATGAACGAGTGTGAGAATGATCGTATGAATCAGCAGGTCTTGGAGCTGCTACTGGCATCTTTCTTCAGTAAGACCCATAAGTTGCTTCAAGATCAGCTACGGGGTGGAGTGAATGCTGATCTGTGTGAGAGAATGAGTGAGACTGCCAGTGTGCTTATGACGAATGTAAGGTGTGAAAGAGATTTTGATATGTTAGATTACCTGATGCGTGAAAGACCGAATGCAAGTACGTGTGCAATGAAGGGTGTCATTATGTTTCGAAGGAATGACACTCGGAGTAGGCTGCGGAGTATGGGTGATAATCAGTTGAGAGAGCATGTAGAGCGAGCGAGGTGAGTGAGTATTGGAGGAAGAGAGCGGTTGTGGGTGTAAAAAGAGCGGAGAGAATGAGAGAGAAACGGTGCGTGCAGGAAAGAAAGGAGACGCGTGACAGAGTGAAAGCAGAGGATTTAACTGTGGAGTTGAATGATTTTAGGGGGTTGTGGATGAGTGAGAGAGATGTGGATGAAAGGTTGTGTGAATGCAGGGTTGACAGAAGGAGACGTGCGGTTGAGGTGCAAATGCGTTTCCAAAAACGTGTTGAAATGTGTGAATGTGGATCGATGTCTAAATGTTAGTAAGGGAGATCGAACGTATACGTATTATGAGCTTGTGGTGAATTTTAAGGTTGTTAGCATGAGTAATGAGGATCGTGAGAATGTGAAGTGAGCAGAAGTTTCGTTTACTGGTGTGTCTGTGTCTGAGATGCCTGACGATGAGAAAGTTTTTGACAGTGGCTGAGAATGAGTCTGAATGAAGGTAGGAGAATGTGTAAGCGATATTTGCCTTTTGTTCACTGTGTGGATGCTTTTTTGGGAAAGGTTACTGAAAGATTGAACGAGTCTGAATGATGTCATGAGATGTTGTGTAAATGAGGTGAAAGAATGTGATGTTGGGAGTGAGCGGTCGTTTGTTGGCGTTGTGAAGAATGTTGGTGGTGAATCGTTTGAATGTGATTTGGTGAATTGTTTGAAGTTTGGTGTTTTACGCTTGGCGAGTTTGGTGAGTTCAGATTTAGTTGGGATGAATGTTGAACAGCGGTTCGCAGATGATCGTTTGGGTAAAGTTGGTGGAAGGGCAGAGTGCTGGTTGTTGTTGGTAAGAGTTGTAAGGTTGTAAGATTCCTGAGTTTGTTTTTTATATGAGGAGAGCGAGGATGGGGAGTGCAGGTTTAGTTTGTTTGATGATTATATTTCTTGTGATTTGCGTGAGTTTTGGTAGTGGTTCTGTGCGTGTCTCTTTACCGCGGCCGGGGGGGGGGGGGGGGGGCTGAGGAGAGAGAGGAAGAAGACGGGGAGTGGAGGTTAGTTTTGTGGTGATTATATGTCTGGTGATTTGGGGTGTATTTTGGTAATGGTTGTGTGTGTCTGTTATCACACCTGGGGGGGGGGGGGGGAGGGAAGGGATTCGTTGTTTTTATGTAATTATATTTTGTAATCTTTTATATTTTATGCTATTTTATATTCAGTGATATTTTGTTAAACAAAAACCATAATTTCTGTATAACAATAGACGGATAATTTTTCCTTACATTTATTTACTGCATTGCAGCATTGGATCTTTTAATAATTACTGTTTTATATATATATATATATATATATATATATATATATATCTTTTGCTCAAAACACAAGTATTAGTATTTATATTTCCCTAGGATTTTGTTACATCATATATATATATATATATATATATATATATATATATATATATATCATATATATATATATACCCCACTTTGTGTACGTGTAATAATTTACTAGAAAGCTTGGTTCTCTGTATAATTTACATGTATTATTGGAATACTTTTTGTAAAGCAGTGCATCTTCATTTTTCAAGTTTGTATAATGTTTTTGGTATATATATATATATATATATATATATATATATATATATATATATATATATTTGCAGGTTTTTGTAATTTATAGAATATTTTGATTGGGTGATTCCTTTTCCTACATGTAGGTTTTGTAAATTTAATAAGTATTCTTTAATATATACATATGTCATTGTGCCAGGAAATATTTAAGTGTTCGTATACATTTATTTATATTTAGTCATTCCAACATTCAACTAAAATGTTAATAAGACAAGCTTTATATAAGAATTTGTTTAAGGAATACGACATTTACTTTTAAATAAATAATATAATCTGATATTAAAACTGACAGCCTAAAGTTAATTTATAAACAATATGTTGGCCCCTAGACCTGCATAATTCCCTATAATTGTGTCAAATTCAGATGTTACATAAATATACCCCAAGTAAAGGCAACCCCTATACTGTTACTCTATTGAGTCCAGCTACCATATTGCTGCCATTGCCAGTTCTAGTAATTAGTTCCATTGCCAGTTCAAGTATCCCTACAGGTGGCATTTGTGTGCTCAATTATAGAGGATACTCATGTAGTCCTTACTCCTTAGTGATAGTGGGGCCCCCTGGAGAAAGAAAGTCAACTATTTGCATCCCACAGAAGGAGTCAATACATGAATTTTAAAATGATCACTAAACATTAATAAACGTGATACAAAAAATAATAAAAAATTTATACCTCGACCTGTTGCAGGTCTAGTTGGTCCCATAATATTATGAAAGGCTTTTGTGTTGTTACCCTGATAGTCCTGTAATCATATGTGATATTTTTTAATTATTTTATGCAGTTATGCTTATTTCCAGATGATTTAGAAGTAAATATCATTTGTTTTTTTTTGTTTTATGTTGACATTTCAGAAAGAAACAATGGTGGTGCTAAGTACCAAATCATTTAAGTAAATATTACTGTTTTGTTCTTGATATTTGACTAAGAAATGACTAATTTTCTGTATTTTCCATAAATCATTTTTAAATGATAAATCTAAAAACTCTTACATTATTTATATTTCTCATTTTTTTTCATGTGACCATACTTTTATTAAGTTCATCATATTCTTTTAAATAGTTTATATTTTTTTGTAAATTTGGTTCTTAGAGTTGCAAATCAGTAATGGTCAAGAAAAAGTAGATATTAAACCAAATGTACGTTTTATTACTATGATTTAATCATGTTCCATCAACCTCATTACATCTCATTGTATACACAAACTTGTGTTGAATGTAGTTACCTTTTCAGAATTAATTGATTTATATTAATATACATGCAGTTATTATTCTGTTAATTGTTGAGAGCAACAGGATTGATTACTGGTTAAGTTTTGTGAAAGCATCGAGATCAAGGATGAGTGCTTGTGAAAGTATGCAAGACATCCCCCCTGATACAGAAACCAGACTGCATTATTATACGAATCCTCTCAAAATCTTTGCTAGTTATGTCAGCAATTTACTTGAAGTAAATTCCATGTCCTTTCCAAAGTTTACATCTTCAGGTCCTGCAAGTCTGTATGGTATCATGGCTGATTCATGAAAGAGAAAATAAGTGATGTGATTACTCTGTAATCTTGCATGAGGATAAGTGTAACAATCAATCCTACAAACATTTCATATTACAAAACTGGTGTTCACATGAATGCAAACACCTTCTTGCTGCCTGTAAGATGGCCACAAAGCCAAAATGTTATGCTCCGGGGACAAATGTGACTTGCTTTCATGTCCATGTAAACAAAGCAGTAAACTCATTTAACACAGCAGGTAAAAATTAGCAAATTTTAATATTATATATGGGGTTTGGAATATAGCCTAGTTGGATAGAGCTATTTAAGACAATCATTTTCATGTTTCACACATTAAATTTCATCAAACGGTTGCTGAGATACATAAACATTTCGATAACTGAAAAACTTAGACGGTGCCTCATTTGCATATGCAAATTTGCTCATTACATAATAATATCCCTGAATTCCCATTTGCATATTTATTGATATGCAGTGTTAGTTTGATGCTACAGAAAAATGTACAAAATTATCTAAAATTATGAAATTTATACATGAAAATAGAAGCGGGCACACTTTCACCGTGTTTCCTGTGCTTTTGAGAAGGATCATTTTGCATAATTTGCATATGCAAATTATACAAAAATATACAAGATACATAATTATTTGCATAATCAATAAAGGTAACTTTTTCAGTTGTAGTGATATCAAAGGAATCACGTGTTTACCAAAAATTTTTTTAAATTGATTGAAGAGTGAAATCTGCTTTTATTTCTTTAATTTTTGTGTCCTGTTGTGTGCCATTTGAAAAAATGGCTAAGTCTAAATAATATATACAATATTTATTCATCAAATTTTCTTACACGTCGGACTCATATCACCTTTTATTTTTAATTTAAGTTCAAATATCTTATATTTTATGCTATATTTTTCTTAAAAACCTTTCCTTGTCACCTATTTATAAATAAACAGATCAAAGAAAAATAAAAAAGCTCTTTTTTCTATATTTATGGCCGGCAATGGTTAAGCAATTGTCAAATAAGGACCAATATCTGGACCTTTAAATTGCTGTATCTCCAAAACCATTCATCCGATTTTTAAAAACTAAACACCAAAAGGTCATTCTCACTGAGATCTGTCTTTGGATGTGCATCAGGGGAAGAGAAAATAAGTTTGCACATTTCAACAAGATCCCTATCCTTATGTATGTGAGAGAGAAATAAAATATTTAGCTTAAAATCGTCGGCCATCTTATAATTTAAAGTCAATATAGGTCAAATCACGAATTTGACATCAAATGTGTATTCCTCGACCCCCAATACCCTAAAAACCAACCTTCGCTCTCTACGGTCATGGAATTGCTCTAGATAAGCCAACTAACCAGTCGGCATCACAATGCGATGCGCCTTTGTACATGTGTTGGTAAACATTTCACATATCGTAACCTGAATGGCCAGGATGTCCGAACTTCGCATCCTTACAGGTCGTGGTAGGTCCTTTGTCTAAACCGAAAACTAGGTCGCTGTGTGATATATTCTTCCTTGTTATGGAGTATCAATCTGATTGTAACCGTAAGATAGAGCAAGTAAGACTTCACATGTTTATTGGTCTGGAAAGGTCCTCTACGAAAGCAAAAGATGTGCAAAACTTCCCGTGGCCTTTACCAAACAGCTCATAACTTCATACCACTTGTGGCCTCTACCTGACTAACAAACATAGTTAACCCCTTAACTCGTCATTGACAGCAACTGAGGGGTTATTTCTCAGTTTCTTTATTGCAAATATTGTGGTCAGTCTTGACCTTCCATCAACAGTGAAACACCTACATTAAGTTTCAATCATTGATTAAAGTTAATAGCAAGCAAGGCAAAGGGATTGTTGGATATCCTTAAATCTGCGAAATTTGTTTTGATGATGAAACTTCTGTAAAATTTTTTCATACCTGTCAAACTTCAATCTTATTCTACAGAAAAATGACACAACACTGCAGAATTTAGTCATTAAGATAACAGAAGTGAAGGTAATTTCTGAAATCATGAAGGAGAATCAAATTAGTGAAAATGCACCTGCTTTGAAGAAAGTCACTTGGTATGTAAACATTTCTAGGGGCCACCACTGTTCAGAGTCTAATCTGTTTTTTTTTACCTGTCTGCCAAAACAAAACTGGCCATTGAGAAATTGGTGCCGGATTTCGAACACAAATAAAGGAGGCTCTTATTCTGTGGTTTCCAGTTTCATGGTATATGACCCACAGTTCTGGCCCAAAACCCAAGAGAATTGGGAAAATATAGACTTTCACAAGTCAAACAATTAACTGATCATTTTGAACCAATTGTGATTAAGCACAATTTCAAACCAGAACGAATCAGACCGAGGCTGACTGGACTTTTTGTGCAGACAACATGTATGACAAATATTCCACCTGTATCAAACTTTTGGGGCTGACAGACTTAAGCAAGAAGAAGGAAAAACAATCAAACCATTTGAAAACATATTAGTCTTGGCCAGGAGTAGTTGGATTTAGTTACGCGCCCAGTGCTGTGGCTGAACGAGCTTTCACTCTCATGTAGAGAATAAAAACTGACCGGAGATCACGCCTGCTTAACACTCATCGTTCCTTAATGACCTCATGATGCCCAGTAACACTGCTGCAACTTACAGTCCTCTCCCAGCAAAACTGGATAGGTGCAGTCCGGTAAAAGAAGGCACATGCTCGATAATTCCATTGTTTAAAAAAAAAAAAAAAAAAAAAAAACAAAGAGAGCGTCCTGAATCAGAAACCACAACTGTTGTAGAAAACAGTGCCCGATGAAAACTCTGAACAGATGAAACCTACCGATGTATGATTATCAATTTCTTTTGCATATTAAATGTCAAAACATGAAATTCTTTTTATTATGTTAAACCTGAAAAAAAGTGCAAACATGAAGTCATTTTCTTTAAATATTTTATTAGTGCTGAAAGAAACCTTAAACAAATCGTTTTTATGACATCATGCCCACCATATACCATTATGCACACACCCATATTTACCAGAAGAATATGTCAAATCATTGGCAAGGAAAATATAGAAAATACGACGAAGACACAAGGATTAGACATTTATAACCTTGCATTATGGGTAACGAGACAATAACCCTCTCGGAACACAGGGCATCATAGTAAAAGCTCCGAGTAGCTAATCGGTCGGCTATCACACTGTACCATGCACGCATTATGGTTATTATACACTGTTAATTATATATATATATATATATATATATATATATATATATATATATATATATATATATAAATATATTTACGGCCACTTTTTGTACAAATTCCACTTTCAACCTGAGGAAGGAGCTCTAAGCTTCGAAAGCTCGTGAACAAAATAAACACTAGGGCGTCTTCATCTTATTTTCTGCACTGAGAGACTAAGACGGCTACGTTTATTCTTGTCGTTGCATATAGCATGAACAAGTTGAAACCCTTTAATATCATAAGAAAATAGCCATATGCAAGAAGAAAGACCTCATACCAAAGGCACTACTCGTTTCAAAATGATGACAATGACATACGATACAGATTACTCAGCCAAGCAAATATATTTCTGGAAACGAAAATTTAATTAAATAATTTTAGCTATTTTTAATCATAACTAAAAAATAAATCAAATTATTTGAATCAACCAACCCTGCCTTGGGTTTAGAGCTGGTCACCATAAGGCCTATTTCAGCAAGCCTCGATATAAGTAAAATTTTTTTTCATGAGATTTCAGGGAGGAAAAAAAACAGTCAATACACCGAGACATAATGTTCAATGAATAAGAAAATAATTTAACAAGTTAAGGATAGTTCGACATTTTCCCGTAGGGCCCAGCAGCCTATTTTTAAGTGCATCCGATATATTCTCATATGACTGTCCAATACGAATTTCGGATACGAAAATTCCTCGGTCGGAAAAATATCGTTCGGGTTTGGTGTGAATGATAATTTAGGATCTGGCAGAATTTTAGTCGGACTCACAGAAGTATACGTTCGTGTCATATTCGTTCGCACGCAGCCGGTGGAAAAACCTCCGTAATTTAGTCACATACATCGCACAACGTTATATATGATTTAACGGCATATATACTATCGATGCAGCTTATCATTGCCTTTATTGTATTATTTAGTTTTCTGTTATGTTTGATTAATTTTCTTAATGATTGTCCTCTCTTTGTAAAATATGGAGAAAATAAAGAATCAAGCAATATTAAACATCCCGCAACCATCACTCCTTCCACGGACACATGAACCGTTTCCATGCATATAGCTTTGTGGAAGATGCGGCCCATCCATGGCGCACTGGCCTGATGAAACCATACCCGAGGAGAAATTTGTTCGTTAAGAGAGAGTATTCAACTACAGACTGTCCCTGGCACGCCGTGTGGTTGAATATGCGTTTTCAATTATAGCGAATCGCTTCTGTGTATTTCACAACTATATTTTATAGGAAAATCACAAGGAGAGATCTGAAATCGCCGTATACGGATTTGATTAAGAGCAGGATTTTATTATTGGTGGAACATACTTGTTCTTAAAACAGCAAGAGAACAAAAAAAAAAAAAAAAGCAAAAACACCTATATGGGGTATACCAGGTTCTTAGGAAAAGGCGTGATCAGGATCCATATCACAGTCTCTTCGGAGAGCTACAGCTTGACCCAGAGAGGTGTCATCATTATATCAGACTGGACAAAACCCATTCGGGCATATTCTGTCTGTGGTTTAAAAAAATTTCTCTCAGGTCACATCAGATTTCGGCAAGTCATCTGCCCCAGGCAGAGACTTGCTTTGTGTTTAAGGTAATATGACAGTTCATAACGTTGCAATATCACATATGCTTAATAATTACAAAGCGGGGACGTTCATGATATAACACTGTATTTGCTGTGAAGGGGTCGTAGCGCCTATCAGATTTTAATATAGCCATGACTATGTGACATTCAGGCCTTTTTAAAAGAAACTGCACGTCTTCAGTTAAAAAAAAATCAACGTAGGCTGCCGCTAATTTTAATTTTTAGTTAGAACCTGTTGACTTGCAGGGCATGAAACCTATTTCGCGACCTGGACAACCTGTTATTGAAAAAAAAAATCCCTTTATGATTGTACTGGTACTGCACAGCATGGGCAATGGTTGTGGCACAACGGCGTAGAAAAGTAAGAGTGTCTAGTCGGACGAGGACTGGTCAACCTGGGGATTCATCGTCGCTGTTTCCCTGGTGATCACTTACTAAATTGGTTCAGTTGTTTACTAAACTGTTTTACTAGGGGAATTTTAGATCGAGAGGAACGAGAAAGACTGTTGCAGCCGTAGATTAGGACCACATGCATCAAATGATGACCAGACAAACCCAACTTACCCTTACTGCCTGGATAGTTGTATAAAAGGTCTTGAACATGTCCAAACAAACCCAACATACTCATACTGCCTGGACAGTGGTATAAAAGGTCTAAAGCATGATAAAACAAACAAAACATACCCATACTGCCTGGATGATTGTAAAAAAGGTCTAGAACATGTCAAAACAAACCAAACAAAACCCATACTGCCTGGTTAGTTGTATAAGAGGTCTAGAACATGTCCTAACAAACCCAACATACCCATACTGCCTAAACAGTGGTAAAAAAAAGTCTAAAGCATGACCAAACGAACCCAACATTACCATACAGCCTGGAGAGCCTGGATATTATAAAGCCAATTTTAACCAGAATGGATGTTAATAAAATTCAGCTAATCCTAGCTTTCAGAGAAGCCTTACAAACTCAGGAGGTGCAAAATCCCCTTCCAGAGGTCCATGGAGAAAAAAAAACATGCAAATGGATATAGTTATCAGCTCACACGAAGGAAAAATTGCCAACCTGGAAAAAAAATATGAAACCCTGAAAATGGAATTTCTCTTTAAAAACAAGATCATGAACTGGAACCAAACAGAAAAACCTAATGATAGAAAATCTTAAAGAAACTGAAAACGAAAAAACTAACAGAACGATCCACAGAAGTATTCCAAGTGAGGGGGCTCGACACCCGATCGTCTGAAGTGAGCCAGTTTAAAACCAAAATACAAGACACGGAAGGAAAGCAAAATACGAAACCCCGTAAACTTCTTTTACAATTCCATAACACGATAAAAAGAAATCGATTTACAAAGCGTGGGCAAAGCTGCAAAACATTAAACTGGAGGGAGTAGCTATCTAAATAATGAAGATCTGACAACGGACCAGGCGGAGATATTATGCGAAACAAGAAAACTGAAAAAGAAACCCAACAACTTAATTCACTCCGTTTGGACAAATGACGGAAAATATATGCTAACAGGATCGTGATGTCAATCCAACGCTCATAAAAAAAATAAGTCAACCTTACATAAATATGAGGAATAGCTAAGATTGACGGATGACAGGAACGGGACCCCTCACGAAGAAATCAACAGCTGATTAGAAACGAAACCCTCTTCCCATTATCGATCTTGCCCATTCTCTCTTCTAATGTAAACAGTGGACCAGAAGTAATTTAAGTATTACAAAAACTGTATATATCTAATAGACCTATATATATATATATATATATATATATATATATATATATATATATATATATATATATAATATAAAATTCAAATCGATTCCAGCGTAAATATCAGCACACAGCGGTGCCATTCTCTACGTACAAACTCGCGTTAGACATGGGCTGTAACGATATGTCTCCTAGTATAAATACCAGCTGCTCAGGCTCTATAAGACAAACAAATAAAATACTATCGCTATCATTTTAACCTCGGATACCGAGATTTTTTGTATCTAAAATTCTACTCTTATTGTGTTAACCTATATTAAATAATCAGAAATATTTTACAAATAATTGGCGACATAGAATTAAACCCTGATGCCAATAACAAATCGTTGGATATATACCATATTTAAAACGAGAGAGAATGTATAGAAATCGAAATACACAATTTTGACATCGTCTGCTTTAAAGAGACCCACCTAGACAGTACAGATCCAAATCAAAACAATACTAATACCTGGTTATCAGGTGCCTGACAGGCTTGGTAGATCGAAAAATGGAGGTGGCATTGCAGTATATATTGAACATACTCCAACTTGCTAAAGAAAACATGATCTTGAATCAAAACATATTGAATAAATATGTGTAGAAATATAATGAATCAACCATCCATGATCATATGCACCACCGTCTATTAATCCCCAAACCAACCTGTAGAAAGCTGGTTAATTTTTTTTAAATTCTCTCTGATCTGAACTCTCTGTCAAACACGAGGTGTACAGTATTTGGTGACCTAAACTATGATCTAATGGTGACATCACGTTCCCCAATTTAAAACCATACTGAAAGAACTGGATCTTCACCAACACATATGTCAACCTACCAGACAAACAGACAATACGGCAACCCTCCTTGACTAGGCTTAACAAATTCCGAGGAATACACAATCCAATCAGGAACTTTCCGTAAGAATAACAGCGACCATTGTGCAATATTCATACAAATAAACTGCATCACAAATTGTCACTTACCATCAAAATCCTTCAAAACTAGAAATAGGAAAGTGGTAATTATAAGGAGATGAGAAGTAAACTAAGAAATGTCAACTTGAATGATATTTTTAACACAACAGAACTCTTACCTCAACTTATCAATAAAGATGGTACATTTGCAACCGAGTCAAAGGATAAGGCAAACTTTCAAATGAACAATTAATTTAACAAAAAATAACTCAAGAATACAATTGTCCTTCGAGAATGCCACAAAGAACTGGTTTATCCAGTTTTGAAATTGTTTAACTTGTCAATGGAAAGAGGTCAACATTTCCACAATATGGAAAAAAGGCAAATGTATAATAACCAATTAATAAATTGGAAAAGAAAATGCAAATTAACTGCAGACCTATATCACTGACATCCTGTGTTTTCTAACTTTTGAAAAAAATAATCTTTGCCCAAATATACAATTTCTTAAAAGATAATAACATAAGCCAATCTGGTTTTATCCCAAGTATACCAACTGTCTGACCTATACAGTTCTGAACTCGACCATTTGACTATGGAATTCAACTATGGTTGACATAGTTTACTCTTTTTGCACTGACAGTTCTAAGGATGAAATTGAAAGCGAGGGAATCACCCGAACATATATCCCTGTCATTATGCAAATACGAAGAAAACTCTGTTTTCGCAGATATATTAGTAGATCAGATTGGCCTAGATTTGCACCCATTTCCATTCTTTTCAAACCTTGTAGCAAAAGAAACCGTCCCTGTCCGGAATGTCCAAGACAGGAATGTGCTTTTCCGGAAACGTTAGTCCAACATTAAATAGTATAATTCCTATTTCAGACCTACAGTGTCATCAAAGGGGAAATATTCACACGTATTGGGTCATTGGACCGTTGTTTACTTCTTACAGTGTGTTTAAATATCAATTTGCTTACATGGACCTTAATGACATGTGTAGACAGTGTTGATATACTCCAAGCTAAATTTTTCTCACAGGCGTCAATTTACTCGACATGCAAAAATGATTTCACGAGTAATGTCTACATGTGAATGGGGTTTTTGTAAAAGGCCCTAAAGTAGCTCACATATAGTTTGATAATAAGCCAGATCATGATATTAGGCCAGATCATAACAGGACAGTCCATCTCTTGGCCACTATTCATCCACCATATCTCAGTAATCATGAGCAACTCCCCACGCTGACAAGACATAAAATGGCCCAGCAAGATTATTTTGTTTCAAATGTTGTAAGCTATCGTTCAGTTTTGTGTCCACTTTCTGTTATTAATGAGTTTCCAGCCACTTCACGAATGAGATTTCCAAACAGCATAGAAACTTCATCTATTCTTTGGGAGTAATGAATGAAGCATTTACCTTGACACAATTTATATATGACATTCCAACTCCCCCCCCCCCCCCCCTTTGAATGCGGGATTAATGTGGACAAAGAAGCACAGTATAAATGCGACCATGCACATTAATAAATTGAAATTAAAAATAAAATTGCTACTTTCAACATTATTGGCGTCACTGAAATTAGTAAATTACTATAATACTGGCCTGGCTGAAATATCCTAGTCTGAAAAGTACCTGTCCAAAATGCCATACCACCACATGCAATTTGCAGATGATTTGGGACGTTTTGAATTTCTAACCCTGACATATGTTATTTTTAATTTAGCCAGTTCTTCCTAAGCCGTATTTATACCTCAGCCTTTTTACATGACACCAGTCAAAGACCCAGCTCTAAAGCATGACTGACAGCATTTTGCACTTGGTATCTAGTTTAAAACTAACAGTGGTACATATTTACCACAAATGGCGTATATATTGTGGCGGTGTCTGTGTTACTAATTGGTTTAACTTTTCAGAAAGGGGGTTGGGCATTCAGTAAAGAACAGTTTCCTGTCAGCATAAAACGAATAATGATAATAAACGGCAGAACAAGGGTATTCAAAGATCGGTACATTGCAGACAAAAGACCAACCAGCCCGAGTAGCCTTTTGTCCGTGTGAAGGTATGTATCCCTGATGCTGAGAAGAGGTTTCACGTCTTTCTATCATTATTAAAACAATTTTATCAGTTAGACCAGTAGTCAGTTCAACCAGGGGATGTCCACGGGAGTATTTTCATAGACAGGAAAATTAGTTGAAAAAAAAAATTGGATTACAAGGATGGAATAAAAAAAATTAGGAGTGGATTGATGTAACAAGGAATAGGCCTAGTTAACTTGTAAAAAAATACTATTTTAGTAAATCAATAAAAGAGAAATTGTTTACAACACCTTCATCCACTCGTTCAATGCTCAAAAATACATTTAAAAGCTGTCGATTGGTTGATTATTTTCATTTACGATGTCATGCTCGAAAGCTTTGATAAGATCATGTGCCTGTTCAATGTTAGTGACAGTAACGTTCAGGTTGTCATTTTTTCATGCAAATATTGCTGTCCTGGACTTCCCGGCTGTCTCAAGTAGTCCAAACCGAAACAAAAAGGCCGAAATGACTAAGTTTTACACTGAGGGCCTCGTCTATGATCGCGGCAGTGGCGCCAATTAGTTTCTGATATCGTAATTCTCATGTGCTCTTAAATGTTAAGGAGCTACTTTATATTAGGAGTCGTTAAGAAGTGCTTTCCGATATTCTAAGAAATGTAAGTTTCTCTGTTCCCATTTCTCATACATTCCTATATGCTGCCTTATTCATATAACATTTGATATGGTAATAATATACACTGTTCCTTTGCAATCATAATACACTGTGTAAATGTATCATAGATTGAATATATTAAAACATTTTACATACCAATGGTGACTGGTTTACAGCCACTCCAATGCACGGATACTTCCTGTAGATCTGAGAACCACAGATTTTGTATGGGCGCTTGGGTTATCAGACAGTAATGATCAGGTCTTTTTATTTATTTTTTTTTTTTTTCATTAAAGGGACCAAATCACCTGTCTGACCTTTATAAACAAAAGGTAATCCCTTTGAGCTTTTATTAAAATAGGCAAGAAAGCGTGGATATCACCTCACACAGGCTGCTTGTTTTGCTTATTTCAACGTGTTAATAATATGTGGGGACCCGCAAAAAAAAAACCAAATTCAACAAGGGGATCTGGCAGCAAGTCAAATAAGACAGAGCTTTTCAAATGGCGTTTTGCAACAAGTGACCTTCCTTCCTCCGCAAATATGTGACCAACAAACCTTAGGTTACATGTTTATCCCGTTTGTCAACATTACTGTGTTTACAAACATATTGTTGATAAACAAGTTCATACATCCTTCATGAAGGCCTCATAAGAACTTTTCGCAATCAAAATTACCCTCAGATCATTAATATATACTCAGAGGAAGCCAGAAATCACAGGAATTCTTTTTCAAAAGGTTAGTAAAAGGGCAGCTTTAAAGAATATCACGAAATCGTCATATATTTGTATTCATATTCATGAAATTAAAGCGGTATTTTAAAGATGAAAAAATAAAAGAGGTGAAAAAAAATATGAAAAAGTGGCTGCGCGGTTTGAACCGAGGACCCCGTCTTGAGAAAGACATAGTTCCATATAACAGATTTTCTTCAGGCCCATGGTTTTTAATTGTTAACTTTTCCACAGCCGAGGCCTGCCGTGGCCTTCTTAAAAGTATTCAATAAAAAATGTTTTTTTCCGGAACATCTTCCGGTTTCCAAGAAGATTTTTCATGGACCTCTCTGGATGTCAAGTCAGAAGATTCAAGGTCTAGCGGTTACGATTTGTGCCATGTTAACGGACAGACGACAAGACTACCGGACGGACGACGGACAAAGAGTGATTGCTAAAGCTCAGATGACTTACAGTCAGCTGAGCTGATAAAATTGTGCATGTGTGAAATCCGTGCACGTGTAGAGAATTGCGAACCTCTCATGCCTTATTGAGAAACTGATAGAGCTTGTACGCAGGAACGAGTGTCTATACAACCCTCGAGCAGCTGACCACAAGGATGCTATAAAAGTAGCAAACATTTGGACAAGCATAGCTAAGATACTGGATGTCCCGGGAATGAGTGGTCATTAAAGTTAAGTTTAGACTTTTGGATATAGCCATATGCACAAAAACATGGACACTTACATACTGGCACCCACGTGTTTGCTTACAATTATTTACGTAAAATATTACTATGACAAAATTCACATTCTCTCTCTCTCTCTCTCTCTCTCTCTCTATATATATATATATATATATATTATATTGTATAGAATACACTATATTTATATCTTTATATAGCTTAAGATATTTTATTTTTATTTAAATATGTATTGGTATTATGATCTAAACATGTCCTCCTTGCAGTTTCAGAAGAGGCACGCGAAAGGGTATCCGCAAGAATTAACGTTTACGTACTTATAGAAACAGTTATTTTACTATGGAGCGTACGTACGTCTTTTACGGATACATGGAAGCACAGCTTAAAGCAATGATAGCACATATAGTTACCACATTCATATCTGTAGCCTCCAGGGAAACCATCGACTGTGCACCTGCCTTTCTTAAATAGAATAAAGTGTAATGTAGGATGACAGGTAAGGTTTCTATAGCAATGAATACACAATAGGGTTTCGTGCCGCATTCATTCCAAGATGATTGACACTCCGGTTCACTTGCTAAGTCGAATTTACAATTACATTCAATTCAATAAAAAATAATTTAGATCCTAATCCCGGAGTACTAACACATGTGGAATTGGTACAGTTTTTTTCCCTTTCATACACAAAACGTTTGCACACCGATTTGGACAAAGCGGTTTGGCTAAACGGTTTGGTGCGTTTACACGGGCATCTCTCACCAATGCGTGTTATGTACATTTCACATGTGGAACAATGTAACAACATGCTGACACGCAATCGCGTTGACCCAGTTGCTGCTTGAAAACAAAACTTGGTCCCAACCATTAAAGAACGTTCACACGTAAGCAAGGCGGATAAAACGATCCTCAATTCAAACCATTTCCTGAGCCTAGACGCATAATTAGTCCCCCGATACGCTACCGAAAATGTTGAGTACATGCAAATACACCAGTGTCCAAACCTGAGGCCGCGCTGCGCCGCGCTGCAAAACAAAGCTAAAAAAGTTTAACTTTCTTCGCTTGCAGGGCCGGAAAAATGCCAAGCAATATTCAGCATAGTACACGCAGCGGTGCAAAGCGCGGCGCGGCGTTCGGTGTGGCTAGTAGACTGGTACCCCGCTAGGAGACTGGTATCTGGGTCGGGTTTGACTACCGTGACAAATCCCTATTACACTTATGTTTATATGTAACCTTTAAAAATGAATAAGGGGTTAGAGATCATTTAAATTTCAGGTCGAAGTGCAATAGACAAGTTAAATAGCGTCCATTATTATATGTTCCTAATGATACATATACATATTATCATTGAATCCGCAAATTACTGCAGTGTTTGACTCAATAAACCATGCCAACTTGCACCCAAATTCGTTGTATAAAGAGCCAAATTAAAAATTTCTTAAAGTGTTACCAGACAGCAAATATTCGTCTAATGTCGTATAATCACTTCATATTAGCTTTATTTTATCATGTCTGGAGTGTTTCATGTTACTTTAATAGGTGTGTTAACGTCGGTTTACAGTTTCGAATACATTGGTAAGGTCTAAGGTTTCCCAACAAGATCAGTGCATTTCACCTTTTACAATTCTCACTGGTCTTCTTTGAGTAAAAAAAAAAAGTTCCCTAACTTTGCCGATCAATGTAAATTATGCTTAAATCTAGGGAGGCGTGATATTATCGATATATCGCGATAGGTTTCAATATCAGTATTTTCCTATATTTTTTTAAACGTGCCTAAAACTGATTTGTTTTGGTTAAAACCTTTCTGTTTAAATTTAGACATCTAAATAGGTTGGGTTTAATGAAAGCTTTAACTTGAAAGCCTCTATACTGTATTTAGACGTTGAGTAGGGACTTTTCAAATAGGCATGATATACCAGAGATTTGCATGTCTGCTCGAAGACTTGTTGGTATACGGGATAGATTTTGATACGCAAGAGGAAGAAGTGCTGAACGGGGTTATAAAAATTAAACGTTCATTAACACTCTCTTCTCATATCTTATAATAACTGGTTAAAGAACGGCAACATTGCAATGTGGTATACACTATACACTGCCGTAACTGTGCGCACAATCTGTCCCTCTTTGGTCTTAACCAGTCCAGAATTCTATAATTGCCAATTTATTTGCAAATGCAAGGCCTAGAGAGATTTTGATTTTACATGTTTCTTTGTACACTGCCAACAGTACATAGTGAGTAATGTTGCCATATTTCGAGTTTGAAATCAGCGGATCTGTATAATCTTTTATTGTGTCATTGTTATAATATAATGACAAATTTTTCATAATAAAAATATTAACATATAAACATGTAAATTTTATATTCAATAAAGAAGACACACTTGTTTCCTATAAATTTAATACAATGAAAATATCGCAATACGCATCGCTATATACGTTACCAAATATCGCGATACAAATTTGTAGGCGATACCTCGCCCTTCTAGTTAATAACATCAAAATAAGGCTTAAGACAACTTTTTAATCTTCCTACTTTGCTACTTCCACTTATGCACTTATTTAAAAGTTAATAAATTCACCATGAAGACAGAAATCAGCTGACTTAAAATTTGCATTTACCAAGAGACCGTTCCATCCCACATGAGTAGGCAATTCCTCATGTTCCTACTGGCAGTCTTTCCTGCTTAAAATGAGGTAAATATCACCCAAAAAAAACACAGCTTCCACCCTTGAGAGCTGCCTTGACCTATCAAGGCATGCTGCCAGTTACCCGAATATTTCCTATAAAACGGCTATTACCTGTTGAAATAGTGGTAGTATAAAAATTATTAATGCCTTGGTACTTTGATACAGATGACATTATCTCTATATAAATGACATTATCTCTATATAATATTATTTCGACCGCCAGGGCGCTCACAGACAATATATAAATGACATGGTTGAGAGTGACGGTTTATACACTGACAGTGAGATCGTTCTCGTCATTGACTGTACTGTCAATATAAATAACATTATTCATAAAGAGCGATTTGTTTGCCAAAATAAAAAAAAAATAATATATGCTTTTGCAAAAATAAGCGTCTCAATTTTCTCGCCAGGCCATTTTAGGGCATAATTCCGCTGCATAAATTCTTAGGAAAAAGCGCTCTCAGTCACCTCGTCAGGCTGACGTTTGCTAAGATTCACCGCAAACGGATAAATTTAATTGACACAAACCTTAGTTTAAAAGTTTACCACTTTAAACACCGTATGCTTCTTGAAAATACTCTTTGTCTCAACATGTCAGTTTGTAATTAATTAATACCAGCTCACTTCAGGTTGCCTGATATAATACGAATAGTCTAATAATCGCCATGTCTATGACGCAGTTGGTCAAATTTTCTCGTTTGCCGGCCTCTGTGCATCTTCGCTTGACATGTGCCACGGAGGGGCCACCGCGGGTCTGTGAACCAGAATATTTTTAGCTCAGCTGACCGTAAGTCATCTGAGCTTTAGCAATCACTCTTTGTCTGTCGTCTGTCCGGTCGTCTGTCCGTTAACAGGGCACAAATCGTATCCGCTCGATCTGGAATCTTCTAACTTTACATCCTGAGAAGTCCATGAAAAATCTCCTTGGAAATCTGGAATTAGGTCTCTGTTACCCATATTCTTCGAGTTATGGGGTTCCGAAGTATACCCCCCCCCCCCCCTCAAGAATAAAGGAAATTTTGATACAAAAGCTCAAATATCCGATCAACTAATGCATTGATCACCATGATTCTTTGCATTGATATTGATTATTGTAACATCAGTTTCTGCAGACTGGTGGCGCCACCTGTATTTTTAAAGAATTTTTACGATTTTTTTCTCTATTTTTGAGACCTTAAAAGATGCGGTCATCTGTTAACAGGGCAAAAATCGTAACGACTTGACATAGCATCTCGTTTCTTGACATGCAGGATGGTCCATGAAAAGTCTCCTTGAAACCTAAAACGAGGTCTCTGTCACCAATATTGTTGGAGGTATGGGGCATATAAATACCCCCCCCCCCCCCCCTCCCCCAACAAAATGGAAAATTTGATACCCAAGAAGGGCACAAATTATAACCATTGGAACTAAGATCTTCTATTTTGACATCCAGGGAGGTCCATGAAAAGTCTTCTTGGAAATCTGCGATAAGGTCTCTGTTAACCATATTCTTTAAGCTATGGGGCTTATAAACAACCCCCCGAATTACTGAAAATTTCATCCCACAGCAGGGCACAAATCAAAACCATTGCACCTAAAATCTTCATACTTTACATCCAGAGAGGTCCATGAAAAAACTCCTTGGAAATCTGAAATTAAGTCTCTGTTACCCGTATTCTTCGAGCTATGGGGTTCCGAAGTAACCCCAAGAATAATGGAAATTTTGATACAAAAGCTCAAGTAACTAATCCACTGATCACCATGATTCTTTGCATTGAAATGGATCATGGAGTGTTTCATCCGGTTCTGCAGACTGGTGGCGCCACCTGTATTTTTTTTCGATTTTTTTTTCGATTTTTTCCCCTCTATTTTTGATACCTTTAAAGATGCGGTCATCTGTAAACGGCACAAATTGTAACGACTGGACCTAGAATCTTGTATCTTGACATGCAGGTGGCCCTTGTAATGTCTCCATTGAATCCTAAAATTAGGTCTCTGTTACCCATGTTCTTGGAGCTATTTGGTTATGAAGTACCCCCCCCCCCCCCTCCACCACCAAATAATGGAAAATTTGATACAAAAGCTCAAGTATCTGAACAACTAATGCATTGATCACCATGATTCTTTGCATTGATATTGTTCATGGAGTGTTCCATCAGGTTCTGCAGACAGGTGGCACCACCTGTGATTTTTCGATTTTTTACGATTTTTTTCCTCTATTTTTAAGACCTTTAGAGATGTGGTCATCTGTTAACAGGACACAAATCGTAACGACTGGACCTAGAATTTTGTATCTTGACATGCAGGGAGGCCAATGAAAAGTCTCTTGTAAACCTAAAATTAGTCTTTGTCACCCATATTGTTGGATATATGGGGCTTATAGCCATGACAACATGACACTCAGGCCTTCGGAAATAAACTGATAGGGCCTGGAGTCATGATGGCAGTCACAACAGAACGCCCATTCTAAGGGTCGGATCAAAATATTTCCTGTCTGGTATTATTTTGCATCACAGGATTATATGGTCGTATTATATGTGCTTAATATCGAAGAAAAAGTGTTGTTACACAAAAATAATTACATCTATTACCTCCTGTCATCACTGTGGCACCGATTCACGTGAAGCGGTACTTCTCGTTCGAAACTGAAGTTACATGACGGGGTCGTGTATGTAAACTTGGAAGTCGGAAGCCGGAAACTGATGAATTGTTTTTAAAATAATGCCGTTTAAAGCATATACAAAATGCTAACGCTTAAATACCGTTTTGCATTTTCCCAATAAAATAAGATCTTTACTATCATTCTGTGAACAATTTTAGTTATCCATTATTTGATCTGAAAGTTATGGAAGATTTTGTGCTCGGAAGCCATCTCGGAAGTCACTCAGAAGTGCTGGGATGTGATTCAAATGTGTGTAACTCGGAAGTCACAGAGACGCACTGGTTAACTTGTGGTCAGTTCAGAGCCACAGCCCAAATACAGTTTCAGTATAATTATAGTTGCATGCATATATTTAAATTGCTTATGCATGATTCTGCGTGTATGATACATAATCGGAAAACTATGTTCTTATTTTTTTGTTTTGTAAATTTATAATAAATGTAAACATATATGTGGGTGTACTTTCACGTAATATATTTCACCCCATGAAATATATTAATTAAATCTAGATATTTATATTTACATGGGCAGGGCATGGGAGGAGATGATTTAATTTTTAAAATATACAATGTAAAGAAGACATTTTGAGGCACCTTGAACAAAATATTATGAGGATTTTCTGTTCAGCAACTTTTCTCCTACATGTTTTTGAACAATGTATTCAACCTTTAGGTTGTTGGGCTTTAATATTTATAATTCTATAAAATTACGGTAAAAACTGAAAAATCAAAATATTCAATAGTTCGTAACATGTTAATGTCAATGATGAAATGCGCGTCTATACTTTTATAACTTGCAAAATGTCACCTTTTAAATGTAGTACTCGTTGTTTAAATAATTGATATGTTTAAGTCTTATAACAATCTTTGCATTTTACCGACTTTTTTTTATCTGTGAGCGCACAGGCTCGGACAGCAGAGCACAGTGCGTGAGTCTGAGTATCAGCCGAGGAGCCGTGTTTTGACCGAGAAAAGTGACATGTGATAACGGAAAGACTCCATCTCTCAATATACTATTGTATTTTTGGATGCTCTCTAAGTGGAGTAAATCACAGAGTTGTTTATTAATATCGCCAACTAATGAACTGGAAAGTAATAAATATAATAATGAAATTGCTAGGGAATAAAAAGGTAATCTGAAAAAGAAATAAAAATTGATTACGAATAAAAGGGAAAAGAACTCGATAAAATGAGAGATATTACGTCTGAACAGGCTGGATTGCGCCCCCTATGGATGCACCACTGAATAATTAATATGGTATAATAAACCCTTATATGGCATTAAAATTACAGTTATAAATTACGATGTCATTCAATATAAAAAATATCGATTAAATATTGAATCGTTCTGCAAAAACAGGAACTATTGTTTTTATATTATCATAAAACGTTACAATCGGCATCACATCTATTTACACATGCATTGTGTATTTCTTTCTGTCAAGTTATTGTTAATGTTGATGTTTTCTTTTTAAAATTGCAGGATACGTCTGATGAAATCATTATCAAACAAATTATTGTAAAGCATCATGTATATTTTGCTATTTTGGCAAAATTTCAAAACATGAATGAAACAGGTCCCATTTACAGCAGGAACATATAGGGGAAAATATCACATTGTGATATATATATATATATATATATATATATATATATATATATATATATATATATAAATCAATGTGTGCAATCTGACCATGAAATGTAAAATATAAAATATTATCAATACCTTTAATTTTTCCATGTTTCCTCCATCATAAAATAACAGTAACAGCGTAAAATATTAATATAATCTTGTTTTACATAATGAAATAAAATATCAATATAATATATTACAAAAAAAAACAGCATAATGAATGTTACAAAACAGATTGAGTTATGAAAAATATGTCATATTGAAGAAATTGAACATGCTTGACACGTTTGCTGACGATATGATGACCAATTCATTAGCCATTACTGGCTTCCGAATTTTACACATTTGGACTCTAACCGAGCATTTCCCATAAAAAAATAGTCTACAACTGAGAATGGATAACTTTGATTTTTTACATAATGATATAATAGAACTTATTCTATCAATAAAAAAATAAAATGGTACTTTCCATTGATGTAGTAGCAATTTAAATTATGCTTCGATCATTGCTTCATTTTAAAAAAGTCCTTGCTTCCGACTTCGGACTTCCGAGTTTTACACATAGCCGTTTGGGAATCCCCTACCGGAAGTTATGATTCTCCCGCTGAAGCCGTGTAGACGAGTTTTTCGAGTAAAACCAGCCTCGGTATTAAAAACTGTTGCACGAATACACGAAATTCAACCGTGGATGTAATAATTATTATTTTCCCCAAGAGATATACGTCACTTTTTGTCTTAACTCAGGAAAATGACAGTTCGAGAAGTAGATGAAAATTAAAAAGTAGTGTCAGAAATGGCGCGCATATCTGCACATACTAGAATTGATGCGAACCCAATAGCTTGTACTGTCACCCCATCGTTCTTCAGTTCATCTAAAATCGACGTTTGGGATGACAGGCTGTCGCTATGGGGCTTATGGATATCCCCCCCCCCCCCCACACACACACCGAAAATAATGAAACATTTGATACCCAAGCAGGGCACAAATCATAACCATTGGACCTAGAATCTTCTTACTTCACATCCTGAGAGTTCCTCCAAAGTTCTCCTTAGAAACCTGAAATTAGGTCACGATGACCTATATTATATGATTTACAGGCCATGTTTGAGCACCCCAGAAATAATGCAAAATACGCACAAATTGCCAGATTCCTTAGGAACGGCTGGAAGTATTGTCATCAAATTTGGTGTGGTTATGGGTCTTGATGAACTTCAGCTAATATACATGAACTATGATGCCACCTACATTATCTTAATTAGTTGCCTGTGCAAGGACATGTTTTCAACATGCAAGTCGGCTGAGCGTCAGGACCCATGGGTCACTTGTTCAATGTGGCCGAGTCTCACTGGCGTACGAGCCTATGGCTAACGGAGTCATCAAATATTTCACTTTGTAGGCCTATATTGGTATCAAAACATATGAACGAAACATGCGTATAAAGATTCCGGTGACAACTTTGCAGAGACAGACGAACTCGCAATTCAAAAGAACATGATGAATATTCATTTAATATTATGCGGCAAATGAACCACTTTCTCAAACTTACTTTCCCGCCTTAAAAAAATGAATAAACGCGCAGGCGCATATGTTTACTACACATATCTTATTTGATTTCTTTTAGCATGTAGCCAATAGAGGACATTTATTCTTGCGCTCGAGGTAAACCACCTCGCGGGAAATGGATCCAGAAACGTCCAGGTCGTTTCCGTTTTTCGGGCAAAATGTCACAATGTACCAAAGGAAAAAGGGCATTAATGACTTTCAAACCAACTCAGAAGGTTTCTGATATCGCCCGTGACAGTGGTCAATTACCCGATTGCACTTCCATAGTCTGCGTCAAATTACAGCCGTGATTATAATAAAGTGGAGGAACACGGTAAGACATTTGGGAACCTGTTGGACTTCGACATAAAATTTCTCAAGTTTGAAAGCGTAGCCCTGAAGCTCGACAGGACGACGCCAGCACTGATTCTGCTTCATAACCGCCAAACGCATTCGAGATGCTAATGGCAAGGCCAACGACCTTTCCAGCCAGAAAAAAACTAACGGGTAAGAAAGATCCCCCTAAATCGCAGAAAATACAGGCCTAATACGTGTCATAATTTACTTTAATATTAAATGTAAAATGTAGATCCATATAGAAGAGCCTGTTGCCATATCCACTCACTTATTTTTTATTGATTATTGAAAGCTATTGCTTTCCTATATGTTTGAATTTATTCACCCCCACCATCTTTTAAATAGGGATTTTTATACATTTTACATTCGTGGATTGACATAATCTGGTCTGTACTTCTGCTGTTTAAAAATTTAATCGATTTCTAGGAAAACGAGCACAACTCCTTCCCCCTCACATAATATGCATGTATTTTGCAGCACTGGACACAAGGGTCTGAACTGGAAGGATGAACTGTACAACGATTTGGTTGACCATTTTGAGCATAGGGACCTAATGTTCAGCATGTCAACAGTTGGAACTGAAGGCCATTATATCTTACAGGTGACTGTTTAAAAACTATTGCCAAGCTTATAGCTGTTTGGTGAAATGAAGGAACCAATTGAACAAGACTTAAAAAGCCTTGCATAGCAAATGTGTGTATATGTACCTTTATGAAGGTTAATATGCCCAGCGTTATAGTTTGTAGACGAAGAAATGGGAACACTTCACTATATCCGCCAGAATAAACAATTTTGTACACTTTGAATTTTGTAGCTGATGAATTTATATCATTACATTCAATCGCATAATTCACAGGCAGCAGATTTCCTGTTATTAAGCGCAAGCTCCAGCCTTGTACCCTTACAGTCCTTACACAGTGGTAGTAGTCTTGAACTTTTGTTTGAAGTCAAGGTCAACTTCTCGACAACACATGCAACAAATGTCCTTGACACCATCGTGTCATTGCTGTAAACAACCCTTAGTTTCTCTCATTCAACACGGGTCGTGAAGAATCTTGCATTCTGTGCAGTATACATAACTGCATCTGCAACTGGTACAAGTGTATCCTAACCATCATAACTATATTTTATTTTATTTCGTATAGCGCTATTTTTACACGTATGTTTCAAAATGCTTTACAACTAAAACATCATACTTAAAAATAGAACCACATATTTACTAAATTATCAATGACAATAAAAAGCTAAAATAGTTATATCAGTAAAAAAATAAAAATATTTAGGTATAGTATTTTCTAAAAAGGTAAGTTTTAACGTCCTTCTTAAATTGTTCAATACGTGATACTGCTTTCAGTTCTTCTGGAATGCTATTCCATAGCTCTGGACCACAAACACTGAAAGATCGCGAAGCAAAAGTTTTCCGTTTTGTAGGGGGTACTACGAGCCTTCTTACACCCCTGTCAGATCTAAGCCCTAATCTGCCTGGTTTCTGTACCTCTATCAATTTCTTAAGGTAATCTGGTGCAGTTCCTTCTAAGCATTTGAAGACAACGGTCAAGACTTTATGTTCTATGCGAGCACGAATAGGTAACCAGTGTAATGCCTTACGAGCTTCCGTTGCACTTTCGTATTTTTCCTTGTTTAATACTAATTTTGCTGCAATGTTTTGCACACGTTGTAGCTTTTTTATTGATCTTTCTGGTAAACCAAATAAAATTCCATTGCAATAGTCAAGGTGAGACATGACTAGTCCACGAACTAATGTGTGGGTTGCTTCCATCGTGAGTATGGATCTGATCTGCTTCATTCTATGAATATTATGCATTGCAGTTCTACATTTCAATGAAATGTGATGTTTGAAATTTAGCTGCTTGTCCAGCCAAGCTCCCAAGTATTTAATATTATCTGAAAGTTCAACGTGTTCTCCGTTTACATTTAACTGAGATGATGTGCATTTTGACAACTGTCTATTGTTACCAAACATAATGAATTCTGTCTTGGAATTATTCATTTTCAGTCTGAGTCCATCCACGTTTTAATGTCTTTCGCACAAGTTTCCAGTTTTCGGATTGTGGCGTTCTCTGCTTGACGATTGTTAGCACTGAATGAACAGTTAATTGCATGGTCATCTGCATATCCATGAAGTTGGATATCTCCTGGAATAACTTCCTGTATTGTACTGGCATACGCCAGATAAAGGATTGGCCCTGCACAGCTTCCTTGAGGAACCGAAAAAGTTAGGTCCATATTCCTTGAAAACTTCTCACCTATTTTCACTTTACATGATCTGGGTCTTAGGTAACTGTCAAACCATTCCAGAACTTTTCCATTACCGAATTTATTGTATAGCACTTCTAATAAAATTGAGTGGTCAACCGTGTCAAAAGCGGCTGACAAATCTATTGCCATCATTGCTGTAATTTCCTGACGTTCCATCGCCCATAATATGTCGTTAGTCAGTTTGATTAGTGCAGTTTCACACGAGTAATTAGCTCTGTATGCTGACTGATAATCTGGCATTAATTCTTGACTCTTAGTATGTTGATTAAATTCAGACAAGGCTGCTTTCTCGAGTACTTTTGATAAAAATGGTAAATTACTCACAGGTCTGTAATTTGAAGATATCAATTCAAGACCAGTTTTTTTCAGAAGGGGACATACTATAGCCTCCTTCCAACTTCTAGGAAATCTCCCTTCAACCAGTGAAATGTTAATAATGTCTGTTATTTTTCCGATCACTGCTGGAAGCATTTTCTTCAGAAGAATAGTTGGCAGTGCATCTGTTTCACAGCTCGTACTTGGCAAACTATTGATAATGGCTGTAACATCTCTCTGAGACAGAGGCCTGAAATTATTTAAAGATTTTACATCTTTTCTTCTAGGCTGATAATGTGGAAATTTGTCCAGACTTGATCTTATTTTGTTTATTTTACTCAGGAAAAAGTCGGCAAATTGGTTTGCTAGGTCCTCATCACATAGCCCCTTTGGCAGTGGATTGTCTTTATTAACACCTGTAATCTCAGTGACAAGCTTGTATAGTTTCTTTGTGTTATCTCCGCATTCTTGTATCTTTTCACTTAGTGTTTTTATTTTTGATAATTTAAGCATGTTGTTATATTTCGCCCGTTCTAATTTTAGAGCTTTCAATGTAAAATCTGTCCTGTATTTTTTCCACAACCTCTCCCTGCGTCTTAGTTTTCTTTTTTGTTCTTTAATGTCCTCATTATACCATGGATACTTCTTTCTGTTGGTTAATTTCTTAGCTTTAAGTGGGGCATGTTTGTCCAGAATGACACGGAAATCACTTTCTAACTTGTTTACTAATATGTCAATGTCACTTTTTTTATCAGACAATGTGATTTCATTTAGATCCTTTTCCATCTCTGTTGTGTTTATTTCATTTAACTTTCTATAGTAACACACCTGTGATGTGATGTCATCTTTTGGAGTTGTAAATTCACAGACTACAGCACGATGATCGGAAATAAAAGGTCCAGGTACACATTTGGTCACTCTGATATTACTGCCCGCCTCAGTGATTACCACATCTAATATGTTGCCAGCTGTATGAGTATAGAAATCCACGTGCTGTGTGAGGCCTAGGGCACACAGTGTATCCCTTAGAATTTCAGCATCATGATCATGTTCATCATTTAAATGTATGTTTAAATCTCCCATGAAAATGTTGTTCGAGTCTGAGATAATCATGAGATACATCAGTCTCTTTTGCCTGAATTCGCTCACTGCTTTCACTTGTCTCTGGGACTTCTCTGCCGTGGCCCTTTGGTCATTTGCTTCAGACTCTTCAGATCTTTTCTTCACTACTTTTGGATACAGATGAAGTACCTTCTCTTGAAAACCGACCAGTGTCTTTGCTCGATAAGCCTTCGTTATACCCTGCCCGGGTTTTAGCTTTTTATCTTGACTAGTACAGTGGTTTCAGACTGCTTTTTCCTTTTTTGGGCCATTTTTGTCTGCTGCCACATGCAGGCTAGGACGATCTTTTTCCGCAGTGTCTTTGTTTCTGATCTCTTTGTACTCCCTGTAGTGCCTACCATCTTTATCTAAAACAAGGTTTTGTAGCCATGAAAGTCTCTCTCTTGATATTCTGGCTTGAGAGCTACATTCCAGTTCAGTGTATTTTCTGATTTAGGAAGTATAGTGTCTTTCTCTAGCATGCTAGCTAAGCCATGTCTGATAAGAAATAGACTTCTTAGTATGTGCTTTTTGCAACTTGGTGGTGTCTAGTTCTGGAAAGATTGATTTAAATTCCTTCTTGAGGTCGTTCATTTCCTCTTCAGACACCGAGTCTCTTGTTGTAATTGGCACCTCTTTAAACTTTAATTTCTCAAAGTGGCCAGCATGATGTGTTTTTTTTTCACTGACGAAACAGATTCCACCCAATGTGCTCGCAGGGTAGGATGTTCTTTCTTTGCCAACTCCCGTATCCCGGCAAAACTATTGGCTAACTCCATCAATGCCTCGGTTTCTTCGTTTGACTAGTCTCTTTCTCTTTCTGAGCATTTCTTTAGACCAAGGTACAGTATCGACATTACCCTCTCAGCTGGATTGACCCAGCTGTGACCAAGCGCACATCTTGCAAGTATGACCATGTCAAAATCAAGCTTCCTGAATAGGGTTATTGTTGTACACAATAATTTTCAAGGGGTTCTTCTTATCTGTTCTTCCATCAGAAAAACTCGTGAAGACTAATGGATTGCCAAGATTGGCTTGTATCATGCCAACCAACACAGCTGCATGTCTAAATGGACAGAACATCTCGAAACTTAGTCATTCAATATAGTTGTAACTTTCCCATTCACAAAGGATTTGCCAGCACTTTCTTGAACTTGCAGGTACACCGAGGGAGTCAAGCTGAAATTTTAAATATCGTGATCTAAGGCCAACAGGTAACAGGTCTGTTTTGGTGCGATGGTTTTTACCCTCTAACTCCAGTGGAGACTGTTCTCTTTTTTCTTTTTTTTTTCTTTATCTATAGAGCCTATATAATAAATAAGATATACCGCCTTATTTCCCGCTTTTATAATTTATTTGATGAATTTGGAATTTCTGACTCAAAGGTAAATTTTTGCTCTTTTTGAACGTTCCTGTTGCTTAGAAAAAAAATTTTACTATCAATCCCGGTAATAGTGGCCTGGTATGCCCGTCCCTGATAGGCGGCTTCAACTGACTGGCCCACTTCATATTCATTGAAGTCAATGCGTGGTTTCTGTGTGATTTTTGGAAACACTGTATATATTTGTTTTATCCAAAATAATCAAATAAGATTAAATGAAAAATATATAAGCATTTAACGATTGATAAAAAATAGAGAGTTGACGTAAAGGTAACTTTATTCCTGTGCTGTCATATTATGTGAATGGAAATAATTGTAATTTTTTCAATTTATTTTGATAATTTCTGTGTGTAAACCTTACAAATATGTAACCTATTCTTAATGTTTATACAAATGAATTATGGTCACAGACTGTAACAGGAATGATTAGAACTCAAAAATAATATAACTGACCTTGATAGAAGTTATACAGATAACTGAGGAGGTATTATCCTCCCTGTCAAGAAGAGCATACATTCTTTCTCCTCTCCTGCTTGTCATGGTAGTTGGTGAAGAAACACACTCTAAATGAGAAATAATTTATTTAATTTAGAATATGAAATTTTACTTAATAAAATGTTGTGCTGTATATCATTTTATATATATATATATATATATATATATATATATATATATTCGGTTAACTCATTTGAATAAAATATAAAAAAAATAAATAAAATGAAAACATGTATAAAGAGTTATGTGCTATTCCATATATTAACAATGATTAATAATATTATATTTATAAATGCTGATAATGATAATATTAATAAAAATAATGTTCAAATCCATAAGTAGTTGTATTGGTATGTTACACAGCATCATAATTTCAATCTATCAGTATGTATTGTATTTAGGTATGTATTACTGCATCAGCGTTCCCCTTTGCTCTTGCAGAGCCTTTGGCATAAACGAAACAATCAAACAAGACCCTGTCCTCTCAAGTTGTTTGTTCTGATTATGAATTTTGTTACAATTGATATTATAGCATATTAGAAATTTTCAGCATGAAAGGATGTACTATGTTCCAATTTAATCAGTACATTGTTTTTATTAAATATGTCTTATGGCAAAATGAGCCGCTACCTGTCTGGAACCCCAGAAGTCCTAGACAATATGGCGGCACACTGTCTGGCAGACGACACCATTTTGACGTGTACTCGAGCTAGAAAGGTTACTGCCCACTTAGGACCGCCTCTTATCGTTGTTGCTAGGTTACGAGTAAATAATAAATTGCGTCCCTTTCATTCGCGTGACTCGGGATTCTTCTGTAATCATACGGTATCCACCGAGAATACGGCGAAGTGTTCAGTCATTGGTCAGATAGGTTCGGCCGACTTCGTTCAGCGTGAGAACTGGAAACCCCCTTGAACTACATATGCTAATGAGCCTAAACAAGGTCACGTTAACAAACAACCACACGATTATTTCACGGCGAGCAGACGGCCCGAGATCCTAAAGAAAATATTCAGTAAACACCTGTAGCAAGTCACCATCACAACAAGAGTGTAAAGGTAAGTTTTAAAAGGGATAATTTATGATGAATGATGGCTTTATCGGCAATTGCTAATTTATTTGCCGGGTCAATGGTATCACTATTATGTATTAACGTGTCAAATGTCACGGCGACCGACCTCCGTGACAACGGCAGGGGAGGAGTAGGCCTACGTCGTACTGTATGTACTACATTTGATACTATGATGAATTTTATTTTATTAAGAGAAAATGACGCATGAAAATTGTGAAATTAACATCTTGATTTTGGCAATATCCGTTCGACTATTGGCAACCCTTCCAACATACAAATGGACTAAACTGATTGTCTGATGACAGGATAGAAAATAAGAAGAGTATTGAAGAGTTTTTACCAACACATTTTGTAAACAACAATTACCGACACATTTTGTACACAACAATTACTCTATCTGTAATTTGTATTTATAAATACATATTGTTGTCGTACACAAAGTTATACAAATTTCCTCTATTTCTAAAAAAAACATTTTATTATTCCATTACCAGACCTTAAATTACTTTCTGTATTCCTGCAATATTCCTATATGAGACAGACTAATTACAATAAATCAGAATATAAATACAGGCCTATATTGCACCCTTGGATAAAAAAATATAAAATTTTACCACTGACAGTGTTGGTTTTCATCTTTTCCACTTATATTTCTTTAAAAGAACTTAACATTTTATATAAAGATTTCAGTTTCTGCATTATTCAAAATATTAGAAAACAAGTTTAAACTTTAAATTACAAATAAATTTATTAAATAAATTTATTTAGTGGTATTAACTTTTTATTCAGTAATACTCAAAATTTTATTTAATATACCTGACAGATAGTGTTAGGGCATGAGGTACTCCCAAACTGCAAAGTATCTGGTATGACAGCTGTATAATTATATTTGTTGTCTAATGTACAATGAAATTATATAGCCTTGTCTGGATTTTCAGTTACTAACGTCCATATAAGCTGCATCTTCCTGATAATAAGCACTAATCTACAAAAAAAAAAACATTTTAGCTCAGCTGACTGAAAGTCATCAACAAAGTCAAAATGACCATTTTTTGGTTTGTTAGGACAACTTGGGAGGTCTTACTGTATGTAGAATTTTGGATTCGTAGGTCAAAAGGTTTCAAAATGTCACCTGTTAACGGACAGACGGACAAAGGACCATCACTACAGCTCAGATGACTTATAGTCAGTTGAGCTAAAAATGCAATCAATTTAATTGCTTCAGTTTGAAAGACAACAACCAATGATCGATTTAAGCAAAACATCTGTGTCCTTAATAGTAATTAATACGTACCAGTCCAGTCTTTTGGTACATGTGTATGGTTTAAGACTGCGTTAGATGTTACCAAATATGGAGTGTCCGTGCAATTTACACAATTGCTTAGTTTTTTATATATATTTATATATTTAAAGTTTTTACAGTATGATTTCAGTTTGCTTTTATATTTATCAGTATATTTCCAGTATGATGGTAAAATTAGCAATCTTTTTCCAGTACATTTCCAGTACAATCCTTTGGTAAACATTATATTTCCAGTACTATGATAATATTCACAATCTTTTACAGTACATATCCAGTACTATGTTAAAATTCACAATGTTTTTACAGTATATTTCCAGCACTGAGCAAATGTTGTTGAAGTTTTTACAGTACGATTTCAGTACACTCCCTCTGTAATATCACAATGTGAAAACTGCTTAGTTTTTCCAGTATATTTACAGCATGTTCATGCAGTACAAAAACAGTATTACCACATAATCCAGTATAATTTCAGTAAAAAGTACCAGCATTGAATGTGTGTATGCTGAAACCACACTTACCTTTCCAGCATGAAAACAGCACATAGACAAAATTTGCATATCCTGTGCAGCGGTGAATAATTGTTGTTACAGCATGATTTTAGTACGTACTCGATTTTACAGTACATACTGTTTTCGGTAAGGGTGGCCAACCGTGAAAATCTCACTGCCTCGGCTGAGTTTTCAAACTCGAGATTTCTCAGCTTGGAGCCCTGAACATTCACCATATATTACAGAAGCAGGTGGTCAAATTAGGCTGGTCAGCGTGAATGTTTTTGGTTCACCAAATGGTTGTCTGCTTTTACAGTTAGTCTTAGAAGACATGTGGTCTTTTAGACATGTTCCACTCTATATACAAATATATGCATGCTGTTTGGAATAGTGATACACTGGTGTACCTACATGTACATGCTATACAAATGCGAATATTGTATTGGTACTGTAAATTGTCCCTCTATAAATGTGTGGATGATATGTGCTCCCCCATTGGGAAGAAATACCATTGGGAATTATGTGAATAAGTCGAGTGAATGAAAATATAAGTATAAAACAAGCGTATAGTGCATCTAATTGACTAATTATGTATAAATAATGTTTTTCAATGTTTAGAAATAACTTGTAGGTAATGAATCTTTAAAAAATGTTATCTATCAAAGATATTGACTCTGAATCTAAACTTTGTACAGGAATCATAGGCCTTTCAGGGAAAACACAGCGATAGAGAACATGTTTAAGATAATGTATCATTGAAGCCCTAGGTGTGCTTCTGTGTGTGTGTGTATATATATATATATAAATATATATATATATATAATTATATATATATTGTTACGTGGGGGTGTTACGGGGTGACATAAAAGCGGACCGAACTGTCTCGCTAGTGAGGCTTGCTTTGCTATCGAAGCGGTTGGAACGCCGGACTTGTGCGCCACCAACATGGGTTCGAATCCGGGATCGGCTCAATGTTTTCCCCTCAACAACTGTCTTCTTAACAAAAATGGGGCTCGTCCGACGTGACTGTAAACTTTGTGGCCCAGGGAATAAGCTCACCAAAGGGTGACTCCTGGGATAATTAGTCTTGTTCTGATAGCAGAACGCTCTTAAGAAGGGGTTTGTAACGGGGTGACGTAAAAGCGGACCAAACTGTCTCGCTAGGGAAGCTTGCTTTTCTAGCGAAGCGGTTGGTACGCCGGACTTGTGCGCCACCGACATGAGTTCGAATCCAAGATCGGCCCAGAATTTTCCTCTGAGCAATTTGTCTTCGTTACAGTATATATACATTCTTTTGCCAATGACAATATATTAAAAATTGGTTTCTATACATCAGTATAGAATAATAATATACCTTTTGGGCAAGTGAATTTTTCAGTTAAACAAAAAAAAAGGTTCACTGTAAAAGATAAGAATGACCAGAATGATTAGAATGAGAGCCGTGGTACAAATTAAATTAAGTGCGGATCGCCGGCGGAGTACCGTCACGAGAGGGTCTGGATGGTGAAAAAGCGCGCCAAAGTTGAATTTAAAGGTCTGAAAACCCGCGAAAGAGCGCATGACGGACATTGAGCTATGACAGACAGGTAAAATACGATATAATCTGAGAAAATCCAGAGGGGTATGCCTGGGATATTGAAATAAGGACCGAAATTGGACTGTGAAAAAAGTTTGTGCGGGGGACGTCAGAGTCCATTACCTGTTCTTTTTTTATACTATGTTTACATGGTTACGCCCCCATTTATCACCCATTGTTTACATGTAAATGACTATTGATAACGAGTGCCTATGATCAAGTGGAAGGACCTGTGACGAGTCACACGGCCCATAACAGTGACCGCCATACGCCTAATGCAGGGTTCAAAGTAATAAACTGCAAATAAGAAGAAAGTTCAGGTGTTCCATCATGATGCCTTGAAATCCTACAACTCTTCCTTTATCCACTCCCGGGCAATTAAAATGAGGGCTAAAATTCAGAAGTATTAACACTAAAGCTAATGATTCCCTATGAACCTGATCATCAATATATCTAGCAAGGTTTTATTTCCGGTCAACTATTCAACTAACTTGTCCCTCATATTTTTCCTGCCTGCTAACAGATGTTATCGCTTGAGTGATTGTAATGTAGTTGAATTAGCTTTGTGATTATGTGGTACCTATGTAACAAATAATATAATGTAGCTGTGATGAAAATAAGCAGCATCTTTTTGAAAAATGACATTTTGGTATAGGGAGAAGCCAGCTGACCGTGACCAGCAATACAGGTGCAGCAAGTGTTCCTTTCAAGAAAGGAAAGCCCGGGTCACGTTGCATTATCGCCATGTGGCCGTGACATTGGTGCCTTACTTTTGCAAACTCTACGGATTTAAGGGGCAGGCCCGGCAAGAGATAGACAACCACTGCAGTAAACAAAACCCTGAATGCCCTGAGGGAGGTGTTACCAACTCGTCCCCATATTAGATGACGTTTGGCCGACACAAGACAGCAGACATAAAACAGGTCCTGGTCGGCTCGACTCCAGCACCATCACCAGCGGCATCCACAACTTCGGGGGTGTCAAGTGAGGCCAACCCCAATGTGTCGGAGTCCAGCACCAACAAGCCACAGACAGCTCCAAGACCCACCCGAATCCCAATGTGCTGAGAGTGCCTGACCACCATTGGCTGTATAGTTGCCTCCAAAGGGGACCCCACACTCAGATCAGCGGTCCAGTGTTAAGACCCAGATTGTGGCCACCAACCTAAATCTAGATCAGGAAGCAAAGACCTCCTCCACCAACCAGGCTGTCCATCGCATGGAGGTGGAGATCTGCCAAATCCGAAAAGTCCTGGCGACTCAAGCCAATCCTCTACTGGTTAAGTCCACCCAGGTCATTTAGGCATAACATCAAGCAAGACCAGGATCCAGGATTTAAGAAAAGTGGGGTCAAACCCAGGAGGACAAATGAAAATCCTAAAAAAAAGGTCATCAGATTCGGAAAGGGGGGGGGGGGGGGTGTCCAGACCGCATAATTTCGTCTAAACCCTTTAAAAACGTTACTTTGGGTAAAAAGGGGGGAGGTCCGGACCCCCCCCCCCCCCCCGGGGATCCGTGTCTGCACTGGCGGATGCCTAAAAAATATAAATGACAACAATAATGTCTCTGCGTGAGCGAATTTTCCCGATGACATCCAAGTCTGAGCAGTTCAGTGGAATGATGCAGATGAGGGCGCTGCAGATGCCCTGGCAAGACAACTGTAGCAACTCCTGTCTAGATTATTACGTATCAAGATGAAGAATTGGACAACTTATGGGAAGACCACTTGTTTGGATCCGTCTCCTGCCTGTGATCCGAACCTGACCTGCCATGGGTGCCTATTACTGAACCTTCATTGCCACAGCCAGCCCAGATGACCACCTTAGCCAAGAGGATGACCCCCGGCGAGACGAACACCTCAAGCCAGATGACGACCCTCACCAAGATGCCCTCCTCGGCGGAAACGACTGTCTCGACCCCAGCCTCCGAGGTCACCATGCAGGGTCAAGAAAAGACCCGCAAAGAAAAGACGCAAACGTTAGAAACTGCAAAGTAAGGTCCAAATAACCAGTCGACGAAGGAATAGCCCAATGACAGTCATAAGGAGGATGGTTTATCGCAAAGTAGGTCTCGTGATGCAGAACCGGAGAAAGCAACCATAAAGCACCGACGGGAATGGCGTCTTGATAACAAAGGTTGGAATGGGAGGCCCAAGCCCAACTTATCGCAGGACCACGTACTGGGGGAAAATGGGACGACAGAGGCCTTGTCCACCTCATTAAGACTCAGTGACTTCACATTTTTTATTATTTGAATATGCTTATTTAGATAATTACAGTCCGTGATCTAATTTCTCGCCTACATTTTTCTCAAGTAACAGGTAATGTAACAGTGAAGTTTGACTACAACTATAACTTATCTATGTGTCTAAATTTCATTGAACCTGTAGCTTTATAAGTTTGTTCATATACAGTAAATGCAAATAGCTTGGTCTGTAACATAGCGAAATTATGTAATATCATCATATTATATCATTTCTGGGAGGAAATGGGGTCGGGGGGGGGGGGGGGGGTCACGGTTTATGAAACCGTTCCTAGAGATACCATATAACAAACATATGATGTTTAGGAATTTTAAATAAAATATGTTACCAGTGGTAATCAGAGTATAATTATTGTTTACCAACCTTTTCGATGCTAATGTTTTTCGTATTGACAGTGAATCAAGAGAACGATCTCAGGTTCAGTGTATAAACCGTTACACTCAGCCATGTCATTTAACGGTGGCCTGTGAGCGCCGTGACGGTCAAAATAATATTATATAGAGATAATGTCATCTGTATCAAAGTACTTAGGTTTTAATAATTTTTTATACTTCTAGTAATTTAACGGGTCATAGCCGTTTTATAGGAAATATTCGGGTAACTCGCAGCATGCAATCATGTGAGCACATTAGGTTATCACAGCTCAAGCGGCCGGAGCGATAGAGGAAATACGTAAAATACCATGGAATATAGAGACTCTTGGTCATCAGACCTTAAATATACCTCGCAGATGAATTCTATTGGTAATAGGATAGGTGTCATTCACAATAATATCCGATCAAACGGATATTATTGTGAATGACACCTATCCCATTGACAATAGAAATCATCTGCGAAAAAAAGTTACAAATCAGCTGTCCATCAATCGTTAACAACATGCCGGGGCTACTTTTAAGGTCGCAAGTAGATTAAATTCGTGAGGAGTTATTATCATGTGCTGATCAGGGGTCAAAATTAGAATCTTCAATATGGAAGATTATTGTTCATGTGAATGCTATCTCCTATTTTATAGGAGCAAACCTGTGAATATGTTTTCTTTTACAATCTTCAAACTTATTTCACGAATTGTTATTTTTAATTAGCAAGTGGATATCTGTGTGGTTGTTTTTCCAAACCCCACCGAGATTCAGGAAATTAATAAACCTTAAATAATTCTTTAGATAATTAAAGGATTAATAGTGATAAACCTTTGATAAATAAGGCAATCCTGACAAACCAAAATAACATTCATAACACACAGGTATGGCAGCAGAATGTCCAGGTCTGCCGAGTACCGGCGGGCCGGTTCCGCGAGACATACTTGCCTTTAAAAATACGGCTGACTGAAGTGATTTAAGAGCCTTCATTAAGTTGCCCTGATAATGGCAACTAGGAATATGATTCTGTATGCAAAGCGTCTTGGTCTTTACATCCTGGTGAGGTCAATAAAATTACTAGAATACCAGGCCAGTAAAACAAGAATAAGTACGAGCACGCATATACGTGCAACGGGTGGATTAGGGTCCGTGTAATGTTTATATAATATTTGAGCATTCATAAAGTGTGTATGAATATCCTAAGCATATATATTATATAATTATAGAATAAAAATTAGTCGAAATAGAGCAGTATGAAAACCATATACATAAATATAAAATCCAAAACGTTTTGCTTCCAAGGTCTTATTAGCGAACCTGTGAGCTTATGCGATGGTGCGGCGTCGTCCGTCGTCTCTACGATAACCGTAGCTATCTTAAAAACGGCAGAAGCTCGGATTTATTTTTTTTTTCTAACTGCATTTTCTTAGATTTTATAGGGAAAAAGCTAAAAAAAAACTTTAAAAATCTTCTTCTCCGAAACTGTCCAGCCAAATTGTCCAATATTTCAGAGAAATGATCCCTGGAACAATCTTTCTCAAGTTTGTTCAAATGGTTCCAGTTCGGAGATTTTTGGCAGGAGTTACAGGAGGTTGAACTTGTCATCTGTCCAAAAAAGCACACTAAAATTAAAATCTCAGAAACGGCTAGGGCTATAATCCCAAATTTTGTACCAATGTTTGTCACAAATGTCATATCTGAAATTGAGGTATTCTAGGCGCCACCTACATTGATGTGTTTTTTACAAGCGAAAATGTAATTTTAAATTCTTCTAGCTTATACACTGTTTTATGATGAAACTGTTAAGCTGATTGGTTAAAACTTTACAAGAAATTATAATATAGTAGGGTTCTGACAGTTTTATAAGAATAGATTGGGTAAATAAAGCTTTAAAAAAGCATTGTAGCCAATTGAAAAAGGCTTTCTGTATTTGAAAAGAGATTTGACAACATGCTGAGTTTCAGCAGCCAAGTCAAGAGATCACTCAGTACAAACAGGTGGGGTCCAGACATAACCATGGCAACTGACCTGGCTCTGGCGGGTGTCAAGACAATGTGTCTAGACGTCTAGACACAGCGTCTAGACGTCTAGACACAATGTCCAGATGAAGAATTCCCAGATTATTCGAACTATATCTTTCAACTGTTTGAAAAAACTTGGTTTGCATTTTAAGCGAATCGGGTTTATCATCAGGTCAGATGTGAACTGCTGCGCCCTCATATTTGGTTGACCTCTGACCTTTCCTCGCTGCCCAGCGTCCGTTGGTGCGTCTGTTTCCACACATAAACCCACATATCTCGGGAAATGTTTGACCGATCAGGCTAAAAATTTTGCACAAATGTAGCCCTTATGATAGTTTTATAACATACACTAAAAATGGTGGCGCCACCTGCAACGATTTTTGCACAGCGTCCATCTGTTTATCTGCCTTGGAATAAAATCACTCATCTCAGCAGTGGTTTGACTTTTCCGCCTAAAAAATTTTGCAGGTTTATACATCCTGGACAGCTTTCTCAATTTTATGACAGGTGGTGCCACCTACATTCACGTTTACTGTGCAGATATCCAAGCTCATATCTCGGGAACCTTTTGACCGATTGGGCCAAAATTTGGCATGTGTATAGATCTCACACAGCTCTTCATCATAGGCAAAAGTGGTGGCGCCACATGCAACCACTTATGCACAGTGTCCATCTGTTCATCTGCCTTGGAATAAAATCACTCATATCTCAGCAGTGGTTTGACTTATCCACCTGACATTTTGCAGGTTTATACATCCTGGACAATTTTCTCGATTATATGACAGGTGGCACCACCTACATTCACGTTTACGCTGCAGACATCCATGCTAATATGCAACACACCACACTCTATTCCCCTTGCCACTTAATCCAAGCCTCACTTAGGCGCTTGTCGACTACCCATATTCTAGTTTTAAAATATCCTAGTCTGAAACTAGCAGGTCCGAAACGTCCATTTTGCTATAATCATCATGACTAAGGTAGATATGCAGGACTTAAGAGGATCAATATTAAATTTTAAAAATTAACCTCCATTCATACGCCAAAACTTTGCACAGGTTCGCATTACCCCTGTAGGCCTTGTTTCTATCCAAATAATTAGTTTGACGTCAGATTACGTACTGTGCTTTTGCACATCCAGCTTTCCCCTATTCTTACACATACATTTGTGTTAAATGAGGCGTAATTATTTAACTTTTTATATTTTCATGAAAGCACTTGCACCACCACAATAGGGTTCAAACAGAGAAACGAAGAGTGTCTTTGCTGACCCAAAAGCATCTATTGTACCGACCCTTCTGGAGGACAAAATAGATGTCATCAAAACTGGGCAAACTGGGTTTTGTTAACGGAGTTGCTCTTCGACCCCTCGACCTCAGAGGATTTCCAAAATGATATGGACGGCGATAACATATATTTTTGAACTAACAAATACGTTTTGTCTTTTATAACTATCAGAAATACAATACAATTTATTTCAAAATACATCAGAAAACGAGTGGCCGAGATTCGCCATGCATACAATAAAAGTTCAGGACCGTTTTTGGGATAAGAACCAGCTCCTTGACCTATCCTAAGCTTACAGTTTGATGGTGGTTACTGGTTAGGGACAACGAGAAAGAGGACAATTATGCATAGGGAGATGTCTGCTCCGATGAAGAAAGTCATCTGTTTAGTATTCATGATATGTTGATTATAAACATTACAACACAATGCTTGAAAAAACGTACGGAAAAAGGAAGGAAATTGCAGTCAAAACACGTTTGCATTAGGCCTGTAGGCACTGTTTTGGGAATATGTATGTATACATCTAAGCGATTAAATTGCTTTAAAATGCATAGACATTTCACAATAATATTAGTATGTATACTATTTCATTGGATTCTTTTAGTGACAGGCTAGATTAGAAATTCTCTTTCATATATGGATATTTACATAGTGAATCAAAAAGACTTAATTGAAGGTTAAACTTTATACTGGCTGTGTTCTGAACAAAACTCAAATTGAATATGTGGACTTGGGTTAGGGTGAATAAATGTTAAATAAAGTCAGTCAGAGTATATACGTTAAACAAAGTCAGTCAGAGACTCGGAGCATTTACTGAGTCCAGAGCATATACTTTAGGTAGCTTTTATTGCCAAAATATTGTTTGATAAATAGGTGGATCCGAAAATGTCTAAAGACTGTTCTGGTTGTCGGGAGTGTTATATCTATCAGGACCAGTTTATGCGAATAATCTGAAGTAATTTTTGTAGGAAATTCAGTGTCTCTTCAAATGACATCTTGTTCGTTTATGTTTGTGCTAAACACGTCATAAGCAAAAGTGGTGACCCTTCATAGCAATAAAGACAAAAAAATTTGTACATTGAACATTGAACATTGATATTATTTAAACATGATGCATCGGCACATCTGACAAATTTTTGAGTATGCTGGTCATATTATCATATGTCCCGGTGTCTAAAAATTGACTGTTCACCAGAGCAATGCTTCTCACTGTATATTTCATAGAAGTACACCATACTACCAATTTCCGTGGGGGTTTTCAAATTGTTTTACAAGTTTCACATTTTATGCTGTATACAAACCACGTAATGTAAACGTACATTTAATAATATATCTAAATAAATGATTTTTCTTTCAGGAAAACATTAATTGAAGGAGCAGTGCACGTTTTGGTAAATACATTGATAATAGATATAGCGATCATGCATAAACCTTATTCGTTGACAGTATCGAATGCTTTAATGAAGTCGATGCACACTTATAATGAATTTCTTGGTTACGGTGTCAGCACAGAGAAAATTTAACACCTAATTCGCACAACAGTTTTCAATCTGACTGGAAGGGATATTGACAAGTTTCAATCTGGAAGCACTAGCTGACACCAGCTGATGAGTTTGGAAATGTGTTCAGACAGAAATTAGCGGATGAGCTTATAACAAACAAAAATTTAACTTCGCAGAGACGAAACAAGTAAATTGGTGTAAATATTGCCTAAAAAATAAGGTTTTCCCTGTATGTCTAAACAGGATACAGGAACAGCTATGAACTATTTCAAAACAAATATGGCCATGATAGATGATATAGCTTCTGCCTCAGCCCCTATCTAACATTTCTGTCTTAATGACCGATCGCCACATTGTGGAGAAATCTATAAATGAAATATGGGAGACTCGAATCAAAACGGCTGTAAAAAAATAGGAGATTATTCTTCAGTCAAATATTTCTGTGGTGTTCACCCTCTGATCCAGTTTGGTGAGGTTGCAGAGGCGATTGTTAAGGAATTTGAGAAACATGTTGATCATTCAGGAACACATAGCAGTTTTTATCTGCTAGGGATGAATCTGGCACCACACACAATTCGTGATACCACAAAACTTCTTCTAAGATGGCCTCGGTGATCCTCTCTTTGCTGCCACCGTCTTGCAGGAAAATTGAATCACCCACCAGCCTTTAGTTAATTTTAAGCACAACCATTTTATTGATGTCGGTAGGGTGTATTTTTTAAGGATAACATCATTTCATATGTAACTGTAAAATAAGTATAAATGGCATACATGATGCTTGCCCCATTGCTTCAAGATTCAGCTCAACCTCTGTTTACAAGCATGCAGGCCTCTTGGACTGATAGGTCGGTTGATTACATCCCCATACATGCGGGAGGTCGAAGATCCCACCATGAATGCATTGGGAATGAATCCTTTTTACGAATCACGAGTCATAAGTCTGAATAAATGGAGTGAGGATGCATAAGCAATACTGGAAGGCAGAGAGTGTCTGTTTGACAGCGACATGGAACACATGAAGGGTTCTGCAGTCGTACAAGCATTAATTAAACCATTTACTGATGACGCCCTCGTCAATGACTTGTTGCAAAGATTCCTGAAAGGAAGCACGTAACTTAAAGGCCTACTTCCATGAAAAAAATAAAATGAAATACTACTGAAGGTTTATTCATTTATATGTATATGTTTAAATTATGGTATAACCGTTAAAATTTAAATCGAAAGACCCGTAATCCACCCCACTCAGGGGCCCCAAGTCAAACAGAAGCGTCCTGGCCAAGGCGATTGTGACGTCACAACCAGAACACACCCGGGCGGTATTGTAATGGCATCAGTTGAGTTTAACACGATCTGGGGAATATATGCCAAAGTATTGCGTCGTCGGGTTGAGCAGTAACATCAAGAGTGATGGTGTGAGCTTAATCATATTTTAACAAGTGTATAAGCCACATGTTCGTGCCAAATGGACAGGATTTTCTTAACAGAAAAGGCCTAACTGGACCCGGCCGAGCATGATCTGGGAAGGGGATTCCCCAGGTTTGGCCACTGACATGAGGGTGCGGAGGGACTTTTCCTGACATTTAGTCACCTTTGTTGCCACTTATGTTGCCACTCTACATCCCTTACATGCGTAGGCTGCTAACTAGGAAATGATGCTTTTCATTTTTACGACTCCTGTATCTCTTAGTCTTCAACTTTGCACCTGTTATTCCCCGACTCGGCCTTGACACGTTGGGAGCTGGCACCACGCAGTCTGCACTGACGCCGTATCAGGATTTCAAGCGACGTGTTATATGACAACCAACATATAGCTGCTTGTTGATCGTATAAGTTTAATAATATCAAACTGATCAATCAATTAATTTATTATTAAATGTGTTGAACGCTTGTAAATGATAAAAACTTTATTTTTTATTTTGGGACTTTTTTTACAAGTTTCAAGACACATTTGACCGAAGGGGTCAAGTAAAGCTCGGTGCATGGTGCCTCAGCAAAGGCATTAACATTGGAGAAACAATCAATAGGATTCTTAAAAAAATAAACCCAGGACCACGTGAAAAATCGTTCCTCCTTATTGTTGACAATAATCAAAATAATTCATTTTGATATTTCAAATCTTTTGTAATATCAGACAATTAACAATTTAAACAAATTATACCATGCATTTCAGCATATTTTATTTCTGTGCCCAAATAATATGAAAAAATAGGCTTCGTAATGGCTTCCTTACATTAAACGTGTGTGTTGTATATGGGTTGGGGATATTTTCACTCTGTTTGAAATTTTTTTAAAGTTTTCTTTTAAGTATATGTAATGATAAAATGTTATATTGTTTTAAAAATGTGTATTTGTTGTATAAAATGTGATAAGCAATGTTTTATCCATTTTTATATAACAAAAAAAAAACAAAACAAATTCCATGCCAAGTATGCACACACACGCATGCATATCATTTAAGAAGTGTGATTAAAATGTAATAAGTATGTAAATTTAAGTATGTAATACTTGTATATGAAATATGAATATATAATGTGTTTACATGTTAATATGGTATATATATATACATATATATATATATGTGTGTGTGTGTGTAGATATATAAAGATAGACACTTGTAGTATGTATATAACAAAATATCAAATCAATTACCCAGTCAGTCATAAAGAGAACTCCAAATCTGTTTCAGCAGTCTCTCTCCTTCCTTGTTAGTATGATTTGCCATATTGCACTCAAAGATGTTACACTTGAACCTTCAGATGATACACTTGCCGAAGTACCCATACATTTAGTCCATATATACCTATACCTATACTGATCAACCTTACCAAAGACAACATATGGGTAATTTTGTATAATTTTAAATGTTAATTTATTGTAAATGTACTTTTCTTGGAATTAAATCTGCTATCATGCAGAGTATTATAACTGGAATGTATGGTTTCTGGGCACATTTTTTTTTTTTTCATATTACACAATTCTTAAATTGGGGCATACTAAAAGTACCCCTGAAATCCAGATAAACGGTTTTACATCAGCCCAAACAAAAACAGAGCAATTATTCTTAAAATCTTGCTTGTAAATTTTTATTTGCACAAGTAAAGCCTAGCTGAGGCAGTATGGCAAGAACTTTACCTATAACATTGCCAACATAAAACAGATTAATAATACTTTCATTAATAGCCATGGGGCTTTCCGTCTGGTGGAGTGTTATATACAGAACTGTATCATACATAATATATACTGTGATAATTATGTCACTGTGTGTGTGACTTTTGTATTATGATTATGAAACATGACTCTTTCATAATTCATTTAAAAATGTGAATTTCATGCTTTGTATTAATAAATATATAATACAATCTCTCTCTCTCTCTCTCCACATAATAATATTTATATATATATATATATATATATATATATATATATTAAATTATAAAAGGAAAGAGTGTAAATTATATAGATAATCAAATGTATGTATCATTTCCATGATGATGCACTCTAAAAACTGAGGACATGTTTTATGTTTCAAGATGAAACATCATTTTGTCCCGTTTTTTGAAACATGTGTTGGTGTTGTAAGATGTTTTAAGGAAGGGGTCAAGTTTCAAATTTTTATGAAACATGTTTCAAAGCAAACCATGTCTCAAAAGCTTGATTTCAATTTATGAGACATGTTTTGGATACACATGTTTAGACTTGAAACATGTTTAATTTTAAACATGTCACATGACATGTTTCAATTTAAGTGGAACATGTTATGATATTTAAACATGTTTGAGGCAACATGTTTTGAATGACGTTTCAACTTGAAATATCAAATTTTTTAAACGTCTTCTGAGACATCATTTGTCCCGTTTTTTGAAACACATGTCAACCGCACATGATGTTTCAACGTATGTATGTTTTATAAAGCAAAACACATGTTTTCATATAAAACATGTGTTTTTTAAGAAACAGAACTTAAATTGGGTTCAGTGATGGGAATATTCCACATTTCAGTCTTACTGAAAATAAAAAAATATGCACACTTTAACCATGAAAAATATACTTTTTAATACATGTATTCAACATTAAAGAATTTAATAATTACAAATCATATTCATTTTTATAGTGCATAGACTTGTGCTTAGATTAGGTATGGAGTGGTTCAATTTTATGAATACCAGAAATAATTAAAAGGCATCAATCAAATGCCGAGACAGTTATGAACAGTTTGAAATAAGCAAGGAACATTCTGAATGGTCCAAACTGAACAATTACTGGTACATCCAATTTAAATGAAACAAACTGTTATGTTTTCTTTTATTTAAGTTTTACTTGGGAATTATATACATCCAGTAATTACTAAACTAAGGTTATAAATAAACACCTCTTGAAACTTAACATGGCTGCTATTTTTGTTTTACTGAAAAAAAGTGACTAAAACATGAATAAGATTAAACAATGAATGACATCATACCATTGTCATCTTAATTTTAAACGTATTATCTGTCAACGTAAAAGTGTATTTTTTTAAATGAATATCATTCTCCTCATCATTCTAAGAGCTATACAGATGATCAACATGAAATACTGGTAATTAAACCTTAACCTGAACCTATGAATTCTAAAAGTCCCTTCTTGTGATAATCTAATGCTAAATCTTAGGCTACGTTTACCCAGTCCTGCTGAAACACAGTTGGACATCTGCTTCTAGCTTAAATATGAAAATAACATTAGCTGGTTAACACTCATCTCAAACGAATAGAAGCAAACAAACAATATAAGTGCCCTGATGTAACAACATCACAATGGTCATAACTGAACAATTACTAGTACATCCAATTTTAATTTAACAAACTGTTATGTTTTCTTTTATTTCAGTTTGATTAGGGAATTATAAATATCTAGTAATTCCTAAACTAAGGTTATAAATAAACACCTCTCAAAACCTAACATGGCTTCTATTTTTGTTTGACTGAAAAATAGGACTAAATATGATTCACCCAGTCCTGCAGAAACAAAGTAAGACATTCTAGCTTAAATATAAAAATAACATTAGCTGGTTAACACTCATCTCAAATGAACAGAAGAAACCAACCAATATAAGTGCCCTGATGTAACAACATCACAACTGTTACATATACCCCACTCTGATACAGCAAAGTTTTATTTGTTACAATAGTGACCCATGGGCCATGACGCTTAGCTTAATTCAGGGAAAATTGAACAATAGGTAACATGACTTCCAGAGTGAAGGTCTCTAAAATTAAGGAAAGAATGCATAGAATGCATAAAAATTTGAAAAAAAACTGGTGGTGGCACCAGTCCGCAGGAACTGATGAAACACTCCATGATCAAAATGCATGCAAAAGCTATTGGCGATCAATGCATTAGTTATTCAGATAATGGGTAACAGAGACGGAATTTCAGGTTTCCACGATGATTTTTTCATGGAGCTCTCTAGATGTCAAGTATGAAGATTCTAGGTCAGGCTGTCATGATTTATGCCCTGTTAACAGATGAGGCTTTATCTGAAGGTCTCAAAATTGAGAAAAAACAATCAGTAAAATTTCTAAAAAATACAGGCCACCATACTTCCACCAGTCTGCAGTAACTAAAGAAACAGTCCATAATCAGTAAGCATGCATAGAATCATGGTAATCAATGCATTCAGATACTGGAGCTCTTGTATCAAATTTTTAATTATTCTGAGGGGTACTTATAAGCTCCATAGCTCGGACATTATGGGTAACAGAGACCTAATTTCATATTTCCATTCATACTTTTCATGGAACACCCTTGATGTCAAGTTAGAAGATGCCATGTCCAGCAGTTATGATTTGTGACCTGTTAACAGATGACAGCTTCAGCGAGGGTTTCAAAATTAGAGAAAAAAACTCGAAAAAAAATTGGAATAAATACAGGTGGTGCAACCAGTTTTTTTGAGGAACTGAAGTAACATTACATAATCAAAATTCATGCAAAGAATCATGGTAATAAATGCAGGAGTTATTCTGATATTTGAAGTACTTCACAGCCTCACAGCTCAAAGGATATGGGTTACAGAGACTTAATTTCAGTTTTCCAATGAACCTCCTTTAATGAACCTACCTACAAATACAGTTGGAAGTTTCTATGTCTGACAGTTATGATTTGTGCCCTGTTAACGGACTGCCAGCCAGACGGCCGGACGCCGGACAAAGTGTGATCGCTATAGCTCAGCTGACTGTGTAAGTCAGCTGAGCTAAAAAGGCTAAAAAGGAAATGAGCAGTGAATAAGAGATGCATTGACCAGAAATTCAGCACTGGCCAGTTCCATATGAACGTTGAAGCAGTCTTACATGTTTGTAGCATAATTCAAACTAGACAGACACTATACATTTATTTACTGTACCTTGTAGATAGAGTTGTCAAATGTCAGTTTTTTAATTAAGTTCAAACTGATCCTGCTGATATTAATATGCATACCTGATATATAAATATATACAAGTGTCAAAGATAAACAACAATAGACAAGATTTAGTATCAGAGATGCTCACATAGAATGACTGGCAAAAAATCTGACTTGTATTATCAAATTATTCCGTCTTTCTACAAATCAATAAGGTTAAAAGATACTTGTTTAGTTCTAAAGAGGTTTGGTATATGATAGCGGTAGTGGCTTGCTGAATTAACAAACACTTATTAAGTATTACCAGATTACATGCCAGCTTGTAGCCAGCATTGAAAGAAACAGAGCTGAAGTCAAAAGTAAACACCAACGTTGTAGCATTTCAATGTGCCAGCAGGTCTGTTCCCGTGAACAAACCCATAAAAATCCAATGTTTGGTTAGGCAGCAAAAGTCTTTAACATCAATAAAGTTTCTCTTAGTAGTTTTCTACAGAATGAACCTGATTTGTTAAGAGCCCCTACAAACCGCTTGTATGTGCTCTCCTCTTTCTCTGGAACCTTTACCTGCAAACGCTTTTCTTGGAACAAGTTTAAAATCTGTGCATAGTCACGAGGATATGCCAAGAACAAGATGTAGTAACATGACAACAACAAGTACCATGTTTTCCAGACGCATCCATGTTCTAAATGACGGACTGTTTTCCTATCTGCAAGAATCACTCTAGATCTTACTCCTTGGCCATTCAAAACAAAAACAGCAAATGGTTCAGCCCCCTCTGATGTCTTGAAGGAAGTATCCGTGATATCTTCCTGAAAAGAAGTGATAATGTTATAAAATATGCATGAGTCAAAATAATTATACCTCATAAATATATGCAGCATAATCATATATTAAAGACTAGTACACAGGAAACATTGAACAAATCAAAGAGAAACTAGAAAATTTGTATTTGCAAGCAATTGCATAAGGCGCCCCGTGAAGCACAAAAATAATTTCTGCAAATATGGATCAAGGTCAACCAAAAGTTACTCAGTTCAGAAGAGTCATTAGTCCATGACTTTCACAAAATTAGAATGAAATCATATTAATGGTTGATGCTACTGTGCTGACAAACAAATGATGCCCAAAGTCTACTGTGACTTGATCTTGAGAGCACAAGTTGCATAATGAGCGAAATGGGTACTATTAAACCAACTGATGAATAATGCATGGTTTGGTCTAATCTGATGAATAATAAATTATGGCTAAATTGTGTCCGAGTGACCCGATTTCAGAAAAATGAAATTAGTATGACGCAATACTGATACACAAGAATATTTAACAGTATGTCTAAAATCATTTTTCCTGATATTGAGGCATTGGTGAAAATGCATAAGTGCTAATAAAATGCACAAACATAGGTCAAGGTCAACCAAAAGTGATTCAGTCTGAGAGAGTATTTAGTCATTGCCTTCCACTAAGAAATCCAATCAAAACCCTGTGTGCTATCTATAAAGCCATCAGGAACTTTACATTTTGACATAGCTTTTCACCATGTTTTGGAATCCATATTTGGGACACTAAAGAATGAATGGGGGAATGGTGTTGATTTGGCTTCAAAGGCAATAGCTGTGATTAGAATGTGATTAATGTATCACTGCACACATCTCAATAAATTATGTACTGTTAGGTGATTACCTCAAATGACCCTTGAAAGCCTACTCTCACACAAGTCTTCACTGAATGTTTGGATGAACCACAGTGTGCACTCAAAAATAAAGGTGCTATTCCACCTTTCTTTTGAAAAAGAATGTATGTGCTTACTCTGCTTACTCTTGCTTACTCTGTGTAAATATTTATGATCTTAGAGTACCGGTAATTTTGGCTTTGAAAAGTTCTTATCAGGCTTTGCGAAGAATGTATAAACTTTTTATCAACATCATGTTTGTAAACACACCAATGTTGACAATCAGGAAAACATGTAACTAAAGGTGGTTGGTTGCATATGTGCAGTGGCAGAAAGGCCAGTTGTAGCAAAACACTATTTGCAAAGCTCTATTTATTGGACTTGCTGTAAGATGCCCATGTTGAATTTGTTTTATTTTTGCAGGCCCCCACATATTATAAACATGTTGATATGAACAAAACAAGCAGCCTGTGTGCGGTGTTATCCACGTCTTCTGGCATTTTCTTATACAAGTTCCATGGGATGATCTTTAGCTTTACAGGACAGATAGGTGACTGGGCCCCTTTAAGACCCAACTGAGATTGAGCAAGCTGTAAAGGAATTTCCAGACCACAAGTGATACAAATGGGAATACAGTTAGGGGGAGGGCGTTCATTGATAATCATGCAGACTTCTCAAAACGTAAAAGACTTTATGTTTTGATTTTGGGTTAGTAAGTCGCACAAATCTCTTTCTGCAGAAAAGATTCAGAAAAAATACAAAGTTTCAAACTTATAATAAGTAAGATCATCTCAAAACCTTCAATAATGGTTTATGATTATGAATGTTTATATAACAACTGAAAGCCTCAATGTCACCCGAGGCTCAGGTCTCATCCTGTCTGTAATGAATGTAATGTTATTTTTCTTCATTGTTTATGTTATATATATATATATATATATATACATATATATATATATATATATATATATATATATATATATATAAAACAATGACAAAAAAAAACACCTTAAATTTACTATAGACTGATTCATGGGATGAGACCTGATCCTCAGGTGAATTGAGTAAGACCCAATATATATATATATATATATATATATATATAATGTTGTGTTGAATGTAATGTTATTTTTCTTCATTGTTATAAATAAATAAATAAATATATATAATATATATATATATATATATATATTGTTAACTAGATACGATCAGTTGATTATTACTTTTAATTTTAAAATTTGAAAGCTATATTTATTATTTATTAAACTTTCTACCTCATAGACGGTACATGACCAAACTTTGGATAAAATGGGACAAAAGTTAAAATCTGTTTTATCCGATCTGGTTTTAACCTCTGGATTAACTAGCTGCGGATTATATTAAACTACCACACTGTACATCACTATGTCTCAGATGACTTAAAGTCAGCTGAGCTGAAAGGGGGGGGGGGGGGGTTCACATTTAATTCATAAATTTTAAAATATAAATTATATTTAACTTATATGAAAACTATTTTATTTACTATGACAATGACGCCAAATAAATCTTAATTTAATTGTTTTCTGAGGTTGAGCACTTTAATTATGCTGAAATCTAGTCAGCTCGTTTAAAAATTTAATTGAAACTTACCAGCAAAGCGCTTGGCCACAACTTCATGAGGAAATTTCTCTCTTGCATATGCCTGAACATCTTCCAGGGAGGAGTGTTTGTTGACTGCCCGAGGATGTCCTGTTTCTGGTGGCTCGGACATACTTGTACTGTCGTACGTCTTCTGTGAATTTCACGTTTTCAGGTCCCTAAACTTATACTGACCTGGGAGGCTCCCGCGCGTTCCGTTTGCTACTTCCGGCGTATAAAACAACGGAATATTTCGCCTGCTTTATCATAATTGTTTACCAGTTATTCCATACCAGCAGCTTCGTGAAACATGAGATATGACTCAAACATGCATATGAAACATGTATCGAAAAGAAGGATGTTTCAAACTAGAAAGTCTGTCAGATATTAAATATTACATGTTTCAAAACATGTTTAATTTGAATACATGTTTTCTAATGAAACATGTACCATCATTTTGAAACATCATGTGAAACGTCATTTTTACAGTGTGGGCCGGGGGGGGGGGGAGGACTTAAAATTAGTACCACCCTTCATCGGGATGGGTGTGGTACGTATACAGCTTCATTTAAGACTAGCCCCGTGTGTGGTACGATAAGGTTACATGTATTTATGAGGTAAGGCCTGCCAAGTAAAAACTCGCTTTATATATTATACGAAAAGTATATATAAATATAGTAATAGTAATACTACTGCTATACAAAAAAGCGCTTATCAATGTCAAAACAACAATTTTGCATTTCTGATTATGAAGCATGCATGTATAAATTATGATAAAAAGAAAGGACCAGCGCTTTATTCATACGACAAAACCAAGTTGCTTATCAGCTGATGTTTGCAGAATCAAAATATGCCACCACGCGGCCACGGCACCAGTCACAACATTGTTAATGTATCACAAACTTTGTTGCAAAGCGTCGCGAGCGATATTGAACAAACTCGACCAAGTCAAGAATCACCATCGGCATCTTGTACTACTCTACATTTTCTTGCTCCAAATATTATATTAATGAATAATCTCGTTAATTTGATAATAATCACCAGATTATGAATATCCCTTAAAATTCCCACAGACTCCATCCTCGATTTTGTACAGCCTGTCACTTCGTCACTGGAATCAAACCTGTTGCCAGTGTTGGCTTGCAGCGGCCGCTGTCTGTGTCACCGACTTTTGTTTCTAACAACGTATACATGGCCCAAAAATTACATGAGGCTAATGTCGAAGTTGCCATAAATCTACAGATCTAAATTCGCCGTTTTATTCTCCTTTAACGTGTCTCAGACATTGTCGTCTTACGATGATTCCTCCGACTCGCTTAATCAGATCGACCCGTCCAGCCTTGCTGAAACCACGTGGACGCGCAACCGGGGTTCTGGTTGTGACGTCACACACGTCCCAAGGGCTGTCTCAACTTTTTAAGGGGGCTCCCAGGACTCTGTTCACATATTCGTTCCTATCACAGATAGTCGCTCCCCAATGTCAGTAATTTTTACATCAATTCTATATGTAGGTTCATACCTTTCATATATGCAAAATACCCAGAGGATGGAAGTAGGCCTTTAATCTCTGATCATTTGCCACGGTGCCAATACTGTGACGTCAGCGATGACATGAAGGAAGCAACAGCCAGTTGCAATGCAAACCTGGAAAGGTTGATAGCTCAACTGGACAGAAATATGTCTGTGCCCAATGCTTGTTAGGAGACGAGGTCATCTGGATTAATGTTTCAAAACAATCATATCATACCACTCCGTGTTTATCTGACTAACAGGAGGTGGCTCTTCAAAACAAAACAGTGGCCCATGGGCCATGACGCTCATCTGAATACAAGGAACGTTGTACAATGAGCAAAATGACTGCCAGTGTGAAAAAAAAATTATGAATTTTGTGAATAGTCCATAGAAATGGGTTACAGTGCGCTTTTTGACAGATGACCATTTCATTTGAAGGTCTCATAAATAAAGATGCATTAATATGTTTAAAAAAATACAGGTGGAACACTCCATGATCAATATGTATCCAAAGTATCATGGCTATCAAGGCATTAGTTATTCAGGTACTGGAGCTTTTGTATCAAATTTTTAATTATCTTGGGGATTACGAGCCCGATAGCTCAAAGAATATTGGTAACAGAGACCTAATTTCATAGATTTCTGATTAGTCTCTCTGGATATTAAGAAAAAATTATATAGGTTCAGCGGTTACGGTCTGTGCCGTGTTAACAGATGACCACTTTGAAGGTCTCATAAATGGAGACCAATGCCTAAACATTGAATAAATACAGGTGGCGTCACCAGTCTACAGGAACTGATGAAACGCTCCATGATCATGCAACGAAACAATGCCATCAGTGCATTAGTTATTCAGCTACTGGAGCTTTTGTATCAAAGTTTTAATTCTTCGGGAGGTGGGGGGGGGGGGGGGGGGGGCAGTTTCGAGCCCCACAGCTCAAAGGATAACAGAGACTTTTTTTCAGGTTTCCAAGGAGTTTCTTCATAGACCCCCCTGGATGTCAAGGTAAAAAATCTGGATTTAGCGGTTCATTTGTACCCTGTTTACGGACAACAAGACCGCTAGATGGACAAAAAGTGTTCGCCATAGCTCAGATGACTTTAGTCAGCTGAGCTAATGACTGTAGCTGCACGGCAGAGCGAATGTTAACAGCCCAAAGAGAATCACTTTTGACAAACCTCCATGTGTGCGGTGGTCTCTGGAGAACAGAAACACAACTTAAATCATAGGAGATCAAATCAAAAACCAAGACCATCCAGGCTGCAAAATCCCAAATTTCAGAAAGTTCTTAAACAGACCGTGACAGATCAAAAATTATTTGCCTTCAGTCAATAGGGAAAACCTCTTAATCTAGAACAACTCAGATAATCTCTCTAAATTAATCCAAACAAGGCTTAATGAAAACAAAGAGCAGTTCTGATATAGACAAAATATACAACTTCACCCTGACAGACCAATAGGCAAGCATTTAAAACACGCATGGACAATGGACACGACAAGTGGTATATGGGGAATATTTTAGAATTAGTTTGAAAAAGACCTTAAATTATTAAATGTTATATTGATTCTGAAGAAAATAGTCCAGATTTCGATTGTGAGATATAGTCCTTTCCTGAAATTTTAAGTTTTGCTGTACCCCCTGTCATTAGGTTTTATGCCATTTTCTGTTAAAGTGATTCATGGAGATCATATTTCAAAACATTACCAGTCTAGAAAAGTGTCCAAAATGCTTGAAATCGGCAGTTTTATAAACTAACCTCGGTACATAACTTTTTGAAAATATATGGATAAATGTAAAGGGTTCACTTTACGAAAATGTTATGTTGAGAAATAGTTACTGCTTAATTCAATCAGAGCTACCTAATTTTGCTGTGCTGAATCCATTAAAAATTAATTTCGAAATTCTGTTTCAAATTTTTAACCTCCAAATTTTAGAATTAAAAGTTTAAAATATAAAAATGCATATAATTTTAAAACCTTACTGTTGCTTTGGATATAAAAGGGCAAGATTAGACCTAATCATCAATTTGATGAGCCAAATGGAATATAAATGTATTTTTTGTCATTCAGCGTATTTCAAGCCTGAAAGTTTACAATGTAAGCTACTTCAGGTAATTAAAAAAGTGATTGTTTGTTTATAGTTGAGGTATACATCAGCTTTTTAGACAGAGTAAAACTTTGATGTTTAAATTTCATGTAAACGGCATGGGGCAATCAGTCGTGTTTCTTGAATTCGATTGAAATGAAGTTACAAAAGTAAATTCGTTGTTTTAAATTAAATAAAAAAATGACAGAATTTTAAAGTCTGAATCGCAAAAAAATCCCTGCAGATGCAGGTTAATATATAAAATTGATGAACAAATCCAGGGATATAACTGCTTTCAACACAATCCTGCTTTGCACCCTTAAACGTGAAGTATTTAGAACTGTAACTATGCATACATTTAGGGAGTATACATCCTTTTTAAAAGTTTTGTGACCCAGGCATTACGTAATAAAAATAGCACTAACTTCAATAATATGAAACGGCATGTCTAAAGAATTTGCTTAAATAATAAATTGGGGAACAAAAACCAAACTGGGGATACCCTTCTCTGGCTGAAACCACTAGGAGGCGAATTATTTTTTAGTTTCATAAAACAAATATGAGCATTTACATGCAATGTTGTAAGTTAAACATAATAATGATCATAGTAGAGCTGCTACCCATAATTTTGAAATTAAAACATTTAAATTAGATTTAATATTCGTCAGAAAGACCGGCATTTTTTGCTCAGTCATTCGAATTCCAATTGAAGAAACTGTTTGTTTATATTTGATTGAAACCTCCTAGAGTTTCTTTATTTACCGAGTAATGGGTATTACGCGAGACTGGGACAGAATACACTTGTTTCTTATTTCCATTCCTTTTACTTTTTGGAATAATATAAAATGTTGTATGCACAGTGTTTCAAAAGTTTTCGTTTAAAGCATTCAAAGTTGAACTTTTACTCTCAACATATCATTTTCAAAGTCCAGAATTCATCAGAATACCAGGACAAATGCTGATTCAGATTGTGAACAAACAACATAACAAAGAATGAATAGGCAGCCGATTCATTTGATTATTTAAAAATCATACACCTGTTCAAATCTTAGACAAAGTGATGAGATGGATCAGGGGGTCTGGATAAAATTTGACTGACAGGAGAGGCAGTCATTGTTATTAGGAAATCGTGTGGAAATGTATTGCTATGCTGCCGGCTTCAATAATGAAGTTGATGTATATACACATTTTCAGAGAGTTTAAATTAAATTAGAAGAGCTTAAATGCACTCGATATTTGGCTATAAATGGGAAATGTGATTGTCCAGCAATATATGTTTAAGACTTACCTCGTCAAATACAAATCTTATGCAAAATGTCATGACAACTGTAAATTTCCATATTAATTTTCATTTTTTAAATTTCAAATTAAAATTCGGGGTTTAAGTAACACATTTAAGTTAAATTGGATTTGATCAAATTAAGAAATATAAAAATGAATCCCTCATAGCGTTTCAATGGAATACGCCCTGCAGATTTCTGTTGTGTTTCAGCCCAAAAAGCCCATTAATACTTAGAATATAAACGTTATATTATTTTAATCCAATAAACTAGTTTCAAATAGTGAATTTTAAAATTTATAACTAAATATGTCTGTATATACCCAAAGCAACAGTGACGTATTAAAATTATATGCCTTTTGATATTTATATTTAAGTTTATATTGAATTCATTTTAAAGTTAAAATGTAGTGGAGTGAACACCATCGGAGTCCAGACTCTTCCCAGTCCTAATTCAAGTGCCTTTTTACAGTTGTTTGTGTTGTATTCTGTTAGTAGTACACACGTGTATATACATGTCTTTATCGTATGTAACAGAGATTTCCCTCTGCTGGTATCGAGATGGGCTCCGTCCTTATCTCTGAGTCCAAGTCCCTAAAACTGGATAAGACTTTGGACTCGAGTCCTCCATCACTGGTGATGACCTCGAGCTAACCTTGAGTTATTAGCACGGTTAAAGGACATTTACCTGATAAACAAGGAGGGATGCTGCTTGCATTTTGTCTACCATATGACAATTTTAATTAAAGTATTATGCTTCTGAAGGCCAGATTGCATGCAAGAAAATAGAAAGATTACTTGATGACCTTGACTCGACCATGGTATCCAATGCATACATAAAAGACATCGAGGCAAGGATATCCTTGTTATACTTTTACACATTGATATTTCCTTTTTAAATAAAAACTTGGGTCAATTTATAATTATATATATATATATATATATATATATATATATATATATATATTGTGTGTGAGAAATAAAATAAAATCACCATTAAGTGCAAATTGCCTTGACATGATCTTCACCATTGCCACAATGTTTTATATATATATATATATATGTATTTTCATTTTTATTCATCTTATTGTGATTAAATAATATAAGCAGTGTATGGAGTTGCACTCATGTATAATTTGTATTGTTTTTACCTTTATTACTTTGCCCGTATGGTCACACAACAGTGCATGGATTTTTGCATCTTTTTGGCAACGGAGCCCTATAGTCACAAAGACATAACACAAAAAGTATTACAGGTAGTAGCATGGGGTTTTTGCAGCTATTATCCCTAATTCACTTTACATAATTCTGTAATTAAGATGGGTAAAAGTATTTTTTGATGATTCGGCTGGAGTAGCTATTTAGCGGCTTGCAAAATGACCAAGTATTTCTGCAAACTGCAAATTACAATAAGCAACATTTACCCGAATCACAATAGAGAGAAAGGGCACAACGATGGAACTTTTTTTAACTCGCAATATGTAAAGCTGGGATTGTTGTAAATTTCAATGCCCTGGTTAACAAAATTACACCTGCACTGAAGGGGAGATCGTACATATGGTCCACAGTGTCCCTTTCACGGATCAACTTTCGCCATTACGGCCTTGACCAAGCACAATGCCTGCTGGGTCATAATAGAGGCATCCCCAAGAGATACATGTTGTATTATCGCCAAAGCAGAACCAAGTATTGAGTACCCTTCTCAGACTGATTCCAGCGCACCGGATTTCTCGTTATGGAAGGTCGACGAGTTGAAATTATATTTGCCAGCACGATCACGGCCGGTGCCAGATATGAGGAAAATCTTAATCAGAAACTGTGAGACTGCACCTATGCTGGGACTTGTACCAAGGAGACCGCAACCCGAGTATACATAAACGAATCAAAGAATTTGGAAGTTGGCTCTGAATGCACCGAAAGTAAATATGCCATACCCTGATAATTCGTGGGACAGATGGAAAGATGCACATGCAAGTCAACCCAAACGATACAGAGAAGTGGTAAGAAATGCAAAGAATAAAAGTAAGTTTCAACTAAAATACGGGTAGTCGACAAGCGATTACTTGTATCCGCCTAAATCAGAGTGGAACGGGTGAAGTGTTGCATATTAGCATGGATGTCTGCAGCCAAATTGTGTATGTAGGTTGCGCTACCTACCAAAAAATCCAGAAAGCCGTCCAAGTTGTATACATATGCAAAATTTAAGGCAGATAAGTCAAACCACTATATTGTATATGAGTGATGTTTGCCCCATGGCAGACAAACAGATGGACGCTGTGCAAAAAGGGGTTGCAGGTGGCGCCACCAGTTTAGCGTATGATAAAGAGCTTTGTGAGAACTATACACATGCAAAACTTTGGCCCAATCGGTCAAACGGTTTCCAAGATATGAGCTTGGATATCTGCTGCAGAAACTAGAATGCAGGTGGCGCCACCTGTCATAAAATCAAGAGAGCTGTCGGGGATGTATAAACTTGCAAAATTTTAGGCAGATATGTCAAATCACTGCCGAGATATGAGTGATTTTATCCCATGGCAGACAAACAGACGGGAGCTGTGCAAACATGGCTGCAGGTGGTGCCACCAGTATTGCGTATGATAAAGAGCTATATGAGATTTATACACATGCAAAATTTTGGCCCAATCGGTCAACCGGTTCCCTAGATATGAGCTTGGATGTCTGCAGCGTAAACTTGATTGTAGGTGGCGCCACCTGTCATAAAATCAGAAAAGCTATCCAGGATGTATAAGCATGCCAAATTTCAGGTGAATTAGTCAAACCACTGCAGGGATATGAGTGATTTTAACCCAAGGCAGACGAACAGATGGACACTGTGCAAACATTGTTGCAGGTGGCGCCACCATTTTTTGTGTATGTTATAAAGCTCTCCAAGGGCTACATTTGTGCAAAAAAATTTTCCTGATCGGTCAAACGGTTCCTGAGATATGAGCTTGGATGTCTGCAGCGTAAACGTGAATGTAGGTGGCGCCACCTGTCATAAAATCAGAAAAGTTATCCAGGATGTATACGCATGCAGAATTTCAGGTGAATTAGTCAAGTCACTGCAGAGATATGAGTGATTTTAACCCAAGGCAGACAAACAGATGGACACTGTGCAAACATGGTTGCAGGTGGCGCCACAATTTTTGGTGTATGTTATAAAGCTCTCCAAGGGCTACATTTGTGCAAAAGAATTTTCCTGATCGGTCAAACGGTTCCCGAGATATGAGCTTGGATGTCTGCAGCGTAAACGTGAATGTAGGTGGCGCCACCTGTCATAAAATCAGAAAAGCTATCCAGGATGTTTACGCATGCCGAATTTCAGGTGAATTAGTCAAGTCACTGCAGAGATATGAGTGATTTTAACCCAAGGCAGACGAACAGATGGACACTGTGCAAACATGGTTGCAGGTGGCGCCACCATTTTTGGTGTATGTTATAAAGCTCTCCAAGGGCTACATTTGTGCAAAAGAATTTTCCTGATCGGTCAAACGGTTCCCGAGATATGAGCTTGGATGTCTGCAGCGTAAACGTGAATGTAGGTGGCGCCACCTGTCATAAAATCAGAAAAGCTATCCAGGATGTTTACGCATGCCGAATTTCAGGTGAATTAGTCAAGTCACTGCAGAGATATGAGTGATTTTAACCCAAGGCAGACGAACAGATGGACACTGTGCAAACATGGTTGCAGGTGGCGCCACAATTTTTGTTGTATGTTATAAAGCTCTCCGAGGGCTACATTTGTGCAAAAAAATTTCCTGATCGGTCAAACGGTTCCCGAGATATGTGGGTTTATGTGTGGAAACAGACGCACAAACGGACGCAGAGCGCAGAGGAAAGGTCAGAGGTCAAACAAAATCGGGGCGCAGCAGTTCACATGTGACCCGAATATAATCCCGGGTTTCGGAGAATTCCGCCCAGCGGTTACAGAGGAGTTCTCCGGACACCTACGCGGCGGCGGCGGCGGCGTGCAGCTGAAAACATTGTATCCGCAAAACTCTGTTTTGGCGGATACAATTACTATAGCAACCCCTGGAAAGTCAGATATGCGATCATAGTATCAAGTGCGGCACTAGAACTATAACTATCCTTCAGAGACATTTGAAGGTGGTAACAACATCTATAAATATAAATTTGCTCGCATATTGGATGAATTATGTATCTCATATTTGACATGGGATGAGATGAAACGCTGATGGATATATTATCTACTGACTTTGCAATAACTATTGACTGGACTTTCTATTCTCCCTTGGCCAGGGAAGTTGCTCAGTATTACTACAATCTGGACCCTGAATTTGGGAAAGTAGATGAAGGTATCTATGATATATAATGATAGAAAGTGATACAGGCCTTCCCTGATATGAACAGTGATGGCGCCTACCGTGACGGTCAAGGTACAATCATGGACTACAATCAGCCAGTGAGCAATGATGTGTACACAGAATGCCCTTTGACTGAGCAATCTCTGTACACAGAATGCCCTTTGACTGAGCAACGATATGTACACAGATTGCCCTTTGACTAAGCAACGATATGTACATAGAATGCACTTTGACTAAGGATTAAAATGTATACAGAATGCCCTTTGACTGAGTAATGATGTGTACACAGAATGCCCTTTGACTGATCAATGATGTACACACAGAATGCCTTTTGACTTAGCAATGATGTGTACACATAATGCCCTTTGACTGAGCAATGATGTGTACACAGAATGCCCTTTGATTGAGCAATGATGTGTACACAGAATGGCCTTTGACAGAGCAATTATATGTACACAGGATGCCCTTTGACTGAGCAACGATATGTACACAAAATGCCCTTTGACTGAGCAATTATATGTACACAGAATGCCCTTTGACTGGGCAATGATATGTACACAATATGCCCTTTGACTGAGCAATTATATGTACACAGAATGCCCTTTGACTGGGCAATGATATGTACACTGAATGCCCTTTGACTGAGCAACGATATGTACACAGAACGCCCTTTGACTAAGCGTTGATATGTACACAGATTGCCCTTTGACTGGGCAATGATATGTACACTGAATGCCCTTTGACTGAGCAACGATATGTACACAGAACGCCCTTTGACTAAGCAATGATATGTACACAGATTGCCCTTTGATCAAGCAACGATATGTACACAGAATGCCCTTTGACTGAGGAATAAAATGTATACAGAATGCCCTTTGACTAAGCAATGATGTGTACACAGAATGCCCTTTGACTTAGCAATGATGTGTACACATAATGCCCTTTGACTGAGAAAAGATGTGTACACAGAATGCCCTTTGACTGAGCAATGATGTGTACACAGAATGGCCTGTGACAGAGCAATCTATGTACACAGAATGCCCTTTGACTGAGCAATGATATGTACACAGAATGCCCTTTGACTGAGGAATAAAATGTATACAGAATGCCCTTTGACTAAGCAATGATGTGTACACAGAACTCTGCTAGTTTTGTTCTGAAGGTTTGTAATATTTTCGCTTTCATATCATATTTTAAATTAAGGAAAAGAGGTCCACCGACGATTATGATCTTCAAAATATTGATCCTTTTCCGTAAAGTATTAATAGAATATAAAGGACCTCTGACAGTGATATCATATCAACTGGGAATTAGATAATTAGATAAAGAGAAAATGGAAATAATCGAATAACCTGACCAGTACAGCACATTTTGTGGCAAATATACTTTTTGAAACAGTTAAGGATAAATAAATTTCTGTATAAAATATCCTACAAGAATTCGAGTTTACATTCGCAAAAATTATCTGAATAAATCCATGTGAGCAACAAGATAGTGTGATTCTGTCTGATAAGAAATATATAAATTATATGTGACATTTCTGGATGGACCAATGCAAAACCGATTGCTGAGCTAGAATACTCTGTGTCATGACTAATATTCTTCAATTATTACACTTTCAGTAAAAATAGGTTGTACCTCTGGTTTCATAAAAAGGCAAAACTTTCCAAGATGAATAGGAGTGGAAAATATCAAGGCAATCCATGGACTGTATTTATGGATTTTATCATAAACTAACATTTGATAATAGTGACTCTTTCCAAACTGTTTGACCAAATATTGTTTAAACTTTGATTGGTAACTGAGAAAATTGCTTTTCAGCAGATGGTGCCAGATAAAAAAATGTAGCAGTTGAAAGTAATGGTTCACAAGCATTTTTAGCATGGGAGGCCACAAACCAAATGGCAACGTTTGTTGCAAGGGAGCATAGATCAGGCAGACCATTTCCCTAATATAATTTTTTAGTGGAAATCCACATGGTGTTCCTAATGAACACAGCTTGCAGTGAGCGTAATTTTCTTAGCCATGAAGCGTGTGAAGTGAGACTGGAGATCCAGTCTTGCAATGAAATGTAAGAACACGTTACGAAGAAATTATTCAGGGGAAAATACTGGGCCGATCCGGAATTTGAACCCATAACGGTGGCGCACAAGTCCGGCATACCAACCGCTTCGCTAGAAAAGCAAGCTTCACTAGCGAGAAAGTTCGGTCCCATTTTATGTCACCCCGAAACACATCCCCTCTTAAGAGCGTTCTGCTATCAGAACAAGATTATCAGAACAATGGTTTGATATAGCGATTCGTGGTAATTAATTCGGTAGCCTAAGTAATAGTAAACATGTAATGACTGATTTTTATTCTGGTTATCGGATTCATACCTTTCAAATTACATCAGTAAAATATAATATCCTGTCATAACCAAGGGAAAATAATTTACATGTCTAAACTTACTTATTTTAAAGTAAAAATTGTGAATATCTGAGATACATTCCAACTATGTACTATTCACAATGATTGGTATCAATATACATTTAATTGATATTCCATATTTAATGCAACGATTGTTTTACTAAAAGCGTGTACACGTATATAAATAGGTCGATCTTACTTGACCTAACGTCTGATGTTAGGTTCATTTTATAGCCCATATTTCTTTACTTTTCACATCAGCAAATCATTCTGACACATCAGTTCACAATTTCTGTAGCGTAAATGTGGTACCACTGAATTTAACTTGGCAAGGAGAAAATGCCATAGATGACGTAGAAACATCGAGAATTTTGCGTGGAGTTCGCTTTCAGGGGCCTCAACTATTTTTACTCCAAAACATTCATTATCAGATCTAAGAAATGGATGAAATATTCATGTCTCCTTGATGGCATGATGTAAAGCACGTAGCAACACAAAGATTTATAACAGTCACTGTACCACAAAGCCAATAATCATTGGTTAATCCCTGTGGACACCATTTTTCAAACGTCCTATCGGTGAATATCTAAATGATGAGGGCTATATAGATTTTGCTGAGCATCATGCAGGGGAGGCTGGGGTCCGATGGGCCATGGGGACCAATGAGCCATGTCACTATGTTGCCCATTTCAAGCAGCTACTGACCTCTGTTGATTACAAACAGAACTGCAAGTCACCTGACCTTCTGCCATATTGTCATCACTGCTTTGGCGCCATTGATTCGCGTCTCACAGAAAAAAGTAAGTTTTGCATGTCATTTTGTAATTTTTAGACATTGTTGAACGTTTTTGATGTCCACATGATTCCTGGCCATACATAGATGCCGAGTATGTCCATGTGTTGTAAAGATGCCTTGGCTAAACGTTGAACTTGACCATTTTTCTGTAGTCCATATGGTTTTGTGGAATAGAAGATTCAAGTAGGAAAAAGTGTGTTGGGTTCCTATGAGCCACTGGGCATGGGGACCAATGAGCCCCTTGGGGACCAATGAGCCACGTGGCTTATTGGTCCCCATAGGTTATCAAAACCACTTTGCCCCAATTTCCTTTAGGAAGGACGGTGTTAGTACTTCAAAGTTAAAGTTGGTATTGGCATTTATAGGTTATCACATAGTTTGTTTGGCATTATGCCAAGTATCATGCTGCCAACTGCCCAGATAAGCAATTTGCTTAGTATAGGTCCCAACTGTAGTATTCGTTTAGCCATGATATGTGATATTGATACTTTTAAACATAATTTCAGGACTATCAATATGCCCCGGACAAAAGTCCGAAAAAGCAACAGAGGGCTCTTCACTGCCGATGTTATGAGAAGAGCAGTCGAGGAGGTCGTCAACAAAAACCGTCCAGTTAGGGCTGTAGCAAGAGATTACGGGCTCAGCAGAGCGACAATAACCCGCTACGTGAAAGAGACCCAGGCAGCAAGGGAGCACGGCACAACAATATCTTACAAAAGGAGTCACGTGACAAAACAGGTTTATACTCTCCTATCATATAAAAAGTATTAATAATTAAAATGGATGAATAAGTTACTATGGTTTGTATATAAAAAGGTAAAGGGGTAAATATGACAAAAGTTCATTGCGTGAAGTAAATAAGACAATATATCTCTAAATATGAAGTAAATAAGACAAAAAGGTCTTAGTCTTAACTAGAAATTACAACATTCACTTTTATTACATAAAAATGTAAAAAATTGTATGCCATTTATAAATAAAAGGTAATTAACATTATAATGTGTCAAAACCTAGGAAAGAAAGACGACTATACATGCATTAACAATAAACGATAAAGAGACTCGTTTCACTTTTCTTAATTTAGGAAATATTAAGGATTTCAAATGAGTTTTAAAATTGACTTTGTTATAAAAAATAATAATGCATATAAACAGAAGTACAAGGGACATATTTCTGTCCTTTCAAAGCCTACTGATTACTCACCATCATATAATGATTTAATAATAATAATGATAATAACAATAAAAATAGTAATAACAGACGTTTCCATTTCAGGTTTTTACAGCTGAGGAGGAGCGAGCACTTGCAGACTATGTGTTAAAATGTTCCAAAATGTTCCATGGTCTTTCTGTGAAGCAGACAAGGAAGCTAGCATGGGAATATGCTCGGGCAAACCTGAAGAATTATCCAGATTCTTGGAACACTAACCAAGAGGCAGGACCAGATTGGTTTTACGGATTGATGAAGCGAAATCCAGAACTCAGCTTGAGACTACCTGAGGCCACAAGCATTGCAAGAGCAACTGCATTCAATCATCAGAATGTTAAGATGTTCTTTGATCAATATGAGGATATTGCTTCACGTCCATGTTTTAAGGTAGAACCCCATCGTATATGGAATCTAGATGAAACTGGCGTCAAAACAGTCGCAGAGGCAACAAGGGTCATTGCACAGAAAGGGTCCAAGCAGGTTGGGCAAATATCTTCTGCAGAACGGGGCACGCTTGTAACAATGTGCTGCTGTGTGAATGCCATTGGCACGTCCTTGCCACCTGCGTACATTTTCCCAAGGGTGAACTTTAGACAGCACATGCTTGCGGGTGCACCTAACGGCAGCCTGGGTTTAGCAGCTCCTTCAGGATGGATGAATAGTCAGCTTTTTCCTAGTGTTCTGAAACATTTCTTAGAACACATGAACGTGTCGAAAGATTACCCTGGCCTTCTTGTGATGGACAACCCTGAAAGCCATCTAGGTCTAGAAACCATTGACCTTGCAAAGGAAAAAGGACTGATAATCCTAACATTTCCCCCACACTGTAGCCACAGGATGCAGCCTCTTGACGTCAGCATGTACGGACCATTCAAGAGGTACTACAATACTGCTTGTAATGAATGGATGCTTAGCCACCCTGGTAGAGCTATTAGCATTTATGAAATATCTGCACAGAGTGCACAAGCCTACTACAAAGCCTTCACCCCTGCAAACATTACAGCTGGTTTTCAGAAGACTGGTATATATCCAATGAATAGGAATATATATCCAGATGATGTCTTCCTCTCCTCTATGCCAACAGACAGGCCACTGAGTGACAAGCAGCCACCAGCCACTCAACCACCTCTTGCAGCGTCAGCCAATATCGAGCCACCGCCATCTACAACTCAACCACAGCCTGGGCCTTCAGCTGTTGTCGAGCCACCGCCGTCCACCACTCAACCACAGCCTGGACCTTCAGCTGATGTCGTGCCACCACCTTCCACCACTCAACCACAGCCTGGGCCTTCAGCTGTTGTCGAGCCACCGCCGTCCATCACTCAACCACAGCCTGGACCTTCAGCTGATATTGTGCCACCGCCGTCCACCACTCAACCACAGCCTGGGCCTTCAGCTGTTGTCGTGCCACCGCCGTCCACCACTCAACCACAGCCTGGACCTTCAGCTGATGTCGTGCCACCGCCGTCCACCACTCAACCACAGTCGGGCCTTCAGCTGATGTCGAGCCACTGCCGTCCACCACCCAACCGCAGAATGGGCCTTCAGCTGGTGTCGAGCCACCGCCGTCAACCACCCAACCGCAGCCTGGGCCTTCAGCTGATATCGAGCCACCGTCCCCCACCCAACCACAGCCTGGGCCTTCAGTTGATGTCCAGCCACCGCCGTCCACCACTCAACCACAGTCTTGGCGTACAACTGATGTCGAGGCCGGATCTTCTGTCCATGTTCAGGCAAAACCCTGTTAACATCAAACCACAGCCCCAGAGCAGTTCCCTGACACAGGTTCCAATCATTGCTAGTTCACCATCTGTAGCTACGATTGTTAACAAGCCTCAGCGATCTTTGAATGGATACTGCTCTCCAGATATGATTCGACCTTTCCCAAAAGCCCCAGAGCGGAAGCAGACCACCAAAAGGAAACGGGCCAAAAGCACCATTGTAACCGACACCCCTGAGCGGGACAGGATAGCTGCTGAGAAAAGCAATAAAAAAACTATGCCTGCAGTGGCCAAAAGCTCAAATTCCAAAATATAAGGGCTGCACATTCTCAGTTAGACCACCAAGAAGACAGCAGCTCGGAAGAGGACACGGAGGAACCATGTGCTCTATTTGAAGAAAAGGAACCTGAGCCTGGAGATTATGTCCTTGTTGATTTTGCACGAAAGCGTAGCACGGTGCAGTATGTGGGATTGGTGAAGACGCCAAAAGATGAGGATGGGGATTATGATATTCAGTTCCTTCGAAGGTCAACAAGACATCTGTTGACATATGCTTTTGTGGAACCTGCGGTGGAAGAGATTCGTTCAGATGGGGCTGAATCCATTCTAGGTGTTCTTCCAAAGCCAGTCACTACCAAGTCTACTAAGCGGCAGCAGGGAATTATTAAATTCCAAGTAAACTTTGATGGGTTTAAGCTGGGATAAGGCCTACAAATTACTGTACTTTTTAAGTAATAAAATGAATTTCAGTTGGAAACTTTTGCTTACTTTTTTGGTATCAAAACCATGGGCCATGGGTCCCCAATGGGTGGCTCATAGCTCACATTATGCGGGGACCAATGAGCCACTACAGACCACATTTCATTAGCTTCAACAGGGCTAGTGCTGTTCAAGACAGTTATCTGCTACTACCCTTGGTGTAAGCTTAGTACAAGTGCTATACATACATGATTGATAGATACACCTATTTGCACTGATACGCATTTCACTGCAAAAAAATATGGAAAATGGCTCATCGGACCCCAGCTCCCCCCATTTCACGATTATAGGGTACAGGATACAGGATCTTGTGGCCTCAGTGCCCCTGGGGTTCTGCAGGGACATCTCTGGAAAGTTGCGAGAGATGACGAGAGGTTGGAAAGTGGAGATGGGAACAGGTCCAAATGAAGAGAAACCCGTCGCCCTCATCCTCAGGCCCAGCTGAACTTTTCGCCAGATCTTGTGGTGCACAGACCCTCAGGATTCATGACTGTTGTAACTCCACCTTCTAACCGTGGGGGCGGGGGCATCTCGAGGTGGCCAGTTCTGCTCGGGCCGACCTAGACCCAGTGGAAGAATGGCCTTTGCGCAAGGTGGAACGAGGATGAATGGCAGTGTGCTGATTGCGCCAGTCAAATGTCAGCAATAACGTATTTGCCACTTACATATTTAAAATATTGCAAAAACTTGATCCATCACTGCCAACTTTATTTGGAGGGGACTTCAACATCGATTTTTTTCCAAACAAAAGGAAATGACCCTATAAGCAACATTTTCATTAAAAACAAATTTATGCTACAACTTAATCAACCAACATACCATCAAAAATCCCTCCTGGATCAATAGTTGACAAACGACAGCATGCCAGCCTGGAAAATATTAATACTAGCAACATTATACAGTGACCATCTGAAGGTTAACTGTGATGTCCTCGAAGACGATAAATGAAGCAAATTAAATAGAAAATACTTATACAGCTGAAACTTATATTACGTTTGCACCTGTATTAATTACAAAAGTTTCTTAAATCCTGTATGATTCCTACCCTCCCACTGCAAACAAGGCTATTTTTATAGAAACCTTGTCTGATCTTCATGCCAGTACACAACACCTTACGTTCATGTTCCTCGCTTGAAACTCTATACTTTTTGCGTTAAAATGGAAATACAGTGAAATCTATGTAATGAGACTACTCCTATGAATTGCAAAGAGTTGTTGCCATACAAAGGTGGTCTTATTAGGCAGGTCAATTATAAACTTTTTAAATGCTTAGAGTTTATTCAACGCTAATCTTTTAAGGCAGCTGATCGTATTAGACAGGTCGGTTTTAGACAAGATTCACTATACACCAATAAAATCTGCGGGGCCCTCCTAGAATTATATATCATACATAAATGGTATGTTTAATATTGGTTTGTTATTATTTATTAAGTTTAAATACTTATTGTAATTTTTTGAAACAGACAATAACCATGCCTATGAGTCACCCCCCCCCCCCCCCCAATATAAATTCAGGCCATTGGCCATCTGTAAGATATTTAACATTTATTCGGTTGCCCGATTACGTTTAAAATTATTCAGCAAAAATATAAATACCACACTTCAGTCTAACTCCCCTTGAAATGTAATTTGATGGAAGACCCTAAAAGATTATTTCATAAACACGAGGCTGAAATTGAAGAGAACCAGCGCAGTGGATCCGGGGCCAGCTTTTTCAACAAAGGCCCTTTTTGGGACTGATTGCAGTTTCTTGCAGGATGTTCGGCCGAAGGAAGGTACATACAGATAGATTATTCTAGAGTATTAACAACCCGGCACCACTATCACATAACCTGGGTGGTGCATTGAAGGTTTCCATTCAAAATGTCAGTATAAAATTTAAAAGCTGTAGCTCTCAGTTAGAAAAACATAATTTTTGTCACCAATATACCTTAACTTTTATACATCCTATCAAAAAAAGCTTGATAAAATGAAAATTGTATTTCAGAAACTTTCAACAACTGAGTCAGCCGGTGTATGAATTGAATGTTGTTGTTTTTAAACGTCTATCCATTCACGGATTTTCAGTAATATCTGCACCGTAAAAGGCTTTAATTGTGTCCGGACATGATAAAAGTACATATCATATCAACTGAAAAGCTTGGTCCACATCATGACTAACAAATTCAAATATTATGTTTTATCAGCTTATTTCTGTAAGGTATAAACGTGAACAATTATTTGCACAGCACATGTACAATGATATAATATTTCCAAATTAATTGTCAGCACATTCTCAAACTTCCAAGCGCCCGAAGCGAACAAACCTGGCCAACATGGGGTACACGTGAAAGCCGGTGATAAGATTCTGAAGGATCCAGAGAAGACATCTTGTGTAACTGACATCTTGGTCGATCCTCTCTACCTCGAAAATTTATCCATCCATATAGTTTGTGTGACACATGCATATTTAAGTCTAATGAAGGCCTCGCTCTGCGTTAGAGGTTTGCCAAAGCAAAGGATTTTCGTAAAATTGTGTTGTAATCGTGCTGTTACATCCACAGCCACAACAAAACTCCTTGACCGAAACCTGGAAGATCTCTAAGGCCTTTCACCTGTCCCGACATAACCTATTTATGCTGGTCAAGGTTTTTCTAGGAATCGTCTCTGGATGCAACCTTTTGTGCAGTATGACGGTCCCCTGCACGACTGCACTTAGGTTTCCAGGAGCTAAAGCGATCCTGGAGTAGAACACTCGCCAGATAGTAGCGAGCCCCAGTTCCAAATGCGCATTCATCTTTGCGCCTTGCACTTGAGTGCCTGTAGTTATAGGCATCTTGTGCAAGGCTACTCTGGTTACCAAGATAAGGTCTCATTAAATGTTCTTGAAGAGAAAGAGCCTCAACAGCCAGAACGATGTATGGCAGTGGCCCTATGTGCTCTGCTCCATGTATAATTCCAGTTTGTGGTAGATTCAGGGACTATGAAGGTGCAAAACGCCTGACCAAGGCCAGAACTGGCAAACACGCCAGAATCAGACTGTCTGCCGTAAGCCCCAGTGTTCACACACAGGAACCTGCAATGGGCATCAGCTAGGGCCATAAGCATTACAGTAAAGTGCCCGTATAATTGTAAAAGAGAGACCCAATATTATTGAGAGATTTGATAACATGTTTTCGAGGGTTGGCCAGATATTGCAAAACAAAATACCAATTTGAGAGCAAGTTTGGAGCCTTGTCTGAAGCTATCTCTGAGCCTTAGGTTCCTTGCTACGTGAGACAAATACCCTACCCTCCAGTAACAGTTTAAGTGGCGCAAAGCACTAGCTCTATCTTTGTGCCAAAAGTTTGCAGAGCAATTCGATAAGAGTATTAGAATGAAGTTGCCAAATGTCAAAGAAAATCTCCTGAGTGGCAGACTATTGCAGATTACTTTGATAACCGGTAAAATTACCTTATGCATGTGGTGCCCTTGATGCAAAACATGTAGCAGTTCTATGTCATTTCAACATATGAAAATGTGTACATTTTTAGATAGAAAGGAAACCTGTGCTCATGAGAAAGAAATACTTGTACTCACACTAACTAATGGCGTCTTGCGCACACGTTGAGTGTGAAATCCAGGTTGGTGCACACCCAACGGAACCGGTCAATTGTTTTTATATGCAGCCTGCCCAGACTTTGTCTTCTTAAGCTTGCCTAGGTGTGTCCTGAGACTTTTATACCAGACTATAAGCTCTGTAACGTCTTTCCCCTATCGTCAGCCTTCTGTTGCCTCAGGGATTCCTTCCTCTGTATATTCCTATATTTGGTTATTCTTTTATATAATACATATCGGGGTGCTCTGAGCTATTCGACTATGGAGTCCTCTTCTTCGTTTGTGAGGTTTGGTGAAACCTGTTCCTTTCTTCTCCTCTTCTTTTGGGTTTCGGGCTCAGACACCTCAGAGGCAGTAGTTGACTCATGCAGCATCTGATGGCGTCCAAGGCCACGACCAGCACTTCTGGAGGGGTTGTAGGGCATTTGTGGCCTGTTGCTTACCATCACCTTGGCTAACGACATCTTCTCCTTCACCTTGGGCAGCATGCGCTCCACCATCAGGTCCACCACCACCACGAAAACAGGACCTTCTTCAGTAGTCCTGGCACCTTTGCTTTTCATTGCTCTTGGCCTTGCGCACTTTTTTGGAGGCATGATGTCTTGTGCCTGTTGAGTAGTCTTTCTTAAATCGAATTGTTCACCATTCTGCGTCTCTAACACAATGAGACACTGCAAGCCCAAAATATATAGGCAGGCTGAAGAGGCACTATAGGTAGCTGCAAGGAGGCAGAAGCATTGCCCATGGTGGCTCAATGGTTGCCCTCGTCGCCGAATGGAGGTACAGCTGTCGCCACAGTCATCGCTCAATGCACGCTATTGGTAGCTAAAAGGAGGCGCAAGGGAATCAGAATCATGACCAGATTGACTGGAAATTTTGCAGCAGAACGCATCTATTACCTAGCGACCATTAGGTGCCCACTATGTCTCCATTCTGCAACCATGGCAATGCGTATGCCTCCCTTTGAGCATCCCACCTCCTTGGCGACATCTGTGCGATTGTTATGAACATGTTCAAAAATTCATGGCGTCCATGGCGAAGTCTTAAACTCGTGTGTACCACCTTTGAAAGACCTAAGCAACCATTCTGCCTTCTTTTAGCCTCAAACGACGACCTGGTAAATGTTGTGGTTGAGCACTGGAGGCACAAAGGTCGCCATCTTAAAGGTCAATATCTTAATTGTACAGACCAGCAAAGAAGATTTACAAAGAAAAAGTACAATATACTGTTTTGCTCATATTCAGAAACGTATTCGAATTAGAGGTTTGGAGGACCACAGGAGATATAGTCATTTCATAATGTACACAGCTGCATTTTAAGCTCGGGCACGTACTATGGCATTAATCATAGAAATTATATTTGATATATCAGTCATACTGAACATTGCACATCAATGTGACCTTTATCTAGCGAAATTCAAAAGACAGAGCGATGAGACTGTGGGGGAAAGGGGTTACTCTGCTCTTAGAAGATAACTTTGCTGAGAAACTAAACTAATTTTAAAGTATGTGGAGATTTAATTTTTCTACATACCCTTGGCAAAAACTATTTCCAAACAGTGCCATTGTGGTCCATGTTTAGATTCAAGATCTTTGGAGAAGAGTCAAACATACAATAGCAAGGAGAAGAAAACACTCAGAAAAACTGCAAAGCTATCTTTCAAGCCACAGACTATGCCTGAAACCCTTAGTTAACCTAAAATAGGTTAATATCAGCAAGCTCCTTCAAAAAGACTGAAATATCTGAATAATCTATCCTCTGCAAAAAAAAGTAAAAAAAAAAAAAAATATAGTTCCACTGCCAAATGTAAAGGCAACTTGTTGGCTTGGTTCCATCCTGCAAGTTGTTCGCCCATCTGAGGCATGCAATATGGTAAAGATTTTCAGATTTGACTGCAGTGAGGACAGTGTTCAGAAAATGCAACTGCAGAGCACAGCCAGTTGATTGTGAATGATTTTTTACTAAAAATGGAATAATATATGCTTAATATACGAAGACGGTCTGTACAAGAAGACAGACGACATATCATCTTTCCAGTAGTTTCCTGCTGAGGACTCCCGTCGGAGCTTCCAATGAACACATGTTAAAAACGCAAAAAGTTATCGCATATGATATGTATTTCTGCGTTTAATTAAATAGGGAATTGTCCTAGGAACTGGGAAAATATCAGAAATGTGCAGAAACAGGGTAGATACATATTTAAATGGATAGCGTTAAACATTACAAAGCGGGCTGCAGAATAGGTCGGTCTAGCCGTAAGCCAAAATGATGTTTTCGTAATTTATGCGCGTTTTCACGCAAAGTTGGTCCACAAAAAGTGCTCCAAACGTAAACGGTGGATACAGCCTGTTTTCTCTGTCAAGGCTACTGTTAGTGATCCTTGTAGTGTTTGGTGAATTTATGATAATGTTCATTTTCGAGGTGGTAAAATGGCGCATTATCTGGAAAGTGTCACAGGCAGACACGGTTGCCGCTTGTTTGGGGGGGGGGGGGGGGCAAAACGAGGAGAGATCGATATGGGAGAGTTCACACGGGATTCGAACCGCTGACATGTGCTTTAAAGCATTAGCGCTGTTACCAACATAACCGTCAGAACAAAAGACCTGTCATGTTGCGGTATGTTCATGGAAGCTGGAATCGTCGATGGTCCCTGTTTAGGTATTGATAAGCTGTTTAAAGCCCCCATCCCCTCCCCCTAATAAAAGGATACACTAGGATTAGCACATTTTTGCAAATAAGGCTCTTAAGAAAATGACAAAGATTGCGATTATCATACTAATAAACTTTTTTCAGGGCAAAGATGAAGAGGATGATTGGCCAGGCCCATGTTCAAAGAAATTCGGAATCACCAGAGATTTTATAAATTGTCTGTGATGGGGGAGGGGGGGTTCTTCTGTGTGTGTTTGTGTGTGTGCGAGTGAGAATGAATTGACGAATGAGTTGGTTTTGGAGGTGTATGAGTGTGTGAAAGAATGTAAGACTGTAAGAGTTGTATGTTGTGAAGTGCATTGGCAGGTAGATGGGATACGAGTCTATGGATGACTGGGTGAGTGTGCGTGCATTTCATTACTGGTATGGGAAATGTAAGTCAGAGCTGACCAAGGCACGAAAGAAAATTATGAGGCATGTGTTTCTGAATTGCGCGTTTCATTTGCCGGGGAATGGAAGGGGGGGGGGGGGGCAGAGTCTGTTTGTGAAAGTAGTGTGGAGGTTATGTCTGAACGGGAGAAGAAGCTGGTTGAGATGATGACGAAGTAGGAGATGGATGAACATGTGAAAGTAAGGAGAGTGTGATGTGAGACATTTTAGAAGGAAGGTTGGCAGAAGAGAGAGTGTGACTGCAGAATTGACGGGTAAGCTGAATGAGAAGGATAGCCGATTTTTTTAACTTGAGGCCAAGTTGAGTGAATGTGAGGGTGAGTGTGCGAGAGTGAAGAGTGAGCTTGATGACTTGTATGTGGATGCATTGGTGGAAGTGAATGCGCAGTGTGAAAGGTACGCATGTCTGAGAAGTAAGTATGACGCTGCAAGAAACGCACTCTGGTATAGGAATAGTGCCTGTGAAAGTCTAGTGTGAACGACAAGCTGTTATATCTAAGTGAGAGTGCGTGATTTGGAGAATGACAAGTGTATGTTAGAAGAAAGGTTGGTAGATTTGGTGCGAAGTGACTGTGTGCGTCGTTCCTAGGGGGGTATGTATACGGGTGAGATCAGAGGAGTGGATATGGGGCTGATTGGTAGCGGAATGAATGCGAGCAAGTGTGAGTCTATTGTGTGATGCGGATTCGAGGGGGAGGTAGTGGAAGGTGATGTCCCCCTCCGACGGTGTGGAAAATTTTGATAAACTATGTATAGTACTGCATTCTGGTGCATTTTTGGTGTCATTTATTGGTCAATGCTTATTTAGTAAAACAGTACCTCCTTGTAAAGAGATTGTTAAGCGTGTGCAGGACATGTTTATTAAATAAGCACATAAAGAGTACTATGAGTGCTAGGGCTGCTGCAGGTAAGAACATCTGTGAGTTGTTGTATGACAACAGGAGGGGTATTGCCGCAAGTGTTGAATAAATGGAATGGGATGAGTGACAGTGAGCGTTTGAGATGTTTTTATGACCCGCACTACATTGTTGGTTTACCGGGAAGACAGGTGTGACTCTGTGTAAGTGGTAGTATGATATTTGGTGAGAGTGCCGTGCGTGGTATTGCGAAACGGTGTAAGAGTCAGAAGGGTGAGAGTGGAACTGAACGAATGGTCAGAACGGTATGCAAGGCTGTGAAAGATAGAGTGTGTGAAAAGAGTGGAAAGCCTGTGTGATTTCGCGAGTTTGTGCGTGTGAGAGATGGGAAGGGACATTTACCCCTTGCACCATTCAGAGGGAACAGATTTAATATAGTTTAGAATATAGGTGCAGGGGTATATTCTCTTTACCCATTGTGGTGCGAGTTTTTTGAGAGCGTGAAAGATGAGAAGGGAACCGGTTATCGTTTACTGTTTATGTAATTAAATTTTATAATCTTTTTTATTAAAATATTGTAGTGTGTGATCATGTGATATTTTGTTAAAAACCAAAATTTCTGTAAAATTAGAGCCAGATAAATAGTTTTTCCTTGCAATCATTTCCTACATTTAATCTTGAAATAATCTACTATTGAATTATCTTTTATTCAAAATACAAGTATGAGTATGTATAGTCCTAGGACTTTGTTTAAAATACCATATTCAATACGTTTTATATATAGAACACTTTGTATGGAACATAAAGCAATTTTTTTAAAGTTGCAACCTGTTTTTGTCATGTATATGAGTAATTTTGTACGTCAGTATAACCTCATTGTATATATAAATAGTTTGCGTAAAACTTTTGTATGTGTGATATTTTGCTTATAATCTTTGCCACTCCTACTATATACATGAAGTGTGGAACACTTTTTTTGGAAAGCAATTACATCTGAATTTTTAAAGTTTGTATCATGTTTATGGTATATATGTACTAGTTTTTGTACTTTAAACATTTTTTTATTAAGTGATACCCTTCACCTTTCCTATATACAAGTTTTTTTTTTTTAATTTATTAGGTGTTCTTTTAATGCCAAAATAAAAAAAAAGTATGGTTCTCATGCACTTTTTTCAGAAATCAATACGGGCGGGTGTTTTTTTTTTTTTTTTTTATTTATATTTATTATTATTTTTTTTTTTGTTGGTATGTTTCGATAAAAATGTCAAATGATAAGGGAAAAGCATGAAAATAACATATTTATTTTGCTAAAAAAGTAAAAGCACTGCATAACAAAGGAAATTGTATGATTTTATCTTCTTGAAAGAAATGTCCGAGCGGCTCAACATTGGTAAGTTTCTATTGAAAATCAAAATAAAAAAAATTGATGCGGGGGTTTAAAATTGATGCGGCGGGCGCACTGAGAACAATTTACCTTTTATTTTGTTTGGCCTAACATTGACAACCTTTTTTTTGGCAGGAAACGTTTCATTGTTTTGTATACTTCTATTTATATTTTCACTTCAACGTTCACCTTAACTTAATAAGGCAAGGTATATATATTAGACTTTGTTTAAAGAATTTTAAAATATTCTTTTAAATATATGACATCTGATTCTGAATTTTTCAATAAGCCTTATATTTTGTAACAATATAACAATATGTTGGTCCCGTTATATTATGAAAGGCTTTTGTGTTGTTACTCTGCTTGTTCTGCCATTATTTGTGATGTTTAATTATTTTATGCAGTGATGCTTATTTCTGATAAATATGTAAAGTATAATTTGTTTTGTTTTATCTTTTGTTCTTCATGTTGACATTCGGGCGGTGCTAAGTACCAAATCATTTAAGTAAATATGATTTTTTTTTTTTACATTTAGGAAAGACACCACAGAGGTGCCAAGTACCATGATACATTGCTTCAAAACTAGCGATGAAGAGAGGATGGTGGTGGGATCGGACCCAGCACTTGGGGAGTGGGACGTGTACCGGGGGTTGGTTTAGGCCAACATGCCCAGAGGTTCCACCCGATGGGTGGTGACCCGCCGTTTTTCCCGAAACTGAGTTGAAACTAGTTCTGTTGTCAGCAAAGGGCCCCTGTTAGGAAAGTTTCCCTAACCGTCAGCTGACCCTCCCTGTCGAGACCCAACAAAGATTGCTGAAGCGTGACCAATACGATAGGCAGTTGGCACTTGGATTAACACAAGGTGTTTTGTGGAGGGGAAACCACTGTTAATGATTATGATAGGTTGATTTTTAAATGGTTCCAATAAGTCTTTCTTTTCTGATGTTAACATATCCACTTCACTGTTTTGTTTTATCTTTTGTTCTTCATGTTGACATTTGGGCGGTGCTAAGTACCAAATCATTTAAGTAAATATGATTTTTCTTTTTACATTCAGGAAAGACACAACTGAGGTGCCAAGTACCAAATCATTCACGTCAATATGCTTTATTTATGTTTTGTTATTTATATTTACATTTGGGAAAGACACCATGGCGGTACTAAGTACCAAATCATTGAATTAAATATGATTTTTTTTTTTGGGTATGTCTGATCTGTTTAGAGAGGAAAAATGTCACTTTGATTTGTGATGGAACGACGAAGCATGGCAGACATTCTGAAAGTTTGGGTGTGAGAACAGCTGCTGGTGAGAGTCTGACAATGAAAAATTGAACTATCTATTTATTTGTATGTGCCGATTCGGTCGTTCCTGTGCGCTAAGTAAACGATCAAACGGCCGATTTTCATAGATAGTGTCGGTCTTTGTACGTGCCGCTACACGATTCTCTACCGTGATGGAAAATATGTAATTAAAATAACTAGCCCCACCATAGAATGTATTTACTCCTACGAATAGTTGATAGAATTATTACACTGTGTTCATGAGAAGAAGATCCTAAGTGTATTTCTTGAATTATCAAAAGCGTTTGACACGATATACCATGATATATTGCTTCAAAATTAGGGATGAAGAGAGGATGGTGGTGGGATCGGACCCAGCACTTGGAGAGTGGGACGTGTCCCGGGGGTTTGTTTAGGCCAACATGCCCAGAGGTTCCATCCGATGGGTGGTGACCCGCCGTTTCTCCGGAAACTGAGTTGAAACTAGTTCTGTACTCAGTAAAGGGCCCATGTTGGGAAAATTTCCCTTACCGTCAGCTGACCCTCCCTGTCGAGACCCAACAAAGATTGCTGAGGCGTGACTAATACGATGGGCAGTTGGCACTTGGATTAACACAAGGTGTTTTGTGGAGGGGAAACCACTGTTAATGATTTGATAGGTGGATTTTTAGATGGTTCCAATAAGTCTTTCTGTTCATTTCTGATGTTAATATATCCACTTCATTTAAACTGTGTATGTTTTGTTAGCTGACTAGTCTATTTAATTAAACCATACTTGATAATAATAACTATATAAATGAAAAGAAATCTCACCCTTAAAAATCCAAATCTAATTCAAATTAAAACTAGACGACCATAGGTCGAACGCTTGCCGGAAATTGGAAGTGAAACACAGACGGACAAACAGAACATATTGTCGGTTTTCTATTAATGGAATGACTCTCAGGGACATTGCTGAGAATATGTGGCCCGTTGAATGACATATGAAACAAAAGAACAGGCAAGCAGACAAAGCTGACAACAAAAGACGAACAGACAGACATAGTGACTTAGTGAGACAAGATTGACACCAGATGACATAACCTAGTGACTGAGAAGATTCAAAGGAAGAAAATGATTTATGTAATTTAGATTTATAGTTTTGGAGGTCTGGCGAATTAATGATAAACTTGGGAGGCTCGACTGTAGCGCCCTCTAGCAGACATATTCCCAAGACGACAAATGCGTTTCGTATTATTAGTGTATGACATGAGATGTCCCAGTTTCAAAAGGATTCCTTCAAAGCTGTGGCCTGTAGAATGCTATATGTAAGGCGTAAGAACCAGCAAGCAGGCGACTTTGAGGATAACGGACAAACAGATGGACACACTGACAAAGTGACAGAAGATTGAAACCAGATGCCTTAATCAGGTTATGGAGAAGACTCAAAGGAAGAAAATAAGCTATAGTTTATGTAACTGAGGCTTTGGGTGTAGAGATATGGCCAATACAATGGTATGTGTGTGAGGGTCGTGTGCAGCGCCCACTAGTGGCCATATCCGGAAAATGAAAAATTTATTTCTAGATATTAGTGTAAGACATAAGATGTAATAGTTTCAAAAGGATTCCGTCAAAGCTGTGGCCTATAGAATGCTATATGTGAGACGCAAGAGCCAACAAGCAGGCGAATTTGAGGACAACTGACAAACAGACGAAAACACTGACAAAGTGACTCAAGATTGAGTCCAGATGACTACTCCAGGTTATGGAGAAGACTCAAAGGAAGAAAAAAAGCTACAGTTTATGTAACTGAGGTTTATAGTTTTTGAGATATTGCCAAAGCATGATATGTTGGGAGAGGTTCGAGTTCAGCGCCCCCTAGCAGCCATATCCGGAAAATGAAAAATTGGTTTCGAGATATTAGTGTAAGACTTAAGATGTAATAGTTTCAAAAGGATTCCGTCAAAACTGTGGCCTGTAGAATGCTATATGTGAGACGCAAGAGCAAGCAGGCGAATTTGAGGACAACTGACAAACAGACAGACACACTGACAAAGTGTCACAAAATTGTGACCAGATGACTACACTAGGTTATGGAGAAGACTCAGAGGAAGAAAATAAGCTATAGTTTATGTAATTGAGGCTTATAATTTTGGAGATATGGCCAAAATATGATATGTTCGGGAGGTTCGCATCCAGCGCCCCCTAGCGGCCCTATTCAAAAAATGAAAAAACTATTTCGAGATACTAGTGTAGGACTTATAATATGTCAGTTTCAAAAAGATTCCTGCAATAATGTGGCCTTTGGCGCAAGATGAATGAAATCTCGAAATATCTCTATTCACGAGATATTTTACGAGATACTGCAAGACTTGTAATAAAATCTTGTAGTACTAGTTGAATGCTACCTGATGCAAAAAACTAGATCACTCTAGCTTTAAAACTGACAAAGCTAGAAAAATAAGACCCCTTATTTTCGAATATCATGACTTTTCCCCTAAAATGTGTAACCATGGTTACGGCAAATTTGAGTCAGCTACACACCAGATGACAGGCCTTGGAATGACGATTAAAATAAGCTATTGTTGAAGTAGATACGACTAAAAGTCACAAAGATATGAAGAAAAAAACGTTTTGAGAACTTTTGACGACCTTGACCTTGACCTTTGACCTATTTTAACCAAAAACAATAGGGCACCTAGAAATTATGTTTTTGATCATCCCTGTAAGTTTCAAGGTGATTGTGGCAAAATTGTGGCCAGGAGAGTGCAGACAAACAAACAGACAGACAAACAGACATACGCAACTGACCAACATGCTTGCCGAAATCTTTGATTCCGGCAAGCAATAAACAATGTTAAATGTGTCTATTACAGAGAGGGTAGATTTGTCATTTTAAATGCCTATATTCAGGAATGTCCATTTTTATTAGTCAATGTTTATGGCCCAAACAGTGAGAAAGAACAAGTGCAGTGTTGCCAAAAGATATGTAAAATAATTGAAAAAGGATTTGACATAGACTTTTAATACTCAAATTATCTGCGGAGAAGACCTGAATTTCTGTTTCTCCCCCTTGGATGCTCAAGGTGGTAATCCAACATTCAAATATAAAACAATTGACTCTGTAAAAACAATACTTCAAACATATGATCTGTGTGATATATGGCGACTACGTAATCCAAATATTAAAGGATTTACTTGGAGGAGATTAAACCCACTTACACAACGCAGGTTAGACTATTTTCTTATATTAGTGACTTTACAACCCTGTGTCACAAACTGTGAAATTATACCTTGTGTGGGAACAGACCATTCAACGGTACTATTTAGACTTTGTTCTTTTGAAATGCCAAAAACATGGGCCATCTTACTGGAAATTTAATCATTCATTAGCTGAAGACACCTTATTTATAACCAAATTAAAAGATTATATACAATTAGTGAAACATAAGCTTTTCATACAAATATGAATGCTAAAACCAAGTGGGACTATTTAAAATATCATATAAGATAATTTGCAATAGCATACTCAAAAGAAAAAAGCAAAGCTAACAGAATAAAGAGGATGAACTTAGAAAAAGAATTGGAGCAGTTAGGAAGTAATATTGGAGAGTGCAATGAAAATAGTATTATTGAAAAATACAAAGATTTCAAGCAGAAACTTGAAGAATGTTATGATCTGATAACTGAGGGCATAATTGTTAGATCCAGAGCTCAGTGGTATGAGCAGGGTGAGCGCAACACAAAATATTTCTTAAATCTTGAAAAGAGAAATCATGAAGTGACAGTTATAAAAAAATTAATAGTATACAGGGTCTGTAGAAACAATGGATCACAACAAAATAATGTCGCATATTCATGAAAATTATATGCAAAGGTTTTCAAGATCTTCAGATGTCACCTCTGAGGAATGTGATAAGTTCTTAGAAGGTATTTATGGGTTACCAGAACTAACTGAAGATGAGTCTTTGAAGTGTGAAGGTAACATCACTGTCACAGAGGTACTTGAATCCTTAAAAAATAATAAAACACCAGGGAATGATGGAATAACAAAAGAATTATACTTGAGTATATTTAATGAAGTAGATTTTGAAATGACTGCTTGTTTAAATGAAGGGTATCATTCAGGAGAATTATCAGAGAGCCAAAAACAAATAGTTATTAAGCTTTTAGAAAAACCTGGTAAGGACAAAAGATGTATAGAATCCTGGAGAACAATAAGCTTAATTAATGTTGACTGTAAGGTGTTAAGTAAAATTTTAGTTTCAAGATTGCGAAAGGTTTTGCAAATATTGGTCCACTCAGATCAGAATGCTTTTGTTCCAGGCCGCTATATCGGAAATTCAGTTCGCTTAATCAGTGATATGGTGGAATATTTTCATACAGAAAAGCATGAAGCAATTATTTTTGGAGCTGACTTTAAAGCTGCTTTTGACTCAGTAGATCAGGTCTTCATGTTAAGTGTTCTAAAAAACTAGGCATTGGCCAGTGTACATTATCTGGATAAAAACTTTGCATAATAACATGAAAAGCTGTGTTATTAACAATAGTTTTACAACACCATACTTTTTGTCTAGGGGTACTAAACAAGGGGACCCAATATCCCCCTATTTGTTTATATTAGTTTTAGAAGTGTTAACACATCAAGTTCGTATAAATAAAAATATCCAAGGAGTCAATGATTTTGCATATGAACTAAAACGGACATGTTTTGCAGATGACATAACTTTTTTTCATCAGGAACACAACTTCATTTTAACATTTAATTAGCACCATAAATGTGTTTTCACAAATTTCTTCCCTGCAATGCAATTATAATAAATCTGAAGCAGCCTGGATAGGTGCAAGTAAGCATAGTACACTAGAACCAGTTCCATGTAAATGGGTTAACTTGACAAAAGGAGCAATTAAAACTCTTGGCATCTGGCACTCATATGATAAAGATATCAGTAGGAAACTTATTTTTGATAATGTGAGAGAACAATTGAAAAAAATCTTTATTGTGTGGTCAAGCAGAAATTTAACATTTTTTGGAAGGACAGAAATTTGTAGAAGATTAGCTTTATCCAAAGTAATATACGTATGCAATATGCATGTACCACCTCAGTCATTCATAGATATAATTATTGTTATAATTGAAAAAAACCCAAGGTCAGATATAGTATACTGATAGGACCATACCATAAAGGTGGTATAAACTTTGTAGACTTAGCCAGCAGATTGTAAACTCAAAGAATTATTTGGATTAAAAGGTTGATTCTGTGTAATAGTGCTTATGCATGGAAAGCAGTACAAATGTTTTATCTTGAGAAAATAGGTGGAGTTGCCAATGTGTCATCAAACTTTGAATACCATAGAATACCTTCTAAGATACCAGGCTTTTATAAACAGTGTTTGGAAGATTGGTCACAATTTGTTTCAAAAGATCCAACCATAAAAAATGAGGTAAAACTGCAACCTCTGTGGAACAATAGGTGGATTAAAGTGGATAAAAAGTCAGTGTATTGCAAACATTTTGGACTCGTTTGGAATAAGGTTTGTAAAAGACTTTGTATCAAATGAAGGAAAAAAGCTTATATGGTATGACTTGATTAAAAAATATCCAGATATTAGAACAGGAGTCTATCTCAAATGGAGATCTGTATTAGCTGCAATACCATGTAATTGGCTAAAATTATTGCGAGACGAGGATATCAAATCTAATGAAGGTATATCAGAGGAGCATATAATAATTAAAACTAAGGGTATTACAAATATACAATCTTTATCTTCTAAATATGTTTATGATCTGCTGGTGGAAAAAAAATTAACTCAACCGTGATCATTGGTCAAGTTAAGACATACAATACATGATGATAATTTCAACTTGGAGAGTTACTTTGGAGCCATCCAAAAAAATAAAATTGGATATGTACTCAAGGGAATTCTTATTTAAAATACTCCATAACTATCTACCAACCAATAGTTTACTTTACAAATGAAATTTAGTTGATAGTTACCGATGTTCTTATTGCTTAATAGAATTAGAGACCAAGGAACACATTTTTTATAAATGTTTTGTAACAAAAAATCTATATTTTAGAATTGTGGATTGGATGAAATCAATTGGAGTGATAATGCCACCATTAACCTTGAACAAAGTATTGTATCGAATGTTTCCAATTAAGAATAACCTTCTAATAAATCAGGTGCTCCTAACATTTAAAATGTGTGTATATCAAAGTAGAAAGGAAAATAATCGAAACACAAGCAATTTAATGTCAGATTGTTTTTAGGAGATTGAAATATTTAGAGAAAATTAGCAAAACAGAAAAATAAGATTACTGCACATTTAGAATAATGGGGAAAAGTAAGGAAGCATTTTTAACATAGTTGGAATAATATCCAGGCAATGTGCTTTGTATATATTTGTATATATTGTATTTGATGTGATTTTGTACAATTATGTGTGACGTGTACTGTATGATTTTTCAGTAATATAAAAAAAATAAAAATAATAAAAAAATAAACAATGCGGTATGACTGTCCCTTGGACTTTCACTTCATTTTTTATCAAATATTTTAATGTTTGTCCGTTCATCAATTCGTGGTAGTCCTCAAGTGATGAGACAAGAGAGGCCCCTCTAAATAAATCGTGTTTATAAATAAGCTAAAATGCGTTAGCAAAATATAATCGTGATATGTCTGCGATTATCCTGCCATGTTCTAAATGAGCTGGAAAATAAGCGGCTGCCCATGTTATGATTACAATATATTCAATTATCTGCGTTCAAAATTTTCAAGACTTAATTACATATATTCCAGTTTTTCATTTTTTTAACCCCTTCCAGTTTCATCAAAACGTTTTTAAACCGGTTTGCCCAAATCGATTTGGTGAGTTCCAGGGCCATTTAGTACCAAAGATTGTGTACATTTCACCTGTGGAACTAGGTAACAACTTGCTGACGCCGGAAGCGCTTGCGTTATGACCGAATTGCTGCTTGTAAACTGAATTTGGCATGTGCCACTGGCTACTAAATCAAAACAAGCTAACCGAGGGGAGGCCTCCGACATCGTAAACCAGAAATGATCCCGCTATGGTCACTGCTGAGAGCAATGCCAATCTCATTTTCCCCTATATTTGCCTGATGTATATTCAACGTGTCTGCTGAATTAGTCACTGATATTAATTTAATTTGATACTTTATATATGGTATATTTAATTTAGAATTTTATATAAATCATTTGTGAAAGGAAGCTTTTATGCATCTTAAATACATTGATTTATGGTTAGCATTACTCCGTAAGTTTTTCCGAATTATTTCATACTCTGAATTGTCTGCCTGTATTTCATGTACACCACACTTAATTGATAATCATTTCATATAAACACAGCATGGTATGATGCCAAACATGGTATGAGACAATATATATAATAATATTATCATAAACTAGACATTACTTCACCCGGTCCAGGGCCAAAGATCTCTCTTATTTTATGATAACAACAGGATGGTAACATCACACACATTTTCTTCCAAAGGGTTTTCTCAACACCTCGCCAGCTGACTGTAGGCAGTGTATCTATAATTCTTATAGAAATGTTTTCCCCATCATATTCGCATTCTGGTGAGAATTCTTAATATCATTTCAAAGTTATAATAAAAATAATGACTGACAGACTACACATAATGATTTCCAAACGTTGACCATCTCCAGCCTTCTTTGAATTAAGAAGATCCTGCCTGGTGGTTCTACAAATATCTGATAAATAACTTGCTTACAAATATCTGATAAATAACTTGCCAACAAGTAATATTTCTACATGAAAATAAGTGAAATAAGGCGGTCACTATAGTTCACCGTTTTTCAATCTGGAACCTTTTAAATTGATGCACAGTAGCTTAACTTATAACAATATTTATATTAAAATAAAGAATAACTAAATGAGAGTTGAATAATATCAAATGCCAGACAAAATAAAAGGCATTCAAGTTAGAGCACATGTACTTCCGCCAACATTCTCGATCAGCAGAGCCAGAATATAAGCAGGATCTTGATCACATGTTGATGCAACAGCTTGATCATTGCAGTAAAGGTCAGCTCTGTCTGACAGACAAAAAGGGGCTTCAATTGGACATCACTGGCACTCCTACAAGCTCTTAGAAATTCACACTTAAAAGTTCCTTACACACAAGTGAAAGGTTCCTTTTGCCCAATCTAATTATTTTTAAAAATCCTTAGAACAAATCATAATATGGTGATTCAATTACATCCTAAATCTAAAGGGTCTTACTCTCACCCTCAACACTATTTAATCAAATGCCATTCACAGCTTTTTGGGGGAAATTTGCTCTAAGGATTTTTGTTAAAGCCACCAATCGTGATCTTATTCTGGCGATTATGTAATGAAATAAAATAACCAGTAAATATATATTCACTTGTTCAGGTTGACTTGCAAAGGCCTATATACTGTTGTTTAAATTGGTAATAAGCCGTCTAAGGCACTAAGACTGTTTGGCAAAGTGGATCATAACATAGATGATAACAATACATCCAAAATTGTCTTGCACGTGCCCTTCTTCTGTTCGATCTCTGTGAAACATACGGGTTCATATGTCCGTTTTCTATTGGCAGTCAATGCCCACATAAAATCATGTAACACAAGAGGCATGCATGGTAAGAGAAATCGGATTTCATTCTTTTATCTATGGTAGGCTGGTGACATTTTATTCAATTATCAGTGGCAAAAGGGTTTTATTGGCTGAAACAAGTGATCTCATTGTCCTTATGCTCAACCGATTCCGACACACCAAAAGAGGTCACCACACAAATATAGGTCACAGTGACCTAATTTTGAGTATACAAAGAGAGTTTACTCGATAACCTACAGGCTATTTTGCACATGCGTTGTGTATAATTCGAGACAAGGGGGCAGTTATTAGCTTTAAGTAAAATTACCTTATTTAATCGTTATGGCTGAATTTCCCCAACCTAGCTGAAAGACAACTCTTGAAACGTTTCACTATAGATGGAGATATGTCTTTATGCATGTTTTGTCTGTATGTTCTTGTCCATTTATAAGTATATATAGGAATGTTTGTATGGATACGTACATATATTAATGTTGTTTGCCTTGTGTATTTTGTTTGAATACATTCAATGTATTAAAAAAAACTCTTGAATCGTTTTTCCTTCTTCACTGGATGGAATTCCCTCGTATTCACTGTTTCAATTAGCAAAACTGTCGCCATCTAGATCTCGTTTTTGAAACAATGAGGAGCAGCCATCTTGACAAGTGCCTGGTGTGTCGCTTTATTCCCGAAATACCCGAGTGCTCTCAAGATACAGCCAGACATTATCTTATGTGTATTAACCTGGTATTAGATGCGATCGGCTCTGCGTACACTTTAATATACAGTGACTATAGGCCTACCACAAGCCACATTGCTCCCTCCAGGTGAGTTTGCTGGTCAGACAAAGGGTCACATGAAGACTTGCATATATGGTGGAAAATAATATGGAGTTTGTATTAACATTTACTTTTGCTGATTCGCAAATATCTTTCTCAGAACACTAGTTTGATGAAAACTTCCATGTTGAAGCATACAAAAATGTTGCTTTCCATGACCCCAGCACACTTTGATAATGCACAACCAGTCCCCATTAATTGACTCCAACAAAGCTTTCGGTAGAAGCACTTGGACAAGGTATTTCACTTACACGACTACGTATTAAGATGAAATGTATAGATTTATAGAGGTATAATTTCCTGTTTTTATGACACGATTGCTTCCAAGAATTATATCAACTTTAGCGAAAGATATGAACTATGATTAGTCTGAAATAATGTTAGCAGTGACTATGGGCAGATGAAATAAAATTTAGTTTTTAAAATTTTCTTTATGAAACGGTTGTCCCTCTAATTACGTCAACTGGAGAGAAAGAAAAGAACTGTGAATGATTTAAAAATTCGTTCGACCATGGGACATATAACCGCTGCGCGGAATGATGCCCAAGGAAAATAATTCGATATGGTTACCTGAAATGTTGGGCGTTAAACCGATATTGTTCCTGGGATTGTTTTGTTTTCAATGGAAATATGATATTAATGTCCCATATTTTATAGGCGTACAGAACGATCAACATTCATAAACATGATGAACGTTCAGAACTGTAAGCTGCTTTATGCAAGCTTTCTAGGAAATGTTGCGTGGCGTCATTGTATATTGTGACGGCACGGTCCATAAATTGCCGAATGGTCAGATGTTACAGGTTAGAGGGACGTCTTTCAAGGCTATATATATTTATCATCTGAGATGCACATATTGACAGCTCCAGGAAAATATTTTCCATCGAGTGCTTGGTATTATGGAGACAGACAAACGGACGGATAGACCGACTGAGTTACGGACGACGGACAAAAATAAAAAGACGGCCAGACTGACAGACAATCAAGAACTTATACAGAAAGTTCCAAGTTATTCTTTAATAATGCACTTCAATTGCTACTGTGTCAGTTCAGTGACACAAAATTGAACGGCAGTGGAAGTCTGCACACACACATCTAGCCAGCTGTCAGAATATATAAATATAGTCTAATGCTTTGTGCTCCTCAATAATTTTATGAACTGAACTGATTTGCTTTGCATTCAGATGAAAAAATGCACCAGTTATGTTTTTCCACCAATCACAAGCAATTGTTTTGACATACGAGCTCCCAGCCAGTGTTGATATACAATGTATCAACTGTGCATGTATCAATTTTGCAGGCTGAAGATACATTGTTACACATGCAATACTTATCTAACTGGCTTTTTCACAGCTCTAATAAAATATCAATGTATTCAGGAAAAGACAGCAATTGTGCACACTGTGCAGTAGAAAGTTTTCTCCAATTTTATGATGACCCTTGTTTAACACCCCCCCCCCCCCCTCCCAGTTTCATTATAATTTGGGCTATACTTAGCCCATTAAAAAAAAAGAAACTTTAGCCAAAAATTACAGTATAAATTACGAGAATTCTTAACTAGAAAAATCAAAATTTTATTATAATTAAAATACACAAATTGGTGTGTATCCTCCTGGGATCTGCAGTGTGTCAGGACCATCTGCTGGCGAGAACTATATTCAGTTGCTTAATGGTCGACTATTTACTGGCGGTGCACGGCACATCTTTGATTGACAGGCGTGCGGAGGCCGCCGGTCAGTCAGCCGAGACTGTGCTTATCTTTATTACCAGCACCTGTTATCTAATTGACACTAATTACTGCAAACACTTTCCCCTGTACAGAGCTCTCTCTCTCTCTCTCTCTCTCTCTCTCTCTCTCTCTCTCTCTCTCTCTCTCTTATGCCCTGAACTATTATGCAGGTCGTAGAATTTTGTTTAGGTTTGTGTCACTGCCCAAAATTACGTCATTGTCATCCTATACGGGTAAAGTTTGAGGTATCAAGAATATGGCATGAAATATGAAATAGCCGCTTGTTATTTCAAGCAATGGATGTAAACTTTACCTTGCTATGGCTTATATCTAGTTCATCCATGTTATTATCTTGTCTTATTTTATGCTAAATATGTCTAAGTATTTTTAATATATTCAAAAGATGGTTTTAAAAATATTTTCGTTTCACCAGGCAACGCTACTGCTATAAACCTCGTGCTCAGGCTACAAAACCTGCCGCCAACGATTTTCCAGGTGGGCTATTCCAGGTGTACATTGAAAAACACCCATTTTCCAGGAGTTTGAAAAATTATTTGGAATATCCATGAGTATTTCAGGTTTGCATGTTTGCCTGGTTTAATAGTCGTAAAAACCTCACTTACTTCGAATCCATTGAAGTGTCCCTGCATTGCAATAACTGCAAAAAAATAAATGGTATAAAATCCAAACGGTACAAACGGAAGCCATGAAATTTAATTTTAAGTGAAATTTTGGCTTTTATACACGATGATTTGTTTGCTGTGCTTAAATCCTGTTAAAACTTTTCCGAATAATTTGGACAATATCAGCATGGTGTACAAACATAGATGGGTATTAAGATTCAAACACTTAAACTTTAGAGCCTTTTTTCCTGAATATTTCTCATCATCTTGATAATTTATCTACAGACAGTTTTCACAGCTTCTAACAAATTAAATCATCATGAAAACAATGATTTCACTACCTGGTAGATTTATAGCAAGTCTTGAAGGTTGAAAATCATCAACTGCAGATGTGAAACCCATTGTGTACATCTTCATTAAACAGCCATCTTTTGTAGTAATCTAAAAAATGTATTAAACAGGTCTCTTTCCTGTATAAATATTATTCAATTTCAAAATAATTTTTGATTAAAAACACCAACGACTCACCTTTCCTGTGTTTCTCTTTGATTAAACATATGAATTACCCCCGTAAGGTACTTTTATATCTTTACGTCTCTCCCTCTGTTTCTCTTTATCTCGCCCTTTAAAACATTTGTTTCCCCGGTTAGCTAAATGTCTGCTTTCCGTGGTTAGCTTTAAAAATCCCTGTCTCTCTCTCTCTCCCTCTCTCTGTATATATATATATATAGCATTTCTTTTATTCATTAAAATATTTCAAAATTAATTACTCATTATAAAATCTAACAACTCCGCTTTCCGTTTGCTTCTCTTTTATAAAACACCTAATTTGGCCCCTGAGGTACATTTTTATACTTTCATCCCTCTCTATCCGTGTATCTATCTGTGTACCCATGTATGTATGTATGTATCTATCTATCTCTCTCTTTAGTATTCCTGTTATTCATTTTATGTTCATGATTAATTGGGTATTCGAAACAATGACAACTCACTTTTTCCCTTTTTCTATTATACAACAAGAATTCAGCCCTGAGATACATTTTTTTGTTTGTTTCCTTTCTGCTTTTCTATATCGCTGACTTCAATAATATCTCTTACCGCGGTAGCCTGCGGTAGCCTAAGTCGACTTTCAACAGTCAGTTTTGGTTTCTTTCTTTGCTAATCTTTAACAGGTCTCTCTCCTATATGATTAAGTTTTTTAATTTCAAACAAATTTTTGATTAAAAGCACCTTCTGTGAGTTTCTCCTTTAATAAACATTAATTTTTCCATAAGGTACATTTTTATCTTTGCGTCTCTCCCTTTGTTTCTCTTTATCTCGCCCTTTAAAATATTTGTTTCCCCGATTAGCTTAAGTCTGCTTTCCGTTGTTGGCTTTAAAAAGTCTCTGTAATTCGAATTTATCATGGGTTGGTCTATTTCATGCTAAGTTCAAGTTACACAACCGGAAACTGTCTGCTATCCTATCATCTGCTATATCTCATACAACCTTTATGTATATTCAATCAATCTTTCATTCAATCCAGCTTTCTTTCACTCGTTCTTTCATTATTTCACCCATCAATCCAAACACCGTTCCGTCTTTTTTGTTTATTTCTGTCTTTCATTCTCTCTTTCAATCGTTCTTCCATTCATTCAATCTTTAATATGTCATTCAGTGTTTATTGCGATCTATCATTATTTCATTCAATCAATCTTTACTTTCATTCATTCAATCTTTCCTTTTTTTTTTCTTCCATCCTTCCATCCATGCATCTATACATCAATCAATCCATCCTTCCCTCTTACTTCCTTCTTTCCACACTTCAATCCTTTCTTTCTTCCAAAAACTAGCATTTACTGCCCCTTTCCAGACGGTCCGCTTTAGATTAAGTGGTTAAAAGAAAGAATCAATAGTATGACCTCTGCGGTGATTTCCCGGCGGTCGTCTCACACGGTACAGTTTTCCTGGCCACTTTCTTTGGTGGTAAATGGAGAATATAAAATTGTGTATAAACATGCATGAGCGCAATTGTACATCAAATAGCTTGGTCCCTTCCGTGTAAGACTTTTTATTTATTTATTTATTTTTTTTTTTTTTTTGTCTTATATCTGTATCATTACAAACATGCCCGGCTATATAGCAGCAGGAAGCAGACAACAGTAATACAGACATCTGCAAAGAACTGTATATTACAACGCTTTCTACAAGGGTGAAAATAAATTTTAAGGTGTTTTTATTTCTTTGCCATGCAAATAGTACTAATATTATTACATAACTCGCCCGCCGTCTCTTGATCGCCTGCAATCCTCTGCCATGTAAACAACACGAAACGTATACTACAACGACAGCTAGAACATACGCTGATGCAGCTCTATGTGACCACTAAATCAACATATGATGTACGCCAGACCGAGCCTATATAGACCATATATACATGATTATAAACCCAGTCTTTGAATATATGTCGTATTTACTGTATGTGCTCTGTAAATCATTGAGGTGTGTTACTGGAGATTTGCTTGCCAAATATTTTTCCAATCTGTAAACCAGGCATGCACTAAGTTGTTGTTTACTTGCACTTTTATTGTGTCACATGGCAGTGGCTTTGACCGCACCCTTCACGCGGGCCCTCGCGTCATAGTGCTAAGGTGATGCTACATGTGACCGGCAAGCAGCGTTCTTTCCATCATGGTATATATATGGTCAACCTGTCTTCACTTGAGAAATAAATAGTATAAACGAATTGTGACGCGAATGTACAACACAGAATGGTAGTTACATCATTTTATACTATCTATTCTACTCAAACTTAGCTCAGATCATGTGACACTGGCGCCTTCAAATGACTGAGAACTATTCACTCCCAGTATAGGATATAGGTCATTGCAGTACACGATAGCACCATTTGGTGCAACGCACGTTAAGGCTTTTAGAGTATGTCTAATCTTGTAGCTGCTTTAACAAGCAGTTTGTTTGCATCAAGAACTACACGGGCTCCAACAAACTCATCAAACGTTTGCGGCATGGATCCCATACATTTAATAGGAGACGGCAGATTATTCTTAAGCATGCCAACAATGAGGAGCTCGTAGTGCACATATAAATGTTTTAACAATATTTGGAATGGTTGCCCGGCTAGTGCCGAACCTTTCTACTAGATCTAAGCTTTCTAAGTTTTAACTTAAGTTTCATAAGAGTAATCAGGAGCTGGTCCTCCATAGGAATGGATTTCACAGTGAAGTCCAACGCTGATGGATATTTACACTGAAGTTCCCCAGGCAGCTGGTCAGAATATTGCAGATGTCGTAAGAAAATGACGTATATAGATGCGTCTGAAAAATAATAAAGATAATTTTTTTTTTTTTTTCAATACGCAGATTTATAATTTTGTTTATTATAAAAGATAAAAAGTGGCCAACAAGAAAATGAGACCTAGCCAGTCAAACTATGGGATGTCCATATATACGAATGCGAAACATGCATTCTTAATAAAACCACTTAAGTTTTCATGAGCTTTTAGATGTCATCATTTTGAGTAAGGAAATAAATATGTTTACTGTGAATGTATAAATTATTAAGCTTCGATGCGAAGAATACCAATTTATTGACTTTATTCCTTCTTTATTGTAAATGATATGCTTACCATTTCCGGGTTTCCAATGATATCCTATATTTACATGGGCCTTCTTTTCTGCAGGTTCTCTGTTGTTACTCTGTCGGCCATTTTGACTTCCAGTGCTCTGCACGATGGCTCAGTCTGTTGAAGGGGCATCGGTGTGCATATTCTACAGCTGACCCTTCTCTCTGTTTGCGGAGCTTGCAGCATCTGTCTTGCTTCTGTAAATACATATGCCGCATGTGCATTGTTGATAAATTACCATAAACCAAATATTGCTGCTGAATTGATTGCTGGTGTTTATATGATTTAAAATTTTGTATTGATATATTTAGTTTTACTTTTATTAAAACACATAATAAAAAAATCAATGCCTTGCTAAAATTTCAGCCATAATTTCATTACAAAAGACTTTATGCACTAATGACCTGTAAAATACAGTATTTCTTATTATTTCATTTCACCATGGTTGGCACTTGTGCAACACAATAGGTAACCTTAACAAATACATATGCAAACCTTTTTTTCAGTAATAATATAAACACTTATAAAAAATGGAATTTCAAACAAATCTTTGTTATTTTTTAAATTTTTGTAATTTTACCAAACCTTTCCCACTCTTCACAGCTGGAGGATCTTGAACAAGGAACACTCTGTCCATTTTCCATTGGAATAAGCTTGGGGTATTATCCCTGCAACCATCAACAAAAAGACAGGAACAAATCTGGTCCATTAATGGAACAAATTGCCGATTTTGTCTCCTGTTTCAGTTAAAAATTTGGAAAACAAATGGACAGTGAATATTTTAAGTAAAGACTTGTAATTTTGATACAATAGATATTTATGATAAATACAGGTATACAAAAATAATATAATTTCTTTCAATTTATTATATATGTTAGTTGTTATGTAATAAACAGATTAAATGATAGTATATAAAGTATAACATATGTATATATGTATTTATATATATATATTCATAATTCACAAGTACATTGTCATATATATTTATATAAACGTGTTTGTAAATTATATATATATTTTAATAATTTATTCATAATAAAACACTTATTTTAAATTTTATTAAACTTTTTTTTTAAATTATATAGAAGTGTATGTTGAAAAAAAAATTTTTCATATTTTACCTTTATTTACAAAAAGGCAATACAGCATTAATACTAATTAATTACTAATATTTATTAATCTTTTAGTTATAATATATAGTCAAATTGAAACACTTACCGACAGAGCCTTTCCCATTTCTTTAGTTTGGAAACCGATTGAGGGCACACTTGTCCCTTTTGGTTCGGTTCCTGCATCGAAACATAAAGCAGAAGACCATATTTAAAACTTAGCAAGGGTTTTCCCCGTTTAAAAAAAAGCACCAGACTGTCTGGGTCTCACCGGCGCCAGTGTGTCTCAAGAAGTAGTTTTTAGCAAGCTGTTTCTACCTCCTTTCGTTAGAGAGTAAACGAGACATACGCTCCCCCCTATCGATAAGTTTAAGCCAATAAGGGAATTGACCTGACGGCGAGTGCGTGATCGACATGTCTATAAGCCAATCAGCGAACGTGATTGCTGGACTGAAAACGAGGCCATGTAAACACACGTGGAGGTCGGACATCAGGTCGGACATTTCTGACACGCGTGTAAACTTCCAATGCCCGATGGACCTGCCATCATAAAGGTGTTTTAATAAGGTCGAGGCATATAATTTGTATAAAAGTTACTCCAGGTATCATTCGAAGTAACTGAAATGTGTTTTCTTCCTTCTCTTCGTAATAAAATCACAAGACAAGGAGAAACGGAGGGATGGGACAAGGCTGGCCTGTTTTTTTCCTGTCATATATTGAGTCCATATTGACACATATGAAAGTCAAATAATATTGTCGGTGTTACGATATTTACGGTATTTCGGTCTCAAATATGGACCGTTAAATTTTCCCCTGCCGACAAATTATACTTTAATATTTCAGGTATATAATATTTCAGGTATAATTGCTTAGCTATGTGCATTAGTAAATAAATGTGTAAAAGTTACTTATCATAAGTTCAACAAATATTTTTCAAATATATTATAAAGATGAGAGCTCGTTAAGGGATTTAGACCCTTTGGCCGGACTACCACTCCTAGAAGTCCTAAAAATGAACCTCTACCACGCCTGCACGCTTCTTCAATTCGTCCATTAATTTTTAGACCTCCATGTAATAAAACGCCTAGATGTTTAACTTCGCGCTTCTCTTCAAGTTCGTGATAACCTAACCTAAAACTTCTAAGCTTAACATTTTTTATGTGTGTCCGGTCATTTTCACCAAAAACAACTACAACTGTTTTCAATGGGTTAAAATTAAATCTCCATGCACAGCTGAAGTCCCAACACCAATCATTTTTTGCAACCCTGATCGAGATGGTGATAATAAGCAAATGTCATCAGCTTGCACAGGGCATCCAGTGTATATGGTTCCTAAGTAGGTCCCTAATTTAGAATTACGCAGATCTCTGAGCAAAGAATCAATGAATATTAGGAAAAATAAAGGAGATAACACGTCACCTTGACGGACTGATTGTTTAACAGGAAGCCAGTGACTTATGTAACCTTCAAATAAAACAGCGCTGTACATGTCACAATACGCATCATATAATAATCGCCAAAGAGCACCAGAAAGACCAAATTCACATAACCTTGTAAACAAACCAGCGTGCCACACCACGTCAAATGCTTTTTGAGTAAATCCGAGAACCACCATTAACATAATGGGAAATTGTCTCCTGAACTATTAAGGATGCATGAATGGATGAACTATTTTTCTGGTAAGCACACTGTAACGGATCCGGAAATAGCTTGCCAGTGACCGACAGTTTTTTTGTAATCATACCTAGAATAACTTTTTCGAGAAGTTTATAAAAACTGGAAAGGAGAGTGATCCCTCTATAGTTGTTTGGATCAGACCCTGAGCGGTTTCCACTTTTTGGTATGGTAATTACCATCCCCCTTTTCATCTGACCAGGAATCATTCCAGCAGAAAATGTTAAATTGAACAAATTAGTAATATGCTGTGTCAGCAAGGGCCCGCCATAGATTAGATGCTCATTACTGATGTTATCTATTCCGGGTGCTTTTCCCTTGCCTAACTTCATGATTTCTTTATAAATTTCTGAAAGTGTGATTGGTTTGTCCAATATAATGCAAAAGTTTTTATTAGAAATTTTAAAGTACTCGTAGAGCCTTTCCTCTGTGTTAGCTTTATGATTAGCATCAAAATGTGGACATTACAGAGGATCATACAGAGCTTCAAAATAACTTGCCCAGCCGTCGGCGATTGCTTGGGGATCTCTAATTACAGCAGAATCAGAGAAACGCATTTCTGCCTGAATGCAGTTACGACGTTTACGTCGGCTTTTTACTTTGTGCCAGAATTTGTTAATATCAACATCTGAATCAGAATCAAGTTGTTAAAAGAATAATCGTTCATTGTTTTCGTGATATTGTCTCATTTGACACCTGAAAGCACGCTTTGCCTTTTTATATTCTACATATGAATGGTGCGCATCACCCCTTGGACGACCATCTGCAATCCACAGTCTGCGTTTTATTTGCATGATATTATGCCAGGTTTAAGTTCTGAGTGCCAATTTGGCTTCAGGTGTTTATTAAACCTGCGCTGACGAATATTTATCATGGAGGTTTTCAGAATTGCTGTTACGAGATTATCATAATAGCCACTTACTGCAGCACTCGTAGCTGATCTACTGTCAGGCACTTGAATTCTGCTTAGCCTTTCCCCTAAGGGAGTACAGTACAAATGACTTAAACTTGCTTTATCAAATCTCTCCCAGTGGAAATTAACCCTTGTATAAATTGGTTTGCCATAATGAATAGTACATGATCAATTAATGACTTATTTGATCCAGACAAATAAGAACACCGTGGGCCGTGTATTGGCAGTTCTGAAAAAATAGAACACAATGAACAATCTTCAACATAGGAGCCCAGTAACGCAGTCCGGATATCCTCGCGTGCATTGTAATATTTGCCCTTAACTTCAGCATTAAAGTCCCCCATCATTAAGACCATACCAGACGAACTTCAACTATATTCATAAAATAGATTAAACAATATATCGAGGTGTTCAGAAAAGCTGGAAACATCACTTGAAGAGCATGGTTAGTAGGCATTGAAGAGAGATAATGTAGTATTGCATTTCAAAGTTAGTTACAAACCTACAACACGATCACCGAGATCATCACGAACAATTGGCTTAACAGATGCCCTCACACTTTTGCACCACAGGAGGGCAACCCCTCCTTTACCTCTCCGGTGAGAGCAATACGGATCAAGACTAGTATCAGATATACCGTGATACATATAATCATGGTGAAGAGACCCTAAAAAATACATATTATCCTCAAACAGCCAGTGTTCAGATATACCAAGTATATCGATGTTGTTAACTTCAAGTAAATTACTGACATATAATGCAGAAGGCATTAAACCTCTAACGTTAAAACAAGAAATGTTGAGAATTTTCATATTCATTTGAAAAGAATTAATTTAAATGGCTGTACACAGGAGAGAAAAAAAAAGAATATGAATTATTGGCTCAGTTCGTTAAGTAAAGGTACCATAGGAGCCAGTTCTTGTCCTTGAAACAAACACTCGAGTCTCGTGTAGCCCTGTATCATTCCTGGGCCACCATCTGCGAATATACACATCCCCAGGCCAAAACTGCGCTCTTGTTACCACTGGAATGGACGACCAATGCACCTCAATAAATGCCCCGATTCTTCCACGATTTGTGTTGGTCAGCAATCGGAGTTGTTTTAACTGTACGCCTCGACTGCACACATAGCCTTCAATGTCACGATACGATGTGTTTTGTCTAATATTACCCAGGTTAAATTTACCTGTACGAACGAAAGTGCTTTCCAGTGGATCAGCATTGGACACATCACGATATTGACTAACATTGGCCCCAACAGATGGATTACCATTATTAAAGGAGGGCACATGAAATCCACGATTCACATTCCGACCTTGACCCGTCGTTATCCTTACAGGAATTGTAGAGCTTGGTCGCTTCAGCTCTACAGATGTGACGTCTCGTCCAGGAGACTTGAGTTACTGTCGAATGTGAGGGAATCTTACGGTTCTCAGGTGGAGAAGATATAGTGATCGGATCAGCAGCTGCAGAATCTGGTTGCTCCGGGGAACCATGTATTCTCGGGGATGTATGTTCATCAGACAAAACAACATTTGCAAAAGACAGGTTATTTGTTTTTTGGGGGGGGACTTGATGGTATATCTGTCAATTTCCCTCGGATATATGTTAGCGAATTAGAAATGCAATCGACTTTAATATTGTACATGTTTTATCTCACTATCCCGATCTTTCTCTGAATTCTTGTGCCTTCTCCGATCGGCTTTAAGATTGCTAGTTTCATCTTCTAGGTCTTTCACTTTCCTCCTTAACCGTTCACATTCCGCATCAGCTGATAACAATTTAAATTCTAGATCTTTGACCTTCTCATGAACAATAGCCAGCTCATTCTCTAATCTATCAACTTTCTCTTTTGAGTGCTCTTCCACACCAGCTAATTCCGTCCGGAAAGACTTTAACTCTGATCTGCATCTGTTCTGTAAATTTGACAACTCTGTAGACTTTAACTCTATTTCCTGTTTGAAAAATGCAACACTACTTTCTAACCTCGCCTCACTGCTGACGACTGTACCTCTCAATTCTTCTATTAAAATCCGGAGTTCAGACAGCGTGTTTGTAAACAACAGCATTTGGTTTTTGTTTCCTATGCAAGCGAACTCACTATCATGAGCACAGTCAGTACACCCAGTCGGAACTAAAGGTTGAGAAGTAGAATCAGTGTTAACCGTCGAACGACAGGAAACCGAACCCTGCCTGTAACCTGGTTTCTGATGAAAATCTCCTTTAAATCTTCAGTTTCTCCATTTTCGATGAAATTGCCCAAGATATAACATTCTTTGGCTAACTTTAAATGGTTGATGTCTTTTGATCAAGGTTCCTGACGGAAAACCTTCAAATTCAATTGCGCTGCTAAACAAACTGTTTCTCAGCCATTCCAGCCATTTCATATTATTTATTGAATAATTGACAAGTTTTGCTAAAAAAAACTCCTTAGGAAGACTACATATATCCTGAAGGAGAATTTCGGCACTATCTTGTTGGTTACAGGCTTGATTTAAAGTAAAATCTTCAAAACCCAGATTATCGTCATTATTGACCAGGTCTAATGAGCGAGCGATAATGTCTGCAGAACTGCCTAAATTGTCCGACAAATTATCCATCGTCTTATGTGGAAACGCACAGCAGTCTATTCAAATCAAGGCTATGAGCATGCAGCGTAAACAAACAGAACTGACCTTGAATTAGAACTTGCATGAATGAACTTGCGGTCACGTTAAGTCAAAGACCAATGAAGTCACATGACATAACATCTGTCACCCTCTAGGGCGCGGAATATGTGCGGAAGGTGAGCGATAATTCAATGAGTTTGCGGATGAGGATTTTTCAACTTACGTTTTCCGAGAAACACAAAATATAAGATCACGTGCTCTCCAATAAGGTCCGTTAACGGTATACAAGGCTTTCACACAACGCGTCTCGTAAGTCCAAAAACTATTAGAACACATATAATTCCACGTAGTTTATACATTTTGTGGTCCAGGAAAATATTGAATGCTCACCTTCGCGCATGCGCACCCCCGTATATATATATGCATTTGTTCCACCACACCTTTAACACAATACAAGAGATTTGGGACTTTCATAAAAAATATCTATGTCATATATGCATTTAAATTTCTTCTTGTTTACACATCTTTCTTCCTGTGTAAAAACAGGGTACTTCCTAGTACAACATCAATATACATGCAATATTTGATAATAATTTTTACTTCAGTTTCAAATCTGTATTATTCAATAATTTTCTCAGTTTATTAAATTTTATATAACATACTTGATATATAATTAATATAAATTAATAATTTATTGTTTGAATACTGTAGGGTATTGACACTAGTTTGATTATTATTATTAATTTCAATTGGAAAACTGATTTGACAAAACAAACTTTCAATATTTATAAAATCTCTGCTTGAGCAAAACATACTTAGCAAGACTTCCTTTAATGTTTATAAAAAAATGAGTTATCACCCCCCCCCCCCCACCCCCCACCATACAGCATGTCTTCTTTTACCTGTATGGAAGTAATACTTTTTACGTTGTCTTCCTTATTTTTTTGTTGAAACTGCACCCTAGGTGATAAACAAATATTTTAATAACTGTTACTTTGTTGTTTTTCAAATTTGTTCTACTTGACTAGAACAAAGTGTTTATTTTAACCAACCGCTCGGGTGTCATGGCTGATGCGATTAGTTCAGCTGATTAGTTCTCTGACACCCGCCGTATCGATCAGAAACAGCCGCAAATTTATCAAACTTCTCAATTTTATTGTTAAAACATCTGTGTAGACTCCATATGTACACTTTCAACCTAAGGGTGCGTTCTTTGTAAAATTAATACTGTTTGAAGTCTGGTGCGATGTGCGGCTGAAGTGCCGGTTCCACGTGTACAAACAACACGCTTTCTTGGTTTAATGTCCTACCTAGCAACCGTTTCCAAGGTGGGCGAGCTAACTGGTCCGAAATATTATAATCTAACACATATTCCAGCAAAATTGCTTATCAAAGACTAGCTGATAAACCCGGTATACCGGGCTTATTACCGGGGTTGGGGAGATAAATTATTGAGATGTGGAATGTTGGCTCATTTTTTATTCTAAAATGTAACGAAAATATAGGTTTTCATTGGGAAACTGTCTCAATAAGATATGTAATAATAATTTTACATTTATTTTGTTGCGCTGTGCTCGTGGCAAGAATTTCATATCCCGGTATGTTTACCTTGAAGACCTGGTCAGTGATAATGTTTACATTTCGAGACGGAATGAGACGCGGGGGCATTCCGGTTTTCGATGATATTTGACTGGATTCTATCGTTGGACGTATAAAGATAAGGTTGATGTGAGGAACACATGAAAGATTTATTAAATGTACGTTGCAAGGTAACTGTTCCTGAAGAAAAAAAAAACAAAACAAATATGCATACATCGTAAGTAGCAGAAGCGGACCCAACGGGACTTCATGCAGAGGGTCCGTATCCCATTTTCAGCCACCGCAACATTTTTCTTCATCGTATCAGACACATTTTGAGGCCTTAAACCCCCGCCACCCCTACCCAACCCTGTTCCCGAAATTTGGACCTTGAATTAGGTCATTAATCCTCCTGGGTTGAATAGCGAGAAACGTGTGTTTTTCTCTTTTACTGACCACGCACGTGGGTGAGAGCCTCGTTCAAATTAAATGCCCGACATGCTCAAATCCCTCACTGAAAGCAAGCGTTATTCATATGGACAATAGTCTGAGGTTGAGTGACCACGATGCAGGCTTTCCGGTCATTGCCGAAGGCAGTTCGGCTGTGCTCGGTCTAACCTTAGTGCAAGTCAGTATAAAAAGGAAAAATCACTCAAAATTATATGTACATTAAAAATTATTTATTCTCATATTGCCTATGTCACTGCGGGGATAATAACCTTTAAGATGATGTATAGCACAGTTTTGTACACAGCGCGGTTTTAGAGAACATTGCGAACAAACGTGAACCGAATTCCTTTTATAAGTATTAGATAAACTTAGCTATGTGCATTAGTTTAGGAATGGTCACAGGTGACACATTTCAAGTGATATTTACCCAGAGAATACAGCAATTTCAAATCGATGTTCATCTCTCAAATTTTACATCGGAAAACGAACATTTTCGTTCAAGAATATGTTTATTTAGCCAAATAACAGTGCGATGCCTTTGAAAGAATAGTCACTCCGGGAAATATGGACAAATTTCAGCCAATAAGGGATTTTGTGAACACTTGAACATTGTCGGTATTACCGATAAGTTATTTCGGTAATTAGTATTGTCGGTGTTACGATTTTTACGGTATTTCGGTCTCAAATATGAACCGTTAAATTTTCCCCTGCCGACAAAGTATACTTTAATATTTCAGGTATAATTGCTTAGCTATGTGCATTAGTGAATAAATGGGTAAAAGTTACTTATCATAAGTTCAACAAATTTTGTCACACGTGCACATTTTAGTTATATTTTCTCTCTCCAGAAAAGCATCAGTATCATTATCTTTTCATTAATCGTGATCAATGGTAAGTGCAACATGATTGGCAGGAGCAAATACTTGCATAGTTGCCATATGGCTTAACTGAAAAAGAAAAGTTTTTTTTTTAGCCTCATTAAAGGCAACAAATGAATTGTGTGCAATTTGCTTTCATAATTACTGTTAATTAAAAGAAAATCATCTAAACTTCATATAAAATGAACACAGGCCTGTGGCAGGTATTTGACCCAAAGTGAGTCAAACATAGTGATTTAGAAGATTATAGTATCTTGTTTTGGGAAACAATTATTTTATCAAAAAAATTTTTCTCAGCTACATTATAACCCTCCAGGACAAGGACTGTTGGAATGGTGAGTTAATAAAATCTCTGAATATTCAAACACAATATGAAAGTAATTTTACAGTGTTTCAGGAAAAAAAGTGTTTCCATATAAATGATGAATATTTAACAACTGACAGACCAATAGGCAGACAAACAAAGCTAATCACTTTATTTCCTGTTCTGCTGAGGCAGGAAAATATGATGCCTGTGATGCTGATCAAATCCCTGTAATATTAAGTGAGCTCAAGTGACAGGAGCGTTGATGTAAATTGAACAAGAACACACCAAAAAGGTGAAATTTGAATAGTGAAAGTTTGAGATTTCGCACACTCATACTAAAAAAAAATATGTAGAGGCTTTACGAATACCTTGTAGTTCAAACGTAAATGTTGAAGCCTATCTATCTTCCTATTTCTATTTCTGGAGTGTGGTTACAGTGGACTATAGTCAGTGGTACTTTGTCCTCTCAGAAGCAGCAGTTGCTCACACTGCACTGAGCTGCCATTCTAGTTAAAGTTTGTAGTTGCTAAACTGAATTCAAAACATTCTTAATTATACGAAAAATTAATCTGATCAACATTATACACATAACCATTAGAATATAAAACAAAATGCTATTAACTTTACAAACTTTAACTTGGACCACACAATTTTTTTTTTCTGCTTCGTACTGTGGGGACAAAAAAATATGATGCGAGTGGGCAATTTTTTAGTATATTTTCCAGATCAGAGCACAGACAGAACTGGTAGACACTCCAAGGCCACCTGTTTGGGAAGAAGGCATTTTCATGAAGATGGAGGGTCGGGTTGATAATTGTGAGAGTATAAGTTCTAATAATATTTAACTAAAACATACCTGCTGTGTTATTTAGATTATGTAAGCTAACATTGTCCAATCCATATTATCCCCAGCATTAGAAATAAATTTATAGGTTTTCATTATTTAAAACAGCTAAAAAATACACCTGTAATATTCTGAGGCCAGTGCAGTCAGCATTATATTTTTACTTTATAAAGTGTGAACAACTATTAATAAAATGCTGGTCTTACCTGCGTGGATGTCAGCTCTGTCTTGATTTCATCCTGCTCTGTATTGTAACAATCCATAAAGCACAGCTGCCACATGCTTGCAGTGGCACTGAGCGCCTGTCCAGCACCACATTCACTCTGCGTCTCATTGACCACTGCATCTAGTCATGAAGACTGGCTTCTACTCTGTAAGCTGTGGTCTTTTACATCTTAGCCTATCCAAATGCTGTGAGAAAGCACGATCTCTCATCTCTGTTCAGCCGAACAAATCGGATATCCCTGGAAGGGAAGAGAGAGCATGGTTGTAATTTAATTAAGCTAAATGGAGTATTAGATTCTAACTTGTCTGTAGAAGTAGATTGTGTTTATATGATAGACCTTTGGTCTGTTTAAAATAAAATCACTGTTCCTTAATTAATATCCTCTGAGTATCATTCATTAATAATGTAGTAACAAAAATGTATTACAAGTCAACTAATTCTCTATATTATCTAAAGGACATATCAGGGTTGGCATGTTTCTACCAGTGCCATTTTAATTCTCTATATTATCTAAAGGACATATCAGGGTTGGCATGTTTCTACCAGTGCCATTTATGCCATGGTTTCTCCCTTGTGATCACTGGGAAAGGTCAAGGCAACAGAAATAATTCTGTTCTGCGATAATACCAGAAATAATGGACACAATAGCGAGTACACCAAGTCAATATAAATTAAATCAAATGTCTGAATCGAATAATTGTTTAATAAACAGATTTTCATTTGAAATTACTAATTAACTCCAAGAAGAGGTTGTGTTTTTCTGCCTAGTCCCTTGGTCCTTTTCTAGTACTGTCCTTAACAGTCTCAATGAGATATTCTTTATATATCATGAGATAACAGTTTGAACAGTCGCAGTTCAAGCAGGTTCACCATGACAGTAAAGGGGCCCTGCATTATGAGGGTATTCAACCTCATATATTATTACTTGTTACAAACTGTAAATCAGTGGCTGATTGAGTAAACTTTTTAAAAATAAAACATACCATTCATTGTATAAATATGTGAATTTTTCTTCCCAGTCCTTGTACAAATCCTTATATTCTTCAGTTCTTTGCTTTTATATAGTAGGAACATCATGCATCTTCCCACTGTGCCGATCCTTGAACCCTGAATAGACCGGTAGCTGCATGGACCACTCCTTTTCTAGATCATTAGCTATTTTCTTATTTCTGCTAAAGTATCCAAGGATTCAATGAGTATGTAATAGAGATAATTAATTAATTTTCATCTTGCAGTTAATCATACACTGCAACATTACTTTTTATTAGTGCTGACATAATTTTATTATTCAAGGACACATTGACAATGACCATATGTGCACTAATACAAAATCTTTGACTTGCGTTCATACAAATTAGTATTTATTTTTAGCTCAGCTGACTGAAAGTCATCTGAGCTATAGCGATCACTCTTTGTCCGTCGTCCGTCTGTCTGTCTGTCCGTCTGTCTGTCCGTCTGTCTGTCCGTTAACCAGGCACAAATCGTAACCGCTAGAACTGGAATCTTCTTACTTGACATCCTGGGAGGTCCATGAAAAATCTCCTTGGAAACCAGAAATTAGGTCTCTGTTACCCATATCCTTCGAGAAGTACCCCCCAGAAAAGTCAAAAATTTCATACAAAAACTTCAATATCTCATTAACTACTTGACTGATGGTCATGATTTTTGGCTTACATATTGATCATGAGAGGTTCCATCAGTTCCTGAAGACTGGTGGCGCCACCTGTATTTTTCGATTTTTTACGATTTTTTTTTCTCTATTTTTGAGACCTTTAAAAATGTGAACATCTGTTAACAAGGCACAAATCGTAATGACTGGACTTAGAATCTTCATTCTCGACACACTGAGAGACCTATGAAAAGTCTCCATGGAAACCAGAAATTAGGTCTCTGTTACCCATATCCTTCCAGCTATGGGGCCCCAAACTACCCCCCAGAAAAGTAAAAAAATTTCAAACAAAAACTTCAATATCTCATTAAATACTTGACTGATGGTCATGATTTTTGTCATACATATTGATCATGAGATGTTCCATCAGTTCCTGCAGACTGGTGGCGCCACCTGTATCGTTCAATTTTTTACGAATTTTTTTCTCTATTTTTGAGACCTTTCAAAATGTAAACATCTGTTAACAAGGCACAAATCGTAAAGACTGGACCTAGAATCTTCATTCTTGACACACTGAGAGACCTATAAAAAGTCTCCATGGAAACCAGAAATTAGGTCTCTGTTACCCATATTCTTCGAGCTATGGAGCCCCAAAGTACCCCCAAGAAAAGTAAAAAATTTCATACAAAAACTTCAATATCTCATTAACTACTTGACTGATGGTCATGATTTGTGGCATAACTATTGATTATGAGATGTTTCATCACTTCCTGCAGACTGGTGGTGCCACCTTTATTGTTCGATTTTTTACGATTTTTTCCTCTATTTTTGAGACCTTTAAGGATGCTGTCATCTGTTAGCATGGCACAAATCGTAACGACTGGACCTAGAATCTTCATTCTTGACACACTGAGAGGTCCATGAAAAATATCCTTGGCAACTAGAAATTAGGTCTCTGTTAACCATATTCTTCGAGCTATGGAGCCCTAAAGTACCCCCAAGAAAAGTTAAAAAATTTCATACAAAAACTTCAATATCTCATTAACTACTTGAATGATGGTCATGATTTGTGGCATAACTATTGATCATGAGATGTGTCATCTGTTCCTGCAGACTGGTGGCGCCACCTGTATCGTTCGATTTTTTACGATTTTTTCCTCTATTTTTGAGACCTTTAAGGATGCTGTCATCTGTTAGCATGTCACAAATAGTAACGACTGGACCTAGAATCTTTATTCTCAACACATTAGAAGACCTATGAAAAGTCTCCATGGAAACCAGAAATTAGGTCTCTGTTACCCATATCCTTCGAGCTATGGGGCCCCAAAGTACCCCCCCAGAGTAGTAAAAAATTTCATACAAAAACTTCAATATCTCAATAACTACATCACTGATGGTCATGATTTTTGGCATAGATATTGATTATGAGATGTTCCATCAGTTCTTGCAGACTGGTGGCGCCACCTATGTTATCTATCAAGAGGGTACAAATTGCAACAACTGGACCTAGAAACTTCATTCTTGTCATGCAAGGAGGCCCATGAAGAGTGCCTGTGGAAACTTGAAATTAGGTCTCTGTTACCCATATCCTTCAAGCTATAGGACTCTGAAGTATCCCTCAGAATAATGGACAATTTGATACAAAAGCTGAAGTATCTGAACAACTAATACGGAGATCATCATGATTCTTTGCATGGATATTGACCATTAAGTGTTTTTAGCTCAGCTGACTGTAAGTCATCTGAAGTATCCCTCAGAATAATGGACAATTTGATACAAAAGCTCAAGTATCTAAACAACTATTGCAGTGATCACCATGATTCTTTGCATGGATATTGATCATGGAATGTGTCATCAGTTTCTGCAGTATGGTGGCGCCACCTGTATTATTTTTATTTTTACGAATTTTTTTCTCTATTTTTGAGACCTCATAAGATGCGGTCATCTGTTAACATGGCACAAATCGTAACAACTGGACCTAGAATCTTCTCTCTTGACTTGCTGAGAGTCCCATGAAAAGTTTCCTTAAAAACTTGAAATAAGGTCTCTGTTACCCATAACCTCTGAGCTATGGGGCTCCGAAGTACCCCCCAGAATAATGGAAAATTTGATACAAAAGCTCAAGTATCTGAACAATTATTATATTGATCACCATGATTCTTTGCATGGATATTGATCATGAAATGTTTCATCAGTTTCTGCATTCTGGTGGCGCCACCTGTATTTTTTCAATTTTTAGCTCAGCTGACTGAAAGTCAACTGAGCTGTAGGGATCACCTTTTGTCCGTCGTCCGTCCGGCCATCCAGGCGTCTGTCTGTTAACAGGGCACAAATCGTAACCGCTAGACCGGGAATCTTCTTACTTGAAATCCTGGGAGGTCTATGGAAATTCTCCTTGTAAACCTGAAATTAGGGCACTGTGACCTATATTCTTCGAGCTATGGGGTTCTGAAGTACCCCCCAGAATAATGCAAAATTTAATACAAAAGCTCAAGTATCTGAACAACTAATGCATTAATCACCATGATTCTTTGCATGGATATTGATCATGGAGTGTTTCATCAATTTCTGGAGATTGGTGGCGCCACCTATATTTTTTTTTTGTTTTTTACGATTTTTTTTCTCTACTTTTGTGATCTTTAAACATTTGGTCATCTGTAAACAGGGCACAAATCATAATGACTGGACCTAGAATCTTCTGTCCTCACCTCCAGGGAAGCCCATAAAAGGTCTACATGGAAACCCGAAATAAGGTCCCTGTTACCCATATTCTGTGAGCTATGGGGCTCTGAAGTACCCCGCAGAATAAAGATTTGGTCATATATTAACAGGGCACAAATCATAATGACTGGACCTAGAATCTTCTTTATTCACCTCCAGGGAAGCCCATAAAAGGTCTACATGGAAACCCGAAATAAGGTCCCTGTTACCCATATCCTTCATGCTCTGGGGCTCCGAAGTACTCCCCAGAATAAAGATTTGGTCATCTGTTAACAGAGCACAAATTATAATGACTTGACCTAGAATCTCCTTTCTTGATATGCTGGGAGGCCCCTGAAAAGTCTCCTTGTGCACCTGAAATTACATCTCTGTTACCCATATCCTTCATCCTATGCGGCTTTGAAATACCCCCCCAGAATAAACATTTGGATTTGTTAACAGGGCACAAATCATAATAACTGGACCTAGAATTTTATTTTTTGACATGCTGGGAGACCCCTGAAAAGTCATCTTGTAAACCTTGAAAATAGGTGTCTGTTACCCATATCCTTCATGCTACAGAGCTCCATAGTACCCCAATGAATATTGGATGATTTTATACAAAAGGTCAAGTTTGGAAAAAGTATTTCATTCAAATTTGACATTCAGATGATAAAATTACTTTTGTCAATGTCTTCCTGGTCAGCTGAGCGTCATGACCCCTGGGTCACTTGTTTTAAATGAGATATAACTGAGACAGTATCATTGTGGCACATGCACACCATTATTCTGTATATTACAAAATCAATTGAAGGTATATTCCAGGAGACAGGAGTTAAAATCTACCCTAATCAAATAACATGAAATACAGAGAAAAAAAGCTTATTTACAGAGGGGTCGGAAAAGGGGGAATCGCATCTTTCCAGGTAATCGTGTAAATCAAGGTTTCTTTTCCTGAGTCTTTTTTCATTGCCATGTACCCCTTCAATAAACAAAATTACTCTGTATTGTACAGGTGTACATACGTTTATAAAAATAAGGGTTTTATATTGAATGAATATAACTGTGATCGTCAGTGTGTGTGCTGGTATATCTTAATCAACATGATATTATAATTCTTGGCCATGATGATATTAATTATACGTCTCTGTGTAAATAATCCCCGAGACCCCTGTATACTAAAAAGTTGATGCTCTGTAACCTAAAAATTAAAACATCCCTTATTTTGTATATACACTCTTTGGTTATTTGACAATAATTTAAATATAATTTTTATAAATACGATTTTTATGAAAAAAATATAATAAAGATAAAATAAATAAACATGAATACAATAAACTAGAAGCATATAATTTTTCTTTATATAAACATAAAGGGTATACAGTTACTCAGACTCCTCCTTTCAATTAGTTATCGTGTTTAATAAAGGAAGTGTTTCTTTAGCGCGAGTAGTGGCGCTCGGTAATATATTGTAGTGGGAAAAAATCGAAGGACATGGAGAAAACCACCGACATTTGGTCTTAAACATCCTAATTATTAGTGTTTACGGACATATCAAGTTTCTAATTTATTCCTGATTTTGACAGATCAGTCTTTGCACCCATTACCTATTCCAAGCTATTTTATTTGTTAACATGCAAATTAAAGGAAATAAAAAGGAAGAAATGTGAATAATTCAAATATGACTAAAAACTTTTACAATTGAAGCATCATATACTTTCGATGTGCTAGTAAACAAAGGCAAATTTAGCACCAATTTCAATACCAGTAAAACCAAAATTAATTAACAGAGTTATTATACAGACTTGAAACTCTCACAAATGAATTTCTGGACCCCCAAAACATCGAAACAGTGCTCTTGCAGTCTATTCTACGACAAATAAAACCGGCTGTATTGGTATTTATAATCCTGTGGCCATCCTTGTCGAAATTTTGGATTTTTACCTAGATAGGGTGAATTCCGCTATAGGCCCTCCTGAAAAATATTGAGTATGTTCTGGACAATTGATAATTATGCCAAGGATTATATTCATTTTTCAGGTTTTGCACAATTCTTTAAATATGCAGCTTAAACATCGGGCAAAAAAAAACAAAATCTTGATAAAGAAAACAGTTAATAAGTACCTTGAGAGGTTTGGAACCTAAAAATGAATTTCTCAGCCTAAAAAAACATAGAAATAAAGTACTTGCAGTGCTCTCTAGGGACAGTTTAATTCAAGTTATTTACCGGATGTATTGGTATTTATAATCCGGCGGCCATCTTGGTCACCATCTTGGATTTTGACCAAGATACGTTGAATTCCGCTTGACCCAATATCTGAAAATATTGAGCATGGTCTGGACAATAATTATGCAAAGTTTAATTTATCTTGTGCACAAATCTATAAATTTGCAGCTTAACCAACTGACAAATAACCAAAATCTTGATGTACCCTGAGAGGTTTGGAACCTCAAAAGTTGAGAAATAAAACATAGAAATAGAGTACTTGCAATGCTTTCTAGGGACAGTATAATCCAAGTTTTTGACTTTGCGGACATCTTGGATTTTGGCCAAGATAATGTTTTCGCAGCTTGGCCCCATGTTTGAAATTTATCATTAAGCTCCAGAGAACACTTTTGTCAACATTCATGCTTCTTTCATTTTTTGCACGAATCTTCTAAATCTTACATTAATTATATCTAAAATGACCAAATATTAAGTCTAGAATGGTGTATTTTTAGTAATATAATGCGGATCGTTCCCTGAATAGCGCAGCAAGCAGCCAATCAGGAAACAAATTACGATACTACAACGCGTGTACTGCACGATGTCACTATGCAGAAAGAAGTCCCGCTAGCTGACCCGACTGACAACAGCATATGGCGCTAACAAATGACGATCTACACCATGGTCCAGCTGTTCATAGACTGTTGAAATGCTCAATTTCCCATGGCCTTTTAATCAGCTCTGTCCGTACAGATAACAAGCTGTGAAGGTGAGGCATATCAACTCAATGTAATGTCGTGTTGTACACGTGTTGACATTCTACAATTGACACTGCCTGCCGTAATAAAAAAAATAATTTACTCCCTAGAGCAGCGGGTATAATCATCAATAATAGCTGTGCATATTACCCCTACTAGCATAATAATTATAATATAGCTCCCAGTTGTTTACCCTTCTATTTCTGACGCTTACAATAAGGTCAAATGAGTCAACGTGTATTCTGAAGAATGCCTTTTTTTCGACAAAGAATTTTATAATAGCGTAATTTCTTTAATACAATTTGAATCTAATTTTTGACACAATATCTCGGTGTTTATTGTGTCAAACGCTCTATGGGCGTCTTCCCATGATCTGTACGTATATTTATTTTATAAACCATTTATAAGATGACATGTTCTGTCATGAGCTTTCTTTTGATTACAGATAAGCTATGGTTGATCTAGTAATTTTGAATAACATATTTCAAAACCCCTATTAAGTGAAATCATGAATATTTCTGCCAGAAATTAGATATATATTTGTTTGACTAATATATTTATGTATTATTAATATTTTGTAGAACTATACCTAAAATATTGCAGTAAATTCAGTCAAACCTGTACATCACGCCGAAAGTTTAAGGTAATGGCCAGGTGGTTGACACTGATTTGTTGCAGAAGGTTAATTATATATAGCACAGGTTTTAATAGCGATCGCTGGTTTGTGCCCACTCTGTCTTATAATTTATTAACATATCCTTTTATGTGCATCCCTTAGCCGCCTAGCGCACGAGAGATTTGAAGGGTTTCCACAAGTACATTGGCAGAGCAGGAGTCTGTAGTGGGCCTGCTGTAAGTAATTTTTTATTTATAATGTCAATGTATCTCCATGTTTTATGTATTACTTAACTTTTCATAAGTAAGTGAAATCTATGTGTATTACTAAAAAACGCTTGTACCAATGAAACAAAAAATAAGGTTTTTTTTCTTCAAATGACAAATTTTCCTTTAAAAATAAGTCGTCTAATGATTTGTTTACTGTGTTTTAGCATCCCTTTAGGCGGTGCATTGTGGACACAAAAAAAGTATTGTTGATAATAACAACTGTTATTTTGAAGCTCTCCATTTTCAGTAATTTGGTATAAATGTAACTGATGTTGCAGATGGCTTAGTCCCACTCTTATAATACTAGTATGATTTATGGCACTTGATCCCATGCCTGCGCTGGAATGCAACCTATTCTCGGAGTAAAATGAATGATTTAATGCATTTAAAGTGTCCTAAAAGGGTATTTCCATATGCGCGTATATACGTATATGCTTAAAAAAATGATTTTGTAACTGGGGTGTCCATGTGTCCGTCAGCGTATATATCATCCCAGCAGGCCACTTTACAGCATAGAAGAGATCAGAAGCTTTCACAGATTTGAACATATTTCTTAAGGAATCATAGCCTGGAAATTTAGATTTCAGTTGTTCACATGGTGAAAAAGTCCTGAAGACGTTATTGACATAGTTTTTCATACCTGAGTAGTTTTGAGAGGATGCAGCCCAAAGTTCGATGAGTTGATGACATAACGTTTAGCTTTGAAGCCGTCCTCACACCTACAATGGGTTGTATGCTCAACTTCCGTGGAGGTACCACAGTAAAAGTATCGTCAGAGTCAGGCCTGTCATCAGTAGAACTCTTGTGGTCAAAAGATTCTGTACCATGCTGTACATTCTCAGAAACAAACCGGTTAGAGGAACAGAGCTGCCACAATTTAAGGTGCACCACTTAAGGTATCAGAGTTATCATGAGCAATTATAGAAGAGCTCTGAGACTAATGTAGAGAATCTCTCGATGGTCCAGAAATGCTGGCAGTTTCAGATTGGGCCTTTCGAGACTGAGCAACAGTTTTAAGTTCACTTTTTGAAATTTTTATATTTGTTTGGGCAAGTCTTTCTTTTAGTAATACAGACGAATGATGATTGCATTTTTTATTTGTCATTTCTTGGCACATTGGCAGTGAGGCTATTTCAGCACGCATCTTGCCGAACTCAAGCACAAGGTAAGAGAAATCCACTTTACATTATCTCTATTCATGTTAATGGAACATCACTTCGCACATTATGACATTTCCAGCAATTCTCCTTGCAAATACTGTATATAGTACACAGGAGCCAGCTATCAGGCATAGGAAATAAGCTTAAGGAAGACGAGTAAGTAAGACATAAGGTGAGCGATAATAAGTGGACAATTTTACCCACGGGGCGAGAATATAAGTATAAACCGGAGTTCACTTAGCGGGCGAGTTTCTCTAACTAAATTTGAAAAATGCAGGGGCAGATCCAGGATTCAGGAAAAAGGGGGGTCAAACCCCGGAAGATTAATAAAAAAACTAAATAAAAAGCCCCTATGTTCGGACCGAAAGGGGGGTCAAGGCCGTAAAAATTTGTCTGAAAAGGGGGGGGGGGGGGTCAACCGCTTCTGAAAATAATTGTCAAAAATGTAAGATTCAAGGTTAATCTTGCCTTATCTGATACAATTCCTCCATTTACTTGAAGATTTTCAACTAAAATAATAGATACAACGTCTCTCTGAGTTTGACCAACAGCCTTAATCGAGGCACATAGTAAAACATTGTATTATCTTAATATATATGGCTGCTGAAAACCTCTTCTTTCTGCGTCATACTTTAGTTTGAAGTTCCTTTTCCCAAAAGTTCACCGGTTGATTATGGGTTGGGAACAAGTATGGCCGAACTGCGGACCGTGGTCATATGTACAGTCGTGTAAAACTTTTTATTTTACCTCAGAGTCCACTAAAGTTCAATGATTCTTGTTCAAAGTAAATTCCACATACGTCAAGCTCTTCAACGTACAACGATATCATTCTGTCGAAAATGGCGGGTGAAACTGTGTACGCCTGTGGTATGTGAAACAGATACATGACACCAGCATGAAAAATTATGTTGTCACAGTTAATTTATTTGTGGTCAGATCTTCTGGTAAAAGAAATCTGATTGGCTCAGCATGTAAACAATATCGTGCTCGTGCGGCACTGCTAGAGAGGTAATATGCAAACAGTTGGGGGTAATTGACTTCAGGCCACACCAAATTAGTATAAAAACTGACTTGAAAGATAATGATTGCATCGTGTGTATTCAAACAAAGGTGGTCAATGCTACCAAGCACTTTCGACCGCAGTGCAAATCGACCGGCACCTCGAAGAATATCCGATTGTGCTGATGATACCTGCAATGTGATTGGTTAAATATTACGCAGGGGGATTTCACCTAAGACAGCACCGTCTGGTGGCATTACCTGACCAGCAACCGCGGTTTTCCTGCAGCGGTTGGTGCAGCGAATAGTTGAGCATAACGTAACCGCTGCTTATGGAGCGTATAAGAGCAGCTAATTGAGCTGGTAAGGGGAGAGGATGACCTAGGTATACCAGGCTTGGATGGTTTGAATACTAATCTTTATATACACACACACCAGGCATTATATAACTTATAAGCACCACGGAAGACAATACTTAAAAACCTCAAGAAACATCACCTTTATTCACTATACAATTCCAAACCCACATAATATACTTGGCCCACTCTATAATATATATATATATATATATATATACACATAAAAGTATATATATGTATATACATACGTGTGTATATATATGTATGTGTGAATACATGTATATATGTATATGTGAACACTACTTTCACTACACAATTAAAATTAATTACACAAACCATCCCTTATATATGATGTTATAAATAGAATATATATATATATTTATATGCGGAATGTGTTTGTGTGTAAAATACTAAAATGGTACCAACTTTTACTTTGTAACGGATTATTCTTTATATTTCTGCTGCTATATATTGTTATACCCTTTATAAAATACACAAAATATACATATGCTTATGTGTAAATATATATATTTCTATATATGAATGTATGTTCACATGTATATATACTATTACTACAAAATTGTTACAATCCAAATTTGAACCTAATATTATTGTTACAAACCTCTGGCCTTTATATTATTGCCACATCCTTGAAAATATATACTGAATGTGTGTTTTTGTAAAAAATTTACTTTTAAAAAGAACTGCTTTTTTATTTCTACTAACGTAATATTCCTGTTAAACCATCATTTATAGAATATACAGAATACATACATATATATATATATATATATATATATATATATATATATATATATATATATATTCACTCTTTTGTAAAAAAAAAATAACCATGAAATATATATACTTTTCCAAGTGGCAAAATGTACATTATGATGAAGTGAAAAAACAATATGGATGATTACATGAGACGGAAGTGACAAATAGAAGCGAAGAGGAGTTGGGCAGCTTCTGAGGGATTGTACAAAGGGTCATTTTTAAGAGCAGGTGTCGTTCCTTTATTCCCACATTGTCGACGGGAGGTAGGAACCATAACACTTGATTCTTAACACACCAGCCATCTCCTTACAGGCACAAGATTTTACAGCAGGCCATGCATTTGCCGCAAATATTTAAATTTTTCAACAGCATACATATATTTTGCAAAGGGCACTGTACATAGAGTCCATTAGTTAATGCCGGAATTTTCCGTTTGTTTAACCTCCCTTTACAGAAATGCAAGTAACATGGTCTGGGCTACATCAGATGCAGAGAACGTCAACGATCCATCAAATTAGGCCAAGGGATGTGAGGAGCAGATACGGTCGGATGATGAGTCAACTGAATTGGAAAATTCAGGCACAACAAAGTAGGTTTTTACACCTTACACAAAGTTTAATTATTTAATTCCCATCTCACATATTTGGTCTGACAGGGTATTGGATTCTGAGAAAAGTATGTCTTGAATTTATTTCTAATATCTGCTGATTCATTGGTTCCCAAACCAGACAAGCCCGGTTTGTGACATCACTAGGTGTATTCATCTTAAGCATACTGTGTGTCACTGTGGTTGCCTGGATACTTTGAAAACTGTGTCCGGTAATATCGCCATCTTTGTGTGGTACACCCTCCACTTTGCCGCTACTAAACTAAAGGCGCACTCCTCAACTCGACGAGCTCTGGAGTTGCGATACTTGGTTCTGAACTTGACAAAGTTAAACTTGTGCACAGAGTCTACCAGTCCTATGAAGACAGCAGAAAAGCTACCCGTGTCAATGAAGTATAAGGATCCGCTATTTGAAGGTACTATTTGACCCCCATGCAATGTGGATAGTTCCATGTCTGCTTGAAAAATTCGGCTGTCGTCAGCTAGTCTACTTCTTTATGTGATATGGCCATGGACTCTGGCTGCATACACATCCAGATTGCTTCACAGACCTCTTGTACAAGGGCTGCCACTGTTGTCAATCCAACTCTGTACTGTGTAGCCATTGAAGCATAAAACTGACCGGTGGCTAAAAATTTTGAATAGATCAGGTAAACAGTAACTCGTAAATGCAGGTATATATAAACCTAAGTTCTGATAAATCTGATGTTCGTGTATAAGGGAGCCTACGTGATTGATGTATTTCGCCTTCTGTAGTGATTTTTTTCTGAATTGCTAAAAAATTATAAAATCTTTCTAGGCCCATCATAAAAAAATACAGACTGAGGCATCAACAGGGACCACATCCTCCCGTTCAGTTGAAGCACGTAAACGTCCAAAGAAGCTTAAGGACAGCGAATAGGACGACCTTTTGACAGAAATGTGCAACTCTCAAATATTCGACATGAATAGGTGGCAGAAACGATGCTGCAGATGTTGCACAGTCATCTGATTCTGATGACTATTGATGTATGTTAGGCAGAAGAGTGAGCAGTATGTCCCCAGAAACACAGGCCTGGATGGAAGAAGAAACCTGGGCATTGTACACTAGAGCAAGAAAGATAGAGATATCTTCTCATAGGCCACACCAGCAAGCAGTGCATGAGTACCTGCAACCAACACATTCATCTCCCCCTCCCCCAGACGTTTACAATTTTCCACCTACACCAGTATATCACGAACCACAACAACAGTCTGCTGTTAGATATGTATTGTCACTGTCACCAGGGTTTGGTCCTATTACAGTGGTTCTATTATATACTCTTACTATTACATCTTAATCCATATATTACTATTACTATTACTTGGCTTCAATAACTATTACTATTACTTTACTTCCACTTTCAAATAGTGATATTAGCATATGCTGACCTTGCCCTCATTACCCCACCGGCATTCCCTGTAGGTGAAACTTCAGTGTGTTCGTCTATTTAAATTGAACTTCTTGTAATTTCTGTCCTGAATTAGAAAAGAAAGTAAAAAATTTAAATGTTTAACATAAATATTCTTTCTCTCGCAATTAATGCGCTCAATCCGTAACCTATTTTAGTCAAGGGTTGTAATAGCTATTTTGTATTACTATTAATATAACTAGGCTATTACAGATGAATAATAAAATACTATTTTTACTTTTAAAACGTGTAATTTTCTGTGTGAGCATACTGAAATACACTATGACAATAGCTATATAGGGTCTTTTTGTATCACAAATATTGTCGTGAGTAAAGTTTAATATTGTGTAGGGATGTTGTCTTTTCATATCCTGAAGTACATATGTACTCGTGCATGTATGAATGGTCAGATATGGAAGGCTTAAGAGGAGGGATCTTTTTGATGGGTTGTTGGCATATACAAACCGGGCAAATGATTCAAACACATGCGTATATATATATGTATATAGTGTGTGAATATTCGTCTATAAAATTTGTGTGAGATAGTCGATAATGAAATCAAGATTCTACCTATAAACTTTTGATATTCTTGTAACATTTAAGATGACAGAAACAATTCACACAGCATAAATTAAAATGGAAAAAATGTTAAAAATGTAAAGCATTTTATTCATCCGCTGTTTCAGTTTGGGATGCATGTCCTGATCCTGACCTCCCATTGTATACGCAGTTTTCATAATATGTCACTAAATACTTACCTGGGATGGATTTATATGTGTAAATCATTGCGTATTAAAGTGTTAAGTATTGAATCTTGACTGATATTTGAGAATTATTTTCATACTATAATATTGGCAAGTTAAACCTCAATATTACGCTGCGGTTGGTTGGGATGCGGCACTGCGGGGGACGGGGCTGACGAAATATACAGTTTATACTCTTTCATTCGCCCCTTGTTCATTCGCCAGCCTCGCCTATCGCCAACAAATGACAAAGTCCCGTTTTCCTTACTACTTATTTACCTCGTTCATTTGCCAGTCTCTACCATCCGTGTGCCACATTCCCTTGATCATACGCCAGCTTCCTCATTCTAGCTTAAGGCAAGTCGGAAATATTTCGACAAGCTGGGGTGTTATCACTTGGGCTCAGCTGACTTGTCAGCGTCTGTGTTTACAACATGTCACGACTCACTGCTTATTGATCAAGTACCCGGTGCCACTGATTAATTAAAAGTGTCATTTAAATAGATCAGTAGTTTGGAGAAATTAACATAGGTACAAGGCCAAGTGGCATATACATATCGTGTACAGACAACAGCTAACCTAGGGGGATGTAGCGCTAGATGAAGCGTGCCTGGAATTCTGTCAGCAATTGTTGGAAACACACAGGATTTATATTCAGGGGTGACCAGCCAAAGGAAACAGATCGGCACGGCGGTCCAGAAGCAAACATTATCCCTCCTCTTCTACGAGTGACAAATAGCCTCGGGATTGACCACAGTGCACGTAATTCTCATCAGGAATGCGTCAATGTTGATCAGAATAAATAAAGGAACAACACAACTATTGAGCGATCAAGATATCGTGGAAACAGTGTCAGACTACGATGATACAGCCCGTCCGACCTCTGAACCTGAGGCATAGTTCTGAACTTCCGCACAAAGTCCGTCAGGCCATGAAGACCGTCTTATGATATTTCGAGAGCTCCAACTACAGTGAACATTCCAATATTGACGCATTCTACAGAATGGGCCAAAGAATGCTTGATCGCTCAAGCTGGCAAGCAATGCTCCATTACGGAATTCTTTGGGGCATACTAGGATGAAAGTGAATCGGCACCAGGAGAATTTCATATTTTGACCGGATATATTATACATACATATCTTTGTAAATAAATCGTACACACTGTATTTTTTCTGTAATAATTTGTATTTTTTTCTTTCTGTGTGGATAAAGTTATATAAATGTATACAATATTGTTTTTTAATATGACTAGTTAAAGACGAGCCTAAGAAATGTATGGCCAGATTTAAGCTACCATGCACATCTTGGACCCCTCGATCAACCGCCACCCTCGGTAACCGCCTAAAATCCCCCCGCCCCCGAGTCCCACGGCTGGCGAATGAAAGAGGCTAGACTGTATTTGTTCAATTATTATTATTTTTAATTTTATTATTATTATTATTATTATTATGATTATTATTATTAATGATCAAATTGATCCCTTGCAATGTAAGCTTTCCTGATGCAATTTGTGATCGTAACAACTTTCTATTCGTGATTTGTGGGCTTACGACTGCAAAAATTCTCAGCGAATTTCGCACGTAAACGCGAGTAGTACCAGAGAATGGGAAGCCCATCCCAAGGTTAATTGATTAAAAAACTGCATTATCTTTGGAGAAATTCAGGCTCATGTTAGTTATACATCGATATATGTAATAAATATTACTTAGTTTCTTACTGTGAATATAGAAACATTCAAAAATACACCAATGACCATGGTTTACTGCATACATGATGAAAATGAACCATATAACAGTATAATTCGCATATCACTTAAATGGGGGCCAATCACCTTATTGCGCAGGGGCGTAGCCTCCCGGAATATCACTTATTCTATTATAATGATTAATTTTGTTGTAACAGAAAAAAGCAGCCGCTAATTCAAACATAATATCGTTCGGTAATCCTTTTTAGCCCTCAGCCCTTATGCTGATGGGCTATTGTCGTCACCCAAGCTGTCCGTCCGTCCGTCCGTCCGGCGTCCGTTAACTTTTACCTTGTGAGCGGGATATCTTGAAAAGGATTCACCGTCAGAATTTTATTTCCTTGGTAAAGATGTATATTGACAAAATCTCGGTCAAGTTGGAAGATGGATGACCTTGACCTATTTTTCTACGTTTTAGAGCTGATTATAGAAAAAAACTTTTAGAAGCTTATTTCTCAGGAACCATTGGGTGGATTTTCATAATACTTACTATGATCATAGGGACTGATGGTCTGTAACTGCTGCACAAGTTTGGGGGCGCCACCTGCAATTTCTTATTTTTAATGAATTTTTCTTCAATTTTTCAACTTTGGCTTTGTGAGCGGGATATCTCTAAAAGGATTCACAATAGGAATTTTATTTCTTTGGTGAAAAGGAATATCGACACAATCTCGGTCAAGTTCGAAGATGAGTGACTTGACCTACTTTTCAAGGTCACAGAGCTTATAATAGAATAAAACTTAGAAGCTTATTTTTCAGGAAGCAGTTGGTGGATTGTTATGAATCATGGTGCATACCTCTCCATTTAAATTTATAACTGAGACATGTACATCCATGTGAGAACAGATATTTATTACTTGTTACTGTTACCACCTCTAAACACTGTTCTTTTGGCTGAGGGCTTTTGTCAGCTTCTGCTGATATTCTAGTTTTTCTCTGGTATTCGACCAAACGCGCCAGGTTCACGAATATCCCGAACAATGTGTTAAGCTCCCGCAACTGGTTGAGGAAACGCAGTCTTTCAGCGGGGTCATCTGTAGGCCACTCGCACGCCTTTTTTCCTGTTATTATACTCCATGTAAGAAGCGAAAATGTGCCATCCGGCCCATTCTTACAGTTCGTAGCCTTCCAGAACGATGTATCCTTTCTTCCTGAGCCTTGACTCGTGGTTTGCACCATGATCCCGAAACCTCCCTCGTCTGGTTAGAGCCCACACTGGTTGAGGAGTTAGGCGCATGTCGCGCTCTATGGAAGCCATGTGGTATATGTTCCTCATATCCCTCTTGAGTGTGACCCAAAGTAATAAATGGGAGACCAAGATCAAATATACCAGTATTCGATACAATCCTGTGATTATCATTGCAAGGTTAGGACACTACAATTAAGGCAAGTAAAACCCCCATGACATGGCCTGGAGGGTAATATTATCTCCATACGTCACTGACCGGGAGATGTTTAAGGTGTAGTTTTCTAAAAACAAAATGTTCGTTTTCACAGAAATTTAAGTAGAAACTTTTGAACATGTCTGATAGCAGACCGACGAAGCGTTCTCCTTTTCTTAATTGCCCAAAATACTGAGCTGGATGCAAAATATTTGCAATAGCTGTTATGCCTCTATATTATTTTTCTAACAAGATCCATCTTTCTCAGGAAACAAGTGGCGATGTGATTGGGTATTTCATCAGAATCTTCTCTACTGGTTCATATTCAGAACAGAATGCCTCAGTTCCTCTTTTCTTCTTCATTTTGTCACATCTATTTGAACATTCCGCAGCGCGTTTTCTTATTTCGTCAGAATATGGTACACCCTACCATGATACAAAGCAAAGGGTATAAGATAAACCAACATCTCCTTTGGCTCTGTGTCTAAGCATATGGAATCTTCGGAAGGCACGTTACCAAACTAATAACCCAGGGATTTCTTAGGTAGCAGAACTTACGCTTTCTCTTGATACATACATTTTTCTTCCGATTTTGACTAGCGACTGTAGGTAATATGGACAACTATTTGGTAGACCTCCTTTGAACTTGGTGCCATAACCGAAATGAATGATTTTGGGATGTCCGTGTTAATATAATACATGTATACCTTCCAGTGCATTATGTTTTTAGGGGGCCTTGTTGTTTAGAGAGGAAGGTATATATTTAAACATTGTACATAACACTCATTATGTACTAGTATGTAGTAGCCTGACAAGATACTGATCTTTTCTCATGTGGACAGGGTCGATTTGAAGTCGTTCAAAGACTTCTGATGTTTCTATCGATTTCATGGAAGTTTCTTAGTAAATTTTGCAAGGGAGTGCGCTTCATTTTATTCATATTATTATTCCGCTCACTGCTTGCAGGAATAATCCCTTTTAAGTTTGTAATACACGAACCTTTTGCCGGATTCAATATATCATTTTGCCTCTTTCAAAACTTTCCTTCCGAAAGTCTGACTCAATGATGACATTTTTTCATGGTGGAACAGAACTTCTTTGTTTTCACCAACTTTTAATGTCATGTCTTTTTGAATAAGCCAAAAGTGTACCAGACCTTTTTCTGCTACTGTTCTTTTCTCAAAAGGCACTTGAAACTTTCCTTCCAGTAACCGAACGAATAGTTTATACCTACCATGGGAGAGAGTACGAAGTCCCTGTTTTCGTACTCGTTTTTTCTTGTGTGAGGCCATCAGATCATGGCCAAAGTGCACAGGCCCTTCTCCCAAGAGGTCTTCTTACTGCTGTGAGTGGTACATCTTCAGGAAATTACGGATGAAGTGCTCGAGGTCATCTTCCGACTGTACTTTTGGTTGGAAGTCGGCGTCTGCAGGCGCGGGTGGTTCTCTTTGTACATCATTTTCATAACCATCGTAATCATCGCTGAGATATACAGCATGTATGATAGATCCCAGGAAAAAAGAATATAAACCGTGGCTTTATGCGTTTATTATAAACTCAAAAGTTCAATATTGGGTTTTATACAAAGAGACAATGAAGTCAATATGTATACCTTAATGTCAGTAATAAAAACATATATCTAAACCTAAAAGAAGAGTTTATTCATTGTTTGTAGATTTTTTTAAAAGCTTTTAAGAGCACTAAACACAACATTTCAAAACATTATCCCACTACTCCTCTTATTTTAATCACTTATTTTACATTGAGAATGTTAGTGATGTAAATATGTTCTTAAAATGTTTCAGCAGAGAGTCCATGACATAGGTGTGCAAGAATGTCATGAACAAATGGCCAACAGCAACAAAATTCAAAGCTATATGCAATATTAATCCTTACTGAAAATAGAAAAGTATCTAACTTGTGAAGTTGTGTACCAAGTATGAGATATGGACAAAGTCTGTCAAGACTGGGGTCTTCACAACATTATCTTGAGACTGAATTGGGCAGGAGACACAATATTTTAAGAACGAACCGGTTACGTACTTCCTGTTTCAACCGAGGGGTGAATGTTATAGAGGATGCGATTTTATCATGGAATGTAATGTGTATGTGACATTAAGCAGAAAAAAAATTAATCAGCTGATGTCATGTAAAAATAGTTATACGATAAATAATCTTGCTATGTATATATATCACTCCTTAATAAAAAGGGAGATGGATATTGATCAAAATGTGGGGTAGCAGCTGCACCAGTGTGGAAGATCTATACATTTGGTTGAATTAATGTTTTATATTTATTTTTTATACTACAAATGTACTTTATATTGATGATAGTTATATTGTTTCAAAATTATAAATTTTTATTTTATGGTCAACATTTAAGATATGCAACGTGCATCAATGTACCAGTTTACACAACCACAGATCTGCAGCATTATTGTAAAATATAAGTGTTATGTTCTGCCTGCAGAGAGCAGCACAGTAATCAGGTTGTGGAGCATGTCTATGGCTTGGAAGAGTGCATATGCTCTACATTGGCTTTTGACGCGGAGCTATTCAGATAAAGACATAACAGTGTACATATGTTATTTTTACAACCTTTAACATAACATGTTGTAATTTATTTTAACATGCATAATTCTTAGCATTAGTAATGTTTTAGTGTTTTTTATTATTTCTGCATTTGAATTACCTTGGATGAACACCACAGATTTGTGTATTATATTGCATTGGTTCTATGGGCCGGACGCCTTCATACCTGATTAAAGATATTCTTTCATTCATTTGGGGTTTTTAAAAAGATCAATGCAGTTTATGTGCAGAGTTTGAAAAAAAAACTCTCCTTAAGAGAATGAAAAGATAAAAAAAAGTATTAGTTAACATAACACTTGTGGTCCATGAGCCATGAAAGTTTTTTGTCCAACTGCTGAGTGCTAAAATCATTATCCTTTGATACGAGATCAGATGGGGAGATAGACTCATAGATCTATGGACATGCACAATTTCAGGCCATTAAAGCAAATGCCTCCTGAGGAAAGGACATTAATTTATTCTACAAAAATGGGGAAGTAGGTCGCGCAACCCGCCTGTTTTACGAGAAAACTTTCAAAGATGGATGGACATGCTAGATTTCAGATCAATACCTTGAACCACCCCTGAGATGAGCATTTTTTTTTACGCCACGCAAAAACGACTGCAGATGACGCCACCATTCTTGTTAACAAGATGGCGGTGTCAAGGATCTATGGACACGCACAATTTCAACCCAATGCATTGAAGAACCACTAAGAAGATAATATGGGAAATGCACAGATGGATGCTACGCAAAAATTATTGCAGGTGGCGCCGCCTGTCTTTGTTACGCACAACTACATAGGTGAAGGAACAACTATGTCTGGTTTCGGAAAGATCGGTCCAAGGGTCTCAAAAGAGTTCCCCGGAAACGAACGAGGTGGCGGCGGTGGAACCCGCGCAGAAACCTCTTAAAACCTTAAAAATGGACCTCTTTAGACGTCAAGTATGAAGATTCTAGGTCCAGCGGTTACGATTTGTGGCCTGTTAACACATTTGAAGGTCTCAAAAATAGAGAAAAAAATGCATTAGGCATGCAAAGAATCATGGCAATCTATGCATTAGTTATTCACATAGTAGAGTTTTGTATCATATTTTTAATTATTCTGTGGGAGCCCCATAGCTCAAAGGATATGGGTAACTAATTGTAGATTTCCAAGAAGATTTTCCATGGACCTCCCTGGATGTTAAGTTAGAAGATTCTAGGTCCAGTGGTTACGATTTGTGCCCTGTAAACGGACGACGGACAAAGAGTGATCGCTATAGCTCAAGTTGACTTTCAGTCAGCTTAGCTTATGAATATGAGCATCAGTCAAAACATAAAAGAAGATGATGAAGAGAAGCCCAGGAAGATGAGTTTGATGTGTGCTGTGTTTTATCTGCAAAAGGATCTTCCCAGAGGAGAGATATCTTCATTTTACTGCAAGCGTAAAGTCAAATTCACAAATTTACAGTTAATGACATGGGTGAACCGTGGGGGGTTATTGCATGCATGAAGGTATTGACGGGGCCCGAATGAACTAGCCTCGTGCGTGTACAATTTCATCAAAAGCATGTAGATAACTTATTAAAATCTCACATATTCATCTTAAACTGCAGCGTTCAACAACCATGATAAGGTCTTTGCCATGGTGTACTTGTATGCAGTAAACACCTTCCAAACTTGGACACCATAATAAACAAGTACTTGGAACCTTAACGTAAAAAATGGAGGAGATTCTATGCATTTCTGGGCTGAGAAGGGCCTTTCCATTTACACTACAAAACAATTCTACAGGATAGCAAGAATGGCTTAAAAAAATAATAATAATACATACGATACGAAAGAGATGACAACAGGCGACTTCTTTCATTTCAAAGGGAAGGCCAGTGCTATGCTTGGTTTTTGGTCAACAATGTAGACGAGGGGTCTGTATCATAGAAAGAAATCAGGAAACAGACCTTCATGACCCTGTTCATACTACTCTCGCAGACAAGCCCAGGCCAATCTGTGCTTTTACACATGCTACTGGCTTTTGTTTTTATTTATTCAAGTAAATATGATTTTATTTGAAAGGGGGTACTTTTTAAGTGAGGTAAAAATTAGGGGGGGGGGGGGTAAAAAAGTGGGAGGGAGCCAGCTCTGTGTGTGGGGAAGGGGCCTTGTTGAGCCAGGTGTGTAGTATTGGTGATAATAGGGGTGTCCGTGATAAAAATTCTTTTAATTTTTAAAAGGTTTTGGGAAAAAAAACTATTTTAACATATTCTGTATATTTCATCATGACATAAAAGTCAAGTTTGTTCGGAAGTTTCTGTTTTACTTACTGTCTGTTGTAATATTTCTCCCGAGTTGTAAAGAAAATGTTGCCTTTCCCAAAATTCAATCACAGGTTAGAGGGACGTATTTCTAAACCCTATATATTATCATATTAGGTGCACATGTTGGGTGTACTCGAAAAGTTTTTTTCTATCGAGTGTTTGGCATCATGTTATACATCAAACTCAAGACCAACACCTGAAATTTTATTTTATTCCAGAAAAGCAGGGGGTTTAGTATGTCGTTTTTCCGCTATAGACCAGCTTCTGAAGTTTACAATAGTGTCCACAGATGTCGCCACCTGCCGAGCCATGCCCACACCACCAGCACTGACACATTCAATCTCCTCAAACAGCACAAGAAATTATGACTACCTCTGAGAGAAAAAAAAATTATTAAAAGTCTCCTGTCTCCCCCATCCTGAACCATTATATTTCCCTCATACACTTAATGCCTAACAATTCTGCTCTACAGTATTTAATGCCTGTTCACTCTTGACCCCACAAAACGGGCCGACCTCGACCGGACCCGGAAATAGGTCCTTCTAACCTGAATTCATGCAAAGTCGCCGTGCAGCCATATGAAGTGGGTGTCGTATGTTGTATGACGTCCGTGTTAAAATTGGTCAAGGATGTCTAAGTCTTTTTCTACACTCTTCGTGCGACAATTGTATTACGTCCCTAAGATGGTAGATAGGATAATGGTCCTTGGGCATACCCATTGCGGTTCGCTGGAATGGGCCAACAATGGTAGAATATTCTAGAACTAACATTATCACCAGACACAAGTGACCAAGATATGGCGGCATAAACAACACAACATCTCATCTTGCAGAAGGCAGCACAAACAATACAGCCAGCACACTGCTCTCGCCACATTAGTATTACACCTTTCACATATGGCAGCAAAAGATCAAAAGCAGCAGAGCTCTATCCTCATCATCATAACACCAGTAACATAGAGGTGACAGGACAGGAAAAGATGAGCACAGAGATCTGGCTTCATTATCAGTTTCACAGTAGCCTAGAGGTGGCAGTACAAGCAACGCAACAAGCACAGAGCAACAGCTCCATTGCCATTGCACCAGTAAAGGAAATAAAAGAAAAGCTATGTATACACAAATTTGCCGTTAGTTTATTAATATATTCCAAATAATATGCCGTTCAGTGAACCCCAAAATCAAGAATATAATATATTAACATTTTTTTAGAGAAAATATTTATTTAAAAATAACATTTTATATCACACAAATTATACTTAATGCCATAGTTGGACAAACTTTATAGAGAAGTTGTCTGCAGGTTGAGATGTTGCGCTGGTTGTGTGAAGCTCATATTGTGCTTTCCTTGTGAATAGTCTGATGCAGAGGGGAGGGGAGGGGGTTGTTATGCTGTGCAGCCATCTCTACGTCACTGGAATAATGATAATAGAACTAGAGTCCTGTGCTGGTTGTGCTGGGGGACGGCATGATCAGAAGCGGGTCCAGGGGGGGGGGGTCCAGGGGGTCCGGACCCCCCCCCCCCCTTTTTCATCAGAAACAACGTTTTTTTAAGGGCTTCAGACAAAATTTTGCCGCCTGGACCCCCCCTTTTTCAGACCTGAGGACCTCTTTTTTTAGGGTTTTCATTAGTCCTCCTGGGTTGGAACCCCCCCCCCCCCCCTTTTCCTAAATCCTGGATCCGCCCCTGATGATGGACATATTGTGGTAGCTGTATTCCTTCTGCAGCCATCCCTAGGTCACTTGTGTAATAATAATGCATTACTGTGTAGGATGCGTTGTTGTCCTCATCAGGGGAATAGTCCGATAGCGGGGAGGTTGTGCTCGTTATGTTATTGCCTGCCATCCTTAGGTCACATTTGCAGAAATAATGGAGCTAGAGTCCTGTGGATATTATTGTGTTGCTTGTGCTGCCATATCTAAGTCACTTATGATTTATGCTGATACACATGTCAACAAACGCTAGTGCTTGTACTAAAGAATGATGCCTCTGATGCCTGTGCAATTAGGAGAGAGAGCTAAGTGAATCACTGTTTTGCTGTGATGCCTGTGTAAGTACAGATGTTGTCTATTAGTCTGTCGGAATTATCACAGGGTCTCATATATATATATTTTTTTTATTTATCAGTTCGATCTGGAAGAGTTCCGTCGTTATTAATCGCTCTACCAGGCCAATATGAGCTCTTGATCATGGGAACAGGGTATAAGACATATTTAAAATCTCACTTTTTTTGCTGCTGGATTGATAAAAAGGCTATTTAAAATTAAATCCCTAAATCTTACCTGGCATATCGTTAAATACATAAGAATATTTTTTCTGCAGGATATCCGTCACTAGATTTTGTACTGACAGCGATAAAATGTGAAACTTATGATTAGCAAAAAATAAATAAACGTTTTGTATCTTGGAAAAAAATCTCTGATTTGTAACTTGAATATATTTTAGTTTAATGCGGCAATCTGGTCGCAGGCAAGTAACTAAAAAAATACAAAGGTAACATGCTTTCTCTAGGTGCTTAACCATCACCAAATGATGAACAGGCATAATATCCTGGCGAAGAAAAGACAAAATGTAAAAACCTGGTGTGCTTAAGAGACGGGGTATACATGATACTCCTGATAATTAAAAAAAACTCCTTTTCAAATTTTATAAACGTCGACCAAAATCAGGCATTTTACACACACACGCACAATAACATATAAAGCTCTCTATATTTATATTAATACATTTACATATTGATACATAGAGATAAATTAATAATAACTAATATATAAAACTATGGAGATTATATTGCGTATAATATATAACTACAGAGCAGATTACTCCATATTTCTTAAAAGTATACATATATGTAGATGTATGTGTATTTTTATGCCCCCGCCACAAAGTGGCCGGGGCATATAGTTTTACCCATGTCCGTCATTCCGTCATTCCGTCCTTCCGTCATTCCGAAATCAAACAGTTGTACGGACTTTTTTTTCGCAATGCCTGCAGATATTGGCCTAATGTTTGGTGTGTGGGCAGATATAGACCAGTTACAGATCGAATTCGCGTTTCGTCCCGTTGACCTACTTTTGACCGTTTTACGGCTCCTAAACTCAGAAAATTTCATGAAAAATAGAAATATTCATGACAGATACACATGTACGGACTTTTTTTCGCAATGCCTGCAGATATTGGCCTAATTTTTGGTGTGTTAGCAGATATAGACCAGTTACAGATCAAGTTCGCGTTTCGTCCTGGTTGACCTACTTTTGACCGTTTTACGGCTCCTGAACATAGAAAATTTCATGAAAAATATGAAATTTCATGACAAATACACATGTACGGACTTTTTGTCGCAATGCCTGCAGATATTGGCCTGATTTTTGGTGTGTGGACAGATATAGACCAGTTACAGATCGACTTCGCGTTTCGTCCCGGTTGACTTACTTTTGACTGTTTTACGGCTCCTAAACTTAGAAAATTTAATGAAAAATAGAAATATTCATGACAGATACACATGTACGGACTTTTTTTCGCAATGCCTGCAGATATTGGCCTGATTTTTGGTGTGTAGGCAAATATAGACCAGTTACAGATCGAGTTCGCGTTTCGTCCTGGTTGACCTACTTTTGACCGTTGTACAAACATAGAAAGTTTCATGAAAAATAGAAATATTCATGAAAGATACACATGTACAGACTTTTTTCGCAATGCCTGCAGATTTTGGCCTTATTTTTGGTGTGTGGGCAGATATAGACCAGTTACAGATCGAGTTCGCGTTTCGTCCTGGTTGACCTACTTTTGACTGTTTTACGGCTCCTAAACTTAGAAAATTTCATGTAAAATAGAAATATTCATGACAGATACACATGTACGGACTTTTTTTCGCAATGCCTGCAGATATTGGCCTAATTTTTGGTGTGTTAGCAGATATAGACCAGTTACAGATCGAGTTCGCGTTTCGTCCTGGTTGACCTACTTTTGACCGTTTTACGGCTCCTGAACATAGAAAATTTCATGAAAAATATGAAATTTCATGACAAATACACATGTACGGACTTTTTTTCGCAATGCCTGCAGATATTGGCCTGATATTTGGTGTGTAGGCAAATATAGACCAGTTACAGATCGAGTTCGCGTTTCGTCCCGGTTGACCTACTGTTGACCGTTGTACAAACATAGAAATTTCATGAAAAATAGAAATATTCATGAAAGATACACATGTACAGACTTTTTTTCGCAATGCCTGCAGATATTGGCCTTATTTTTGGTGTGTGGGCAGATATAGACCAGTTACAGATCGAGTTTGCGTTTCGTCCTGGTTGACCTACTTTTGACCGTTTTACGGCTCCTGCACATAGAAAATTTCATGAAAAATATGAAATATCATGACAAATACACATGTACGGGCTTTTTTGCGCAATGCCTGCAGATATTGGCCTGATTTTTGGTGTGTGGCCAGATATTGACCAGTTACAGATTGAGTTCGCATTTCGTCCTGGTTGACCTACTTTTGACTGTTTTACGGCTCCTGAACATAGAAAATTTCATGTAAAATATAAATTTTCATGACAAATACACTTGTACAGACTTTTCTTCACAATACCTGCAGATATTGGCCTGATTTTTGGTGTGTGGGCAGATAATGACCAGTTACAGATCAAGTTCACGTTTTGTCCCAGTTGACCTATTTTTGACCGTTTGCGGGGCTCTAACATAGAAAATTTCATAAAAAGATGCATATGTATGGACTTTTTTTCGCAGTGCCTGCAGATACCAACCTGATTTTTCGCAATGTATGGCAGATAATGACCAGTTACAGATCGAGTTCTTGTTTTCTCTCAGTTGACCTACTTTTGACCATTTGACTGCTCCTGAACATAGAAAGTTTCATGAAAAATATAAATATTCATAACAAAGCATATGTACTGACTTTTTCTCCTCAATGCCTGCAGATACCACCCTGATTTTTTATGTGTGGGCAGATAATGACAGTTACAGATCGAGTTCGCGTTTCATCCCGGTTGACCTACTTTTGATTGTTTTACGGCTCCTTAACATAGAAAATTTCACGAAAGACAGAAATTTTTATGGAAAATGCACATGTATGGACTTTTTTTCACAATGCCTGCATATACTGGCATGATTTATTGTGTGTTGCTTGATAATGACCCGTTACAGATCGAGTTTGCATTTTGCCCTTGTTGACCTACTTTTGACCATACGACACCTCCTGAACTTAAAAAAATTTTCAAAATTTTACAAATGTTTCTAATTTGCCCAAGGCGGGGGCATTCGTGTCGTTCCGACACATCTAGTTTACACATGAGTCAATTTAATATGTTTGGTCAAAACACTTAAATAACTCAAAGCCATATGTAAATCTCGACCACCTCAGGATGGATACTGAGTGAACTTGCCAATCTATACCAATATTGATGGGCCCTGGCATGATGTTGAACAAACACATTTTTTAACTGAATAAGGCAGGTGTATGCAACCGTGATGATTTTTGTACAATGTAAAGTCAGTGTGCCAGGATTAAAAGAAGTATTTATATTAACAAGGGAAACATATTTATCTTTTAGAAAAATCAAAACCAAGTGAACTTCAAGCATAGAGAGTAATCATTGATGTATTAATATATATACATATATATATGATATATATATATATATATATATATATATATATATATATATATTATAAAATAACGTCGCAACTTGAGCCAACATAGTTAACTGTTGTCTTCTGTATGTGCGGAAGTTCCGGATTTGCCACCTCTAAAACTGCAAACGCCACAATGGAGCGTCCTTTATTTATTATAACAAGTTGTATAATCCATGTGAAATAAATAATTTTATATATTTATTTTTAAGCATAAATACCTTTTCTCTGACACCACACTTACAAGAATTGGTCTGTTTACCGATGTACACTACTTTAGACCTACAGTCTCTCAGAGTTTATTTGTATGAATGTCACAATGAGATGATATTATTTAGGTCTAATGATCTTCAAACTACCTCGGTTTAACTTAGCTTTAAAATTCATATTAAAATTGATTTTAGCCACAATGGTATATAAATATTTGGAATCTTTAGGGTTTTCTCGTGAAAATGGACTTGTTGGTCATTTTATCAGTAATGTTGGTTGTTTATTTGCCATTTAGTATGTGCTTTTTGGTAACACACTGGTGACATACACAGGAAACTTTACTTCGCCATGTAAAAGCTCAACATTAATTTACACTCATAATAGGGCAGGAAATGATTTATAAATAATAATGGTTTATAGGGCACAACTCAATTCGCATTTACAAGAGCGGATATTCACAAGGACCCCTTCAAATGGTCTTTATACCTTTCAGAGCCGAGAAACACATTCACGGTAGTTAAAAAAGGGTTCCCATGGCCGATTGCACAATTCGGGCGTATCACATATGTAATCTATAATGTATATATAACTAATCATATATGGTTATCAACAGCCCTCACGGTAATCGTGCAAAGTAACGGACCCATATTTCTCTCTCTCACAAATAAGTGTGACCACATTTCACTAAAATTTTTCTTGCATGATAAAGTTGACGATCCGGTGCATCTAATGCTATCATATTTTGTATGTTATTTATATATTTATTTGGCTACAAACTGTCGAAAAAGGGTAGTTTGCTGAAAATACCCAAAATGACGTCGTGTCAAAGATGTTCTGAGCCGACGTCATGAATCAACAGTAATATACATATATACCATGTTAAACATTTAGATGATGTCTTATAAAAATTACAGTCAACATATAATATTATGCATATCATTATATGTTTATACTTTTTTACCTCTATTTATCCCTATTTCACTTGATGTACGTTCAAGTTGACGACGCCCTGCCGCCAGAACGTAAACAAATGTCGAGTCTCGCGTGACAAGTCATGCACTTAAAATCAAGGGAGAAAAACGTTCGTCTGCATTATGTTACAACATATTTTGTTATACTAACATAATGATATCCTTATTTTTAATAAATTAATTATAAAGTGTGACAACGTTTATTAGTTATAATTAATGATATTATTAAGGTGTGATCTCTTTTATTAATGGTGTGACCTTATATAGTAGTAAGAAATAGTAAAAAAATGTGGTGTGACCACATTTAAATATATTCTTACATCATCATATCCCTTATTTTTTCTATAATTAATCCTAAGGGACCATATTTTTTTCCAATAAAGAATAAGGTGTGACCACCTTTTATTTGACCAGCCATATAAGTTTGTATTATATGAATAATATTATAAAATCTGGTACCATATGGCGTGACCAAATTTTTTTCAGATAAATATTGACAAAAATAAGGTGTGACCACATTTTATTTAACCAGCCATATATGTTCGTATTTCATATATAATATTATAAAATATGGTCACATAGGGTGTGACCACATTTTTTACCAATAAATATTAACAAAAATAAGGTGTGACCACATTTTATTTGACCAGCCTAATAAGCTTGAATTATATATATAAAATATTATAAGATATGGTCACATAAGCTGTGACCACATTTTTACCAATAAATATTAAGAGTAATAAGGTGTTACTACATTTTATTTGACCAGCGATTCGAGTTTGTATTATATATATAATATCATAAAATGTGGTCACATATGGTGTGACCAAAAATTTTCACCAATGAATATTAACAAAAATAAGATGTGACCACATTTTATTTCACCAGCCATATAATTTATTATATATATATATATATATATATATATATATACATATATATATATATATATACATATATATATATATAATATTATAAAATGTGGTCACATATGGTGTGACCATATTTTTTTAATAAATATTTAAACAAAAATAAAGTGGGACCATATTTTATTTGACCAGCCATATAGGTTTGTATTATATATATATATATAATATAATATAAAATGTGGTCACCTGGTGTGACCACATTTTTAACAATAAATATTGACAAAAATAAGGTGTGACCACATTTTATTTGACCAGCCATTTATGTTTGTATTGTATATATGATATTATAAAATATGGTCACACATGGCGTGACCACATTTTTTACCACTAAATATTAACAAAAATAAGGTGTGACCACATTTTATTTGACCAGCCATATAAGTTTGTATTATATATATAATATTATAAAATGTGGTCACATATGGATGATATGCCCAACATGGTCCCGTGTTTGTCCCGCGTTCGTCTGGATTTAAGGGCTACCGGTCTGTTACTCGTGGGGAGGGGATGTTCCCATCTGATTGTCCTTACATAAAGTAGTCTAACATGAAAAAAATTAAAAAAATAGATAAATGACATGTCTAAAATATAGTTTTTATACTCTGCCCACAAAAATGACTGTTTATTACACAATTTATGTTTATTTGACATATAAAACGTACATAGAGACAAAGCTAAATAGAGCAATAGTTAACGTGATCAGTCGAATACATTCACAGACGACAGTTGTTGCATGTTTATGTTTTTGGCGGCACGACATCGTCAACTTGTATTAAATCTTGGGAAATATGGATATTTATAGGTAAGTTTGTCTCTCTATCTATGCATAAAAAGATATATTGACTGTAATTTTTGTTAGACATCATCCTTTTGTTTAACATGGTATGCACGTACATTACTGTGGATTCATGACGTAGGATAAGAACGTCTTTGACACGACGTCATTTTTGATATTTTCAGCAAACTACCCTTTTTCGACAGTTTGCAGCAAAATATATTTATATCAAACTTACAAAATATTGTTTCATTAGATGCGCCGGATCTTCAACTTTATCATGAAACCATTTTTTCATTGAGACCATGTAAGATGGGTCCGTTACTTTGCACGATTACCGCCCTCACTAATTTAACAGTAGAGGCAGAGAGAGAGAGAAAAATAGATAGAGAGAGAGTGCATGGATAAGGGAGATTTTTAGACAGAGTGCAAATGTATAGTTTCATTATTGTTACTGAATTGCATGTCAACATGTTGCCATCTTTTAATTATGTAAACAAGGTTTATCTGATTTCACCAGCAGCTGAATATGGATTAACGGTACATACGGCTTTATTTCATTACACCCTTTATTTCATTACCAAATTCAGATATAACACTCTCCATACATGAAAAACCTGGCATATTCTGAACACCTACATTGTTTGGTCACACGTGCGGTTTAAACAAAGCCAGTCTTTCATGGGCATAGGTAATAATACTCCTCCACATAAGAGTGAATTCACAACCACCAGCATACCCTTTGACAGGTGATCAACATTACCAAGGCTTTATTGTGAAGAAAAGCGTATGGGCGTAATACTGGACCACGTGTGTCTATGAAAACTTTATTTCTGAAATAGGAAATTAAAATAAATTTTCCAAGGCTGTAAAATGGTCACCAGGTCCCTATTGTGTATTGCTCTCAACCATGTTAACATTCCCTTATTCGGCCCATATTCCAAGGATCCTCCGCGGTTAAATGACAGTATATTTGAACGGAATGTCCCGAAATTTTTAGGGTATTTTTTTTCGGGAATTGGCCAATGAAGAATCAACATTTGATTTTGCAGTGGTTCCGGTTCATGATCCGGCTTTAGAGACGTGATCAATGTAAATATTCAAAGTCGTTTTTGAAGGTTTAATGGCATAAACTGCATAAACTTTCTTTCCTTTCCACACATATATCCTTATGTGCTTCCTGTTGATGTGCGCATTTTTTACCTAATCATTTACAAGTCAAGCTCCCAATTATCTATGTACTTGCTGTCCTCATATACAGTATATAGACATGTCTTCCTTTATAAATTTATATGCTTTTCACCCAAGATTGCCTAATTCAAATCCTGTTTTCACACAAATATGAGCTTACCCAGCTTTTGTAATATTAATGTAGCTTGTTAAATGCCTTTTTCTCATTAATAAAATGCTCTTATCTGATGAAAATAAGGGAGGACAATTCAAATTTGAATACTAAAATAAGATAATCCCCCCCCCCATACACACACACCTCATCCCAGCATCTCCGTTATTGATCATATTAATCGACAATCGCTCAACAGGCAATATATATATAAAATATAATACTATGTGTATAGTTAGCTTGATTTCATGATGTACTACAGTACTGTTTCGTGGGTTCAGCTAGCTAGCCGGCCCACTCCTCAGGTACAAATTGATTATTAATGCTCCCCGTATACGGTAGAGCACTTTCACTGTGATGTATTGAACCTTAATGTATTATATTAATTATATATATATATATATATATATATATATATATATATATATTGATTTCACTCAGGGGTTGGCCTTTCTTGTCACACAGTTAAGTTATATTAGTTATATTGGCAAATATAATTATATAATCAGTGAAGGCATTATATTTGCTATTTCAAGACAGCAATATATATTTGTATATTATTTTTTTCATGTGCAGTTTCTTGTTGTTTTCTACGACCAGATATACATGCATGTATATATATATATATATATATATATATATATATACATACATACATACATACATACACTCGAAACTGGCTTGCACAAATCAGAAGACCAACTGGCGTTGCATGTCGAGTACTCGGTACCATTGATACAGCTATGTATGTGCGCTGGACTGTGCTCATGAACTGTGCATGGGCAGCTGCCAGATAACGAAATAATGAGGTGTCACTGATTGTTTTAAGTGGTGAAGATCAGGTAGCGACAGTTTGTTTGGCTGCAGGCTTGCTAAGTGCCTGCTGAGATGCCTATGAAATTTCAGAATCGATATCCGGTCGGATCGAACTTGAGATTGCTATCCAATCGTTATCTATACGGACGCGAGTGTTCAATTTTAAGACTGACTGTAATACGCAGGGTGTAACTACTGACTTTCACCCACAATTTCGATATTGGCTTTAATGTACAAAACCATTAACTAGTGACTGTAAATGTAACTAGATGTTGCACATTGACCAAAGAAACATCTATACCGTGTGCATGCTGATTGTATGGAACACCTATCTAAGTTGGTATGTGTGTGTGTGTATGTGTGTGTGTGTGTGTGTTATTAAGACAGAGAGAATGGTTTTGCGAAATATGCCCATACCCTATCGAATGAAGGTTATATAAATTTATTTGTGTGTGTGTTGTACGACATAACTTGCAGTAATTTCAACAGTAACTAATGCAAGTAAATAGTAAAATATTGTTTATGATAATGAACATAAATATACGTGACTCATACTATAAAGCATGTGTGCGATTAAAAAATAGCTTTTGAGAATCAGTTTGGTTCTTCTGCAGTACTGTCAAGTCGATTTTGAAAACTGATACTTGCATGGAAATCAAATTATTATCGCCTTGTTCGATTTTAACCCATGCCGGTGGCGCACATGTTCGGCGTTCAAACCGCTTTACCAGAAAAGCAAGCTTTACTAGCGAGATAGTTCGGTCCGCTTCTATATTATCCTGTAACACACCCCCTCTAAAGGGCGTTCTGCTATCAGCACAAGACTATACCAGGAGTCACACATCCGGTTAACTAGGTGGCTGTAAACAGGGGCGTCAATATAGGGGGGGGGGGGGGATTAATTGTACCCCCGAACAAGATCAATTGATAGTATCTCTTTAGGTTCGCTAGGAAAGAAAAAGAGCGAAGTTGGTTTGATCGAAACAGCATTAAGTTTCGTCAAACTTTCAAAACCCCATTTATTGCGGTTTCGTGTCTATCCTACCACAACTAACTGACTGAAAGTGAAATTGTCACAGGTCTCCAGGAAATCCGGCCCGCACTGGCTTCCTCGGCGACTACAAAGTTTGACAGATTGAGTCGGTATACAGTAAGATAATTTAAGGCGAAAATGAAAGATAGTGATAGAGTTGAAGATCGAAGTTAGAGAAGTGATCGAAGCCGGAGAACCCGGAGAGAACCACCGACGTTGGACGGGTAACTTCAATCCATTCTCATGGCAGCTCCTGGGATCGAACCCGGGTCGCCAGCAGAGAAGGCCGAGCGTTTTACCGCTCAGCTTTCAGGCCCCATTCCTTCAAAACCAATTGTTCCGTTTCAATTGAAATGTTAATGCACATACACACAAAGCAGGACACGACTGTACGTCACGCCCGAAAGCTGTGTTTACCGCAGTTCCGACAGTGAATCTTAACTCGCCTGCATAATACCTACCTGTTCTTACTTATTCAGATGTAACACCTACATACGCCAAACTGTAATGTCAGATGTTGGCAACATATAAAACGGAAGAAATCAAAAACAATCCCACGTACCATATGTGATAAAAACTCTTAACATTCACGACCTTCTCACCTACACAGACATATAGTTTCTAGGGGCGGATCCAGGATTTAGGAAAGGGGGGGGTCCAACCCAGGAGGACAAATGAAAACCCCCCAAAAAAGGTCTGGAAAAGGGGGGTCCAAGCCGCAAAATTTCGTCTAAAGCCCTTAAAAAAACGACCTCCTAAATCCGCTTCAGGGTTCTCCCTGTCATTATTTATTGTCACAAAGCTGTAGATTTTTCGGAAATCAGCGCCAACGCAGAGAAGCCTATATTATTAGCTGAATGCGATTCCATTTTTCTTGCATGCAAATCAATAATATTGTTTGCCGGACATGGTGGCATTGATGCCGGCACTGTCCAAATGATGTTGCAACTGATATATATACCAGATCCCACACTAAGTACAGAAGCGGATCCAGGGGGGGTCCAGGGGGTCCGGACCCCCCCCCCCCCCTTTTTTTTCCGTCGCCGCAAACTTTTTTTAAGGATTTCAGACCAATTTTTGCGGCCCTTATCCGGACCTGGGGACCTTTTTTAGGTTTCATAATTAGTCCTCCTGAAATGGACCCTTCCTTTTCCCAAATCCTGGATCCGCCCCTGAAGTACTTACTTCTGGCTTAAAATGAAGGGAAGATATAAACATAGTTTTGACTAAATTCCTCTGAAAATTGTGATATATATATATATATATATATAAATATCACTATTATATATATAAATATATGTATATATAATGATATGTCTTAAGTTAGTTTTATTTACATGTTTTCGGCAGCTTTGGTTTAAGTTCTGTGACACTGTGACATTAGACCCATGTGTATTGTCGAAGGATCGGGTTATTTTTAGTTAACTTAAATGCATTTTAGTGACATTTACTTATTTTGTAAACAAACATTAGTCATACAGCTATGATGATTGAAACTGAACTATTGGGAATATATTATAGTTTCATACTTGTATGACAGTTTTGGTTTATCTGCTTAACTTAACTGGTGCCCTATCATAACCATCATTTTCTTTAGTTTTGCTGTCATTTGTATTGTGTTTGTTTGCCTCCTTTATATTTCGGGCCAATAGGCCTAAGTGCAATGTCCGAGAACAAGACTATGCAAACGTTTGCTTGCACGTGTCGGTTAACTATAATTATAACCATCTTGCCACCAGAGCTTGCGCTTTGTATCTACATATAGGCTTTGTTGGAATTTTCAAGTAGTGATGCAACAAAGTCATTTTGAGGTATATTCTACGAATTATGGAAATTTAAATTCAAATGTTTTTGTTCATTTACCACTGAAGAAGAATTGCAAGAGGATCTGGCTTAGAAAAACCTAATAAACTATGAACTGTCAGATGGGGTGCAAGATTCCCATGTTTGCTATGTATCATTTTTTCATAATAATTTCAATATATTATTCCTATATTCCAAATGTTTTGGTGAGTCCTCCTCAAAATCATTGTGACTGTGGAGGTTCCCTGACCTGTCAGTTATCTAGTTAATTACAACTATTTTGCTCTTCCGGCACAATGCAATGGTATATTATCTTTTGCAGAAGTTTTTGATTTACTGTAAGCCATACCCCGTAATACCCTGAGCATTGACTGATTTTAACGCATTTTACTCAAAATCATATTTAATATCTTGTGATCAATCTAGGAGTTCGACTAATGTTGATTAAAGAAAATACTTATCGCTCGTAGATATGATACAAAGATATTTCTGCATATAGCATACATAATTATCAGTATTTTTTGTTGTAATAAGGATGTATCGGCGAATTCATCGGGCTATTTTTATCCTTGCTGTGGCTGCTGATATTTAATGCAGCGGTTGAAGCATTCCACACGTTTTTGTTACAATTATGGTTACCAGCGGGAGTTTTCATAGAAACAGTTGAAGATTTCTTAAAATCTCGCCGAGTTTGGCGCAAAACAAGAGTATTCACTATTTTCTAAACCAAGTATAACCCGGTCAATTTTTCTAACGACATAGAGATCTAGTTTTCTGCAGTGAGTATCATTTTACAGGTTTCCATAGACACAGTAGTCTCGTCGAATATTTTACTGGTGATGTCAATTTTAGCAAGAGCGGCCCCGTTTTTCTCGTTTTGCTAGCATTTCATAAGATGTCAGTGGTCAGACTACAGGGGTTATCATATCTCGCGACATCTGCTGTCCAATGAGAACAAGCGGACTTTTACAAACATGCTACCAGGCCTACCATGTTTCATGTAAGATATACCTGGTTTTCTTCATGCTGTGCCATTGTATATTCCACCTTATAAACTTAATCTTGTCTCTTCAAATATCGCCCCTCTGTCTGGAAATGAAAATGTTATTGTATCGTTTACAGGTGTCTTATGGGAGGGCTGGCGACTATGTAGGGATTACATCATGTTAATTTATATAAGAAATCTGGATTAAGCAATGGTGAAATCACTTTTTGATGTCTTGAGGGAGGGAATTGTCCAGGCGACCCAAAGCTGTAGCCGTGACAAACACGACTCAGTTAGGAACCCCTACTGAGTCGTGACACAAGCCAAACTGAGAACCGCTCTGCAAGTACACGCCACGCTTTATAACCATATCTCCGCCTACAGTCAGCAGGCAGACCGCAGGCAAAAATCTCCCATACATGCAGGACAATATACGAATATATTAGGTTATAACGGAATATTTCACACACATGGTAGGTGTCGTTGGAGAGACAAGAAACTTATTAAAAGGTGTAGTGGATTTTTTTTAAGTGACACGATACTTGTAAGCTATGAGGCGTTGTCAAAAATGACGAAAATATTTGCATCTTCATGGGGCCTTATAATACGATCCTCAGAGTTAGATGTCCAGGCACTCTGGCAAGCCAGTGATCTGGCCATAATGTCAGAGGGCCGATTAGGCGCTACAATAGCTGCTACATATATTTTCTTGTATTAGCAGTATTATGGCATAATATTTGCACCAGTAAAAAAAGGTTGAAATAAATGTACCATCGATGAAACATAAAAGAATAAACTTACTAGTAATTCATTATTATACTTGCTTGACAAATTTAGGTAGGTTTCCACATGTCCAACGACATAAAAGAGTTTATTGTAATCAGATGATCATCAGGTGGACTCACCTGGCAAAGATTTATTTAATGTCTACTCAAATATTAACAGAAATTTCCGTATAAATTATCATCTGAATTTGACTTGATTAAATAGCATATGTATTGAAGTTAATCACAAACAGCAAACATTCTCACATTTGAGTGAGTCCATGCTAAATTGGATGAATATTAACTCTTTTCTTAAATAGAGATTATGCAACAGATATTGAGAAGCCCAACAGCATACTTTGACATTTCTATTGAGGACCCATATTTTCCACTGCTCACAATTTTAGCTTTAGCTCTACCTAAGCTAAATTGGACGACAACTTGGAAAGTTCTGTTTGAGGTAAACTATTGGAGATGTTATGATTGTTTTAATATTGATTCCCTGATCAAATTTCTATATATTTCTGTTTGTTTAATACTATTTTTTAAAATGTTTTTGTTTGTCATAATCTTCATGCTGGGATTTAAAATAGTATGTAAGAAAATGAAATTCTAGACAATCTCGGCTGCCTTATATTTAAGGATATAAACAAGCTTAAGTGTACCAAAATTAAAGTAACGTTGTAATATTTCAAGTTATATAAACAGTAGTAAAAACCATTAATTGGTAGATTTTACACTAATTTGTTATTTGTACTGAACGCAGAATATAACACGCCCCTCCCCGTCCCTTCACCTGATTGGACTGTGAAAAGTTTGACAGACGTAAAATGATGACTGACTGCCGCCTCTTACTTCCACGGCGTATCTCGATTATTATAAATTTGAGCATGTTTCACAATCTGTGCATTCACCAGAAGACAAACCGTTACGAAGCACCTGTTACCGGTAGGTTTGTTTATACGATGTCATATTCTAAAAGTGCACATGTATACATGCACACTAAATGTTTATGGGTACATAACAGTACCGACGCATTAAATATTATTAATACTATAACTGCTAGTACTACTACTAACTAGCATAATAATAATGATAAATTCATATCAAACATGTAAAGTTTCAGAATATAATTGTAAAGTCTTTAGCAGCAACGTCGATGTTAAATAATTAGTTTGCCGTACCTAACTACAACGCTCAGTATTCGTTTACCAGCAAACCCTTTATGTCACACGTTTACTTTTTCTGTAAATGAAATCATGGCGTTGACTGGTCCAGATCTGGAATGTCCAAGTTGGGTTTGAGCTGACAGACAGATGGCAGTTCTATTAGAATATCGTCCGCCTGCAAAATAATCATAATTTTTTGGAACACAATATCTTTCCTCGCAATATAAATATGTTTTTTAATTTATTGCGGGCTTGATATAATCAGTTCCCATATTCGACCACTTAAGGTTGGGAATAATTGAATAGTTGTATATTTAACGGGCACATTTCTCTTCCACTCTTTTAATTTTGTTACGTAAAAAAAAATTATTTGAAAATAAAGGTGTATACTAGTTTTGTTAAAGTCAAACACTGAAGAGAACTATCCCACCGTATCGGTTTGATATATGTCTGTCAGACTCGTGCTAATCCAACTGGGGAACTACAGCGAAGGGCGCTGCATGCACAAATAGCATGAACAAAACACACCCGAATCCGTCTAATTAAACAATTTTTCAATGGTTATCTTAACTTTTCATTGTAATCTATTATCTTGTTTAAATATATCGACAGTTTACTGAATTTCAGGTATTCGCTGCCAAAATGATGGATAAATGCTGGTTTTATGTTATCATTTGTAGACAAAAGATGCAGATGTTTAACCTTGGTGCACTTTGATAATCGCATTTTTCTTAAACTGATTACACCTAAATTCAGTATTTATACGTTTCTAATATAATGTGTTCTTAATGATAATAATGAGAAGAAGAAGAAGGGAAAGAAGAACAATAATAAAAATTAATATTATTAGAAGTAATAGTTGTAGTGGTAGTAGTAGAAACAGAAGTATTATCTTAAATAATGGCGCCGTTTGTTCAAGGAAAACATTGTTAGATGAGTCTGTACCATATTGGTTTTTATTGAAAAATATGAAACCATCAATAAAATCCTGGATGTGTCAAATATTTATTTTGGTGGACATATTTCTTATTCTCGAAACAGAACTTGTACTAAAAATGATATAATATCCTGAATGTGTTCTATATGGTAGAACACCATTGGTCAATATAAAAGTGAGATGTCTTATAATGAAAACCACCAATTGCTGAAAAGTTAGACGTGTTTATATATATTATTGCCGGAGAGCTCTTTCGCCTCACTTTATGTCTACATTTAATATTTGTTCAGTCATTTAAAGTTGTTTAATTTAGATGTATGATCTCCACACGGGATCAAAACGTTAACCAAGTGAGTCGCATTTTCGTGCTTTTCAGCCGGAAAAGTGTGACCTGTATTGGAATACAGACATGTTATCATGTTCTTTTAGATCACAAAGTGGTATATAAAAAAACACAGCTAACATTATTTTGAAATGCATATTCGACATACGAATGGAGTCCGTGATCTGTTTATACATAACATATTTTACAGAGTATTTATCAACAACTGTTTATTTCTGGAGTCTATTTTTATGTTTAAATAAATAAATAAATATATATATATATATATATATATATATATATATTTACAAACACACACACACTCACAACGCCAAGCTAACGGAAGGAGATGATCCAACATATCTAGGAAATTGATGATGGTCCTAAAGAAGTTTATATTAATATTAAATGTCATGTCCAGGTTGAGCGAGTATATGCTATGGGATAATGTCATTTATATGATCCATCAAGCTCTGGCAGCATGGTCACCTGCACATGTGCATTCGTAAAGTCATTTTTCGTTAGAGACATCATCAACCTAAAGTAACCCCGTCGACAAATGATATAGACAAGATATCTGCTTGAAGGTGCACGATATACACTCGTGTCACACCTACAAAGAGTCTCCCATCTATTCTATGAATACAGTGGTGTGGGAGACAACTTTTGAGATAACATTAACATTTGTTTATGTATACAAAGTTCTCATTGTCACATGTTGGCTGATAATAGTGATTTCATTTTAATTATGATTTTTTTTTGGCGATTACTCTTTGTCAGACGAATATGTGTATAGCGACGGCTTTAGATATTTCCTTTTTCTGAATATGAACCGTTCTTTCACTATTTATCGATATATATAAAGGGAAATAGGTAATACTCTTTTTCTTCTGTGTGGAAAAATCTCTTTATTTGTTCCGCAATATCCCCTCTCTTCTTCTTTCGTTGGCAAATATTATAAAACGTTTTAGGTCATTTAATTACTTAATCTTTAAAAAGGAAATAGAACATCCAAGCCATTTAGAACATCGTTCACAATATATCGTTAAATGCTTGTGAGGTTTATTTCATATGATACTCCTTTGTATTGGTAATTCACTATGCTGTCCTGCATATATTCCCTTGTAGTTTGTAACAATACATGGAGGAAACCTGTTTTAAGCGTAATCAATCAATATGCATTATTGTTCGCATAAAAGTTCGCTTGTCAGATACCCTGTATGGATATAATCAATAGAACTGAAATTCTGTCGCCCTGCGATTAATCTTAAATGCTTCCTCCAAGCACTCAACTTATTATTGTGCATTTTTTTTCAGTATTGTTTGCTTTTTGGATTGACAGAAATTATATGTGGCGTTCGGAGTGTTCACTAACTTCAGTCCAGGAAAATGCAAAAGTAAAAGAAAGTTTGAAGAAACTTAAGCAGTCACTGGGCTTCCAGCTTTTGCCTTAAAACATTAAAACCGACGTAGATTTATTATGTTGGGTTTTATGATTCATTGAATTTCAGCATATTCACCAAGTTAAATCTTTCTATATGCATAGCGCATATGTAGGAAGTCTATAAAAGATGTCGAGGCGTAGCTAACTGCTTGTGAATTCAGAAGAGCTGCACCTGTCGTTGAAGAATTTAGAGATATATGATTATTTTTACTATATTCCTTTGTTCTTTTAATTGTCATTAATATATTGTGAATGTAATTCAGTGAACCATCATTTGAATTGGATACCTTGTACAATAACTTATCGGAGCTAAAATGTTCTCAATTTCGGCAAATGTGAATCATAACTTAATATATATAATTCAATAATTGCTTTCAATAAAGACGCGTTAACAGACAAACTGTTTTGATTGACAAAATTGAATATATAGTAAGACTGAGTAAAAGAGTGTTGGACTCAGACGCTTTTTGAAATATTTGTTTTGATATATGTTCCATGTTTATGAAAGGAATTGGTTTAATTATTGGTAAATATTTAATTAATTACAGCTTAACATACCCATTTTTTTTCAATCAAATGGATCCACATGTTTTGATCTACAATACAACCCAGACCAAACATTGTGGAGTTTGATTATGAGCAATTTGTGTTGGGTCAAACTGCCTTATTTCTGCACTAAAAATGCCTAAAAATATATATCTGCAGAAGTGTATGCTTTACTTCTCAGATACACATCACTCCATGTTTTGCAACAGAGCATGATCTATTACGGTGTGTGATAAATCGGGGTCACTGCAATCGGTTTCGCCACTTCGGTTAATCAGATGAATGAAAGGGAATTTTCTTACAGCAGTTAATTGAAATAAAGAGGTATTTCCCGATGTCTATATAGCTAAATTGGTAAATAAGATAAATATTAAGCTGAAAGATACCTTTTTCGATAAAAATCTAAATATGCAACATATTCCTAGCCTACGGTGGTCGAATATAAACACATATAGTCCGTATTTCCTGGGAGGGTAATATTAATGCTTGTTTTATAGAGCCTTGAACTTTAATTTTTTTAAAGTCAAAGACGTTTACATAAAAAGAACCAAAATCATGTCCCTTCAAGCTATGCGGTTCCCAAACAATCACTCAGAGCCCTTCAACACGTTTATAAATATTCATTGCATCATGCAGGATTAGGTAAGGTCAAAGCAATTCTTCATGAATGCAGGTAATTATTTCCCTTTGTATTTATCCGAGTCACGCAGGAAAGTACCAAGGTTCATTTTATTTAATATAAAATCCTTATTTAATCCGAAAATCACAGATGTACTGATTGAAAATTTTACAGGTCATTTGTACGGAGAACTGGTACATTTGGTAGGCACACATTACACACCCCGTAAAGAGTTAAACAAAGATAACTGCCATGCATTTAACCAAATGCCCGATATTCCACTTTCCCAAAGAGTTCATATGTATCGTATCATGATCAGGACTTTCGTTTTTATTTATATCGAGAATTATGTAGTGATTATACACTGGTAAAAATGGTCAACATAATTAATGGAATACAGTCGTCAATTCCGTGACAGGTTATTTCAGGAATAAATTGAAGAATTAGTATGAACCAAGTCAAGTTAATATCCTGAAATTTGAAGTAAGCATAGCACAAAACGTACTTATATCGATATATTATAATAAAGTATCTGTATGCACATTTTAGAAAGCTCCAGTTTAATACACCAGTATCACACTACGTCTAACATCTTCATTATACATTCCCCAGCTCGCACCCCATGGATTTTTTGTTCGATGTTGGTAAAAGCTGCAGCCAATTTCGCCGTTAGTGGAAGGTGGGCTAATCATGTCGTAGAAACAATGCGTTTCTAATATTTCAGCCTTCAAAACCCCTTATTTTTAACTTATTTTTTCCATCAGTAAAATCTTCATTATATCCTTTCAGAAAGAATTGTGAAAAAACAGACAATGGGGACTGTTACGATTCTGTTCCTGGCAGCAATATCGCTATCCATATGTTGTAAGTATATATTATATCCTCTTATATTGATAGGATCCCTTTTATCTGAAAAAAATGCAAATTGCAGCATTGGACGCAATATAGTCAACATGAGCAAAACCTAATGTCGTAATTGTTTTTTCTCTTCTTCTTCATATGAGCATATACATTATAACCCGAATAACAAGTCATACAATACCGAAAGAATAATAAAAATGGACACATATGAGCATGTATTTTTCTATTATTTATATCCTGTTCCCAATGCATGCCACAAGTGGTATTGATATCATTTTACCATGTCGGCAAGTGCTTCTGTAATGGGCATTTGCTTGTCAGTGCTCCATACTTGTTGCATAGTAAATGTTCTCGTTTAAAACTCTTCAATTCGACGATATGCCCAGAAAATTGTACGCAGAATACAACTGAATTGATCTAACGCTTAGTAACTAATTTTTGCCATTGTTCGATATAAGCGTTGATTTACTTCATTGGTGTGTACAACTTATATGTTCCAGGCACTGAACCCTGCGGGAGCTTCACTTACCGGTATTCTTATGGTCGATTTCCCATTAGGCCTTCTTGCTACATGTTCGTCACCACTGCTTACAAATGGCAGGAGGCACAGGACAACTGCCGCAATCATGGCGGGAATCTGGTCAGCATCGAAACAAAGGCTGAGAATGACTACCTGCTCAGAACCATTAAGCAACATTACAAGCAGTTTTACTTTTGGACAGGAGGGAACCTGCCTCCTGTGGGGAAGTGGCAATGGGTGGCTTATCAAAGTCAGTTATTGTACACACACTGGCACCCCGGTGAACCGAGTGGCAATGAACATTGTCTGGAAATGATGAAACCTCATGACTGGGAGTGGAACGACGCGCCTTGCTATTTCAAACGAGCTTCTATTTGTGAGAAGGCGTGCTAAATGAAAATAAGATCAACCGTATAAAATGCAGATTACCTGTTCTTGGTAGCACGAAATTAACTATATATATTAATATATATATATATATATATATATATATATATTCACATATTATTTACGATTGATTTTTCTATCTATATTTTCTGATTGGCAACCTGGATTGATGAAATTTGAAAAAAAAATATCTGTATGTTTTTACTGAAGATCAATTCAAAGAATCATTATTCTGTCAAAGCATTTCAATACATATATATATATATATATATATATATATATATATATATATATATATATATATATATATATATATACAGTTGACTTAATGTTCGGAAACATTAGAAAAAATACAACATCCTACACCTTCATGGGTAACTTCAGCTTGATATTGTTAGATGACATGTTGAAATAAAGTTTCGACTGTTTCTCAAAGAGCTGTTATTTTTTTTCCATCACAATTATAGTATACAGAGAGTATGTGGAAGTCAGATGGTATGTGTTTGTATGGGCAACTGTTTTGTATTTACAACAGTTAAATTACAGACAGTATAGTGTTTCTTGGTAAAGACCACACATACTATCTACAACTGATTAATTTTTAATTCCTGTGCTTGTAATTTCCATAAAGCAATTTTAATCAATATCCAGGAACTATTCATTGCCGCACAAGAATCTGGGACTCATCAAAGAACATGACTAAACTTTATTTAAACGACAAAACATTCGCAAGCCAACGAGTTTAGACGGGCTTACAGATATGATTGTGTACACACAGGAAACAGCATTTTTGTTTACACCATATACATAATATTTGATCAATTATTGCTATTAATGCTTGTAGTCAGATTGAATTTATTTGGCTTTGATTTTCAAAAAGAAAGTTTAAACATATTTTCAGCTACAATAGAAAAAGTCCTTTCAATAGTCTCCCTCTGTTATAACATTGCACAACAGTATGAAATATAAACTTTATTCGTATAGAAATATTTTTACAGTCTTATATTAACATATACTCACATATTTATACTTTACTACATTTTAAATCATACTTAACAACGAATAATTATCCCAGAAAAAAAGAGATGATTCATCTTGACTCAATGTGACCCAGATTATAGAGCAGCTTATGTGCACCTACGCCTACCCCTGACCATGTTGGTGTGAACATCCGTATCAAAGGGCCATTTTAATTAAAGACGGAAAAACTTGCGCGCGAACGCCGAAGTTGAGGCAGTCAAGGACCCCCGCCCCAGGCGCTCCTTCAGCGACGATACAGATGATATCTAGGTAAATGCTTAATTCTTTTCTATTAGGCCCAAAGAAATGCAGATTAAAAACTATAAGGTCTATATAAATAGATAAGGTTTATAAATGATAAACTGGGTGCACAGTAAGATCAAGCTGACTTGAAAAGACTGCTTGCTTAGTGGCCGTGATGTTATTCTCTTTCTACATAGGATGTGGTAGGATTATGTCTAGAGAAGAAATGAATTTATTTTTGGCTATCGTAGCTGTCCCTAGTTTAGGGCAGTCCTTATAGCACACAGCCTCTCGAGCATTAATCTTACTCCACATACGCTAACTGATATTCTCTAAGTGTGGGCGCTAAAGTGTTTTATTTATTTATTTTTTTTGTCAACAATTACATGAGTTTGTGCGTGCTCTAAGTCCTGATGTTTTAGTGAATCTACTATCTCTTGAGGCTATTACGGAGGCTGTTACGATCCATAATGTACTGATCGGCCAATATTTTTATAATTCAAATTTCATGCTCATTAACTAAGACAATTCAAATATTTACTTTTCCTGACACGAATGTGTAAGTGAACATACAGGAATGCAAAACCGCTGGATTTATTTAATCACTATCTGTTTAAATGAACCGAAATACCGCAGACCAAGCTAATATGAGCGAAATATGGCCATTCGTCGTGTTTAGCCTTTTATTGAATGAGTGTTTTAATGGGATGATAAAAGTATTTAAACAGGATAAACATTATAATTTTTAAAATGAATATATATATATAAACATATATATATATATATATATATATATATATATATATATATATATATATGGTTGTAGTTTTGGTGTCAGCGTAAAACCCAACAAAAACACATATTTGAATGTAATTTTAGTTTGCTCTAAAACCACAATATTTCTCATAGGTACATTACTAGGATTTAAGTGCCGGAGTCTATTAAATCTAATATACTATTATGTATGTGTGTGTATGTGTGTTCATCTTCAAACCATGTTGTGTATTTTGCAACCCGTCCCCAATCAAAATGCGCCTCTATGAAAAAAGACAGCTCTATGAATATGGCTCGAAAATAAGGTTATGGTTCAAAATAAACACCAGTTGGTAATATCTACCAGTCAATTTTACTCTGACCAAAAAAAAAAGTATTGGTAATCAGCCGTATTGGAGAGCTAGCTCAAACTGGGACAGAATCGAACGATAATAAGCAATCGGATATAGTTTAAGAGCTTGGAAATATAGTTAAGGTAAAAAATAAATATCAGGTGCAAATCTGTCTCCCGTGACTATATATTGCAGCCGAAGGTCAGCTTTTGAAAACGTCTTATTTAAGCTAACACAAGAGTAGAAGAAAAAAATTATCGGTGGTTTTTCACACGGGGGACCAAAGAAAGTCCAACAACATATTGAGCCCCAAATATTGACAAAGAAATAAACTCATCAATACCTAGAAGCGTCACCTCCCTACGGATGGAGGCTTAATAAATGAAGTTTAGGAGAATGTTTAATGTTGTTCTCAAAAAATAAAGCAGACACGTTTTAAAATTGAGATCCTACTTAGTAAAATGGATGGAATGCCCTTGATTTTGGTGTGCATAATTATCTTCAAGAACGTGAACTGCTCCATTTTCTTAATTTTACTACAAGATGCATATATCTGTCTTTGTTCAGTAGCTCCAGGAATAAGTCAAGGTCAGATGCGCTCATTTTCTTACACTAAAAATAAAAACAATATTGTCGAGTTTCATTCCAATATCGTCACTTCGATCCTATAACAGTATGGGTCGTTTATATTACAATATTGGCCGTTATTACAATATGGGACGATTATTACATCATGGGTCGTCGTTACGAACCATATTTTATATAAAACTTATTTATTTTACATGGATTGTACAAATGGTTATTATAACTAATCGAGACACTCTCCATGGCTCCGTAATAACCGGTCAATACTGTAATAATGGCTCATCTTGTAGTAAAATGGATAATGTTGTTGTAAAAACGGTCAGTATGATAATAATGGCCTATACTGTAATAATAAATGAGTAACATTGTAAAAACTGCACCTCACCTTTGCTGTAATCACCATGATGGGGGTTAAAAGGGTCAAAAAGACTTATATTGTAAAAAAATGAAGGGTATCAGATAATAATTAAATTCATGTTAAATTTTCGTAGCCAACATAAATGTTGACTTCCTGTTAAGCAAATGTTTACGTGAATATACATATATTGTTACAGGTGCCGCGGGTGTGACACGGGCGTAACTAGTGATGTAGCGCCCGTGTCTGGCCGCGTGTTGCACTCTCATTTTAATCCGTACTGGTTGGAACCTCGTTGTCATGCTATTTATCTCCATGACAAAATTTATGTCCATCACACATAAGTGATCTGTTGATATTAGGTTCCGTAACAATATGAAGAGCACTGGAGTTCCATTATGACTCCATCTGTTATACTAATGAGGAACAAAAATGGCTATCATGTTAGAAGGTATTCTCAAACGACATAATGCTGTTAGATTTTGGATTCATTCTTGAGCTTACACGTTTTTATTACAATTGGGTCGGGTATGATTATTACAATATGGGTCATTTTTATTACAGTATGAGCCGTTTTTACAATATAGGCCGTTTTTATGACAACATGTGGGCAATTTAATATGGGCCAGTTTTATTACAATATGAGCAGGGTATGGTTATTACAATATGGTCCGGTCATTACATTACGGGTCGTAACAGGGGCTTTATTTTGTTGAATTTCTAGTTTATATAAGTGCGTCTTAGCTGCACCTAAGAAAGCTATAGATCCGTATATGCGTGAAGGGCGGATCCATTGTCTATACCGGTGTGTTGTTGTCCCCAGTTTAGGTCCGTCCTTCTTATATCATACAGCCGCTAGAGCATTAATCATACTCCACATTCGTTAACTGCTATGCTCTATGTTTAGGCCCTACGTGGCTTTTTTTGTCAACAATTACACCTAAATATCTGACAGTGTCAGAATCTTTAATATTCTACATTTTTCTACAGGTTTAAGGGTTCAAAATATATTTTTGGTAATGTACACATAACTAAACAAAATCGGTTGTGGTTTGGTTTGATTAAGTTTAATTCTCCAGCTGTTGCACCAGTTGCTTATTCGGTCGAGCGTGGCTTGGACTGCGTTGCGTGAACAGCAAACGTTGGAACCAATGGCCCAGATAACCATGTAAGCGTATTGTGAAACGCTGACCATTTGTCCTGTCCTAGGAAGGTCGTTAACATACATGATAGAGAGTAAAGGGCTCACCTTAACCCCTGGGGAGTCCCTGCTTCAAACGTAATATCCTCAGATTTTGAACCTTTATGATGAACCGTAAGGGATCTATTTGTCAGGAATGAGGAGATAACTTTCTCCAGTTTATGTGATAGATTGGATCTCAGTCTAGTTTCTAAGAACGTCGTAATTCGGTTGTTAAGGATATGTTTTTTCAAGTAACATGCCAATGCAGGGTAGCAAGCTGATAGGCCTAAAATTTGTCGGTTTGTCAGTTGTCTTGCAATGTTTTGGATCATTGTTATTGATGCCCTATTCTATTCAATCGGAAAATGTCTCCGTGTTCAATTTTGGCCAAGAAAAAAAGCCAGAAATGTCTAAAAACGTCACAGCGAGGTTTTTAAGTTGGCAGAGGTATTACCCTGGACTTGCCCTGAAGCCTACTAGACACAGAAAACATCTGTCTTGATGACGAACTGGAGTCAATCTTATGCATGTACAATTGTCTCCTGGCCTCATAAATGGCTGCTGTTACGACCCATAATGTAATAACCGGCCCATACTGTAATAACGGCTCATATTGTAATAAAAACGACCCATAATGTAATAATCATACCCTGCCCATATTGTAATAAAACTGGCCCATACTGTAATAACGGCCCAAAATGTAATAAAAAACGCCCCATATTGTAATAACGGCCCATACTGTAATAAAAACGACCCATATTGTAATAATCATACCCTACCCATATTGTAATAAAACGGAAAGTGGGAAAAACGGCCCATATTGTAATAACATATTTATATTGTAATAACATATGTTTAAGCTCAAGAATGACAGGGCAGACGCTCAGTGTCATTTACTTAATATCCTGTCCCCTCCCATACCCTCCCCATGAACCTGTTACTAACCTTAATGAAACCATGGTTCACAATTGAATAAAAAAAATCGTATTTTCATACACTTAAATATAACGTATAATAATAATAATAATAATAATAATAATAATATAACCTGGCTCAAACCTGGCTACGCCCCTGAATCTCCCGGCTCTGAGCCCTATGCTCTCCCTCTAGAACACAGAAACCGGCATTTTCAAATTGTTTTGTTGTTTAGGCTATTTTTTTCTTTTAATTAAATTGTAAACTCTTGAATCGCACATATGACGCATCCAGGTTTTAACTTCAAATACGTGCGTTGAAAGCTCTTAATCTATGCGACGTGTTATACATATTGACCTAAGACATCTTAACCAATGCATATATGGGCACCAAAAAATTGCAGCAGTACCTACATTTATAATTTCTAAATCTTGGGAGGTTTCGAGAGATCATATAAAATATTCTCTATGATACATTGAGCAAAACGCACTGGAATTTAAAGTTTCATTTATATCTCAAAAGAATTAAATTACATTAAAATGTATCGATAATGAGTTTGTATATTTAATCTGTAAAAATTGACAAAATATTTACACACACACACACACACACACATATATATATATATATATATATATATATATATATATATATACGTGTATAAGTTTTAATGGACCCAGGCGCTTAAATAAATCCTAGAAATGTAGCCAGAAGAAATATTAAAGTGTTTTCAGCAAACCCAAAATTCATTCATTACGTGTTTTTTTGTTGGGCTTTTTCAGAAGCCAAAATACTGCAGCCGTATATATATATATATATATATAATATTATTTTGTTTAAATACTTTATTACTCTATTTAAACACTGATTCAACAAAAGGATAAACATAAATCATGGCCGTATTTCGCTCATATTAGCTTGGTCACCGTTTTAAACAGTTAGTCATTATGTAATCCAGTGCTTTTTCATACTTGTATGTTCACCTACACATTCGTGTCACGAGAAATTCAATATTTGAATTGTCTAGGTTAATATGCATGAAATTTGATTTATAAAATTATTGGCCGTTTTACCCACCTGCGATTTTATTACAATATGGGCTGTTTTACCCACTTGCGATTTTATTACAATATGGGCAAGGTATGTTTATTACAATATGGGCCATTTTTATTACATTATGGGCCATTATTACATTATGGGTCGTTTTTATTACAACATGGGCCGTTATTACATTATGGGCCGGTTATTACATTATGGGTCGTAACAGCTGCTTTCACGATGGACAGATAGACCTGAACTTCCCCAGCGTCTTTCTGCTTGCCTCCGTTTTCAGCGGGCAAATCTGATGTCATCAGACAACCACGTGGCCGAAGGTCAATCTCGCACCATTCTAGTGACTGACAGACGGTGCACAGTGGTAAAGAGCATGTCTGAGCCCATCATTGTAAATGACAACGAGAGAGTCCAGGTTTAATTGAAAGATTAACGCGGCTACAATCATCATATATATATTTGTCTCGGAATTACCCTTTCATAATATGAGGAAGAGTACCAGGGACGACGAACTCTAATCGCTGATTTTCACAATCAAGACTAGCTTGTGGGAAATATTTTGGCTCCCAAATGGTGCCTTTATTCAACGCATTTCATATAGAAAATCGTTTCTTATATGGTGTAAGATATAATACGAGCTCTGGACGCGGATGCTTTGCTCAGAGCTTGGGGTCTATACTATATCTGGTTATTGTTACGGAACCTAATAACAACAGATCACGTAATCGTGACGAGCACAAATTTTTTTAGGAGATCAGATTCCGCAACACTAGGCAGCGCGAAAATGTCTAGGGGACTGAATGAAGAAGTCAGGGATTTTTTGTCAACAAATAATTATAATTTATTCTTAGAACATCCTAACATTACAATACACTAAATTAAATCAATACAATTACACAGTATAACAATAATGAAAAATGTACATCACCAGAGTGTCCGAATCCGAGGCTTTAATTTCTGGATACCACCACTGTCACAGCTCAACCAGGGTCCTTTAACACTAATAATCCACGTCAATAGTTCAAATAAATCTTCCCAGAGAATAGTCCGATTTAAACTCGAAAACAATCTGTTGTAACCTAAAAAGGGAAGGTCTGGAAAAATCCAAAAGGCAAACTGAAGACAGTCCGTATATAAAGTCTGTATAAAATCCGTTGAAGATCTGTAAGTTCAGCAAATATCGGAAAGGTCCAAAAAACGCTGACTAGATAGTAACTCTCTTCCGTGTCCGCTTGTATTCCTCTCTCTCCCGGCTCTCAACACAGCCCCTATTTATAGCTTATTTATCCGAAGCCGAACTTCCATACTGGAACCCTCTAGACTACATAATATAACTCACGCGCCCAGAGTGGATGAACAGACCTGAAAATTCCAGACTACACCGAGTACTGTGTTTACACTCCACGAGAGTTCAGCAAGTGCGGTTATTTATAGCAGCGCACAGGGTTTGCGCTTAACACGAATCAGAATGCCTAGCACATGCCAAATTATGTAATATCCCGCGCATAATAAAACAGACACCTGTAACATAATCAATTGCATACATCAGCTGAGGGGTTGGTGTTCTATGTACAAACAGATACATTTAACAGTAGCAATTTATGCACGGTTAAAGTTTTAAATGGAAATTTATTAACATTTTGTATTAATCCATTTACATTAGGAAGTGGCTGAGCTACCGGCAGGGGGAATTTACCTTACCAGCAGTTCAGCCTAGCATTACTAGAAGCTTTAATTAGTTGAGAATTGAAGATATTTGACATGCTTTGATGAATTATGAAACTGCCCTCCTTGTGCTGTCTAAGGGTCCGATCTGAGTGCCTTTAATTAAGTATTCTGCTGATGTTTTGATTGGCATCCCTTGACTCTGTTGTGCTTTCTCTAATTCACTCTTTGTTCGCTTACAAGCATTTACATAAACAGCCATTGTGCCATCAACTACAGTTAATATCGACTTTTAATTACCTTTGATTTAGTACCGAGCTTACCCTTTGATGTGTATTCAATGTACACTTTGGTTAGGTATACAAAACTTTTGATCAAGATCCAGAACAAGAAGTCTTAACAAAAGCACACCAAATACATCAAGTTTTCTCAGTTCGTCGGGTCCATGTTGTTTTTCATACTCCCATTATGTCCTATCCTGAGAAATCTGGTAATTTGTATATACTTGTTACAATGAGGAAATCTCAGAATGCAGAGGCACATGATTCTAGCCTTTATGGGTACGATTAGTTTAATGAACTGCTAAAACACAGTAATGACTAAAGTATTCATATATATATATATATATATATATGTGTGTTCTTTCCAGGAATGCCGTTAAGGTACCACGTTAATTGTTAACCAGTCACTTGCTATCGGGGATACATCGATCGTGATGTTGCAATTTTTTTGTCATGGCACCCTTGCTCTTCATTAGAAAAGTACATCATTGTCTTGCATCATATTGTTGATGACTCCAACCCGGGTCGAGTAGACATATTGGAATGTTATAAGGAATTAAGTAGAGTAAATATCGGACTTTATAGGAATATCCAGCCTATGAAAAGTTTTGAGAATTTATATTAAGGTTTTATTTAATGCTATATTAATGCTTTATTTATGTATTAAAATACAGATTATGAAATCTAAGATACATTGATTGAAATATGTCTTTGCTCGTTGCCATGATAAGTGTGGGGGGGGGGGGTGAGATAGTAAGGAAACTCTTTTCACTCAAAAGACATGTTTTTATCACCAAATGAATTGGAATTCGAATTGCCAATGACATATAAAATATGCTTTTGGTCACTTTTTTTCTATCATATTTGACATTGATCTTTAGCTTAACGATCGAAACGTATCTTTTTCGACGAGAACGTATCAACAAATGAGCTGGCAATCTAAAGTAAGTTAGATATGGCACCGTTTAAGTGTTTCTTTATTACTTAGTGATGCAATTATTAAAATATGGATATTTCACGACGTATTTTGACGCTCACCTGGCTATCATGAATTTGAGGTGAAAATGACCGTCCCGCTCTTTCACAGGTGCATTATCTCAGGAACTGTTCAAGCAAGTACCATGAAAATTTTACCGAAGCTTGACACTTATGAAAAGATGTGCCAAATCTAATATTGAACGAATCAAAAAACAAATATGGTCACCAGACCGCGATCTTGAAATTCCTTCCGCGCGTATTAACTCATAAGCTCTTCAAGCAGCTGCCTTTAAAATTTTTCCCGAAGATTTACAGCCATGAAAAGATCTGCACGAGCATTCGAATATCAGACCCGTGGGAAATTTTAATTTTTATGTAATATATATCAGAACACAAGTAAATTAATGCCAGATTTTTAAGGAGATTGAATAATATAGAGAAAATTGAACATATAATAGCAAAGAGAATTATAAGATTACTGCACACCTAGGAAAGGAAAAAAATAAGGAAACATTTATAACATACAGTAGCATTTTAGTTTTAGTATTGAAAGAAAAAGCATTGTTAAAATGTATTCGTTAAAGAGCACTATAACATATGCATATATTCCATGTGCAAATTACAAGGATTGAAAATTTAAAGTTAAGTTGGAATTATACCCAGGCAATGATTTTTGTATAAATTGCATATATTGTATTTGATGTGATTGTGTACAATTATCTGTGAAATGTGTACTGTATGATTTTTCCGGGAAAAATAGAAAACAAATAATTCACGCAGTTGCCGTGAACGTTTTATCAAACACCGGTGAGAGCAAAAGAGCTACTGAAATATATACCCATTGAAGTATGGCCACAAGGCCGCCATTTTCAGGATCTGGGTACCGCAGGGCGCTAATTGAGAACCTTTAGTGTCCAAGTCATTGCTAGCTGATTCAATGAAATCTAATTTCAGCCCCAACACCGCTAATGGACGTTGATATTTTATGTGGGGAAACAACTGTTCAGTTCAGCCAATATTAATGTCACGGCAAAACTACATTTACATTTTATGAGACACCACACAGACCAAACTCAGGGTATTTAATAATCCATTACCCCGGACTGCTTTATATTTTAGACTAATAATTTTTGTCATTTAATGATGATATATTTTTATTTATAAAGTGCTCGTATAGGAGATCATATAAATGGCATCGTTGGTAGAAGATATATTCCGTCCTCGCCAAAGCCATTTGCAGATCCCAAATACTGCGCTGTTTCAATGACTCGATTAAGTCATGAAGTTCAAATATTGATATAGTTTCACCATGTCACGGCATTCTGGATTACAGTGAGTGCGGTAAAACCGTTATATACTTGTATGGAAATGGAGCTTCCCCTAAAGTCACGGGTCTTCAGAGATTACCGTCTAGGCATAAGAAATGACGACGCAGATTATGTGGAAATCTTCCTCTCGTCTCTCACAGGTGAGGATAAGATGGCCGCGGTTGATGGTCATTTTGTCATGGATAAAAAAGACGATTATTTCAAAGAAAACGTGCCATTTTGTGTGACCCGGCCAGTGTGTGTCGCAGCCGCCTCCAGGTCTACACATGTGTTGCGTGCGTTAGCTGAAAACGACGCTGTTCTAACATCCACGGAAAAAGACGGAAGTAACTTGGTGCACGTTCTCGTCATGAGGGCCTCTCTAGATCTAGAGCATCAAGAAGACTTTGTCAACTTCTACAGGTCAGAAATACTTCAGTTTGACTCTGTCACCCTGCACACATTGCTCATGGCTGAAGAAGAACATGGGCTCCGTCCTTTAGAACTGGCGGTTAAACTAGATGTTCTATCCCTTTTCTGGTCCATTTTTAACACCGAGGGTATCTACGTGCATGTACATAAAAATCACATCTTGTTCGAGGAACGCTGGTATGACGTCACTGATTATGAAAGTGTGGAGAAGGAGCAGCGACGTCAGTATTCGCCTTTAGAACTGATCCTCTACATGGATAAAAAATCTGTAGACCTCGCACAGACACGCGCCGTGGTGAAATATCCAGTTTTCCAATCTTGGGTGAAAAGTAAATATTATATTAATATCCCCCTAATATTGGTTTGGTTCCTCTTCAGACTTTCTCTTACTGTGCTGTACATACTTCTTGGACTGACAACAACTAAGGAATCAACATGCAACTCATCCGTGTCTCTGAACGGGTCGCTCCACCACATAAATTCCACTAAGACTAGTTTTACAGATTCATGCAAGTGTAGCAGCAGCACAGTACATGTCAGTCACTGGTTCCTGAGATATATTTTATTACCACTTCTTTTTACGCTGGCCTTTCCTGGGACATCTGTCGATATGTATGAACTTTATAAGTATTTCAAGAAGAGATCGCTACATCATTGGTTGTCAAGCAGCATTACGGGTCAGAAGAATACTGCGATAACCTATGTATATTACAGAGTCACCGCATTTGTGTTTCAAACATTTTCTGGAGCAGGTCTGGCTTTGACGATGATTCTTACTTTCTTCAATACGGGTGCGATTTTTGGAAATATGATTTATTTCGTGAGTTACGTGTCCTGTATTTGGGCTTTCCTTTTCTTTGTACAACTCTTACCAACTATCGGACACTATGTGGTAGTGGTTCAAGTGATGCTGAAGGATTTGTTGAATTTCTCCCTCATTTTCTTTCCGATGATCATGCCATTTTCGATGGTTTTCCACCGTATAGCTAATGATAAAGTTTGTTACGAGGAGACGCATTCTTCATTGCCGCTTAGTTGCTACAGCACATTCATGGTCATGTTAAACATGATAGACCTGACAAAGTATGACGTCACTGATAAAACTGCTCTCTACCTGATTCACGTGATATTTGTATTTCTGACACCGATTTTACTGATCAACTTTCTGATCGCTGTGATGACGAATTCAGCCGGTAGGGCAATGGCTAACAAGGATGTTATTATGGTAATTCAGAGATTGTCCGTCATAAACTCACTGGAACGAAGGTGTTACCGTATTTTGACCTCCTTTTACAGACGAAGACACCGGAAATATTTCCATGTGGAGTCAAACCGAATATATATCAGGGATCTAAGATGTGCGTCCCAGTAAGATATAAGAAAGATATACTGTGATCGCGGGGGTTTCAAGCGTTGATTCTAGCGTTATTTACTGTAGATTCAATGTCTGCTACCAATAATGTTGCACAGTACATATTTTATTAGATAATTTGCAATAAATTTGCATATTTGAATGCATTAGTTGAATTAAATATATAACAAATAAATCTTTTGATTATTTGGCTTGTTAAAGAAACATAATCAGGAGCAGTATTATGCATATTCTTCTACATTTTGAGTTCAGTTTTGCTTTATACAAAAGTTTCCCAGCAAAACCATCCTAGCACACTGTCTCAGTACCTCGCACACGTCTGTTTATGGCTCTGCGTATTACATTTTCTGGGCCAATTCAATCAGGGAATCTCCTGATTGACACGTGTCGTTGCTCCGCGATGCACAAGGCCCCAAAAGCTGTGTTAATGTTGACACTTGTGATCGCGCCCGGCCCATTATTTTTAATGCTCGTTTTCAGGAGTTAGCAAACGGATTCAAGGCAATATTTTGGCAAGTATAGATTAATTTTAAAGGGAAGAAGCTGTTTTTCTGGTTAATTAAACATGCTTTACCGGTGATGGTTTACAAAAGAAATTAAGTATTTCTTGTCATGTGCCTGTGTGTCATGTGTTCAAAACTAGAGACAGGTTAATCTATTCTGGTACAAAATTATTCGAACTTGATCAGATGTAACGTATGTCTATGTAAAATATTTTTCATTAATTAATAAAATACAGTTTAATTATAAAAAAATTAGACAAATCATTAAGATTTACGGTTGTATTTTCATTAAAAAAAATAAGAGCAGTACATTTTCCAGCATGTATTATAATCAGCATCATATGCTTCATTTGTATCCGGTGTATCCGTTGACATTGGTACATGTGTGCTTGCCATATTCATCGATCTTGGAAAGACTTGTCATGTGCTTGTGTGTCATGTGTTCAAAACTAGAGACAGGTTAATATATTTGTTGTGAAAGGTATATGTGTATATGTATTACACGGCTGTGTCTGTGTGTAAATATACAGTAGTTATGAAACATTAAAAGACGTTAGAAGTCCGTCTTTGTTGTTACATTATGAAATTGATTTTAGAGGATAATACATGTCAATAAACAAATAATTAACCATAATCGCGGAATATATCCAAAAACAGTTCATCTATTAATTATTGAGGAAAGGTTTATTATGTCTCCCCGCCCCACTCGTGAGACGTTGTTTTTAGTCCCGTCTTCAATCATCATCTGTGTTCAGTAGGATTTCTTGTGAATACGGCAACTTTTTAAGGACTCTATATTTTCCTCAGATTTAAAACACATTGTATCAACAAAAATCTAACAAGATTTCGAAATCGGGTCACCTAAATCTTCAAGGTCAAATCTGTCGAAACCTTTATGTTAATCTTATAAAAACTGCATTTTCCTCAAATATATTTAATAGACCAATAGTTCATCTAAGGTCTCGGAGGAGACTGAATATAATAGATCGAATCAGCAAAATGCAGGAGTATTGTGAACCTCGTAACTTTTGAAGTATTGCATATTTAACCTCAAATTTGATACACATTATATCAGCACAATCCTCAGGGGTGTCGAAAACTGGTAACAATGACTTTAATATGAATACTTCTTAACCGTTTATATTCTGAGGTATTACAAATTTTCCTCTAAAATTTGACACATTGTTTCAAAATGTTCTCTGACAAGTTCTTTTGATTTAGCCAATAAAGCCATATAAGCCTGCCTTGTTTCTGGTGTAAGTGTTCTTGTTCAGACGGTGTGTGAACATAGTACTTTTTACATTTTGGTCGCGTGATTTGATTGTCTATTGCTTTTTCGGCCCGAACACCTGCAGGTTTTTATGAAACAGACACCAGAGTACTGTGAAACGGTAGCTGCTACAGACGTCATAGCTTGAAGATGTCTTCGGTGATTCTGGAACCAGTTGTATCACGTATAACGAAGAAAGCATGTGCTAACGTTTTAAGTTCTGATGACTTTCAGTCTTTGTCCGTCCGTTTGTCCGTCCTTCCGTTAACAGGGCACAAATCGTAAGCGCTTTACCTAGAAACTTTTAACAGAAAACCATTGAGATCCATAAAAAAACTCCCTAGCAACCTGAAAATGGGGCACTGTGACCTAAATATTCCGATGTATGGGGCTCGAAAATACCCCCAGTATAATAAAAATTTTAAACAAGAGCACTAATGTCTCAATAACTAATTCATTGATTGCCATGATTCATCAATTCTTTAAGACTGATGGCCCCACCTGTATTTTGATCTAATTTTTACGCATTTTCTCTCTATTTTCTGAGACCTTCGAAAGAAGTAGTCCGGTCGATCACAGGGCACAAGCAGTAACATCTGGAACTAGAAAAATCTAACTGGAAACCATTCATAAAAAAAAATCTCCTTGGAATCCTGATATCGGGTCACTGTGACCTATATCCTCCGAGATATGGGGCTCAAAAATACCCCCCCCCCCCTACAATTAAAATTTGATACAAAAGCTCCATTTTCTCAATATCCAATGCATTGATTGCCATGATTCTTTCCATGCAAAATGATCAAATAGTGTTTCATCATTTCCTAAATACTGGAGGCGCCACCTGAATTCTTTTCTAATTCTAATTCATTTTTCTCTATTTTCTGAGACCTTCGAGTAAAGCAGGCCGGACAAAAACAGACCTAGAAAACTTAATTGTACATCCAGGGACATTTTGAGCACGCAGAGAGTTAGTCTTGTATCCATTTGGCTTACAATCATCTGATGTGACATCCAGGGAAATCCTTGGTCAATGTACTTGGAAATATGAAATAAGGCCACTGCGACCTACATTCTATGCTGGAAGTAAGATGTACACAAACTGGATTTGTTAACAATAGAATCTTCTAATTTAAAATCAAGGAAATTTTCTTTGAAACCTGAATTTAGGTCGTGGTGCCCTATATTTAGCGAGCGACTGGCAAAAAAAAACATGATTTTGAACATCCAGACAGTCACACAGGACACGAAATGTGACTGTAAGGTAAAGAATCTTATAAAACAACATCCAAGGAGGTTCTGGCTAAATCTCCTTCGAAACCTGAAAGTAGGACATGGTGACGTATATTCTGCAAGCAACTAGCCAGAAATATATTTATGAGCACCTAAATAGTCAGGCATGGACACCAAACTTAAATGCTTAACCAAGATCCAGGGAGGTCCTTTGCAAGTCTCCTTTGATATCCAAAATAAAATCACTGTGACCTATATTCTGTGCGCTGTGTGAAAAAAGTATGTTTTGATTACCCCACAAGTCAGTCAGATGCACACAAGTCATAGCAGTTAGACGTATGAACTTCTTACTTAGCATCTTGGGAGTACCGAGTAATATCTTCTTGCTGTTACCTATTTATTAAGGAATATGGGCAAAAAAAACTCCGGAAGTCATTCTATCTATTGTTTAAGGACCCTTAACAAATATTTTTTACCAGATCATAACATCAATAATTAATACATACATCATCTGTATACATGTCAAATTCAGCTTAGCGTCATGACCCACGGGTCGATTGTTGTATATATTAACACTACAGCATACGAACTCAAGAAGATCCAAAAGTTTGCTAAAACAAAAAATGTGTTTAACCATCTTATACCTTATTTCTATTTTATTTCGAAAGAATATATGCTCTATGTTTTCTATTTACTTTAAAAGTGCAATTAACAATTCCTGTTAAAAATAACTCGATTTTGGCTAAAAAGTATGCAGTGCGCATGAATGGGGGCATTAGTATTTCCAAGCTACATGCAGGGACAAGACCAATCATGGCACATGAACAGACTAATATAATGGATTTTAACTGCTTGCCTCGAATTTTAGCCCTCTTTCCAACCCATTGCATTGTCAAAACTGTGAACAGCACGTGACTCACAATTCCATGGCCCTCATTTGTTATATCGGCATGCTATAATGGTTAATCCCCCATACTGTTATTCAGCCAGGGGCTCGTGCTGAACTGGTCACATATATATACCAAATTCTACGGATACCTGTTCGCCTTCGTCCCAGACAGCCGTGCAGCAGCTAATAATATATAACCAGGCGCGGATCCTGGAATTTTTGCAGGAAGAGGTCAACGGGTGTCTTCTTTGGTATAATCGTGCAATATAACGGACCTTTATTTCTATCTATAAAAAGAAAATATTAACACATTTCAATGACTTTTTTGCATGTTGAAGTTCACGGTCCAGTACATCCACTGGTATAAATATTTTGTAGGTTTTGTGTGAAATAATTTTTTTTGCAATATGTCGAAAAATGGTAGTTTGATGTGAAATAAAAAAAGGCGTCTTAACAAAGATGACCCGAGACGATGTCATAAAGTTAATGTACATGTATGATACGTTAATTCGGAAGATTGTCTATTGAAAAATAATGTCGATATATAATTTTATGATATAGATTTATCCAACTTTTTTACATTTTTTTATATAAACACATAAATAAACACGTAAATATACGGTTAATATTGTAAAAACAAACGCGGGACAATACAGGACCATGTTAAGCCGATAATCAATGGTTACCACTCATTTGAATGAACTTTTATTGCAAATTATGTGATCATGTTGTGTTGTACATTGTGACCACATTTCTAAATGTAATTACATAATATAGATTATTTTTGTCAAAATTTTTATGGTAAAAAATGTGGTCACACAATATGTGACCCCATTTTATAATGTTTGATTTACAATACTAGCTCATTTGGCTGGTCAGATAAAATGTGATAATTTCTTATTTTTGTCGATATTTGTGGGTAAAAATTGTAGTCACACCATATATATATATATATATATATATATATATATATATATATATATGTGGGTAATTGGTTGAATATATGGTCAATTGGTTTGAAAATAATTTAGGATTCAATGTTGAAAAAAAATAAGGGATGTTATGATGCAAGTATATGTTTAAATGGAGTAACATGATGTAAATAAATATAAAATAATTATAACAAAAATGGTGTATTAATAAATATGAAATGAGCCACACAACATGTCCAGATTTAAAAAAAAAATGAGGATTACACTTTAAATTACCCAGGTTCACTTGCGAAATTAACCACTATATGGCGCCAAACATGCACTTATTTACGGATTCATAGAGATTGTTACATTTCTTATATTTGGACATATAAGGCAGTTAATTAAAAAGAAGAAATATAGCAGAATGAACATGCCGATATACAGGTTCGTATCACAATTTTTAAATAGAAATATTTATAAGCTCGCAAACTCACCAATGTAGGATTTCTCCCTCAGATAATATAAGGAAACTAGAATTTGTGAATATTCCTGAAGCCTCATCATGTTCCGGGGCCACATCAAAATCTAATCTATTCTTCTTTATCCCATTCCCGAAATGATAAACCTAATCATGATCAATAAACATATGACGTTTCAGGACACTAGATGAAACCACAGTTGACAAACTGACACTTTTGCTGTAATTCGACAGTCCAAAGACATTTGGAAAATGCCTGAAAAAATATAATAAAATACAGGTGGCGCCACCAGTTTTCTGACACTGATAAAGATTCGTTGCTATCCATGCAATAATTATTTAGATACAGGAGATTTTGTATCCATTTTTTTATTAATTATTCAAGGGTGTCCAAATGCGCCCAATAACTCGGAGAATATACGTCGCAGTGACCTTATTTCTGGTTTCCAAGGAGATATTTCAAGGAACTCCTTGCATATTAAGTAAGAGGTTTATAAAGGTTACGATTTGTGCCCAGCAAGGGACAGACGACGGACAAAGGGTGATCGCTATAGTTCAGATTGACTTTCAGTCAAATATGAATATCAATGTGATATTTATGATATTTTTTTTCGTTGATATATAATTCAACATACATATAGAGACCACAAGAAACAGTGTTTTCCTGAAGCAGAGTGTGTTTATCATTTACTTGTGACCAAAACCAACTTTTCTTGTTCCCCTGAACAGAATACAGATGTTAATGTATTTTTTTAAAAGCACAGGACCGCTGTGATGAATGGCTTTGAAGTCAACAAATGTCGTCTACAATGTTCTACATGTTTATATGGAGCTGATGTTCGTGTAACAGCTAATCATAACCGTTGACGTATCATACATAATCTTATTTAGAGCTGCTAGCTGACTGATTGTCCGGGATATCAACTCATGAACCCGGCACCTGAGTAGCGCTCACACAGGGTGAGGTCTACACAATAGCTCTAACACTGGTCTATAAGATTAACACCAGCACTCTACTCTTTTTGTCCTTAAACCTCTTAATCCCACGTTAACTCCGCGCGATAATCATACTTTAACTCCGCACGATAGCACGCTCTGCTTACTTCCATGAATTTGTTCACTTAGCAGCGTGCCAGAAGACCATAACGTTCAATATGACCATTATTACATTATGCATAATGACATTACAACAACCAGTGTTGCTTAGCCTAATTGTTAGTCTCCCGTCACATAGCATTTAGAACCCCAATTGTACAGATGATCTTCTAGTTACCAGTGTCACGATATCCAGTAGCACAATGTTACACCCCTGACTACGACGTGCTGGATTTTGGTCAACGTTATATTGCCGCTCAAATATTCATGAATTTGTAAGTATTACTTTCTGCAATATTGAGAAAATCAAACATTAGGCAAATATATATACGTATAATATACAGAACTGTCACAATAAACTTTGAATCGTAGTTAACGCAAACATTTATCACACATCAGCTGACCTAGACATTTAAAACTTTTTTCCTTAAAGTTATTTTAGGACTCCGCATGTTGCTACGGAAGTATTCATATATATATATATATATATATATATATATATATATATATATATATATATATATATATATATAAAAGACTATGAACAAAACAGTGATAAGTATAAGGCGGGACAATATATAAATTCTTATACAGAGCAATAATTAAACTTAAGTCGAAGTTAATGTAAATAATTATCACATGTCAATCGAAATGTTACTTCTCATACATAATAATTTAGAGGTATTTTAGGCTGCCCTTGTTTCTTTTTTATTCATGTTTTGCATCATTAAATATCTAAAATCTTAATTACAAAAACAATTTGGATTCCTCGGCGTAAGGTTCCCTTGTTTGTTGAATATTTGTTCAGAATATTTTTTGTTCGAATTTTTAATTATTATTTTTATTATTATTATTATTATTATTATTATTATTATTATTCTAAATTATTATTGTTTTTATTATGATTATTATTATTTATTTGTTTACTTAATTACAAGATCAAATCAAAAATTTATAAATTCGCAAGCGTCAATTGTAGTTATGTAACTTTATTTGACATTTATAGAATTGACACTATTACGTAGTTATCATATATCCATATTACTGCGTTTTAGGACCGGGAATGACAAAATGGAGGATAACTTGTACAAGTCTCTTGATAAGGCAACAGGGGACCGTTTCAAACAGATAATAGAACGAATAGACAAAGAAGAACAAATCTTCATCCGGGAAATTGCTCACAAGAAACGGCAAATGACCCTGCGCTACAAACAGCTGGAGACCCTGAAACGAGAGTCAGAATGCTGTAAAATGCGAAAAGTAGACGAGAACAACAATCCCCAATTCGGCTCGTCACAAAAACGGCTAATACGATCTGGGCCAAAAGAAATTTCGCTGAGAGGAGGAGCGCCCGTTCGTATTGGGTACTTGACTGTCCCGAAGTTTCCTACCGTTCAACCAACCGTGCCCTTACGAGCCCGACCTTGTTGTGGGACTCTGCTCGCCGACCTTCCACCTCTTAAAAAGTACAGGGCAAACGAAAGTCAAAATATGGATGAGGTTATGAAACGGTTTAACGATTTTGTCGACGCAATACGACGGGAGGAGGAGGAACGGAAACGGAAGAAGGCGTCATGGCGGGGACTGATGTGGACGGTGATAGCCGCAAACAAAATGACCAAATTCAGCAACAAGAAATTCCGCTTACCCGCCATCAAGACTGTACATACACAGTGGATCATTAATTAAATACGTAGCTTTTTAATTTGTGTTCTGCCAAGCAGGTCGTCAGTATAATATACTTCGATGGTCGCTGGCGAAACGCTGACAACTGCATGTCGCCACTTATACCGTGACATTACATTAAGTAAAATGCACAATCATTATTTCAGTGACGTCACCATCATGCTTGGCTTAAGTCAGTTTTGAATCGGTAGAAAATGTAACTCAAGCCAGCTAATGTCTTGAGAGGTTTGGTGAATAAAAACAATAAATATCAATTATAATTCCTGGAACATGGATCGAACAGTTTCTCATTGACTGAACAAAAAGGAAAGGATGTCATGTTTGTCTCAAAGTATGTATGTTATATGTATTGTTTTGGTTTTGTGTATGTATTGATGTTTGTATGTTTATGTATGTATGTAGGTAGGTAGGATTCTATGAAGATATTTTTAAGGCACGGAAGAGCTTGTTTATATTTGGGAGTAATCTGAATCATGATTGGGATGCCCAATAGTAATTGTTGACATATCAGCATCTAGCAGTTAAAATCCGAAGTTATATATCTGTCAAACTGAATCTCTATCTCCCCCCCCCCCAAAAAAAATAATAAAAATGAAAAATAAAATCATATCAGAATCGGTTCAGGAATTAAACCAAACAATATAAAACCTAACCCCTAAAGTGGTCATCTACTATGATATGATGCTATTATAATATTATGACGTCATTATCATTGATCTTATATTTTAATCGACTTCCATGATGACGACGTCACCATGGCGATGAGTTGATTACTTAATGTGATTGCTTGCTAAAGCTTTGTAAGGACGCTAAGGTGAGGTAAGGTAAGGACGTAAGGTAAAGGGAGCTTCGTTGTTCAGAAATTATATTTAAAGAAATCTCAATTTATTTTAATGAAAGCTTGTGGAAGAGTGGGCTACAGACCAAGAAAGGAGAGATTAGATTTTGGGGCAGATCGATGTATTTCCTAGATGTGCATAAAACAAACATAATAGAAGGCAAATAAAAGACGCGAATTTCGATAGATTCTGATCCTGATGTATTTTAATTTTCCGATCCGTTCTACTAACATTTAAAATCATCTATTACCCAAGGTCCATCCTTCCACAAAATGTCATCGAAATTACCTAAAAAGATATGTCTCCGATGCACACATACGCGCACATACACAATTACGGTTGATCACATGACCCCCTACCACTTTCTCCGGAGAAGGTAATAATAATAATAATATGAATAATTTCACCCAGGTATTTTACAGTTATATACTCACATATACTTTTCCACCGAAGCCTTCTTAATTCCTTGCAAAATCTTATATATATATATATATATATATATATATATATATATATATATATATATATATATATGTATGTATATATATATATATATATATATATATATATATATATATATATAAGACAAATAAAATTTTTAACTTTTACTGATTTGCATAGCCAGTATTATGGATGACATCCGATTTTACAGTTTGTTTGAAAAATAAAACATATACATGTTTTAAATCAAGCTGGTTTTATGAATATGTAAACATAAAAATAAAGCTGATACCGTGAACAATAACATTTGCAATACAATAGTGGTCAGAGACCACAGCCTCCGCCAGGGTCCTATTCAAATCTAACAGCAATACAGGAAATTATGGTCACGGTTCAACAACTCTGTTCACTGGCTAGCTCTGTAACAATTACGTTAGTTCTCGACGGGGACAAAAGAAAAAGCTCTGTGCCACATTGGAAAGGAACCCCATTAATGCTAATTAATATATATATATATATATATATATATATATATATATATATATATAAATATATATATATATATATATATATATTTATATATATGATGGTGATCCAAAATTAATGGATTGCTCCTTGACGCCCGGTTGATCTTCTACGGACTAGGCTTGTAATGTACACTGGACAAACTCCACAATACATGGCATGGACTTGATTTGTCAGCTTACAAATAATATTACAGATTACTTATAATGAACACGGCATTATAACATCAAATGTTTTATCATTGTACTTGTTTCCATAGTGATATACCTCTGCCAGGCAGGTATCATATCTTCTTGATTCGTTGAACGGTTTGTCTGTAAGCAACTACACGCCAAATTGTTATGAATGTTGTTGACATATTGTGAATGGTCAGGATTTCACCCAAGAAACAAAACATTAAAGTTTGGAGGTAATATGGATAACCGAAATATATATTTTATTCAAAGGATTATATAAAATTGTGACTCAATAGCAAAATTTAATGGATCAATTAAAGAAAACCAACTTCCACAGCCAGAAAGCGAGAAGAAGTTAGCAAATGAATTTGCTGGTTACTACGGAGCCCGGGAGACGACATGGTGAAAAATATTTATTAATTCGTGCGCACGAATTACTAATCCGTGCGCACGAATAACTAATCTGTGCGCACGAATATCTAATTCGTGGCCACGAATTACTAATCCGTGCGCACGAATTACTAGGTGTGAAAAAAATATATTTCCAAGGTGGGAAAAAAATATTTATTAATTCGTGCGCACGAATTACTAATTCGTGGCCACGAATTACTAATCCGTGCGCACGAATTACTAATAACTAAGAATTAGTGACCAATGAGAACAGCTCTCTTATATTGCTGGTTCAATGCTCATTGGCTACTAATTCGTAAGCACGAGTTATTAATTCGTGCGCACGAGTTACTAGCCAATGGAAGCAAGCACACATCGACTCAGTCTAGGCACAGGCTGGCAGTTTCAGCGGGCACACACGGTTGTAAGAATTAAGCCCAGCTCCTTCCGACAGTTCCGTGACTTCCTACCTTGGAAAATTCGGATCTCTGTATATTGAAAATAGAAAGGACTTTAAGCGATACTTATAAAAGTATATAAAACTCACAGACCCAGATGCCGTGTGTCACCCCTGACTTAGCGTGACAACTTTACAACGGATATATCCTATAAAACAATAGGATGGGTTTACGCTCGCCACTTGATTTCACTAATCAAGAAATTAGATCCCGGTCATTACAGGAGACATTTCCAGGTTCTTTTAAGGACGTGTATCAAAATATTAGACAATCATACACCCAGATCAATTGAAACTATGAGACATCAGGTTAAATTCACAAATATAATTCAAGACAATACATACCGAGACATAGCTGTGAGTGTGTGTGCGTTGATGTGTCAATACGACAGTCCTTCACATTAAAAATACAGGATATTTACTGAGTCCATGGTTTGTATAAAAACAATAAAGTCCAGTTCCTTAAGAGATCTCTGGTTACTGTTTTGTGTAGAATCTAGCGTATGGTTAGTACCATATAGTCTTTCTGAGTTTAGCGATCTTCAACTGATCTTGCTTAACAGCGACCCGGGTAGGTTTACGTTCACATGAATGGTAATACTCTCTTTGTTTACATATGAGCTTAGAGTCCTTGACCTTACTCGTGTAGCAATTGTTTCACGGCTTACAGGGATTATGTATCTAGGTCAAGCTAAACTAGGCCGGCAGGTGACGCGTGCGCACTTACTTTACCGCCAATACGATGCTCTGTCGGCAGCACGGCTGTGATCTCGTGAGCAGGGCCCTTGCCTCATGCAGAAGCTTGCTTCTATGCCGTTCCTGGCGGGTTTAAGCGTTTCAATGTTCTTTCTGCCGTGCGTGCGCGCTGCCTCTCCAAGCTTCAAGACCCAACTGAAGCAGCGTCCCGCGTCTCTCCCTGAACTCTGACGTCACAATCACCTGTGCAGTGTGTACGGCGATCCGGTTCTCTGATTGGCTTATGGCTCAAGTGTCCCATATAAGGATATATGGACCTAGTATGACTGCTAGCGTCACCATGGCGACCCTCATACCAGATGTAATACACGCAATGCGTGACACCGATAAATCAGCTGATAGACGATGGGATTTCATACAAGAATACACAATATATATATATATATATACAATCAAGACCTGTCAACGCTTTAGGATGACGCTTCACGTCAATATCAATAGAGAACAGACTTCGTTAAACTATGATACAAAACACCGTACATATTGTCACCGATTTTCTGGTGACACCGTGCATGGTGGAAAATTTCTATTTCCATGGAAAGGCTTTCTCTGGTATATAAACAACAACCTACCTTATCATCGTTGGGGCATAATTGGAACATTATTATAGACAAAGCCGATCAGGCTGATTTTTTTCACAGTTATTTTGCTTAATAAAGTAACTACAGTTACATTTCTCAATCGCCATTTGACGATGATGCTAAATTGCAAATTACTCATAAACTAGGTGAAATGAACTTCACAGAAACTGAGGTATCTCATGTCATATTTGGGATTCGTTTTTATCTGACAGGAACACATAAACATGATGTGTTTGAAAGCCAATAAGCGTTTGGGAATTTTGAAAAAAAAAATATAAATTCCATTCCTCTATGAAAGTTTTGGATCGTATGTACAAATCATCAATACGTTTGAAATGGAGTGTGGTGTTTTAATATTTAACAATTGTTCTGTCAGTCATACCAACTAGAGAGTATACAACGGAAAGCATGTTTAACATGTACTGGAGCGCTCTCGACTTCCAGCACTGGAGCTATGGTAAACGAGCTTTAATGGTCAAGTATAAAAATAAGAAGAGAGCTGGCTGTACAATCCACATTTTATGAAATGATTAGCGGACTAGCTCCATATTATCTGCTAATATATTAACTCAAACTCTATCTCATGCTCAGCCCTATACAGTCCGCGCAAATCGCATTTGCTAAAGGTACCGAGGTTCACACGGAAAGACTGTCGCTTTTCTTTCCTTCCAATTTTTCCCCCTTTAAATAGCCTGCAAACCATGGAACAGTTTCCTATAATTCAGTCTACTTCAATAGATTCCTTTTTGGAAAATGTTCGTGACTATTTAAACCCTGCCTCTCGAGAAATATACTGTTATTATTGCGACAATCATCGCCAACATGAAATTATCCATACTATGTTACGACTAGTTGCCAGTTACTTAAATCAATACCTTTTTTTCAATTAGAAAGACTGATGGTTTTAATCTAATTGATATGCTCGACATGGACTGAGACGTACGCCTACCAGTAAAAATATATGTATAAGTATCAGTGTATGTGGAATGTCAATCTGTATTAACGTATATTATGTATATATATATATATATATATATATATATATATATATATATATATATATCTTATCGTGTGTGAATATATGTGCACGTTTCCAATCTGATCATTTATATATACATATATACATTCATGTTAATTTTTCTCTCTCGTTTAATTTATATCCAGGAGAGCAGTTGCAGTAGCCTTATCGGCTACTTTGTTATCCTATTGAAATAAATATTGTTCCACCTCGGAAATATATTTTTCACACCTAGTAATTCGTGGCCACGAATTAGTAATTCGTGCGCACGGATTTGTAATTCGTGCGCACGGATTAGTAATTCGTGCGCACGAATTAATAACTATATTTTCCACCTTGGAATTTTATTTTTTTTCATTCCGAGTAATTCGTGCGCACGAATTAGTAATTCGTGGCCACGAATTAATAAATATTTTTCACCATGTCGTCTCCCGGGCTCCATAGATTACTTATTGGATAGAATTAAAAAGTCAGTGACGTCTTAATAGGAATTCCAAACTATTCCCCTTGAAACTGCCTACTTCAGTACCTTTACTCAATGCTTTTGGACAGCTCACCCAGAAGGAGGTTAAAACCATAATCTGCAATCTCGGGACTAAATCCTGTGAAACGATGTTATACCAACGAAGTTAGTTAAGCAGTGCCTACCAGGTTTAGTGCCAGCAATAACAAACATAGTAAATGCTTCTTTGTCATCAGGTACCTTTCCCAGGAACTATAAAGATGCAATCATTAGACCTATTCTGAAAGGGCCTGGACTTGAATTTCAACATGCAAACTATAGACCAGTTAGTATTTTAATTTTTTTTGTCAAAAGTTTTGGAGAAAGCAATGCTGCTAAGGTTCAACAAACATTGTGATGAACATCATCTCATACCCAACAATCAGTCTGCTTATACGCCAAATTTTTTCCTGTGAAACTGCTTTACTGAAATTAACTAATGATATCTTAGTGGGAATGGAGAATAAACAAGTTACACCGTTACTTGCAATTGAATTATCAGCGGCATTTGACACCGTTCATCACGGACCCTTGCTAGATGTCTTAGAAAAGAGATTTGGTGTGAAACAGCGCTACAGTGGATATTCAGTTACCTAAGACAAAGGACGAGTAAGGTAAATATCGCAAAACATTATTCAACAGTTAGAGACCACCTACTGTTTGGAGTGCCTCAAGGCAGCTGCTCAGGTCCAGTTTTCTTTTTACCTTATATTAGTACACTGTATGACATCTTACCCGATGGTATAGATCTGTTTGAATTTGCCGATGACCACATTCTGAGGAATCTGTTCAACCCAAAGACATTAAATGCTGGGAGAAAGGCAATCTCAGATTTAGAGCAGTTTGTTTAAGACGTAAAAGCATGGATGGATGGTAACAAATTAAAAATGAACTGTTCAAAGACAGAGTTAATCTTGTTTGGTAGCAGACATCAGCTATCTAAATGTTTAACAACAGACATGAATATTATTGGTGATATTGTTGAAAAGACTAATGTAATAAAGTATCTTGGCGTGTGGTTGAATAATACTTTGAATTTCAGAGAACATGTCAATAAAAGTGCAAAACTTCTATGATAAACCTCCAGAAAATAAGATCTATCAGGCGGATTCTCACAACTGAAGCATCCAATATTCTAATTCTCAGCCTGGTGATGTCACATATGGATTATTCTAATAGTATATTGTATGGAATTGCAAATCAGGAATCACAAAAAAATGCATAGGATTCAAAACATTTATGCAAAACTGATCTTGCAGTAAGATGGATATTACAGTTCATCGCAAGCCTTGAGAGAAATTCATTGGCTTCCAATAACCCAACGTATTTAATTCAAAATTTTATGTTTTGTGTTCAAATGTTTGCAAGGAAATGGACCACAATATTTAGAAGACTTGGTAATTAAAAAGGAAACAAGACGTGATAATCTCCGGTCAATTAACAATATTGAACAATTATATGTACCATTTAATTCTAACAAAATGTTTGCTGATCGGGCATTTTCAACATGTGGACCTTCTCTTTGGAATAAACTTGCTAATTATGTTAAATGTAGTGAAATATGGACGATTTTAAAAGAGAATTGAAAACGTATCTTTTTAGACAAAGCTTTTATTCAATTTGTTTAACTTTTGTGTCAAGATATTTTTTAGTACTTTTGTAAAGCGCCACTGAATATTTATGTATAAAAGTAGGCGCTATATGGAATGAATAAAGTTTACAAGTTTAAAATTGTGACACAGGACGCTCCATTCATAGCTGTGAGAGACAGCCCTTTTAGCAAATGACCAGGATAACCTGTGTTATTGAAGCGTGACATTGGGAACACGTGATATGGGAGTTCCTGATGGGGGTATCAGGTGGTCGCACAACTAACGCACACATATAGATTTCCCTTTGATCTGGAGATTAAAAATTCTTAACTCCTCTTAAAAAAAACTTAAAGACTAAGTATTATATTTGTTACGGTTACAGCAACATGTTTCTCCAAATGTTGGTATATTAGCAGTCAGAGCTATTGCTGCCCCGCTTAGCTTATATAATTGGCTGCGGGGTGGATACAAGTCTCACATAAAATGAACATATGTCATGGCTGTGCGGTCCAAATAACCGTTATTCTCACCAGCCTTCCTATATGATGAGGTTTTATCACATTGCCATACTTGGGGATTCAAGCGAATTTGATCAAAATATTAAACATGAAAAGAACTGATATTTAAACCACTTTACTCGGAGATCTCAGGGCCGTATGGTCCAAATATTAGTGTGAACGCGTTCTTCAATTATTATCAAATGACTCTTTATATTAGAGACACTCTATACTCTCTATATACACTCCATATGAGAATTTCTCTTTCACTATGACACAGCAGGCAAGGTGAATATACATTGAGGTGTGGTGTACATGAATGTTGATGTATAGTCCTATTGCCTTAATAACTACCGCTGACGTGCAGTTATTTCATCGTTCATGACGACACTTCGCACAACATGTTGCCTGTTTGTTTCATGCCAAGCCAACAGAGCCGTCAATCTTACTGCCTCTACTGGTATGTTTATTGATGCGTATACTGATAAACAATGATATGAACTCCGCCATATCGCAATTAATTTCTGTCTCTTTGTTTGTCTCTCCCTCTCTCTCTCTCTCATTCTCTCTCTCACGAACACACACGTTCGAACACACACAACCGAGGAAGACCAATAAGAAAACCTAAAAATTGTTCCCTGATTCCGAATGGGAGGAATTCAGGTCAGAAAAAATAGGGTTGATTGTTGTTGTGTCTCAAATGGAGGATATTAAGACCACATTGACCGCCCCCCCCCCCCCCCGATCCTCCACTGAATACCATCATTTTCTTTACAGAAACAGGGCTATACATTTTAAACCTTACAGTTTTGATTTGGCACTGAGGTAGGGTAAAGGTTTTGGAGGAAGCACTATAAATTGAATAGAAATATTATGTACTTATAAATACATAACAAACAGAAATGTTTTTAAAATGTATATACAAAGTTTATTCGCTATCTCCATATATATAACGTCTGTTATGCTGCAAATGATGTTGTTACTTTGTAAATATATATGCATATATTTCACGGTTCTTCCAACGATTTACGTCATGTACGACGGACAAAAAAGAAATTATATCACACGTCTTGGATAATGGTGGTAAATACGTAACAACAAACCTAGCATTACATGATAGTTATTTCGAAAATTATACATAAAAATCAGTTTTATTTCTTTCTAGTTTTTTTTTTTAATTTTGGGATAAAACAATTTGCTTTGCCCGAAAATTTATATTAGTTTAATGACCCATTATTGAAATATCGTATTGTTAGGATCACGGTTATAAATCGTATATGAATATAATTCTGTTCTGGAATATAACATATAAATACTGCCACGATGCTTGTGGTCATTTTAGTGACTTATTAGAACTTTCGTTTTTTTGTTTCTGTTCAATTTCTGAACAAATGCATATAATCATATTAAGTAAAAACTGTAGTAACTGGGACTGTAATTGACTCCGTTGTACGTTTTTAAAAGTGTGGTGTCTCTTTCATTTAATTGGTTTTGCTTGACAATGCAAGGCAGAGTTGATATACCTCATGAAATATCCTGGAACACAACAATGCAAAGGTGTCGAGTGCACATTTATTGCTGACTATTTGAAAGTTAAGTTGAAGGTAAACACTAACTACAGAAAGGTGGCCTGAAGAATGAACGATTATACCCGATTCCACCAAAAATATCCACTAAACATATCCGCCGAATAGATGTTGGTCACATATATAAACGGTACCTTCAAAAGTGAGGTCCGTATGCATTTGTGAATCAGAAAGGTCAAAAAGGGTCTTTAAATCATGCTTTATTATTAACCTTTGGTCTTTTGGACCTCTCCTAATTAATGGCTTCTTGTGATAAAACAAATACATTCGGGAGAATTGACGTAAAGTTCTATGGAAGCCGGTGTGTGGAAGGATTATGATGTCGTCATTCTGTAGTGCCCGTTTTTATTACTCCTTTTCTGACATATATGCTCCCCTTGGAAGGAGGGATAATGCCAGTCCTGTTCCAACAGCAATCAGAGCTGTATGGGCGACTGCCAGCCAGTAAGCCCAGTCAAAGGAAAAGTTGACGTTGTTGTCGTAGTCTGACAGTTTGGCTCCGAACACACTGATGGCGATGAGGCCAAACACAGCTGGAACATAAAAAAACAAAGAATTACTGTGAAGAAGCAGGATTGAGCTCGTAAAACAAGGAACCACAATGAAATGCGGTAAGTATTAAAGTAAAAAAGAAACAAGAAGTTCTGTAAAACTTGGTATTGAAAGAGTTATGTTGCGGAAAATCACACACAAAAACACACGAACGAGAATGTGCACACCCCCCCCCCCCCTCCCCGACAGAGAAAATTACGATGGCCTGAAGCTTTTTGCTTTGTGAAGTAATTCGTGCATATTGAGTGTCCTCAGTTATATTTCCCACTAAACACTAAAAGAATGTTTGATCTATAACTAAAATCATGCGCCGTCAATATTGAAATGTGATTGGGTCAGAACACGCCCTCGCTTATTACATTTAGTCACGTACCGTCACTTGTTTATTTAGATCACATTTTTTATTTAGAGTCATGAAATATTTTACTTATATACCTGGTCACAGAACTATGTTTTTAATTTTGTTACAGAGGAACAAGCAGAGAAACTTTGTCAGTACTGACCTGATGCCAAGGCGGCCCCGGTCATCGCAGTCAGGAAGGTTTTAGACCTGAACGTCTCCTTGACAGACTGGAGGATGGCGATAAACGTGGCGGCGGCCGCTGACAACATGGACAGGACCATCATGGCTCTCACGGCGTCCAGCCATTCTGGAAGAGAAGATTAACAACGTATTTTACTATACAATCGGACCATCCCATTGCGCAGGAGACCTAGGGCGTCAGCATTCAGTGTTTATCCATGGTTGGCTGTCCAAACATAAAACGAAGGGTACAGGCACGGTCTGTGTCTGTGTGTTAGGAGGCAATTTTGTTACATCATGCAGGTATATTTACCTGTATGTTATAAATGAAACCGTTTAAATATTATGTATTTGACTTGTGTTTTATATTTACCGGTATATGTATTTTGTATATTTGACTGTATCTTATAGAGTTTTCCTGTATGTTTTATATTTACCTGTTGATATAGTTTACCAGTATGTTTTATATTTACCTGTTTATATAGTTTACCTGTATGTTTTATATTTACCTGTTTATATAGTTTACCGGTATGTTTTATATTAACCTGTTTATAAAGTTTACCTGTATGTTTTCTATTTACCTGTTTATATAGTTTACCTGTATGTTTTATATTTACCTATATATATTTTTACCGGTACGTTTTATGTTTGCCTGTTTATATAGTTTACCTGTATGTTTTATATTTACCTATATATATTTTACCGGTATGTTTTATATTTACCTGTTTATATAGTTTACCTGTATGTTTTATATTTACCTGTTTATATAGTTTTCCCTCTATGTTTTATATTTACCTGTTTATATGGTTTTCCTGTATGTTATATATTTACCTGTTTATATAGTTTACCTGTATGTTTTCTTTTTACCTGTTTATATAGTTCACCTGTATGTTTTATATTTACCTATATATATTTTTACCGGTATGTTTTATGTTTACCTGTTTATATAGTTTACCTGTAGGTTTTATATTTACCTATTTATATAGTTTACCTGTATGTTTTATATTTACCTATATATATTTTACCGGTATGTTTTATATTTACCTGTTTATATAGTTTACCTGTATGTTTTCTATATACCTGTTTATATAGTTTACCTGTGTGTTTTATATTTACCTATATATATTATACCGGTATGTTTTATATTTACCTGTTTATATAGTTTACCTGTATGTTTTCTATTTACCTGTTTATATAGTGTACCTGTATGTTTTATATTTACCTATATATATTTTTACCGGTATGTTTTATGTTTACCTGTTTATATAGTTTACCTGTAGGTTTTATATTTACCTGTTTATATAGCTTACCTGTATGTTTTACGGCAGATATACAGAATGTCCCAGCAGAGGTCTTGGTACAGCCTTTCCATAAACCAGCATGAGCTACGTTTCCGTTCTTGAACCAATTTGGCGCTCCCAGTGAGATAAGGCACAGAAGGAGAGACACGCCAAGAGCGGCGAACGTCACCTGTCTCAGACTCTCCATCTTTACTCCTCTCTGGTTCCAAAGTAACTGTCTCTCGTCTTGAGCATCAAACGCTTTGTATATCTACAGATGCGTGGGACCACGCCCTCTTGTCTCCAGATTTATTATTCATTACATAGAGTCAACAGAATTAAGAACATGTTACCAAGTAAAACTGACAACAATACCGAACGTCTTCAATTATCAAAGTGATTACACTCAATACTCACGCATATGCTTTTGAAATAGGACTGTCCAACATGTAAGACACACCAAATACTGGGCTAATCATCTACAAATAATAGCTTTATTCCTACTGTATTATATTTAAATCAAGTATAGGGAGCAGTCCGATAGAGGAGAACATACGTTTAATGACAAATTAACGCCACGCAAACATGCAAGCATTTAAACAAACAGGCGGTCTTACTTTCAGCCGCACGCGAATCTACGTGAATGAGAAAATATACGAGGAAAGATACAGTCAGTTCTACATTACTGGTTGATTAACCTCGAGATTCCATGATGTGGCCTATGTTCTACACGACTTGTCTCACTGTGTATGACGTCACAGAGATCACACTAGTTGAGTCTTTCACGCACATCGCGTGAGAAAATAAAATGAAAGGTACACACAGTGCCGACGGACGTGGAATCGGATCGCTAATACAAAAATTTGAATTGTGTCATTTTGTGTTGTTGATCAGAGGCCAACGGGAACCCTAGCACGTTCATATGTCCGATAATTTGACCACTGACAGAAGTATATGTATTAACGAAAAGTAGAGAGTACATGTATACTAATTATATTTTACAGAGTAAGGTGAAACTATTCGCTTCCACACAGGCTTGATGTGGCTTGTCGGTGTTTTATTTTTGAAAATTCGGCAAAAGTCTAAAACCCCCTTCCCACTTTCACGAATTTGGCGCCGAGTCGCCACAAACTGATACCATAATAATTCGTAGGCAAGTCGTGGGATCATTCGGCGATGTTCGTAGCAATGTCTTGAGCACTTAGAGTTCGTGGCATCATTTAGAAATTCGAGCCCTAGAATTTCGAGTCAAATGTCGGCCTTCGTACTGTCAGTCATTGAGAGAGAGAGAGAGAGAGAGGGAGAGAGAGAGAGAGAGAGTCCGAATCAAACAAATATTTGTCACCGGACTCTCTCTCTCTCTCTCTTCTCTCTCTCTCTCTCTCTCTCTCTCTCTCTCTCTCTCTATATATATATATATATATATATATATATATATATATATAGAGAGAGAGAGAGAGAGAGAGAGAGAGAGAGTCCGAATCAAACAAATATTTGTCACCGGACTCTCTCTCTCTCTCTCTCTCTCTATATATATATATATATATATATAGAGAGAGAGAGAGATATATATATATATATATATATATATACATATAGAGAGAGAGAGAGAGAGAGAGAGGGAAGGTAGAGGTACCCTCCGTTGTAAAGTGCTCTATGGCCTACAGACTAGGCTAGAGCGGTATAACTCTGAAGAAAAACAACACTGTAAATTCACAACAGTCTGTTTCACGGGATGCGACCCGATCATCAGGTGAATGTGGTTAGAATGAAGTTAACGGCATGAAGTTTAAAACCGAGCCGTTTTAGACCTGCGGCAAAGAGGGGTTTCATGGGGTCAAACCCCAACCCAAGGTATAACAAAACACAACCTATTTTTTATTAGTGATGAAATCGTATACTTCCAGAAGAAAAAGGTCGTGGTCTCAAGAAAGTGTTTTATCCTATATTTACAGCCATGTTTCCAAGGTAACCATTGTAATTTACAAGGTCATAATAATTTTTAAATAAATAGCCATTACTTTGTTGTTTTTACACATAGAAAAATGAAATAAGCACCAAAATGCGGGAAATAACATGGGGATTTTTATATTGTACATGTTGTACTCCTTATTTGTTTAATTTATGGTAATATATGTAAATATATGTAGATTTTTAATTTTAAAAAGTGCATTTTTAGTCATCTCAAATAAAAAATGTTATAAAAATGTTATTTTTTTTTTGCTTGAATTTTTCCCTTCTGGACAGGGAAATCATAACATCAGTTATATGGCCTGTGTATGCATGCAAATTTTTATGCAAAGAAATAATATACCATAATATTAAATTTGTAAATAGAGCCATCATTGGAACTGTTCTTGTAGTTAATCAATAACCTGCAACCGTATCTGTTACGATTGAGTGTTTAAATAATATTCATCGGGAAATCTATTTAATGCATTAATAATTTACAATATATTGGTTTGATAATGTTATTAATATTCTGAAGCTTATTGGGGACATGAAGTTTTTATGAAGATGGCGATTATTTGGAGTAACGTGTGTAAAACCCATGTCGGTCATCACTGTTGTTGGATTCCAGATCCAACCTTTCATTTGCATTGAAACTTTCATTCATGTCGAATAGTGTATACTCTTGTGCCATTCTTTTGAATTTACATATAGGTTTTTGCAAACATACTTCTCTCATAACATTGGATCCATATGTAACTTTGAATAAAAATCGGGAAAATGGCGGCCATATTAAAACTAGGGTTGTATATCACTCAAAAACCGACATTTAAGACAGGGTAAGTACGATTTCATAAGCCTTAATAGAAACCTTTTCTTGATTGATTCTATGGTAATTTCTCCTGTTGAATTAAATTCTGCTATCAAAATTGTTGTACCTTACCTATTACATTAGATAATTTGCATAAATTTGCATGTTTAATGGATTGGTGGAATTAATTATACAACAAATAAAGATGTATTGATTATTTAGCTTTTTTATGGAAAAAAAAACTCAAGTATTTCGGGTACAAAACATACAAATATGATAAGATATAAAATCTTTTATTTTTTAAAATAATAAAATGCAGATAAATTATGCAAATTGGAAAATTCATTAAGACTTAAGGTACTTATCTTTTCATGAGAACATCATAAGGTTAATAGTTGCTTAATAATTCACTTATTAGCGGTAATATGTCCTCTTATTGATTTTAAAACTTTAATAATTTTTTTTTAATTTTAAAGCTAATATATATATATATATATATATATATATATATATATATATATATATATTTATATATGTCACTTCTTAACTTAGTTTCGTATATATGATCACTTGCATGCATGTTTCCAATGGGGGAAAACGACACTTATTGTATTTTTTAATTGAATGTAATTTAGAAACCTATATTAAATGGAAAAAATATTTGCTTACTTCTTAGGTAATTGGCCTTTCCCTCTAGTTGTCCAGTGAATAAACAATCAGCTAATTTACATATGTATTGACCGAATGAGATTAAATTTAGTGATCTTTTCAAAAGAACATTATAACATCACTAAACAGCTGCTGATCATTTCACTTTACGGCTATTTCTATAGTTAAGGCCCCGCTTGACACCGTGTCCTTCCGTCCTTCCGTACTTCCGTCAGTGACTCTTTCGCCCGCGATAACTCAACAGCAACAAATTTGAGCGTTCCCAAATTCTCAGGGATGATTGGTATTTATGAGGGCTCCCGGTCTTTTGAATTACAGACATGTCGGAATTCCAATGTTTGCAACATCTTAAAACTGGGAGCATATTATAGTGACCATGGTCAAATTTACTATGATCTCCTCAAAGAATGTAAATGAGTTCTCAGTACAAAAGTTTGTGTTTTCTCCGCCTAATATTTCTCACATTTGTTCATAAACACTGATCACTCATACCCTTTAAATCCAAAAAAGGTAATTTGCAGAGACTTCATCTGTACTTCACACCTGAACAACACCAGGTCTTCATAAGCTTTTCTTACTAATGTTTTCAAGTAACATCTAGGACCATGGTCCAATTACATCTAGTTGTTGATTATTTCACTTATCAGAAAAAAATAAGTGTTTTTATTCAATTTTAGAATTAATTTACATATCTTTGTTATTTATTAACTAGTTTGCATATATATATATATATATATATATATATATATATATATATATATATTTGGATAGCGATACTGATTGGAAAATCAAAAAGAAATGATGTTATTTGAGAGCATTTATACAGTGTGATTAAATGGTTTGTCTGCTACCAATTAAGTTTTCTAATTTACTAATTTGCACAAGCAGCAACTGGTCAAATCATGATCAGTTGTGGGGCCTTTCGTGTAAAAATAATATATCCATTTGTTATTGATGCCAAGATGTCAGAGGCCAAGATTAAACATGTACTTTATAAATAAATTAATTTGATGCACCAATTTAAACGAATATTATTATAGGAGCAAAATAATACATCCATTCATTATTGATGCCAAGGTGTGCTAGGCCAAGATTTGACATGTACTTTATAAATAAAGTAACTTGATACACCAAATTTGGGGAATATTTTAATTCATGCATAATAGCATAAAATAACTAGAATACGGGTAGTCGACAAGCGACCGTCGAAATCAGAGTGGGATGGGTGAAGTTAGGCATGGATTGGATGGCAATGGGAAATAGAGTGAGATGTGTTGCATACTAGCATGTCTGCCACTTAAACATGATTGTAGGTGGCACCATCTATTATTGGAAAGAGAAAGCTATCCAAGTTGTATACTTATGCGAAATTTCAGGTGGATAAGTCCAACCACTACAGAGATATGAGGGATTTTAACCCAAGGCAGACGAACAGATGGACGCTGTGTAAAAATGGTAGCAGGTGGCGCCACCAGTTTCTTGTAGATATAAATTTATCTAAGAGTTACACTGGTGCACAATATCAGCTCGATCGATGAAACAAGTCCCAAGATATGTGTGGTAAACGAAGGCGTTTAACGACCATACAGCTACAAATGTCTTTTCTTACACTTGGACAAACTGAAACTGTCCAACGGCAATCATGTCTCCAGAAGATCTAATCTTGTCTCTTCTTATAAGATACCACGTCACAACCGGACAATACAAAGGTCTCATGGCCGAAATGAAAGCGTTAGTGAAGAACTCGTGCCAGGAGCTCAGTGACCAGATAAGTTCTATGCACACTGATTTAACGAAAAGATTAGATGAACTGACAGCTGAACAGGAAAACCTTAAGCAAAAAGTAAATGTAATTGAAAATGGATATGATACAATGGATACAAATATCACCGAGATGAAGGATCGAGAGGAGGTTCTATCAGAGCAGGTCACCGATCTTAAAAGTGAAATTGAACGGGTTAAAGAAGAAAACAAACGCAAAGAAATTGAAATAGAAAATTTAAAGAAGAAAGTGTCTGAAGAATCAAATAAACAAGAGCGGTATCTGCGCGAGTGGAACCTGCGTCTTGTCGGAATGGGAGAGACTGGCCAAATGGAAAACTATATACAAACAGCTGCAAAAAATAATACACACACACAAGCTTCTGGCTGAAAAGAATGAAGATGAAGTGAGAGAACTGATAGAAAATGCTCACAGAACTGGCAAGAAAGGCGATCGTCCCAGACACATTCTGATAAGATTTTTCAGTAGACGGGTCAAGGACAAAATTTTAGTGAATGGGAAAAAGTGTCTGCAAGGGAAAAATCTCTGGGTGACAGAGGACCTCACAAAGGCCGATTACAAACTAAAACAAAAGGCAAAACCGCAGATGGAGGAAGCATACGGGGCAGGCCGAAAGGTTCGTTTCTGGAGGGGTCAGCTGTACATTGAAGGCGAACGGGTCCAGATCAGGGGTGCATAGAGAGTTCAAGCATTGATACCGAACAGGGATTAACATAAAGTCAACGACAGGGCAATACCGATAGAAACACAGACTGGCTGATGAGGATTCGCACCAAGACACGTGGTAAACGTTGTGCGCATGCGCAAGAAACGGACCTCTCGCACAAACTGATTTAGTGTTATTGGTTGAAGACAGAGGGCAGCATGGTAATTGGAACTTTTTGGTAAAACGGCGACGCAAACAGTTGGACTTGGTGCAATTGCGTAGCTCCGGTAAAGTGCCAGTTGCCGTGACCATACCAGTGAGGGAAGTATAATTATATTATTTCATGTTTAATTTAAATGTCTCATATTTCGTCCATACCTTGTTGTGTTTCAGTTGAATATAAATAAGAAGTTACTTAACAATCTTATTGCAAACAGTTCATATAAGAGTCAATTATCGCTCACTAGTACAGTGATACGTATACGGAAAGATAATTTCTATAATACGAAAAATAAAATGTTAAAATCGCTATTTGGTGAAGTGTATATCGTCTTAACATGTTTTAACATTTGGTGGTTTTGGTTTACCCGTAACTGTCAATACAAGATACTCTCATAATGGCAGGTACTCCTACAATGAATGCACATAGTGTGCATGTACTTTCAGTGAATGTCAGGGGTCTCAGGAATTTTATGAAAAGAAGGGAAGTATTTTATTGGCTACACAGGAAAAAGAACGTTAGCATAATATTTTTGCAGGAGACACATAGTTGCAGTGAAACAGAACACTTATGGAAGGCTGAATGGGGACACAAAATAACTTTTAGTCATGGTAATACCAATGCTAGAGGGGTAGCTGTACTTGTTAAAAATAATGTATCATTTGAAATATTGGAACAGAGGTCAGATAATGAAGGTAGATTCATAATTTTGGACTGTTTATTGAATGATTTTAGAATAACATTGGTAAATATATATGGACCAAATAATGATTGTCCAGGATTCTATGATAATATTTTCGAAATCATAAATGACATAGGAAACGACCATAGAGTAATTAATGGGGACTGGAATGTCACCCTTGACATAGAATTAGACCAGTCAGAAGGACACCTGAATAGAAATAAAAAAGCAAGGAGAGCTATATTAGAGGTTATGGAAGAAACTGAATTGATTGATATATGGAGAACTCGTAATAAAAAAAGAGAGAAGATATACCTGATCCCGGCATTTTCTTACAACAGTTGGCAGCAGATTAGACTACTTTTTAATATCAGCAGGTCTTGAAGGTAGAGTTGAATGTGTAGAAATTATTCCAGGATATAAAACAGACCACCAAGCATTGCTTTTAGGATTAAACACTCCGATTAACAAAAGGGGACCAGGTTTCTGAAAACTGAACTGTTTCTTGCTTTATAAACCTGAATATGTTGATCTCATAAAGAAAACCATAATCAATACAGTGAAAGACAATGCAGAAGCTAACCCAGTTTCTTTATGGGAAGTACTTAAAATGAGAATACGAAGTGAATCAATCGCGTTTAGTGTTAATAAGAAAACAAAGGAAAAATGTGAAATAAATGAACTTGAATCAAAAATTAAAACTCTACAAGAGGATCAAACCAAGGACAATCAGATACTCATTGCTACACTCAAGAATGATCTAGAGAAGATTATGGAGGATAAAACTAGAGGGGCTATATTTAGGAGTAGAGCCAGATGGTTTGAACATGGTGAGAAACCAACAAAGTATTTTTTTTTTTAATTTAGAGAAAAGAAACTACAACAGAAAAGTGATAAACAAAATAAATCTTCCTGATGGAACAGTAACTAAGGAACCCTGAAAGGATTTTAATAGAACAAAAGAAATTTTATGAAAAGCTCTATGAATCTGTGGTTACAGAACAAAACATAACTAACAGTTTTTTTAGAATTGTCCCCTCATGAAAAACTAAATGAGCAGGAGAAAGAAAATTTAGATGAAAAAATTAATGAAAAAGAAATTTTAACAGTGCTCAAATCTTTTGCAAAAAAAACAAGTCACCTGGCTAAATGGCATTCCAGCAGAATTCTATAAAGTTTTCTGGACAGACATAAAAGAATTACTTATGAACGCAATAGAATACAGTTTAAAAGAGGGCAAACTTGGACCATCACAAAACAGGGGTGTAATAACACTTCTACCAAAAAAAGACAAAAATCTATTAAATCTTAAAAACTGGAGACCAATTACACTTTTGAATACAGACTACAAATTAATATCCAAATGTATTGCAAATAGAATTAAAAAATTACTTCCAAATCTTATAAATGAAGATCAAACTGGCTTCATGAAGGGAAGATACATTGGCGAAAACATAAACAAGATAATTACAGTTATAAACAGTGCAAATGAGCAAGATTTGGAAGGATATTTAATGAGTATCGATTATGAAAAAGCTTTCGACTGTTTGGAATGGTCTTTTATATGGAAAACATTAGAATACTTCAATTTCAGCGAAAACATTACGAAATGGGTGAAAACATTATACAAAGATTCAAACACATGTGTAATCAATAATGGATGGTGTTCCCAGTTCTTTATGCCATCAAGAGGTGTTAAACAAGGGTGCCCTTTGTCACCATATTTATTCATTCTCTGTTCAGAATTTTTAGCAAAAAAGATCAGAAGAGAAAGGAAAATTACTGGAATAAATATAAACGACTACAATTACAAGGTTCTGCAAAATGCAGATGACACCATTTTGCTATTATCTGACATAAAGAGTATTTCTGAGTCGTTAAAAATCTTACAAGAATTTGAAAGTCAGTCAGGATTAAAAATCAACATGAGTAAAACGGTAATAATGCCCCTCACAGTTAACGACTTTAACACACACTATGCCAAAATGCAGGTTGCAGAAGCCGGTTTAAAATGGACAAATGGCCCAGTCAAAGTACTTGGAGTTTCCTTCAGACCATCTTTACAATGTCTGTTAAAAGACAATTACAAGCACAAACTAGTAGATATCGAAGGAATTCTAAAATCATGGTCAGGGAGGAGATTGACAACAATGGGGAAGATAACAGTACTTAAAAGTCATGCTTTATCTCAGTTAACATACCTTCTGTCAGTGTTACCTAACCCAGGAAAAGGTCACCTGAAGAAATTAGAAATTATTCTTTACAATTTCATTTGGTCAAATAAACCAGACAAAATTAAACGCACAACAATGGTAGCACCATATGAAAAGGGGGAATTAAATATGGTTAATATACAGACACAGAATAAAGCCTTAAAAATTAGTAGGATTAAAAAACTGCTTATATAAAAAATAATAAGAATGTATGGAGGAATCATATACTAAGTATGTTTCCTCTGAAAGCAGACATGTTTAAATGTAACTTAGACTTTAAGGATGCAGTAAACTGTGTGTCCATTAAAAACCCTTTCTGGAAGGAGGTTTTTCATGAATGGTGCAAATTTCATTATCACATACCAACAAGTAAAACAGAAATCCTCAATCAGCTACTGTGGTATAACTCTCATTTAAAAATAAATACTAAAATAAAGTTCATACAGAAGCTATATTCTTCAGGGATCAGGTTTATAAAAGACATACTTTTACGTATTGATGGAGGCAAAACCAGGTTTTTAAATTATAATGAATTTTGTTCAAAAACTAATATACAGATAAACTACTTATTGTATTGATTGATTGATTCTTTATTTCCTCCTCGGCAAGAAGAGAGTACAACCATTCAGTACATATAAGGTACAAGATACATGCACCGTGATCAAACAGAGAAAGAAATAAGATCTAATTAGAAAATATATACAGATAGATATAAAAGGTTCAAATATCTAATCATAAAATATACAAAGCGCAAAGCTATATGAAGATATAATAGTTAAATGGGCTGTCTTAAGGACCAAAATATTTATATATAAGATTATGGTCTAATAAACTATATAAGGTCAATGCTATAGTAAATTCAATTCTATGCGTTTAGCAAATAACCAAACTAAATATTTAGTCATAAAATATACAAAGTACAGTGCTATATTAAGATGTTAACTATTGTCTAGGAAAAAAACTTGATAACTGAAAATGTAATTCGAATAATGTTTCTAACTGACTGAAATATTATTATCAGAAAAATATAATATTCGTCATATCCGTTCAATAGTCTGTCTTGAAGACCAAAGCATAAATCCATAAATTTGTGGTAAGGTAAGATATATAAGGCTGATACTATATGTAATTCAATTTTATGCTCTAAGCAAATAACTAAATTAAATATTTAGTCATAAGATATTCAAAGTCCGGTGCTATATTAAAATGTTAACTGTATAAAAAATTAATAAATAAATAAATCGCAGCTTAATCACTAAAGACCTCTTCATAATGTACTTTGAACATTATTTTTGACTAAAATACAATAGGCAAAGGGAATCTACAATATTCCTCAAACCCACTAAACAGGCTATCTTGGAGATCAAAACATATATCCACAATGTTATGGTCGGGTAAGCTACATAAGGCTAATGGTAAATTGAGTTTTTTAAGCTAACCGATAGAAAATAAAATAAATGACTGGTCCTAAAATATACAAAGTGCAGTGTTATATTAAAATACTAACTGTTGTCTAATAAGACAATAGCAACTTGAGAACTGAAAACTATCCTCGTAATGTTGTTCGAATAATATTTCTAACTGACTGAAATATAATTAGCAAAAATTTACAATAGTCCTCATATCCGTTAAATAGGCTATCTTGAAGACCAAAACATACATCCACAAATTTATGGTCAGGTAAATTATATAAGGCTGATGCTTTGGTAAATTCAATTTGATCATAAATATTTCTCCACATAATGTCTCTCTCTGATATAAATGATGGACAATCAGTGAAGACATGACACAAAATATCCTCTTGAAAGGAGTTGCAAAAATTACAAAAAACGCTCTCATCCGGATCCGCTAGACAAAGCTACCTTACCATGTCACATATAATCTTCCTACAATTTATTTGACTCCGTGCAATATAGTAAAGACTAAAAGTTCTCTTTGTTAACTCAGGGTGGATTCTCAAGAAACGGTGACAGTCGTTTCTTTTGTACATCGTGAAGCACCATATACTTTGCTCGTATGAATGGATAGCATTACATATAATTCGTTTCCAGGTTAAATAATCTGGAAAACTTCCACCATTTATATATTTAGAAAAGAAATTACCAATTCCATATTTATTCAAAGTATCAACAATGTTAGGAATGAAACCTTTCTGGTTAATGTGTACTTGTAATTTCCACTGATATAGCCTTGTGATAAATAGTTTCTTTGCTATGCCTAAATTGTCACCAGAAATTAATTTATGAAGGAATAGAAGTTTTCTTTTATCTATTCTGCCTTGCATGGTATGCCATCCGAGTAAGCCCCTAACTACCTCTCCGTGGGTTCTCACATGTAACCCTTGAATTGTTTTTCCAGCAAATGTTTGTAGTTTTTCAATTAAATAACTCTCAGTTTTGCTAATTGAATACCATAATTCAGAACCATATAATACGGAAGGTATACATATTTTATCCCAAAGACTAGCTGATACAGTCGGCAGAAGGGCGTGTGATTGTACTCCTATCATACCAAGTGCGCCCAAAATTGATTTCCCTTTCCTACACCTGTCGTCAGTGCGTGATTTTGAGGAAAAACAGGAGTTTAGTAGAATTCCCACATGTTCATACTCCTGCACTTCTGTTAATTTCGTGTTACCCATTTTCCACACTCTTAATTTACTATTTATTTTGTTCTGTTTTTTAGTTTCCCCGAAGACCATACATTTTGATTTTGCTGAACAAAAGGATATTCGCCATAGCTTACTGTATATGTGGGCTCTATTAATCATTTGATCCAATGATGATTTGGTATTTGCTAACAAGACCGTATCATCTGCATATGTTGGGGAGCTAACATCAATATCATTTACCAGCAGACCAATATTTCCTTCATTAATATAATTATGAAAGTCAACGAAGGACACAGTAAAATAAAACATAGACATGATACCCCCCTGTTTGACACTCCGAGATATTTTGAATTCATCTGACAATTCTCCATTGACAAGTACAGCACAGGAACTACCAACTAGCCATTCTCTAAATAATAGCCACAATTTGTCACGGATTGCCAGATTATATGCCTTTAATAGCAGTCCGTCCCACCACACTCTGTCAAACGCAGATTTACAGTCTAAGAAACAACAATATACTCTACCCCCTTGCTCACAATGGTGAAAAATACTTTCTTGTACAGAAAAAGATGCCATCATACTGCTACATCTTTTCCTGCAAGCATGTTGCATTTTATCGGGGAATTCTCTGTTACTCAACCATGGTTCTAGTCTGGACCATATTATTTTTTCAAAGAGCTTATTTAAAACTGGCATTAGTGTAATCCCTCTGTATGAATTCTTGGAGGCTCTGTCTTTGTTTCTGCCCTTATACATTGGAGAAATAATGCCAAGCTTTAAGGATTTTGGAATATATACCTGTTTGATAATGGCATTGTACAACATTGCCAAATATCTGCATATCCCAGGTGCACCATATTTCAAGTGTTCATATGAAAGGGTTAATCAATTGTATACCTACTGAATGGAAGAAAACCATACAAATAAACCAGGAAGAAAATGATGATCATGTAATATACAAAATAGATTCTTTAACTGGGATGAAAACAGTAACAAAATATGTGTATGGAAAGCTCATAGAAAAGGTTTATACAACTCCATCAAAATCATTAAAAAAGTGGGCATACGAGCTTAATATTGATAACACAAACACAGTTCAGGAAGTGTACATGAAGCTTAGGAAGACTACAAACTCAGTAAAGTTAAGAATGTTTCAATATCAGATATTGAACAGAACATTGTATTTAAATGACAGGCTATCAAAAATGGGAATAGTTGCTGATTCTAAGTGCACTTTCTGTAGAACAGAAAAGGAAAGTTACATTCACCTTTTTTGGTAGTGTATTTTATTCAAAGGCTTTATGGGATGAAATACGTAGCTGGTTGACCAAATCTGATCATTTATCACCAACTTTTACCTTTAATGCAGAAAGCGTAATATTGGGTAACTATAATGGTTTGATAGGCAGCGTTATTTTGTGTGTTAAAAGATTTATATTTATAAGTCGGTGCAGACAAAAGAAGCCGACACCAACCGATGCACTCATCTTCATAAAACAAATTATGGAAATTGAAAAAAGTATAGCATGGCAAAATGGTAAAATTGATACACATAATGAAAAGTGGCAGAAATTCTGTTCACTTGGTTCAACCATCGGTTAAAACAAAAACCAAAATAGTAATTAGTTACAAAGTTAAGTTTGATACACTGCTATTGGTGGACAACCACAAATGAACTGATTTTCAGAACACTGAATTATCTTTCTTAATCTGTATAAAAGATTAGTTGGACAGGTCTTGTCTAGCTGTAGTGACAGAAAACAGCAGAATTATCTATATGAGCTATATGAGAGATACAAAGTAACCTGTTGTACAGTTTAGAGTAAAACATTTTTTTGATGTCAAGGTATTGTATGCAATGTGTATGTATTGTATGTATGTATTTTTTTTAATAAAAAAAAAAAAAGATACCACGTCTTGGGAAAGAGAGAATTCGAGTCGTGACATTTTTTATTACTACAGTGACATACTGTTGGCGACTATAGCTGCATTGTTCTCTCTGTTTGTTTGTTTGTCCGTTATCATAAATGGGCCGGATTCGAACCATGTTATTATTAATACGTTGTGGCCAGAACAAGGTTTGAAATATCATTTTTTAATCATGCTGAATATTATATTTATATTATATATTTATATTATATTATATTCAAAACGTTTACGGCTATTTCTGAAAATAAGATTGAAGTGTTTAAAGGTAAGCGCGTTCTCTTTGTATTGTAAACATGGTTACGTCCTTCGAGACAAAATATGCAAATCACCAAGGCTGATTCTCATATTTCGGTCAATTTGTAACCCTAGAGAGGTATATTGCATTGTTTTGGATCTGAAAAACATTAAGTCGCACAAATGCAAGTCAAATCTTGCTTTGCTTAAACAAGGATAAGAGAGTTCGCGAAAATATTACCACTTTATGCTAGTGAAATCTATTTTACTGCATCTAGTAGCATTTGACAAGCCTTCCGTACCCGATAGAAACTCAGAAACTCACGCAATGTTTGCTGTCAAACGCAAAAAAAAGCGAGATTTCGGAATAAATGCTGAAACCTCACATTCGGAACACCTCAGCCGATCGTTGCCGATCCGGCCTCGGAGATATAAATATATATATATATATATATATATATATATATATATATATATATATATTCACTTATGTGTATGCATGGGCAAAAATACACCCAAATTATTGGTATCTTTCCCGGAAATCCCCTGGGTAACCGTTTCTACTTTCTCGTCGAGTTTTCACAAATTATACATATAGAGCTATAAGAAGGTATACAATATTTGCTTGAAATGTTACTGGACATGTAATATGGCCAGGTTCTTACAAGAGATTTAACTTGAAGTTCAGTTTATAATTGATGCTTTATATATCATCCACTAATGGCCGACCTTCTGGCGAGCACTTTATCCCTAACGCCGAAAACAAAAGTTCAGTTAATCATAGATGCTTTAAATATTATCCACTAGTTTGCCGACTTCTGGCGAGCACTTTATAGCTATGCGGAAAACAAATATATCTGTTACGTTTCTTGAATTTCTTTTTCATGAATCAGTGTTCCCTTATCGCTTTAAAGGTAGATTCTGTAAGGACTGCCACAGGTCCGTTATGATTAACGTTAATGCCTTTGGTTTAGTTTAGGGTGGTCTTAAAAGACATTGAATGAGAGGGACCTTAACCCTTGATGTGCATTTTATTTTTACACTAGGTGTAAAATAGCAGAACAGCCAATATTATCATTGTGTATGATTCATATTTTCAATGAATAAAAACCGAGTCATCTTTTACTATTTATTCATGGCCAAAAATTGAAAACTCAATTGCTCGATAATCGTATGAAATGAAGGTAATTAGTGGCACGCAGGAAGACAAAAAAAACTAGCAAATAAACATAGGAGATTACAAAGCTTCGTGCATATTCGTAATTGCAGAACATCATGCAAACTTTAAATACATTTTGTGGACACCTCAAAGGCCTGAGGTTTGCAAGGTCGGAGCAAGCATTGCCAGATCATCAATGAACTAATGAGGATCGAACGGTATTTTATAAATCAAACGAGTGAGCTCAGACCCCGCACATCAGGTAGTCATAACAAACGATTACCATTGAGCAATTCATGTCGGTAAGTTTTAATATGAGGTCAGTTCACAGGCGCTTGACACAAAGTCAACAAACATTGGCCTGGGAGACAATTAGAGGGAATTAGGGCTGCGGCCTACACCGTCCTTTCTATCAGGTAATCACCAACTGAACTTGTTGATTCATGCTGTAAGGGTTTTCACATCTTAAATAAAGTATCGTGTCCTTACAAAATACGTTTTTTTGAATTTCAGTCTATTTCACTTCTATAACTTCTCCCGTATACCTACAAATAACCACAAGATATGAAACCTGCCATCTTGGAACGAGAGGTCACGCGAAGACTTTGTCTCGAATGTAGATGAAAATTCAAATATTATAAACACTAGACCCAGTAATGAAGATTTCTATAGAAACACAGGGATGTGTATGTTAATTAGCATAAAAAGGTCAACCTACTACATGTACATAAATTTTCGTCAGCGTTCGGTGTGAACGGATCTTTACTCAGCACTGGACCGGAAAAGGTGCCCACAATTATGAATTCAGGGGTGGACACAATTTTTTTGTCACTTATCTTTCAAATAACACTTTATGAGGTCAAGACTATTCGCAATCGCTAAATTTGCAGTTTCATTGTTTTTACCATCTAAATGATCTTTTCTGCAGTGCCCTCTATACTCAGCGCAATCATCTGTTATCTCGGTTACATTTTTATTTTTTTAAGCTTTGTTTGGCTTGATGGCTATCAGTGTCTATGGTCACAAGATGGCTGCCTCTGAGTTCTTTGGTTCGACGTACTTTGGTTGGGCGTACTGGATGGCACTGGCTCATGTATTGCTCTGGTCGGCGCCGGCATGGCGGTATATCTATTCAAACAGAACAACTAATGTCACTGAGATATAACTGATGTGACCACATCACAAATATTGTGATTATTTCACAGAAAGAGTATGTAACAACAGATTTAAATTTGTTTTAACTCTGCATCTGCATGTTGCGCCATTAGTCCTGGGGCTGAGGGGGTCCTGTGTGCAATCATATGTCCCCTAATTTTGACTTCTGATCCAGGTAGGACACCCTTATGGGAGTAAAAAGAACTTGGGTAGACATCCTGGATCGCGGGCAGAAAGAGTGAAATTCAAGATGGCGTCCAAGATTGCCGCCGAACCATTGAATCATATATAACTCGAAAAGTAATTAAGGAATTGAGGATGGGGAATGATTTTGGTGTCTTTGCCTATGATTTCAGGGTCAAGGAATCTTTTGATAAACCATTTCCAAGACAATACCGCGTTTGGTTTCGGTGATATTCAATATGGCTGCCAATATGGCCGCCATACCATAAAATCATACATAACTCGAAAAGTAAATGAGGTAAGGGAATAATAATGGTGTCTCTGCCTATGTTTTCAAGGTCAAGGAATCTATTGAAACCATTTCCAAGACAATACCGTATTTGATTACGGTTAAATTCAATATGGCTGCCAATATGGCCACCGTACCATAAAATCATACATAACTGAAAAAGTAATTGAGGTAAGGGAATGATTTTGGTGTCTTTGCCTATGTTTTCTTGGTCAAGGAATATGTTGACCATTTCCAAGACAATACCGTACTTGGTCACACTAGATTCAATATGGCTGTCAATATGGCCGCCGTACCATAAAATCATACATAAATCAAAAAGTAATTGAGGTAAGGGAATGAATTTGGTGTCTTTCCCTTTTTCTCAATATGGCCGCTTTACCATTGAATTGCATACGTCAAGCCAAGGAATCAAGGTAGGGGGTTGTTTTTGGTGTTATCGTCTTTGTTTTTAGGGCCCAGGATTCTCTTTTAATTATTTTCAAGACTACACTGTTTCCGGTTAAGGGGGTATTTAATATGGCTGCAAAGAGAGCAACCAATGAACCATTGGATCATGTGTGAAAATCCAAGGAATTAAAGTAGGGTTTGATATTTTAATGTCTTTATTATGTTTTCAGGGTCAAAGAATCTATTTAAACCTTTTTCAAGACAATACCGGGTTTGGTCATCGTGATATTCAATATGCCTGCCATTACGGCCACTGTACCACTGCACCATGTCTGACTATCCAAGGAACTAAAGTAGGGGATGATATTTCGATGTTTTGCTTATGTTTTAAAGGTTAAAGGGTTTATTGAAACTATTTTTAAGACAATACCGTATTGGGTTATTGTAAAATTCAACATGGTTACCATTATGGCTACCAATATAGCAGCTGCACAATTAAATCATGAGTAACTCACTAAAGAATCGAGACAAGATTGATTTTGTTGTCTTTTGTTGAATTTTCAATGGTAAAAAAACTACCAAAATCATCATCAGGGCCGGTATCTATTCAAGCTAAAGTAGAATTCAATATGGCTCCGGCCATGTCATTGAATCATCCAAAATTCACCAAGGAATGCAGCTTGGTGATTGATTTGGGTGGTCTTCAAGGTCAAGGTATTTCTTGAAATTATTTGGTCGATAAAGTATTTGATAATGACGAAATTTAGTATGGCTGCCAATATGTCAGAGTGTCTTAACATTTAACGTAACATCTTTAGAACTCAAGCTACATTGACAAATAGTTGATTATAAGTTTTTGATGTAAAGAAATTGATGAAATCAACATATATCAACGGATAATACATATTTCTTTGCATGCAAGTTTCATATCTAATGGGTACCAAGTCCATCAAGTGCAACCTTCCACATTTCGATTTTACATGGGTGCGTTTTACTTGCTTGAAATTCGCAGAATATGAAGCAGGGAAGTCTCTGCTTCCTGCATGACCATAAACACTAGAAAAACTAGTGTATGTCTTATATAATGCTTTAAGGTACGGCCCTAATTATAATTGATTGTTGGTGATAGATCATGAAGTGAAGTTCCTGTTCGTTGATGCTACATTGTGTACCGCAAATGATCGACAGTTGCTATGATTTTCACGGGGTTAGTACCTGAACAAGGTATTTTTCTGACATGAGGACAAGAGGAATGATTGGGACATCCGCCTCTTCATGATCAGAGACTAATGCAGGATGATGTGTGAGCGATCCATTTTCTGACCGACTGTGTCTTAAGGGAAATATTAACCAACCTGCACTTTTCTAGTGTAAAACAATATTTCACTGGACACTTTCTGAGGGAAGCTTCAAGTTTAATTTTATTATTTGATGATGGAGAAAAAATGTCCAGATCCCTTAATTGTTTGGTGTCCAGAGAAATATTGCTAACAAGAACAGGAGTTTTCAATGTGCGCCTTTGTCTTTCACAGATACCTTATTATAAGAGTTAAAAATGAAATCTATACGTTAAGCAATTTGACACATATCCGAGCACCAAACCCAGGAACTATTCAAATAGATCCCTAAAGGTGGTAACACTGATTTTTATTAATTGTGTCATGACACCAACAACATAGCCTGTTGGCATATGCGATTGTCAACTGGCAGAACATCTTTTGCTCTGGATTTGTCTCAAGTTCTGTCATTATTACATGTTTGTTGTTCTTTTATCTCAGCAGACTGTACGTCATTTGCCTAGGCAAATATCCTTAAAAACAAGAAATTAGGTCACTGTGATTTATATTCTACCGGCTATAGGAAAAAAATGATTTGTGCACCCTGAATGTCAGATTGGCACTTATTGTATCTAATAGGCCCAGAATCCTCTAACGCAATATAGGAGCTTCTTGAAATATCTTCAAGGAAATCTAAAGTCATCGTGACATATATTCTGCAAGCTACAGGGCTTAAAGATGATCTTGAACACCCAGACAGTCTGACTGGGTGCAAATGGTGTCCGTAAACCCTAGAATATTTTAACCTAACATCCAGGGAAGTTCTGGGCAAATCTAAAGCTAAAGGAAACGCACGGATTTAACACTGAAAGTCAGATTGGTACAAATCATTACAGTTTGACCTAGAATCTTCTCACATAAATTTAGGTCCACCCTAAATCCCCATCAACAATTGAAACTAGGTCAAGGTGATCTGTATTTTGTGAGCAAATCTAATTATGAGCACCCAGAAAGTCAGACCGGGCATCAGTCTTAAATTTTTAATATAAAAACATGTTTTCGCTAAAGTAAAGGGAGGTCATTGTAATGTCTCCTTGGACATAAAAAATAAAGTCCATGGGACACATGTTCTCCAAGACTTGTGAAAGAACATGATTTGAGTACACAATATGTTAGATGTACATGAATTTTGACAGTTATCAAAGAAACTTATATTGGCAGCTTATGTTAACTAACACCAAAACCAAAAAAAAAAACAATTTTCTGGAGAATAATTTCAAGAATCCCAGACATAGAAAACATAGGCAAAGATACCAAACTGAATCCCCAACCTTAATTCCTTGGCTTATCAGACATGACTTAACTGTTAAGAAGCCATATTTGCAGCCAAATTGAATATCACCATAACCAAATATTGCCTTGGAGTTGGTTACAGTAGATTCTTTGACCCTGACAACAGGGACAAAGATACCAAAATCAAACCCCTACCTCGATTCCATGGAGTGTCATACATGTTCAAATGTACAATGGCCATATTGACAACCATATTAAATATCCCCAGAAACAAAACAGTATAGTCTTGAAGATAATTTAAATAGTCTCCTGGGCTCCAAAAAACATAGACGATAACACCAAAATCAACCCCCACCTTGATTCCTTGGCTTGTCATATGCGATTCAATGGTACAGCGGCCATATTGGCAGCCATATTGAATATCACCGTAACCAAATAAGGTAATTAACTTTCTTTGTATAACCCATGTTGAGACACTTGTAAAAACATTTGTGACACAACGTGAAACTCATGCGCCGGTTACTTAGGAACTTTCAAATTGAATAAAGAATAATAACTGATTTTACAATGGTACAAAAATTAGCAACATATGCAACTATATTACTTCATTTAAATTATGTCTCACTGTGTTATAACTGATTTCAATATATAAGTATTCATGTGATTATAAACAGATCTAAGTTCTGTTGAGATATCTCCATGAAATGACCATGTATATCGTTGTTAGCCACTTCAAGGCCTTAGCTGCTGTATATGTGTACAGTTAGTTTCAGAATTAAAAGTATGACCGCAAATTATTAAGATACACTTTAATCAGCCATGCCTGGGTCAATCTTTATTAGGGTATTTCTACAAATATTACCTCACTTCAAGGGTAACACTGACCATTTTTGTTTATCAAAATAATACGCCAATCCTACTTCCAATATGTCTAGAAAAGGGTATTCTCCTGTGATTTTACGCCAGCATTGCACTTTCAGTTTTACTTGAAAATGCCTAAATATCGCACGTATAACTCCACACCGTTACAAACTTTGAAACCAGCATACAAAAATTATTTGAGTTACCATGACAAGAAAACTTTTACTTTTAAATCAAGGAAACCCCATTTCAACAGAGTTAAAAAATATCGTTAGTATATTTAGAATTGTTTTTATGCAATTGATGATAATATATGGAATTTATTAAATTTTTAGTTTTCATTTTGGAAAGAAAAATCTTATAAATTTTTCTGTAGGGTAAATCAAACGTTTCCTTTTATTCTATGAATATATAAGTATTTTGCTATAAAATAGGGATAAAATATGAGTGTGAATTCTACTTGTCATTCACGAATGATTATAATTTGACGTATATTGGCGTCACCGAGTTTTTAACGGTATTGAGTTATTCGGTGCTGAGTTTTACAGATCATATCTCTTAATAAAGCGCATCTTAGCACTCTGTGTAGAATTATTGATATCTTATCTCTATAAAGAGAATAATTTTAATAAAGCATGGGTGGATCCAGCATTTTGGAAAGTGAATGGCTACGCCAAGGATGCCGAAAGGGAAAAAAAGAGGTCCGCTGGGTAGGGAAGGAGGGGTCAAAGTCGCAAAATTTGGTTTGAAACCGTCAATCCCCCCCCCCCCCCCCCCGCCCCATCGCACCCCTCACCCCCACCCCCGTTTGCATCCGCCACTCTCAAGGGTATTTTTGGTGCATAGCAATAAGTTAACATTCTTGTCTGTTGATGGGTAAGTTTTTAGGGTCTTGTTCGTGTGGTTTAAATAATTTTTTTCTACTTGAGGCTAATCAACCTGTTGAAGCTCCACATCTATAAAAGAGACAATGGTGTGTATATGCCCCCTTCCTCATTACATTATGGGGATGACGGTGGCCGTGATCAGTCGGATTTGACGGGAAGAGAAAATCTGACCAAACATAATCCGTTTCTAACGCAAAAGAACACAAAAAATCGTAACTTGAATCAAGAGTATATATCACCTCTGATTCGAAACATGGGTGTAACGTCTTATTCCTGACCTTGTACACTGGCAAATCATGCTCTTTTGCCAGTATGACAACTCTAGTGATAACTGATTATCTGATTCGGCGTCAAAACATATGAGAACTAACAGCCTGCTTGATTATATCCAGTTTTGAATTTTGGACCATGTTTGGTCATCAACCATAAACAGGCGCTTTGTCTGTTTTGTCGGTTCTTTAATCAGACACGTAATAGAAGCTGGGTCATACCAAAGTCTATCCTCTGGCTGTGGCCAAACGTATTTGTTTGCTCCAACAGGCTTTAGTGAACTGACTTCTATTTCTCCATCATCTGCATCCACGGAAATAATTTTACCTTGATATAATTTTTTTATAGACAAATAAACAATATCTGTCAACTGGGAATCTTTCGGTCAAACTTCCATCCTGATTACCATCCGGATTGATGTCGGTGACAGTTTTTGTTTCCTTGGATTCACTTTTATGGTTGGGAACATCATCAGACTGTGTGATGTTATCTTTCACAGCAAGGTCGTAATGCTTTGGTGAGAAGCAGTCGCATTCAAAGTTTTCATGACAAAAACAACTAAGTGTTCTTCTCAAAATCTTCCCTGACTGGTGAGTACACACTTGGTGGGCTTTCATTATTCCCTGAACAGCTGGAATATCAGAGCTTAGTTTCTCATCGATTGCATGTATGCTTTCATCATAAATGAAAAAAATAACTTGATTGTTGTACCTTGTTTCAAAACATAAAAACGTGACATCGCGTCTGGTACATCTTGTCATTGTGCAATAAGTTCATCTGCACGTCTCTATAGACTGCTACCAACCCCATCTGGTGCGCCTTTTCCGTGGCCGGATTCAGTAAAATTCCACGTGCAGTTTCGGAAGCCCTTTTCATGCAAAACACAGCTGAGAAGATACATGTTCTTCCTATTTCGGTATTCGGTTGTCGGACCAACACTAATGAAATGCACGGACTGAACATGGGGATGTGATGTTTTCATGTCATGGAGGGCTGGCTGTAGGTGAGCCCAAATGGCAGATGGATCATGCCGTTTGGACGCCGAAACCGTACAGAATGGTTCTGTTTGTTGGTCTCTGTATAAAACACCAGTATGCAGAGTTGCTTGTCGGTGACTGGCTCCAAAATGAGCTGCCTGCACTTCCAAACTATATCCGCAATTGAAGTTCTCTGAAAAGTCTACATGGATCACCGCTTCGTTTTCTTTAAGGTCCCTTTTCAGGTTCCGAATTGTGCGGAACTGGTGCTTCATGTTAAACTCGTGATTACAAATACGCTGCAAACTACTATTTAGACTATTAACCAGTTCCCCAATCGTCGTTATTTCCTTGTCTTTGGATGTGATTTTGTAATGCATTTGTACAGGTTTCCCATCTTTAATGGTAGTGTAAGATTCCTTTCTCAGGACCCATTCCCAGTAAAATGTCGAATCTTGTGCATTGTGCTTGTTGGTTAATATTTCCTTCTTACAGCATCTCTTGCATATGCGGTGTTATAGATGTGATGGCTTAACGGTTAGAATCCCGGCCTTACGCCCCGGTTGTACGGGTTCGTCAAGTCAGGGAGTGTTATTAATGTGAATCTATGGCGGTCAGATTCCGAGCTTTTCGTTCCGGGGGTCCGGGTTTGGTTCCCGGCGAGAGAAGTCAGTCACTTTTTATTTTTATACTACAGACCTGTGTTCCCTAATAATTTCTTAAAATTGCAAATAATACGTTTTGTGTGTCATATGCAGGTTTTATATATTTATTATATTTATATTCATTTTTACTTGATATTAGAGAGGCGCGTAAGTTTATTTTTATGGTATCGGGAAGGAATCCTGTTATTGCTTTGTCATCACATCCGGGCAATTGGTGGCTTATTGGTCGACGTTCAAGTATGGCACATGTTCGGATATTTGACGTTGTGGATATAATTTGACACTTATTGGTACTCACCTAACGGTTAGGTTGCATAAATTTGAATTTAGTGTTGTCATATTACGAATGGAGTTCTTCCTAGTGTACGTTATATGGAATATATGAGGGCTTATTGCATATACAAATTGTTGGATGTTTATCTCCGCAATTATCGCTCACTGTCAAAGTTTACTCAGATATCTAGACACATTTTTGTACGTGTTGGTTGTAAGTTTGGTTTATACGTCAGTACGGTTGATAGGATCTGGGTACGGTTTATGACAGGGATTCGTCTTGTTGAATCCTTATTTGTTGTTTATGCTGAGTGTGCCACATCAGCAAGTCGCCCTTCTAAAAGGGGTCCCTTGTGTGTCACCCTTGTCCTGTCGTTGCCAAAAATATATCTGATTTGCGTTATTTAATACTTGACCGTGCTAGAGTGTTGTTATATGAAACATGAATGATAATAGGTTAAACTACTTTTATAGATATAAATGTTTACAGCGTGTTACTAAATAGTTTATGTTAATGGTACAAAGTCCTTGTATAGTATGCCTTTCAGCCCCAGCCTGGGGAGTGTTTGTACATGCTGGCGCCAGTAATAGTGTGGTTATGTCGTTGTAGAAGGCGCATGAATCTTGTAAGTGTCATTTAAATATTGCTACTATGTTCAGCATATGTCTGATGGGTTGTATTGCTCGGATACACGTCATAGGTTAATATTTACCGAATGAGTCATTTAAATTTAATTATTGGCAGATTTTGATATATACATAGTAATGAATCAAGCCTTTTGATTATTTTGTTCCGAAAATATGCACATATAAACATATGCATATAAAACATAGCTCTATTGATTCAAATATATATGTGAACAAATCCATCATTACAAGGTGTCATAAGTGTTGGTATATTGTACTAAGGTCATGCCAACAGAGGTCAAGTTACAATTACCGAGAAGATCAGTCTTAAGTTAATAGGATATATCATACCATAGATTCGGGGTGTCATTTATTGGAAATACAGTTTCATTTACACATTTTAATCTATGGAAAGAAAAAAAATATTGTGATATGGACTACTAATGAAACTGAATTTGGTTTACATTATTGCACCGTGACTGATTTCATATCGAATTTCCTTTGTTTAATTTTGCACAGATTCACCATGTTTGAGTGAATAAAGAAGCTTTTCTACAACTCCAAGTCGTTTTCCCTGACCACGCATTACAGTTTATAAGATTCGACAACATGGCGGATTCTGCCAAGGTTGTTCGGGGTCAGAAGAAGGCAGCCATCACTCGACATTGGTTAACCTCGACAGACTTGTGGCGGAAGAAGATATGGATGGCGTGAGATCTAAGCTTGAAAAATTGCAGAAAAGCTTCCTTTAACTAGAAGCGTCACATGACGCTTACAATACATTTCTTGAGAGTGACGATGAATTAGAACAAAGTGAACTTTGGTTTCATGAGGTTGAGTCAAATTATGTGATTAAAGTTAAATCTGCTCGTAGTTGGCTAAAATCGCAAACGCCAAAGGTCGATGGTGAGAAAGACTCTGTCTTGTCACCAGCCGACATAGTTAATTTTATGAGCATCCCCGAAGTTAAACTTGACAAAGTTGTGGACAGTGAAATTTCACAAGGTCAAAGGAAACTTACAAGACTTTTACAATACACAGATGGTGCCGCCAAAGCTGCAATTAAAAACTGTGCTTTGATTGGTGGGGATGAGGGCTATCAGCAGGCTCGAGATATTTTACAGAGTAGATTTGGTAACTCCCACTTATTGTCGCGGCGCATTATTGATGATCATATGGGAAATGTGTATCCAAACCAAATGATCTTCAGCAATTCGCAGATGACTTATCAATGGGTTTGACTGCGTTAGAAAAGTTGCACGCCTACGATGAAATAAACACACAACAGAGTTTCATTGACATTTTACAAAGATGTCCGCAATATCTGAAAAAAATCAATGGCGGAAAAGGGCGCTAGAAAACAAGAAGGAGAAAGACGCTTATCCCAATTTCACACACGCGAACCTGTGTTGTGTGTAGCCAGAACCACAAACTTTTTCAGTGTGATGCCTTTAAGAGTAGGTCACCTAAAAACAGGTTTGAAATTGTCAAAAAGAATAGATTGTGCTATAATTGTTTGCTACATGGTCACAACAGCTATGAATGTCGCAAAAATACGGTTTGTTCAGTGCCAGATTGTAACAAAAAAAAAATCTACAAAGTTCATTAATTTTGATGGTTCTAGCATTACAGGTCACACTGACAGTACACCAGTCAATACAGGTAATGAAAATGTATCACCAGCTAATACAGGTAGGGAAAATGTAACTGTCAGGAATAGTAATGCAAATGTCAGTAATGTTGGTATACATATTGATCTGTGTTCTACAGTTTGCTTGCCAATCGTTCCAGTTCTTGTTGGTGAACAGGTTTTGCTCTTTTAGTTACGGGGTCAACCAGTACTTTCGTCTCACAGAAGTTAGCTACGCATTTGAACTTGACAGGTATGTTAGAGAACTACAAAATAAATACTCTTGGTTGTAGTGCAAATACTACTTCTGAGGTTATGTCCTTCGATGTCTCTACTCCAGACAAGGAGCACACGGTTAAGTTGAAAAATGTATTTGTAGTTCCCAACATCCCCACGAGGTATCCCAACAGTCAAATAGATTTAAAGGAATATCCATATCTGGCAGATCTTCCAATTCCTCAGGCTGGCCACGATGTACAGGCTGAAATCCTTATTTGCATGGACCACGCGCATCTATTGATGCCTCTAGAAATCAAGTTCAGTCCCAATAGTAGAATCAGCCGTACGCTACACGAACAATGCTTGGTTGGGCATGGTCCCATAAGCAGACGGACAGATGTCAAATGTGAAGTTACGTCCAACTTCATCAGTCTAGAGCAGCAAGTTGATAGGTTATGGGAGTTGGAATCGTTCGATGATGGGTCTTTATCATATTCGGTGGAGGATCGTAAAGTTCTTGACCTTTGGGAACGTGAAATTGAACATGTCAATGGTCATTATGTGCTGCCGGTCCCATGGCGTAAAGGTAAGCCGAATTTTCCCTACAACAGGGCAGTGGTCCTTAGTAGACTGAAAAATCTGTTGTGTAAATTACATAAAAAGGGGTTGTTTGAAAGGTACCAGGAGAATTTAATGAATATGGTTTCGGAGGGACATGCAGAGCGTGTACCTGCAGGTGAGTTGTCCCTTAACGTTGGTGCCGTGTGGTACTTGCCTCATCAAGCAGGTGTCTCTGAGACATGACCAGGTAAACTTAAAATTGTGTTTGATTGTGCAGCAAAATGGGCAATATCAGTTTAAACAGTGAGTGCTATAGGGGGCCTGACTTGAATAACAAATTGATACATGTGTTGTTGCGCTTCCGACTGTTCGAATTTACCGTAATGGCCGATGTAGAGGCAATGTACAACCAGGTTAAAATTCCGGTTAAAGATAGGAATGCTCTTCGCTTCCTGTGGATTGATGGTGATGACGTTGTAGCTTACAGGATGATTTCACACTTGTTTGGAGGGGTGTGGTGTGTCAGTAGCAGTGTCTACGCCCTTCATACAACTGTTCTGGATTCACCAATGCCTGTCAGTAAACGGATCAGAGATACTGTAAACAAAGCTTTCTATGTCGATGACCTACTAAAATCCATGAGATCTATTAGTGAAGCCAGGCATGTGATATCTGAGACCAAACAGGTTCTTCAGCATGGCGGCTTTAATCTGACCAAATTCGTTGTTAATCACCCACAGCTGTTAAGAGAGATACCTATCGATGACAGGGCAAAAGAAGCCAAAGAGATTTCTCCTCAAATGCATAGTAGGGCATTGGGCATCAAGTGGGACATTCATCAGGATAATTTTTACTATGTCAGTAAATGTGAGGAAGGAAATGTGTGGTGTTCCCATGAAAAGGCAAATGCTCAGCCTACTGTCTTCAGTATTTGACCCAATAGGGCTTATTTCCCCAATCGTACTGGTAGGGAAGATGTTATTCCAAGAGGCAACACGTCTCAAGTTGCCTTGGGATGTTTGCATACCTCCTGATCTTGTTAGGAAATGGCAGATTTGGTAAATTCCTTGAAGTGTGTTCAGGACTTGAGATTCCAAAGGTGTGTCGTGCCAAGCGATTTTGAAGATGGTGTCATGGAGCTGCACCATTTGTTGACGCCAGTTAGTTGGCATTTGGAACATGCAGTTATCTTAGAATTGTCAATGGCAGGGGACAGATTCATGTTGCTCTTTTGGCTAGTAAGAGTAGACTAGCACCTATCAAACAGGTCACCGTTCCTAGATTTGAACTTTCTGCTGCCGTAGTTGCTGCAAGGCTTGATTCTTTTATCAGGAGAGAGCTTCAAGTGTGCTTACTGAAATCAACCTTTTGGACAGACAGTCAGATTACCATCGCTTACATTCAAAATGACAAGAATGGATTTAAGGTTTTCCTTGCCAACAGGGTGTCACAGATTCGCGAAATGAGCGACCCTGAGCAATGGCGCCATATCAAAGGTTGTGAGAATCCAGCTGACATTTGTCACGGGGTTGTGATGGTAAATCTTTACCGCAATTATGGTGTCATGGTCCAGGTTTTCTGTCAAGGCATAGGGATTCTAGGGTTGACCCGCCTCACTTGTCTTGCGATCTCGAAAAGGATCCGGAAGTCAAACGATCGGATGTTAAAGAGGGACAAAGCGAGTTGAATGTTGATGTTAATACCACTGATGTTACTAAGGTAAATTTGCATCCTTTAGAGGCCTTGTTGAGTCATTATTCTTCCTTAATCGACTGAAAAGGGGATTTGTTGGATCATCATGGTGATGCAGTTTCTTCGAGGAAACCGATCTGACACTGGTAGTCATGTCTCTGTCCAGGAAATGTCTCACGCTCAGGACCTTTTAATAAAACATGTTCAGGGCAAGACGTTTTCAGGTGAAATCACTGCCCTCGAACGTGATGGTCATGTTTCTAAGAGCAGTCCCCTCCTTAATTTGTCACCATGTCTAGAAGATGGAAAATTGGTCATTGGTGGTCGCTTGAGATATGTACCGATTTCAGATAGCTCAAAGCGTCCTGTTGTTTTGCTTCATACACACAGATTGTCAAGACTGATTGTTAAGGAAATGCACGAGTCCGCCCATCTAGGTATAGGGTGGACATTGAGAGAACTTAGGAGAAAGTTCTGGATTGTCAACGCTAGGACTCTCATCAAATCATTTAAGCGTAATTGTCTTGTTTGTAAGAAACTGTTTAGTCGTCCTCAGACACAAAGAATGGCAGATCTCCCAGCTGAACGACACGTGCCTTGCAAGCCTCCCTTTTGCTATGTTGGCGTGGATCTGTTCGGACCGTTCTACGCGAAAGTTGGTCGTTCGGAGGTGAAAAGATATGAATGTTTGTACTCCTGTTTCAATTCCCCTAGACATTTCACGCTGCCTAGTGTTACAGAATCTGTTTTTTTTTTCTCCGTTACAGAATTTGTGTTCATCACGCATACGTGATTGTTTATATTAGGTTCCGTAACACCAGAAAAGCAAAAGTATCTACAGGATGAGATTCAATATATGCTGGGCAATGATTTTATTGGACCTAGTAATAGTAACTGGAGTTCACCATGTATTCTTGTGCCAAAACCTGATGGAAGTTACCGTATGTGCACAGATTATCGAAAACTGAACTCTTTCACCAAGACTGACACGTTCCCGATTCCTAGGATCGATGATTATATTGATAGAGTCGGTAGCTCCAGATATGTCTCCAAGTTTGACTTGCTAAAAGGATTCTGGCAAGTTCCACTGACAGATCGAGCGAAAGAAGTGTCCGCATTTGTGACGCCGTAAGGACTGTACCAGTAAAAAGTTATGCCGTTTGGCATGAAGAACTCGCCAGCAACATTCCAGCGCCTCATCCATATGGTTGTCAAGGACATTCAGGGCTGAGATGCATATATTTATGACCTTAACGTGTACAGCGACACCTGGGAGAAACATCTGCAAATTCTTCGGGACCTCTTCGAAAAACTCAGTGAAGCATGTCTGACCGTCAACTTAGTAAAATCTAAGTTTTGTCATGCACAAGTAACATTTTTGGGTCATATTGTAGGGCATGGTCAGGTAAAACCTGTTGATGTGAAAATAAATGCTATTTCTGCATTTCCTAGACCAGAAAACAAAAAGCAAATAATGCGTTTTCTTGTTATGGTTGGATACTACAGGAAGTTTTGTCCTAATTTTTCTGCTGTAGCTGAACCTTTGACTAATTTGTTAAAGAAGAAACAAAAAATTGTATGGTGTGTTCAGTGTGAAAATGCATTTCAGAATTTGAAAGCAATTGTGCAGGGTTCACCAGTTATGGCAGCTCCAGACTATTCTGTACCTTTTAAGTTAGCTGTAGATGCTAGTGATACTGCTGCTGGTGCTTTGTTGTTACAAGAAGGCAATGATGGCATAGATCATCCAATTTGTTATTTCTCAAGAAAGTTTAATGCAAACCAGAAAAATTACTCCACTATTGAAAAAAATGTTTGGCTTTGATTTTGGCACTGCAACATTTTGAAGTTTATGTTACTTCATCAGTCAGGCCTATCATTGTCTTCTGTGATCACGATCCCCTCACGTTCATGAACAAGTTGAAGTGTAAAAATCAAAGACTTTTGAGATGGAGTTTGTTCTTACAGGATTACAATCTTGATATCATACACATTAAAGGGAAAGACAATGTACTTGCTGATTGCTCATCGAGATGTTTATGAAATGTTGTAAACTAGATGTTTATGTAATGTTGCAAATAAGATGATTTTTGAGATGTTGTAAAAATTTTGTGATTGTGATGGCAAAAAGTAAGTTTTCCGAGAGAGCTTTCTTTTTTCTTACAGGAGGGGAGTGTTACAGGCGCTCTTTTTATTGTGTGGCACGGGCGTGGCTCGTGTTGTGGGCTTTCTTGCCTGGCCGCTTGTTACATTCCCGGTTTAATCCGTAATGGTTGAACTCTTGTTGTCATGCTAGCTTGGGGCGAGCTCACGTGTACACCATGGTGTGTAGAGGCACAGCAATGTTCTTCTAGATGATTCCTGTAACGCGTGTTTACTGTGTTGTGTAAGATCTTTTAGACTGTGCGAGGAGTGGAAAATTCTCGGCTTGGGGTGAAGATTATATAAAGGGGCTGTGTTTTAGAGCCGGGAGAGACAGCAGAGAAAATTTCCAGCGGACGCAGAAGCGTGTGTCAGTTTCTGGGACCTTATCCGACGAGTGCGGCAATTATAGATTTTCTTCAGTTTACTTTTTGGATTGTTACAAGAGCTTTACATAGGACTGTCATTCTCCGAGAGTGTACATTTAAAGAACTTATCGTTGTGAGGGTTGTGGTATCCAGGTACTATGCACTTTTTATATTTTACTGTGTGATTGTATTGATTTGTTGTTATACCGCTGTTTTTACTGTATTATTGTATTGATTTAGTGTGTTGTAATGTTAGGGTTGTTTTAAGAATAAATTATGGTTATATTTGTTAACAAAAAAAACACTGACTTCCTTATTCATTCCCCTAGACATTTCACGCTGCCTAGTGTTACAGAATCTGATTTTTTTTTATCTCCATTACAAAATTTGTATTCATCACGCATACGTGATCTGTTTATATTAGGATCCGTAACAATACAAATAGAACATACAAGAATTATCATTCTCTGTTATATTCTGGCTCGTAGTATTGCGAAGCGCTGTACCATACAGTCCATATCTAATATAGGCAAACATGTTACTCTGCCAATAATAATGCCTGTGCTGGATTAGGAATAGTTAAAGCCATGCAGATGAGTTAGCTGCCATGCATACTTGCATGTCTTCAAATATCTAATAAAATGCCGGGAAGGTATAAGTAGCAGTTCTCTCATGTCATGTGAGTGTGCTGTTCTTTTGGATTATATTTGTACCACATAGGATAATTTCTATTGTTTCTTCTCATTTTCTTTGTTTTTTCCTTGTAATTGTTTTTTTTTTCAAAGTAATATACATGCATATGACCTTATATGTATTGTATAAATAAAAAACTATCTATCTATCATTATGTCTATGTCTGTGTGGCCAAGTGCTGTGACGACAGTTTCTGACTATTGGTTACGGAAACTAATAACAGATCACGTGACGAACCTAATTTTGTTACGGAGATAAAAAAATTAGATTCCGCAAAACTAGGCAGCGTGATATGTCTAGGGGAATGAATAAAGAAGACAGTGTTTTTTTGTTAACAAATAATTGTAATTTATTCTTAGAACTATCCTTACATTACAATACACTAGATAATATAATTACACAGTATAACAATAATAAAAATGTACATCACCAGAGTGTCCGGATCCTAGACTGTGATTTCTGGATACCACCACTGTCACAGCCAACAAGAGTCCTTCCAGAGAATAGTCCGATTAATCTCGAAAACAATCTGTTGTAATCCAAAAGTGAAGTTCTGGTTATAATCCCAAAGGCAAACTGGAGACAATCCGTATAAAATCTTTTACAGAGTCCGTAGAATATCTGTAATTTCTGCAGTTATCACACTCATCAATCATTCCTGTGAATTTGAGAAAGATGGAGTATATTCTCTTTAAGAAATTGTGCACGAAAGAAACTCAGTATGTCCTCTGGCGGTCATATTTTTGCATTCGGACAGGTTTGTAATCCGGTAGGTCTGGAGCCTTCATAGATACCAATCATCACTATAAATTTTAGATTCCGTGACGTACGGACGAACAACGGACAAGGCGATCACTATGGGACATATCTCTCAAACCTATAGCAAGCCACGCTATTTGGCCTTTTGTACAGTGTTGTCATGTCCCAAAATGGTTGTCGTGTTCCTATCAACGTCTGCTAACGTATATCTGTTAGAATGGCGGCCATTATCAGCACTAAAAGCACAATAAAACATCTAAATAATCTCATATTTGTAAAGGACTGTAATGTTTCCAAAACCAGTCTCTAAAATTTTGCTCAGCTAAGTCGCTATCTTGATGTTAATTAAATGAACTTCTTACATAGGTTACTGCAGTTTAGTAGAGAGTTTTACCAGAGTTCGAATCTGTCTTATTCAGGCTAACCTGAAACTTGGGCATCCCTTCACCCACCTCGTCGACGACATACGCAAAACCCTGCTAATATTGCAGGAGTCTTTGCTTAACTCAGTGTGTTTTAGTGCAACAACAGAAGAGGCTAATTGCTAATTCTTAAATATTTCAGTCTGTACGATTCTCCAGTAGCGGATATTCTTTTCGTCGGGCCGTCATTAAGACAAAAATGCGATGCGCATGCGTTGTCAGCAATATGACGACCATGAATCTAGGAACAAGACGTCACTGCCGTTTACTTTAGGACCAAGGTTATCGGGTAGGACATAGTAATTTTTCGAGTTTTTTTACGCAGAGGAACATATTTAGTCATATCTAAACATCTAAGAGAAATAGTTTATGTTTAATACAACATAGTGCCCCAGAGAGGGGGCCAGACAGGGAGGGACAATGAAAAATAGTTGTGAATACAGGTAGGCCATGAGAACAGTGACCAGTTGTACTCTTTCACGCACTACAACATACCAATGGTAGCTGTTAAGGTCTCGCTTGATAATGCTCCGGTGCGGGGTAGAACTTCAGCTGATCACGTGGGCCAGCCTCTGGGTACAGGTATGGGGGGCTAGCGGCAAACACTCTTCGAATGTATGTAGGAATTTAGTTAAGCCTGCTTAGGCCAACTGCGAAAAGATCTCTTATCAGTGCTAGTTTATACACAACCCGTTACTCTGCTGGGGTTCCCCTGTAAAAAAAAGATCAAAACAAAGCACACATATATGCTGCAATAGCTGTACATCTATGAACATATTGGATTTATCCATGCAGCTTGTGTATGCTGGAAAGAAGTGAACCAAGGCAACAACCGTACGTCCAGCAGTGGTAGAAATATCTCAATCAACGACCTTTTCTGTAGACAAATCTTATGCATGACAGGGGGGTTTTGGAGGTCGAGACAGTGATATCTGAAATCAGTCTTCTGACACACCTATGTATCGCGCGATATCGTCCTGGCAGTCTGATCTATTTGAACTAATTTCTGTAGAACTTTACTTAACCTAGATACTACTATTTTACTTAATACTTTACAATCTACATTTATCAGGCTGATAGGGCCCCAAGCATTGATATATCTAACATCAATACCTTTCTTTTCTGTAAGTGTAATAACGCTTTGTCTTTGGCTTACGGTCAACTCTCCAACTTGATAACTTTCAATTAAACAAGCGGTAAGCTCTTCCCCCAATCCTCCAAAGAACCACTGACCAAAGTCCTCGCTTAAGCCATCATTACCTGGCGTCTTGTTATTGGTCATGGATTAAATAGCCTTATGTACATCTACTAAAGTTATCATTCCCTCACATGAAACTGCTCCTTCATCATTTAATACAGGTAGGTCATTAACAGTTGCAAGGAATAATAAAATTCCGTTTGTGTTTTATTAATTTTTCTCTTGATACAATAATAATTGTATATCTAAGACATAATTTTTTGGGTTTTATAATCTCCCTGTTGATCAATTTTATTGATCGTCTTTAATTTTATTCAGCTCAGGAAGAATATCTTTGATCCATTCATCCACGATGATATACGTCAAAAGTCTAACATAAGTATGTCCGGTCCGTTATCCAGATGTCCTCTTGGTTGGTGCAAGATGAGATGACAGTACATGATGTGAAGACAGTACGTGATGTGATGACAGTACATGATGTGATGACAGTACATGATGTGATGACAGTACGTGATCTGATGACAGTCGATGATGTGATGACAGATCGAGATGTGATGACAGTACACTATCTGATGACGGTACATGATCTGATGACAGTACATGATGTGATGACAGAACGAGATGTGATGACAGTACATGATCTGATGACAGTACGTGATCTGATGACAGTACATGATCTGATGACAGACGATGATTTGATGACAGATCGAGATGTGATGACAGTACACTATCTGATGACGGTACATGATCTGATGACAGTACATGATGTGATGACAGAACGAGATGTGATGACAGTACACGATCTGATGACAGTACATGATGTGATGACAGAACGGGATATGATGACAGAATGAGATGTGATGACAGTACATGATCTGAGGTCAGTACATGATGTGATGACAGAACGAGATGTGATGACAGTACATGATCTGATGACAGTACATGATCTGATGACAGTACATGATCTGATAACAGTACATGATCTGATGACAGTACATGATCTGATGACGCTACATGATGTGATGACAGAACGAGATGTGATGACAGTACACGATCTGATGACAGTACATGATCTGATGACAATACATGATGTGATGATAGAACGAGATGTGATGACAGTACACGATCTGATGACAGTACATGATCTAATGACAGTACATGATGTGAAGACAGAACGAGATGTGATGACAGTAAACGATCTGATGACGGTACATGATCTGATGACAGTACATGATGTGATAACAGTAATGATCTGATGACAGTACATGATGTTTTAACAGACGGGATGTGATGACAGTACATGATGTGATGAAAGTACATGATCTGATGACAGTACATGATGTGATGACGGTACATGATCTGATGACAGTACATGATCTGATGACGGTACATGATGTGATGACAGAACGAGATGTGATGACAGTACATGATCTGATGACAGTACATGATCTGATAACAGTACATGATGTGATGACGGTACATGATCTGATGACAGTACATGACGTGATGACAGCACATGATCTGATGAAAGTACATGATCTGGTGACAGTACATGATATGATGACAGTTCAGGATGTGATGACAATACATGATGTGATGAGAGTACATGCTCTGATGAAAGTACATGATATGATGAAAGTACATGATGTGATGACAGTACATGATGTGCTAACAGTACATGCTTTGATGACAGTACTTGACGTGATGACAGTACACGATCTGATGACAGTACATGATGTGATGACAGTACATGATTTGATGACATTACATGATCTCATGACAATACATGATGTGATGATAGTACATGCTTTGATGACAGTGCATGATGTGATGACAGTACATGATGGGCTAACAGTACCTGCTTTGATGACAGTACATGATGTGAGGACAGTACATGATTTGATCACAGTACATGATCTGATGACAGTAAATGATGTGATGACAATACATGTTGTGATGACAGTACATTATCTGATGACAGAACAAGACGTAATGACAATACATAATCTTGCTTTTATGACAGTACATGATGTGAGGACAGTACATGATTTGATCACAGTTCATGATCTGATGACATTATTGATGTGATGACAATACATGATGAGATGACAATTCATGATCTGATGACAGTACATGATCTGATGACATTACATGATGTGATGACACTACATGATGTGATGACAATACATGACTTGATGAAAATACATGATCTGTTGAAACCAGGTGAGTTAAATGCAGATACCGTGACCTGCACAGACAAAAGAGCTACCGGGCAGTGTGTAAACACAGGGGACATTGAGAACGACAACTAAGAAAAACACAGGGGATCGCAATATTACAAATGAATGAGTAAAATATTACACGTAGATATGATGAAATCTAATGGCCTAACATATACATATATATATATATATATATAGAGAGAGAGAGAGAGAGAGAGAGAGAGAGAGAGAGAGGGCATCCTTCAGTCTCGAAAGACTGTGGAGTGGCCGCATGGATGGATGTTCTGAAACAACATCTTGTATGGCTGGTCAGGCCGAGTTGCAGTCTCTCCCACAGCGAGTACACAAGAACTCTTATGCTCTTGGCGGTTTGACTTCTGGCTTTCCCCTCTTGCCTCTTGGCTTTGGATTGCTGAGCTAGGGTATCTTTTAACTTGGTGAGGCCTTTCTGTACTGTCTGCCTTCAGGTTGTTCGTCCTGAGGCGGTCGCGGAGTTTGAGTCCGCCGGGGGGGGGGGGGGGGGGCGGGTCATCCGAGCCATCAAATGCGTCTTTGTTTAAGTATGGCATACATGCTGGGGATATGTAGCTCTCTTCATAACAGCCGTGTTTGGCACAAGGCCCCTTGCACCCCCCCCCCTTTTTTCTACGCCCCTGAGCTAGTAATTGATCTGTATATATGTTATGTTTAAGCTGTATTCACCACATGCAGGTCTATCTCTTCTGTTACTGTAACTATATTTAATTGTGAAATATTATTATTGAAAATATTGTATACATACAGCAGCTGCCTCATTTGGCTCGGTTGCAGGTTACATTTCTCTTCTTGTTTTGTTGTGGAATATATAAACTATGTGACACCGTTCAGTGGTTTTGCTGTATGCTGTGGTGCATGTTATCGATGACCAGCATTTATGAACCAACAAACAATTGACATATGATATAATATTTCCTATTGTGGGACCTAAACTGACATGATGCAGGGCCGAAGGGGAAATTACAGGAGAGTTCAAATGGAAAATCAAATCTGCAAAACAGTAAAAGTAATCGGGCCCATAACTGCAGCAGTTTACGCAATATTGACCTAATTTCCGGCATGTACAAAGGAAATATATGCCGAAATGTTAAAGCCATGTATGAATAAAACAACACTAATTGCTTTCGTGGTGTACAGTCTTGGAGGGTAACAATAGGGTTTAATGGAAAATGAAGATCTTCCCTAATATTTCGAAGGAACGAAGTCGTTCTGACTCAGTTTTGGGATTGGTAGAAGAACCTCGGGGCATCTAACTGTATAGAGCTTCAGATTCGTAGATCCAACGGTTTCAAAACGTGCCTTGTTATAAGACGGCAGGGCGGACTGACGACGGACAAAGGACCATCGCTATATCTTAGATGGCTTATAATCAGCTGAGCTGAAAACGCTACCTATCCACTGAAAACGCCGTCAGTGGCATATTCTGATTATTTTTACCACGCAAGGCCTTTCTTTAACCCGTCCTCAGTTGATATCTTTTGGTCACATACCTATGTCCCCAAATTGTTTTGTTGCAACGGATCAAGGATCAGTAAATATGGGTCTTCATGTCCCCAATTTCACCAAAATTCATTTTAAAAAATAATTCACAAGATAGTACAACCTCACCACAATCATCATTAAAGCGCCGTAATCATGAAAAAGAAATATTTTTTTATGTTGACCTAAAAATAACGAAGTCCCCGTTTTCCATGTTAGAAAGAGTCGTCCCCGTTTGACATAAACACATGTAGTGGTGTGTTTGTGTATGTGTGTGTGATAAGCAGGTCCATGGTGATACCCAAACAAAATAATAATAATAATTTCGAAAATATTATATAAATATAACTAATTTGCGTGTTGCGTGATTATGGTTTCAACAGTAACAGACTAGCAAATATATTTGAATAGACTGGCCCAGTTGATGTAATGGTTAAAACATAATTCCTCCCACTAACAGGGTCATCAAACTTTGCTGTGTCGCAAAGCTAAGAACAGGTACTCCCACTTCGCGGCAACTTATATAACTAAAGTACGGCTCTCTGGCCGATTAAGAGCTGGTACTGAGTTAAGTCTATCAGTACATGGAATCACGTTTAATTTTTTAGCATTTAATAAGTAGCGCATACACATACACTCGAACTGTCTATACATATACTATATACAATGACACCTGGTATGAATATAGGTGAATGAACAAAACCGTATCACATCTTGTTTTTTAGTAGGAAATGTGCAAAGGCCCATACGTGCATAATTATATAAACCGACTGAGTCATACACAGACCTATGTGATCAATCTCATTAAACAGTAATAACATTAAACCCTGCACTAATAAAATGATACTTGGGAGTTTTAAGTGTTTGTAAACAATAAATCAGTTGATCTTAGAAGTTAACCATACTAACTCAGGCGTCCCCGTCTTGTTGTTTTAAACGCCAGGGTAAACACTCGTATAATTCAACTTTTTACACGTATAGGTCGTAAATGGGTAAACTGTTCAAATGTGTGTATAGTACGAATATATATATATATATATATATATATATATATATATATATATAATATACAGTATGTTTGGCAAATCAGGTACATGTACATATGATGTAAAAATATAAGATACATACACAACCTGATAAAGCAAGGATAGCATTTTAAAGTTAAAAAAATTATTTCCATAGTGGTCCTTATATTCAAGATGGCTGACCGGAAGAGCAGTTTGGCTTTAACCTATACATCTGTGGTCTTCTGCACGGAAAGATATATATCGGATCGGTATTGCATTTGGATGAGATAACTAAGATTGTATAAAGAATTATATTTTCCCAGTAATTAAAACAAAGATAAATATAACGATGCATACATATGATATTATTGCACAATAGATATCCCCATCAGTTCTGCACGAGAATAAATACAACAATTAAATGGGCTATGACTAGGTAGAACTGTTAACTATGTCACAGACATCAATATGAAACAATAAGAGCAATGTAAAAAGTATTAATTAAATATTAATATATGGCACCTGAGTATACAGTTGAAATTGTTATAAAAGTAAATTTACAATTCTGTTTAAAGTGAGAAGCTTAAACTTATAAAATTTTAAGAGTTTAATCATAATGATAAAGATCTTGTGGCACAAATGTTGGGCCATATATGGCCTCCCACAAAAAGAATCTTACCCTTATGACTAGACAGAATAGTCCATGTGGACGAACTAAGACAGCAGTACAAGTTTCCCATAAAAATAACTAAAAATAAATAAATTATATATGAAATCTGAATATATTATTAAAGAAATATAATTATATTATAAAAATGGCCAATACTTAGAAAAAGAGAAAGTCATCTTTTCCTTAATTGCATATTATTCAGTAAGTGTTTCTTAACAGCTCTCCTGAAGACATTATTACACCTGATAGACTGAAATCTAAAATACACACACAATATGATACAAAGTCGTCCAAAGGCTGCTAGAACGCTTTTTGAATTGCATCGTGCGCAGTGAGAGACGACACACATGGATATTGGGAGAGAATAAGTGACGCTTACATTCAGAGTAAGTATTTTTCCATGGATAAGTATACCCACTGGGATAGGTCCGCGGCTTCGGCTTGGTTTGTGCGGAATGGGATTTCCATGGACTGAGTTCATCCGCTGGATACATGCACTTGCCCAGTGTCTGATAGGTGGCAATGTGATAAACCCTTCAAGTGAAAATGCAAATCAAAATATGTTGTCCCTGTTTGATACACAGAATATAAAGGGTATAGAAAATTAGACGTCATATTTAGGTATGAATGGTAGTGCCTTATGAAGTATGTAGTGCCTTTCCATCAACTAGCCCTGTCAGGCATTTTTTTTTATTTATATTAGCAACTTAAATATACTAAAATTAAACGTCCCGATAGGCAAACCAGCTCTTATCACTAAATAGCCGGTCAGGGAGCAGTAAATTATTTATATAATTTGCCGCGAGGTGGCAGTACCTGTTATTAGCGCTGCCACAGAGCAAGATCATTTTCATGTCATGGTACTTACATCGTCCATTCATACCGCTGACAAGGTAATCATGTTCATAGTAATATTCATGGTACTTACATCATACATTTGTACTTCTTACAAGGGAAATATGTATTAGACTCGATGGTGTTGACACTCGACTGTACCACAATAATACTTAAGAATTTGACATATTTTCTTGTAGGATCGTTAGATTGCAGCGCCATCTAACAGAAATTACGTTTATGAACTCGTCCGAAATCAACTCGGCCTTTGAAAAACCTGGCTGAAGGCTGTTCTATCTAAAAATCGTGTAATATTCTTCAACTGACAAAGTAATTTTGACAGACCTGTGCTATCTCCGCTTGCGATCCGGGTTCGACTCTCATGGTAATGACAGTGGATTGTTGTTGTCCGTCCTGGTTTTCTCCGTGTCCTCCACACCAACAGTCTACCGACCCGCCATCAACTATGCCATGTATTAGATTAGTTATTATAACTAGTTTTGAAAGCAGTGTAAAATAAATAAAGTTTAAGTTAACTTATGTTGACAGATGAATATTTTCATTTTCTAATCACTCCCGGAGGTCTTGTTATATTTATGATTAGGACTTTAGTCGTACACCAAGTGAACAGCGTTGAAGAAACGACCGAGTCCCGTGTTCCACATTCACCTGTCCCACATATGGCTCTTGTGAACACTTACGACTCAAAATTGCAGCTCATATATGCCTCTCATATGCCGCTTCAGTTTAATATCACCAAGATATTCTAACAGGACAGAAAATGTGAACTGTTATAGGTTGGTCAAAACATTGCTAATGATGCCATATGAATAAACCTAAATAAAATTAGTGAAAGCGATTGGTGCAGACCCAGTGACAACATGTGTGCCTGACATCATTCTTTTAATGTCATCTAAGAATGTGTAAAATATATTCTACTTTGTTAACATACCTTAACTGATTATTAAAAGCGGCTTTGCGTCAGGGTTCTTAAAACTGCATGGCATAATAAGACTAGAGTTACCTTTAATTGTCGTGCCTCTCTAGATCTCTTTATAGAGACCTCATTAGTAGCATTCCCAGCATACATATCTCAAGCTAGGAACTATGCCACATAATCATTGGTCCGTTCCGACCAGGTGGTGTCTATTATTATCTGAATTCCCAAGCATCTATGCGATACCTTTCATACAATGAATAGTCAGATACAATTTATGTTTCAACTCTATTATGCTTTACATGTAGAATTGTTGTACCTCCCCAAATTGAACGAAGAATAATCCGGACGAAATTTTACCACCCCTAACATTGTAACACTGAATTTTATAAACTACAGGTTCTAAGGCTCATGACTGACATGACTGTCTTTTCATCCGTCTGATTCCCGAACAATTTCTTAGTTCCTTAGTTCATTATGTAACAGTCCCTTACGTTCATTATAACCCTCCTTACCTGAAAGTATAGGGTAGGTGTCATTCTGAGTAGTCTAGTGTTGTTACCATATCAGTTAATTAGACTGTTGATACATAAACGCTAAAGTCAAGTAATTTTAAGAAACACAGTTCCTATGTGAATGCAAAAGTAATACGTATATACAGGGATCAATATGTTTCCTCAAAAGTAACAGTCTCTCTCTGAGTAACAAATCAGCAATTGAGATATATAAGGTGCAAATATGTCTGCGTGAACAGACGTAGATTACATGGGTTTGCCTATCATACACAGACAGAAACCCTATAATATGGTCCGAGACAGGTCACTGGAATAGCAGCCGACTGGACACACACACATACCGTCCACACACACTGTCCGATGCTTCCCAAGTCATCTGCCTTCCCATAAATCTCCCTGTGGAGACTATAGATTTCACAAGCTATCCAGACAAAGAGAAGCTATCCGAATAACAAGGTAAACATCTGAGTAATTGTTCATAACCCGACAAACAATAATTGCTGGCCGCTCGTGTCTTTAAATAACCTTTAGGAAGTAAATGCTTGTGAGGGATTAATCAGCAAAGAAGAAATTTTAAATAGCTTAAAGTAAATGAAGAACAATAAGACTCCTGGCGACGACGGACTACCAACAGAATTTTATATTACATTTTTCGATTTAATTGGTAATGACCTAGAACATTCCTTTAACAGAAGCTTCACTGTCGGTTCCTTATCACCAAGTCAAAGACAAGCGGTAATTACGCTTATTGAGATGCCAGGAAGGGATAATCGCCAGTTAACTTCTTGGAGGCCAATCAGCTTGGTTAATGTGGATGCAAAGATATAAAGCAAAACGTTAGTAAAACGATTACAAAACAACCTATCAAAAATAATAGATGAGGATGAAACTGCCTTTATAAAAGACAAGAATATCTGATACAACTCGTCAAATAAATGATATAATAGATTTCTGTTATTTAGAAGATTGTAATGCAATAATGTTTGCGGTCGATTTTGCCTCTGCTTTTGACTCGAAAGATCATGTATTCCTATTTACTGTACTAGAGAAATTTGGGTTTGGAAATGATTTTATAAATTGGATAAAGTTAATGCATAATGGGTTAGAGAGCTGTGTAATGAATAATGGTTTTACTACGGGTTATCTTAAAATTGAAAAAGGCACATGACAAGGCGACCCCATTGCACCATACTTATTTTTATTGGTTTTCGAAATAATGGCAATAAAGGTGCGGCAAACAAATAAAGTGAAAGGAATATTGATAGGTAATACAGAAATAAAACAATGTCTTTTTGCAGGTCACACTACATTCTTTTTAAGAGATGTTCACTCAATGACTGAAGTAAAAAAAAATATTAGATAAATTTGCACAGGTATCATCAGTAGAAATAAATTATAATAAATGTGAAGCGGCATGGTTGGGTAGGGAAAGTCAATCCCTACAGCTTTATCGTTAAGAGACATGAAATGAGTGAATTAACATAAGGACGCGATTAAAATCATAGGAATATGGTTTACATATAATGAAACTCAATTCAAAAACTCAACTTCGATAAAGTCTACGACAAGATAAAAATCGCTTTAAATATGTGGAAATCGCAAAATTTAACAGTATTTGGAAGAAATACAGTTATAAAAACCATTGGAAGCTCACAATTAGTATATGTTATGACTTTTATGACTCCAAACCCGGAATTTATCAAGAAAGTTAAAAATATAATGGTAGATTTAATATGGTTTGGAAAAAAACCAAAGATTAAATATGGGGTGCTTGTAAGTGAAAAAGAAAATGGCGGTATTAATATGCAAGACATTAATGCAATATTGAAAGCCAAAGAATTATGTGGATGATCCGAATGAAAAAGTTATCAAATGCAAAATGTGTAGTCATACCTAATATGTATCTAAGAAATGTTGGCGGTGTAGAACAATTGAATGCCAATTTAGATTTTTTTATGTAAAAAGAAAAATAACTTAATTTTATTCACACTGTTTTAAGATTTGGGATAAAATTGCTACATTTTGGCCTACGAATCCACAGCAAATCTTACAACCCGTTTGGAATAACAAATTTGTCAAAATAGCAGGTAAATCAGTATACTCTGTTTTTTTATAACATTGGGATTAAATGTATTCATGATATATACGAACTGGATGGAGATTCTTAAAAAAATTTCGGAAATATTTCACCCTGAAAATAAACTCTATAAAAAATATCTGATATTCTGGTATTCTAAAACGCAAGTAGTACCAAAGGAGTTGAAATTAATTCTAAATTCAGAGAATATGAGTGATATTTACCTAAAAGACACTTGTAATTTATTATTGAATAATCATGTTCTAGACTTACGAAAGGTCAGTTACCGTAAAGTTTATAATATGGTTATAAATGACTATACAAATGAGCCCGCTAATAGAATTAAACTAGAGGAAAGCTTACCTCAGGTATTTTCCTGGAAAGATGCAATTGTTTATATATATAATACCACTTTGGATATGTGTTTGAGGCAATTTCAGTTTAGAATTATTCATATATTCATATATTGTCTGTGATAGTGTATACAGATGGAATATAACTGATACCATTATGTGTTCATATTGCAAAAAGGAAACAGAAACAGTCGTGCATTTATTCTGTGACTGCTACACAGCTAAATCATTTTATAGACAAATTAGTCAGTGGGCAGAACACGCTGGAATAAACATGCCTGTACTGACTCCGCCCCTTATATATACAGGATGTAACAAAGACAATGTCAATAAACGTATAATAGATTTGTTGTTATTGCTACAAAAATATGTTATTTTTAAAAATAGAGAATCGGTTAACTTTCCATCTTTTACTGTATATAAATATATATATATATATATATATATATATATATATATATATATATATATATATATAGAACAATGTTAAGAAATTGGAAAGAAGAGTGGCTGAAAAATTACAAAATGTATATTCATAAACAAAAGTAGGGTTACCTACTTAATGTTTTTAAAGAGTGAGGAATTTTGAGAATTAGCTGTAGAATGTAATTTTGAATACTATTTCATGTTTTGCATAAAATTGGAATTAGAGGGAAAACATACAACATCTTGAAATCTATGTATTCAAAGTTAAAATCTTGTGTACTGACTGAAAATGGTTTAACAGATTATTTTTCATGCACTACAGGAACTAGGCAGGGCTGCATGATCAGCCCTCTATTGTTTACATTCTTTATGAATGAATTTTATTTTATATTGCATTCTGAAGAAGAAGGTATATTTATTAGTTCAGAAACCAGATCACTTTCAATGCTTTTGTTTGCGGACGATGTTGTATGTTTCGCGGATACAGTTGGCCGGTTACAAATGCAAATTAATAAATTAGAAACTTTCTGTGACTTATATGGAATGAAAGTTAATATGAACAAAACAAAAATTCTTGTGTTTAGAAATGGTGGTGTTTTGAGAAGATCTGAAAAATGGTATTATAAAGGAAAGCCAATTGATGTAGTTAGTAGTTATAAATATTTAGGAGGAATTTTCACAAGTTTTCTAAAATGGTCAAAAATGAAAGAACACTTAGGAATTCAAGCAAATAAAGCTGTTATTATGATTAAACAATTTATAAGTAGGTATAAACATTTAACAATTGATCAATCTCTCTTTCTTTTTGATCGGATGGTGCTACCAATTTTATGCTATGGTAGTGAACTATGGGGCCATGAAAGTTGTGATGATATTGAATCAGTACAAAATAAATTTTGCAAGTATATTCTAAAGATTAATTATTCATCACCAACAGCTGCGGCACTTGGTGAATGTGGAAGACTGCCTTTGAAAATTCATTATGTATTTAGATGTATTAAGTATTGGACAAAAATATTAAAAATGACACCAAACAGATATCCCAAACAATTATATTATAAGCTATATCGTCTAGACGAACTTGGAAGGAAAACTTGGGCAACAAAAATTAAAAATCTACTTTTTTCACTTGGCTTCGGTTATATTTGGATATTTCATGACTTAGGGGATACACAACTGTTTCTGTTACAGTTGCATCAAAGGTTAAAGGATATTTATTCCCAAGAATGGTCAAACAATATTTCAAGTAACAAACGTTTAGAAACATATTCAGTGTTTAAATCATTATTAACCATGGAAATGTATTTGAAAGTTGTTATGAATATTAACTACAAGACCAGTTTAGCCAAATTAAGATGTTCCTCTCATAATCTGCAAATTGAAAAAGGTAGACATGATAAGATACACTGGACAGAGAGAAATTGTCCCTTCTGTTTAAATCATGGTGAAGCTTTAGTTGAAACAGAATATCATTTTATGATGAAGTGTCCACTAAATAATGATTTGAGAATTAAATACCTTTTTAAGCATGGGAAAATATCTTTTGTATCACTTATGACAAATAAAAACCCAGCAGTCATTAATAATTTAGCAGCTTTTGTATATCATGCTTTTAAAAGAAGAAATGATCAAATATAAGCCAGTATTTAATTTCTTTATTTATTATTTATTTATTTATTGTTGAAGTATTAAAGTAGCTTTCATAAAGAATACTTGTAAAATGTACTATAAAGTATTTTGGACAGATATCCTAACCTGTTAAATATTTGCGTATTTATAGATGTAAAGATATCTCTAAATGTGGATATATATGTGCATGCATGTGTATGTATGTGTATATATATTTGTGCATGTATATATATATTTATACGTGTATTTGTATGTGAGCATTGTTTAATTTGAAATATGGTATTCTTAAATATTAATGAATACAAATATCTTATTTCTATTTATTGTACATTGCAGTAATGACCTCTTAAACTATATTATTATATTCATTGATACTTCTGAATGCATGTATTAAGAAATTGTTTGTTTAATCAATTGTTTATTTATTACCATCATATTGTATTCGGATGGTATTATGTAATTACTTATGGAATTATGGGCCTGAGGCCTTATATTATCAGAATAAACATTCATTCATTCATTCATTCATTCATGTAATTTTGAAATGTGTATAAATATGTAGGTAAGATTATGTACATATGCATGTGTGTATGTCTATGTGTGTATATATTTGTGTGTATATATAGGTATATATAAAAATGTGTACGCGTGAATGCGTGATTCTTCTTGGATGAATATATAGGTATGTATGTTTATTTATATTTTTATTCAGATCTGGTAAATATTATGTTGATCTGACCAAACCAGTTAAATCTACAAATAACATTGTTGTTCTTATTAAATTAAATGTTTGTTTCCAATGATATTGAAAATATATTGATAGAATGAGATATACTCGACCAATACTCGGTCGGTATCCTCTCGGCAATAATACGTCTACAGGGTCCATATGCATTTGTCTTTGAAAAAGCACAAACAAGTAATGATACAAGTAATTTTAACTTTCTCTTGTTAAATCATTTTTGTTGAATCAATATTTGCATGTACTTTTCAGAAAAACTTGAGATACTGTATTCAAAATTGTATCTTGTAATACTGAAGATGTTCATGTTATAAACACAAGATTTGTAAGTTTTTTTCTTGTTCCGAGGGATGTCGATGATGAAAAAGAACGTTAAAAATAAATATCTAATGATACTGAGACATCCCCCCGAGCAAAGGAAAAGGAAAAAAAAAAGAAAAAAAACTTTAGGTTATACAGTTTATGCTTACAACTTAAATTAACCACACATGAGGTTAATCTCATCTCTAAGATGTAATACTGAAACATACACACACACACACATATATATATATATATATATATATATATATATATATATATATATACACGATCAGCTGTCTCTTAGTGACTGATAACCCCTTGTGGTTAAAGCCTCTTGTAGTTAACCACTGCCATCTCTTTCACATAACTTCATGACTATGATGGTAAGGCTTTAATAAGAATAACATTTATCATCATAATATTGTATTAATTGTATAAGAGCTGAAAAAGAAAGCAAAGTATAGCTGATTACACTCGTGATGGTGTCGATCGAGCTATTATGATGGGTAATTTTGTAAATACATCTCCTGAGTTAAATAAGAGAAAACAATAGTAATCTTTTCAAAACCTGTGTAATCTTTTATAGCATATATAGTGTGCGGGCATATGTCACCGAGTAATTTTTTCCTGTAAACAGTGGACACCCTACATTTTGTGATCCTTAGACCTTAAACTTTACCAAAAAATATGGTGCCAATTTTTCTATAGTGGTTTTGTCATTTTTTCAGGTCATATTTGATTTTAGAGCAAAAATTGAGGACCATTATATATAAATATTTCATACAGAGAGATATTTAGCAAAAAAAAACCTCAAAATGGTTAGTTAGATATATTACATCACAATAACTTAGAATATACTGCGTAAAGACGTTTATTACAATGTTAGAGAGCACCCGTAGAGCGCAAACCTCCGCCAACACATGGATCCGCATCAAGATCCATCAGACTAATCATGTAAATTAATCAGCTGTTGTTTGTCCACCAGTATATTGTTCTACAAAATTTCATTGATGAATTCATTAAAAAAAATTAATATGGAGACAACAAGGTATCCTTGGGTAGTTTGTGCAATGTACATATGGCGGACCACTTGCTGATTTCAGGCAACCTGTATCGTATACAGTATGGCTCCACTTTCCTTGGTTTAAACCAGCGACTAAATATTTGCTTCATTTATACATAACATATGAAAATGGCCCTGTTATTCTTCCATTTGATATGATTTTGTTATTGCGTCATCCTATTGTTCGATTATTACATCACCAACATCACTATCCGCTCGCTGATAGTGAAGGTATAGAAACCCGTCTCTTACGGTTAGTTCATCCAAAGTATATTTAAAGGTTCCTAAGGAATTCTAGGGAGTATAATTTGTAAAATTTAAAGGCGGATGACTAATTTTTTTTTACATATTTTGTGAAGAATAAACAACAGAAAAAAGGACAACTTTGACTGGATTTAGTGCCAGATCCTCACTAACCCAACCCAAAGTTTTAGATAAATTCTACCTAGTCCACTATTCACAGTGAAATGGAGTACATATTAAGAAGCAAAATAATAATAATAATAAATAATAATAATAATAATAATAACATTGTTCATATAACCTCAGCTCTGTGCGGGCAATAGCATATCATTTGGGAGCAATTATACCTTCTGTGGAGTAGCTATTTTCATCAGTTATTTACAGACATTTATTTACAGACATTTACAGTAGAATGAGACAGATAATCAACATAGAATGAAATGCATGTTTTGCTGCAGAATTCATTAAGGACCTTAAAAATTTAGAATTATAGAAAAGTCCTGTTGAAGGAAAAAAACTTGAAGTAAATATCAAATCATAACAAAAAAAGTGTCATCATTAGTCATAATGTTATCGAACGTGTTTACAGTTGTTCTTCTAACCCATCTTTAACCCCCCCCCCCCCCCCCCCGGTGGTCTCTTTTTTTACCTTTTTTGTTTTCTTTTATACATTTATGGGAATATGAAACCGAGGCATTCAGGTTATACCAGTACAATAACAAAAACGGACAATCTAAACCGAAAGAGTCCAATTTCTTCCTATTTGCTGAGTACCAGTATAATATCTGCAGGTTTAGTGCAATGTGTGGCTCATCTTAATTCTTGGGAAATACGGCTGACATATCAATCAAATGTCACTTTTATGGTTTTGTACGCCCGGGCTTGAGCCCTGCGAGAGAAACACTAGAAAATATTTTAGATCTGAGGGCGCGTGTACAAGAACAAGATGGTGGAAGCTCTGTCTGTCGCGGCTGTGATCACCTTTGGAGGTTCCCTCCTGTTAAATCTTATTGCTTTAGGTGCCCCTTACTGGTTCACATCTTGGATTGCGCATGGAGGCTTATGGAAGTTCTGTATCTACACACTATGCGTCAAAATAAACTCAGGTAATTATTTAGGTAGCTATACAGAAGTATTTGATCCTCAGTCGGATGATTTTAACATCCGGATGTTACAATCTAGATTTTTTAAGTATATATAAAATATCAATTACTCATTTTTTATAAAATGTGGGGTGGTCCATTTTGTTTTCTGAGACAGGTTTTCCAAAATATCCTTTAACGAAGGCAGTCAACGACCGTGCCGCTACAAATGTCTTTTCATACACTTGGAGGAACTGTAACTGTCTAGCACGACTGGTTTCTGTGGCTAAGGTGTAGTGAAAGGTCGGGAGGTGGTGAGTTCAAATCTCAGCCGAGGCGGTGAAATGTTTACGGTCCGGTCCAACCGAGGGTGAATGCTTTGCAGACTTAATTGGAAAAGCTGTCCCCCACAGCCGTGTAACTCTCACATACGAGTGCGTCACTGGGGGTTCCTCGGTGTTATGTCCCAAGTAGGGATGATTACACCCAGGACCCACAGGAGCGGTAGACACCGAGCTGGGTAACACCAGGAAACAAAAATAAAAAGATAGGAAGTGAGTGCTACCGCCCTGTCATGTAGTCCCTAACCGAAATGGAACTCTGCAGATGTATATACTTAAATAAAGAATTAGATAAGAGAGCTTAAAAAATTGAGGTTACCTTAACCATAAAAAAGTCTAACAGCAATCCTGTCTCCAGAGGATCTAATCTTGTCTCTTATTAAAAGATACCATGCAAGATTCATGGGAACGAGTCAATACGTGTCAAGAAATTTCATATTACTACTGTCGCCAGCTAACCCATTGGCGACTATAGTTGGATTGTCTCGTCTGTTTGTTTGTCTATTATCATAAATGGGCCGCAAAGGAACCCTGTTCATATCAATAGGCCGTCGTCAGCATGAAAAATTAAATTTCATTTTGATGAATAAACACTAAATATTTAAAATAAAACAAAAACGCTTATGGCGTTGTATGAAACCAGGAACCAGGTTATCTATAGGTTATAGTTCTGTTTGTGCTTTAAACATGGTTACGTCGTTTGAAAGAAAAAAATATTCAAATCACCGAGCCTGATTCTCATCTCTCGGTCAATTTTTAACCCTAGAAAGTCTTTTGCATTGTGTATTGTGATTTGACTAACAAACATTTAGTCGCACAATTGCTAGTCATATCTCGCTATGCTTACCTTTAAAACAAGAATAAGCGAGATTTCGTGAATATATTACTTCTTTTTATGCTATAGTGTTCCACTTTTCTGCATCGAGTAGCATTTGACAAGCTTTCATTGACAGGATAGAAACTCTTGTCAAATCACGCAAATAACTCGCATTAGGAACAGCTCAGTCGATCGTTGTCAATCAGGCCTATATATATATATGGCTCAATAATACACCAAAACTAGACGACCAGAGGTCGAGCGCTTGCCGGAAGTTGAAATGACAGACAGATGGACAGACAGAACATATTGTGGGTTTTCTATTATTTGAATGACCCTCGGCGTTTGCTGAGAAGTTGTGGCCTGTAAAATGACATATCAGACAAAACAACGAGGAAGCAGACAAAGCTGACCACAAAAGACGAACAGACAGACATACTGACACATCTGTGATAACAGATTACCAGACAAAAGTGCCGAAGGTAAAGAAGAGCAAAATTAGCGATAGTTTATGTAGATAAGGTTTATAATTTTGGAGATATGGCCAAAACATGATATGTTGGGGAGGTGAAGGTGCAGCGCCCCCTAGTGGATATATCCGGAAAATGAAAAATCTGTTTTGAGATATTAGTGTAACACATAAGATGTACCAGTTTTAAAAGGATTCCTGAAAAAAACTGTGGCCTGTAGAATGCTATATATGAGACGCAAGAACCAGCAAGTAGGCGTATTTGAGGACAACTGACAAACAGACAGACACACTGACAAAGTGACACAAGATTGAGACCCGATGGCATTACTAGGTCATGGAAAGGACTCAGGGAAAGAAAATAAGCCATAGTTTCTGTAATTGAGGCTTTGGGTTTTAGAGATATGGTCAATATAATGATATGTGTGTGAGGGTCATGTGCAGCGCCACCTAGCGGTTATATCCGGAAAATGAAACAAAAGTTTTGAGATATTTCTGTAAAATATAATATGCATCAGTTTTCAAATGCTTCTTTAAAAACTGTGGCCTGTAGAATGCTATATGTGAGACGCAAGAATCAGCAAGCAGCCAAATTTGAGGACAACTGACAAACAGACAGACACACTGACAAAGTGACACAAGATTGAGACCAGATGACATTATCAGTTTATGGAGAAGACTCAGAGGGAAAAAATAAGCTATAGTTTATGTAATTGAGGCTTTGGGTTTTAGAGATATGGCCAATGTAAGGATATGTGTGTGAGGGTCGTATGCAGCGCCCCCTAGCAGCCATATTCAAAAAATGAAAAAACAATTTCGAGATACTAGTGTAGAACTTATAATATGTCAGTTTCAAAAAGATTCCTGCAATAATGTGGCCTTTGGCGCAAGATGAATGAAATCTCGAAATATCTCTATTCACGAATTATTTTACGAGATACTGCAAGACTTGTAATAAAATCTTGTAGTACTAGATGAATGCTACCTGATGCAAAAAACTAGATCACTCTAGCTTTAAAACTGACAAAGTTAGAAAAATAAGATCCCTTATTTTCGAATATCATGACTTTTCCCCAAAAAATTGTAACCATGGTTACGGCAAATTTGAGTCAGCTACACACCAGATGACAGGCCTTGGAATGACGATTAAAATGAGCTATTGTTGAAGTAGATACGACTAATAGTCACAAAGATATGAAGAAAAAAACGTTTTGAGAAGTTTTGACGACCTTGACCTTGACCTTTGACCTATTTTAACCAAAAACAATAGGGCACCTAGAAATTATGTTTTCCAACATCCCTGTAAGTTTCAAGGTTATTGTGGCAAAATTGTGGCCAGGAGAGTGGTGACAAACAAACAAACAAACAGACAGACAGACTAGATGACCAGAGGTCACGCGCTTGCCGGAAATGACACTAAGTTAGACAGATGAACGAGCAGTGTCAAAGTGAAAGAAAATAATCCATAGTTTGTGAAGAAAGAACCAATATTAACAAAGTTCTAAAGAAAATAAGATTTTGATATATTTTGATCACCTTGACCTTGACCTTTGACTTATTTGAATAATAAACATAGGACTTCCAGATATCATCACGATATATGACAAGTGTAATTTACAAAACGATTCCTTCAAAACTGTGGCCAGTAGAATGCTACATGTGAGACGCAAGAACCAGGAAGCAGGCGAAATTGAGGACAACTGACAAACAGGCAAACATACTGACCCAAGATTGAGAACAGATGACTTAATCATGTTATGAAGAAACCTAAGAGGAAGATAATAAGCTATAATTTATGTAAGTGAGGTTAATAGTTTTGGAGATATGGCCAAAAAATGACATGTTGTGCAAGTTTGAGTGCACCGCCCCCTAGCGGCCAATTCTGTAAAATGAAAAGTCGGTTTCGAGATATTAGTGTAAGACATAAGATGTAATAGTTTTAAAAGGATTCTTTCAAAACTGTGGCCTGTAGAATGCTATATGTGAGACGCAAGAACCGGCAAGCAAGCGAATTTGAGGACAACTGAGAAACAGACGGACACACAGACAAAGTGACTCAAGATTGAAACCAAATGAAAACACCAGGTTTTTGGAAAGACCCAGAGGAAGAAAATAAGCTATAGTTTATGTAAATGATATTTATAATTTTGGAGATATGGCCAAAAAATGATATGTTGTGCAAGTTTGAGTGCACCGCCCCCTAGCGGCCAATTCTGGAAAATGAAAAAATTGATTTCGAGATATTAGTGTAAGACATAAGATGTAATAGTTTAAAAGGATTCTTTCAAAACTGTGTCCTGTAGAATGCTATATGTGAGACGCAAGAACCGGCAAGCAAGCGGATTTGAGGACAACTGAGAAACAGACGGACACACAGACAAAGTGACACAAGATTGAGACCAGATGACTAAACGAGTTCATGAAGAAGACTTAGAGGAAAAAAATACAATATAGTTTTTGTAATTGAGGCTTATAATTTTGGAGATATTGCCAAAACATGATATGTTGGAGAGGTTTGCACCCAGCGCCCCCTAGCGGCCGAATTAAAAAAATGAAAAATTGATTTCGAGATAATAGTGTAGGACTTAAGATATGCCAGTTTCAAAAAGATTCCTGCAAAACTGTGGCCTCCAGGGCAAGATTACTGAAATCTCGAAATATCTCGTTTGACGAGATATTATACGAGATATTGCGAGACTCTTAATAGAATCTTGTAGTACTAGGTGAATGCTACCTGAAGCAAAAAACTAGACCTCTGTAGCTTTAAAACTGACAAATTTAGAAAAATATCAGCACTTTTCCCCAAAAATGCGTTACCATGGTTACCGCAAATTGTGTCAGCTACACACCAGAAAACAGGCCATGGAATGACGATTAAAATGAGCTACTGTTGAAGTAGATACGACCAATATTAACACAGATATGAACAAAAAACCGTTTTGTATACTTTCGATGACCTTGACCTTGACATTTGACCTATAATGCCCAAAAACAATAGGCCTCCAGGACTTTTGCTTGTCTACCAGCTGTATAAGTTTGAAAGCAATTGCTGGAAAATTGTGGCCTGTAGAGAGTACACAGACAGACAGACAAACAAACAAACAAACAGACAAACAGACATCCGCGACTGACCAACCTGCTTGCAGAAATCGAAGATTTCCGGCAAGCAACAAACGGAACTGATCAACATACTTGTCGAAATCTCTGATTCCGGCAAGCAATAAACTATAACGCGACAGAAATGGCAAACCGGCCCGCAAAGAGTGCCTGTGGTCACTTATTTTATACGGCGAACGCTATAATTTTTGCAGTCACGGGAAAGCGTGTCTGTCTTTCATACTAAAACGCGTGCATGCATGCGTGATGGCATATGTATTTGTGCATGCGGGTTTTAATTTTTACAAAGTTGCTAAAATTTGTGGGGACCGTGTATGACTAAACAAAAGAGGTCATGGGCAGAAAGGCCATGAAACGCCAATTCATATGGTGTACAGTTTATGTACCTAAAATGTGTAGTTTTGGAGATATGGTTAAACAATGATAGTAGGTACGGGGTTGCAGTGCAGCGCCCCCTAGCGGTAATTTTCCAAAAACTGAACAATTGCTTTCGAGATATTAGTATACTTCGTGGTATGTATCAGTTTCAAAAGGATGCCTGCATATCTGTGGCCTATAGGGCATGTCACCGTGAAATCGCGAAATCTCATTCGACGAGAAACGGTGCGAGATTTTGCAGGGTTTTTGGTTGGATCACCGAGAACTCACCAAGGGCTACAAGATGCAAAAATTTTGACCTCTCTAGCATAAAAACTGACAGAGTTAGAAGCTGAAAACTGCATATTTTCAAAATTCAAAGGTTTTACCCCAAAAATAGAGAAATCTGGCAATAGCGCACTTTGGCACCTATGCGCAAAAACAAGCCCATGGACCCTAGTTTAAGGTGCTGTGATGGAAATGGCCTAATGTTTATTAGTTCTGGAGGTATAGCACCAAAACAAATTTTCATGTTTTTTTCATCTGCAACGCCCCCTGGCGGCCATTTCCAAAATCTGAAAAACCCGTTTCGAGATATTCTTATGTTACATAAAATATCTCAGAATCAGTAAATTTGCTGCAAATTTGAAAAATATCACGAAATTCCATGATTTCTCCCCAAAATTGCGTAACCATGGTAACAGCGAAATGAGGCAATTTTGCAGTGTTGGAAGTGGCCATGCAGTGGCAAATAAAACGGGCTACAGATTAGGTGCCTACGGCTAGTTTTGACGAAGGTATGAAGAAAAAACCGTTTTTGAGCTTTCTGGTGACCCTGACCTTGACCCTTGACCGATCATGACCAAAAACAATAGGCTCCGAGAAGAACCGATTATACACTCTATCTATAAGTTTCAGGACGATTGGTGCAAAATTGTGGCCTGTAGAGCGGGGACATACAGACAAACAAACAAACGGAACTGATCAACATACTTGTCGAAATCTCTGATTCCGGCAAGCAATAAACTATAACGCGACAGAAATGGCAAACCGGCCCGCAAAGAGTGCCTGTGGTCACTTATTTTATACGGCGAACGCTATAATTTTTGCAGTCACGGGAAAGCGTGTCTGTCTTTCATACTAAAACGCGTGCATGCATGCGTGATGGCATATGTATTTGTGCATGCGGGTTTTAATTTTTACAAAGTTGCTAAAATTTGTGGGGACCGTGTATGACTAAACAAAAGAGGTCATGGGCAGAAAGGCCCTGAAACGCCAATTCATATGGTGTACAGTTTATGTACCTAAAATGTGTAGTTTTGGAGATATGGTTAAACAATGATAGTAGGTACGGGGTTGCAGTGCAGCGCCCCCTAGCGGTAATTTTCCAAAAACTGAACAATTGCTTTCGAGATATTAGTATACTTCGTGGTATGTATCAGTTTCAAAAGGATGCCTGCATATCTGTGGCCTATAGGGCATGTCACCGTGAAATCGCGAAATCTCATTCGACGAGAAACGGTGCGAGATTTTGCAGGGTTTTTGGTTGGATCACCGAGAACTCACCAAGGGCTACAAGATGCAAAAATTTTGACCTCTCTAGCATAAAAACTGACAGAGTTAGAAGCTGAAAACTGCATATTTTCAAAATTCAAAGGTTTTACCCCAAAAATAGAGAAATCTGGCAATAGCGCACTTTGGCACCTATGCGCAAAAACAAGCCCATGGACCCTAGTTTAAGGTGCTGTGATGGAAATGGCCTAATGTTTATTAGTTCTGGAGGTATAGCACCAAAACAAATTTTCATGTTTTTTTCATCTGCAACGCCCCCTGGCGGCCATTTCCAAAATCTGAAAAACCCGTTTCGAGATATTCTTATGTTACATAAAATATCTCAGAATCAGTAAATTTGCTGCAAATTTGAAAAATATCACGAAATTCCATGATTTCTCCCCAAAATTGCGTAACCATGGTAACAGCGAAATGAGGCAATTTTGCAGTGTTGGAAGTGGCCATGCAGTGGCAAATAAAACGGGCTACAGATTAGGTGCCTACGGCTAGTTTTGACGAAGGTATGAAGAAAAAACCGTTTTTGAGCTTTCTGGTGACCCTGACCTTGACCCTTGACCGATCATGACCAAAAACAATAGGCTCCGAGAAGAACCGATTATACACTCTATCTATAAGTTTCAGGACGATTGGTGCAAAATTGTGGCCTGTAGAGCGGGGACATACAGACAAACAAACAAACGGAACTGATCAACATACTTGTCGAAATCTCTGATTCCGGCAAGCAATAAACTATAACGCGACAGAAATGGCAAACCGGCCCGCAAAGAGTGCCTGTGGTCACTTATTTTATACGGCGAACGCTATAATTTTTGCAGTCACGGGAAAGCGTGTCTGTCTTTCATACTAAAACGCGTGCATGCATGCGTGATGGCATATGTATTTCTGCATGCGGGTTTTAATTTTTACAAAGTTGCTAAAATTTGTGGGGACCGTGTATGACTAAACAAAAGAGGTCATGGGCAGAAAGGCCCTGAAACGCCAATTCATATGGTGTACAGTTTATGTACCTAAAATGTGTAGTTTTGGAGATATGGTTAAACAATGATAGTAGGTACGGGGTTGCAGTGCAGCGCCCCCTAGCGGTAATTTTCCAAAAACTGAACAATTGCTTTCGAGATATTAGTATACTTCGTGGTATGTATCAGTTTCAAAAGGATGCCTGCATATCTGTGGCCTATAGGGCATGTCACCGTGAAATCGCGAAATCTCATTCGACGAGAAACGGTGCGAGATTTTGCAGGGTTTTTGGTTGGATCACCGAGAACTCACCAAGGGCTACAAGATGCAAAAATTTTGACCTCTCTAGCATAAAAACTGACAGAGTTAGAAGCTGAAAACTGCATATTTTCAAAATTCAAAGGTTTTACCCCAAAAATAGAGAAATCTGGCAATAGCGCACTTTGGCACCTATGCGCAAAAACAAGCCCATGGACCCTAGTTTAAGGTGCTGTGATGGAAATGGCCTAATGTTTATTAGTTCTGGAGGTATAGCACCAAAACAAATTTTCATGTTTTTTTCATCTGCAACGCCCCCTGGCGGCCATTTCCAAAATCTGAAAAACCCGTTTCGAGATATTCTTATGTTACATAAAATATCTCAGAATCAGTAAATTTGCTGCAAATTTGAAAAATATCACGAAATTCCATGATTTCTCCCCAAAATTGCGTAACCATGGTAACAGCGAAATGAGGCAATTTTGCAGTGTTGGAAGTGGCCATGCAGTGGCAAATAAAACGGGCTACAGATTAGGTGCCTACGGCTAGTTTTGACGAAGGTATGAAGAAAAAACCGTTTTTGAGCTTTCTGGTGACCCTGACCTTGACCCTTGACCGATCATGACCAAAAACAATAGGCTCCGAGAAGAACCGATTATACACTCTATCTATAAGTTTCAGGACGATTGGTGCAAAATTGTGGCCTGTAGAGCGGGGACATACAGACAAACAAACAAACGGAACTGATCAACATACTTGTCGAAATCTCTGATTCCGGCAAGCAATAAACTATAACGCGACAGAAATGGCAAACCGGCCCGCAAAGAGTGCCTGTGGTCACTTATTTTATACGGCGAACGCTATAATTTTTGCAGTCACGGGAAAGCGTGTCTGTCTTTCATACTAAAACGCGTGCATGCATGCGTGATGGCATATGTATTTCTGCATGCGGGTTTAAATTTTTTACAAAGTTGCTAAAATTTGTGGGGACCGTGTATGACTAAACAAAAGAGGTCATGGGCAGAAAGGCCCTGAAACGCCAATTCATATGGTGTACAGTTTATGTACCTAAAATGTGTAGTTTTGGAGATATGGTTAAACAATGATAGTAGGTACGGGGTTGCAGTGCAGCGCCCCCTAGTGGTAATTTTCCAAAAACTGAACAATTGCTTTCGAGATATTAGTGTATGACGTAACATGTATCAGTTTCAAAAGGATGCCTGCATATCTGTGGCCTATAGGGCATGTCACCGTGAAATCGCGAAATCTCATTCCACGAGAAACGGTGCGAGATTTTGCAAGATTTTTGGTTGGATCACCGAGAACTCACCAAGGGCTACAAGGTGCAAAAATTTTGACCCTTCTAGCATAAAAACTGACAGAGTTGGAAGCTGAAAACTGCATATTTTCAAAATTCAAAGGATTTACCCCAAAAATAGAGAAATCTGGCAATAGCGCACTTTGGCACCTATGCGCAAAAATAAGCCCATGGACCCTAGTTTAAGGTGCTGTGATGGAAATGGCCCAATGTTTAATAGTTCTGGAGGTATAGCACCTAAACAAATTTTCATGTTTTTTCATCTGCAACGCCCCCTGGCGGCCATTTCCAAAATCTGAAAAACCCGTTTCGAGATATTCTTATGTTACATAAAATATCTCAGAATCAGTAAAATTGCTGCAAATTTGAAAAATATCACAAAATTCCATGATTTCTCCCCAAAATTGCGTAACCATGGTAACAGCGAAATGAGGCAATTTTGCAGTGTTGGAAGTGGCCATGCAGTGGCAAATAAAACGGGCTACAGATTAGGTGCCTACGGCTATTTTTGACGAAGGTATGAAGAAAAAACCGTTTTTGAGCTTTTTGGTGACCCTGACCTTGACCCTTGACCGATCATGACCAAAAACAATAGGCTCCGAGAAGAACCGATTATACACTCTATCTATAAGTTTCAGGACGATTGGTGCAAAATTGTGGCCTGTAGAGCGGGGACATACAGACAAACAAACAAACGGAACTGATCAACATACTTGTCGAAATCTCTGATTCCGGCAAGCAACAAACAGACATACGCAACTGACCAATATGCTTGCCGAAATCTTTGATTCCGGCAAGCAATAAATGTGGTATCTTTCGCAGGAAATCCACCGTGTTTCCGTAATTGCTGTAAGTTTTCACAAATTATACATTGAGAATCGATAAGAAGCTATATAATAGTGGCTTGAAAATACCCATGTTCCTACAGAAGAACTTTTCACTCTTTCATAGATGCTATAGCGTCCACCAAGAGCCGACCTTCTGGCGAGCACTTAAACCCCATGCAAAAAAAAGAAATATCTTAATCGGTGTTCTCTTATCGCTTAGAAGGTAGGTCCTGTATGGACGGACACGTAAAAAACATAGTTTTGCTGATACACAGAGCACAACAAATTTGCAGTGACCCGGCCTTGACAAGGCCTTGCCAGATTATCCCCATTACGGCTCCATAAATATATATCCAAGGCTAGGTGTCAACGGATTCGGCAGAGTGTCGGAACCCATCACTTTTAAAGATTTGGTTATCTGGAGGGGTATATCATTTGATAAGTCTCCAATTATCTCGTCCTGTTCGAACTGAAATATGCATGCCTTTGAACAGCCATGCTTGGTTTGCATTCTTATTGTATAGAACATTATTGTGTGATTTATGTTGACCACTACCTTACAAAGTGGTTACTCACTTAACATAGTAAACGAATGGACTAGGGTAAAGGTAAATGATTATTTAATATTGAGGAAATAATCAAATTATTAAGCTGAAGTAATTTTTAAGTGAGACTGACGACAACAGAGAATTTGTCCTATTTTTAACTTTTGACAAAATTAGCCGGTTTATGTGAACAGTGTGTCTTGTCAATTTGGCAATTTGGTAATTCTTTCTTAGATAAATATTTAACACCCTATTTCAGACTGGATGAAAGTGACCCAGTCCATGATGATCCTAGCCATGCTGAGCGTGGCGGTCGCCATCTTGGTTGCCTTCCTGTACATGCTAAAAGGAAACTTCATATGCAAAGCCTGCGCCAAGATCATGGCTGGAACAGCCTTCGCGTCGGGTCAGTCAGCACGCCTCTCTCTCACTTTCTCTCTCTCTCTCTCTCTCTCTCTCTCTCTCTCTCTCCTTGTGTGCGACTGTGAAATATTTTTAAATAACCACAAACCGATCGATCAAGAGAAACTAACCTTCGTGAATAACCATTCTGAAGTATATCAAAATGATATCAATTTTTCATACAAGTATTCAACAGAAAAGAGCGCAACTGGGGAAGTATAATTGAGAAGAATTATGTGGGAGCCTGGCATATTGCCTGTATGGTTAACAACAAAGCTGATGACCTGACAAATTATTGTCAATATTAATTGATACATTGATATTGCTCAGCATGGGTTACACAAATGTAAAACACACCACATTAAAACCATTATTTAGCGTAAACATTGCTTATTGCTGCACCAGCTCTTCCTTTTACATGTAAGGGCGTTATTGGTTACAATTACAGACCTAATATACCCATGCAGTATTTGCATCTTTGTCAACTTTGTGAAATTCCTACCTTGATAACATTTCTAGGCTTGAATCAACTAGTGTTATAAGACTAACTGTGGAATAGGCCAAAGGTGGTCTTAATTCCCAGGTGGTCTTATTAGACTGGTCCGTTATAACCAATGTCAAAGCCTTCGGTTCACTGAAAGGTGGTCTTATTAGACAGGTGGTTTTTCAGACAGCTTCTGCTCTTTATGTTAAATGTAAGTTCATCTTGAATGAGAGGGGCCTTGATGTGCGTTTTATTTTCACATAAGGTTTTACACAGGAGAGCGGCCAAAATTATCAATGTGTATGAATCGTAGTTTAAATGAATAAAAAACGAGTTATATTTATTCATGGCAAAAAAACTTCATGATGTACTGCCTATCGACTTTCTAATAATCATATAAAAATGAAAGTAATTAGAGGCATGCAGGGATTCAAGAAAACTAGCAAATAAACATAGAATATTAAATAGCTTCGTGCATATGTTTCAATTGAAATGAATTATTTTGTATCGTAAGTACAGAATAAAATTCAAATCTCAAATATATTTTGAGGACTCCACATATGTCTGAGGTTTGCAAGGTCGGAACACATTCAGCTTTGTCCATTCAGGTTTGTTCATTTATGAAAAGATGAAAATCGAACAGTATACTGGCACCTGAGGTTATTTTTTTCTGGATTTACACATCATGTACCTGATGAACAGTTAGAAAGAATGAGCACAGGTAGTCAAAACATTAGGTAGTCATAACACAGAAGGGCTTAATAAATTAAGATCGGTCGATTGTGATATGAGGCCAGTTCCTATACATTTATCGCCCAGGCCGATCAGCCACGCGGAGCGCCTGTCTAAATCTGAAGTTCTGAGTCCCTCTTTGTTTTTTTTTAAATACCCGTGCAGTCCTTAGAGCACCTATTTGCAGGTGACTAAATAAGCACTGGGGCCGGAAGAGGTGGCCATTAATTTAAATCGAGGGGTGGACACAATTTTAGTTCGCAATCATTTAATTTCCAGTTTCCTTGTTTTGACCATGTGCCCTTTAACCTCATCGACGCATACATTTGTAATCTGGGTTACATTTTTATTTTCAGCTTTGTTTGGCGTGATCGCTATCAGCTTGTACGGTTACAAGATGGCCGACTCGACCTTTGGCTGGGCGTATTGGATGGCACTGGCTCATGTGTTACTCAGTCTTGTCGGCGCCGGCATGGCAGTACATCTTTGCAAACGGAACAACTAATGTCACTGAGAAATAACTTACGTGATCATACAACAAACTGATGTGACTTTGTTGTAAACTCGGCATCTGCATGTGACGCCACCTGTCGTACTTTTCAGTAATTACTTTTGTATAACCCATGCTGAGACAATTTTTAAAATATATATGGCATAACTAGTTTACCTTCGTGAAACTTATACGCCGGTTACTTTGTAACTTTCGAATTGAATAAAGCAACGCAAACTGCATTTGCAATAACTGATTTTACAATGTAACAAAAATTAAAAACATATTCAACAATAATACCTCCGATGTGACGATTTAAAATATTCTCTTACTATAACTGATTTCAATATATAAGTAGTAATGTGATCATAAACAGATGCGAGTTCTATTGAAATACCTCCAAAAAATGATCATGTATACCGTTGTTAGCCACTTTAAGGCATTAGCTGCTGTATATGTACAGTTTTTTAGAATTTCAAAGTATGACCGCAAATAATAAAGATACACATTAATCAGCCGTGAGTGGATCAATTCCTTCATTAAGGGTTATAAAACGTACACACTGTCGTCTGTTTAATCTTAAATCAGACATTCCCTCACTTGATTATGTATATACAAATAAAACATACAAGTTCTATCACTCTCTGTTACAATCTGATAATATTCTTGTTCGCAGTATTGCGAAGCGCTGTACCATATACTGTCCATATCTAACATGGGTTACGCTCTTTGACAATAATAATGTCTGTGCTGCAAAGGAATAGTAAAAGGCATGCATATGAGTTAGATGCCATGCATACTTGCAGAAGTCTGCAAATATCTAATAAAATGCCGGGAGGTAATTAGTAGCTGTCTCTCATGTCTAGTGAGTGGTCTGTTCTTTTGGATTATATTCATACCACATAGGATAGTTTCTATTGTATTGTTTCTTTTTTTTTGTTTTTTTTTTAATGAATATACATGCATATGACCTTATATGTATTGTATACATTGAATAATAAACTATCTATAATTGAATAATAATCTATCTATCAGTATGTCTATGTCTGTGTGGCAACTGCTGATGACAGTTTCTGACTATACATCTTCATACTGCAAAATATGTGGTATAGATGGAACCAAGGTCTTTGTAAGCTTGGCTGCTACAGACTTGATATTATGAAGGTGTCGGCAGTATAATATCTTTAACAAGGTATACTTGTTACTACGTTACAGATGTCGTAACAAATATGGCTGAACAATAACCAACACGCGCTCTGAGAATTGCATGCGCATTGCTTCCGGTGGGAGATCATTATCACTACAGACCGGATACAGGGACGGATCCAGGAGGGATATTTATACCCTCCATCGATTCAGTGGCAGAAATTACCGTTTTGCAATGATTTTCCTGATTTTTAGGCCAAACCCATGAACCATACAGCTATTGCTATTGATACTGGACCTGACATGTGGAATTAGTCTCTCGGTATAAACGGACAACCTAACCATTCCCAAAATTTTGTATCCGCGCCTGCGAGGTACTAGTTTTATCAATAATGTATTTCATGTTTATATCATCAATGACTGTACATTGGTAGACTTTGATTTTGACAAGCGGTCACCGGTAAATTTCGAAGCACATGCTTGATCTACCATTTGTTACCCACAAGTGTTATATACGAAGTTTCCAATATTTACAAACGAACACGTAAACAGTCAATGGCAGTGAAGTCCCGGGACCATGGCCAAATCATCGATATTAAATAAATGCTAGCTAGCATTATGTGCTTGTTACAATCTCCATGCATAACAAATAGTACCAAAGAGAACGAAAATGCAAGTATGACGAGCGAATAGTGCAGTAGAAGGTACATTTATTATTCCACAGGATTCACATGTTTTCACTCTGGTTGTCAAGACAAGGTATCAGAAGCACGAAGCTCTTCAGCGTCCTTGGTCCTGCTTGCCTTTGGCCTTAGTGAAGCTCTATCCCTCCGTCCTGTATCAAAGAGTTGCCAAACGAAAGGTCAAGGTAACCGGTTCAAACAAGAGGATTTTTACATTTACTTCATTTCTGACTTTTACTTTGTAATTTAACCAATTATGGCTGGCCAAGTCCATGTACTTAAGCCTATCTGTAAAGTACAATTATTTTGATATATTATTGATAATTTTGCCGTTGTTTACATTATATTCCTTTCTGTCCTCAGTGGCGGATCCAGAGGGGTAGCTTTGGGGGCTGAAGCCCCCCCCCCCCCCCCCCAAACTGAAACATTGTTATCATTTTTTATCAGAGAAGATTTTCTTTACATTTTCTTTACATCCAGTTGCCGTCATACAAATTTCACCCTTTCAACTGAAAAACCAAAAAGTTGAAAACCCAAGGAATCGTTAGGAGAAACGCATGTTGACACCAGTATCAGGCATCTTTTTTATTCTCCCGCCGTTAGGAGAGAGGACTACTAAAATGGTCCGCGTCTGTCAGTCCTTCAATCCGTTCGTCCGTCCCGCATCATCACTGATGCCACACTTTCATAGTTAAACATATGGCCGGGGACCATTGTGGCCCAAGGTCCTTGTTGTATTTTTAAATTATTAGTTGGTCATTTTCCAACATTGGTTATAGACGTTAAAAATTTTGATCTATATGATCTATCAACCGTGACTCCCTCAAGCATTTCTCATGGGATATTCCAGCTGTCCTTGGGCTTGGACATCTTGCTTGTGAACATGATTAAGCGTTAAAATAAAAAGCAAGCCTTATTCACCTGTCTTTATCCTAGGAATAAAGTAATGCATTTTAAATTTCAGACGTATATATCATAGAGATCTGACGTTTGAACGCATTAAAGTAAAAATTATAGACTAATGAAGCAACTGCACACGTGGAAAAGTAGTTCAAGCTATACCAGTTATTAAAATTAAACGCTGGTGAGTAATGCCTTAAATATGTAGTTAGAAAATAATATTCAATCATGAGTTATTCGTTTGCCTTTTTCAATGATGTTTAATGCAACTAAAAATGTTTATATGTATAGTTGTGTCTTTATTTTATGACTGATCAATTATTTGAGATTAAATAATGAAGAAAATGTTTACATCGTTGGGCCCTTGTGCTCACACCTCATGTTCATCTCTATACGATACATAAAAAAGAGATTATTAATACATGTATACCCGAGACTTATTTTTATTTGTAAATCGGTTGATAGAAAAAAATAATGTCCAGATCATTTATTCTTTTACTATGAATTCCCCATTCATATTGCTTGCTCCAGTGAAGTTTTTATTTGCTTTTTTTTATTTGAGTTAATTATTCCTCTACGAAGCAAGGTTTTCATGTAATTATCGACGTTGGTTGATTCGTCTGTTAGCAGCTGTACTCAACAGTTATAGACGGACTTATGAGGTTAGCCAGAAAAAAAATCAATGTTTACCTGGATCACAATAATATCTTACAAATATATTTATTAAAAGACCGTCTTTAATTTTGGTTTTAGGGGAACCTTTAATTGGATATAAATTTCTGAAAGGGGCGAGCAGACCGGTTATGCAAAAATCAAGTTGGTTAACTTGCCCCACATTTCTCTTGAATTTATATAATTCTCGCTATAAACTGTAAAATCACAAAATATAAAACACATAAAATGAATTGTCTGACTTTAAAGTCTGCATTTACGTATAGTCTCAACTTCGTTAATGAGTTTCCAGTTGTATACTATGTCTCCGGAAAATATTATGTTGTACATCTGTTACAATTTCATTTACAACAATTTCACAATTTACAAATTGTCAAATCGTATATGAAGTGGGAAAATGCAAAAGGTATATTTTGTTATCTATAGCCTAGGAGTTGTGTTTTGTTAGTTTCCAGTCTGCAATTTATTTAATGTTAGACCGAAACTACGACTACATGTTTGCCAGAGATTGAATGTGGCACTGGCCATTCGGTACCTCTTTCTCTCATCCATCAATTACAGTTGATTTTTTTAAAAATAATTATTTTGAAGTTTATGAACAGAAAAAGGGCAGTTTTTAGTTTTTTAAACGGCAAAGAATTCAGTTTTTTACATAGGTACAAAGTGACTTAAATTCAAATAACGTATCCAACGATTGACCGATTATAACCTTTTGAAATATATATATATATATATATATATATATATAATAAGATAAATGTCTATGGCAAGTACCTGCGCCAATATATATATTATGGAAAGTATCTACTAGCCCCCCCCCCCCCCCCCCCCACTTGCAAAATCCTGGAACCGCCCCTGGTCCTTGTTGATTAAGAAAAAGTAAAACATGGAACGTTCGCCTCTGTGTCACATGATCTCCCCACGTATCTATTCACTGTTCAAAAACTCTCTTCATCCACACTTTAAGACTCTTCTGGTCGGCTTTGCCTGTGAGGAAGTTGTAATACATTGAAGGAGGTAATATATGGCATATAATGGCCTAGATGATATTCCATGGTTCATTACACATTACAGAAAGGGCAAGTGCTGCAGATAACGGCAATTATATTGACTGATATTAAAAGTCAAATACATCTATTACGGTGCCAATGTAAATACATTTGCTGCGGAGAATTTCCGACTTCAGACTTTTCATAATTATCCATAACAATTTTCTACTTTTATAATTTATTTCCTTCACAAAGATATAAAACATGTCTGATTTGTTAGAAGCTGTCGGCTCTTGCTTTGGTTGTGTTCATACAGCCACATTAAAATAAGGTCAAATTAATCGTCTTTCCAACATGACTTTTTTCATGCCTCTTTCAGTAAAATACCATTAGATTCTTTCTCAACAGAATCATAAATTAACCAGAGGTTAGGGACCGTAAAGTTCCTTTGTTAGGGCCCCACGATTCCAAGTTCTAAAGATGGCAGCCCCATGGCCATATTGGATGTCAGATTGGTCTGAAATTTATCACCGCAAATAATATATCAGCGCCAGAAATTTTCAGGAAATTCATCACACTATCTACAACGTTATTACGAAAGGTTTTGTTATATTTGCCTAGCAGCCACATTGTTTTTAACGGGAGTCTGAAATTTGAAAGCAAACATCCCCTCATGGCTGTCAATATTCTATTAAATATTATATTTAAGAATAAGAATATTTAAGAATATATTAAAGAAAATCAGTGATTGTATTTTGGATACTGGATATTAGGAAGGTCTGTAATTCGAGAGGGCTGGAGCCCTCATAGGCACCAATCATCCAAAATGAATTTAAGAAACACCAAATATGTTAGCTTTTACATAATGTACATGAAAGAAGATCAATAATTGTGATGTAGCGGCCCTGTTTTTTGCTTGCCGGAAATCTTCGATTTCGGCAAGCATGTTCGTCAGTTGCGTATGTTTTGTTTGTTGCTTGCCGGAAATCTTCGATTTTCGCAAGCTGGTTGGTCAGTCGCGGATGTCTGTCTGTTTGTCTGTTTGTCTGTCATCTCTCTACAGGTCTCAATTTTGCACCAATCACTTCAAACTTACACACTTTATAGATAATCAGAAATGCAAGAAGCCTATTGTTTTTGGTCAATATAGGTCAAAGGTCAAGGTCAAGGTCATCAAAACTTCTCAAAACGGTGTTTTCTTCATATCTTTGTCACTATTAGTCGTATCTTCTTCAAACATAGCTCATTTTAAACGTCATTCCAAGGCCAGTCATCTGGTGTGTAGCTGACTCAAATTTGCCGTAACCATGGTTATGAATTTTTGGGAAAAAGTCATGATATTCGAAAATAAGGGGCCTTATTTTTCTAACTTTGGCAGTTTTACAGCTAGAGAGGTCTAGTTTTTTGCATCAGGTAGCATTTAACAAGAACTGCAAGATTTTATTAAGGTCTCGCGATATCTCGTATAATATCTCGTCAAACGAGATATTTCGAGATTTCAGTAATCTTGCCCTGGAGGTCACAGTTTTGCAGGAATCTTTTTGAAACTGACATAGCGTAAGTCCTACACTATTATCTCGAAACAGTTTTTCCATTTTTTGAATGCAGCCGCTAGGTGGCGCTGTATCCAAACCTCCCCAACATATCATGTTTTGGCGATATCTCCAAAACTGTGAGCCTCAATTACATAAACTATAGCTTATTTTCTTCCCCTGAGTCTTTTCTAAATCCTGGTGGAGTCATTTTGACTCAATCTTGAGTCACTTTGTCAGTGTGTCCGTCTGTTTCTCAGTTTTCATCAAACTCGCTTGCTTACCGGTTATGGCGTCTCACATATAGCATTCTACAGCTTACAGTTTTGAAAGAATCCTTTTAAAACTATTACATCTTATGTCTTACACTAATATCTCGAAACGGATTTTTCCTTTTCCAGAATTGGCCGCTAGGGGGCAGTGCACTCAAACTTGCACAACATATCATTTTTTGGCCATATCTCCAAAACTATAAACCTCATTTACATAAACTATAGCTTATTTTCTTCCTCTGGGTCTTTCCAAAAACCTGGTGTATTCATTTGGTCTCAATCTTGAGTCACTTTGTCTGTGTGTCCGTCTGTTTCTCAGTTGTCCTCAAATTCGCCTGCTTGCCGGTTCTTGCGTCTCACATATATCATTCTACAGGCCACAGTTTTGAAAGAATCCTTTTAAAACTATTACATCTTATGTCTTACACTAAAATCTGGAAACGAATTTTTCATTTTCCAGATAAGGCCGCTAGGGGGCCGGTGCACTCAAACTTCCACAACATATCATTTTTTGGCCATATCTCCAAAAGTATAAACCTCATTTACATAAACTATAGCTTATTATCTTCCTCTGAGGTTTCTCCATCACATGATTAAGTCAACTGGTCTCAATCTTGGGTCAGTTTGTCAGTATGTTTGTCTGTTTGTCAGTTGTCCTCAATTTCGCCTGCTTCCAGGTGCTTGCGTCTCACATGTAGCATTCTACTGGACAGTTTTGAAGGAATCGTTTTGTAAATTACACTTGTCATATATCATGATGATATCTGGAAGTCCTATGTTTATTATTCAAATAAGTCAAAGGTCAAGGACAAGGTGATCAAAATATATCAAAATCTTATTTTCTTTATAACTTTGTTAATATTGGTTCTTTCTTCACAAACTATGGATTATTTTCTTTCACTTTTATACTGCTCGTTCATCTGACTAACTTTACATCATTTCCGGCAAGCGCGTGACCTCAGGTCATCTAGTTTGTTTGTCACGACTCTCCAGGCCATACTTTTGCATCAATCAACTTGAAACTTACAGGCTTGATTGACAAACCGATTTCTAGGTGCCCTTTTGTTTTTGGTCAACATTGCTCCAAGGTCAAGGGTCAAGGTCACGACGATATGGTTAACGGTTTTTGCACTATAACTTCGCCATAAATAGGCTTATCCACTTCTACAATAGCTCATTTTTTTCGTCATTATCTGGCCTTTCTTTTGACATGTAGCTTACTTAAATTTGCCGTTACCATGGTTACATTTTTTGGGTAGAAATCATGGAATTTCATGATATTTTTCAAATTTGCAGCAATCGCCCTGATTCTGAGATATTTTATGTAACATAAGAATATCTCGAAATTGTTTTTTCAGATTTTGGAATAGCCGCCACTGGGCGTTGCAGATGAAAAAACATGAAAATTTGTTTTGGTGCTATACCTCCACAACTATTAAACATTGGGCCATTTCCATCACAGCACCTTAAACTAGAGTCCATGGGCTTATTTTTGCGCATAGGTGAAAAAGTGCGCTATTGCCAGATTTCTCTATTTTTGGGGTAAAACTTTTGAATTTTGAAAATATGCAGTTTTGAGCTTCTAACTCTGTCAGTTTTTTATGCTAAGGAGGTCAATTCTTTTGCAACTTGAAGCCATTGGTGAGTTCTTGGTGATCCAATAAAAAATCTCGCCAAATCTCGCACCGTTTCTCGCCGAATGAGATTTTCGCGGTTTCAATGAAAGGTGCCCTAGGGGCCACAGAATTGCAGGAATCGTTTTGAAACTGATACCTGTTATGTTACAATTTTTCACCTTTGGGAAAATGACCGCTAGGGGGCGCTCCACTGCAACCCCATACCTAGTATAATTGTTTAGCAATATCTCCAAAACTAAACATTTAAGATACATAAGCTGTACACCATATGAATGGGCATTTCATGGCCTTTCTGCCCATGGCCTCTTTTGTTTAATAATGCACGGTCCCCACACGTTTTAGCAACTTTGTTGAATAAGTAATAATAAGAATACGATCATTACACTGTTTATTTCAACAATACACAAGATAAATAATATTCATTGACAATATATAATAATATACGAAGTGTTAACTTTCAATAGTTATAGTTAAAGTAAAATTCATACTTACTTTATTACAGATTAAAGGATATTATTCTATTGTAAATAATATCTGGATGTATCGCATGCAGTGTCTTTTTTTTACTAAAAACAAATACAACATTTATCTCACAAATTCACCATAAGATTTTATTGACAGTCCTCATTGTCATATATACAATATACTTAAATTATTACATACGGAACATGAAAGTTAAAAGGAAGATTTAAAAAAAGTATTGCCATAGGCCTATGAAACTTGGACTTGGAGAGCGGCACATTTTATTTTACCCTCCAAGAGAAGCCAAGAAAGGATTACTGGCAGAACAGTGGGATTTGGGCCGCTCATACAGGTCTTACCCACCAGTATATAGTATATGTCTTATACATGTACATAAATGACCTGTGTGGCGGTTTTGACCCCACCATACTTGGGTTTTGTTACTTAAATGATATTATTTTGTCATTTCATATATATATATATATATATACATATATATATATATAAACATATATAAACACACATATATATATATATATATATATAAACATATATACATATATATATACATATATATATATATAAACATATATAAACACACACATATATATATATATATAAACATATATATATATATATACATATATATATATATATATATATGGACTGGTCAAACCACATCTTTTAACAAAATAAAAAAGATTTAGGACTCTCATAGATAATATCCGTATCATACATGCATTTAATTTTTTTTTTTCTTCTTGTGTATAAACAGGGTGGTTCCTATTTAAAATATCAATATACATACAGACAATCTTTAAAAATGATTTCAATTTCTGTTACACGCCTGTTTTATTCAATAATTCACTCAGTATATTCAATTTAAGTTAACATACTTGATATATATGATTAACCATTTTGTGATGTTCACACGTCATCTGTGATTTAATTGCCCATATTTACAAGAAACTGTAAAATAAATGTCCCTCGGTGCCATTGTTTTGGCCATGATCTGTGAAAGGTCAAGGTCACAAAAGCCCCAAAAATAATTTTTTTTTTCTCCCTCATATCATTGTTAATTTAAGTCGTATCTACTTCAACCCTAGCTCATTTTCATTGTCATTCCCAGGCCTTTCTTTTGGTGTGTAGATGCCTCAAATTTGCTGTAACCTTAATTACGCATTTTTGGGGGAAATTCATAATGGGGTCTTATTTTTCTAACTTTGAGAGTTTTAAAGCTAGAGAGGTCTAGTTTTTTTTTTGCATCAGGTAACATACAAGAAGTGTTATTTGATTATATTACAAGTCTTGCAATATCTCGTACAACATCATGTCAAACAAGAAATTTCGAGATATCGCTTAGTAATAGCATGAGTCTACAAGTAAGCAGGAATCATTTTGAAACTGATATATCTTATATCTTACAGTATTATCCCAAAGCAGTTTTTCATTTTCCGGATATGGCCGCTAGGGGGCGCTTGATGCGAACCTCCCGAACATATCATGTTTTAGCCATATCTCAGAAATAATAAGCCTCAATAACATAAACTATAGCTTATTTTTTTCGTCTGAGTATTCTCCATAACCAGGTAAAGTCCTCTGGTGTCAATCTTGTGTCATTTTGTCAGTATGTCTGTCTGTTTGTCAGTTAAGCTGTCTCTGCTTTCATGTTTTTATTTGAGATATATGTCGTTCAACAGGCCACAGAATCCGAGAAATCACTCTAAAAGTAACTAAAAAATATAGAAAACCGACAGTTTGATCTTTCTGTCCGTCTGTCTATCATTTTAAAATTCCGGCAAGCGTTCGACCTTTGGTCGTCTAGTTTTTTTTTTATGAGTCTGTAATTTAATAGGGCTGGAGCATTCTTAGGCAACAATTATCTCTGTGAAGTTTGAGAATGAACAAACATATTTTCCTTTAGTGCCAAACGTAAAATCTCCGATTATGAGCTTGGACCGGAGCCTTGATGAACACCAACGTCCCTGTGAATTTGAGAAATTCAAGCATATTCTGTTTGAGATATTGCACGAAAGAAAATCAGTCGCTTGGCGGCACATTTGATTTCAAGCAGGTCTGCATTTCAATAGGTCTGAACCCCTCATAGGCACCAATCATCCCTGTGAATTTCAGAAAGAGCAAGCAAATTTTCATTTAGATATTGTACACGAACGAAATCAAAATGAGCTCTGACGGCCATAATTTTGCATTCGGATAGGTCTGTAATCCGATAAGTCTGGAGCCCTCATAGACACCAATAATCCCTCTGAATTTGAGAGAGGTCGAATGTTTTCTATTTGAGATAATGCGAGCGAAATGGACGCCGTGACGGACGGACGGACGGATGGATGGAAGAAGGGACAAGGCGATCACTATGGGGCATATCTTTTTAGGCTATAGCAAGCCACGCTATCTAAATGGCTTCTAATGTAAGGTTTTAATGTCCCCAAATGGTCGCCATGTTCCTAACAACGTGTGATAACGTATGTCTGTTAGAATGACGGCCATTATCAGTACTTAAAGCACGTTAAAACATATCTAAATAACCTTATGTAAGGACTGCAATGTTTCAAAAACCAAGTCGCTATCTAGGTATTAATTAACAAATAATGAACTTCTTACATAGTTTACTGGGTTTTGTAAAGAGTTTTACCAGAGTTCGAGTCTGTCTTAATCAGGCTAACCTGAGACAAGGGCATTCCTTGTCCCACCCCATCGACGTCATGCGCTAAACGCTTCTTATACTGCAGGAGTCCTTGCTTAACTCAATGTGTTTTAGTGCAACAACAGAAGAGGCTAATTGCTTATTCTTAAATATTTCAGTCTGTACCATTCTCCAGTAGCGGATATTCTTCTCGTCGGGGCGCGATAAAGACAAACATGCGATGCGCCTGTGTTGTCAGCAATATGACGACCATATGGGAAAAATAAAAGATTTTATATAGACATACGTTATATCTCGACCGTATGCGGTAGGGCCAAGGAAATCGGACAGGGAACACTAATTTTCGGGTCTTTTACGCAAACAAAGAATCATATTTAGTCACTTTTAAAAATTTATTTGAATAACTTATTTTTAAATGCAACATGGTGCCCAAGAGAGAGGGGAGGGGGGGGGGGGGGCGGGGGGGGGGGGGGGTTGGGGGCAGACAGGGAGGGAGAGAGAAAAATAATTGTGAATACAAGTCGGCCATGAGAACATAGACCAGCGGTACTCTTTCACGCACTATGCAACATACCAATGGTAGCTGTTAAGGTCTCGCATGATAACGCTCCGGTGCTGTTCCGGGGTAGAACTTCAGCTGATCATGTGGGCCAGCCCTTGGGTACAGGTATGTGGGGCTAGCGGCAGACACCCTCTGAATGTATGTAGTAATTTACTTAAGTCAGCTGAGGCCGGCTGCGAAAGGATCCGTTATCAGTGCCAGTTTGTACACAACTCGTTACTCTGCTGAGGTACCCCTGTAAAAAGATAATAACAAAACACACAGACGGATGCTGCAATAGCTGTACATCCATGGACATACTGGATATAGGCATGCAGCTTGTGTAAGACGTTTATTCACATACAACCAGCTCCAAGGCCATACACAGTACTCTGTACGTCGGACAGAGGTGAACCAAGGCAGGCAACGCAGGACCAGCAGTGGTAGTAGTATATTAGTGCACTGTTCTTTACTCAGCCGACCTTCAGTCATCGAGCGTACACCTGCACATCAGACAGTGGCAACATGGCTGCGGCCGTAAGGGCATCATTGGTTACGTCTTTAGTTTTGTCTTTCTTTTTGAACATCGTAGCCATTATTGCACCATACTGGTGGGGTATTGCCCACGGTGCGGTCAGCGTCGCAAATGGCTTGTGGAAAACATGTGTGACGTCGTCATCCAGGACAGCCTGCGTTTCTCTGCCCTTTACGAGTGGTAAGTACTCTTCTTATGTTCCGGTACATTACGTCTATTAACTACAGGTAATCACTGAACCTTTCACAAAAAGGGCAGGAAACGCCGGTTAACAGGCTTTTCATTTTTTATACGCACGTGTAAATAATATGTGTAGGCAAAATTAATGCGAACTCATTCAACTGGAAGATCGCCTTTCAAATTTAGCACATACGCAACTAACCAACTTCGGTTATGTGGAATTTCAACCGGGGCGCATATGTGCGTGTTTACAAACAGCTTGTAGATAACAAAGGGCGTTAAAAGAATGTTTCGTGGCAGAATTTACCTGCAGTTTTATTATTATGTACCCAGAAGAGTAAGCCAGTCATTACATGACTTCTTTAAATAAGGCAAGTGAATAGCTAGCTTTAATCAATCTTTTTAACACCAGTCCGTTAGAGCCCAAAACATATATATTTTCCCCACGCTTTTGGGCAAGGGGGGATCGTCGATGTAAATATCATGAACAAACATTACTTTCATGCACAAAAGATGCTTTTGAGGATATGTGGTTTCAGAAGTTGTAAGCGCTGTGTTTTGGGGTATGATTTGGCATTTTCTTCCGCTGTATAATTTAAAGCTATTTTATATATAAATTTATGTTTCTCTTCAGCGCACGTGATCGGAGCCCGCTACATGATGATTATATCCTCGGTGTTCGTTGGGGCCGCCATGTTGGCCACCATGTTCTATTCTTTACACGAGAAGTTCAGGAATAAACCCGTCTTGATATGTACAGGAGTAGCTACAGGTGTGTCAGGTGAGGCACATTATCACTCAGATAAACACAAGGGGCTTAACCTGTCAGTTGGTACATGCTTTTGATTTAAATATTTTTTTATTAAACGCTAGTAATACACTGTGGCCAAGATGTTATAAATATGATAAAAGATGGTCATAGATTTTATGAAGCGTAACAAACCGGAGTTTTTTTTAAAGTATTTAACTGTTTGAAATGACATATACGGTCAAATAACTAATTAGTTAGAAAACATTGTGAACCCCTCCTTTCTCTTATTTATACCTTCAGGCATAACATCACAACATGCACTCTTCCTTTCTCTTCTTTATACCTTCAGACATAACGTTATATTATTCCAGGCATAATATCACAAAGTCCGTTACTCCTTTCTCTCCTTTATACTTTCAGCTCTCCTGAGCCTGACCACAGTGAGTTATTACGGCTACAAGATCCCGGGCGGCTTCTCTCTGCTAGGTTGGGCTTATTATCTGGCCGTTGCTCACACGTTTCTATCCGGTATAGGTTTTGCCTTGGTCATTGTTCTGCTTCTAACTGAGCATGTCCGGATCAGAGCAACGATGGCACTGTGGTAAAAAGCAAGGGTAAACACCAACTCCGTCCACTCAGTGCAACAGTCTGTTTCCACTTCACTAGCGACCTCTGTTGGCGGTAACTTACATTAAAGTATCAGGGGCTGTTGTATCGACAAAGAAGGCTCGTGTTTTATATCCAATGATAAATTAAAAAAAAAGGCAGGATATCTGATGGGGTAACGTTATCTGGGTTTTATCTCAATCCGTTTAACTGAGCCGTGCTCATTGGAAAAGTGAATTCGAAAGGATGGTCGGGAGGGTCCATGCTTAACAGACAACTCACCTAACTAACAGTATGAGTGCATTCAGTGTAATTACAGTAAATATATGCTATAATATATATATTTTAATAATTTGAACATTTATTGTAAGTAAAATAGCATAAGGAATGTTCCTTATGTTCTTTGTATTTTGTCTGTCATATTATATCTTATCCACCATTGTACTGACTGGCCACTATATATACAATACATTATATATATATATATACATAAATATTCAGCTGAAAAAGGTTCAACAAGTTTGACAATGAACAGATTACGATTAAATATTAATGGAAATGTTAGAAAAATAGATACAAAAATGCAATTCATAAAGATGTGCTTACTGCTAAAGCTCCTATCACACATTTAGCAACATCTTTACAATGGTGACATTTTCTTAATATGTTAAAATGCCAACCGAGTTTCTAAGACTCATGTCACCTAAACGTCATAGATTATTAACAAACCAACAATTGGCCAATTCAGGGATTTATTTTGTACATACATGTACTTTAGCATTTTTGCCTCAACACGTAGATGTCGATTCATGCGAACGTCTAACGCTCGTTAGGGTTTTTGTTAATTGGAAAGCAGGGTACTTTCGAGGGTATTTTCCACCGTGTCCTGAGTATGGTATATAGCATACCCATAATACTACGTACCATCGAATATTTTACTGTGACCATTGTTAATAGAGTCATGGGATTATACAGGAGAGACCATCCCAGAGTGTGCATAATCAGAGTTCCATCTATCTGCGTTCTTCAACACTCGTTCTCAAATCGGTAAGGCTACTTGGAGTGACGCTTAAAGGGTTTTTAGCTCAGCTGACTATCAGTCATGCTGTGCTTTAGCGATGGGTCTTTGTCCGGCTGGCCGTCCGTCCGTTAGCAGGGCATTAATTTTAAACTTAAGGGCTAGAATCATGAGCCCTATGCAGTCTTAGAGGTTTTAATAAGATCTCCTTGCAAACCTGAAATTAGGTCACAGTGAACCATATTCTCCGAGTAACGGGGTGCGTTCGCACCCCCCAGAATTAATTCCTGTGGCAAAAATTTAATCCCACAGCTTCCATCTTTCACATATGGCTCACCTACCAACAGTGGCAGAACCATAATTATTTTGAGGTCACAAGGTCAAAAGACAAAATCACAGGACCCACTTCTTTGAAAAGCTTGTGGATGCATTTTAAGCCCAAATGTTCATCCTAAATCTTCCAACTTTCACATATGGCTCACCCATCAACAGGGGAAGAACAATAATTATTTTTAGGTCACAAGGTCAAAGGTCAAGATCACCGGAGCAACTTCTTTGAAAAGCTTGTTGATGCATTTTAAGCCAAACCTTTCATCCTAAATCTTTATTCTTTCACATAGGGCTTACATAGTAAGTGGGAGAAGAATCCTATAGGTTTTTAGGTCACGGGTCAAAGGTCAAGGTCACATGATCCACTTCTTTAAAAGGTTGTGGACACATTTCAAGCTAGACTTTTCAATCCAAACCATCCAGCACTGACATATCGCTTCTCCGCAAACAGGGGAAAAGACCTGTTAATTTTGAGGTCAAAGGTCGAGTTCACCACATCCCCTTCTTATGTGGGATCATTTTAAGGCAAACCACATATGGCAAACCTACCAATAGGGAAGAACCCTATTTAATTTGAGTTCAAAAGGTCAGAGGTCAAGGTCTCCGTACTACATTTTCCCAAATGCTTATGAACATATTTCAAGCTTAACTCTTTATCTCAAACCTCCAGTCATAAAAACTTACTTTGTGGACCACTCTATTTTTTGCTCAGCTGACTGTAAGTCAACTGAGGTATAGGAATGACGCTTTGTCCGTCGTCCGTCCGTTCGTCCGTCCGGGCACAAATCGTAACTGCTGGTCCTAGAAACTTCTAAGTGAACATCCAAAGAGGCCAATAAAAAATCTCTTGGAAGCCTGAAATTAGGTCACTGTGATCTATATTCTCCGAGCTATGGGGCTTGAAAGTACCCCCCAGAATAATCAAAAATATAATACAAAATCTCCGATATCTTGATAATTAATGTATGGATTGTCATGAATCTTGTCTTAAATATTGACCATGACTAGTTTTGTCGAATTTTAACGAATATATTTCTATTTTTTTACTATAAAATGACAACAATCATGTCAGTTTCTCAGCTGTAATGACATGTTGTGTCCCAAAACCTGGTGTTTTTATTGATCACAAGTGGATGCCATATAGTAATCACCCTGTCTGTCTGTCTGTTCGTCTGTCTGTCCATCCGTCCATCCACACAAATTTGTTTTCAGATGATAACTCCAGATTGTATTGACACAGGAATTTTTAAACTAAACTTACTTAGGGCCCACCACTACAGCAAGAACCTTTATGATTTTGGGGTCACGAGGTCAAAGGTCAAGGTCACAGGACATACGGATTTAAAAAGATTATGGCGGCATTTTAAGCCAAGCATTTCATCCTAAACTTTCCATTTTGCGCATTTAGCTGAATTGCCAGTATGGGGAGAGCATAAATGAATTTGGGATTATATTGTCAAAGGTCAAGATCACAGTGGCCATCTGTTCACAAATTACTTTCCAGATGATAACTCCAGTTTAGTTTGACATATTGGTTTCAAACTTAACTTATATATGATTCACCACTAAAGTAAGAACCGTGTCGATTTTGGGGTCCAACGGTAAAAGGTCAAGGTCACAGACTCATTTCTTTAAAAATAATGCATATGCATTTGAAGCCAAACTTTTCATTGCAACCCTTCCATCTTGCACAATGCGGAGCTGCCAATAGGGGAAGAACCTGATTAATTTGGGGATCACAAAGTCAAAGGTCATGGACACAGAGGCTCATCTGTCTACATATTTGTTTCTGGATGATAACTCCAGTTTGGATTGACATATTGGTTTCAATTTTGACTTATATATGACCCACCAATAATGTAAGAACCCTTTTGATTTTGGGGTCATAAGGTCAGAGGTCAAGGTCACAGGACCCACTTCTTTAAAAAGATTGTTGATGTATTTTTATCCAAACTTTCTGTCCCAAACCTTCTATCTTCCAGATGTTGCTCACCTGCCAGTTGTGGAAGTAACATGGATTTTGGGGTCACAAGGTCAAAGGTCAAGGTCATGTTGGCCATCTATCCACATATTAGTTTCCAGGTGATAACACCAGTTTGGTTTGAAATATTGGTTTTAAACTTGACTTATATATGGCCTAACAATAAAGTAAGAACTGTTGATTTTGGGGTCATGAGATCAAAGGTCAAGGTCACAGGACCCACCACTTTAGAAAGATTGTGGATGCATTTTAAGCCAAACCTTTCATCTCAATCCTTCCATCATCATCATGTGGTGTACCTGCCAATATGGGAAGTTTCCTTTTGATTTTGGGGTCACAAGGTCAAAGGGTAAGGTCACAGGGCCCATCCATTCACAAATTAGTATATGGATGATAACTCCTGTTTGGGTAGACAAGTTGGCTTCAAACTGATCACAGGACCAATATTTTGGAAAACCTCATAAACATATATCCTTATAGACAAATGCAGCTGAGCGTCGAGACCCATGGGTCCCTAGTTATTGTATATACCTTTGCACTCGAACTGGTACCTCTCACTGTGGGGCGGTATTTGTGAGCGACACTTGTGATTTATGATTTCCTTTGTATCAGCCCTTTGAAAGATAAGAACATCATTAGTGCATAACAAAAACACTCTATTGCCCAGGTAGGCTTAAGGCTTTTTATTATGGTTTAGCTAATGATTTATAAGATGATGGGAACATTTTGCAGTTTATTTTATGGAATCATAGCAATAAACTTAGTTTCCTAGATATCTAAATATTTTTATACAAATCATCAGATGTACCAGCAAATGTTTGTTCTGATAATTTGTGGGTGTGTACTTGGATTTAGGATGGCTTTATTTGTTTACAAGACTTTTAGTGATGCTTCCTGCATTTCTTGTCTTTCAGGTTTTGCAGTTTTCCTACCCTGCTGACCGAACTAAAAAGCCAGGTGATAATTGAAAAAATTGGTCTTACACTTTTTAGATTTGCATTTCGAAAAATATGATATGAGAGCTCTCCAACCGATCATGCCTTTTGAATTGTTTTGGACATTCATTTATGCTACATTCTTTGTAGAAGTTGCCACAAGTTTGGTTTCTTATTGGAGGATGTGTGATTATCAAATGTCAGACTTGTCAGAAATCCAATATGTCTGCCAGATAGAAATCCTTTTGTCAGTGCAGTTTCTGTCAGACCTGTTAGAAATCCAATATGGCCACCAAGAAGCCATCTTTAACTTCCTTTTGAACATATTATCTCAAGAACTGTTAAAGTGAATGCAGTGGGTCATTTATTAATGTAATCTTGCAAAGGATTGGGTCAAAGATTTCTTTAAAAATATTACCATCATTTATGAAAGTTTAGTACAGTTGGATTGTATTGAATTAAAATTCATACAGAAGCATCCGTTTCTCAATAATTCTTGCATGGATTTTATTTATTTATTTGCTATATATGTTGACCTTATATTTGACCTTTGTGGTGTTCCTTTTGAGACTGATGGGTATCAATTAAGCTATGGGATTAGTTCCTGTCAGCTCAACAACCATATATTTTGCTTCAGACCATCAAGTCACCACGTTTTAACCGGACATATGTGATATATATTTCTGTTCATAGAAAGTTTCAACAAAATTGACAAATAGGTTCTTCAAAATTTGGACTGGAAGTTGTGAATCTCAGCCCATGAAGTCGCAGGTCATGCTTAGCAGCTGAGCGTCATGACCCATGGGTCACTTGTTAATCACGTGATATGCCATTACGACGACATGTTATTATGAAAAAGTAATAAACTAATATCCGATTTGCATGGTTTTTCCCCAAATGTGTGCTCTCGAACTTTCTCATCAATATTGCATTTTGGGGGAGGGGGTTATAGCTCAAAGCTATCGAACATGTTCATATATTTGTTCTGGATTATTTTATTGAGTCGCATGAATCGTGAGCGTGCAACGTATCCTGATGCCATATAACAAACTATATACACATTGATACGAATATCCGGTGACGATAACGACAATGCGTTTTATAACCGGTGGCCAAATCGCAGGTGTTTTGTTCAGCAAAACATAATCGTACAGCGACACTCCCATAAAATGACATCTCTACTTCCATGCACAGACATCCTTTTCCTACATTGTAGTTTTTAAGAACACTGAAATGACTCGAAAAGGCAAAATATCGGCTAAATGGGGTGAAGGAGTAAGATAGGGAACTGTTGCTTATATATACGGTTATACAATCTGAATAACTTCGTCTTTGATTAATATCTTTGACATATCCCTTATCTTCTTCATCTTGTCGGCATGGTAAGTTAAGTCAAAGGCAATATTTAGAAGGATATCGTGGGCCTGGTGCTACATCGTGATTAAAACATAACACGTGCGATTTGGCCTCCAATTATAAATTTTGCCAGATTAATGTGTACACCAAAACACAACGTCGATGTTGACGCCGTTGCCGGATAACCGTATGCATATATACATAGCTTTACTGATCAAGGCACACAGAGAAGAGGAGCATTCCTGTTGTATGCGGTTTCCAGGTCAATCACCAGCCGCGGGAGGAAGTAAGTATTTGGTTTAAGGTACGATCATTCTCTAAAGTACGCCTGTACCTCGATCAAAGTACGACGTGACTCACAGGGAGGGGGCTATTAATGTGAAACTTTAAATGACTGACACTGTAATTGTAAACGACAGAACCCACTGGTGCCATCCAGTCCGACCAAGATAACTGCAGTTTTAGGCCAGTTTCGAAATTACGAGTTTCAGTGAAATGAAATACCGGTCCTGCATGCTTTTGTTTTTTATTTACTTGTGATAAGTTCCGTATTAATTGGACAAATTGTTCTTCCTGAATGTGCTAATCATGTTCCAATTATGATGAGATCAGAAGGGGAAATTCGTTTTGTCTAACTTTTATCTCTAAAGCGCTATCATAAGGGATGCAACATTCAAATAAGTATACATTGTTATGGGGTGACATTAAAGCGGACCGAACTGTCTCGCTAGTGAAGCTTGCTTTACTTGCGAAGCTGTTGGAACGCCGGACATGTGCGCCACCGACATGGGTCCGAATCCGAGATCGGCCCAGTATTTTCCCACGAAAAAATTATCTTCGTAACAACATATATTACGCAAAAATAATTAAGGGTATGGTTCTGAGACATCGCGCAAGTCAATTTTAACTCCCCGCATAAAATTTTTTTTATTTTAATTTTAACAGAAACTTTCCAATTTTGAGCTACACCCGCTCGGACATTTCTTTCAAGAAGGTGAAATAATACCGTTTTGATAAGATTGTCCTTGTTATTTAGTTACCTGTTTATCAAAACAATTATGTAATTATCATGCTTTACCCTGATCATATGACATTTTTATCGAACCATTGTTACGGACCCTAATATCAACAGTTCACGTATGTTTGATAAACATACATTTTGTAATGGAGAATAAAATCAGATTCTGTAACACTAGGCAGCGTGAAATGTCTAGGGGAATGAATAAAGAAGTCAGGTTTTTTTGTTAACAAATAACTATAATTTATTCTTTAAAAAACCCTAACATTACAATACACTAACTCAATAAAATTACACAGTACAACAACAGTATAACAGCAAATCAATATAATCACACAGCCTAATAAACAAAGTGCACAGTACCTGGATACCACCACTGTCACAGCGACAAGTCCTTTAAAATGTATAATAAGCCGGATGAATAGTTCACACAAATTCTCTCGGAGAATAAGAGTCCAATGTAAAGCTCTTGTAACAAACCCGAAAGTAAAATGAAGACCAAATAAGATTCGTCACAAATTCAGGAGAAAATCTGAAGAAAATCTATAAGTGCCGCACTTATCGGAATAGGTCCCACAAACTGACACACACGCTTCTGTGTTCCCTGGGATATTCTCTCACCTCTCTCCCGGCTCTAAAACACAGCCCCTATTTATAACCTTTCATTCGAAAACTCTAGAAAATTCCCTTTCACGAACAATCGAAAAGAACAATACACGTGCACAGACGCGAACATTCGAGACAGGCACGGGAGCGAGCTGGTACACTCCGCGAGAGTTCAACCAGTACGGATTAAACTGAGAGTGCAACACCCGGCCAGGCGAGGCCGCTACAAGACGAGTTACGCCCATGTCACACAATAAAAAAGACATCTGTAAGACTTGTGCACACAATAAAAAGGAGCACCTGTAACACCATACAAAAAAGTTTAAAAAAAATCGCCCACGCGCACTGATTTCTGAAAAAGAAGTGCCTGAGAACCCAACCTTTTCTTTTACCTAAGGCCGTTCATAGTTCCATTTTACCGATTTAACGCTAACAAAATATTAGTGGAATCATTTTATGTTTTAATTTATAAAAAAAAATCTGCGGTTCCAGGTTCCATTTTTGACGAAACCTGCTGCGGAGAACGTTTTGTCGAAACCAATTTTAGTTTTGCCATATATGAACGGAAACATTGTTAACTTTTTTCATCAGTCACATTATCAGACACACACAGTTATAACTCAATTATGGTAGTGTTTGTTTAAGAGAAAACTAGTGATATACACTCAGTTAAACTGTTGCAAAATCCTGTTTTGTGTATAGTTACATTTGGAGATACTCAATTATACCAGCTGTTACCTAGTGACAATAGTTGTTACACTATGAGGTCAGTTGGTACACAATAAAACTACAAGCTACATAGTCACATGAGCTGATGGTACGTGTCGTTATAGGCCTATATTGACATCAGTTATTGTGACATCGGTTGTAATGCAGTGACGTAAATTGTATCGTGGTGAAACCATTTGTTTAATAGTGTTATCTCTAGTTACATGCACATCACGTGCAACACTGGATACAATGCGACATGAGCTGGTATATTTCAGTTAATATATGATGATAATGAAAATTTTTAATGTAATTTTTTGCACAGTGATCTCGTAGGTACTCGTACTTCAATTCCTTAGCAATCATTTACGTACATGTGTTGGTATACCGTGTTATTAATTGTTTAAAGATGTTAAACATCACACTCTTTGTTAAGAGTTTTTTTTAAACAACCGTAGATTTTACTTTTGAGTTATAACCTAAAACTGTAATAGGATTGACAGTCACATACAGGCTGTCATGTCACATATCAATTGTTTCGTCGCATCATACTTGGGCGTGACGTCATTCTTATGATGAAATCAGCTGCTCTTCGTTCCGAACAGATAGGCTACTAGGCCGCCACCCCCTCCACTCAGTAATATATGAATCAGTGCACACCAGTACGCAAAGCCAAAGGTCCTGCCTGGATATTGGATCACTTTCAAGAAATTGGAACTGTACACGCTGACTGCAATCAGGGCAAATAGAGCTGAAAACAAAGATGTAAAAAATTTATCTTTGAACATACGGATCAAAAGAAAGGACATTTTTATGCGCCCGTCTATGACCGGACGTATTATGGTACACCCACGGTCAGTCCGTCCGCCTGTCCGTCCGTCCTTTAACTTTTAATATCGACGCGATAACTTATCGGCGGTTTGGTGGATTTTCACGAAACTCACCATAACTACTTACCAATACATTATCTCACCCGAATTCGATTACTGGTGAAATCCACGCATATTTAAAGTCTGAGGTCACAAGGCTACTTGTGGTGTCGCCGCGATAACTTAGAAGGAATACAATGGATTTTAATAAAACTCAGCAAAAATATTAATCAATGTAATATATCGCATAACTTTGATTTTCAGCGAAATTCCACGTATATTTAATAAGGCCAGAGGTCACCAAATAGTGTAGACGGGGATGTATTTCGTAGGAATTTGATGCACAAATTGCGATAATGACTGATTTAGCATAAACAGGATATGAACTAATGAGAAATGTTAGGTAAATTTTCAGATCCCTCTAACATGGAAAATCCAAGATGGCCGCCTTCACCTATGGGAATTATTGAGTGTTGGGGATATAGTGTATTTGCATATGTAAAAGAACGACGTTTTCTTAGGAATTGAATAAATTGATGAATGAATGCTGGTTATGATTTTTATGAACCCTGTAACCTCAATGAATCCAAGATTGCCACAACTGTAGTCTTAACAAAGGTAGATAATAGAGATAATTCTATTATACTGTTATTGTCGCTTAAAACTTAATGATATTGGATCGATTTATACATTTTATAATGTTCTGTCGATTGCAACTTAAAAGGACTTTTTATGAGCTGTGTGACCCTAGGGAATCCAAAAGGGCGGCCATGGCAATCTTAACATAGAGATAATGATAGTGTTAATGTCGCAAAAAACTTAATGATATAAGATAATTGGATCGATTTATACTTTTTTTAATGTGTTCTGTTAATTGCAACGTACAGTTTGTCGGAAGCTCACAGAGGGTACGCAAGGTCAAAGTATGTACTGATATTTTCAATAATTAAAATATCTTGGGCACTGCCCTGTCATATGTTATTTGATATGGTGATCAAAAGGAAATAGACTTTATATGAAATTGATGCTCGTGATCTCTTTTTTATATTGCTGAATTTCGCATAGTAGCTCTACATGGTCAAGGTGCCTACCATATTACAGCAAAACATACATATAGAATCAATTTGTGTGGTTATATGGAAGATTCCAAGATTCCAAAAGCCTTGTTGGTGGTCTTCATACAGAAATATTCATGTCATATTAAACTATTCCAAGAACCTTGTAGAACAGGAGGATCGGTAGAAACCGTTGTCTGGATGTTTTATATTTCAATGTAGTTTATCTAAATATTTGCTAAAACAGGTCTAATTGTTACAAGTTATAGATAAGGTACATCTAAAAGTTAAAAAGAAACAAAAAATGCACACAAATACTAATCAGCCATATTTGATCAGCAGAAAAGAAGGCACATCTGCATATGTAAAATGGCATACGAGTACGCATTATTCTTAAAGGAAAGTTTGTACATTACAGGAATAAAAATGTCTCTACGGTACACTTGCTGGATAAAACGGACCATGTTGATCCGGGCATAAAGGCCAACACCACGGATGGTATCTTTTTTTGTAACTTTTTGGTGGAGGTAGCCGCCTCCATTTTTTTAATGCAAACTTAACTACATATATGTACATATGCACATTTCCATTTCGGTTTCGGACTACGTGACAGGGCAGTATCACACGCTTCCTGTCATTTTATATCCTGGTGTTAACCAAGCCCAAATGACTACTGCACCTGCGGGCCTGGGTGCGTAATCATTATACCACCGAGGATCCCCCGAAAGGCGCACTAGTTTGTGAGTGAAACACGGCCGTTTGGCACGACCTTCCCATTACGCCTGGATGGAATCACTCTCGAGTGTGCATTAACCAGGGGATACATGCAAATGCCATAATAATGTAAACCATCACCTGTTTCCAGTGGTGAAAACTGCCCCCCCCCCGGCCCGTTGAGCGCTGACACCTCTCATGTTATTTGATTCTTTTCCCATTTATTCCTGATTATTTTTGTTTTCAGATTTCACATTATTACCCAGCAATTAAATTATTAATTGACGTTCATGTGAGGTTTATTTTTAAAGATAACTTCTAAATATCTGTATACCTAGGAAAGGGGTCCTCCTTAATTGCATTCTGCGTGGTCATAACATCAGGGTATAGATTCCCAAATTGCACCCTTGTCTGAGTGAGGCACAGCCTTCCCGTTAGTCTGCAGGGCGCCCAGTCTGGGTTGGTGTCGGCTGTTACTCTGACATGTGCACTGTCTAGACTGCAGAAGTCATTAAATTTGCAAAGTTCAACATAGACTTCCACATCACTGATTTTTCCACAAAAATTAAATTTAGGTGTTCATATTTTGTGAGTTGTTAACTTGGATGCGCATTTTCACCGATGAATCAACATAAAACATATAAACATGAATATATGGACTGTGCAGTTTATATCCTAAGTTTTAACTTGTAAAATTATAAATATTAAAGCTAAGCGCCACTAAGGTTCAACCACATTATCCAAAGACATTTGATGGAATAATAGTTGTGGAACAGAAAATCTTCATATTACTTATGTGAATAATGCCTCAAAATATTCCTCTTTAAATTGCATATTTAAAACTTTCTCCCCATACAGGAGGCATTATTTATATCAAGGTTTTCATATCGTGTGCACAGAGAAACGTTGGGTAGAAAACGTTTGAGGCTTTTAACATGCGATTATACTACCGTGTTAATTCAGATGTTTTTATTCATGAATTGACAATTGATTTCAACATATTTTTGAATTTCAATGTCTTTAATCCCCCGATATTACCAACGATATTACCAACGCGTATATCAGGTATGCAGTAAAGAGTATGATCCTGCAATAGAGTGTTTCCAAATTAAGGAGGGAACCCTCACCAGAGATCTTCCATTGTTTCTCGTATTCAAACAGAGCGGCCCAGTTTAACACAAAATCTTTCACACAGCATCATCGTCCTCCGTAGTTGCATGGTCAATGGTTTCACCAAATAATTTATATAATAAGACTGTACAGCAGATAAACAAGTTTTTCCCATGTTCCCACTGACTATCTTTCAAGCATTGCGTGCCTTAGGATTGACATATAATACATAATTTAAACCATGTTCAAGATAAATCCATGTTGACTTTACCTATATATATATATATATATATATATATATATATATATATATATATATATATATATATATATATATATTTATTAAAACAGTTATCTTTATATTATATATTTCACTGCCCAACTTAATATTATTCGAATACGTCCTAAGCGCAACTTATAACCAGCTGCTGTGGCATTCTCGTTTTCCTATGCACGCGCATCTTCTGGTCGATGCAGACCTGATAGTAATTCCTGATATTATCATCCGTGGTAGTGGTAACTTAATCTTGAGGTGCTTGGTCCCGATTATCCGACATTAACCTACGGGGATCTTAAAGTACATGTATTTGAATTCGCCGGATGCAATTTACATATACTCACATCATTTTTTACGGACCCCACCAGTATGACCCGGTGCACGTGCAGATGTGTTGTCTTCTTTCGATGGCCGCCATCTTTTGTCAGGGCAGCATATTTTTCTGTTTCACTCTTTCAATCTTTTCGTGACAATTACAATAATATCTGACCTACTTCCGCCCATATTCAGGTAAACTTCAAAGTTATTCAGACAATGGTTTCTACTGAAGCTTTTTGAAGTGTACCAGGCATCTGGAATAGTTAACATGCCATAGACTGGTCCTGTATCAGGATAAACAAGGCTGGATTAATCTATTCTTTACAAACCACACAAACTGATTTCAAAATGTTTCGCATTAATAATGTTGGCGATTAATACTAAGCAATAAATCAGCAGAGAATCGGCAATATGTGAAATATGTAACACGTACATTAATTTCATGTTTAAAGGGCCCAATCACCTATCTGACCTTTATAATCTAAAGATGATCCCTTGGAGATTCTATACAAAATAGGCCAGAAAAACGTTGATATCGCGTCAACAGGCTGCTTGTATTGTTTATATCAGTCAATGTGTTAATGATATGTGGGGGCCCGCCAAAATAAAACAAATTCAACAATGGCATTGGCAGCAAGTCAGGCGAGAGTTGGCATTTTGCAACAAAATACCTTTCTGCCTCCGCATATATACCACATAGCATGTTAGGTTACATTTTTTTCCCCTTTTTCAACATTGCTGTGTTTACAAACACGTCGTTGATAAACAAGTTCATACTTCCTTCACGGAGGTAATATAAGAACTTTCCAAAACCAGAATTACCTTTAGAACATTGATATATACACAGAGAAGCAAAAAATCGCAAACTCTTTTACAAAAAGGTACGTGAATGGGCACCTTTAAGGTCCATTTGAAAACCATATGACAGTATATTAGTGTAATGTATTTTAATATCGTCCCTATGATATATTATTCTGCCAAACAATTATTAATACTGTCGACTATTTAAAAAAATATTACATAATATATGACAGCGTAGTACCCAAGATGTCTAATGTAATTTTAAGATCGAAGGTTGGTAAATAAGTTTGACCTTGACCTTGAATGCCCTCCCTAACCTTTAGACAGCTCCTTGGGTATTTGTTATTACCAGTACACATTCAAAAAATTATAAATCGATCAAATATTATTCATTTTGATGCGATAGTTACAATATCAAAGCAATATCTAGGCTTTTTTATTATGATGGCGGCCATCTTGGATTTTTCGGGGGTCACGGGGTTACCTTACTTTTTCCATCAGCATACACCTAAATGAAGTGAAAACAAGTGCTATCTCACTTTGGGCATTAAATTCCTACGGGATTTGGATTTTGCTACATGAGTGACTACACTAAAACCTTGGTGGCACCGTAGTAACTTACCAAAAACCTTATGGATTTTCATGAAACTCCTTATACATAATAACCAATATAGTTTCTTATCTGAATTACATTCTCATAAAAATTCACGCATAATTTATGAGGTCAGAGGTCAACATATACACGACGAGCGTATTATGCATCGTTTACGGTGCTCTTGTTAAATTGTGTAAAAGATAAAACGTTCCACAGGCCCCACTTATCCGGAATCATTGTAGCACGAAAAGTGCATCGACAAGGCTTACGACGTTATTTTATGGTTTGCTTTCGTGGGGAGCCAATGTATTTTTGTGAATCGTTTGAACCCTGGAATAGGCAACCAGATCCTATTGTTTTATTAATGAACTGTTTTGGACTGACAATATTAATTATTATTTAGGCCTACACTATACTTTATATACAGCTTACGCTTTACCTGATGTTACCTCGTTTGTGTCCTATACTGACTGATTAAAGTCCTTGCAGAGGTCAGCTGATTTCTTTACAGAAAGGAATAAAATATTGATAGAAATGTTATGTTCATTTTCCATGGAATTATTGTATGAACAATTTATGATACAACGTACGGGAATGCATGAATGTTGTTGTTCTTCATTTAGTATCATTCTCTCTCTCTCTCTCTCTCTCTCTCTCTCTCTCTCTCTCTCTCTCTCTCTCTCTCTCTCTCAAAGTAGGGAGTGATTGTTTTAAATTAAAAATTAAAATATAAAAACATTAAACTTCAGACTGACCCGAAGCGAAGCCTAACCCGGCCAAGACCATAGCGCAGGTTTTGCTTCTAAATCTTTCTTTCAGCAGGTACAGGAACGCAACCAAGATGGCAACCGCCACACACAACATGGCCAATATCATCATGGCTCGGGTTGCATTTAACCAATCTGAAACAGAAAAGGGTTAAAAGGATTTTTATTTATCCATGAATTGATAATGATGCATGGTCTATTAGACCACTGCAGTATCTTGCGACGCGCAACACATGCTAGTCAGGGTCAAAGGTCAATATTACCAAAACACGTTCTCTTGAGGAGGCTCGACGACTGCATACATCTAGTTGAAATAGCAATGGAAACAATGTTCAGTTTTATCATACAAATAAATATACCCATTATACTAAATATTACATTATACTAAATACTAAATGCATCTTCAAACCTCAGCTGTTCAAACAATCTGCTGTTGCTGATAAAGAAGCATTTCTAATAATACGTTAAGGGTAACTATACCCTATAGATATTAGCACCAAGAAGTTACAGTTACGCTAGCTATGGGTTTCAGAAAATTATGTTTTTACTCACATGTATTCAGCAGTTATACCCAGAAATGTATTTTGTAACTACTTGGTCTCGACATTTGTATAAGAACTGGGTCGATCTTCAGTAGTTAGGGTCCAACTCTGCGTCCTTTAATGTGTGCGTCGACTCAAGGTTTAATTGATAAAAATTGATATAATTACCACGGTTGTGCCTAAATGTATAGCACTCTTTTGATCTCTGGAAGCTTCTGATACAGAACCACCATAATCCTTCGTGCCAAAAGTCTTGTGCTCTGATCCAGTAGTGCGCCCCTAGAGCAATGAGGTTACACAGGAGAGAACCCCCGAGGCTGATCACGGCCGCGAGAGGGACAGCTCTAACCATCTTTGTTGTTTAACTGTCTTCCTCAAAGCACTGACCACTCTGGGAGTGACGCTCACGGGAAGTTTTATCACGTGATAATACGCATGCGCCCGGGACGACGATTTAGGATCTAAGTAACGACTATAAAATATAACTAAAATGATTATCCTTAAGCGCGAGCCCTTCAAAGTTACTGATAAAAAGTTTATTTGGGGTATAGGTGGTATCCGAATTCTGATAAGAGGTCAAAATCCAGCCGCACAAATAAGAAGGTATTTCGTTTTAAGCACGCCTGTACCTCGATTTATGTGACATCCTTGGATAATTATGTAAAACGTGAATGGTTTGGCATTGTCAGCCGCGGTATTCCCGGGTATTAGTCATCCACAATAGGTATATAATGTACAAAGTTCTACCAGCTTACATCCAGGAATGTATTGTTTTGGTTTTCCAGACTAAGATATGTTCCTCGGTGTAATGACCCAGCAACTGGAATGACATACACCCAGGACTAGCAGGAGTGTTACACCGAACCTGATTTACGCCAGGATTATCGCGGGAAAGCCCCTGTCACATGCACATAGCATTAATAAATGGAGGCTGTTACCTCCACCAAATCTTTAAAGACCAAGTGCTTCTCTCTCTCTCTCTCTATATATATATATATATGTATGTATATATATATATATGTGTGTGTGTGTGTGTGTGTAGCAGATCCTTGGTGATACCCGAATAAACAAAAATAACAATAATAATCGCATAAAAAATTATATAAATATAAAATATATAAAAGTGCATGTTGCGTAATGATGCTTTCAACAGTAACAAACTTGCAAATATATTTTGCAGGATACCTCAAACTAAGTTTCCACAGCGTCTGTACATATGCTATCCAATGAGGCTTGATATGAATATAGGTGAATGAACAAAACCGTATCATCTCTTGTATCTTAGTAAGAAATGAGTCCCATACATGCATAATAATACATACCGGCTGAGTCATACACAGACCTGTGTGATCGATAAACGGCTCAATAAAACAGTAATAACATTAAACCCTGCACTAATAAAATGATACTTGGGAGTTTTAAGTGTTTGTAAACAATAAATCAGTTGATATTAAAAGTAGACTGTACTAACTCGTCTTGCTATTTTAAACGCTAATGTAAACACTCGTATAATTCTAACTTTTAACACGTCTAGGTAATCTGTTCAAATGTATGCACCATGTAATACACTAACTGTGTGATAAATATTTTGGCTGTGGGATGTATTTAATTAGTCAGTCGTCCACAGGCTGCTGTTGGCTTCTAAATAACATCTTGCGCAGTGAGAGAAGACCCACATGAATATTGGGAGAGATTAAGTGTCGTTGACATTCATAATAAGTATATATATCTATCGATAAGTATGCACTAAATGACTACGCTCTGTTCTCCAGCGGGGACAGGTCCGCGACTTCGGTTGGTTTGTACGGAATAGGTTTTCCATGGGCTGAGTTCATCCGCTTGATACATGCACATGCGCAGTGTCTGATAGGTGGCCATGTGAGAAAAAAAATCCTTCGCTAATTTTTTTTAAGTAAATAAATAATAAATTAAAGTCAAATTCAACACGATATACCGAGAAACATGGAAAATGTCCCCTTATGAAACAGATGGCTTTATTCCAGACAATGATGAAACTGGCCTTTACGAAATGTGGCCTTAATGAGTTGCGTGACAACAGTTTAATGCCAGCGTCAGGTATGATATATTAACGATTATTACATCACTGACCCAGTAACATGTCAAGTTAATAGGCTTTTGTGAATACCTAACGAGAGCTGTCTTGACTGAAGCTCCATATTCTTCTCTATAGTGAAATACATATTTTTCAGCAGACACGATCATTTGTGCAGAGAGCAAAGACTTACTAACTCGGCACAAGAACAAATACCCGCCCCTACTCGAATCACAATACGCAGAATCGGACTCACGAAAACACTACTCTGTCGGTTAGGGTTTATTGGCTTTGAAATTCAAACCGCACAATGCACTCGGGTTCTTAAAACATTAGCGGCGTAGGTATTAATGTAATGAAGAGGGTAAAATAGTCCGTGCAAATACTGAATTGTGTGCATTTATACCTACGCCATCTGTGTACGTGGAAGCCCTGGTGCATTGTGGCCGTATATTTCAAAGCCCGCAAACCCTTGTGGGTCCGATTCTGAGCAGGACGACTCTCTGTGCAGAATACTATCCAAGTAACTCAGTAATTCACGTCATCGCCATCAGATGACGCTACCGGCTTCCACAGAGCCGATTGACTTCAGCACTCACTCCGTGTTTCATATTAAAGCACCTCCTTCATAAAATATCACCTTATGTGAGGTGAAGGTCACCATTATTATGACTGTCCAATGAGGTGCAAAAAAAAACGAAATGTAAAAACCGGGCAATAAGGCTAAATTTATTACAAACATAATAAATCAATATAAATCAATATAAATATTATAGTCCATATCACTACCTGTTGTCCACCTGTTTTTTGAAGATGATTTTCTTAAAAATTTATATTTTTCAATATTTTCCAAGAAAACATTATATGGAAGAGACAACCTAATATGGCAGTTAAGAATTTTACAATAAATCCCCGGTTTATGTTTCACAACATTTAAGTCTCTTTATCATGATCTGGCAGATATGGTGTGTCCCTCCATAAGTAGCCATCTTTGTTTTAGCTGGTTATATTTTTTAGAGTGTTTACATGAGATTATCCAATCAGCAGCTGCCATTTGAGGCTGTTTTTGCATGTGACCAATGACCTTGCCCGCCATAAGTGGGTCTGGTATGTTGTAAAATATAGACTGATTTCTCATATTTTCAGAAAATTCTATTATTCAAATAACGCATAAGGTAGGAATTTAGTTACCTTGTTGAAAAATAGGTTCTGAAATCCTCTCCTTTACACTATAATTGTTTCCCTTGAAATGCACCTAATAAAAATTTTCATAGCAAAAAAACAGGTGGACATGAGGGGATGAAACGGACTATAATTGCCAACAACACGTTGGCGAAAATGTATTCGATAAGGTAATTTCCCCCGAAATCCAGTATCAAATTTAGGTTTATAAAATCAATATGATAGAAATTGCTTCCATCATTATACCACGGGAACGGGGTTTAGTTACAATGAGATATAAAAACCAGCATTGGATAATATTAATAATAATAATAATAATTATTATTATTATTATTATTATAATTATTATTATTAGTATTATTATTATTATTATTATTTTATATAATAATAATAATAATAATGATAATAATAATAATAATAATAATAATTATTATTATTATTATTATTATTATTATTATTATTATTATTATTATTATTATTATTATTATTATTATCATTATAACAAATGCACAGTAAACGTGCATAATTCGCCCTCCTTATGTCTCGTGACCTCTTTCCTCAATAAATTTGCGTGAAGTTTGCCGATAACTAAATTCAGATGAGAAACTGTATTGGTTAATATTTATAATGACTTCCATGAATTTTCATCACGACGCCAACAAACCTCTGACCTCATTAAATATGCATGGAGTTTGCTGGGGATCGAACTTAGGCGAGAGATTATATTGGTTAATATTTCTGTTGAGTTTCATCAAAATCCATCATATTCCTAATAAGTTATCGCGGCATCACCACAGAGTAGCCTCGTGTCCCCTGACTTAATTAAATATGCGTGGACTTTGCCTATAATGGAACTCAGGCGAGATAATCTATTGATAAGTAGTTATGGTGAGTTTCGCGAGAAGCCCCGGTCCGTTTCTGTGACGACACGGACGGACCGTGGGTATACCATTATACGTCCCGTCATAGACGGGCGTATTATAATGATAATGGTAATAATAATAATAATAATAATAATAATAATAATAATAATAATAATAATAATAATAATAATATTAATAATAATACTAATAATAATAATAATAATAATAATAATAATAATAATTATAATAATAATAATAATAATAATAATAATAATAACAATAATAATAACAATAATAATAATAATAATGATACTTAGTTGTATATATTTATTTATCCTTCTTTTCAATAAGCACAAATCGCAGAATTTTTTTCTTCGAAACCTCTTTGCATGCCTTACGGGAGGAGTTTTAAGAGAGAATAAAACGAATTAAAACATTATTTTTTTAACATGCACATTTAAAGCTGCTATATATATAAACATAACTGCAAGAAGACATACACGTTTGATTCAGGCAGATGAAGAAAGTGTTATGTAGATCAAAAATAAAGATAAACCTGCAAAATCATAAAAACGCAATTTTTTTAAATTTTGTCAAGTTTTTTTTATTTATATAAAGATATTAATTCAAATATATACCACACAATATTTTTTAATATACTATTTATATTTGCTTTATATAAAGAAAACACATGGATTTAAAATGTCGCAGTTTGTCCTGTATTTCCACGGATTGCCTGGACTAGATCACATTCCAATATCTAAAGATTAGCCATGCTTATTCCGTACCTACGCAGTGACGTCATCAGCATGTTTCTTGTGTGGCTATGTTGCCTTCTGTACAATCTTGTAGCATTCGTCTTCAGTCATTTAAAAACAAGATTTGAGTTGTTCTTATGAAATTTCCAGTCCCAACAATGAATTGGTTTTACTTTAATTAAATGCTTCAGAGAAAATATAAAATGTATTATTTGTAAAACCTTGATAATCGTAATCCCCCTGATCAGTCACTCCCAGTGTTTTTCAGAATTACGTCAGTATGTGTCTTACCGTCTGGATTATATCTTAGAGTTACTCTCTTGTAATTAAAAAGATATCGTTGTTGTTATTCTCATTTTTTCACTAGTATACCTATCTGTACATGTATTGACCACAATATCTTGCATCATCATTTGTTGGCGTTTCCAGAACATTTTCGCTCTGTTTTAAGATGTGGTTACATGTAATTTCGTAATACACGTTGCCACCACCAGATAGAGCCACCAACTGCTACAGGCTCCATGATATTATATATGTATCTGTTATATGTAAAACAGGGTCCTAGTCAGAGACCACAATCTCCAAATTAACCTTACTGTGTATACTGTTGATAAAAAATTGTCTGTCACGGTTCACCACCTGCGTCCCAGGTCTGCTCTAGAACAAAGGCGGCCTATAATGACAGTGAATGGTTCTGGCCCTCTCGGACCAATTAAAAACATATTAAATTGTAACAATGTAAGTCTCCTACTGACCCTGTCCAGACTCGTTCAGCATATACATCAGCATTTACACAAAGGAGATTTGGTTGGCTTACAGCCCGTTCATAATTCTTCTTCGCTTTGTTCCCAAGCTCCAGTCTGAACCCTCACAGCACATAACAGTGTAGAATGGAACAATTTAGTTTTATAATTACTTTACAATGGTAAAGCTTCTTTTAATCAAAACCATATTGTGTGATCCAGATTACATTCAAAATTACCTTAGGTGATACCTTAATCATGAGACGGGATATCGCTAATACCGATACCGTCGTGTGTGGAGGCATTAAATTACTGCCTGCTTGAAAAACTGCAGGCAAACAACTAGTGCCCCCTAGCGTCCAGCCTGACCAGCCCATTCATTCAACACAGCAGTTTGGGCACTGGACATAGTGTTTTAATTGCCGATCATCCTGATACTTATTATTATCATATTTATTATGCTGTGTTAAAACATATTACAGAAACATGAAAAGACATAAGAAATTGCTGCATTCGGCAAGGTTTGCAAAAGAATTTGATTTTGAATCAACTGCCTTGTAGGATGATACAAGTGAAACGTACACAGGGTCTTTAAGTTATTGATAAACGTCAAATTTTGCAAGTTTTCTTGAATTTGTCGTATATTCTGGTACCAAACGATTGTAACCTCCTATGAATTTAATGATCATATTAATATATCACGGCTGAATCACGCTTGCCTGCACAAACGGGCTTCCTGCTGCAACAGCCAGTCGTTTTACCCCTCCATCTACACGAGAAGCTGCATTAGGGATATCCCGTATTAATCGATAGTAATGTGCCAAGTTTTCTTGTCCTTTATGAATCTTTGTCTCGCTTAATTCACTCCGTCTCGCGCATTCAAACAAAACAGGACCCATTAAACTGAAGGTCTCTGTTCATTTTTCGGTCTCAGTAATCCACTATAGGATACATTTTATGATGTGCCGATTAATCGATTAAATCGGTGATTTATTCCTTTTCTTTCAAAATCGATTTATTCGATTGCATTTTTGCATAATGGATAAAAAAAGATTATGTATACACATGCAAATTGTCTAATTCTGTCAGAGAACACAAAGTGTAACGAACAGCATCAAAACGGAACCTTGTGCACCAACAATCTTCCGTCAGCAAGACCACCTCTGATGTGGGTGTATTCTTGGTTATAATTACCGATGTACACATCAGATTATTTAGGGGGGGGTCAGTATTTTAGGTGCAAGTATAGGGTAGATTACATGGTAAAATAGGAAGTATACATAAAATAATCGATTAATAATCGATCAACGGTCTCTTTTTTAATCATCGATTATGATTTAAAACCGATTCCTACCACTAATAAATATATATATGTATATCTATATATCTATATATATATATATCTATATATATATATATATATATATATATATATATATTCTGCGAGTCTCTGTGTTTGTTATTTATGCACGCCTTCGGGGACGAACTAACCACCGTGGTTGCAGCTTCCACATTCGGAGCACATGCATAAACCTGTGTGCGAGTGCGTCTAGCTTAGCTGACCGCGTTTCCTTCCTCTAATGTTGAACAAGGAAGTTTTTAAGAACCTTAACATTATACATATCACGGTTGTTATTTACTTTATAACTAATAAACGCAGAGACAGGGGATTACGAAAAGTCATCCAGTACGTAAGGCCGTGAGCAGATCCTCAGTAAAGCAGAAATAATCAAGTGTATCGTGGTTAATCAGCCATTTATATATACAACATGTCAAACATGAATCATCACTGAGAGTTTCTAGTGGTGTATATTTGATTGCGGTCACTGCAGGCAAAATGCACTGGACAATTTGGTTGGAAATTGGCAGTGAGGTTTCTGCAGTTTTGAATCTGTTGGTACACCGCCGCCTGTCACGTGTTCAGTTTGTGTCAGTAGGTGGCGCCTTTCTCCTGCTCGTCAGCCTCGTCATGCACATCGCCCTAATTCCGGAATGGGGGTTCGTGTTCCAAGGGGCCGGTCTAGGGTTCCTGCTGCTGAGTCTTGTGTTTGTCTGGAAAGACTTTATAAAAGAGAAGGGAGAAGATTTGTCAACAGATGACTACATCACCCGTGGTTCAGCCATAATCCTGACTGGAATTAGTCTGGTCTGTGGGATATACCTGTTTGTGGTAGGTACATGTATATCTTTTATAACCCCCTCAAAATATAACATGAACTTTAAGCATTATTGAGTGTAAACGTCGCCCAATATACTGCACAGAACCCGATTACACCCAGTTTGCTATAGCTTCCGTGTGTTTACCTATGGGACTACCATAGTAAGAATCTTAGCCATAGCAATTTTCCCCTATGTACGATGCGTCCAGGAGAAAAGTGCTTAATATATATATAGATAAATGAGATTTTTAGATATTACATGTTTATTAATTTTACAGGAAACCTCATCGACACTCTGGTTTTCATGACTGATACGATGACTTGTTTCTCGAGAACATTTAAATGACGGCGAAATATTATAAAATTCAGACCGAACTGTGTGTGTTGGGGGTGGGGGGGGGGGGGATATGTGCTTGTGTCCGGTTGGCGCGTAAAAATATTGGAAATGTTTTAATTTGCTACAATGTGTCACACACCATATATAAACCACAGTAAACATTGTTTATTTTATTATTCTTCTTTTTCAGAATGCAAATGCCATAAACCATCAATAAAGAAAATGGAAAATGACGAAGGAATAGTCCAACAGAGGAAGAGAAATCTGAATGAAGTCTGAAATCTACGTAAAACTGAAATGTGTGATTTTGTCTGATGCATGATGAAGGTCTGATAGGCTGTGGGAAATGAACAAGCGGTCAAGGATAAGAGTGATGTCTGTGAACACAGGCTGGACCTTAGAGGTGGCACGGCACATGGTTTTGTTCCTGTGTATTCTTAGTATTGCTCGCGAAGGAAACGCTGCTTATCAATTTACAGAGAAGTTTTAATAATACTTCCGTCAACACTTATTCTGCATAAAATACAGGCTTTAGACACGATAAATGCAAATATTGTCGTGACATTGTGGCTAAACAAATACTTCCACATCCCTTCATAACCCAAAAGACTTTCCAAGCACTTCCTTCATGTGTGTTTAAACTGTAATGGTCATGGTTTTGCTTCAAACAGGCCATACTTCTGCGTGGTTGATGATACGTGTTCTACCATCACAATACTGCCATCTGGCGGCCAAATGGCGCACGCATTCATATTAATACAAAGCTTCTCGGAGTAAAAAGAATCTTGCAGTAAGCGATGTTGTCTATTATATTTACACAAGATATTATTAAATATAGAATTTATAAATATTGCACATGTACCTTGTTTTTGAGGATGTGCCACCCTCACCTTTTTTAGGAGATGTGGACAAAGCACATTATGTCCCCCTCACAGTCTAGGGAATACTCAGGGAGCAAACTACAAAGCCAAGTGTTTTGTCAAAATTGACATGGCGTGCTTTTGTATGTTGTTGTATAGGGATTTCATTGTTTGGCGCCCGGGATCACGTTCTGGATACACAACCTAGCCAGGCGGCTGCAAAGCGCTTTCAGGAAGGCGCCATTCTGATGATCGGACATTAGAACGTGAAATTAGAAAAAATGAAATATGAAAATAACAAAAGTCATTATTTACGCAAAGTATATCATGTGACATATATTATATATTTATATATTATAATCTAATTTGCCATTAATTTTGCAGACCATTGGACCCTGAACCCCCCCCCCCCCCCTAAGTTTTCAACAATTTTTGTTGCCCCCTTATAACGAAGATACTTTGTAAGGTTTTCCCAGCCTATCTGGATTAAAATCCCGATCTTTTTTCCAAAATCCTGGGTCCACCTGTGCTGCCCTGTACCTTTATTAGGGGCCATCCTTTACCAAATGTCTTTAGTATCCCATATAGTATTCAACTTTTTCTTGTATTTTACGTAAGAATATATGTTACATGTATACTATATATTCATTTCAATAAGGGTTAATTCCCTACCAAATAGGGATATCTTACACACCACATAGTAGTCTGAGAACAACAGAGCTCGCAGGTACGGGGCATTCAGATAATAGAGAGCACCTCGGGGGAGCATAATATGCCCGGCGTATTTCTTGTGACCTCTGACCTCAATAGACATGAATGGGTTTTGCTAAGAAATAAATTCAGGTGAGAAACTATATTGGTAAGTATTTATAATGAGTTTTATGAAAATGCATCAGATTTTTGGTAAGTCATCATAACACCACCAAAGACTGGTGACCTCTGACCTCATTAAATATGCATAGTTTTTGCCAGGAAATGAATTTAGTCGAGATACTATAATGGGTAATATTTCTGTTGCGTTTTTCTAAACGCCCATATAATGTATATATGAAAACAATAAGGTGAGGGGTTTCTGAGTGATCAGGAGTTAAGCCCAAATAAAACTTAAATCTGAGCTGTCTACGGACGACACTGACGCCGACGACGCCGGGGGTACTAGTAAGCTAATAATATATTACTGCATTGAGGGTATAGTGGCAATTTGGTAACAGTATACATACTGTAGTCAGAATATTTACCTGAAAATAAACATAGCCTGATGATATAGTTAAGAGATGTTATGTACCTATAAAAATGGATGCAATCTCAATTGTACCTGTGCCAAGAGGACGTCTACTGATATATATTAATTGTGAAGGTAAAGGCCCTGTTACAACTTATAATGTATTTATAATTTTCATCTTATGATGTAACATTAACCGATAATGTAAAAAGAAATTAACCGATAATGCGACACAAACTGATAACGTAATAAGAAATCAAATGATAATGTTATATCAGCCGATAACGTAATTAAAAAATAACCGATAATGTAACACTGAACAATAATGTAATACAAAATCAACTAATAATGTAACAATATTTGCTAACCGATAACTATGCTCCATAAGCAGCGGCTACGCTACGCTCAACTATTTGCTACACTACCCGCTGCATTAAACCGCGGTTGCCGGTTAGGTTTGGCCACCAGGCGGTGCTGTCTCTGTGGAATTCCCCCTGCGTTATATTTAATCAAACACAATGCAGGTATCACCAGCATAAACGGATGTTCTTCGAGGTACTGGTCACTTTACACTGCTGTTGAAAGCGCTTGGTAGCACAGACTTTTTTCACCCCCATTGTAATACACAAGATGCAATCGTCAGCTTTCAACACAGTCTGTATACTGACTTGCCTGAGGTCAGTTATCCCCCACTGTCTGCATAGTTCCTGTATTGCGTGCCACACGAGCTTTTCACCGGCAAAGTTATGTTTGTTTACACGCTAAGCCAATCAGATTTCTTCTACCAGTTCTGCAGATTTATTTTAAACGCAGAGCCAATCAGATTTTACTTTATCCAGCGCAAACTGACTGGATGTTGCCAAACCTGAAAAATCCTGCTATTTCTCACAGCGTGTGAGTGGAAGGTCACAGGGCCGGGATATCACACGCTGTGTTCAGAGCGTAACCGATGACGTAATACACAGTTACCCATTAATTGAACAAAGTTCCCTCACCGTTAATGTAAAACAAAATTTACCGGTAATGTAAATATTTTAGCGAACCTGACCAGTCCAATGAAGCCACTTTTAATCCAATTTTAACCCAATGTGTGTGACCTTCCGCACGTCAGCAGCCAATTGCATGCATAAGTTTAGCTGAGTTGACCATATAGGTCATCTGAGCTTAAGTGATCACCCCTGTCAATCGGACCACTAATCGCGGTCCCTTTTACGTCGCACTTTCCATATCGTTTATTATGATTATATATAGCTCAACTAATGACATCAGAACTTAGGATCTCAGAAAAGTCCAGGCGACCTGAGAAAAAAATGTGCTATATGTAATATGGGCAGATGATTAACAATGTTTCTTGGCCGGGGATTATCGCTTTTTTGTTTTGTTTTTTTTTTTTTGCAGCCAAGAACATTGACATAAGTAATCCTGTTTGCACACCAAAATTTCGAGAAATTCGCAGAATATAGGTCACAGTGACCTGATTTCTTTATGCATACTGGAATATTTACTAATGACCTACCTTGGTATAAAGAAAGACTTTTTTCGTCTAACGCTTACGAATTGTGCCTTGTTGACAATTGACCAGTCGTAATGTACAAGCAATTCAACCAAAATGCGTAAATATGACGCAGATACAGATGCTACCTCGAGCCATGTACAGCTGAAAGAGCTATCAGGATTTGCAAACTTATTAAATTCCAAAACATTACATACAAAATTACTGGGATATCTTTGTTTAAAGCGGCCTAATCACACATAAAGCATGTTGATTAACACGAAACATAGCTTCTTTCCTTAAAAATAAATTTGAATTCCAGAATATTGCCCTGAAACCGTTTGCTTACTCCTGTAAACGAGTGTTAAAAATTTAGACCGGGCGCGATCACAGGTGTCAACTTAAACACAGCACATGCATCGCCCGGGCCACAACACGTGTCAATCAGGAGATGCCCTGATGCCAAAAATCGCATGTTGCGGCTCACTATCGGACCTCCGGTCTCGCGGCCTTTGTATGGTAAACAGACCCACGTGGACTATGTTTACAACACGCAGAGCCATAACATGGTGTTAGACAGCCGTATACCCAAGGTACTGAGACTGGGTGCTGGGATGGTTTTGCTGGGAAACTTTTGTATAAAGCAAAACTGAACTGATAGTGTGAAAGAATAGGCTTTATATTTTTCCTGATTATGTACCTGTAAGTATGAATTTCAGGTAAAATCAGCTGCCACATCCGTAATTTTTTTTGCAAATTTGTCTGCAGCAGCTGTGACAACTCATTGGATTGATTTTCGTCAAAACTTTCATGGTGATGGTATTATTGTGTGCATAATGAATGTACATTAACAGCCCAAGATGTTAAAAATTTCGCATTTGTAAAGTCAACAGATCTTGAGGACTGGCTGCTCTTATTTTCTTCATTTAAGCTCAGCTGACTGAATGTTAACTGAGGTCTAGGTACAGCGCTTTGTCCGTCCGTTAGTGAGGCACAAATCGTAACCACTGAAGCTTCTTAGTGCCAATTTAAAGAGGTCAAGAAAAAATTTTCCTTGGAAACCAGAAATTAGGCCACTTCCGAGCTATGAAACTTGTTAGTACCTCAGAATAATTATTTTTAAACTATACAAAAACCACCAGTATGTTGATAATTAGAGCAAGGATTGTAATAAATCTTACCTTGAATAATGACTATGACTATTATTGTCAGTTCCCGAAAACTAGTGGCGCCACCTGTATTTATTTCTGATTTCTACGATTTTGTCTATTTTTTAGACTATAACATGACAGCAATAATGTCAGTTTATCAGCTGTGGTTTCATCAAGTGTCCCGAAAGCTGGTATTTTTCATTGATCATAAGCGGATGCCCTATATTAATCACCCTGTCTGTCCGTCTATCTGTCCGTCCTTCATTCCACATTTCATTTCAAGATGATTAATATAGTTTTGATTGACATATGGATTTCAAACGTAATCATGGTCAACCACTTAAGTAAGAACCCGAATGATTTTGTTGCCATCCGGTCAAAGTCACCGGATCCACTTATTTAAAAAGATTGTGGATGCATTTAAGCCAAACTTATAATCCATAACCTCCCAACTTGCGCATTTACCTGACGTGCAAATAAGGTCAGTACCTCATCGAACATAGCTAAGCTCAAGGGCACAGGGTTTACCTGTGCGAAAATTAGATTTCAGATGATAAGAATTCCAACGATTTTGGGTAATGAGGTCAAGGTCACAGAACACTTTTCTTAACAAAGATTGTTGATGCATTTTGAGTCAAACCTTTCAAAACAAACCTTCCATCTTCCAGATATTGCTTATCTGCAAATCAGGGAAGATTATTTTCGACTTTGGGGTAACGGGGTCAAAGGTCAAGGTCACAAATCCATTCACAAATAAGATTATTGACGATAACTCTGTTTTGGATACAAAGATTGGCTTCAAACTTAATATATTAATGTCCCACCACTAAAGTAAGAATCACCTCGGGTTCCGAGGTGAAAAGTGAAGGTCACAGGACCCACATCTTTAAAAAAATCTGGGGTGTATTGTATATCGAACTTTTTATCCCAAAAGTTCAAAATCCCCTACCAGATCGGTTCCAAGCCTGTTACGCCTCACTAGATATTCTGGTATTAACTAAATAATAACCTTTTTTTCTTCTTTTACTAATAAAACATGACCAAGTGAGGATTTGAAATCCAAAAATATAATACACAAAACAAAAACCTTTCGACTTAAAAAATAACTTTAGTAAAAGAGTCACAGAGTCACTAACAGTCTCTCGATCTCTTGGACTAGTAATTTTGTACTCCGGCTGGGAGCACCTCACTGCACCTCACTGGACACCCGATGGCAGCACCTGCCAGGATACCCGCTGGCAGCACCTCACTGGACACCCGCTGGCAGCACCTCACTTGATACCACCTCACTGGGAACGCCTCACTGGACACCACCTCGCTGGCAATGCCTCACTTGGCAGCGGCACCTCACTGGACAGCACCTTTCTTGTCACTGGGCAGCGGCACCTCATTGGTCACTGGGTGGACGGCACTTCGTGTCTCTGCAGGCTCCACTTTGTGCCTGATCCCTAAATTATCGTCTGCACGTCCTTAAATACACTTCTACCCAGCAGGTTTATTTATATTCAAAAGACGAATACAATGAGCCTGCTTTTCAAACTATGGCCCATCTATATTCATAAGCACGCTGAATATTAAATAGACTTAGAACAAACACGGTAATTCTAAAGCGATCGCTTTTAACAAAAGGAATAACTGGATCCCTAAAACGATTTAACAAAGGCCTGCAGTGCACTCACCAAATTGTCATTGAAAGCGGCCATTGTTTAAGGAAACATTGCACTAACAGGCGCCATTTCTCGCTCAACAAATACAAATGTACAGCTAATTCGATATAGGTAATCCGAGTAATGAAAATAAAACAAAATGACACGATCCATTTCGTGACACCTTCCTTCTTTCACATGTGGCTTACCTACGCAAAGTGGAAGAAATCTGTAAGTCCTTAGTTTACGTGTAATAATGTTAATTGTGAAGATACTGCACATTGTGTTATTATTTTTGTTCGAATGCAGATATTTGTTTTGCGGCATAAAGCTAGAACGAGTGTAAAAAATATACAACAAAGCATGTTACCCATAGAATGTAGGTCACAATGACCTAAAATGCAAGAGAGTTATATAAAGACCTGGAGATAAAGTATATAATTAGTTCTTTAATAAACGTTTGGCATAATCGATCATAAACAATTATGTATGTTCGTTAAAGTGTTATAACATTTCCGGTTTATTTTGTTTTACATTAACGGTTAGGGAACTTTTTTACATTATCGGGTAATTTCGTATAACGATATTGGTTAGCAAAAGTTGTTACATTATCGGTCGATTTTGTATAACATTATTGGTTGGTGTTACATTATCGGGTAATTTCTTATAACATTATCGGTTAATATAACATTATAAGATGAATTTACATTATCAGTTGTAACGGGCCCTGAAACTTTCAGTTGGACAGAGTATGCCAAACAGCTCTGTGATACCAAAGATGACAGTACTGATGAAAGTGAAGCAGCGGATACAAATATGTACATGTAGAGATTCTATTTTGTTCTCATGCTCATCCATCTTAGCTGAAGAACTCTCATACACATGTCTGAGCAGTGTTATCAATATTATCTGTTTTTGAGGTGATCAAGATATGTCACCTTCAATCATATAGGAGATGGGGACAACGTACCTTTTATTCCTCATTTTTATAGGGAAATAGAATTGATATGTCAGTAAAAGTGTGTTTTATAGAAAGTTAAAATTTTTTCCATATGTTATAAAAATCATTCAGTTATGCATATCATATTGAGAAAATTCCGTGTATACCTTAAGTCAATTGAATCATTGAACAATATTATGTTGTTACATGTTTTAAAATTTAATTTAAATTAAGAAAAATAAAATGTTGAAATTCATTTATATACTCAATGATATGTATGGCGGGGCGGTAGTAAGGAGAAATGGGAAGGGGACTTTTTTGTCATGCAGAAGCCATAAGGTACTGGGTTTCCAGAGGATACGTCCGGTCCTTATTTCCGAGTTTGGGAACTTTTACCGGGGGTTTCTGTCTGTATACTACTTTAGATTGTTTTCCTCAGAATGCCAAGTCCTTTGATCTTAGACGTTCGCGTGCACACTATACGTTACGTGTCACAGTATGAAGCAATTACGTATATTCCCATTCTATTAATTAAGATAGGCGGGTCGTCCTTTTGATGCTTTCCATAATTATATAAAATAATGAAAACTCTTCCGGTCTTCATATTCTTTAGTCTAACTGACATATTTAGTCACGGAACACATATAACACGCCTTTATAGCTTTATTGGCTTTTATATATTCAACGGATGTAACAGGGAACTCTGTAGAAACCCTACCCCAACAGGGCGGGGCTACTGTTATTCTATTTTCAGTTATCAGTGCGAGACCATCTTCAAGATGATTTTTAAAAACTTTTTCTTCATTTTCTTTTTGTTCCTACACATGTGATAGAGTTGAAAAATTAAGTTCCTTAAAATTTATTTGCCTTGTTTCATCGTCACGTCACTGAATATGAGTCTCTTCTCTATCTGCACGGTCTCATCAGTGATTAAAGACTGAAAGACACATGAAGAATTAATATTTGAAATAATTATGTAAATCAATAAAGCTCGCGAGAGTTACGGTCAAAGCAGAAAACTCAAATAGTCAAAACTACCGGATGTTGACCGGCTATATATTAATCATCGTCTGTATAGACGATAGCTGCGTGGTTGTTAATTATTAAACACAGACCGCTGTTTGGTTTACATCAAAATACCTCCACTGCTCCACACTCTGTGTCTTATCTGTTACAGTCTTCTATTGTGCCAAACAATGGTGTTATTGGTCGATACTAGCTTAAAAATTTAATAAGATAAAAAAAGATTTGAAACAAGAGCCCTATGAGATCAAAGATGCGTGGTGTTAATCGAAAATTTCCGTTCTTTAGGTATTCCCCTGGCAACTGCGCATGTCTGCGGCGTCCTTGTTAACCTTGAGTGCGATTATTATGATTCGCCGTTGCTTAGCAGCCCCTGACCCCTTATACCGTAAAGCATGTAACCATCTGTTCATTGACTGTCGTTGATGTCCTTGTGTTAGGATCGATGTTCACAATCTGTTATCCGAGCCGTCTGATCTGGATATAAAAACCTCTTTATAACAGTGCATCGGGAAACTATTTAAATTCTCTCGGATTATTTCATTTTTCATTCTTACTTTGGATATTGATTGGATATTGTTTTTAAACCTGGTGCTACATATGACAGAATTTGTGTGACAATCAGTTTTAAAATATCCAGAATCCAGTTTCGTCTTATTACGTATTATGATTACTAATGATGTGAAGATAGATGAGAACATCTTCTGCCATCATTCGTATCTTGGAATTAAATAGAATAATTTTGATGGTCACACGCAGTCAGATAGCAGTTGGAGATATAATGTAATTCATCAGAACCGAGACTTACCTCTAAATACACAGGAGTTTTTATAGGTAATTAATTATATTCTGGCATCATTGAGACAGACATGCCTCATTTAACTGGGCTTAATGGTGAAGTGAACGTGGACATCGTGGATATGGTTGACGACCGAGCCCGCAGGGCCGTCATGCGCGCCAATGAGAACGAGCAGCGCCACCTACGGGAGGTCCAGGAATCACTTGATCGTCAGAAAAATGCCGTAAACAAGCGAGTTATTCTGCAGAAGGTCAAGTACTATCTGTCTCTGCAGCGCATTGAAGCCCGGCAACGTGTAATCCTACGTCAGCAAGAAAAACGTGCCGCAAGGCCGCCACCACCATTTCGCTATGGATACGGTAATTTTACCCCATATCCATACTGATATCATATGACAAATGGAGTTTCCATGTACCGCAAAAATTATAGTGCGCGCTTTCAACCACTTTTATGTTAAAAATGATGTGTCCAGACACTATCCTCAGTCACGTGCACACTAATGGTGTAAATGTTATATCAAAAGCGGAAAGTTCGGTGTTACGATTTCTTGATTCAGTTACGATTTCAGTTTTTATAATGGCTTGATGAACATGGGTCACGAATGTGTTTTCGTGTCAGCCTTTCGCCTCCTTAATACTTTTTATATGAAGAAACTCCAGCCATCTTTACGCATGCGTCCAACGACCCTTGAAATCGTTGTTACAGTCAACAAATCGTAAAAGAGTTGTTTCTTTTCTAATATATTTAGTTGTATTGTTTGGATATTTATTATGTGTTGTGAGCTAGTTGAGTAAGCTAACGCCCAGTTCTTCTGTACAACCATACTGGAATGATTTTGCTGCATGTCAGTCGATAAACTGGGAGGAACAAACTTCAGTGTAAGTTAGCATGTTTACTTAATTAGATTAAAAAGAGTTAATTTCCATTTTATACTTCAGGTGATGTAAAGACAATAACAAATGAACGATTTTTTACATTTAAACAATCTATTAAGTGTAGAAATTTGTTTGTGTATTATGCTACGGTTACTTGACTGTTCATATGCTGTAAATATGGTGCTAACGGCAAAAATCATTAATTATCTCTACGTTTAAAATATGTTCATGAGTCAAGTATATGGCTTAGAAAAAAGCAGAATCAATTATCTCTCTACAGAACTAAATATTAAAACATTAATTCATCTTCCGTTTGCCAGGCACGAATATTACATTGCAAATAAATGTTTCCTTCTCTGTGATTTCCATTATTGTATTACTCTTCTGTTAATCTTCGGTTCCACTAAAGATCACCTTTATGTCTACCCAAAACAGTCCTGTAAGAAAACATATATAAATAATACCTTACCACGGGCAGAAGTACCTGACCGCTTGTCTGTTACATGGCCTCTGGCCAGTATCCCGAGTGTGCCTAGTATCGAAAATATATATCCCTGGGACTCCTACTTTAAATTCTTCAGTGTAAAAACTTCTCGTCGTTAACTTTGAGGAAGGTCGATACTTACAGAATTTATCATCAAAATATGACTACTTATCCTTTCATCGATTTAACAAAATAAAAATTGTCAGTAGGTGGCAATAGGTGTCGCTAGAATTGTCACTGATAACAGAGTTTATAGGGTCAATTAACTTGATTAAAATAATAATGGGTAGAAATATAAAATCTTTTAAAAACTTTAAGCACCATTGATGTTACGAATTTATCTGAAAACCTGCACCACAAGAAGAAAAAGCATTCTTAATTATATCCATGTGAATCAGAGGCCTTATTTCTAGAAAACGATAGCCTCGCGAGATGTTTCATCCGTTCACAGTTATTTAAAGCTGCTAAATTCACTTTTTATCATTAGGAAAATATTTCTCAGATTAGGCTTTGGGTACCTAAATAAAGCTGTTGTAACCTTTTTTTAAATATTACACTCAAAATATACAAATGTAGATTGACGTAATGAATCCTTTCCTCTTCATTATAGCGACAGGTTTTGGCTCTGGCATCAAATGTTCGGGTCTGTTATATCGAAAAAGATGTCATATGTTATATTTCAAATGACAAAAGTAAGAGATTCATAATGATTGCATCTTTAAATATTAGGTGTCTTGACTGTTTCTTGTAGCCTTTAACAACGGCGCGAAATGCAGGCCAACAGCATCCGTGCATGATGCCAGAAGCGGATCCATGAAGGGGTAAAAGAGGTCCGGATCCCCGTATTCAGGCACTGCAACCTTTTCTAAGGGTTTCAGACCAATTTTTTGCGGTCTTGGAAACCACCCCGCCCCCCACCCAAACCCCCCCCCCCCCCCACCACCACCACCCCCGTCCCCTTTTCTCTGGTCGGGTATTGAAACTAGCTAATTTTTTTCCCTTGCGAAATCTTACAAACCATATTGTGGACGCAAAATATTTATGTGCCTTAAGTTTCGTATAGCGTAATGTAAATGTTAGCCATATTATTATAATAAGGCCAAAAGTATTGTAATTAGGTCGCACATCTTCCAAATGCCAATGCTTGATGTAGAAAATACAGTAAATAAACTGCTTTAGTCAAGGACTGTAATTTATATAATTAAAGATTGTGTTATCTATGATACGTTATTGTCTTTTTACAGCATTGTTCCATGAATGGAATTTTAAAATAAATTGCACCTTTAGTATCTGTGACTCCAATATGTTTACCTAGTAACGTAACCGATCGATCAAGAAAGAATGCTATATAATTTAACCAAATAAAAACTTTTTCTGTTGTCACGTGGAAAAATAAAGGTATTTGATAAGGAAATTGCACGTAAAAATACACCTTTTTAGAAATTATGAATAGGCATTAACAGGTAAATACAGGCAATATACACAGGTTAAACAGATCCTTCATCCATATATGCACAGGCAAAAGAGATCCTGTATCACATACACGGACAAAACAGATATATGTAATTGCTGCGCATTTGCAAGAGAAGCCCCCCCCCCCCCCCCTCCCCCCGAAATAAATTACCCAAATATGAAAATATAAATAAACTGATTAACCCAAATTAGCCTTCCAGTTGTACAGGATAGCCTTAAACAGATCTTGCAACATTATACCAGGTAAAACAGGTCCATATCAGGCTTTGAATCTAACCAAATGTGACCTCTTCTAAAACAAGCTCCAGTTACTTTAGCTCATCAAATTAAAATTCCTTGTACAATGAAGATAAAGGGGAGACAGATATATCGATAAACAAATATGGAGACAGGAAGGGAATGGTGGAAATGTAACCATCATTCTAACAATGATGACCAGAAGCATGTACTCAGGGGACAGTCAGACATGAGTGATGTGTATTTTTAAATGCCCTCCCTAATGGGACCTACCTTTGGCATTTTACAGTGGTTAATTCCTCAAAGAGTACATGTATACGAGAAAGGGGCACCCTTACGTTCATGAAACCCCATGCATGAGATCTCATAGAAAAAGACAATGCTCTCGTTATCTCGACGACCATATTGTCCAATCGTCGAACACATTTGTCTTACAACAGACAGTCACCACTGGCCACTCCGGCCGCTGCCGCCCGCTCGTGGGTATCGGTTACCGGTCAGACTGGTTTATGTCGTGTCGCTAGACTTCTGTAGCTACATGTTCTCAGACAGTCTTGCATTGTTTCTTATCGATCAGTTTTTTTGCTCATAAAAAATCTGTCTGCAAGACCACCCAGGGAATACTGGACGGGTTCTCCATTTCCCCGTTTAGTGATATCTTGAAACCCTTATGTTCGGAATTGAACCATGTCATATTCATATCTACTTTACTTGTGAGAGGGAAAATTTGATCTAAATATCTGTTCAGTCTTAAATAGCACTATGCAATGTATTTGATGTCTGAATATTTTGCCGATAGATAAGTCGGAATAGCGACCAATTCATAGAAGATGGGTTACTTTTACAAAATTGTCGAATAACTATTTTCTCCAGATTCTTTTTTATCCTTGAACAATATTGAATATTTTTATCAATTCTTCTAATCACATGAGCCGGAAATCTGTTGGCTTATTTTTCATTCTGAACATACGCTACATGATATATATTTATTTTTTATTTCTGCAGTCTATATGCAAATAAGGCCAGGGATTCGGTATTTTTTAATGGCAGAGATGAGGACAGATACACACACGTATTTCGATCATATGAAAATTGTTTTCGCGAATATCAGTAAGAGATCTAGATTTCATGTTTTGTGTTTGTAGTGCTGAAAAGTACAGTGATGGTCAATAGCATGGCGATATACTGGTATCATATCGAATACCTTTATTTTTTATTTAACTGTCTCATTTTTCATGAGGGATACCTTAATACCGTTATTGGTTTCTTTTTTTTGGGGGGGGGGTTACATATATAATGATAATATTTATCAGTGAGTTTCATTAACATTTTCAGACAAATATGCAATCAGTCCCAATAAAGTTAAGCCTTTCCTACATATTTATAAGTCTATCTACATCTTTCTTAGCACACATGAACAGTACCTATTAACTCTTCAGTCCAGGGGGTGCACCCTTGTTGTAAAAGACTTTGGCAGGAGTCTTAGCGTGGTAGGCGTTCTGAACGGGACGTGAACCCAGACCCTTGCGGCCCAAAGGTCAGTGCCCTTACCATTACGCCACCACTGATATTCTAAATTATGCAATATTTAATAATGTATATTGTTAGGTAAAGTGGACATATCTATATTGGTCCATTGTGTTTCTTTTGACAAATTCATGGCTTTTAGAAAAGTTTTTTCCAGCACTCTTATCTGTGCACATTCTAAAAGCTAACTCGAATGTATGGGACGAGCTTTCGGGTTAATTATATATCATATAGAACATATAACAGAGAAGGCGAAAGATGATTAATATATTTTATTCATACTAACATATGTATATAATATGTCTATAAATTCATCGAATGGTCTACTTTAATTGCATATATACGATATACATCTTCCCCTGTATATAATATCACATGTGCACATGCATGCGTTCCTGTCTATGTGCGAGCGTATGCTTAAGTGCGACTGTGTATAAAGGCAATATATGAATATACAATGCAGTGATATACACAACATTACATTTTGCATATATAACATAAAATTAATAAATGCAGAGATATTCCTATTAATATCGATCTTCGTACCACTCAGGGTGATCACATAATTCTTAGGCGATACCCTTGATTCAAAGAGCGTCCGGGCCGTCCTTTTTCAGGTCAGTTCAGGTTGGGTACCACAAATGTGAGGACGAAACAAATCAAACAGGAGTCACAATAATATAAACATGGGAAAACTGCAAAATGTACTAAGACACAGAAAATGATGACGATATGTTTTGTTTATTAGTACCATAGAGATTGTACATCAATGTTTCTGCAACTGTCAATTACATTTTAGCATTTCTCGATCAAACGTTACTGTCTCATAGAACCATTACGTAGATTGGCTGATGACGCCAGGAAAAAGACGGCTTGTCCACTCTCGTAAGATATTATCTTGAGTGTTAGAAAAGTGGCTTCTGTGATGTTGGAAGCAAACTGCTCACATAAAATGAAACCGTGCTTGTCCCACGGAGAATTTTTCTTGGTAAACCAGTGTTTAGGCCTTTGTAGTCCTTGCGCGACAACAGCTCGGCATGGTTCACACGGGAATTCCAATTACTCTTCGCAGGAATGAATTTTGTAAACAGAAACAATTTTCGGCGTCAGCGTTTTAGCTCTTAATATTGTGGGTCATGCCGGTTTCGCTAGGTGCTGTCAGCTCTATGTGCGAATGGCATGGAAAGGCAATCTGAACTGATATGTTCACAAGTTGTACACAAATTGGAGGCACGTCTAACAATGAAAGAAGTGTTCATACACAGATGATAAACATTCATATTAACAATATAAAGGTATATACAACATGAACCCACGTTCAAATCTGAACACCTCTTCAAAGATTATGCCATGACAACCGGGCCTGAAGTTAAACTTAAAGATTTTCTATAGTATCTTTAGCATCATTGCATTGTGACAATCGGAATATTAACAAAGTGATTAAATCATACTCCTTGTTTATCCACCCATTATTTTGCTAGATTTGTTATGCTTACGTTAACAGACGTTTGCAAGACGGTCTTTCTGCGTTGATATATGACTGAATTTATAGATTTATAGCACATGCTATGTAGGCAGAAAGAGGTTAAATATTAACCATATCTGTGTGGCAGAGTTATCGGCCTCATTCATTATAATCAACATAGGTCGAAACATCATCCCATCATCTAAATTTTATGGTCTTACAGTATTCTTTATAGAACTTTTTTTTACAGGTATTTAGGTATAATAGAATAAACCACTAGTCAAGGTAATAGACCTTGACAGCTAGTTGTATGGGTAATTCAAGGTAGAATATCATATGTTGTCTGTATTTCTATATGGAAAAAAATATGGTCAGTCAACGTCATATTGAATGCCTAACAGGTGGGTATTTTGCAGCGTACGGAAGGTTGGTTACGTTTTCCATTCCTTCTTCATATTTAAGAAGAATGTGCTGGAGATTGTGTCGTTTCTTTGTTTCTTTAGTCGTCGTCGTCGTCGTCGTCGTCGCGTTGATGCTGTTGTCTTGATCGGTTCCGTGGTCGACCCCTTATTCTGCCACCTTTGCCCTTGACCCTTTGACCGAACGGCGCGGATTTGGCAGGCGGATCAAAACGAGGCAGTGGTACAAGTGTGCTCATGAATCGTTTTGCGTTGTCACTTTCGCACTCCATGACCTCATACTCTCCCTTCCCCGACTTGTCGTTGAATATCACGGGTCGTTTGTTTATGTGCAGTTTTCTTATCATGCCCTTTAGCTGCCAATGCATGTATCCTATAAAGAAACCATGTCCATGATATACGATTATCTAAACTAGCGGTATACCCTTAATTCCGACATGCGACTTGCGACATCCGAATTTTAGTTGATACAACAAAATGGCAGTTTCCTTTAACGCTTTCGAAATTTTTCGGAGGTCGGAATTTGATACGAGCATGGAAATACGAAGGAAAGTATTTAGAATACAGTCACAAGGTGTGATTCAAGTGTAAGTTTGGTGGTCATTAGACCGGGAACTACTGAGTAGAAGCCGCTTGTACGGTCTCGGGATAACCCGCACTCATCCGCAAATTATGATAGAATACACCAGTTTGGCTGACTGTGAAATTTCTTATGATATATTTACTTTATAAAAAAAACTTGAAGAATAAGTAACTATTGAGAGATCTCATCCTAAGGACCATTGGCCGATACATGTGAAAACTAATTTTGTTTTGCCCAACAAATACTGTTAAATCATATAAAGCAGGGGTGACATTGGCAACCAGTCAATTTAAGAAGTTTCATATTATTTATAATAAATATTTATGACGGAAATTTTCAAAACTATTAAGACAAAGTTTGCACATCATACTTACCAGGACGCCCGCCAACATGAACTTCCTTGTCCACAAGTCTCACATCAGTTTCTGGTGTGACAGATCGGGATACCCGTATGTCGTCAAAGGCAAGCAGCCACACGCCTCCTTCACGCCGAACTAAAACACAAAAAATACACCCAGTAATGATAATCATCAAGTAATATCGATTATAAACTAATTTAATGTTCATGAATAAGTCGCATACGCATTATTATTATTTCTGAAATGGACTTCATTTATAAGATAAAGATGTCTTCTCCAGCCCATATATGAATATGTGACATATGAATATGCCCGATAAAGAATAGCGTCATATCGACCCTCTCGCATTGCGACTAGATTACTGGCGCAAATCTTTATATCTAAGTCTGAGGAATGCATTATAAGGCCTTATGAAGAAGCAAATATTTTCGTCATTTCTGACAGCGCTTCATGGCTTACAGATACACTCTCAATCAACATAAACCAGACCAATCATTAGCAGATTTTGTGTACTTTCTAATAATACCAAACATTAGCGAGAATAATTCTATTTTAACCCAACACATTAGTAAACCCCTCGGCATGTTTGTTCAATTTATGAACTCATGAACTCAAGCCTGGCTCGCACGGGTTACAGGGCGCAGGCTGCTTGCAGGCGATACATGAAATGATCCGTGTCCATGCAGACGGTGTTTCAGTTTGGGTTGTGAGCTCACATGTATACTATCGTTTTAGTTTATCTCATAATCTTGAGATAATTGGCCGTTAACCACAATATGAATGCAACCTGATGTAAGACCACTGCGATACATTCATTGAGATTACTTGTATCACGACTCGAGTAGGCTGACCAGCCCAATTTTCCGAAAGTCTACTGAGTTGGGCTGTCACGACTAGATAAAGAAAAGGGGATTTCAAACTATTCACTGATAATTGCATGATTTTTGGTGAAAATTAAGCTTGCACCGAAACTTGCCACTGTACTTCTCCGGCTCATTAAAGTCAGATATAACCTGGCCACCGATACTGGTTACAGGCGAAATTTACTGGTCAACAGCTTCACAAGCTTCAAAACTAATTGACAAATTTCCATCATTTTATGCATTTACATAGATATAAGTTATGGGATGAGGTATATTTAAATTGGGATCAGAACCTCTAAGTGTGGCTTTGACCTTGAATATTCCCACATTTGGTGAAAAATATTGTTTCTCAAGTTTTTTTTTTAATTATTCTTTTGTATTTTATTTTTGTGGAGGTAACCGCCTCCATTTTTTAAATTCTGACTTATCTAATTATTAACCTAAGTATGTACATCTGCAGTTTCCATTTCGGTTTTGGACTACTTGACAGGGCGGTAGCACTCGCTTCCTATTCCCATTGTCTACCGCGCATGCGGGTCCTGGGTGTGTAATCAATCGCATTGCTGGGTCATAACACCGAGGAAGCCCCCCCCCCCCCCCCAAGACAAACTCGTATGAGAGTGATTCACGGCTGTGGGGCACAGCCTTCTCATTAAGCCTGCAGAGCGCTCACCCTGGGTGGGGGCCGACCGTGAAAAACCTCACCGCCGTGGCTGAGATTCGAACCCAAGATCTCTCGGCTTTGAGTCCTGCGCTCTACCCCTGAGCCACAGAAGCCGGTTCCTTTTTCCCCAAGTTGACAGATGGAAGAAACCATGGTCGCTTGCCAAGTGTCAGTATATGTCGCTGATGATTGGGGCCTATATTAAAGGGGGGTAGGGGTTAATTATCTTGGGATACAATGCAAAGAAATACTAGCTTTCAAATTGTCCCAAAGGTCCTTAGAAATTTGACATTTTAGAAATTTGACATTTTTTCTATCTCGGCTTTCTCTGCACCATCTATCAAAAACGACGTAAACTCAGTCCAAGGAGGAATGGGTCTCAGTCCAAGGAGGAATGGGTAAATAGAAAGTGATGTTAAATTAAACGAAATTATAAAACTAAACAGAAGAGCAACATACATCAACATACCTAGAATCCTGTGCCAGCGCCCGTCTGAGATATTGTACGGTGTGGGGTAGGTTTTAAACACTTCGATTGGTTCCAGGTATGGATGACCCTCTGCTTTCAGCAAGAGTGACAGCTGGAAATAGAATTATCTTCAAAATTAAAATTAAAACAAGTTGAGAAAACTATGAGAACGAGTGCAATATTGGAGAAATAGACATAGGTTACTTCTAAAGAAGTTATATATTTCTCTACGGGTTATAAAGGGACTGGAAATGATTGAGAACCCAGACATATGTGCTTCTATTAACAAAGGCGACAGAGATAATATAACAAGAAATAAAATATATGTTCTGACAGAAAACACGTATAAATTCTTACTTGTCACTGGCACCGTAGAATAATACAAAAAAAATAAAAAATCATGGTCAAGTTGGGATTTAAAGTGCAAACTCTGGTTTCTTTTTTAAAACTTACATTTTGATTAAAAAATTACACATTAATTACACATTCACATTAATGCAGGATCCTTTAAAGAGGCTCATTCCGGGATCCCAACATTTATAGAGAAAACATAGTTATTGCAAAAAAGTATAAATAGTTTTGAATCTAAGCGAAGTTTACGAAGAAGGTATGGCAGAAATGCTAGTTTTGTTTTCCCTTTACCATACATATGAAAAAAAAGCCATTCACGATCTGCCGGAACAACCAATATAAAATCCCTTGAATATATGACAGCCAAGAAAACGATTATCAAAACTCGAAAATTTTGGCAATTATTATAAATATTATTATAATAATAATAATTATTATTATTATTATAAACATTATCATTATTATCATTATTATTATTGTTGTTGTTTTACCCTTATTATGGTCCAAAATGATTGTACAAGCCTGTACTCAGATTTATACTCATCTGTTTATCAGGTTTTAACTATAGAAGGAAACATTTTGAAGAAGGTACTAGGACATCCTGTACTATTAAGTAAAGTAATATTCCACTATTTTCACGTTTGAATCAAACACAGAAGTACAACCTAAATAACTTGAAAAAAAAAAATAAATTTACATGTAAACAGAAACACGCATATAAACATAACCCATTTCCCTTTAACCATAACTCCAGAAACATGTTGAGTCCCTAAGAGTTTTCCTACATTGTTTATTCCTTTATATACGATAAATAATTCACATAAGGAAAGCGTTAAAATTCCTACTGTCGCGTGAATAATTGCGACAACAGCTTGTAATATAATAAACTGAAAAGATAATCCTTTCGTACTGAATGTCCTTAAGTTTTACGGCCTCACCGTCTGTTTTCTGCATTATTAAATTAAGACTATCCCGTTGGGTAGAACATTTCATCAGAGCTACTGTCGTCTGGGACACCTTAAGTCTTGTCAACTGGTATGGTTACAAGTTTGGTATGCAGGATTCATGTTATGTTCATAGTTTAAAAACTAAGGACGAAGAATGGTAAACCTGTAAGACACAGCTGTACCGGGTATTGCGTACAGTTATCTTTCATTGTTAATGCCCGTCAGAAAATCCTACTTCCATAAGCGTGCCCAATAAATCAAATCTTTAGCATGGGTACTACATCGCCAAAAAACAATGTTATATATATTGCCAATGAATTAATACAAATTAAATTTTAAAGACAAACAGAAAGTACTATATTATGAGTTGTTTATCGTAACAATGATTTTTATTACAATGAAAAATACTGTATGCCGAATGCAGTTAAATCTCTCTGTGGTTAGACGTCCTTATTTATGAATCAGGAAATAACATCGGCGTTCAGGTTATAAATTTGACGTAGTGAAGCATCGCATTAAAAACTATAACTCTGGGCAAGAAGAAAACCAGAAGTGATTGAATGACAGCACATGGGCTGTAAACGGAATGTCACATGCTGTGTTTTTGGCAATACAATGTCCTCTTGGTGACATATTTTTTTTAAGTCATATCCTGTCTGACAGTGAATCTAAGAAACGAAACCCATGAATTGCCAGCGAAAACAACGAAACAGAAAGAATGGCCTAGGACGCTGAGAACTACCTAGAACGTCCGGGCCTCTTCATACCAGTGGATAAATAAGGCAAAATGAGTGCTAACCTCTAACGCGTGTTCATACCATGTTAATAAAGTTACTAGAAAACTGCATTCTAAGGAATGCAAGCCTTCGCCATGCGGGGGGGGGGGGGGGGAAGATGTTCCCTATTATGGGATGTTCCCAAACTGTGTTTGCATTCCCATATTCAAAGGTTCATTCATGCATAAGAGACTGTACATTTATGATATTACTTAGTGACGTTCCGAAATCCGGATCATGTGAGGGATCTACACCGAAATATTCTGAAAATTACATAAGGTTCCGTTCAGGATCGCGTGTGTTATGTTGTGAACCAACACACACAAACACACACAAACAAACACACACAAAAGCACTGGTATGAACGCATACCCTGCTGGCGGAGGCAATTATAGTATCAAAACTACCTCACGCTGTGGTTTTGCCAATGCGGGGCGAAGCTCGAATGAATAAATATACGTATACGGGCCTAATCTGAACGGAGCGTTGATCTGGAGGCAGTAAATGTGTACCGTATTCAGTGAATGTAAAGGTGTAGCTTGAACATGTCTTATAATACAGTATAGTAGTGGACACAATTTACAAACGTGTCGAATGCCATTCCCGATATGCTTTCTGATAAATACGGGTCATATCAGCCTGGGTGCTTTGCTTGATATTATATTTGTTTGCAAGCATCCCCTACACATCTGCTGCGAAATGGCATTCAATCCCTACTCAAATACACATCCCTGTAAATGACTTACGCCATCCTGTACTAAAGCAGTTTTCTTACTACAAGTGTGTTGAAAGCCTTTTACCAATGCAATATGGAATGCAACATACTGTATCCGATATATATCGTGTTCATACAGCAGTATATTCATTACCATATTCGATAAAGTAAACAAGTCACTTTTCGTTAAACGATATTTTTGAAGTTATAACGCATTTGCGTTATATTGTTTCTTTGTGTATATGTTTAACGGAAACGCGCGGTATTCGACACGGATACTTTAATGCGGTGCGAATGCCATGGTGCGAATTCTGTATCGGCAGTAAAACGGTATTCAATACCGTATTGAGTGAATAGCGGTGTAGTGTGAACTTTCAGATTTGAAACTTATGCCATTTCTGCACGAGGGGGAATGAATTAAAATTCATTTATGAAATCACCGTAGCCTTTTAAACCATGAGTCAAAATGACTTACCGCAGAGTAGACAAACTCCACCACCAGGAACACCGTGTGTACTGCCTTCTTTTTCCATTCATAGTATTTGAAATTCGGAGTGTTACCAATGGCAACCAGGATCCCGTCATGTTGGTCGTGGTCCACCATCACCTCCATCGCGATCTCGGCCAGCTCTCGTTGGTCCGAGATCCTCTCAGGGATGGTATACTTTCCTGTGGAAATATATATTCTGTCTCTATTTATTTGAAACAAATTAAATTATCACTTTCCCGCATTGATAATGGCAACATCGTAACTGTTTCATGGACATTTAAACTCATGCGTAGACAGGTACACACCAAAAAATATATAGATATATGCACGATATCATAAAAAGTCGAGAATATGGGATCGTTGAACAGCTCGGGTCGCCGTCATTCGAGAGGTGAATGTATATAATGTTCGTTCGATCGTCTAATAAAAATATGAAAACTGCCAACTATTAGCTGGGAACGCAGCACAGATTCATTTTATTTATTTTAAGACACTGAACCCGTCAATATATCAAGGAAATGGGACCGAGCCATTAATCATATTACAGTGAAATCTTTGCCTGCACAGTCCATTATTATTGTAAACCTGGAATGTTTCTGGCGGTTTCGATGACGGATGTTATATTCACGAGATGGGTCGTCGGCCAGTCTACCATTGTTCTTTTGTGGTTTCGTAAATGTCGCAGCTCTGATGGATTAGTCTGTTACTAATGCTGGGCCCAGAACGACATGAATATTCTCCCCATACAACCCTAATACTCAATGTACAATTTATGACGAAATTTAGGACGTAATTACCTGTTTTCTCCATATCACATATACAAGATTTACTTGCGGAACAGGAAAATTTCATTTTTCTTGCACCTATTACCCGCGCTCGGCTTTAGGAATAAACAATTTATCATATTTATTATAGTATTTTAATTTATTATTGAAGGTATACAGGGGAACATTTTCAATTCTGTAGATTCATGGCACAGTCCGCCTGATATATATATATATATATATATATATATATATATATATATATATATATATATATATATACATATATATATATATATATATATATATATGCACCTACTGAAGGTTCAGGTATATATCCGCATATGCTTAAATACTATTATTCCAAGTGATGTATGACATTTCATGTATAAAGGTAGACATGTCTGGAAAGCCAACAATTTACAGTAATAATACCATAATTCATGTTTTATACGATGTGACATTTGGAAACCACTGAATATTAACTTTAACTTCTTGACACATCAAGCAATAACGTATAGATCCGACAAATTCCGGGGAGCGGAAGGCAATTTACATGTTTTAGCATAATCATTTACACATTTCTCGATAAAATTGCCTGAAAATATAGAACTCCCAATATTTGTGTTCCTTAATTATGGTGACATAGCAGAAAGAAATTCTCGATATATCAACCTATTTCTGCAACGACCCTGCAAAGCGGGAGAGAAAAACACGAGAATCCGCCACAGCCTTGAGCGAGAGACAGCTTTCGGAACTGGTTTATGCATAATTCAATCCATCAACACAGGTGGCTGTAATTCATGAATATTAATGAGCATAATTCATGGTGTCCATTCCTGGGTGAAGAATCATAAAAATTTGAGAGGTCAAGGGTTATAGATGGCACCGCTTATTACAGGAGTATGAAAAGAATTACATGTAACCGATGCCTGCCTAACATATACCAATGTTAGGTAAATCTACTAAAGTATCAAATATTATTATTTTTATAAACTTTTTATAAACTTTATTTATTTTACATGGATTGTACAACTAGTTATAATTACTAACACGAAGCACTCTCCATGGCTCAGATGTTGGCGCTCTGTAGTTGGTAAGGGTGTAGGAAACCGGAGGACCCGGAGAGAACAACCGGCCTTCGTCGGGCAACTAAAACCCACTATCATAGCCACGCCGGGGATCGCACCCGGGTCGCCAGCGGAGAAGGCCGAGCTTTTTTACCACTAAACTGTCCAGGCCCCAGCTTATTATTATAACAATAAACTTTATCTATTTTACATGGATGATGGATTGTACAACTAGTACTAATAATTAATACGAGGCACTCTCCATGGTTTGAATAATGGTGTTCGGTAGGTGCAAGGCTGGATGAAACCGGAGGACCCGGAGAACATCACTGACCTTGGATTGGCCAAAACAACCCGTTCTCACGGTAACACCAGGGATCGAACCCGGGTCACATGTAGAGAGCGGCGTGCGTTTTACCAGTCGACTGTCCAGGTCCAAATAATATTAATAACGTAAAATATGGCGACAGTAATGACGAGTTGCCTTGTAATATCTGTGCATCTAAACTTGCAAAAACAAAAATATTTCGGTGAAATGGAGAGGGTCTAAATTGACCAATGGGATCAATCTAAGTTGAGCACTTATCTCTAGTATTATTTTGGACTACCACTGTAAAATTTCTTAATCAGCCATCATTTTTTATTGTTATTAATTTTATTCATGGTAGTTCGATTTTTTATTTGGAGGACAGGTTTTACATTAGGCTGGCACAACTAATCGATAATCGATACATCAATATTATAGAGCTGGTGTATTTACCGAAACGATGAAGTATCGTCGAACTGAGCAGAAATCGGTATAAACGATTTAGATATGATCCTCATATGCTGCTACCGATGTCAAAATAATTCTTCAATTTATATTTAATAAATGTGACACAAAAAGCATTAAGATGAAAGAACTCTCTGAATTATAAAAGCTATTTAAGGACAAATTAATAAGTTTTTTTGAGTTTCATAACAAATCAATCATAGTATATATAGAGATGTAACCTGCACTAGAATGTCTTACACCAATTAAGAAATTGGCGCGATTAAAAAAATCATATTATACAGTTAAAATATCGATACTCTTTAGAAAAATCAATCGCTAAACCTGATAGGAACATTCTTTCAAATGATTATTTAGATGGCAACACTTAACAAAGGAGTACACCGATTATCATGCATGCCTTTAACAATGTTATCTCCTATAAGTATTAGATATAATTATATTAAAATTATAAACTCTGCCTTGTTTCTCCAAGATTCATGACACATAAGAGCCGTGAATTCTGTGGTCTCCTGTCTAGAGGGATTCATGAATTCGTAGCTACAATTCGCCTCATTCCAATTTCGGTCCCTCCTATAGCAAAAGCACTTGAACAGTGACGGCTGTTTATCAAAATATCTCGTATACAACCGACGCATAAACATCAAAACCCAGAAAATATTTAAACCATTAGATCTTGATCATCTTCAAAATGATCTTAATTGCTTCAAGGCCAACATCTAAGACAGACATTACGGATGTAGACGTTTCCATATAGACTATAGTTTTTTATGAAAAATATAGGATATTATGTCAATTTGACCTGGCGTGTTTTCAAGCCACTGTCGGGCGTTATTCTGCAAGAGTGGGAACCAGGCCTGACTAACTGGAAAATATCGATTATCAGCGCTGGTTCATCGATCCATTATCGTTGAAGTTCGGGTTGAAACGCAGGAGGAATGTTTATATATCTTCTCTGAAATGGATTATCTATTGATCATCAGTGTATTTATTACAAAAAAAAGTTTTATATACTGAAATCAACTAGCCTTCCATAACCGGAGTTACATTTAAAAAGGAATAAAGACGTATCAATTTATCACATTGTGTAGATGGACATAACATTCTTAGACTTAACGTTTTTAATGTACACTCTCAATCTTTGTCGCCAAATACTCTGTAAGAGACAGACTGCTATCGTTAACTAAAATCGTATTTTATTTTATATGTCAATAATGGTCAGGGCCATGGATAATTGTATATCCTCCGTTCACAGGGATATCGATGATTGTATATCTACCGTTCACAGGGATATCGATGATTGTATATCTACCGTTCACAGGGATATCGATGATTGTATCGATTATTTTCAGATCCTCAGTGCCATTGATAATCACACTGGTCCTCTCACATCAATCGATACATCATCAAATTGCCGAGCACAGTCTCGGTTAAAACAATATCTCATTCAGCTCAGTTTTTCTGAGTCCTTTCAATAGTTTCTTCTGTCACGAAGATTATCCTTGTGCGGCGTTTCATGGCGAAGAACAGTCGACATTACCGTAAGGACTAGAATTAATAGGAGGAAAGGAGGTTGTGGACTCGCAGTTACCGTAAGAACCATAATTAATGGGAGGAAGAGCAGCAGAAACGCCGCGGACACGGTTTTAATAGGGTTGAGGTTTGGGGGTTGGGATTTTTCACTGTTGGGATTAGTCATGGATGTGCTGCCTGCCTAATGAAGGGTTACACAAATGTAATACTCGTTGTGACTGGCGCTGCGTGCCCAAAGAACACGAACCTCATTTGTCAGAAAAACAAAGAAACATCAAGTTCCGTTTCGGTGTAATTCTTTCAAAGACATTCCCGCTTATTTTCTTATCTTGTTAGTTTTTCTGACGGTTATATTCAAAAGGTAATGTTTCTAATTACAGTCGTGACTTGACATTCCGACCTGTTTTAAAACTATGTCTATTAAACTATACGCCCGGTAACCGAAAAGCAGTTGATATTTTATGCATTGTTATATATATATATTCGCTCTGGACAGTCGGCACCGTGACTACACCAAGTTACCGGCTTTGCTGGGCGTAGGGCTGTCACTGTGCAACTTTTAAACCAATCATGTTTCGTTTGTCTTTATAGGGTATTTCTGTTGATTAACACGCTTTACCACCACCAGCCAATAATTAAGACAAGTTAATACGTCCAAACCAATCATACTGGATCATTTCACACACTTTTTTGAAGGGGCGGTTACTCAGCATGCCTGAGTCAAAACGTATACATGTACATGTATATGTACTACCATTTCAGCGTCTATTTATTTATTTATTTATTTTTTTAATTGGTGGAGGTTACCACCTTTATTTTTGTAATACCAACGTATGTCATTCTTAATCTTAGTATTTACATCTGCAGAGTTCCGTTTCGATTTCGGACTATATGACTAGGCGGTAGCACTCACTTAATGTCATTGTTTTAATCATGGTGTCTACCTCACCTGCGGGTCCTGGGTGTGTAATCAACCCCAGCACTGCGTGATACATGGCTGTGGGACATGGTCTTCCAATTGAGTCTGCAGATCGCAAACCCTGGGTAGTGGCCGGCTGTGAAAAATCTTACCGTCCTCGGCTGCGATTTGAACTCACGACCTCCCTACTTTGAGTCTTGTGACTTTCCCGAGACCATAGAAGCGTCTTATTTATATTAGTTATATGGTGCTATCGACAGCTACTACAGGGAAAAGGGGCGGATCAATAGAATCTTTGATCCCTTCATCTCTTCCTTGGACCCGCCCCTGAAAAAGCTGTATTATCATTAAAATATACTCTTCCAGGTTACGATAATTACAACTAAAAACAAATATTAATTAAATTTTGAAGATAATCTACACAACACAAGATTATTTTTGTCAGTTTTCCTGCACTGAAATAGGTATGCGCTTTCTGAATACGGTGGCCGGGTTTTTTCAAATGGGACACGAGCCTGATAATAAATTCTGTTTCAAATCAACTTATTCATTGGTGAAAAATCTTGTTCTTGAGTCAGTTGTCCCTTTACGGGTGTGGGTTGAAGGATCTTTTATTTGTGCATGGACTTAACCTTGGATGCGAAAACTGTAGACAACAATATGGCCAATCAGACCTCAATATAAACATTATTACTTGGGCTTTACCAGCAGCTGTTCAGTATATATAAATAAAAGGCCAACTATTAGATTTTATTCACTTGTTAAAAATTCCCACGATCTCACATGTGCACTCGCTAATCATGTTATAGCCTCATCTTCTGTACGAGGTACCAGGTGGCCGGCACAAAAACATGCGGTGAAACTTGTACTCAGCCTTCAGTATACATTTGGAGTTGACATCACAGGACGTGATTCAAATAGTTACAACTCTGGGGTAGCATCCGTGCCAAGCCCGGTCTTATAACACCCATTAGTGATCATACAAGAAAAGAGGCTTTCTCCAGCACGGATTATTTAGGCACGGATAGATGTGAGAGGACACCGGCGAGCAGGGAGCAGACCCTAAAACAAACACTGCCACATGGTCCCAGGCGGACGCTCTGAGGATGTGAATACCATTAGTCAGATCTCTGTGACACAGTGGGCATAAAGTCGGCTTTATTGCCCTGTAACCGGGCCAGAGGGCTCGCTGTGCAATTCACCGCTATGGTGGTGGGTGTCCGCGGCAGGGCCCGGGTGTCAACACGTGGGGATAAAGCAATAGTTATATGGGTATAAGCGGGGGGCTTCTGATGGCCAGGATAAAAAGGCTAACAGTATGTATGGGGAAAAGCTCGCTCGCCAACGGAACAAGCTTAACCTTGCCAGGAAAAAACTGTAAGTGGTTGAACAGAGATATCAGCCACCGCATATGGTAATTTTTCTATTCGAGCAGTGAGGCTATGGTACTTCTTTCAATTATTACCGTATTTTATCACACTATATTTTATCCTAAAGTATACTCTTTTATATTAAACAATAATCAAATAAAACTCGAGAGTAAATGTAACGTAATAAATTTAAAAATATAAACGATATAAATTTTAATATATTTTTTATTTGCTCTTTATGTATTTTGTTTATTATATGCAGTGTAATTTCATATTTATTTAACTGACTTTCCGTTGAACTGCCTGCATTTGTCATGGGAATCTTATTAAATTTTTCTCGGGACTTTGTGGACTGCCATCGGATTATGAAATTGGGGCACTTTGTTATCAGACTTGCAAATATTGTCCCGCACCTGCCAACCAAAAAAAAAAAAAACTGGACATAAACCTTTTACTGTCATATTACCTGTCGCTTCGATCTAGTCCCCCCTGGGGGCGTAGCCAAAGGCCCCCCCCCCCCCCCCCCCTCCGCTCGCATCCAGCACTCCTCGTCTTCCCAGAATTTGACTTAGTCAAATAATGATTAAATTTCCTGAAACACAATCATGAAATTCCTTTCACTGGTATCCGCAGATTTGGGACTTGTTTCAGTAAAAAGCATTGCACATGCAGTAATTAACATTTTTTTTGATAATTAAATATATAAACAGGTTTGATCCTGCAAATATTTTATATAGTTCATACTGATATTTAAAATTGAAATCAATTGTCTTTGCAAAATATTTTGCCCCCCTCCTCCCCCCATAGAAGTGATCCCTCATGTCCCTATTTATGCTGGGACGAGCCCGCTGCCCGATCAACATCCTGTTTATAACAAGACTCTTGGTTAAATTCGCTGCCACTGTAAGATACAATAGAGCGCACACCTCCGCCAAGGCATAAAAGTCCCTCTGCATCCGCTCCTTGATCCATATTGTTACGAAACCTAATATCAACAGATCACGTATGCGTGATGAACATAAATTTTGTCAAGGAGATAAAAAAAAACAGATTCTGTAACACTAGGCAGCGTGAAATTTCTAGGGGAATGAATAAAGAAGTCAGCGGTTTTTTGTTAACAAAGAGCTATAATTTATTCTTAAAACAACCCTTACATTACAATACACTAAATCAATACAATTACACAGCATAAAAGCAGTATAACAACAAATCAATACAATCACACAATAAAATAAACAAAGTACACAGTACCTGGATACCACTGTCACAGCGATAAGTCCTTTAAAATGTATAAGCTGGATGAAAAGTTAACACAAATTCTCTCGGAGAATAACAGTCCAATGTAAAGCTCTTGTAACAATCCAGAAAGTAAACTTGAGGCAGGCAGCCTTAAATTATATAGAGTTAGTAATGGTAGAATCCCTGAAATTGGATAATCGGATAGGTCCCACAAACTGACATTCACACGGCTGTGTCCGCTGGAATATTCTCTCACCTCTCTCCCGGCTCTAAAACACAGTCCCCTATTTATAACCTCTCGCCACAAGCCGAAAATGTTCCACTTCTTGTACAATCTAAAGAATCTTACACAGTACACACGTTCAAAGAACATACTAGAACGGGAACGCCGTGTATCTAGGGTTCAACCAATGCGGATTAAACCGATCCTGCAACATCCAGCCTGGCGAGGCCGCTACAACACAAGCAACGCGTGGAACATCCGTGTGCACAATAAAACAATCATCTGTAAGACAGCCACACACAATAAAAAGGGTACCTGTAACAATATCGGCACCAAAGTTAATGAGGATCAGAAGAACCTTGAATTTCCGTACTCGTTTTTATTCCGAAAATTCGTTTTTCCGAAATTTAAATTGAGAATTAGATTACCTCTGTTAACCGAAAAGGAGAAAATATATTACCGCATGTGATTCAGAGGATAACTGGCTGAGTGACGTTCACTCGTCCGTGAAGAATAAAAGCCCGATAAGCGCGTCTAAATAATTATTGCGAGCTTTTGTCGTTCTGATCTCTCAATGGATGTTTCTTTGTGCTTCCCCCCCTTGGTAAACCAACTCAAAGTTTGGTAAGAGTTCATCGTGTTGAATTTTTCCGTGTCATCAGTTTGGCTCTGTGATCACAATACCGAGTCAGCTGCCACAGACTCAGAATGTGAATGTTTTCTGTGCCGTGACAGGCTGTGACACCCTAACGTGATTTGGATAAATGTTACTTTACTTCAATCGTTAAGTGATTTATACCTAAGATCTACACCTGAGGTATTCACGTAGCCTACGATCTTCGCCTGAGATATTTAATATAGCTCCTTGATGCAATGAAATGCGCGTCATACCAAAATAAATGTAAAATCATTTATATTACTACCCGTAGATGGCAACATACAAGCGTATATATACTGTGTGCATTACCCGTATGGCAGTTTTGACCAAACACCGTCAATTCATTGGATATAAAAGTTACCCTTGCAAGTTGTATAAAAAACAGAAATATGCTATTTTTTTTTATTAAATTAGATAACAATGATTTGATAAATGGTTCCTTTTTATATAAAAAATAAGATTAAGAAAAGATTTTCTTTTGAGATAACGTTACTGGGAGAATCAGGATTAGCATATTGAAACCTTATTACGCTCACCTGTACGGCTGCAGGAATAAGGAATAGTATATATACTTATTGAAAAAGGGTGTTCCTCGCATATCCGTAACCTTAAATATCCGAACTAAATTTATGTACCCCAACTATTCGGATATTCGAGGCTATACTGTACTTCCATATCCCACCAAATCAAACATTCTATACTTGTTCCCCTTCATTCGGATCCGCCCAAAATTTATAGGGGTTTGTTTTTCACCCCTAGTTATCTCTCCGTGAAGTATTGTTGAAATCGGTCGAGCAGTATTGCACTATGCGTCGCAAAAAACGAACACCTGGCCGAGGTAAAAATGGCTATTAGAAATGTATTTGCAGTTGAACAAAACTGTCGACGCAAACATGAACACGTTTCTTCGGTAGACTTTTATTTTCTTGTAGTCGGTCTTCTCTCTCTCTTGAACTAAATAAGGTTAAATACATTGTGACTGATAGATAAACTTTTGGTTGGTGATTCGAGATAACTGTTATTGGTTCTCTGGCGATATTATTAAAGAAGCATTTTGATGAATACGTTTATTTCTTTTTGTTCGCGGTTGTGGTAGTTTGCAGTTATTTTTGTGCTGGTTCTTGAGCCGGATCCCGTCTATTGATACTGAATACTTTATATAAGGGTATTAGCTTGATAGTTCCGCCCGTAAGCAGTTGATTATTTAAGCAATAATGGTACACAGGGACTAATTGTGTTGGAACACTTTTCGCAATATGTGAGGGCTACATCATTTTTTTTTTTTGAAGGGCTAGTTACGATTAATCTCATTTTCATTTCTATTTGGGTATCTACACAATGGGAGTTACATTCTTCCAAGGGAGTTTGGAAAATATGTTGAACTACGACAAAAACCTTTCCACAGTTGCAAATTGGTTTCAAAGGGGTTTGTCTTTCAATGTACTCCGCCCCAAATTACCTCTGGTTACTTTATTTCCAAAGTGTTAAACTTACATCCTAAACTACAGGTCCAAGAAGAAAATGATTCCAATAATATCGCCATTGTTGCTTACGGGCGTGTCCACTTTTTTTGGCGTTTCCTGCGATTTTGACATAAATCTTGCTCTGTTTCGTTTGTTTATATACACGTGTGTCCTTTTAAGAGGCATGCCTGTGGATCGAAGTAGACCGAAATCCATATCAGGTATAAATTGAACAGAGCGGGAAATTTTAAGTCACCAATGTCCTGGTTTAGAAAATCAACCATTTAAGGTATATATATATATGAGGTATATAGCCCTGGAATGATGTCAAAATAAAGCCAAAACCTGTCGTGAACACAGTATATACAGGGAAAGTTTGAGATTCTATCAAGATTTCTTGTGATCGCTGGCAGAGTCGAACAGGCAACCCGTCCTTCTCAAGTTCATGCCATCCTTTTACTACTACAGGCTACGTCTTAATCCATGGAGGAAGCTTTTAATACTTATTTTGTCAGTACACGTTTCAGAAATGCATATTTTAGAGCATGGAAATTATGCTATTTGGCCGTGGTCTTGCATAACACTTTTTGTCGAGCCCTGGTTTTCGTATACGAATAAAGACAGATCATAAAGGAAGGATTATGCATTTTACAATTATATGTTATCTTGACATTCAAAATAAATGTTTGCGAACATATTAAGTCAAGTAATTTGTGTGCGTGTGTGTACATGCGTGCGTGTTTGTGCCTCTTATTCATTGTACTTGCCAATGTTGACGTAGGTTTCCCCATACTTCTTAAGGTACTGGTAACTGGCCCTTAAAGCGAGGCACTCTTCTCCCTGTTTAAAAAAATACATTTTTACATGTAGATTTACCCCAATATTATAAAAAACCAAGGTAGTCTTAATTCACAAGAAAGTTATAACCAATGTGAATGTTTCGATGCACTAAAGGGGGTCCGAATGGACAGGTGGCCTTATTAGACAGCTGGTCTTTCAGACAGGTTTCACTGTATATATATATATATATATATATATATATATATATATATATTTATATATATAATATATATATATACTTCTGCAGAATTCCATTCGGGTTCCAAGTTCATGACAGAGCACCAGCACACCGATTGTTCTTGCGTCATCTATAGGCTTTGTGTACCGCACCTGCAGGTCCTGTGTGTATAACCGTTCCCTATGCTGGATCAGAACACATAGAAACCCCTAAAATGCACACTCGTTTTGTGAGTGAGCATGGCTGCAGACACAGCCTTTACCCATTATAAGCCGTGAACCGTTCTCCGCTCATCTGATAAGATTTGTATAAATATCTCCCGGTTTAAGGTCCTGCGCTTTTCACCTCTAGACTTGAGGATATTCGTCACCGAGGTATATGGATACAAAAACGATATAGAGGGGTATGGTGGCGTTAAGGCAAAATTATAAAATCTCAACATATGCAGAGCAGCAAAACATTAAACATTCGCTCTGATGTGCTAATAACACGCATATGCCTAAAATTAAAAAAAATCTGAATAATAAAATATGTTCGCATATTCTTATATATCTTTCAACAGATATCATATACACTTTTTTTATTCATGGAGATGCATAATGCGTATATTAAAGCCAAGAAGTAACGGTTCATCGTTAATATTGTGATAATACGTTTTTACTTCATGACAAATGATATACGAGGGGTAAGATGAGAAAATGTTTTAAGGGAAACAGTATGATTAATGAACCAACAAAGTAACTAAGCGGAAATGACCTCAACAGTGACAGATGAACTCATTCATTAGATTTTTCGTAAATGACCTCAATAACAACAGATATACTCAGTCAGTTTTTCGTAAATAGTTTAAAAAAAACAAAGCTATTATTTTAAAAGAAAATAAAATACATTAATTTTATTGCCAAAAAGAGGCTTGACGTAAATACGTAACTACCATAAATACTGCATTAATAAAACTTGCATATTTCATAATACAGTCTGACGTGCATGGCAATTCAATACTTGCTACACATTGTACCACCATTACAGTGAAATAAATAAGTACTGATAAAATCATCATGCAAGTGCTAGAGAAAACATCATGAAGGAAATATCTTGAAAAAATCCTCTTTTTTGCATTTGTTGCGTGCATATTGTTTACATCCAAAGCATGTAAGCCGCCAAAATCAACATGCTTCACAAACACAGCGTACGTTGGTCCAACCCACGCAATGGATAGCACCAAATGATAAACACAAAAATCATTGCAGTAATATGCCACTTTTCTCTTATTTTGACGAATGTAACCCGATCGGTGTAGGATAATAACACGTTATTGGTGTCTATCGAGAAAAACAGTTGGAAAACAGCCTGATCATAGGAAATCGGGTCACATTTACTCAGCAGTAGCGACGGGTAGCTGACGACAGGCGAAATTGGCGGGATTTTAGCTCGTTTGCTCTGGTGTCATGGAATGTATTCACTACAGTACAGTTAGGTCCCCGTATGACACAACCTTACTAAAGGAAACCTTTACCGAATCTCAACTTTTGCCAATAAGGAGATCCTCTGATTTTGGTATTTTAAGGAGTTTCTGACAAAAGAAATTAGCCACATTTGACAAGTAATGTTTGATATTTAAATTACATGCATGACTCAAAACATAAAAGAGGATTTCACTTTAAATTGCATATCAACTTATTGAGCTTCACTTAACCTTAGAGTGCGGTTAACTTGTACGATGACACAATGGTTATTCCGTATATAGTTATGTATTTATAATAAGCGGGATAATTTCCTCCTAATAAAGTTAACCTCTAGCAAAAATCAGGGGCCTAACTCCTCAAACCGTGAATAAGCTCTTCAAGTCATATTGTACCTCTTTAAAAGTATTCCACACGTGCAACATGGAGAATAAATGTGTATGAAGTATATAATTTGTCGCTATAGGAGAGGATTATGTACAGTCTGGAAACTGCCCTATATGTACACTTTATTGGTAAGTATTGTGTTACCAGTGGCCGGAAGCCTGCCACTGTGTATTCTCAGTAGAGACGACAGCCGTTGTAATAATTAATTTACTTGTTTCATTTAATAAATATGTATCACATAGAGGGGGATATAATTTGAATAGTTTTGTCGATAACAAACTAGTTTATTTGAAAAATATAAAACTAAAATATACATTCAATTGGATTGAAGTCAGTATGTTGTCAAATTTTGTTTCCTGAATTCTCTGAAGAGGAGCGAGCCACAGGAAGCATCGTCTCTGACCTGGGGAATTTAACATAAAGCTTAACCGACATTGCAAAGTTTATCAACAGATTCATGGATTTTTTCATCGCTCACCTGTCCCACATTGTATAACCATTTTTTTCTAGTTTAGCATTGGACTTTTCTTACATTATGAACCTTTTCTGCACCAAATAAACCCTATGTAATATATTCAAGAGTAGGGTAGCTGCAATTATTTTACACGGTTGACTTGCACAGGAAGACTTATGATCTTGTTAACTTCTATATTTCATTTAAAAATATATATGAATATATTTAGTGTTAAAAAGTAATATCTATATAGATTTACAATATTAGTGCATTTTCATAAGATCGTTCCTGTACATGACCTTGGATTCTGAGACATATTTCGAATAAAAACTGTACCTGTAGGATGGCTATCAACGTTACCTGGTATACATCCAATTCAACATTTACTGTAATATGAAAAAAAAATGTCAGGTATACCACTTGTTAAGTCGCAAGTCAGCGCCCACGTAACGATACAGGTAAAGGCGTAACTCAATGGCCGCAGAAAAGTAAGCCCTGGAGATAAAAAAAAGTTCTGAAGTGAAGATGGGGCCTCCACCTGTTACGAAGATTGGCGCCCGTTTCTTACACCCCGCCGCTGCTGACATCTGTTCTTGCATTAACGCAGGTAGTCAGCCTTCACTACGGCAACGGCCGGTATATGTATTAATAATGTATACGGTTGCCTAACCGTATAACACCTGGGGTTATGGCAGGTTATACCACGTAATGGTTGTCGTAATTTATTTGCCTCTTGTTGAAAAATGGCTGTAACGGTATTCACTCTAAAAAACATAGCTCGTAAACCAATCTTTCTTTTGTTTTTTTTTTTTTTTCCTTCCTGGCTTAAGGAATCTTGTGTTTGGTACAAACGTTGACCTACCCTGACCCTGGTGTTGGATTTACATTCACACACCAACAAATACATATGTATAAATGTAATGACGTAATCGCTGGGTGCTGAAGGTATTTTCTGGTTTTCAATGCAAAAGATGCAGATTACAAAAGAGCTAAAGCCTGTCGTCCATATATAAAAAAACAACACCAGCACAGAAAGCGTTCTGGTCTCTCTGCTTTATTACTGTGTTGGCAAATGTGATTTGTTGGACGTCAGATTGACCAACGGACGAAACAAACCACAATGGACGGTCTGGGTAAATTTGCGAACAGAACTAATAAAAACTTACACAAACGCGTACACCTGCTCCACGCATAAAGTGTGCGCCTCGCGAAATCTATGGCAACATTAATGTCTAGTGCCATTAATGTTTTTATCATCTTCTTCAGATAAACGGATTTTTTTTTATTTGAAATCTTTCGTGTCGATGAAATAAGATTCATTTAACCAGAATCCTCTGCATTTTTAAATTCGGGACACAGAGACACTTATTTTACAACGTATTACAATATTGCTGTACTTATAATATTACAGCTATTTAAAGAGCATACATAGAATATAACAATTTATTTACTTAAATATCCAGTCCAATGTATGAGATACAAATATATTGATGTGAACACATAACTTGCACTGTCGGTCCAAAAATGCTTTGCCGAACACAGAGAAAAGTAAAAATACTCCGTGGCCCAGCTGCTGACATATGTCAGTGATGGTATAACCAAATCAACCGGGATCTGCGTGCAAAAAGCCCAAACTCATGTTGCCCTTGTGGTGGTGTTCAAATTAACCACTTATCGCGATAGACCGATGTCTCAAACCCACCCCACACAGCGTGACGCCTCACGTTCGGCTTGATAACGTCACGTCATTAGACCGGGCAAGGACGATCACCCGAGACGGGGCATTTTCTGTCCCATAAACTTATAATGAGCAAACGCTCACCGTATTTAATAACATGGTAATATATATATATATATATATATATATATATATATATATATATATATATATATATATATATATATATATATATATATAAGAGCCCTGCGCGGGCCGGAATTTAGAGCCAGCTAAGGCCCGCAACCGCACCGATCCGCAGTTGTGAAAACCCGTGCCGCACCGCCCCGCACCTAAAAAAAAATAAATTAATCGCCCGCACCGGCCCCGCACATTTAGATTTCAGCCCGCACCCGCCCTGCATTTTTGCAAAAAGTCAACCCGCATTCAACCCGCAAATAAACATATGACATAATAAGAGCCAACTAAAATAATATGATTCATTTTCATATATTTATAATGAATGACCACCTTTTGTGAGAAGATAGGGTTACCATGTTTTGCTGATGGTATGAAGTTTCCAGATTTTCACAGGTATCTTATTTTTATTTTAAAGAATTACCACTTACAAAAATGCATTTTTTTACTGCAATACAAGTGGAAATGTCAGTAACTGGGACACACTAATCAAATATTGCCTTTGTGTCCCCTTAAAATATTTAAAGTAATTATATTTTTCAGCATATTCAGATATACTTATACAACATATAATTTAAGTTTAAACATAAATTTCTTGCATATGCTGCAATACGGGAACATAAAATAAATCTCAAGCATAAAGCGATCAATTTCTATTAAGTTTGTATGCCTAGAGTTACACTATAGTGAGTATACTCGTCACTATTCGTTTCGGACACGGACGTTCCGGACAAGGACATTCCGGACTAGGACATTCCGGACGAGGACACTTCGGACTATGTGACGTTTCGGATAGGCCTTTTTGCAAGGGAGGACGTTTCGGACAGATCAGTATATTACTACCAGAAAATGACCTGTTTTTTTATTATAAATTTATTTATCAATGTACCCATATGTTTTATGATATAATATTCATTTGCCTCCAAAATATGGGGATTAATTGGGGGTTCATTCTATGCTTCAAGCAAGCTGTGCCTGGCTGATTTACTCATTCTAACTCTCCTAAGGCTAATTTGTTATTAGTGCCAGCTGTGATTTACTCAGGTTGAGCAACTAATTAGTATATCCTTTCCTATTTAATCAATAGCTAAACAGGATATATGCCTTTCTGTTAAAAAAATGTAAAAGTAAATATATTCATTGATACATATAAAAAGGATATATTAAATGTTATATAATAATCATATAATCAATCCCCATTTTTGGAGGCAAATGAATATTATATCATAAAACATACTGGTTCATTGATACACAAAAAATTATGATAACAAAAGGTCATTTTCTGGTAATAATATTGATCTGTCCGAAACGTCCTCCCTTGCAAAAAGGCCTGTCCGAAACGTCCTAGTCCGGAATGTCCTGGTCCGGAACGTCCGTATCTGAAACGTCCGTCCACCAGCTGCACTAGCTGGAGGACAGTATATTTGCTCACCATAGTTCACACCTTTTATTTGACAAAAAGGTCAGTCCTGTTCACCTAATTAGCTGAAGGGGAAAGGCTGTGGAACTGCAGAGGAGTCAGCTCTAGGTCATGGTTGTGTACACAAGAGTAGATATCAAATGAGCGCCATGCTCGATATCTCACTCTGCTTTGCCAACGCAGTCCTCTAAACTGGGCGATGCTCCTTGGTTCATGCATGATTAGCACACCTCAGTCTTGGTGAGATATGTAAAGCTATACAAAGCTGGTGACAGACATGGATGCACCCCATGCAGTGATTATTATAATCCTGGTGCTCTACCCTCAGCCATGTTATGTAATGTACGAGATATCTACTGGCCACAAGTATAGGCCTACATTGCTGAAGTCTAACTATAAAACATTTATTCCCAGGTACATTTGTACAACATTCTGACCAGTGGTCCCTGAAAAGATGAATCTGTCTTAAAACAGAAATTTATATTTCACAAGTGCAGTGTAGTAATTCAGGAAATGAAATAACTGAATGAACATATAAACAGACCTACAGTTCTTTACTTAAAGTAAATGTATTCATCTCCTCGCTATAACCATGTTTTCGGCCCGCAGAAACCCGCACTAAAATAGCATGTAACCCGCCCCGCCCCGCCCCGCATATCATAGCTTTAAATCCCCACCCGCCCCGCCCCGTAGGCATTTTTTTCCTGCCCGCCCCGCTCCACAAAATCTTAAGCACCCCGCGGGGTGGGTTGGGGCCCGCGCAGTGCTCTCATATATATATATATATATATATATATATATATATATATATATATATATATATATATATATATATATATATCAACGGATGAACAGAAAGCCATTTATGAATTTAATTACGTTTACATAAACATGCAGGCGCTGCGTGAGGAGCTGGGGCCCCGCATAATATATATGTTTAAACTATGTTAACTACTCAGATAGTGAAACATATTATCGGCTTGTCACGTCATGATTCAATAGGCTATTTTATATTTCAAATCACGTGTTAATCACTGCACTTCATAGATCACAAATAAATTTTAACGTTTTCATCCTTTATGTAGAATCAAATGCAATTTTGAAGAAGACGTTTTCTTCGCGAATCACGGAAATCCGGATTACAGTATACGTATTTCCCCAGCTCTGTTTTTGTGTGCTCTTTATTTTTGGAACAAAATAGATGTTTTAAGGAGAAAGTACACTGATCATATAGCATGATTCTCAGATAATTAATATTGTTTAATTTGTCTGTGCTTCGTCATCAAATGACAGTGCCTGACAAACCGAGAGTTCTTGCATACATGTGAAGACTGGTTCTCACCTATTTCTAGTTACCCTTAATAATTACTATATGTATATGAATGAGGCGAAAGGTTTCCGGTCCCTTCATTTTGACGTCACTTTCGTTCAAATATCTTCCTCTTTGATCTGTCATGGGAATATTCTCTCCCCCCCCCCCCTTCTCTCTCTCTCTCTCTCTCTCTCTCTCTCTCTCTCTCTCTCTCTCTCTCTCTCTCTTGTATTACCATAGTTCATGTCTATAATAATAACGAAAAACCAATGACAAATCAAATTATCCAAAGTTTAACTTTATAGTCTCCCCGTCACTTGTGGGTCCACTGAAACTGGATACAGTGTTAAAGCGTGGACGTGTCGTTGGCTTGAAGTACGATGGAATTAAAAAAAATGAGTCATTCAACGTATTACCCGTAGTGAATACAAACATTTACCATACATTTAATGTCCAGTAGCGTCAATATGGGCATGCAGAACACCACAGTATAGCATGTTTAAAAGAACTTCAAAGAAACCTGATCGGACGTTATTATTAATGATTGGTCATTGGTACCGTAAATTTCCTTTCAATCGTTATCAGCAGACGTGAGGCGAGACCCAACTTGTGCAGCCAGTTTGCACAAGGTGTCAAACGCAAATAATTACCAAACGGTCTATAAACATGATTTCATTCTACAGGGATGAATATTTGATCGCCTGTTTAAAGATGATCCCAATTTACTTTATTGTTATATTTCCTGTTTAATTTACTTTATTTGGACGAACGTTACACAATATCTGTAGTAAGTGATGGTGCCAAAACCATCGGTTTTAATTGTGTGGAAATGCTTGTCTGCTAAAAAATTAAAAGTTACATGTGAACAGTTATGATGTACAAGCACGCCGTTATCATTTGTCTTCGCGATAAATTAGACAGGATTCTTATTAATTATGTATTGTAAACATAATGGATCACAATTGGAGTTGGATGAGGCAAATTATATTCATTGTGGTAGATCATTAAACATTTGATAATGAAAACAAATTCGCAGCCCGCCCGCAAGTACAAAAGTAACAAAATATCCAAGAGATAGGTTAGACTTAATAAAGTTTTTATACCGGTAGATCTGCATGGTATATAATGTAACTTGTACCTTTATGTCTGCACATGTTAACCCAAAGAATAGAAAACACATTTATCGTCCGAGTGCACCTCGGCAAGCAGCGATATCATGAACACATAAAAAACTTAAACTATTTATGTACTATCCATCACGAAGGCAAGAAGCATCGATTATGATACATCAAAGGTCAGTTTCAAAACATGACATCGAAAACCTGTTAAACTTTTCCTGAAGAGTTGAATTCTGCAATAAAAACATATAGTTAAAAAGAAAGAGAAGTAAGAATTTTGTCTGGATCAGAAATAACGATCAAAGAGAAGCGCCATACCTTGATTTGTTGAGCGAGGCCACACAACAGGAGAACCACAGACAGCGTGAACACGCGCCAGCTCATCGCGCTATCCACGGACTTGTAGTGTTGGCAACGCATGTGGACCACAGAGAAATTTCACCGTGCGAAGCAAGCAGCAATGCAGCCCGCTTACTGCGCTGTGCTGTTCAGCAGTAGCTAGACAATGAGCGAACAGCCTGTTGCAGTTCTCTATTATGCTGTTACGACCTAGAGATCAATCAGCATTGAAGGGACCAACAACACGAAAGCTTTGTTTCCTAAGTCGGTTTTGTGGTCACGTTCGGGAGAGCAGATGATATAATTGTTCGTAATATCGATGTGGTCCTCACATGGGTGTTATTTATGAAGCTATCGGCGATCGGGCCTGGTGAACAAAAGCCCCAAGTCGGTTATAAGCCCGATACGCACAACAGATTTCTTCATGTGCCATCAACCCCCCGCATTAAGTGTCCGGTCTCAGGGTTTACGGGGACTCCCTGAAACTGCATCAAAGCGAAGTAATCCATCCTCAGAGACGCCTGTTATTAATTGCCACTCTACTGTATGTTGACCAAACAGGGTTCGTTCGTAACGCTCCTATTGCTGTGTTATTTGATGGCTTTTACAGTGACTAGTAATCTGACGCACACTACCTTGACATTTTAGAAGTGTTTTTTTTTTATTCTTTTACTTTCTCCCTGTTTTTTTTTTCTGCCGCTGGAATTAGTTCTGCCCTACAGTTATATCTGGCATAGGGACTACATGCTTCATCACATGCTTCGGTTTGTAATTTATGTAATTCTGACTAAAATCTGACTTGATATTTATTTGTTCACTTGTTGTGAAATCTGTTTACCACATTCCTCTGTTTTTAATCATTTTTTTTTTCAAAATATAAATGAATCTCTTTAATTCCTTCATGACCAGATTTCAAAGTACCTAATATCTCCATCTCATGCTTAACATGATCTTAAATTATTTCATACATAACCATATTTTGCAGCCTGTAATATATATTGCACATATGCTGAATTTGACAATAATAAACCCTCGCCTCGCGTGTTACTTTCTCAGCAATGTCACACCATCATGAGGCCATCTTCATACTACCAAGTCCGTGGCTACGCTTTCATAGACCTTGATTCAGTGACGCTCTCTCTCTCTCACTGGCGTCTGTTTCATGAATAATGAATAAAGCAATTGAACCAATCAGATGTTTCGCGTACACTAGTTATACGCGGACGTCTGGTGTGATGTTTTCATCAACTGATTAGCTTTTCAGGAAGACATTCGAAAATCTAACTTATCAAATAAAACCACATATCCCTCTATCCTGTCTGGTACATTGTTTTCTCGTTCAGGTGACGTGTGATAAGTAAATTGTTTGCACTTGATCGTTGAATTGGATAAGCATGTCGACCCGGATACCCGCAGGCTTGTTCATTACTCATAAAATAGATGCCAGAGCGTAGTAGTATAAAGATGATTCAAGCCAAAGGTCGTGTGGGTCCAATACTTTTTCAGGGGTAGACTGTAGATGGTCGCTAGTGACTCAAGGATTTTTAAATTTCGAAATCCAGAAGAATTAATAAAGATGGCATTCCTTTCAAACCCCCTCCATGGTTTTTGTATTTATGGAATTAAATTCACATTCTTATCATATTTGTTCATATTTTTTTAAATTTTATTTTTTAAAAAGGTAAGGTATTAATCACCAAGTAACTGCAAATCAATTTTACTAATCTAATATTTATATACATGACCATATCTCATACCGGTTGTGTTTATTTCTACCATGTTTCCATCTTACTAAAAAAATTTTTTAAAAGATTTTTAAATGTTGATCCACCCAAAAAAGTGTTTGTAACTTATCGTGTATCTTTAAATGTTTTCTTTTATTATGATATCATCTTTTCTTTTTTTTCTTTTTTTTTGGCTTTTCAGTTTTTGACGCTATTTACAGTATACATCTTTGTAGATAAGGCATCATATTCACCAACGTTTTATTTTCGGGCCCCTCGTGAATTAAACGCCGAGCCACGGTATACATATTTGTAGTGTCAGTATCTGTCAGGTTTATCGATAACCACATCGGTCCACCAGTATCGATTGATAAATCGACAACTCTCGTCAGCCCTGTCACGTTAGCACCCTGTCTGACATGTTTCCAAACAATGTATTTGCATTAGGACATTAAGTGGCTTCGTCTTCAAAGCCATTACCGCATGATCCACGGCACGCTCATCTGTAACTTCAAATAAAAATACCACCGCATATATTGGAAGCCACCTTTGACAGACATGAGACATTATTTTTCTGGGGCGGACCCAGGATTTAGGAAAAGGAGGGGTCCTAATGACAATACCTAAAAATAGGTCCCCGGTCCTGAAAAGGGGGTTCCATTGATCTGAAACCCTTAATAAAAGGTTGCAGCGGCTTAGGAAAAAAAAACGGGGGTGGGGGGTCTGGACCCCCGTCCAGGATCCGCTCCTGTTTTTGCAGAATGGTGTTGAGTTATGCTCCTTGTAGTATTACTTAAAATGATTTGCAATTTCAATTTATCTAATCGCACAAAGTAAAGATGTTCGTATTTATATATATATATATATATATATATATATATATATACAATAGAACGCCTGATAACGGCCACGTCTCAATAACGGTCAATACGTCTATAACGGTCAGATTTTTCGGTCCCGAATTTTCGACCGTTATATTTCATAATCATTTTGTTGTCAATTACGGTCACTCCTCTATTCCATATTACGGCCAGGTTTCTCGGTCCCGCAGGCCGGAAAACGCCTCAATTACGGTCAGGGGCAGTGACTCCGTGACGTGGGCTCAACAAATCGAGCGGCCACTTCTGACCTCAATATCATTACACAATTGTCCGCTAGCACATATTCCTGTCTGTTAATGAGTGCCTGGATAAAGGCACTCATTAACAGACTCGACCGTGACTGAGTAGTTTGATACGTCACCAGCGTCGTCCTACCCCCACACAGCCTCATTAGTATGCACAATAGTAAGGCATGTGTTCCCACTTGCGTTTATGTTTGTGAATCAGTCGTGCGAGCCGGATCTTAAACACGGTGCTTGTCATTATATCAACGATTGACAACCAGCGGGGGTCCCGATGATTATGTCATTAAAAAACGTTAGGTAAACTGTGGATCTTTAAACTTTCTTTAAAGTCCTTTTGAACACATACATCAAACGAAAACAGTGCGGCAAACATCGCACAATTTACTCATACATAAATATTTATGAAGGAAAAATAAACATTGTTACATGTATAAAAGGTTACGTATATTCTGTCCCAATCACCTTGACCATTATGGCGACCAAGAAAAGACACGAACTTCCTCTCAAAGAAAAGGTAGACCTGATCAGAAAGAGTGACGGGAAAAGCAGCCGACAGCTAGCAGAAATCTATGGTGTCGGCCGAACTCAAGTTTTAAACATACTTAAGAGCAAGCGAGAGATCATGGAACAGTATGAAGAAAACGCAAATGCCAGAAGATAAAGACAGTGTGTATCTACAGGGAAAGATAAACTGAACGATGTCATGTGGCAGTGGTTCAACAAATTTGTACAAATATTATGGATATACAATCTGTTTGTAATTTAATAACAAACACTGTATTTGTATAAATTGTTGGTAATTGTTATAAATAGGGTTGATGTAACTGTAAACATTTTATTTGTTATTGATAACATTAATTATACTTATACTCTGTATATACGTTTAATTAGTTGATTGTAATAAAGATTTGAACTTGGTTTCGTGTTACATTTTAACCCCTTTTCCTGGTCAAGTCCTGTATAACGGCCACTCCTGTATTAAGGCCACTTTCATCCAGTCCCGATGGTGACCGTAATACAGGCGTTCTACTGTATATATATATATATATATATATATATATATATATATATATATATATATATATATGAATTAAGTCGTAATAACAAGTCATGTCGTGTTGAGTTAAAGACTAATGTTCAAATTAGGACAGAAATATGATACGATAAAAGCTTCATTTAATCATTAGTATTTGGGTATTTCATAATCAAGCCGGAGTCAGACGGGTCACGTTTATGAACCACTTTGTTGTCTTGCACATTGACAGCGTATATCGGACAGCCCCAATAATCAAGCGCACCTGTTTTGGTGAATAAATTCCTTTGTGATTCACATCATTAAAGTAACAAATAGTTTTGGATGGCCCTACTGATGTAGGGGTTGAATCATAATGGCGTCACCCGAAAATCTGGCAGTCGGGGAAGATTTCTATCACTTTGTAAAATTCCTGATGGGACAGAAAGGTTCCAGTTGAATGGAACTCTACAGAAAATCTCCGGCTTCTACTGACTTAACATTAGAAATAATTGTTTTAATGTTTCTTCAGAGCTATATATATATATATATATATATATATATATATATATATATATATATATATATATATATATATATATATATATATTATATTTATATTTATATATTTAGGTGCACACATATGCAAATGCTTTTTGGCCGTTGCACTTTTTCACAAGTGAATCTTAACTACTAAATAAAAGATGTGTTTCTAAAAACCGTGTTTTTATTTCAACTGGAAAGATTTATTATATTTTCAGGACACATGTGCACGTATAAATATAACTTTTCAGCTATGATCCTCTCAGTTACCCACTTTCTATGAGATACACTTTCATATCATCTATAAAAAATGTTTCCCTTAAATACGGGCATATACCGTGCGATTAATTTATCCTAAACGTATGATATGGCTGTTTATTAAAATAAACCTGTATTGAAGGTTCTATTAAGAACCCTACACATGGGGTTCCACCCAGAACCTTTTAATGTTCCCCACTCAGTCCATCGTGAAGAACCTTGGAGGGTTCATCTCAGAACCTCTAAAGAGGTTCTAGATGGAACCTGTAAGCTTCCAGAAAAGAACCTTCGGGAGGTTCTAAAAAGAACCCCGCCTTTAAGGTTCCAGCAGGAACCTTAAAAGGTTCCCCACTCAGTCCACTCTGAAAAACCCTTTTGGGTTCTTCCTGGAACCTTTTTTTTTCTTAGAGTGTAGTTTCTTAATGAAGCAAGAATTGCACAAGGGCTTGATTAGTTGAGAGTATCCGTAGGCAAAACATATCACATCAGGAGTGCTCGTACTTCATTGGCATCAGGGGCGGATCCAGGATTTAGGAAAAGGGGGGCCCAACCCAGGATGACCAATGAAAACCCTAAAAAAAGTCCCCAGGTCTGGAAAAGGGGGGGGGGAGTCCAGGCCGAAAAAATTTGCCTCAAGCCCTTAAAAACGTTGTTTCTGATGAAAAAGGGGGGGTCCGCCATATTTCAAATTTTCTGCTGCTGACTAAATATTTTAAAGGGTCTGGAACCGGGCTACATCAAGGATCATCTCAGCACTCGTATACATAAAAAATCTTCTCGGCCCATATATACATCAAAGATCGAGTTACCACATACAGGTATCAGTAGGGGTATGCTTCTGACCTTAACCTCAGTCTTTTTCACAGAACCAGACTCGTGACATATATGACGACCGTGTTTTCTGTGTTACTGTACTACGCCTGAAGGGACCTGGACATCTGAGCGGTAAAACGTTCAGCCTTCCCTCTGGCGACCCGGGTTCGATCCCAGGTGCTGCCATGAGAATGGGTTGTATAGTGGCCCGTCCAAGGTCGGTGGTTCTCTCCGGGTTCTCCGGCTTCCTGTACATATCTAACAACGATCTTTAACTCTATCAGTATCTTCTATTTTCGCCTTAAATATCTAACTATATACCGACTCAATCTGTCAAACTTTGACGTTGTTTAGGGAGCCAGTGTGGGCCGGATTTACTGGCCGGTGACTGGCTCGAGCGCCGACTTCACTTTCAGTCAGTCAGTCAATCAGTATTACGCCTACGCGTGGATTCCCCTTCCACTCACTTTGAATTAGTCGTATCAGAATTTTCTTCAAGAATAAACTTATAGAACAATTTCATAAATTGGAAAGGCCCATGGTCTGTTTATCGGCACCGTTGAATTTGGATGATGATAACCATACGACAGGAGTATATGATTGTTATAGCACATTCTGGATTTCAGGTGTACTGTGCGCGGGGAAGGGAATGATCCATAAGTTGTAATATGATTCAAATTAAATCTCACTGGAAGGAGACAAGCAGTGTCATAACCTGTCGTCACCTTGGTCACGGGTGTTACAGCAGAGAAAAGCGGCCCGAACAGGATGCGAACCCAAAACCTCGCGATCACAAGACCAGCGCAGTAACTGTTATACCTCCACGCTTTAAGCTATAAAAATCACGACTCAGTAGGCGATCTAATTTGACAGGTACAAAGCCTACTTCGAATCGAAACTGCAGATACAGTATAACTTGTCTGAAAGACACCCTTTCTATTATATCCCTTTCACACGGCAGGCAATCCAAAGCGTTTTAAAGCCGTTTTAAAGTGTTTTAGATCAAGCTCAGAAGTTGGTTTCAGACCGTTTTGAATGGAATTCGTCTAATCCGCTTTACAAGTATATATCTAGTGAACGCTCTAGAGCCGTTTGGGTCCAGTTTTCAAGCAGCAACTCGGTCACAGCGTGAGCACGAATGCTTTCTCAGCATGTTCTTACATTGTTCCACATGTGAAATGTACAATTCATGCATTGGGACTGGATGCCCTTATGAACGCACAACACGGATTCGAACCGCTTTGCCAAATTCGGTTTGAAAACGTTTGGTGTGTGAAAGGGGTATCACACAGGTTTACTGTATATCGAAAGCTATAGCTATACTCTGTAGTTAATGGCTGTCCATAGTATCAGGATGATATACAGTACACAGCCTATAAGCATAACACTGGACTAAGAATTAACACAAGAGTATGTAAGTGGATCTACAAAATAAAACGCGAATCCAGTCTCTCTTGAATGCCGTCATTTCCTTGTCCTTAAGCCTGCGTCACATATCCAACGGCCTCCGGTCAGATTTGTGGATCGCCAGATAGTCGCCGAATTCCAACCCCGCCAGGAAGTCGAGCGTATTTTACGCTTAAAATCTAACCTGTCACATATCGGACGGGGATCGGGCGGTGCCCATTGAACAATGGTGATCAAAATTCGTCCGGCGGCCGTCGGTAGTCGAGCGAAGGCCGCCCGGCATAATGGCAGGCGCCGTCCGAGTTGCGGTCGAAGGTCATTTGGTCTGTCGATGCCCGCCAGACACCCGGCCAATACCCGACGTCCTGCCTTCTTTATATTTCCTTGTATAAGTTCCTTTTTATTCCAACATGATGAGTTTCGTTAGAAAGGGAAGAAATATAAGTAATGTTTGGTAAGGTTTATTATAAATTACAAGATAAGTAGCTAAGTGGTTAGTCTGTCAATTCAATTCCTCCTCAAGATTTTCAGCGGAGTTTTTGATATATAGTATTTGGTGCCACTATGACATCTTTGTAAATAATCATAAAAACAGAGGGACGAAAGAGACGCTCCCAAGCTCCAAAACATAAGATTGGCCAAACGCCACACACGTCATTTCAAAATATACCATACCGCAAGCAGAGAAATATATCTGTAAGTGAAATTTCTAAAGAGCATAACAGCTCTACAGCAATGAATAAAACTCATTCTCTGCTTTTTTAGTTCTCTCTTACATCAACAATATTATGGAGTCGGTGTCTCCATTCTCCATACAAAACTTAAGCAATAACTCAGAGATACCGACTAAGCATTGAAGAATTTGAATGTGATGATTACCACATAAGTCAACTTCTCGCAGTGTGCTGACTTTATAACGTGTAGCATAATGATCTATTGGTCATATTGGCCAGGGAACTGGGCAGGGAGTAGTTTACTTTCACGTCGGAAAACGCTACACATATGGCTGTTAAATAGACTATCTATTCGTCTCCCGTTACCTTATAGTATATTGACGCTGGAGTCGTTATCTGATTTCCCTGTAGACCACCTTCTTTTATTAAAGACATCTATAACAAATGTAATCAACGGACTTCCGGCTCGGTGATGAATTATGGGTTAGACACGTGATCAGCATCAAGTCTGAATGATCTGGCTTTTCAGTCATGCCTCCACGGCTCATAACATTTCCTTTATTTGATTTTTTTTATAACTTGTCTTCTACCAATAACATCGATGTTTTACATTTTTGCGAGCTCTAAATTATAATTAACAAAGCGTGAGATACCTCCCTAGTTCGGTAGAGAATTATGGGATAGGCACGGGACCGGCATGCATCAAACCTGATGCTAGTCTTTCTGACACGTGGTATTATTAGTACTTTTTATTTGTCCTTTAAGAATATGTTTAGGAAAGGAAACGGTAATGTCTAATAATGAGGATGATTTTAAGCATATAATAAGAATGATTTGTTATTAGTAAACTTGTGTAATTTTTTAAGCATGGATAGCCCACAAATCATATGCTTTACATTGACGTATGAGCTAGCTATGATGTTAAGCTTAGAATTTACCATTCGGTCTCCGACTGAATATGTCTAGGCATCATCAGTTCTGAAGTCCAAGGCTTTAATTTGGGAAATGCGCACGTGATAACAACTCTCTAGAGGTAACTGGCAAAATGTTATTTCGTGCTATATAAAGGACACTGAAAACACGAGGTAAATCTGTCGCCATTTTTATTTTTATAAGATATAAGCTATATATTTTATTAAAAACACACAGTAATCTAAGCGTAACACTCTCTTTCAAGATTCAATACATTCCTGTCCTGGATAGCTGAGCTTCCACGAACCTAAAATTACCAGGAGTATAACAGAAGTCGTGAACATGCCAGTACACGCGGATAAAACAAGTCTGTATTACTGTCCTGCATAGCTGAGCTTCCAAGGAACTTTAAATTACCAGAAGTATGACCAAAGTCGTGAACATGCCAGTACACGCGGGTAAACAAGTCTGTATTACTCCAGATGTGTAATAACAACTTGGAGGAAAATTATAAATTACTCCAGGTGTGTAATGATAACATCATTTATTAGTGAAAAGTGATCGTAACACGCACGATCACCACATACTCGATGGCATATATACAGGGAGTACAATATGAACACATGGTCTTTGTATAATAAGGGAAGCCAGCACGAAGTTACCAATATCGGTCGATCGAAGATGGCAAAGAAATATCAGTTGACTCATCTAGTCTTACGTTGGTTTCGTCAAGACTTTATAAGAAGCTCGGTCTATATATGAGCAATAAGAGGATTTTGTAAACATGATAAAGAGGGAAAATTAATATGGCGTGATAATTCTCCTATTATCGTTTAATCGTGACCACGCTGGTGCAGATTATACTGTAAAGACAAAAAAGCAGAAAGAGGATGATACTTTATAACCTCGATATCGCGCCATTATCAGGACCAGAGATATTATTATCGACAGGGGAGGATTGTGGAAGACAAAGAATGTGACAATGTTAAGTTAGGTTACAGAAACCATTTATTTTTTTCATTTAACACCAAATAATGAATTCTTGATCTTCTTTTTGGTTAAGGTTATAAGATTTGAGGTATGTGGAGAACTAATTGGCCGAATCTCCCATACAGGTAAAACGAACTACAAAATAGTGGGAATTCAACATCGCCAAGGATAGATATGCAATTAATGAGGTCATACTGTATATATATATATATATATATATATATATATATATATATATATATATAAAACTCTGAAGAAAAACAACACTGTTTTATATATATATATATATATATATATATATATATATATATTTATATGTACATGTTAAACCGGAAACAGAACATAGGTCCGACACTAAATGGACCACACTTGAAGAAACAGACACCATATGACAAAAAGTGCGCTTCTGATTGGTCCGCTCAGCGAGGAATCACACAGCGCGTGGAGGTTTCATTTAAACAGAATCAACACTGACCTGTTTTGTCAGGTGACTGGACAGCCGTGTTCGTTATCTGAGAAAGCTGCACGGATTGCGCTTAAACAGCCTGGGGATATTTTCCAGTGGTTTCTGTTGAAGCAAGCTGCCCTTCACTGGTGTTGCCTATTTTACGAGTTCCTATACCGAATATCGTACCTCTTACAAAACGAATTAAAGAATTCAAAATTTGTAGATATTTGCTGTTTAAGTATTTAAATATTTTACGGTTGAGATACGGTATTAGGCTTAATCTACCTTTATGCTTTATTACTGAGGTTGTTTTTCATGTGAAGAACATGGAAGAGCGTTACAGTGTTACGAAGAAAAATTGTTCAGGGAAAATACCGGGCCGATCCGGGATTCGAATCGATAACGGTGGCGCACAAGTCCGGTGTACCAACCGCTTCGCTAGCAAAGCAAGCTTCACTAGCGAGACAGTACGGTCCGCTTTTATGTCACCCCGTAATACACCCCTTCTCAAGAGCGTTCTGTTATCAGAACTGGAGTCACACTTTGGTGAGCTTATTCCCTGGGCTACAACGTTTACCGTCACGTAGGACGAGCCCCCATTTTGTTACGAAGACAAATTGTTCAGGAGAAAATACTGGGGCGATCCGGGATTCGAACCAATGTCGGTGGCGCCCAAGTCCGGCGTACCAACCGCTCCGCTAGCAAAGCAAGCTTTTAAGTCAACCCGTAACAACAGGCAGATTTTCAAGGCTGTGTAAAATACAAGCACGATTTGCATTCACTATTTGTAGTCACACAGAAGTTGTGACCTCGGTGATGGAGTGGTGCCTTTTGTATTACTATATTATAATTATGCTATTCAAAATAAAAAAATTATGAATAAAATATCAGTTAAACAGTTACGTGTGCACACTGCATACACATAAATGTGCGTGTTTGTACGTATATATATACATATAAATACATCTAGTACACATACACACATATATATATACACATATATATATATGTATATATATATATATACATATATATTTAAAATATATAAAATAAGAAATTGTCCATTAAATTTTAAATTTCAGGAAATCGAGGTTACATTGTCTGCAAGTTTTATGGTTTCGTGTGTAGGTTTGGGGCCTCACAAAACATTAAATTTTCCATATCTCTCCATCGGGTGTCATTGTCCAACCCAGACGCATTTGAATAGTAACGTCATGGTTAAGGCTGAGTTCCATAAAATATTCATCCATATTTTGCAATGTACCAGATAGATCCATAAAATTGAAACCTTAGTCTGCACCGTCTGGGGGTCACGTGATAGGCGCAGACGTCACGAAAAAACCGGAGGAAAACAATAATCTCATAGATGGGAAATGCCTAAATGTTACCCGCAAGGTTCATCTTAGAATTGCCAAATCGTGGTACGGAAATCCATGGATAATTGATAAGATCGTGTAGTTTTCTCACTTCGGTAAGGTTTTGAACTGTGGCTTGGTGATTGGTAGGCTGAGACACGTGGTTAATGATGGATTATTTACTCTCATGCAACGGCTGGGTGTGAGTGCCAACTGATTGTCCGGTCTGTTTAAATGTTTAATGCTGCGCAGAGTGTACCACGCAAGTTCATGCTCCCATGTAATCCTGGCGGGGCCATTATCGGAAAAATACAAACTTGCTATCGGCTCGGGGTATTTTTACCGCTCGTTATAGGTGTCATTACCTGAAAGTTGTGCCTGACCGAGTCTTATCATGCTCAGAGAGAGACAGTGCTAATCTGTCTCGGCCAATCAGCAGCGTTTATAACCTGACAACAATAACAATAGAGGATCTGTACACCCGGTCCTTGCGTCATTCTCGATGACGCTGCCGTTCCGTACTTTACAAGCTTCCAGTCTGCACGTGGGTGCGCTGTAGGCTGATATATAATTGTCTGCACTGATGAAGGATCAAAGTCTTCCGGTAGGCCTAATGTTCAAATCACTGCTGAAAATCTGACAATGACTGTAAAATTATACCGGCTTCTATGGCTCACGGGTAGATCACAGGACTCAAAACCGTGAGTTCGAATCTCAGCCGTCGCGGTGAGATTTATCACGGGTGACCCCCACCCATGCAGGGTGAGCTGTAGGCTTAATGAGAAGGCAGTGCCCAACGACCGTGTTTCGCTCACTAACAAGTGAGCCTTTCGGGGGTTTTTCGGTGGTATGACCCAGCTTAGGGAGGATTTCACACCAAGGGCCCGCAAGTGTAATAGTCATAGAGCCTGGTTTACACCAGGATATAACATGATAGGAAGCGTGTAATACTGCCCTGTCACGTAGTCCGAAACCGGAATGGAATTCTGCAGATATACATATACTTTGTTAGGGTATCATTAAAAATGCAGGCGGTTACCTCTAATAAAAATATTTTTAATAAGATTGTGAAAATAAATATAATTGTGAAATGGGGGAACTATATTTGGTACTATATAAGCCTCGGCCTGCAGGTTCGGGAGGCTTATTGGAAGGGCTGTGCGATACTGTCGATATATCGGTATATCGCGATAAGGTGATTCGGATATTGCTTATCGGGATACGTTTTTCAAACATCGATATTTTTTTATATTTTGTTAAACGTGCCTAAAACGATTTTTGTAGTAAAAAGTTACAAATTTAGACATCTAAAGGGGTTGTGATTAATGACAGCCTTAACGTGAACACGATACCATTTCTTTAGACTTTAAGTGAGCAATGTTCAAGTTGACCTGGTATACCATAGATCAAAGGTCCGTCCCAGGAAATTTGCATGTCTGCTCGATCAGTTATTAGTGTACGAGAAATAATAATTGCTCATTCATTGATATTTTCTCTTCACATCTTATGATAATTGCATTAATATCAAGTGTCAAGTTAACAGTGTATGCTATTGTTTAAGAACGGCAGTCTTGCGATGTGGTACACAACCCACCTATACCTACGGTGCTAAATCACAGTCCAAAATTCTTATTTGCCAATGTTAGACCTAAAGAAAACTTTATTTTAAAGGTATCTCTGGTAAGTACTTTATTAAGTACATTAGCATTTAATATTGAAATATTTAATGTTTGAAATAAACTGATCTGCAATAAACACTTATTCTCATATTTAACATGACAAAGAATGATTTATGATAATAAAAATATTAAAAATTATATATATAGTATAAGCTATAATATAATGGAGAAAACACACTCACTTCTCATAAATGTACTAAAATGCATATATCGCAATACGTATCGCGAATTCGCAATACGCTACTACATATCAGAATATTTGCAACACGGAATTTGTAGGCGATACCCAGCCCTACTAATTAGGATTGATGAGTTTATTTCTCTTGTTCGACCTCGTAATTGCAAAACCATAGATTGCCATTTTCCGTTTTTGCTAATTCTCCGGCATGGCTGGTTTTCAAAAACTTAAACCTGGGCATTATATTAGTCCTAGGTCACATATTTGCACCTGATATTTATTTTTGACCTTGGCTATATTCCCATGGTCGTATAAACTCCGTAGTCGATCCCCATTACTGGAGCCATTATTAATCGTAGCCGTCATCTTCAGTCCTTCAATATATCGACATTTCACATCCAGCCCAGTCAGGCATGAATATTGATGCATTTGTCAGTATCACAGTTTCATGAAATTGTTTCTCCCAGAGCTTCCTTTGTAAATAAGCCTGCCGGAGTTCCTGAGCCATATAATATAATATTACTGATTATATCTTTTATATTTTTCCAAACCGGATGGAAATGATTTTGTGGATCAGGTTATAGACACTCAGAAGAATACATATCTAAGCTATTGCCAGAACCGGCTGATGCTGCATTAACCATACTTATATGGACCACCTTTTAAATGTCCTGTGTACAGTCTTGTATATTTACTCCTGGATATACGTGATTATATTGTTACAGGTGCCCTGTTATTGTGTCCGGCGGTTTTGCAGATGATTGTTTTGTTGTGCACACGGATGTTCCATGTGTTGTTGGCATTTTGTTTGTGTGCCGCGCATAACTCGTGTTGTAACGGCCTCGCCTGGCCGGTAATTGCATTCTTAGTTTAATCCGTACTGGTTGAACTCTCGTTGTCATGCTAGCTTGGGGCTTTCTCGCCTGGCCGAGCCGGGGCGAGCTCACGTGTGAACCCTCATATGTTGAGACACAGCAGTGCCAAGCCAAAAGAAGTATACGCTCATCGAGCAGCTACAGGTTGCTGCGGTCAAGACCTCAGCCTTGTGCGCTCCTTAAGCATGTTCTCCGAGCCAACAGTCGCAGTGCCACGCCAAGCCAAGCAGGGAGCCGTAGAGGGCGCTATCGTCTCTCTTGGGTCGTTGTCCTTGTTAGAAAGCTACAGCATCCACAGCCACAAAGCCAGAAGCAACCCGCATTCCCTCCACCGATCCCAGCAGCGGAGACCCAGCCATGCCATTCGAGAGCCGAACTCGATCTTTGTGAACGACCTTACTTCGAGACCCAAAGCCTTTTTACTTGCGATTTCGGTCATTTGGACCGTTTAACCGGTTTCCCGGTTATGCAAGTTTACAAGTTTTTTCGTCATCGGCAAACTTGCTGCTAGTGTGTTGTTGTGTTTTAATTTATTATTACTTAATTTAATTATAAAAACTGCAAAGGTGTATGCTTGAATTTTTGGTGAAGTGAGGCTTCTATTAATAAATATTTTTCGCTAAATGTTTTGTTGTATGATTGGTGCCTCGTGCAAGGTGATTTTGCATTTTGTTATATGTCGTGAGCAGTGATGAGAATACAACCTTTGTGCTGGTAGGAGTAGTCCGTCATCAAAATATGTTACTTTGTTTCACATATTTTTTGGGAGTACCCCCGTCGGTGCACGTTGTAATTCCCTGCATATTTTTTGTGGGGGCAAAAAGAAAGTGTGGTATGATGAGTGTGTGGATGCAGTGGGGTATGTAGAGAAATCCAGACCTCTTGACTTGGTGGGTGTAGTACCTGAAATAAACTAAGCTGAGAATTACGTGCAAGTATAGTGTTGTTGGTGCTGTGCTTGTGTTGTGCTTTCTAGGCGGAGTGGGGATGGTCTGGTGTTACCACCCAGGAGACACAGCGGTGTTTTTCTAGATGATTCCTGTAACGCGTGTTTACTGTGTATTATGTTAGATTCTTTAGATTGTTCGAGAAATAGAAGCTTCTTAGCTTGAGGTGAGAAGTTGTAAATAGGGGGCTGTGTTTTAGAGCCGAGGGAGAGGTAAGAGAATATTCCAGCGGACACAACGTGTGTACGTCAGTTTGTGGGACCTATCCAATTATCAAGTAATTTCAGGGATTTTACTATTGCTAACACTTTACAATTTAGTGCTGCCTGTCTCAAGTTTACTTTCTGGTTTGTTACAAGAGCTTTACATTGAACTGTTATTCTCCGAGAGAATTTGTGTGAACTTTTCATCAGGCTTATACATTTTAAATGACTTATCGCTATGACAGTGGTATACAGGTACTGCGCACTTTGTTTATTTAATTGTGTGATTTTATTGATTTGTTGTTATACTGCTGTTATGCTATGTAATTGTATTGATTAAATGTACTGTAATGTTAGGGTTGTTTTAAGAATAAATTACAGTTATTTGTTAACAAAAAAACACTGACTTCTTCAATCAATCCCCTAGACATTTCACGATGCCAAGTGTTACAGAAACTGATTTTTTTATCTCCTTGACAAAACTTATGTTCATCACGCATATGTGATCTGTTGATATTAGGTTCCGTAATAATAATAATATATATATATATATATATATATATTTATATATGCGATGTATTAACACTATACACTATACAATGTAAATTTGGCAATATGAATGATAAACAGCAACCAGAAATTATCAAATAAACTCTACAAAAGTTTTAATAAATTCAATCCTGCGGTCTTTTCCACCACTCCTGCATGTCCAAACTTTTTCACGATAATATTTTATAAGGGCAAGCACGTAAAAAATCTCAAAGGGAAACTGAAAAAATAAGTAGAGAAACTACCTGGAGTGAAAGTTATTAATAATCACTTGTTTGAAGCTCCTGCAAAACAATTAAAACCAAGAAACCTGTATTTATTTTTCTTGAACAGCTTAAGAAGTGTGCGTATTAGTGGGTTGAATCGGTATTCGATGACTAAAAGGATAAAAAAACACAGATGACCGATTATTAATCGATTATTTTATGTACCATCTATATAACCGTGATATATGCTCTACATAATTAAACCTAAAGTATTGCCCAAGTAAATTCAGTTGAATTTGTACATCACGCTGAAAGGTAAAGATAATGGCCGGGTTGTTGACATTTATCCGTTAAACAAGTTAAGTTTCCATGCGGTTCGCTGCTTTCTGCCCCGTCTTTCTTATACTCTGATGGAAGAATAATATTTTATCGGGATAATATGACTTCTTTAGATGTTCATGCATAAATAATCGTTTGTGATCGATCATGCAAAATCGATTTAATCGATTGCAAACAAAACGACCAATTATCATCGACATAATATGACGTTATAATCAAAGTCATATTGTTTTAATATATTGATTTACAATCAAAGTCATATTGTTTTAATATATTGATTCATTTGGTCACTAGAATTACATCCCAAAATAAGGTCGGTTGTACAATCACATCACGCAGTGACACACACACCTAGACACAGCATATTTGTAGAAAATTAGATCTTTACCTTTACAGTTCAAGTTATTTATTGCTGGAATATATATGTTCTATCTTTTGGATACTAATAAATTAATGATTTTATAAATCATATTGATTTGATAAAAATTCAGTTTTAAGACGGAAAATGTACAATTAGTTTCCAAACAATTATTAAACAATGTCACACCACTCTCAGAAAGTTCATTACTTCTTCATATAAGAATAATATAATAATAATAATAATAATAATAATAATAATAATAATAATAATAATAATAATAATAATGTTTTCTTCTCTTTTCGAAGTCTGCATTCAGTCTGCAATATGTTCCATTTATTATATTAAAGAATTTTTTCACAGCGCATTTGTCTAAAAAATGTTTACATTTGCTTATTTTCAAAATATTTTCTTTTCGCACAAGAGTGCTATTTTAAGTCTTTCTCTCACGTCCTGCCACCAAAACTTTGGCGGCAAGATCTCCATGTAGTGCTCCCCACGGTACCAGTTATCTGGTTGTCATGGAGCCCAACGTGTATATTTCATTAACTTTCCAGTCGACTCCCATATCCATCTACCCTCGTAATCTTTGTCCGTGCCAGAAGCCCAGTATACTACAACAACAAGTGGGAAACATTAATCAGCCATACATATCAATTGGACAAAGAACAAGAACGATATACGGTTAAGTTGAACTAAGATGGAATACTTAAAACAAAGGCGCCCTCCTTTTTACGGCATACATGTACAACCCATACCTGTAACTTCAGAATGAATTAATTCAAACTTGATAAACTTTAAAAATCATCAGTATCTGGTGAGTTAGAAGCACATGCTGTCACCAGAGAACTGTGACTTAGATATTTTATTGCAAATTCAAGTAGGGAGTAAAACCAGATGATTGTTTGGATTATTTATTGTACATTTATATGGAGTATTATGTTTAAATATTAGCGTGAGATCAGTAATTAGAGAGCAAACGTGTCTCGTTTGACCTTAATTTCAGTACAGTTTAATTCCGTCGGAGTCGTCTCTGTTAATATAGTAACGACTGTTTGTTGTAGAATTCAAAGGATCAACACCTCTTTAGTTTAGTTTTCTCAAATTTCATCTCTGGAGGCGTGTCTATTTAAACATTTATGTAATATCTGGCAGTCGGCATAATAGGGAGTGTTGATTGGCCAGAGGACGGTCAGGACTTGTGACGTCAGGAAGCAAATACAAGTCGTGATGAAGGGGATGTACGACACAAGTTTCGGTATAGCCTGACGAAGTCAACAGTTCAGGGGCAGGTCTGCGTGCATCAGAGTCGAAACAGCTAATAAATGATGTCTGTAAGCGTAAATAGTCAATGTCTGAGGAAGGCGACGGTGATTTCTCTTTAACGGACATCAGAGCAAGTATTGCATTTTGCCGACGGACTGGTAATCTGGCGATTATACCTGTTGTTAGCGCTTCCAGGAACAGACCGAGGAATTTATTTACGTGTAATTGTGAGGTTACTGGATATCGCTGTGTGGAAGCATGTTCCTTTACCTAGAGCTGGATGATTCCAGAGACATCAGCTGTGAAAGACATTTATCCTAAGTTAAGATAGAATCGTTTATGCGCGAATTAGTAAGTACAGCGTGAACCGTGTCTCGAGAGTTATACCAGTACACCAACGAGGGACTATTGGTAGTCGGAGCTCCGTGTATCTGTGTACTGATTGTACTGTGAACACATCGCGTACAAACGGTGAGCCAGGCAGCGCATTCCGTTGTCACGCGTGTCGTGTGAACAGCAGAAATGTAAACAAAGGGACTTCTCCGTGTAGTTTGTCTAACGGACTTGGTGCTTAATTCTGTGTTACTGGAACGTTAAAAATCATCAGTGCTTGTACATATGGAGCGCCTCTCCAGAGAATGTGTCTTCTTTCTTTAATAGATTGACTTGTTTAACATATGTCTCATTCAGTTTTTGGAGTGTACCTATGTGAGTGCTTCAGCCAGTTGGTTTGATTTTTGAAACATCTTTAGCGGTGTTACATATGCACAAAAGAATTTCTACAGAAGCAAGGGTGACTGAGAAAAGTGGTTGAGAGAAAAAAAAATCATGTGCCAGTCATTGCTATTCTGGTATTTATTACCAATTTGTTACAAGATGTTATTTATTTACTTAAATCCAGTGTAGTTTCAAAAAAACATTATTTCTTAATAATTACAAGTTATATAGAAATATACCGATTTTATTTGACTTGCTAATTTTTGCAGGGACAAATGAATAAGTATACTTTCGAATCAAAGTTGGAGAAATGAAAGTTTTCCCTAAGAACTTTTATGAGATCTTTAAAAACGCTTGTCTACATTTTATACAAAATAATGTCAGCACTATTTTTTAGGATATATGCAGTTAAATACAAACAGTCAATGAGATGTTGGTGTAACTGTGGGCTAAAATGAATGAGAATGAAGATGACCATAAAATAGTGATTACATGTAACTGGCTTCTTTTTTCTGTATTTGAAGCATTCTGAAACCGCGTCATAGCCTAAGGAAGGTGCTAGAAAAGATGCCCAAAGCACTGCCTGTTTCGCCTCTCCAGCTGCCGGCGGGATATGACTCTAGAGGTTGAAACAATCTAAAAAATGATACCACTAATCATTGGCACACGGAATGTTCTTCCGCTTACGGACAACCCTTCGCCAGGCAAATATGAGAGGAGAACGTCCCTAGTGGCAAGAGGACTTGTGAGATATAACACCAATTTTGCATCTCTGATTAAAACCTGACTTAGACAGCTCACAAAAACTAGGAGGCCACACATTCTTCTACACACACAGAGTCCCACTGCAGGACAGAAGCCAGGCTACCTTGTTCAGCGCCTGTGTTCTCGTCACGGCCAACCCTGTTGAGTTGAATATCAAGTTTTATTAGGAGTTAGGCGTCCTGCTAAACACAATTCTGACAAGCAGATACTGCTTTCAGACTTCAATGAAAGAGCAGGACATGACTATTCAGTCTGGGAAGGGGTCATTTTCAAGCAGGGAGTGGAAAAATGCTACGGCAATGAGAGGTCAGCATACCTCATGGCCTTCTTATCACCAACACAGACTTCCCACCACTTACCTATAACAAGACATTGATGCACCCTCACTCAAAGTAGTAGCATTCATTTGCTACGTTATCGTCAGGAGGAAGGACAAACAGGATGCCACAGCGACAAAATCAGTAAGAGATGCAGACTGCTGGACCGACCATAGGCGGAGTGTTTAGAATGAATCCCAATATCAGACCAAAAAGGCTTCCTCAAGGAAGCAAGGTCATAAAGAATACCAATGTGGCCAAGCTGAAGGACCTGAGCATTGCTGAAACTCTTGCTGCAGACCTGAACGGTCACTGGATGATTTCTATCTAACCGACAGACTGGGAACGTTTTCGTGACTCTGTCCACTGATGGGCACTGAAGGTACTGAGACCTACCATCCACAAGAAGCATAATTAATTCGATGGGAAGAACGAGGAAATATGCCCTATGTGCTGGAAACGCCGCCTTCACCGCGACTCATCCTCTGCCTCTGAGGAGATAACAATCATCAGCGCATTTGTACAAAGAAGGAAGGACTTCTGGCTGACCAATATCACAGAAGAAATCAAGAGCAATGCTGACATCTATGACTCCAAGCGGTTCTACAAAGCCCTCAATTGATATATGTGGACCTCTGTCCTCAAGCAGATCCCCCAATCTCAGTTACGACAGTTTCACACTCGTCACGGAGAAGACCAAGATCCTGACCAATAATCACTTTGAATCTATACTTAACCGCCCGTCAAGTATAATGTATATGATGAGGTAATAGACACGACGACATCACTGCCACGGATGCCACACCAGAGCAATTTGAAAAGGCCATTAGCCAGTTGGCCAACGGTAAAGCTCCAGGATCAGATGCCATACCAGTCGAGATGTTTCATACTCCTAGAAAAAGAACGCACATTTCTGTTCCAATCCTTCTGGAATCAGGAATTTAGAGATGCATTTATTGTACACCTCAACAAGAGGAAGGGGACCACCAGGCATGTGATAACCACGGAAGAATTTCACTGCTGACTATAGCAGGAGGATTGCTTTCAAGAGTCCTTTTAAACCGTCTGATTGATCACCCCTAGCAGGGTCTGCTGCAAGAGACAGAACGTGGCTTCCGGAAAGATCTTGGAAATGTCGACATGAAATTTGCTGCGCGCAAAAGAAGTGTGACAGATTGGCTCAATTGCGTAGAAACACCTTTTTGTTTATGAGGCGTTAAAATGTCGTACCACTTTGTATTAACCTACTCTACCAGGTCGAGGTTTCTTGATTTTTGCCTCTATCTTTTTTAAGTGAAGCCACTCCTCCTTAGTCTCTATGCTAACAAGGTCTGCTCCGTCTCCTTTGCACGTTTTCCTAGCCTGCCAACGGAGCTGGCGTATGTCAACATAGAATCTATAGCAAGACACTGGGGAAGATATTCCGTCGGAAGGAAAGGGGTAGCCGTATTCTCCGTCACACGTCGGCCATGTTGGAAATATGCACAGATCTTTATAGCAGAAAACTCTACTTTTCACCTTTCGATTATTTCTTGATATGTAATTCGCACCGCTTTAGTACTAAAACTAAAAAAAGAGTTAAACTGTACACAATGTTACGGAACCACATATGAAATTACAATTACGTTAACATTTGCGGACAAGCAGATGAGCTGTTTCCGTTTTATTGTTTACAAAAGACTCACTGTCAGTGGTGGTTGGTCTTTTATGTGGAACACTCTTGGGTTGGGCCGACTTCCCACTGATAACGTTCAAGGAGGATATAATATCAGTACTTGTACTTTTTTGTTTGTCTATACTGACTTTGATCAACGTTGTACTCCCAGCTTTTACAAAATGGTCCAATTTCGTACTCAAAGCTTTCAAAGGTGATAGAAATATCAGTAGTTATGCTATCTTGCTTTCTGGGGGCACTGGAGGCTGTCACCTTTGTGCAGACCGCTTTCATAAAGGACATAACACCAGTACTGATGCTTCACTTAAAGTCGGTATTGTACTGTACCATGTTCAGGCTAACAACCCTCGCTAAAGAAACACTGTCAGTACTTTTGCTGCTTTGTCGGACTGAACTGGAGCTGGACAAATTAGTAAGAACAGCATTCAAAAAGGACACAATACCACTTCTAGTGTTTCGGTCTGTGCCAGCGTGGGCTTCGTTCGCATTTACAACTTTCGCCAAAGACAGCCGATCGGTAATTCTGTTGCTTTGACGCGCGGCATTTGGCTCGGACGACTCAGTACTGGCAACCTTCCAAAGAGACATAGGACTAATATTGTACCCAAATTTCAACTTTTGAAAATCAACAGAAGATCAAGCGAAATAGAAAATGGCAAAGAAAGAAAACTATGAAATCCATGGTTTTTCACTCTGTGGGACCTTAGGATGTTCACCCACATACTTTTTTATATAAAAATTTGAATATAGAAATAAACTCATAAGCCCCTATAAACCTCCCCGGCAATGATCAACAATGGCACAGGCTACTGTATGTGATTTGGATTATTTGAACTCTTGTTTTTTACTACAATTTTTTAATAATCGTTCTCGTGTGTAATCGATTCTTAGTAATATATGCTACAATTGTGCGCAATCTACTACAATGCTTGTACAACAGCTGTATATAAGGTCTTAGCAAACTGGATTGGAGAAAGGGTGCATAGCATAAGGGGGAAGAACTTTCTTTATGGTGATAGCTTGACCGAGAACGGTCTTTCCCATTTTCTCCAATATCAACTGTATAGGCTTATAACGTGTTTTGTAACACCTGATACGTCTGTATGACTGACTGCCTTATGAAATCTTTCTATAATACATGATTGTCAATGTATGTATTTATCTACAACAATAATGTTGACAAACGGAACAACCATGCAACCTGAGGTGGTTGGTTGCATATATGCGGATGTTGAACGGTTACTATTTACAAAACGCTCTTTTGCCTCCGGGTGTATTTGTTAAATTGGTTTGGATTATACTTTGCCCCCCCCCCCCCCCCTCCTATTTTTAATAAAGGTTCAGCGATGATCTTTATTTAATAGAAGCGAAATATCGGAATAGGCCACGTTCATTTGTATCCTCGGCACTCGATAAATCTCATATAAGTAGTTCAACATTGCGAAATAAAATTAAAAGGTAACAGAACTTTTCCTGAAGGAGAAGTGAAATGAATAGTTCCACTGCAATTTCAGTCGGTGCCACTTTAAAAGTCTCTGGAATCTACATGAACACATTTCAGTCGGGTATATATGGTTATTCTTCTGAAAAAGGACCCTTGAGTTTTTAAATGCACGTCTCTGATTACATATGCCGTTACACATTAAATCAACCAGGCTTTATCTGGATATCCATGCGTAATTTTTTTAACCGGAATCGGATTCCCCCAGGCACACTGGATAAATAGATATGCTGATATTTCGTGTGAGAACAGGCGTGACTTCGGTGTCAGGGGGACTATTTCTGTTAATGAAACATGTAAATAAAAAGGGCTAAGTGCTACATTACTACAGTGTTTTCTTTTATTTCATAAGGACAGGTACGAGGCCTACTGGAGGAACTGTCTGTATATATAATCAGGATTAAGGAACCTATAAGATAATAATAATATACTATATTGTTAAGGCTTTTGGCTTCCCGGTTTCTTGCACATTGTAGTTTGATCCTTTAGAACTATTTTTATAAATCCATGGCCTGTTGATGACAATGATATTTAATAAAGCAATCGTACAATAAGAATAAGACCAAAAGAGGCGTGAAATTAACATGGCCTAAACAACTGATGACGTAATCATAGGGCATCCACTTGGTTGACACAGCGGCATAATCGTACGCTCTTTTCACAGCGCATTTTCTATACCACCTATATCTTGAAACGGAGCTTGTATAGAAGCTTTAGATTTCTACTGCCTCGCGAGTGTATAATATCTACTAGTTATCGTAGCATAACGGAACGTGAAGTAAATATGGGTCATATGTCGATTTGTTTCTATTATATTGTAAAAATTAGACTTTCTTTTGTTTGATTTTCTTTTTCATAATTCACTGGAACGGTCTAAAGTTCGCCCTCTAAGTAGAACCATGTTTTTCTTTATCTCGGTCTTATTTTCGAGAAAGATTAACATGAACATATTGCTCTTTATCGTCATGTGATTTATGCTGCCATACCTACAAGGGATCGAATCGTGGAGAACTCGGCCCATTAAACAGGTATAAGGGCCTACATGCAGTGACCTCTAGTGTTCCTTTCAGTAACAATAATGTGTGGTTCTTCTATGTGTTTATTCTCCCTTAAACAAGAAATAGTTGGCGATGGCAATTTACTCAGGGTAGGGTAATATGCCATACTATAGCATTTACTGATTTAATTATTGACATTCTCGACTTTATCAAAGAAGATGAAACAATACCTTTTCTAACCAAAGAAATATCTAAATGTTGTAACAAACTTTCATATCGTGACCATTGAATTTTTATTAGGATGTACATCTGTTTTAATGTAAGATTCGTGATTCGTCATGATATTGTAATATCTGTAAAACTGCTTCAAAGAAAAATTGGATAAACATCTAATATTATACAATTTACAGTCTGGTAATAAATCATGTAGAGACAGAAGATAAAACTCGGAAACCTGTCGGAAGTTGGAAGCCGTCATATTTTTTTTTATTGTAATAATAAAAATAAGAAACAAATCGACAACTGTTTTGTGTTAAAATGGATGATAAAGGCCCCCTTTGTCCTATCAGAACGTCTCACAAATACATATTCTTAATATGAAAATTTAATACTTCGGAAGCCAGCCGGAAGTGACAGACGTTGCTCAAAATGTACTAAAACTGGGTAGTCAGATAAAATGCACCAACCAGCAATGACACAAAAAGGGTTATGCATCGGCCAAAATTTTTATTTGGTAATATTTATGTATTTGGATAATATCATAATGTATATAACTAACATAATCATATATAAGATAATATTAAAAAAAAAAACATAAATAGATTTTTTTCAAATACGATCCAACATAGAACATAACATTACATACTATTAAATTTATTTTTATAAAGATCACTCTACTACAAAAAAAATATATTGTATGATATTCTATATTCTCTTATTAAACCAATTCATACATGATGCATAATACAAATACATAATATCATGTATAATTAAATGTGTATAATATGACAACATAATTATATATTAATACAATAACAATATAATTTTCCTAAATTATATAATGTTTAATCATATAATAGAATTAATTTCATTTGAATCCCATATGGCGCTCAAAGCCGCTCCGAAACATTACCTATTTGGATAGTTAAAAGTATATATATATTTATTCAAACGTCAAGTCTGCCTTTTGCAGCTTCACAAACTCCTTCAGTCGACTTGCATAGTCTTGGTGGCAAAGCGGGTCCCAGGCATTGTATGAGGCTTATGAATATATAGATGCGCCATCAGGGTAGAAGGGTATTTAAAAGGGTCGCTTACACAGAGTGGTCTTTCACTCTTTGGGGTCCAGTGCCGCCAGTCGTGTTCCAGTGCCGCCAGTCGTGAACCAGTGCCGCCGGTCGGTGACCATGCAGTGCCGTCAGTCGGGGTCCATTGCCGCCAGTCGGTATCCAGTGCCGCCACTGGGGGACCAGTGCCGCCAGACGGCGACCAGTGCCGCTAGTTTGGGTCCATTGTTGCCAGTCGGGGTCCTGTGTCGCCAGTCGGGGTCCAGTGCCTTATTGATTTGTTTGGTTGTGTATACCTGAATGCCAATATGCCATCAAAAACCACATCATCTTAGTCAAAATAATGATATTCAGGGAATACCAGCCAAACCATTTGTAATTATCGTGAAAGTAACTCTGTATATGACGAATATGGTCAGGGGCGCAATTTCCTTTTATGTCTGCGTGTGTGAGTGTGGGGGATTGCATGTCTCCTCTTTCCCAACCAAATTGCCCCCATAAATAAGGTTATTTGATCAAACATACGAATACATATACATATTGTGTAAATACAAAATACAAGCAAATTCATGTACATGTACTTGTAACCTTGTTAAAGTGTTCCTGGTTATATGACGGCAACCCGACACGTGTACAATAAATTACATATTTGTACCAGAAACATGTATCCCCGATAACCCGTCGCAGCTGCATAGCTTGGATATATCATAACAATGTTCTGGTTTTGTGGCAAGGTGTTTAAATCTGACGCTGATTCACCAGCATTTCCTAATTTTCAATTCCTTTTATGTACTTCTAGGTATATTTCTTTCCTTTTGTGATGCGCCAGTTTGTTTTTGCCGAATAGTTAAAAAATAGATCATATGTCTATCTGAATGGACACCTCAAACAGTCCATTCAGATTTAGTTTTTTTGAGTCCGTTCAGATGGTGACATCAAGCTATAGCCAATATTCCGTAATATCTTAATTGTCCAAACCTCAAGACTCAGTGACCTACTTGTCAAAAGACTAACAAAAGCTGACTACGACTATGGGCCATTAATGCAGAATCATTTTACGTCCTTTCTTTTTCAGTGGCAACTTGTGAAAAATCCTGAAAGAACATTTTTATCCACTTCATAGAAAAAACGGGCGACACAGTGACTCCCTCAAGAATTTGTTGGTGTTTGCGATCGTCGTGATGAGGCTCCAATAAAGCTAACTCGAATTCCGAAATCTTTTCCACAAAAGGTATTGGGAACTTTTTCAGTACCTAAATAGGTTTGGCACAATTATCACTCGTGTGGTTAAGACAATATCTTTGATTTGTGTATGCACTCTTTTTTATTTTGAATAAACTTCGTTCTTGTATAAGTACTTGGTGCATTGCGTTCAGAGTGTCGTGACTTCAACATCACTGATCCAATAAACTAAGTGGGTTCTTTCCTGATGTATTAAACATGCTGCAGTCCAAGCAGGTGAGGGAGCCTACCGGATCATTCCTAATGCTTAATTCATAATGCTTCGCTTGTGCGATATTCCATTCGTGCTTCAAGTTAATACGTTTATGTGTATATTACCGTCTGTCTCATGATGCACACATATTAGGAATACCCAGATAAACAATAGGACCGCTGACACATTCCCATCCTATTAATTTAAGATATAAATGTATCAGCCTAATACAGTTACATTCATATTTTTATCCTAATAATGTGATTTTAATGTAAGACCTGGTCCATACAAATACAGATTGAAAAAAATGCTTAACATGGGACAACTAATACATATTAATGGTGGGAGTGTACATAATAATCGCACCACATGCAAGAGAGGGTTTGAGATTAACCCCACCACATGTTGAGAGGTTGAATTAGTCAAATAACCCCACAACATGCAGGGAGAAGGTTTGAGATTATGAAAATAACCCCATCACGTGCAGGAAAGGTTTGACATTAAGAAAATAACCCCATCAAATGCAGGAATAAGCTTTGAGATTGACAAAATAACCCAACCGCATGCAGAAATAAGGTTTGAGATTGACAAAACTAACTCCATCACATGCAGGAATAAGGTTTAAGATTGACAAAATAACCCAACCGCATGCAGAAATAAGGTTTGAGATTGACAAAACTAACTCCATCACATGCAGGAATAAGGTTTAAGATTAACAAAATAACTCTATCACATGCAGGAATAAGGTTTGAGATTAACAAAATAACCCCGTCACATGCAGTAATAAGGTTTAAGATTAACAAAATAACCCCGTCACATGCAGGAATAAGGTTTGAGATTAACAAAATAACCCCGTCACATGCAGGAATAAGGTTTGAGATTGACAAAATAACCCAATCACATGCAGTAATAAGCTTTGAGATTAAAAAATAACCCCATCACATGCAGGATTGAGGTTTGAGATTAACAAAATAACTCCATCACATGCAGGAATAAGGTTTGAGATTAACAAAATAACCCCATCACATGCAGGAATAAGCTTTGGGATTAATACAATAACCCACATCATGCAGGAATAATGTTTAAGATAAACAAATAACCCCACCATATGCCGAAATAAGGTTTGAGATTAACAAAATAACCCCATCAAATGCAGGAATAAGCTTTGGGATTAATAAAATAACAATACCACATGCAGGAATAAGCTTTGAGATTAATAAAATAGCAATACAACATGCAGGAATAAGGTTTGAGATTAATTAAATAACCCCATCACATGCAGAAATAAGCTTTGGGATTAATAAAATAGCAATACCACATGCAGGAATAAGGTTTGAGATTAACAAAATAACCCTCCACATGCCGAAATAAGGTTGGAGATTAACAAAATAACCCTCCACATGCCGAAATAAGGTTTGAGATTAACAAATAACTCCATTACATGCAGAAATAAGCTTTGGGATTAATAATTAATATAACAATACCACATTCCGGAATAAGGTTCGAGATTAACAAAATGACTCCTTCACATGCAGGAATAAGGTTTGAGATTAACAAATAACTCCATCACATGCAGGAATAAGCTTTAGATTAATAGAGTAACAATACAACATGCAGGAATAAGGCTTGATATTAACAAAATAACCTCTTCACGCAGGGAGAAGGTTTGATATTCACAAATTAACCCTATCACATGCAGGAATAAGCTTTGAGATTAACAAAATAACCAAATCACATGCAGGAATGAGGTTTGAGATTAACAAAATAACTCCATCACATGCAGGAATAAGCTTTAGATTAATAAAATAACAATACAACATGCAGGAATAAGGCTTGTTATTAACAAAATAACCCCTTCACGCAGGAAGAAGGTTTGATATTCACAAAGTAACCCTATCACATGCAGGAATAAGCTTGAGATTAACAAAATAACCAAATCACATGCAGGAATAAGCTTTGAGATTAACAAATTAACCCACAACCTGCAGGAATAATGTTTCAGATGAACAAATAACCTCACCACATGCCGAAATAAGGTTTGAGATTGACAAAATAACCCCATCGAATGCAGGAATAAGCTTTGGGATTAATAAAATAACAATACCACATGCAGGAATAAGGTTTTAGATTAACAAAATAACCCTCCACATGCAGGAATAAGGTTTGAGAATAACAAATAACTCCATTAATTACACGCAGAAATAAGCTTTGGGATTAATAAATAACAGAACCACATGCCGGAATACGGTTTGAGATTAAAAAAATAACCCCATCACATGCAGGAATAAGGTTTGAGATTAACAAATAACTCCATCACATGCAGGAATAAGCATTTGGATTAATAAAATAACAATACCACATGCAGGAATGAGGTTTGAGATTAACAAAATAACTCCATCACATGCAGGAATAAACTTTGATATTAACAAAACAACCCCATCACATGCAGGAATAAGGTTTGAGATTAACAAAATAACCCCATCACATGCAGGAACGATATTAACAAAATTACCGCATCACATGCATAAGGAAGGTTTGATATTAAAAAACATAATTTCCCCACATGAAGGAACAAGGTTAAATTAAGATTAACCAAATAACCACATCACATGCAGGAATGAGGTTCGATATTAACAAAATTACCGCATCACATGCATGACGAAGGTTTGATATTAAAAAAATAATTTCCCCACATGAAGGAATAAGGTTAAATTAAGATAAACAAAATAATCACATCACATGCAGGAATAATGTTTGAGATTAAGAAAACAGCCCCCGTCAATTACAAGCAGGTTTGAGATTAACAAAATAATTGCACCACATGCAGGAAGGCAGGAAGATAACGGATCAAACAAGCGCATTTGTTGAAGAGTATGATTTATCTTTATATCACTGCGAGTTATTGTTTGAGGGAATTTTTTACCCACCCAACACCACCAGCCTCCCCGCTCCATAGAAATAATACGATAAATAATGTAACGTAATAATAAACTAATTTGGTTTTCTTATCCATGGAGGGGTCGGGTAAAATATATATTAAAAAAAACAATATTTTTTCTTGTACTTGATGCTTGACCGGTACATTCAATTCCTTCTCTCATTTCCTTGAAGACATTTCAAATAACCCAAATATATACTCTAGTGACCGTGAAAGACACTTTGTCCGGTAGATGGCGGTCTAAATGGTGTGTTCCGATTGTCACCAAATGACTGCTGTCTTACAACATGGATAGCAACTGTGCTTTCAAAATATGTCGTGCTCTTGCTGGCCCTTTAACTTTACTTATGAGAAATTTATGAACGTTATATCTATGCCATGAATATTTGCATATTTTTAAGGTACACATTTATGAGTTTATACCTACATTTCTTTCATTATATTTTTTTCTGAATCTCCTTATTAAAGTTCAACATTTCAGGAATACAAGCTCGTGTTCATACAGTATCCTAACATGTCATTCTCTCCCAGAATATAGCAAGTTTTTTTTTACCTGGAAAATGTGATTGATATACCTGTTCAAACCATGATATCTTGCATAAAACTGAGCATAAGTTGGCTTGTTTGTAAATAAATGCCATATAAGGAATTAATGAGGAACAGTGGTAATTACCTAGAAAAAAACACAAATGTTAAAATTACCTTATTTGGTGTCGAGGAGAAACTTGTGCTTTCCCTGAGAAATTATAAATATAGTGATTTTATTAATTGGAAATCGGGAAGAATTAACTGGTGAACAGTATAGAACAGTATCTCCATTCATATTATTGGTGCATTTTCACTTATCATTACACCTGAAAGTGGGCCAGAAATTCAGAATATTTCATAATATATTATTTGAACATTCAAAATGTCGAGCATTCGGCGAATATTCGACATACTCTTTGATAATTAAAATCTATAAAATCAATGGGCACCTCGTCGCAAAATGGCGTGTATAAAATGACAGTTTATCGGACTGTCTATATTTCACTTTCTTCTTTGAGTAATTAAACGAATGAATGCGCATCAATGACAAATGTGGCTGGAAATTCATGTGTATATAAATTTTAAATATCTAGCTGTCACTGGTGTATGATTTATATATGCTCGAACAAAAGTGAATATTCACTGAGTAAAATAATCCCACAATTCCTTTGTCTCAAGTGTGTGGCAGATGATTCGTGGAACCTTTAAAATTTCATTTGGTTGTTTTTGACTTATCTAATAGTCTAATATTTATTTTCTATTTTAGTTGATAAATGAATTCATTTATACTTAATTTTTTTTTATCATAATCATATTATTTCCTTCCTAGATTGAAGTAAACCAAAATATAATTTTTTTAAAACACTAGTTCTGTCTTGTAACCACGATATATAGATCGCTGCACTATATTATTCTGTTAGCAATAGCCTGCATTATAATCGATATATTAATATTTATTGTTAAAGTTTATATTATCATCTAGCTGTTCTGTCCTAAAACCTTGAAATGCTTAAGTGCATAAAAAAGTTTCAGATCACATGTTTTTTCTTTTTAGTCCTTTTAGGAAAAGTCTTGCCGAAGAAATGAAATGTTGATATCATTTATAATTTCAATAATGGTTCACCCCACTTCCCATCAACCAACAACAGAACATCCTTTCTTGCACAAGTAAGATCACAGACAGACAAGAGACTGACAGCTAATATTTTTCTCGTTATGCTGTCAAATATCGCATTTCTGGAAAAATAAAGATGGAATAAAAAAGCTCTTCCTTCTCAAAATGAAGAAAATCGTGAGTCTTTGGATAGCTTACGGTACCGGCTGTTTAATTATGCGGGATAAATTATGCGGCGACACCGGGACTTCCGGGTACGCCTGCACTCTGCATAATGTAACCCATCCCACAATCGAGACGCCAGGAGACGATGAAGGGCTCGAAAATGGCGGAGTTACAGTTTGAAGCGCCTCTGGCCAAATTCGACGGCGAAGAATACGACGAGTTCCATGAATTCCAGACTGCTTGTGATTTACAGAACTCGAACAATGTGACACTCGAAAATACAGTGGCAAATACCGATAACAAGGGGGAGGTGGACAATTTTGGTGAAGAAACCTTCTCAGGTTCATTGGAGGATTTGGTGAACACTTTCGACGACAAAATCACCAAATGTTTCTGCAATTACCAAGAAAATGTAGAAAAATTCGCCCCCGTGCAGGTCCGCACACAGGAAGAAATTATGAGCGACTGTCAGTAAGTACACGGATGGTGGTTTCATTGTTTTCTGCAGCTGTCACTTGCTGTTTGACATTTCAGTGGCCAACCTGTCATCACATTACCAGTGTATCATTGAATGATTGTCTGCTTCCATCAGCTTGAGATGAGACATGCACAAATACCCCCACAAAAATACTACACAATTTATTCATAACATAGTCTTAGTCATATTATGTTGATTAATTTATTTTTTATAATTTACATATGAATCAGCGTACCCTAGCATTCACAGGTAAGTTTATATCTCTCTGTGAATCTTCTGTTGTTTACAAACAATTCATGTCAATTCACCAGTCATCCACAACCCCACCGTCCGTATTCCTTAAAAACAAAATGGCAAATCACAACAAAATGACTGTGATTTGCCACGAATGGTCTTTAGAATTTGATCATGGTCTATCAATTGTATTCCTATAAGTATAAGTATAACAGTGTGTATGTTGTGGTTACACTTTGACATTCCTTGAATTGTTTCCGACATTTTAGGGATATATTAATCATCTGTAAACACCCATGCATAGACAAACCAGAATCAGCCTACTCCTTCACTAATGCTGTAAAGAGACATAATTTGATTCTCAATTTCTATTTTCTAGCTGTCTTTAAGATGTATCCCACAGGGATTATTTCCGGGGGTGGGTGGTTGAGCTATCCTTCCTTTGCAACCCAATTTGATTGACTTTGTATTAATTCGGAATATAAAATAAATAACACTTTACAGAGTCTACATACAAATTTAAATATATTGATAACTCCCATTCTGAATGTGAGCCCAAACATATTTACATATATGTTATATGTCAGAACATACTTTCAGCTGCTTTGATTTTCCAACACATTAAAACACAGAATTGAAAGAGAAGATTGAGATGTGTTCAAATTTAATGTCAAACCTTCAAAAAGTAATATTGTGCAAACAATTTATTATGCTTTTTCCTACCCAAATGGTGAGTGTATGTACCTGAGATCATAATAAGTTTATTCTTACATTTTAAAGTCATGAATTTTCTGTAATCTTTACTCTCCTTAAATTACTATTTCAATCCTATCTATCACAACTCATGCTTATTGCTGATGCAAGTGCTTTATTTGTACAAAAATGGGTATTTGATGCCCCTAATGTTTACTCGGCAATTAATCAAGATAAATAGGTTTGGGTTTTAGGCCGCCGGAAAGCTGTTTTCGGCAGAGCAGAGCCTACAACCTGCCTTACTAAATACATTGAAGGAATATGCTCAAAAATCAATAGCACTTGAGGAACACTTAATTCAAACTAAACAAATTTAACCAAAAAAAGCAACAAATAAAAAAACACTAGTTCAGGTTGTCCATATAAACACAGTTCTCTATCAGTTTTAGCTTGTATCCCAAAATCATGTTCAGAGGTCTCCCACCTCTGCATCACTGCATGCCATTACTGTCAATGAAAGAATGACCATACTGTAAGCTTAAAACTAGTTACTGTAATTAGCTTTTTGATCATGAGGGATTCAGTTCTGTGATATACACAACAGATGTTTTTCCAAAATTAAAACGTTGTTCCATCTACACTGATGAATATTCATTTATACTGTAGTCTCGCTATCATATCATGTATATTCTGTATGCCTGTAGCTTCAAATGGCAAAAAGTTAAAGATTGATTTTATAAGTTATAACATATCATTTATGTTAGCCAAAAATTAAAAATTTCCACTAATTGTTTATTCCCTTAGGTCATCCCTTTAAGAAATTTTAAGACTGTGTGCACATATAATGATGGATATGCTCTGTGAAGGTAACTGCATGGTGAGATTGTGAAAATGGAACCCGTGTGAAACACTTGAATTAGTACTACAAACTGAAAAATTCAAAAATATATTGCACTGAATATGTTGCAAACCCCAGAATATTCATAATTACTTTTGGGCCGTGTTCAGTCTAAAAGTTTGAGAAACCTACATTTCATGGCCATCAGCCCTGACTACTAGTCTCAGTCCGAAAATTTAAAAAGTTTGACTCAAGAAAAGTTTTCAGGCTATGATTTCATCATCCTAGTGATGTTGGAAAGCTCATGTGAACATCTACTTGGAAACACCAGGACTGTAGGATTTATGACCATTCAGTCTTATGATCCCATCACCCTGACAGTAATCAGTCTAATCAAGCATCCCCCCTCCCCCCACTAATACCCTGCCTTACAGGAGGCTCTATTACATCATTCCAGGTAGCAAGACACTCATCAGGAAACCAAAAGGGTCCTGATTAGGACATTAACTTGGCCTATGAAACTGTGCCAAACATGGTCTCATGCTCAGAACTACACTGGTTCTTTGAAGGCTGCTGACCCAAGTCAACAGGAAACCCTGCATTATGAATATCTGAGTCCTTCCAGAAACCCACCAAAGCCTTGTGACTGCAACTCCCCAAGCAGTTTGGTAGTTTTATAGATCTATAAGTCATAAATTTAAACAAAAATAGGTTTTAGGCACCTACCTTTGGTGCCTAAAATCTGCCTAAAACCTGTTTTTGGCGGGGCAGTTTTAACCAGGTTATAACCTATGGTTAAAACCTTCCTGCCTAAAATTTGCCAACCCTGAAGATAAAAGACTGCCCTTATGTCTATAGGATTGGGGAACTGGCTTGGTTCTAATCCGCACTGACTAATTTTAGTCTGTCATAATGTACCAATACCACTTGTACAGATTTTATATCTAGATAAATTTATACAGTATTTGAGAGACCAGGAGTGAATTTAATATTAATTTTACAGAAATAATTGTATAGTTTTACATCAGTATTGCATCAAGGCATCAGTTTATTTGAACCATATAGATATTTATAGCCCCATTTTTTCCATTTTATAAATATTTATTTTCCGTTTCAATAAAATTAAAATTCCGAAATTTTCCGTTTTATCTTTATATTTTATGTAATAAAATTGCTACATATTCTTAAGAGTTAACCTTTAAAATCTGGATGATTAAATGGATTACGTGTTGAATTAGCTGTTTAAAATCTTTTAAATTTAATTACTGCTCATTACTGCTTATATTAATGCCTCAGTTACTTATGTATATTTAAAATTATACTTGGTCCTTTGCATAAATGGTTCTTCGTCAGGCCCACACTTGTTTTCACTAAATCGGCAAGATAGTTGGTCTTAAACTGTAAACAAATTAGTAAGGACCTGTTCTGCAGTGTCTGTGTTTTACCGTTGATCATTTAAAAAAATTGAAAGAAGTATGGTAATATTATATTGAAAGCTATTTCTCCTCTGAGACGGTATGACATGCGGTAATAGTGTGTTTTCCAGCTAGAAGATTTTGACCTGTTTGCTTCTTTAATATGGTTATGCGGAACCACATGCACTGGTACTCTTACACCCACACAATTTTCACACTGTTGGTCAGTAACTGTGTCTTTTAACCTTTGTAAAATGTTAACATCATTGTATTATATCATATAATGGTGGTGTTTCAGGCACGTAGTTAATATTCGTAACATCAAATCTTGGTGCTTTCTGTATCGGTTGTTAGCCAAAATTTGCGGACCTTGCTTGTTATGTAGATGGCTGGCTCAGTTTGAAAAAAATTTATTAACAAGATATTGGCTGAGAATTAATTTCTTTATTTGCAGTTTAAATCTGCTCTAAATCCGACTTTCCGCCGTATTCCGCGCATTTAACATAATTCCGTTTTTGAACCCTAATTCCGTTTTTGAAACCCAATTCCGTCTTTCCGTCCATTTTTCTGTAATAAAACAGAAAATACGGGGCTCTAGATATTATTAAATGTTAAAAAATAGTTCCTACACCAGAGACTATAAAGTAACTATAAATAAAATGGTATAGATGCATCATACATTGATGAACTTCAGGGGGCTAAAACAGGTGAATCCTCATTTTATGCAGAAAATTCTCACTTAAAAAAAAATGTGGGTTTCACTGCCAAATAGACACTCAGCTAGTGAACCAACATTTTTAAATTTACGAATTTCCATATTTCTGTCTGTGAACCCACATTTAATTAGTGCAAAGTGAACCTACTTTTGGTTTTTGTCAGTGACGTCATATAACACATCCAGAAAAATAAGTAAAAAAGTGACACTTATATTTTACTGCATATTTCTAACTAATATAATACTATTATATATTATTTATATCAGTATATAGTAGAAGCCTATTAGGTATTTAAACCACATTTTTGGGTGAGAAAATGTTGGTTCACTTCATGTTCTACCTGATCTATGTACATTGTATGTTTATGATGAACCCATATTTGATCAATTTGTCAATGATGTCACATACACATATCCTGTCAAGAAAAATAAGTAAAGAAATAACACTCATTTTTCCTGTATAACTTAAAAGATTGATAAAAATTAATATATTATTAATAGTAAAGTATAGTAGAAGCCTATTAGGCACTGAATCGACATTTATTAAAAGTGAAAATGTGGGTTCAGTTGGTGTTTTATCTCCCTGAAGTTCATCCCTGTATAATACACCTATACCAACATAATGGACCCACAGTGGCTCAGGGTAACTAACATTCTGCTCAAAGACATTCTGTCCCTGCCTATCATAACACAGCAATTACAGGTGGTATTGGTATTTTTAGGAAGGAACAAGAGCACACTCAGTAGAATCTTGCTGGATTTGTGTACATTAAAAGGATGTAATCCTGATAATTTCATGACATGATGTAATATTTAGTATAAAGACACACAGGATGGAAATTTGCATTTCTCACAACCCATCTTTCCCATTTTTTTAAAATAAAACATTAATCATTATGGAGAGATAGTGCAGGTTTGGGTTTTAGTTGGCAAAAACCTGTATTAGCCATGGCTAAAACAGACTAAAACTAAGTTTTAACCACATTTTGACAGTTTTATTCAGCTAAAACTGTCAAAATTCAGTAAGAGCTAGTGTAGTGCTTAATAAAATGCAACAATTGCAAGAAAGCACAAAATCTAGAGTATCATGTTTATTTTAATTTTAAACATAAAAATCATAACATTGATGCAGAAAAATAAAAAAAATATATTAACACCCTTAATCAATGGTACATCATTGTGAGACCTGGCTACAAAAATCCAAATAAATACGATATTGATTGGGTCTACATATTGGGAAATTTTCCACACTGAGTTTTTAAGCTCAGCTGACTGTAAGTTAACTGAGCTATAGTGATTGGTCTGCATCTGTCTGTCCATCTGATAGACTGGCACTTTTGACACTGTTAGACCTACAGATCTGATAACAGCACACTGTTAGATGTCCCAAAGATCTCCTACTTAACCCACAATTAGGTCACTGAGACTATGTTCCTTCGAAACATTGATGAAAACCTCCATATTCTATTAAAAATCTATTGTTGCACTTCAAGACTGCCTTATATCAAAACCACTTGTGTTGTTTTGTTCATGTTTAGCATAACTGTAGATATATATGTTTTCAATGGGCATGCCAGAAATTAGGTCAATATTGCGTAATTTGTTGGAGTTATGGCCCGAACATAATGAATATTTTCAAAATATCAATTAAATTTTTAGCTCAGCTGACTATAAGTCATCTGAGCTATAGTCGTGGTCCATTGTCCGTCGTCCGTCTGTCCGTCCGTCCGTCCGTCCGTAGATGTGGCACGTTTTGAAACCGTAAGACTTAGGAATCCAAAATTCAGCATAATGTTAGATGTCCCCAAGATCTCCTACCAAGCCGAAAACTGGGTCTTTGCGACTTCGTTCCTTTGAGCTATAAAGGAAAAACCTCAAATTTTTATTAAAAACCTATTTTCACTCTTCAGGACTGCCTAATATCAAAACCACTCATCTGTTTTTCCTCATATTTACCATAAATATTCTTCTATATAGTTCCTATGTACATGCCAGAAATTAAGTCTGTTCAGTATAAATTCTTTAAGTTATGGGCCTTAACATAATAGACTTTGTAAAAAATCAGGAAAAATATTTACTCACTTAACATGAAAAATTTTGAAACTAGAGTCTATTTTCCCAAGTATATAACTATGTTTAATTAAGATTTAATTGTTTACCCAAAATTAGATCTGAATTTTGTAAATTTTTTAAGTTATTAGCATAAAAATAAAATCAGTACCTTAAATTTAGCCCAACTTTGACCATGGCACGTTTTTCTCCAGTATGTACCATTGATTTAATTTTCACAGCATGTAAACATAAATATTTAATTTGTTTAAATCTGAAATTTGAAAATAAAAGCTTGAAAATTAAGCTAGTTATTGATTTTTTTTCTTGAGGCTCAACTGTAGTCATTTGCTTTGATAACAGATTACAGATGCAGGGTCCAACTCCAGGTCACTGGAAGTCGGGCTATGCCAAGGTTTCTGATTTGTTACAGTCACTGGGGGAGACCCCCTGCTGTGACAGGTGTACAGTTATTTTAATATCACCACCCCAATCCCCCCCCCCCCCCCCCCCCGGCAAACCCAACCCACTAAGTGTAATGCAGTAATTGTTATTGTTTTCACTGTATTTCCTTAATTGTAACACTGTTTCCACTCCAATATACAAAAACTTTCCTTAAAAAAGTAATTCAAGTGTAATCCAGAAGATGCCATGTTGTGTTAATGTAGCATTTTTAAAGAAATTAATTTTCTTTTAAATGATTTTAACAGATATAATTGAACCCATCAGTATGCTTAAATTTATAAAATATGAAGCACATTATGAATAAATAAATACACAATTGAAAATTGTGAAATCTAAATCAAGTATTATTTTTAGATATTTATTGTTTTGCAGATTTAAAAGATATATTTTTGTGGTAAAAAATAAATAAACATTTGTATGCATGGTGTGGTGTTATATGACAAGATTGAGATTTATGATGATGCAATTGAGAATTATGAATCAACTTTTATATTCAGATGTATCTGTTTTATTGGAAATGTATAGAAATATAAACTTAAATTAAAAAAAAATTGATGTGATGAAAAAATTAGGATTTAATACAAACATTTGTTCATTATTTTCCTGCCACAGCAGAATTTGAGATCAGGCTTTGTTTGCCCTGTTTTATGTTGTTAATTAGTTATATTTCATCTGTATACATTTCATAAAAAAATACATATAATTAATAATATATATTATACAAAAAAAATATTCAATTAAACAAATTTGTAAACTACTGAAATGTCAACAGTTAATCAAAAAGCCAACTGATGATCATGGTAATAGTACAGATCATTTGTTCACAAACTGCTCACATGCTTCAGTTTCAACATTAGGAAACACATGGTCAGGTCACAAAATATTATTTGCAACAATTTCTTGCTCATCAATACAAACCAATCATATAAACCAACCATGGCCTTTATTACCTCTTCCTCTTACACTTGATCTCCATTTGATATTATTTTAGATTTTTACCTTCAAGGTCAACTTCAGCTGAGCACAGTGACCCATAGGTCCCTTGTTTTTTCTGTGAGCACTGTTAGTAGCAGTTCTGTTTGACTCATATGATTTGGTCTGATTAATTAGTTACCTTTTCATGGTGTCGGAATACTGTGAACTGTACATGTGCTTGAGGGTTAAAGGGTTAAACTGACTGAGTGATATCATGTTTACTGTTGTTGTTTTGACAGCTTTATGCCTTTTGATGGCAATAATATCAAAGGTTGTTTTTTCTTACCATTTTCCATTGATCATGCAGGTAGAAACTTCCACACATTCTGAGTTAATCTTAGTAAGTAGATGTAACTAGAGTACATATAGGGATAAATGTTAACCAGCTAGACACTTGTCTCTTGCTCCTTGTAAGAGTCACCATAGACCAGAAGGCTTTTTTATGAACAAAATAAAAATAATTTTCCATTAGCTCATAGAACCTTTTTGTTTTATAATTGAATTTATTATGGGGAAATGGTACCATGCAATACCAAATGAGTTGGTAAAACATCCAATGTTTCACTCCTGTAATAGTTAAAGCATTGATTGCAGTGGGGGCTGGTCAAGTTTACAATTGCAATACCGGCTGGACAGATCTTAAATCTGTCCAGCCCAGATCGTGATTCTGAAGCAAGAAAGATAGGATCACAAACTGGGCTGGACTAAACTGCGATCACAATGTAGGCTGGATGGATCTAAGATCTGGCCAGCCTGGATTGCGATCCCAAACTGGGCCGGCCTGAACTGTAATCACAATTTGGGCTGGACAGATCTAAGATCCATCTTGATCACAACCTGGGCCTTGACATATACACTAAGATACAAGAGTGCTTTAAATTTATACTGATTTATTAATACACACAAATTTGATGTCCTTTTGAAGAGACATTTGAAGAGAGTGTTGTGCAGCAGGGTCAAGTTAATTGCTGTCATTTTCTAGATTTTGTTAAGAGCAATCACAAAAACACTTTAACATGTAGTAAATGCAGTGTGGCAAATCATTTTACTTAACATTTGCACTGTCTTAATTTTTTAACTTAATATCACATCACTACATTTTGCTTTAGTGAATTCATTACAATTGCAGAGCTTTAGCAATAAAAATCCATATAATACCTCTATCAGCGTTTTGCCACTCCTGAAACTGTAGTTGGAGTTTCTGCTGGAGTGCATTATTTCCACTTTTTTCCAGTCTCTTCATTACCTGAATTAATGTCTACTAATAATGTTGACCATTTTAATTGTTGTAGGGGTAACATTTCTACATTTTCCACCACCTTATGTTACTAGAGACTGGATTGCAAATTTTATCCAGCAACAATTTATAGTTTTATTTTATTGGATAGATTTGAGGCTAGCATTCCTATTTCTCAGGACAGATGCAGTGGAGTCTGAATTGTGGCTGTCTTTGTGCTTAATTAGAAGTTTTGGTCATGTCATTTTTATTATTAAATCATTTACAGGAAACTTGATTATGATTAAGTGAAAAATAAACTTGATTCAATATATTCTAATTTAGTGAGATGTATAAATGTGTTTGATACTGTCAGTTCATTATATAGAGCAATGTAAGACAGATGTCAGGTACTGAATATATGAGGAAGGCATGATTTATAGTTGTACCATTCTAGGTTATAAGGAAATTGGAAGTAATTTAGAGGTGGGATTCATGCTGCCAGGAATGTCATGTAATCTCCCTCTGGTCTGATGAGGCTGGCCAAGCGCTGTTACATGAATTTGTCCAGCTGGCTGACCTGTGGCCTTTGTTATTGGGTGATGGGCCAGCCTTCCAACAACACTGGAATCAATATGTAGCAGCAAATAGAGTCTTAACTTGCCATTCCTTGGCAGTATAATATATACTTTATTTCAATGTGTGTTATTTCTAACGGTACAATCATACTTTAATTAATGGGGGGATATTTCTGGTACATCAGACTGTAAATATACGCCAGTGCAGCAATAATCGTGGTAGTAAAATATTCAGATAATATTGTTTCAGGCTTCTAGTGTTGATAGATGTGTCTGTATCATTATTTGATTATCTGATGAAAGATGATATCTCCCATTACCAAATAAGGTACATAGACCTGTAGGATGAAACAACATTGCTCAGAAATAAGTTAAAACCAATAGAAGGGCCCCTTTAAGAAGCATTATCAGTAATTCCTGAGTTGTTCAGGTAGTGGCAAAGTGAACATGTTTAATTAATGATTTTCATAATACTTTTTTGTTTCAAATTTATGAACACTAAAAACATACAGAGAATCCCTCTAAAAAAGATCAGGGGGCAATTGCATGCAGGCTCCATATTTTGATTCTGTTATCTTGAGAGCATAATGTTTATTCCATGTGACTTTACACCCATCATTTCTTTGAAACATGTCAGTAAAATTTTGAGATAACTTGTAAACTAACAGACCTGATATACAAACATCAAAAGCTAATCCCCTTTTGTACTTAGAGCAACCACAAATTTTGTCAAGTTTATCCTTGCTTTGTGTCCCACTTTCTCACAAATTTAGCATTAAATGTCATTAATGCACATTTCTGCATAAGATATAAAGTAAATTTACAACCAGACAAACACAAGGACAGACAGATTCATGTACCGGTAAAGTAAATATAAAATAAGAAAATATAAACAACTCTGTCAGTGGAGGTAATTACACTAAAACTATACAATGACTATAAGGTAGATACACTTTGGAATGTACAACCTGGAAAGTTTTCATCATAATAAAGTGTGCATGTGTTTTCAAATGTTCAACTTTAGGACACCTGCTTAATACATGTATAAAGTGAATTAATTTAATAGATACCATAATCATTACAAAATATGAGCAAAAATGCATTACTTTTTCAAGGGTCCCCGGTTCATATAATAAGTGATTTGCAGATGGCATTTATTGTAAAGTGAGCTGATCCATATTTGATCATGTCTGCAAAAGTAGTTCCAAAATTATCATATTAGATATCTCCATAGGTTGAAGGAGCAGTTGAGTGGTCTTAACGATTGTTGATAGTTATATTCCAGATGGCAGGCAATGTGAGTTTAATGGTGGATAGGGCAGTTTCCTGGTTGGCTCCACTTCTAAGGATGGAAAGTAAAAATAAATTAATGTCCCTCAGCTGTGTGGCCGGGGAATTGTTATAGCAAATGGAGCTGTACTTCCGGCTTTCCTTCATTTTGTTACCTTTGATAGGGGTCATTAACTAATGCTCTTTTTTTTTCAGTTAATTACAAATTATTATTTAATTTATATGTACAGAGAAGCTGATGATCTTGTTGACTACAGGGCCAATTTACTAATCACATGCATATGAGTAATATAAATGTGGTTTTAATGCCATGTGACTAGAGATATGTGTTGTCAAGGCTGTGCATCCATTATGCCAGGAACAATTATTCAATAGAATATAAGAGTCATAGTTTGATGAAAATACTTGAATTAATTTATGAAAAAATCTTTTTATCTTCAGTTGGTATAGATTGCAGATTGTAATATGACAAAGGTATTTGGAGATGTAAGGTGTTTAAGATTTCAAAAGCAAAAATGCCACTGTTTAAAGAAGGAAATATTATGCAATAAGTTAATAATTATGCAGTATAATACATTTTATTCATAGGGTGTTGTGTGAAATAATGTGTTCCTACATTTATATTCTCCTCATTAGTCTCACACCCTACATGAGAGTACTGCGGTCAACTACCACACTGTTACATAATTCAGATGAACAGAACTTTAAATATTTTCAACCATAATTGAGTTCAGATCCTAACATTAAAACTATTAACAAGCAAAAATAACAAAAAGAATTAAATGCAAATTGTAAACACTGTAGTTTACATCCAAGTCACCCAATGTAAAAAGGACTGTGCGTCACATTTATCTGAATGTATCCTTATTGCATGGACATACTTTAATAACTACTCACATCATGATAATTATCATAACACAGGACAGAGATTAAAGTTTTGTGAACCAACTATTCATTTGGTCTGGATGAACATGATACAAGTCCCTTCAAATTATAAAACAGTGGTTTCTGCACAGCAGAGCCATTTTCCAGTATAGCTCAGGTCAGGTCAGGAAGGCTTTTTCTCTTGTTTTTATGGTTTTGCATCATCTTGCAGGTTTGGCATCCTATTTGTAAATTTAAATTCCAGCATCCCATCCACAGTCCTGGCACCAGACTTGCTAGGATTCAGCCTTATCGTTCCTTCATGGAACTGTATGTCTCACCCAGTGATCCCACAGGCTTTAATTGCCCTTCATATGCCCTGGTTGCCAAGGTTACTGGCTTATATTGCTGGAGCAATATGTAGAAATTCCTGTAAGGGAGAACCAGCTCATCAGTGAATATTCAAAGTGAAGCAGTGACATCAAACACAAGATTTTACAATTGTGTTATTATTTTTTTAAATGCCTTGTAGGTTAGTTCTTCTCAATTTTAGTATTTTGTAATAACTAACAATTAATTGATTCATAAATTAATGTTATTCCGCTAAATAAGTTTCCAGTTCATGTCCATATGACTGACAGAATTTTGATTTTGTTTCAGCTTCTAATATTAGTGGATATTCTCTATGGATATAATCTGTTAATTATTCATGGCATATTATATTAATGCTGATTAATACAGAATTATTCTGGATAGGTGGTTAATGGATAGTCCAGACAAACATTACAAAAGTGTTACCCAGGCACCACAGAGGACTTGATTTCAAATAATATTTTTATTACCATGTCATTATTAGGTTAAGATTGCTGCTGCAATATAGCTGTAAACTGTGTAACTTTAAAAAAATCTGATAACAAACTCATTATACAGTCATACTTCAGACTCTATGCTGTATATGTATCAGTAACAAGGTTTTATCATTTTTTGATATAAAAATTGACCCTTATTCAGCACAGATCTGTAGAAATACTGGTGATGTTAAAAATAGTCAAAATTGTAAACCATTTACAAAACAGTGTTTTGATCAAATGCAGTTTCAGGATTTTTTTTTCACATTTTCTTTATGATTAATTTACCCACTCTTAGTATAGTTAAAACAACTATTATCAGGATTCCTACATATAGAGACATTATTATGGCTGTATATATATAATGCCTGTGGAATAATGCATACCAAGGTTAGGTTCAGATGGGAATAAATTCCAGTGCAGGTGTTATAAATCAGTCAAATGCTGATTTGATTAAATATGATCAAATGCAAATTTGAACTCTATTATGCCCCTTAGTATCAAGATACGTGTACACACTGTTTGACTGAATAAGATATTCTTTGGAGCTGCTGAGCCAGTCATGGCAGAATATATCATAAAAATAGTAAATTGGTCTCAATGAAAACTGATTGCTGAAAATTAAATGATTAGACTTAAGATCATTACACATGATAATACTTTAAAGAACTGCCTGTGTATTGGTGTTCGCAAATCAAATGTTTTCAAATACAACTGCAAAGGTGCCAGCAGCTTTGCATTAAATATTAAATCAATATTCATGTGATACTTTTTTATGCAAATGCTTCACTATTTGAAGTTGGAAGCCAAGCCAGGTGCACACACCTGTCAGTCCAGCTTTACCTTTTGCCTGGCCAGTAACAAGGTTGTTGTACATCTGTAAACTATTGAGCATACCCATGATGGGACCATCTGTATGTTAGCTGTAGCTTGGTGATTCTGTCTGACATTAAAAAATAGCTACTCCCTGACCAGGCACCAACTGTTCAGAGTAAGTATACAGGCCTAGTAATATAAAAGGTGTACTGAAATACTAAAATCATGGTCATTTATCTTACTCTGAGAACAACATTCCAGTACTCTTGTGGGCCTGCATATAGCATGTCTAATCATTAACAGTCTGTATACGTGTAGATATTGATTTTGCTTTTAATATTATAAATCTGTACATTGCTATTTTACCTGAAACAATTAAATTGATAACTTGGCCTACTGTCACACCATAGATATGAGTGACATAACTGGTTCTAGGAGATTCATTTCAATCATATTATGAAACATGCTGAAAAGAGTTCTCCCTTGTCCCAGTTTTGAGATGTTGTGTGATGATATGACAGATATGTCCCATGTTGTCATGGTAACAAGTAGTCAAGCCAGAGTGGGATAGTACCTTGAGGCTCAGAAGTCACTTATAGTCTTAATATTGCCCTCGTAAATATAAAGACGTTCTTTGAACAAAGTTGTTGGAGAATATGGAAAATCATAAAGATTCCCACAATTTTCTTGTAAGACATGTTGGTCAACTTTACTTTCAAATGACAGAGGTTCTGTTAACTGTTCTCAGTCGACTGGTCTTAAAGCTGGTCAAGGTAGTGGTCTTTTAATACTATGCTGTACAGGTATGTGACTGTTAAGGTTATGGCTGCTTTAGTAATTAGGTTGATGGTTTGTTGGGACACTGACACAGTGCCAGGTTGGTGTTTAATATTCAGGAGTGACAACATTACCCTCATTTAATACAGCTCAACCTTATTACCCATGTCTGGTCAAAATAAGGACGCACTATCTGATTCAGGCCATAAAGGGACACCCGAAGCTAACCTAACAAACTGAACTGTACAGCAGGCAGAACAGACAAGGGAATGCTCATGTTTAAAGCACAAAAGAAAAAAAAAATGAAAGAGTATTTACAGATCAATATCATTGATATGTGTTTGAGTGCATATTTTATCAATATTCTTTTGTTGTTTGAAGATATAATTTAAGAGTGAGTGCATGATGGTTTGCTGATAGCAGTTTTAAGGAGACTTTCATTTGTAGTTAGCACGTTTCCAAAGTATTTTTATTCAAGTGTGCTTGTTACTTCACCAAGTGCTTTGCATAGTAATATGTATATTAATGAAGAAAAACATGACATTTATAGGAAGCATTCAGTCTGTTCTATGATTGATCTTGGTAAAACCAAGGACATCTGGCACCATCTGAATTTCCAAATCCTCAGGCTCAATTGTTTAGAGCTGGAATCAGCTTTCAGCGTCTGTGCTATTTGCTGGCAGTCTCCCAATACTCCTTGTCCCATGGAGCAGCGGGAGTAGGCCTGCGTTGTTGTGTAATATTCAGGCCCGGGAACCAATGGACCTTGGGGAGCTTCGCCAATTTTACGAATACCGTGAATCAGCATCCTGCCAAGCTCGGGGAAGTCTATAGCATGAGATGCTCTCTTATCTGTGGCCAGGTGTCTGACACAGCAGTAGTTTCAAATTCTGTCACATTTCCCTCATATACGTCTATGACATTTCCAGTAACACAAACTCCCAGTGGGATATGATACCATCATGGAAGTGATCATTTCTCACAAGTAACTTCTAGGCCATGTATTGGTATTAGGGTTGTCCATGGTTCAATTCTATGCGGATGTCATTTGTCCCAGAGTTATATGACAGGGGACTTTGTGTCATTGGTATAAATTATATGTGCTGGCCTTGTGGTTCTTGCTGTCACCTCAGCAGCATTACATGCGGTCCTTAGTTTCCCTGAATCCCCACAAAGCATGTAAATAACTTGTAGAAGTTTCTCCAGGAGTCTACAGCGAGCATGGTTGACCTTCGTGTGGGCAAACCTGTTGATTTATAACATGGCCGCCACTATCATCAGTATTGTTTCATTGCTTCAAGAGACATCAGCCTTAAAAAAAAAAGTCTGTAAAAGATTTACTTAATGACAGAATAACTAAAGTAATAGAGATCTATATGAAAGACAGTGTCCATTATATGTCAAGCGACAATCCTTTTAATCATGAATGAGGTAGACTTGAATAAAAAAAGTTTAATCAGTAAGTCACTGAACTAATTTCATCAAATTGGCCAGATAAGGTGAGCACAAATGGTGATCATGTCAGAGCAGGCCTCATCCATGAGTGAACAATGTGAGAAGTTGCCTTCAATATCCTGGTTAGACAATGACATCCTGTCCAATGCTGAGCAAACTTTTTATAGGCCAGTCTTATAGATTGGTTCTTTAAAGTATTGACAGGGTCTACTGGCTAGCTGTCTGTTCATTAACCTTTTGGTGTTGCTGCAATAACTTACCAGGAATTTTATAAAATTGATGTCAAATTTTATCACAAATATGAAGTGATCAGTATATAGTGTGTTTATAACATCATTAATGTAGCTTATCAGTGTATGTATTAAAACCTGAATTTTATGAAATTGATGTCAAATTTTATCACAAATATGAAGTGATCAGTATATAGTTTGGTTTCACAACATTAGTATTTTAGCTTATCAGTGTATATATTAAAATCCGAATTTAATGAAATTGATGTCAAATTTTATCACAAATATGAAGTGATAAGTATATAGTGAGTTTATAACATCAGTAATTTAGCTTATCAGTGTATGTATTAAGTAAATATTTTAAGATCAAGGCATACTTTATTGCAGCATTATCAGTGGACTTGGAAATATGTATAGGTTGGTATTGTAAACATTATGATGGTCTCAAGTGTTACAAGGGAACCTAGGCTGGATTCTGGGTGTTAGCCTACTGTAAAACCAAGGCAGAACCCCATACTGACATATGACCGTTTGGTGTTCAGGTCCCATGGTAATCCTCTGCCCTTTTAAGTACCACATGAATACCAGCTATTTTATACAACCATCAATTACAATGTTACATGCTTACTCTTAGAACTGAAAAGAAAAGAAAAATAAGTCCCAAGTGACAGCTTAGACCTAAAATGTCAGAGTTCATGTGAACCAAAATGTAATAGGCTTAGTGGATGATTTCTGAAAATGTCAGGGCATTGAAAGGGAAAGCAATTATGGGGGGAAAGTCATGCAGGACAGGCTGTCATTTAAGCCGGTCCCTGGCTGCCTGAGATGCTGTTTGAATGAAGCTTGAATTATTGCCAGCCATCAGCTGAATGCACCAGGTCATGGTCTGGAATATTTTAATTCTCATTAGGAGTTGGGATCATCTGTCAAATCAACAGTCTTGTTAAGAATATTGGTTCTCCAGCAAGTTTAATACTAATATGTTTGTCAACAACAAGACTGCACGATCATATGATGACTATTTCAAATTTGAACTTTTGTTGCCTCATAATCACTGCCAGCAGTATGAACCAAGGTTGTTTTCTACCATGTTTGTCTCTGTTTTTGTCTTATATTTGTTTTAACATATCTCAAAATGTTTTAATATGATTTTAAAAAAAAAGTTATATATTTTTATTGAGGCATGCAGTAGCTGTGCCATCAAAAATCAATAATTGATAAATAATAAAAAAAAATGGTTTCTTGAAATTGATAAATATATATTATGACTTAAGAAAAGGGAAATTATATTTATTTCTACTTATCTCTATTTATTACCTCGCCCAAATATGACTTTATAAACTATTTAAAGAAATATAGAAATTTAGACAAGAAATTTCTCTGCAAGTTAAGCTTTTAGCCTAAATCCAGACCAGAGGTTTAGTTTTTAGAAGCAATAATTAAGAAAACTATAAGGTGGTAACTGCTGATTAAACTTGCTGGCAGCCCATTCTTATGAATAATTTCAGGATTATTTATTTTATGGTATAAATGCCTTCCCCGTACTTTTAGATGATTATTTGCTGCTAAACCTTGGCCAGATATTTGATGGTCATCTGTGCCCTGCTGTGTCCTGTCTGATCATTAGAATGATCAAGCTGTTCTGCTCTCTGTCTGGATGTTTTGTACTCTCCTACCTGTCCAAACACTTAGATAACAGACACTGGTGATGGTCAGACAGAAATTCATATTAGATCATCATATTCAGTACAGACCAAGAAATTAGGAAATGAGTGTATTCATTCATTTCAGTTAATTCTCTCATTTTGTAGGAACTACAAACACTTCAGTTTAATTTTCTTTCCAGTAAATTATGCATGGTTTCTGCTCATCCTTTGGACATGGGCTATGGAACATAATGTTGACTGTATACTTCTGTCATGATGACATGAGTTCTTGGTAGAAAGTCATCACTGACTGTTTTCAGGTGTCAGATATTTTTTGTGGCTGTACAACATGTCAGAGAAAGATCCACAGCATTACTGTTTCTAAATGAGTGAGACTAGTAGGCCTGAAGGTGAGCTGTGACTCAGGGATACAGGAAATGGCTGTAATACCATTCATTTATGTTAAATAATCATACAACTCTTTTTATGTGCATATTTAGGTTAATTATTTATCAATTGAAAGCTGCCTTCCAACAGCTTTTGATATGTTTTAGTCGTTGGTGTAAGGGTCAAGTATGTTTCAGTCCAGGAAATTCCAGCAGTACTTTCCTGAACAATTAGTCACAAATGTCTGGGTTAATATATGCTGTCTGTACATTATATTAAAAAGAATCCTTTGAAATAAAATGCATTAGTGTGGTGCAGTTTTGATCTGGCGGAAAACTCTAGCGCTATTTGAACCATGCGGAAATGTCTTTACATGGAAAGTCCCTGACCAGAATTTTGAGTTGTAGAAATATCCATTGATGTGCCTTTTCTCAGGTTTTCTCAGTGATAATCCATCAGGGAAACTTTAGATGTACTCATGATCAGTTCACAACTTGAAGGGGCCTATTCTGATATATATGTATGTTAACTAAAGGTAACCTTTCATAAAAAAAAGACCAGAAAATCCTGATCCCTCTGCACACATAATGTTAGTTTTGTTTATACCCACATGTTTATAACTAGTGACTAGTTAACTTTAACCTCCTGCGCTGGACAGTACAGGGCTGAAATACTCGGCTCTTTCTGCTGGCGACCCAGGTTCAATCCGTGGCATGGCAATGAGAGTGAGTTGTTGTTGCCTGTTCAAGGCAAATGGGTTTCCCCAGATTCTCCTGTTTCCTCCACCACTACAGTGAACACTACCATCTGAGGCATAGAGAGTTCCACGATTGGTTGTAATAACTATTTGTAAAATCCATGTAAAATGAACAAGTTTATATTATATATATGTTACGCCTCAAATGTGAAATTGCCCATTTCATGAAATTGGCAGGAATTTTGCCTGTTTTATGAATGGGTAACTGGTTTGCCCAGTTCATGAAATGGGCAAAATGGTTGCCCATTTCATGAAATGGGCAAGAAAACTGTTGCCCATTTCATGTAATGGGCACATTTAAAATCAAGACATTTTGCTCGATGCTGGTCATGCATATGCCATATCAGGAATATCAACATGGCCATACATGCACACATAAAACCATTTTGTATCAAATAATAACAAAATATTTAAAAACTCACTTTATTTTATTTTTGTATCCGCCAAAACAGAGTTTTGCGGATACTATGTTTTCAGCTGGACGCCGCCGCCGCCGCCGCGTAGGTGTCCGGAGAACTCCTCCGTAACCGCTGGGCGGAATTTTCCTAAACCCGGGATTATGTATGGGTCACATGTGAACTGCTGCGCCCCGATTTTGTTTTGACCTCTGACCTTTCCTTTGCGCTCTGCTTCCGTTTGTGCGTCTGTTTCCACACATAAACCCACATATCTCAGGAACCGTTTGACCGATCAGGAAAATTTTTTTGCACAAATGTAGCCCTCGGAGAGCTTTATAACATACACCAAAAATGGTGGCGCCACCTGCAACCATGTTTGCACAGTGTCCATCTGTTCGTCTGCCTTGGGTTAAAATCACTCATATCTCTGCAGTGACTTGACTAATTCACCTGAAATTTGGCATGCGTAAACATCCTGGATAGCTTTTCTGATTTTATGACAGGTGGCGCCACCTACATTCACGTTTACGCTGCAGATATCCAAGCTCATATCTCAGGGAACCGTTAGATCGATCAGGAAAATTCTTTTGCACAAATGTAGCCCTTGGAGAGCTTTATAACATACACCAAAAATGGTGGCGCCACCTGCAACCATGTTTGCACAGTGTCCATTTGTTCGTCTGCCTTGGGTTAAAATCACTCATATCTCTGCAGTGACTTGAATACATTCACCTGAAATTTGGCATGCGTATACATCCTGGATAGCTTTTCTGATTTTGTGACAGGTGGCGCCACCAACATTCACGTTTACGCTGCAGACATCCAAGCTCATAACTCGGGAACCGTTTGACGGATCAGGAAAATTCTTTTGCACAAATGTAGCCCTTGGAGAGCTTTATAACATACACCCAAAATGGTGGCGCCACCTGAACCATGTTTGCACAGTGTCCATTTGTTCGTCTGCCTTGGGTTAAAATCACTCATATCTCTGCAGTGACTTGAATACATTCACCTGAAATTTGGCATGCGTATACATCCTGGATAGCTTTCCTGATTTTGTGACAGGTGGCGCCACCAACATTCACGTTTACGCTGCAGACATCCAAGCTCATAACTCGGGAACAGTTTGACGGATCAGGAAAATTCTTTTGCACAAATGTAGCCCTTGGAGAGCTTTATAACATACACCAAAAATGGTGGCGCCACCTGCAACCATGTTTGCACAGTGTCCATCTGTTCGTCTGCCTTGGGTTAAAATCACTCATATCTCTGCAGTGACTTGACTAATTCACCTGAAATTTGGCATGCGTAAACATCCTGGATAGCTTTTCTGATTTTATGACAGGTGGCGCCACCTACATTCACGTTTACGCTGCAGACATCCAAGCTCATATCTCGGGAACCGTTTGACCGATCAGGAAAATTCTTTTGCACAAATGTAGCCCTTAGAGAGCTTTATAACATACACCAAAAATGGTGGCGCAACCTGCAACCATGTTTGCACAGTGTCCATCTGTTCGTCTGCCTTGGGTTAAAATCACTCATATCTCTGCAGTGACTTGACTAATTCACCCGAAATTTGGCATGCGTAAACATCCTGGATAGCTTTTCTGATTTTGTGACAGGTGGCCCATCAACATTCACGTTTACGCTGCAGACATTCAAGCTCATAACTCGGGAACCGTTTGACGGATCAGGAAAATTCTTTTGCACAAATGTAGCCCTTGGAGAGCTTTATAACATACACCAAAAATGGTGGCGCAACCTGCAACCATGTTTGCACAGTGTCCATCTGTTCGTCTGCCTTGGGTTAAAATCACTCATATCTCTGCAGTGACTTGACTAATTCACCCGAAATTTGGCATGCGTATACATCCTGGATAGCTTTTCTGATTTTATGACAGGTGGCGCCACCTACAATCAAGTTTACGCTGCAGACATCCAAGCTCATATCTAGGGAACCGTTTGACCGATTGGGCCAAAATTTTGCATGTGTATAAATCTCACATAGCTCTTTATCATACGCAAAACTGGTGGCGCCACCTGCAGCCATGTTTGCACAGTGTCCATTTGTTCGTCTGCCTTGGGTTAAAATCACTCATATCTCTGCAGTGACTTGAATACATTCACCTGAAATTTGGCATGCGTATACATCCTGGATAGCTTTTCTGATTTTGTGACAGGTGGCCCATCAACATTCACGTTTACGCTGCAGACATTCAAGCTCATAACTCGGGAACCGTTTGACGGATCAGGAAAATTCTTTTGCACAAATGTAGCCCTTGGAGAGCTTTATAACATACACCAAAAATGGTGGCGCAACCTGCAGCCATGTTTGCACAGTGTCCATTTGTTCGTCTGCCTTGGGTTAAAATCACTCATATCTCTGCAGTGACTTGAATATATTCACCTGAAATTTGGCATGCGTATACATCCTGGATAGCTTTTCTGATTTTGTGACAGGTGGCCCATCAACATTCACGTTTACGCTGCAGACATTCAAGCTCATAACTCGGGAACCGTTTGACGGATCAGGAAAATTCTTTTGCACAAATGTAGCCCTTGGAGAGCTTTATAACATACACCAAAAATGGTGGCGCCACCTGCAACCATGTTTGCACAGTGTCCATCTGTTCGTCTGCCTTGGGTTAAAATCACTCATATCTCTGCAGTGACTTGACTAATTCACCTGAAATTTGGCATGCGTAAACATCCTGGATAGCTTTTCTGATTTTATGACAGGTGGCGCCACCTACATTCACGTTTACGCTGCAGACATCCAAGCTCATATCTCGGGAACCGTTTGACCGATCAGGAAAATTCTTTTGCACAAATGTAGCCCTTAGAGAGCTTTATAACATACACCAAAAATGGTGGCGCCACCTGCAACCATGTTTGCACAGTGTCCATTTGTTCGTCTGCCTTGGGTTAAAATCACTCATATCTCTGCAGTGACTTGAATACATTCACCTGAAATTTGGCATGCGTATACATCCTGGATAGCTTTTCTGATTTTGTGACAGGTGGCGCCACCAACATTCACGTTTACGCTGCAGACATCCAAGCTCATAACTCGGGAACCGTTTGACGGATCAGGAAAATTCTTTTGCACAAATGTAGCCCTTGGAGAGCTTTATAACATACACCAAAAATGGTGGCGCAACCTGCAACCATGTTTGCACAGTGTCCATCTGTTCGTCTGCCTTGGGTTAAAATCACTCATATCTCTGCAGTGACTTGACTAATTCACCCGAAATTTGGCATGCGTAAACATCCTGGATAGCTTTTCTGATTTTGTGACAGGTGGCCCATCAACATTCACGTTTACGCTGCAGACATTCAAGCTCATAACTCGGGAACCGTTTGACGGATCAGGAAAATTCTTTTGCACAAATGTAGCCCTTGGAGAGCTTTATAACATACACCAAAAATGGTGGCGCAACCTGCAACCATGTTTGCACAGTGTCCATCTGTTCGTCTGCCTTGGGTTAAAATCACTCATATCTCTGCAGTGACTTGACTAATTCACCCGAAATTTGGCATGCGTATACATCCTGGATAGCTTTTCTGATTTTATGACAGGTGGCGCCACCTACAATCAAGTTTACGCTGCAGACATCCAAGCTCATATCTAGGGAACCGTTTGACCGAATTGGCCAAAATTTTGCATGTGTATAAATCTCACATAGCTCTTTATCATACGCAAAACTGGTGGCGCCACCTGAAGCCATGTTTGCACAGTGTCCATTTGTTCGTCTGCCTTGGGTTAAAATCACTCATATCTCTGCAGTGACTTGAATACATTCACCTGAAATTTGGCATGCGTATACATCCTGGATAGCTTTTCTGATTTTGTGACAGGTGGCCCATCAACATTCACGTTTACGCTGCAGACATTCAAGCTCATAACTCGGGAACCGTTTGACGGATCAGGAAAATTCTTTTGCACAAATGTAGCCCTTGGAGAGCTTTATAACATACACCAAAAATGGTGGCGCAACCTGCAACCATGTTTGCACAGTGTCCATCTGTTCGTCTGCCTTGGGTTAAAATCACTCATATCTCTGCAGTGACTTGACTAATTCACCCGAAATTTGGCATGCGTATACATCCTGGATAGCTTTTCTGATTTTATGACAGGTGGCGCCACCTACAATCAAGTTTACGCTGCAGACATCCAAGCTCATATCTAGGGAACCGTTTGACCGATTGGGCCAAAATTTTGCATGTGTATAAATCTCACATAGCTCTTTATCATACGCAAAACTGGTGGCGCCACCTGCAGCCATGTTTGCACAGCTCCCGTTTGTCTGCCATGGGATAAAATCACTCATATCTCGGCAGTGGTTTGACATATCTGCCTAAAATTTTGCAAGTTTATACATCCTTGACAGCTCTCTTGATTTTATGACAGGTGCCGTCACCTGCATTCTAGTTTATGCAGCAGATATCCAAGCTCATATCTTGGGAACTGTTTGACCGATTGGGCCAAAGTTTTGCATGTGTATAGAGCTTTCTGGATTTTTTGGTAGGTAGCGCAACCTACATACACAATTTGGCTGCAGACATCCATGCTAATATGCAACACTTCACCCGTTCCACTCTGATTTAGGCGGATACAAGAAGTGGCTTGTCGACTACCCGTATTCTAGTTTTAGTGACCATGGGGTTCAATCTGTAAGAATTTGTATAAGTTTTCCCATATAATTGTAAGGAATAATAGGAACTTTTTAAGTTCTTTGTTTAGAAAACTTAATGATTAGCAAGAGGATAATGGTCCTACAATATATTTTTAAAGGTTTTTGTACTGGAATGTTATTAATAGTATTTGTATCCCCCAAAACGAAGTTTTGCGGATACTATGTTTTTGACCGGGTTCCGCCGCCGCCGCCGCCGCGTTCGTTTCCGGAGAACTCCTCTGAGACTACTGGACATATTTTTCCGAAACTTGCACAAATTATCGGGTCACATGTGAATTGGTGCCTAACCAAGTGACCTTGACCTCTGACCTTTCGTCTCTGCCCAGCGTCCGTTTGTGCGTCTGTTTCCACACATAAACCCATATATCTCGGGAACCGTTTGACCGATCCGGAAAAAAATTTTTCACAAATGTAGCCCTGGGAAAGCTTTATAACATACACAACAAAAGGTGGCGCCACCTGCAACCATGTTTACACAGTGTCCATCTGTTCATCTGCCTGGGGTTAAAATCACTCATATCTCTGCAGTGATTTGACTAATTCACCTAAAATTCGGCATGCATATACATCCTAGATAGCTTTCTCGATTTTGTGACAGGTGGCACCACCTTCATTCACGTTAACGCTCCACACATAATCCCATATATCTCGGGAACCATTTGACCGATCCGGAAAAAAATTTTACACAAATGTAGCCCTGTGATAGCTTTATAACATACACAACAAAAGGTGGCGCCACCTGCAACTATGTTTGCACAGTGTCCATCTGTTCATCTGCCTGGGGTTAAAATCACTCATATCTCTGCAGTGGTTTGACTAATTCACATAAAATTCGGCATGCATATACATCCTAGATAGCTTTCTCGATTTTGTGACAGGTGGCGCCACCTACATTCACGTTAACACTCCACACATAATCCCATATATCTCGGAAACGTTTGACCGATCCGGAAAAAAATTTTACACAAATGTAGCCCTGGGATAGCTTTATTACATACACAACAAAAGGTGGCGCCACCTGCAACCATGTTTGCACAGTGTCCATTTGTTCATCTGCCTGGGGTTAAAATCACTCATATCTCTGCAGTGGTTTGACTAATTCACCTAAAAATCAGCATGCATATACATCCTAGATAGCTTTCTTGATTTAATGACAGGTGGCGCCACCTACATTCACATTAACACTCCACACATAAATCCATATATCTCAGGAACCGTTTGACCGATTAGGAAAAATTTTTTACACAAATGTAGCCCTGGGATAGCTTTATAACATACACAACAAAAGGTGGCGCCACCTGCAACCATGTTTGCACAGTGTCCATTTGTTAATCTGCCTGGGGTTAAAATCACTCATATCTCTGCAGTGGTTTGACTAATTCACCTAAAATTCGGCATGTGTATACATCCTAGATAGCTTTCTTGATTTTATGACATGTGGCGCCACCTACATTCACGTTTATGCTGCAGACATCCAAGCTCATATCTCGGGAACCGTTTGACCAATCAGGAAAAAAATTTTACACAAATGTAGCCCTTGGATAGCTTTATAACATGAACAAAAATGGTGGCGCCACCTGCAGCCATTTTTACACAGCGTCCATCTGTTTGTCTGCTGTAGGATAAAATTACTCATATCTCTGCAGTGGTTTGACTTTTCCACATGAAATTTTGCATGTGTATATATCTTGGATAGTTTCTCGTTCAAATAACAGGTGGCGCCACCTACAATAATGTTTATGTGGCAGAGATCCATTCTAATATTTAACACATGTAACTCTATATCCCCTTGCCACTCAATCAATGCCTTACTTCACCCATCCTTCTCTGATTTTGGCGGATACACGTAGTCGCTTGTCGACTACCCGTATTCTAGTTATATTTTATGTTTCTACTATCTCAAAGAGAATGTTATAATAACACTATGATATTGAATTATTGGATGTATATCATTAATCAAAATATTGTTTACCTCCAAATGATACTTATGTAAATTAATCGGTTTACATGAAGTTGTTGCATTATGGTAAATATATCAGTCTTATATCTTGTAAAGTTCTTCACATGTTGTGTAATTGAATTTCTGTTTTCAGTGGTATCTTAATATTTCTATTTTTCACCGTTATTTTCATAGCTAAATAAACAGAACAATTTATAAAAATAAAGTATATTTTAATGACATGTCTTACTTGTTATGTATATGTCGAGGCCCAGATTAGAATCTGGCCCAATTTAAAACTGGGCCAGCCCAGATCAAAATTTTGATTTGGACCGGCCCAGATCAAAATTCTAATCTGGGCCAGACCAGTTTTAAACTGGGCCAGCCCAGATTAAAATTTTGATCTGGGCCGATCCAAATTAAAATCCTGTGGTGAAGACTTCAGGATTTAAATCTGGTCTGGACTGATTTTAAACTGGGCTGGCCCAGATTAGAATTTTGATCTGGGCCGGTAAGGTTAACAATCCTGTGGTGGACTGATTTTAAACTGGACCAGCCCAAATCAGAATCCTAATCTACTCCTAGGCTGGCTTCAATTACACTATATTTACCTAGCTGGCCTTTAATCAATTCAAAGAATTTGTAAAACATTGCAAGTCAAAAATAATTAATATTTTATGAATTTATTCATGTTCTATGAAAATATCATTAGTTGTGAACCAATACCTGTAAATTCAAAATTTTATTTGTTATTTGATGTATTTATCATTTATCATAAGTTGGGGTTTTTGGTCTGTGATCTCCCCCCCCCCCCCTCCCCCCAGTCACTGATTAAAAAATTTGCACATGTTGTAACATTGGACCTAGATCTTATAACATACTACATATTAAGGAAAGAAGGCCCTGAAACATCTATTAAGATACCTGAACTTAAGTCATGAAATTAGGTGACTGAAATTTAGCAAACAGAAAAATATATATCTAGTGTACATAAATTAGGTTGATATTTGCTAATTTGTGTGAATTATTAACACGATCATAATGTATTTACATAGAACAGTGGGAACAATATTCACCAACTCAGCATTTTAACTATTGAAGCTAGAAAATATTTGTATTGCAGCATTTAACTATCTTCAATTTAGATTAGTTATCAGTTAATAGATTAGCTTTTTTTTAAGTTATTAACTCCAAAGTGAAACCTCCGGCATGTTTGTCACCCTCTAAAATAAAATTCTAAATCCAATTTTCACCCATGTTCACCTCTGTTTTTGAGACTGCCACATGACAGCAATCATATCATTTTCTCAGCTGTGGATTTTCTGCTATTGAAAATGACAGAATTGGTATCACAAACCTCTCCCTAGCCCCATGTTAGGGCCCAATGTCATGCTGCTCACCCAAATGAGCATCAAGACTGATTACTTTTGTTCACTTATAAATGAGTAAAGCTAGTATTTAATTATGCATGTATATATTTAATATTACACATGTAATTTTGATATTCAGAACAGAAAATTATCTCAGTTAAGTTGAAAATTTTGATACTAAGTCAAATAGATGTCTCAGAACTGGCACATATTCTAAACTGTGATTAATCATGGTAGTTGGTTTAGGTGAAGTTCAAATGTGAACTTGCATGCTTGAAGAATAGATGAAACCAAAGAAGAACATTACATTTGTTCGTTAGCTTTTTCCTCATTAAAATATTTTAAATGATCTTATTATTATGTGTTTTGTAACCTTCAGAATGGTGTATCTTGAATAAACGTTTACTGTATTATCTGATTTAAGATGATAAAAATCAAGCTAGCTTAAGATTAGATTAGGATTCGGATCTGGTTAGGCCCAGTTTAAGATCAGTCCACCACAGGATTGTAATCTTAACTAGCCCAGATTAAAATTTTGATCTGGGCCGGCCCAGTTTAAAATCTGTCCACCACAGGATTACAAACTTAACCAGCCCAGATCAAAATTCTAATCTGGGCCAGCCCAGTTTAAAATCAGTCCAGACCAGATTTAAATCCTGAAGTCTTCACCACAGGATTTTAATTTGGACCGGCCCAGATCAAAATTTTACTATGGGCTGGCTCAGTTTAAAACTGGTCTGGCCCAGATTAGAATTTTGATCTGGGCCGGTCCAAATCAAAATTTTGATCTGGGCTGGCCCAGTTTTAAATTGGGCCAGATTCTAATCTCAGCCTCGACATATATATTTAACAAGTTGGAGAAATATATGCTCACGATGTTGCCCATTTCATAAAATGGCCAAAAAAGCTGCTCATTTCATGAAATGGGCAATTTCACATTTTGGGCTTAACATATATATATTTATTGCACATATGCAATCAATGACCTCAGGTTACGTGATTTTCTATTTGTCAACATAAGCATGTTTACCAACAGCTTGTAGATAATCAAGGTCATACCATCACAGAGGCTCTTTTAATCCTTTTCCTTAACAGGAAATGCAAACAGTTCATTGATAAAACCGGTATTCAGAGCACACCAGAAATCACATGAAGTCTACAGAAAAGATTGGTGAATATATCTGGTTTTAAGCTTGTTATACATGGGTAACCTCAGGATAGAGGGAGACACTGTGCAGAAGGATCATTCCACCAAGGAGGCATTAACCTGTGTTTAGTATAGATCAGAGGGCAAAGTCGAAGTATGAAAGGGTCACTCGTATACATGGTCAAAATGAACCCCATTTGAAACAGGTCAACAAATCATTGATTTTACCATCACGGATATTGATTCAGGAAGCCACTGACTTAGGTTGGCTGCCCAAGAAATAGCGGTCTCCAGAACTTATTGATCTACGGCAGCGCTGGACCAAACAGTCCAGCAGTATCCTGTTTGTTTTATGCTGGCAGATTGCCAGTATGTTGTATGGGGATGAATAAAGAGCTTAGCCATTGTTAGTGTTAGATTAAAGGCGGTCACTAATCATGGGTTGACTGAGTTCTCGTGGGATTAACTCACATGAAACAGGAATTCAATTGAAAGCATTGCACCTGCTGGTAAAAGTGTTTTAACATAATTATATACACATACCTGACTCACACACATATAATTTACCAAATAATGGTATTCCCTTTCATGTTCGCCAATCTCCCTGTCTGCTAACATTAATAATAAATTATTTAGATCCTCTGAATTTGCCAGGAATAAAAGTTTACCCTTGAACTTGAACAGTGACAAGCAACAAGTTCAGGAACTATTTATAGATTTATGTTTTATCTCAAGGGGACTGTATCAGCCGCAGCATTCATTTAGATTAGATCTTGGATTTTATTGATTGATTTTAGCTTGCCTTAGGATCTGGAATTTGTAGAGGAGTAATTTCCTGGAAATACTTATTGGTTACACTTGATATTGAAAGTTCTCTCATTATGCGATTAGATCTGATACATTCCATGCAAAAACTCTGTAGTTTTCAGTATATATGTATTTATACATGGATGGATCAAATTCAAGATCATTGATTTGAATAAAAATATCATACCATTTACCATGGTGATGGGATGATTCTTTACATTTGAACTCCTAGTTTTACTTTAACAAAAATTTAATCTTCATATTTGTTCATGTTGCCAAAATGGATGTGATGATAGTGCTTGAAAGTAAGTGTAACAGAAACATTGTGGCCTGGTCAAGGATTGGTTGTTTTGCATGAACACCACTACAAAGCAGGTACTAGTTATATACTCTGTGTATGGTTCCAGACTGAAAAGAAGATTTCCATAGCTGAGCAATATTGATTTGTCTCCAGTTCAAAGATCCTTACAAAGCAAAGAATAAAAAGAACTAGTTTTTCCTAGTCTGAGAGAGCTTCTAAGCTCAGGATGTGTGTGTTGTGCAAGTCTTACTTTTTTTTGGTGTAAACTTTTTTCTTTTGTGGTGTATACATTATACAGTTACTATTACCAGCATGTTCCATCACACGTAGTAAGCCTACATTATGGATTAGGTGAATACAGTTGTGATGTAGCTTTAAAATTTTCCTAACATGATTATCCTGGCAGCTAGTCATACATACATCCCAGTAATGGTAGTGAATGGTCATCTGCTGGGATTTTATCAAATCTGCCTTTCTTTGTTTCAAGTTTGCTTTGTTCTTCATCATTATTTCTATCCGTTTTTTTAGTCTCTCTGCAAAATCACTGAATTTTTGTAGTGTGATGTACCTAAAAAATTACTGACATTTAAGATAGTTTTAAAAGTTATAAATGTTCACAAGCAAGTTCTGTAAGACTCAAGTTACTAAGAGAAGTAGGACCTTGCGGCAAGGTAGAAATGGTTATATACTTCAGGTAAATGATTCTGGCAATAAGCTACTAATAAAATATACTGTATATTACAATAAGATAAAGTACACATATCAGAGGTATGTAGCTGTTTTGCTTGAAAATAAAAAAAAAACTGAAATTTCTATAAGATAATTGTAAAACTGTTGAAGACTCCCTCTCGCTTCCATTCTCTTTTTCATATTCTTGTCTACAGGTAATTCTACAAAGTTATAACAGACAGGAGAAACCTTTGCACCTGTTGAGGCTTGATATAATCCATACAACTCACCTGATCATTAATCCACATGTGATAATATTAAAAACAATCTGACAGTATGAGGTACAGTTTGATACTGTGAGTTAAATGAGGTCAGATATTGATCCAGTAAGAAAGTACAAGATTATGTATTAAAGGATGACTGGTATTATGTAATCCTCAGACACTGTCTGTCTTCTGTGCAAGGTCTCACAGGTTTGATTTATGTCACCAGGGTGTGAAGGTTGGCTATTTATGAACTATTGGAGGTCACCAGGATGTTATTTCTGCAGGTGAAATGAGGCAGGTTTTTCATACATTTTTAGCTCGGTTGACCTTAACTCTTCTAAGCTACAGGTGCTTTGTTCATCATCTGTCTGGGCAGCAGTCTTTTATAGCTGCTGACAAGGCACATATTATGACCTTTAAATATAGAAAGTTCTAATTGACAACCAGACAGGTATTGATGAGGTCCTCTTGGTAACCTAAAATTAAATCTTGAGGAGCCACATCCTACAGTCTTCAAGTCAAAACACAGTGTATAGCAACTTGAAAGTTTAGACTCGGGGTACAAAAAATTCATAAAAAAACTATCTGAGACATAGACTATCAAGAATACAGTTAAACTGTGTAATAAGACCACCTGTGAGGCTGGCCAAAAGTGGTCTTAATTCACAGATAATTATTACACCGGTCAGTTGTAACCAATGAGAATCTTTTGTTCACTCAAGGGTGCTCTTAATAGACATGTGGTCTTATTAGATAGGTGGCCTTTCAGACAGCTTCTGCTTTAATAGATACAGTACAACATTTCATTAAATAATTAAATTTCAGGTAATTGGACTCATACAGAAACATATGAAAGTGTTATTCACACAACACATCAGATTTCCAAAGAATGCTGATTGGGTTGTCATATGTAAGTTTGATCTGCTCATTACTCTTGGATAATATTAATTAGTATGTAAGACCAGTGGCACCATCTAGTACAATTTTCTCAGATTTACACTGGACTAAGGCAGAGTGATAATAGAGATGGTTATTTATTTCTGTTTATTTATGCAGTATGTCTACATTTTGTTGCTTGGCAGAGCTGCTGAAGCTTGCCTACGATCCACCACTTACAGCAGAAAAGACTCTGTGACATTTATTATTATAGAATTTTACTCAGTGATTTTAACATCTCTAATGAGCTGACCAGTCTATGTGTACGTAGTCTGTTATATACATGATTGGTTTACTGTGCACTGATCTGATTAGTTCACGGTGCACTTACCTTAAGTTTACTATACAGGACAGATGTCAATCAAATGTACAAGACTCAACAATTCTTTTTTTCAGCAAAAACTGTTTTCTTCAGCTTGATTGATTATTCCCTGATAGTTCTAAATATTCCACCAGGTGGCAACACGAGTGACCCTTCACCCTGATCATTGTCAAGAATGTTGCTCAAAAAAATTTAGTTATATCTTTTGTTATCTGGACAAAGAGCAACTCAGTAATTTAACTATATATGTTGAACATCCAAACTAGTCTGCAAATCTTCTGTGTTAGTGGGGGTAATAACAGTGGTAACCAGTGCCATGTTAATTTCATGGCCCAGGTCCATTCAGTAGTAAATGCACTGTAACTTGTCAACAGCTAGCCTGGAGTGAATCCAAGGCATCTAATCTAGCAGAAAGGCCCACGTCTCATCTTTTAACAAGCTTCGTAATGTAAACTGACGAACATGACCTTTACGGCTCGGCTGAGTCACCTAAACCATTGTGAAAACTACTGTAATAAATAAAAATAAACGTGGTTTCATAATGCTTTACTACTCAGGTGTGATTAAAGAATTATGGCTCACTGTTACTTGCTGTCCATCATAAATAAGCTTTTAGTCAGAAACTTTTACCACTAATTGGTGAGATATTAATAGCCACACCAGTAAATAAGGCTTTGATTATCACCCAAAAAAATGTTTTATTATTAATATTTAAAGCTTTAAAATGCGAAATTTTCCAAGCATACCTTTGGTTCTTATAATTAATTTTTACATTATGTATATCATTATCAGTTCTAGCTGTGAAAAAAAATTAGCTATATATTGTAGTCTGAGTGGTGGCTTGTTATAGTACTTAACAGATCACACAACCTGAGTTTTACTTTCACCTGAAGTCTAAAAAGAATTACAGGAGATTTTACTTGTATAAGCAAGAAATCTACACAAAATATCCCTTCTCCAGTTATGATTAAAAATTTCTAAAATGTAATTAAACTCAATTTCTGATACATTGACAAATCTTTAAACGCAGCATTTCAACTGCAACCACAGTACACATTCACATGTAGTTAATCAGCTGTCCATGACAGGTCAGGTAGAGCGAATTTGTTGACAGTATAATGTTCACTTCACATACATTTTCTGTTCTCAGTCAGGTAATATAAAGAAAAAAATATCCAAAGACTTCTCTTGTTACTGATATATGCTTCTTCACGAGGCAGTATTATGGTTGCTTAGCAATGAGAGCATCTGGCTGAATCACAAGTTCAAAGCATCTCACTCTGCTCCGTTAGCAGTACAGGGAATTCCCCTGAGCCACAGGACTTACTGTCTAAAGCAGAGTTGGTGCCTGATTCTAGATTTTGTGTCACCCACCTCCCAGGCTCCCTGTGTTACATAAAGGGGGCAAATTACAGGTAAATGTTAATAATGCCAGGTTCATCTTGATGTTTGTCTGGCCTGCCTAGTTATTGTGACATTCTGTATCTGAGATAATTGTGTCTGATCTCCAGTCCCAAACTGTTGGCTTATCACCAAGAGACATGTTGAGACATTGTGATCACATGGTTGGCTGTCTCTCCATCAGTCTACCCGTCACTCCTGTCAGTCTAACCAGCCCTCAGTGTGGCCCAGAATGTGGCCATGTATTTAGGTACATGTATATAAGAAACATATTGAAAATGGTCCTGTTAAAAGATAAAACACATCTCCTGAAAGCTCTGGAACTGAAGGTGTCTATTATATTAAGCTTTTTGGAAAGCTTTTTTGTAGCAGCCTTATGCCCCAGTCTGGGTGAAGAGGATTAAGTAAGTAAGTAAGATGGCTGTCTCCAAAATGTCTTAAGCTTAATTTATCTTGTCTTGTTGGTAACATGGCCACTACAGGCAGTGCAAGTAGAGAAAATGAGTATCATGTACAGTGCCCCAGGGACCAGCCTTATATAATGATTTATTCTCAGCCAGTCAGCCAGACCACTGTATACCAGAACCCATTCCTCCTGTCTGCTCTGTTTAATCCTATCTTACCACTGCCCAGGCTATGCGTGTGCCATTGGCTGTTCGCTGGGATGGCCAGGGGTATTGGCCCAATGTGAAGGTGTAATAAAAGCACTCTATTGACATCATCTTGCTAATTGAATTAACCCAAGGCTACATGATATGAATAATCGTGGCTGTGTGTAGCACAGTGTGTTTGTGTGTTCCAGTGTACTACATGAGCAGTTTATAAATATAATGTCATGTTTTCACATGTGCAGGGATATATTTATTCACATGTCTGTACTGTGGCATATTTATACAACATTTGGTGTATTTTATATGGCATAAGTCCAGAATATTGTCTGAATCTGGCAATCATCTGAAACAAACAAATAAAATTGAATTCCAGAATTGATTCAGAAGAAAAAGAATAATCTTAAAAGTTTTTTTTTGCAAAATTAAAGATGAATCTTTCTTGTAGCCTTGTCAGTAAGATAAGGATTACTGTGCCTTGCAAAACTACAGAACATGAAGTATGAAAATAAATCTCACAAATACAGCACCTAAATAGTGTTCCTCCCTGCTTAGACAACCTTCAGTGAATGACTATAGTGGCATGTTTTGTTGATAATAATGCAGATAATCTTTAAATCTTATTGGTTCAGGAGAACAAAACATTTTGAACCTTAAAAGTGTCTGTGTTAAAAGCACATGAAAGTTTGTCTGATATTTAAAATGCAGTTTTGTTTATTTTAATGCAGATTATCTATAAGTTCATTCAGGCAACAAAACATAACATTTTGTACCAGGTCTCAGTGTAAAAGCACATAAAAGGTCTGAAAATTAAAATTCTGTTTGATCATGTTTAATGGATTATAATACTTGGCCATTCTTGCATTAATCTCCTTTATAAACATCATTTATGGTGCGAGGGGAAGTCTCCCTGTTTTAGTTAAGTTTCTGTCAAATGAATGGTGATTGGTCCTTTATTTATTATAGCAGATAACCTGATATGACATAGAGGGTGATGCATTGATCTCGCCTGCAGCTTGGTCACTGCATGGTGGTGTTTGAAGAGCTTACAACTGTCACTTTTCATGTTTTTATATTTTCATGCAGGGCAGTGATTTTCTTTAAAAAGGATTTTCAAAGACCTTTACATAGTGAGAGATCACAAATCTACAAACAGATCGTGCCAAGGCTGTCACACAGTGGAAGAGACCAGTCAGTGGAATCAGAGTAAGATGGGAAGGTTAGGGGGTCAAACAGAGTGGGCTGATATATTCCAGTGTCTTTCATTTCATGGCATTTATTCTAAGGGATATTTGAATACCAGTATTGTGTTAAGTTTCTGTTGGTTGTTACTCTTTACTTCATCTTATGTTTTGTTTATGATTGTTTCTGGAGCTCAAAGCTAGATGATTTTGTGGTAGAAATGTAAGCCTTCTTGAAGTGAAGCAGCCCATCCTTTTCAGACTGTGTGCTTCCCCAGAGTTGAGTACAGTGACCACGGTTGGCAGTAGTTTCTTGTAATGAGCTTTTGTTTTATCCCCAACACCTGCAGTACAGTTCGAAGTCTAGTACACAGATTCAACATGGCTACTGTATCTAGAACACCCCAACCCCGCCATTTCCACTAATATTTTTCAGGGTTTTTTTTAAGCTCAGCTGACTGTAAATCAACTGAGGTTTAGGGATGGTGCTTTGTCGGTCGTCTGGCTGTCTGGCTGTCTGTTAGCAGGGCAGAAATCGTAACTGCTGGTCCTAGAAACTTCTAAGTCAACATCCAAGGAGGACAATAAAAAATTTTCTTTGAAACCTGAAATTAGGTCACTGTGACCTATATCCTCCGAGCTATGGGGCTTAAAAGTACCCCCAAAAATAAAAAAAAATATATAATATAAAACCTCCAATATCTTGATAATTAATGTTCGGATTGTCATGAATCTTGCCTTGAATATTGACCATGACTAGTTTTGTCAGTTCCCAAAAGGTGGTAGCGCCACCTGAATTTTTGTTATTTTAACGAATATTTTTCTATTTTTTTTACAATTATGTCAGTTTCTCAGCTGATATTACATCTAGTGTCCCAAAACCTGGTGTGTTTATTGATCACAAGTGGATGCCATATAGTTATCACCCTGTCTGTCTGTTTGTCTGTCTAGCTGTCCGTCCATCCACACAAATTTGTTTCCAGATGATAACTCAGGTTGTATTGACACATGGATTTCAAACTTGACTGACATATGGCCCACCACTAAAGCAAGAAACAAGGGGTCACAAGGTCAAAGTCACAGGACTCACTTATTTAAAAAGATTATGGCTGCATTTTAGCCAAGCTTTTCATCCCAAACTTTCCATTTTGTGCATTTACCTGATTTGCCAGTATGGGGAGAGCGTAAATGAATTTGGGGTTCACATGGTCAAAGGTCAAGGTCACAGGGGCCATCTGTTAACAAATTAGTTTCCAGATGATAACTCCAGTTTAGTTTGACATATTGGTTTCAAACTTAACTTATATTTGACTCACCACTAAAGTCAGAGCTGTGTCAATTTTGGGGTCCAGTGGTCAAAGGTCAAGGTCACAGGACTCATTTTTTTAAAAAGAATGCATATGCGTTTGAGGCCAAACTTTTTATTGCAAACCTTCCATCTTCAAGATATTTCTAACCTGCCAATAGGAGAAGATTCTGTTCAATTTTGGGGTCATGAGGTCAAAGGTCAAGGTCACAGTACCCACTTATTTAGAAAGATTATGGATGCATTTAAAGCCAAACTTTTCATCAAAAACCTTCCATCTTGCACAGATAGCTGAGCTCCCAGAAGGGGAAGAACCTGATTGATTTTGGGGTCACAAGGTCAAATGTCATGGTCACAGGGGCCCATCTGTCCACATGTTTCTGGATGATAACTCCAGTTTGGATTGACATATTGGTTTCAATTTTGACTTATATATGACCCATCAATAATGTAAGAACCTTTTTGATTTTGGGGTCATAAGGCCAAAGGTCAAGGTCACAGGACCCACTTCCTTAAAAAGATTGTCTATATATTTTCAGTCAAACTTTCTGTCCCAAACCTTCTATCTTCCAGATGTTGCTTACCTGCCAATAGTGGGAGTAACTTATGGATTTTGGGGTCACAAGGTCAAGGTCATGGGGGCCATCAATCCACACATTAGTTTCCAGATGATTACACCAGTTTGGTTTGAAATATTGGTTTCAAACTTGACAGCTGAGCTGCCAGTAGGGGAAGAACCTGATTGATTTTGGGGTCACAAAGTCAAAGGTCATGGTCTGTCCACATATTTCTGGATGATAACTCCAGTTTGGATTGACATATTGGTTTCAATTTTGACTTATATATGGCCCACCACTAAAGTAAGAACTGTTGATTCTGGGGTCATGAGAGCAAAGTTCAAGGTCACAGGACCCAATACTTTAGAAAGATTGAAGATGCATTTTAAGCCAAACTTTTCATCAAAAACCTTCCATCTTGCACAGATAGCTGAGCTCCCAGTAGGGGAAGTTACCTTTTAATTTTGGGGTCACAAGGTCAAAGGTTAAGTTCACAGGGCCCATCCATTCACAAATTAGTTTATGGATGATAACTCCAGTTTGCGTTGACAGGTTGGCTTCAAACTGATCACAGGACAAATATTTTGGAAAACCTCATAAAAATATATCCTTATAGACAAATGCAGCTGAGCATCGAGACCCATGGGTCTCTAGTTTTAAATTATTAGGGACTTCTTTTGAAGTTCACAGTGTGAATAAAAAAATATTCCAGTTTGACATATAACATAAGTAATTAGGATTGCATTTAATTTTGACACTCTAAATTCAATGCCATTTCCAGGATGCATCTGTTCTAACTTCAGATTTATTTTATAAAAATAAATTAAAAATCCTATTTTTTTTTCATCCATTGTTGGACAGTAAGAATTATTGCTAAGTGCCTTTATCAATTACAGTTCCATTATATATATACATATCAGTTGTCAGGCTGTTAGGTATACCCATAGACATAAGATGGCTGAATATTCTTTAAACACCAGTATTTTTGGCCGAGATCTTATGCAATATTGATTGTAGACTTTGTTCCTCTTAGCAGATGTTTTTGGGGTCCTTTCATATCATTATGGGTTCTGTATGTTGCAGAGATTTTCCTTTGGGAAATATATTGAGTTACTAGATATCTAGGTATATATATCATTTCTTCGGCAGGTTAATAGGTCTCTTCTTTTTAGGTGAAAGAGCAAGACATTTGTTTTAGTGGGGCATCCCTGTATGGTGTCCTTATCATGCAAACCTAATTCAGTGGAGCTATTGAATCAGATAATATAAAAATGCCATGAAAGTCAGTCTGGGAGCTGGATATTATGATAGATATGGGAGGCCTGTGATGTTAATAGACCCATAATGTTTCAGTAATATTAGGTCAATTAGCCATATGTAGTGCCTTTGGATACAGTGTTAGCATTAACTGTTTTAGTAAAAGACATGCAGCAGAACTGTTATCACACCCATGTGTTACTCACTTGTTGAAACAACGCAGTTTCTGATATTGGTGTTAATCAAGGCTTCACATTTGCTAAATATAAACACTGGCCCATGGTAAATGTCAGTCCTTGCAGCAAAAATTAATCAAGTTAATTCTTAATATAATTTGATATACTCAACTATTTAATTTATTCCATGATATTAATCTTTTGTGATCAAACATTGCTAAATTGCCAAATGTTTAAATAATTGAGAAGGGTATAAAACTCCTCTGTATCAGCATAAATTTATTACCATGTGATGTTCACATCATCTTTGGTGTTACTAATGTCAGTACCTTATCCAAAATCTTCGTCACCCGCTGGATGAATTCCTATGGTAATTTTATAAACTTTGGGTTATGGGCAAGTGATTAAATTAAAGCCTATTTATTGATCAATAACCTTAAATAATAATTTCAAGGTCTTTTTTATAAAACCAGTTGTTAATGATACATTTATTAGCCCTGGTTTATTAGGTGAATGTTAATGTTAAACCCTGTTTTTGTATTGACAACAGCAAAGAAAAACAACATACTGGTCTTTCTTTTGGCATTACCAGTACCTTACATAATTTTAACAGCCTTTGGTCATGGGGCAAAATTTTAATATCAAACCCTGTTTGTATTTCAAGCATCTCAAATTATAACTCCTAGATTTCTCGTTTATATATTTATCAGTTGCTTATGGTAAATCATAAGCCTCAGGTCATTGGGAAAGTGTTAATATGAAGCCCTGTATATTTGTTGACCAACAGTCAGAAATAATAACTTCTAGTTTATTCTATTAAATATTTCTAATGCCATTCTGTCACTGAGATACCTACAACTGGCAGTAATCTGACAGGCGAATATGCACTGGTGTGATGTACAACCAGTTTCTTAGGATATTACTAGCCCCAAACCCATATGTAAAACCTCCTCAGAGTAACACCCAGAGGCTGTGATATAAATATATGAGGTTAGAGCTTCTTTTATATTAACGCTTCCTGGTTTTATATTTATGTTGTCCTCTGTGGGATTGTCTGGCCATTGACGCAGTACTGTATGCGAGTCTGCGCAGCCCTGAAGCGGACCAGCTGCAGTGATTCAGCTGATCAAACCAGGTCACATATTGACGCATCCCAGTTCAGAATAATGGTTTTCTGGCTTTGTCTGACTCACACGTCTGGAGGTGACACACACGGAAGGTCTCGCTACAGAGCTAAGCTGCCGATATCTCCGTCGTGGTTGTGGTCTGAGGAAGCGCTGTTGTTTACCCCTCATGGTGCCTAACCGTGGGACATTCCATGGCCAGTGTCTAATGGCCAGGTCCCATCACCAACATGGACAAGATGAATTGGTTACAAGATGATGTTGATGATAATGTTGGTGATGACGTTGATTTCTTTGATGATGGTGATTACCCTGCCGATCCAAGGTACACAGTCTACCATACGTTCATGGTGTGTTGTATCCATTTGTGTTGTTTGATACCAGTACCTGTGTCTGTGTGTCTCGTTCCCACCACAGTCGAGACCTCAAGTTTACACTACAATCCATGTCTTGCTCTAGTTGAATTTTATATTTTATTTCTTTTTACCAATCCAGTGATCCATATTTCTTGATGTACAGAATTATGTTCAGTTTAAATTCTCACATGTCTACCTCAAAGACCAATAGCTTCTACATATCTTTTATATTCTAAACTATGGTATTGAAATGTGAAATTTTCCTATAAAGTGATTCACCATTGGTTATGAACCTGTTTGTTCTATATGGAGACCTAGTGTTTACTGATTTCCTCATACCAGTTTCCTTGGAAGGTTCTCCTTCCTAATTGTCATAATTTCTGTGAGGAAAATTTTTAAACTCTGGCTGAATTCTGATCTACATGGTCTGTGATTAATATGACTGTATATTTTCTATAACCAGCTGGTGTAATATTATTCAATTGAAGGCTGTATCACCTGCTTAAGTGCAGTAAATGGCAAGTACAATATTTAAAACATTCAGGAAAAAAGATTTACATAAAAACCAAACACAACAGATCATTTTGCCTTGTTATCAAACTGAATACTTAATAAGCTGTTTATCAACTGATTCCAGAAAGTGGTGCCTTTGGAATCCTATATAAATGAATTGTCCTGTCTCTTGCATTGTTATGATAATCCTCCATATTGCCATGGTGATTGTTATATTCATTGTATCATGACAGAGCTGTTGATAATGAAATCTTCAAAATGCATCATCAGTTTTGAACATTATTTTACCAGCTGGGGGCATGGTCACCCAACTGCAATATTCGGCATCTTCTCTGCCCTTACAAGTCCAATCACCACCACTCGTACTCCACAGATAATGTTCATGTAGTATTTCCATGGAACCCTGACTTATTCATTCCTTGCAAGTATCTCAAATGTCCTCATGCTGCCATTTTATGAAGAGACTTAAACCCTATGTTTCAAGTTACATATCAGGATTAAGGGTATAGCTCAAGTACAAACAAGTCTCACCAGTCCTGACCATAATGGTGACCTCTGTATTAAGGCTGAATCATTTAAGGCTTTATAAATGTTAAAACAACAGAACATAGACACACATATACATGTAAATGTATCAGTGGTAAGAATTGAAAAATCATGTCCATAGATTGAAAGAAATCAACCAATAATAGATTATTAATTAATGATTTAACTGAAATTTGTTTTATAAAATTATACCTTAGTATTTAATAAATTCAAATTAACTTGTACATCATGCTAAAAGTTAAAGGTAACTGCTTGCTTCTTGACATTTGTTCACTTCTGATAACCCTGACAGGATTTAAATATTTTTTCTAGAGAATATGTGCAAATGTGATCATATGTGATCGATTAGTGGAATGTGCAGCCCATTTTAAAAAAAAAGACTAAGCATCGATTAATTGGCACACCACTTATATGTGTATGACATCACCAAGAAGTGATGATAATTTAAGTGTTCATATATAATAATATATATATAATAATAATTTATGCGCGTGATACAGCACTGCCTTCAAGCAAAGTGTTGTTCCGGGGTGCCTTACAATAATATGCATAATTTAAGTTGAAATTTTAAAATAAGAAATAAGGAAAAGTACTAAAGAAGCTATATACTTTGCCACTCACAAAAAAACTGACACATACATTTGTTCATGAAAGACAACACCTTGTTGAATTTAGGAAACAAAGGCATGTGGACCTATGTATGCACAGACTAGGGAAATAAGAAGACCATATAATATAATAAGTTGAAAATAAATGCATTTACTTAAAACTAACTTACTGATGAATTTAGCAAATACCTGTTCAGGAGAGAATTGGTGAGTATAAGCTTTCTCATACTAACATAAATGACAGGTTTATTGATAATAGCACAAGAACAACCTAGACAGCCTGCAAATAACAATAACATTAGCAGGCTTGTAGGAATAGCTGGTGGCTATTTCTGAACCAAGTCCCAAGACTAAATGTGTAGTAGCTGTACACCTCAGGACCTAAACAGATTAACCTTTAGATAACAAACATTCATAGCAGACTGGAAAATGTATACTATAAACATCATCCATTTATAAATTAAAACCAGTTCCTTCAGTAATAACAAGTATTGATTGCATGTCTCACTAACCTTATCTTCAAGTAATGTCTGTAATTTCCTGATATGACCAGATTCACATATGGGAATAGCTAATTTCTTAGGTTTATATACTGGGAATGAACAGAAAAGTGTTTTTAAATTATTCATATTTTCACAAAAAGGCATATTTTATTAAATTTGTAACTTTCTTTAATGATAGGCTTGCCAACACATGGCTCTGTAACATATTTGCTTAAGTTTACTTTGCTAACTTAGTCATCTTTTTACAGAAAATACAGTTATTGGAATTCTCAGGATATACTGAAAACATTCCAGGTAAATATTTATTCAAGGGAAATATTGAAAACACATTATTACAATAAAAGAAAGCAGATGTGAGATTATTGTCATTTTATTGTAAAAGCCCTTAACTTTGTCATATTTTACCAGCAGTCTAATGGATAATTTTTGAAGTTCCATAGATAACTAATGTGTATTTGGTTCAATAAAATTTTAGAAGGGAGCCATAAGTTCTGGTGTACAGACAAGCACATATGTGCTGTAATAATTACAATATCTGTACTCGAAGCTTCAGTTAACTGTTGGTTGAATGGTTGAAAAAGTGATGGATAATACAGTGACTTTGTGATGAAAAGACATCATCCTGATGAGTGAATTACATGGTTATTAATGTATCATCAGTGTTGAGGTATACAAGGTACATATTAACAAAGTGTACTTGGATAATCCTGGTACATATTAGTAAAGGTTTCACAAAGACACAAGCAGGTTCTGTCAAGGGGATGGAGCTAGAAATTCCTGTCTGTTTGCAAATTAACCACAAGAATCTCATTTAACGAGGGATATGCAAAAACCCTGTACTAATGCAGCAGTGATCGGCAGAAGGTGCATCTGAGGCCGACTTATGAATATTAAATGAGGCTGTTGGCGCCACAGTGGCGGGAGCATTCACAGCTGAAAGAATCCATCAGGTGCTCAGCAATTTTTAAAAAAATTCTTGTCCGGTGATGGCAGAGAAGTTCTCTTGTTACTATTGGTGGATAATTATATACGCTTACAGAGAAATGACGTAAACAACCAACAGGATGCCACAACACCACAGTGGTGACCGATTTCATTTTAACTCCGTGGTACACCTATGTTGAATTGATATTGATTTAGCGTTTTATAAACAGAGCCATCACTGGAAAACAGCCCATAGAAATACATAACTGATCCAGATGTAGCCCAGAGAACAACAAACTGATGAATTGATTATCTGGTCCTGTGGGTTTATCATGCTGTATCTGTATCAAAGGGATCAGTCATATTTTTTATCAACACAGAATGATTGGCAGCTGTCTAGGCTGGATCAGCCAGGCCAGAGAGCAGTCATTACCGTTATTTTATTGCGGGTACAGGTGCTCATAAGGTTTCCTTTTTGGGATATAGTGACACTTAAGGTCTTGACTTTGTTCTATGACTCAGTTTATTGACTCTCCTGTTTGGATGGTTAGTGCCACCCCGCAGGAATCATGTTTGGAAAACAGCTCAGGATAAAACAGAACTAGTTAGCTCAGCTGACTATAAGTCATCTGAGCTATAGTCGTGGTCCTTGTCCGTCGTCCGTCCGTCTGTCTGTCCGTCCGTCCGTCCGTCCGTCCGTCCGTAGATGTGGCACGTTTTGAAACCGTAAGACCTAGGAATCCAAAATTCAGCATAATGTTAGATGTCCCCAAGATCTCCTACCAAGCCGAAAACTGGTTCTTTGCGACTTCGTTCCTTTGAGAAATTAAGGAAAAACCTCAATTTTTTATTAAAATCCTATTTTCACACTTCAGGACTGCCTAATATCAAAACCACTCATCTGTTTTTCCTCATATTTACCATAAATAATCCTCTATATGGTTCCTATGTACATGCCAGAAATTGGGTCTGTATTATATAATTTAAAAAAGTTATGGGCCCAAACATAATGCATTTTGTAAATAATCAGGAAAAAAATTTGATCACTTAACACAAAACTTGTTAAAGCTAAGCACTTTTTTTCCAGTAATATAACTTTTATTAATCAAAATTAAATTGTATACCCAAAATTTGATCAAAATCTTTTAAATTTTTTGAAATATTAGCAAAAATAAAAAATTGGTACCTTAAACTTTGCCCAACTTTGACCATGGCACGTTTTTTTCCTGTAACTGCTGTGGATTTAATTTTCAAAGCATGTTTTTGTTTGCATTTCAACTGTTAACATTTAAAATTTGAAACCAGTTGATCAAAAACTTTAGATTTTATTCAAGTTTTCAAGCACCATGTCACATATTGTTTACATCAACCTAGTGTTATGCAGTTTGCTAGAGCTCCGCTCCCCAGCTTCAGCTCTAAGTTCCTTAAATTAGGCATACAGTAAGATGTCTCCAAAATCCCCTACCATGCCAAGAATTTGGTCACCAGAACTTAATTCCTTCGAGATATTTATGAAAAACTTCATTTTTTCATTAAAAACCCTTTGTTACACTTCAGGACTGCCTAGTATCAAAACCACTGATCTGACTTTGATCATATATAATATACATATTTTTCTATACATTCGCTATGCACATGCCAGAAATGATGTCAGTATTGCTTAATTGTTTTAAGTTATGTGCCCAAACAAAATTGACTTTGTAAAAAATCAGGAAAAATATTTACTCAGGTTTCATGAAAATTATTGAAGCTAGAGAATTTTTTTTGAGTATATAACTTTGTTTAATTAAGATTCAATTGTATACCCAAAATTAGATCTGTATTTTGTAAATTTTATAAGTTATTAGCATAAACATAAAATCAGTACCTGAAATTTTACCCAACTTTGACCATGGCACATTTTTTCCCTGTGAGTACTGTTGATTTAATTTTCTCAGAATGTAAACATAAGTATTTAATGTGTTTAAATCTGAAATTTGAAACTAAAAGGTTGAAAATTAGGCTAGTTATTGAATTTTATCTTGAGGGTCTATTGTAGTCACTTGCTTTGTTCCAGATGCAGGTAGGCCACTCCAGGTCACTGGAAGTCAGCTATGCCAGGGTTCCTGATTTGTTTCAGTCACTGGGGGAGATCCCCTGCTGTGACAGGTGTACAATTGTTCTCATATCACACCCCCTTCCCCCCCCCCCCCCCCATGAATATATAAATATACATTTGTATGCATGATGTGGTGTTACATGACAAGATTGAGATTTATGATGATGCAATTCAGAATTATGAATCAACGTTTATAATCAGAAATATATGTTATATTGGAAACGTATACAAATTAAACTTAAAATAAAAAAATGAGGATCTAATACAAACATGTGTTCATTATTTTCGAGCCTCAGCAGAATTGGAGATCAGGCTTTGTTTGCCCTGAATGTTTATGCAAAAGTGTTGTTAATCCCATCTCTTCCCCCCCCCCAGCTGTCATTGATCCTTAGCACCTCACCGTCACCTGTGCACTGGGACATTAGTTAATATTGCAAATGTGTACAATTTTTTTCAATTTGAAAGATAATTGGATAAGAAAAAATTAAGATCTAATATTGAAACATATTCTTGCCCCAGGAGAATGGAACATAAAGTGATCAGCTCTTGTCTGTCCATCATCTCTCAATTATCATTAAATATATATACTAATTATGAAATTTTTCCTTTAAGCACTGTTGAAATAACTTTCATATGCTGTATGTGTATGGATTTAAGCCATTAAAGTCTGAAATTTGAAAGCAACTTATGTATTCAGATGTGTAATATTGCACATGAAAAACTTTAAAATATTAAAATATATTATCAGCTTTGTTTGTCTAACAGTCTGTCTGTCCTTTTTTAAATATTATGTAATTGTGAATGGACTATTTAATCCTGTAAGTATTGTTGAATTAAGTGGAAATCCTATATGTATATACACTATGTTAATACAGAGATGTTGTAACTCCCATCATTCCAGCCCTCCCCCCCCCCCCCCCCAACCACCACCACCAGGTTCTTGCATCTGGGGACTGGAGACATCAGTTATATTTCAACTGTATACATTTTATAAAATAAAAATACATATATTTAATAATATATATTATGTAAAATAGATCCAATTGAGCAAATGTGTAAACTACTGAACTGTCAACAAACTATCAAAAAGCCAGCCAATGATCATGGTAATAATATACATCTTATGTTCACAAACTGCTCACATGCTTCAATTTTGACATTAGAGAATGCATGGTTTGGTCACAAAATATTATTTGCAACAATTAAAGGATATTTCAGGTTGTTTATTTGGCAGAATAATGATCACAGAAAAATAATTGAACATCAAATTCTATTAAACTTCAAATGAGTTTTTCATGATTCTCTGGTGTATCTGTCCAATGAAATATAATATATAGCTGAGAAACGTTGTTCTTTTTCTTGAATAGATACATCCAAGTATTCATCCCATTTATTATTTCTGATACTAGTTATATCACATATGCATTTTGTATAGATTAATTTCCCTCCACCCCATTATGTTGACAGGTACTATAAACCTAATTTATTAGATATATATGTTGATGCAATTAAGAAATGTGAATCAACTGAAATATTCACATATATATGTTATACTCTAAATGTATAGTTACATTTTCAAACCTGGAAAAAATGATGTTATAAAAAAGGGAATTTATGTAAAAATTGTTCATAATTTCCTGGCTCAGAAGAATGGGAATTAAAATTATTTGCTTTGTTTCTCTAGCTTTCTTGCCCGTTTTAAATATTTAATAATTATGAATAAACTTTTTTTTCCTGTAAGCTCTGATTAATTAAATTTCATATCCTGTACGTATATGCAAGGGTATTGTAACTCCCACCATCCCCTTCCCCCACCCCACTAAGTCCTTGCTCCTTCGCACTGTCAACAATAGTGCTATTGCTATAGCATAAAATTTAATAATTTGAAGAAAATATATACAGAGAGACAGGGGCGTTGTAACTCCCATCGTAACCCCCCCCCCCCCCCCTTCATCAAGTCCTTCCGCCTGTGGAGTGGGGATTTTATAGCAACTGTATACATATCATAAAATAGAAAAAACAGTTTAATTAAAGTTTAAATTAAAAAAATTGGATCTCATTAGACAAATGTGTAAAATGTTGAACTGTCAACAGCCTGTCAAAAAGGTATCCAATGAAAGCGCAAGGTCAGATCTTAAAATATTATTTGCAACAACTTCTTCAATCATATCAACCAACCATAGCCTAGATTACCTCTTTCTCTCAGACTTTATCTACATTTCATAATATTTTAGATTTTAACCTTCCAGGTGTTTAAGTACTGTTGAATGCTCCCTCCCTCTCTCTCTATCTCCTTTTCTCTCTACATCCAACCCTCCTTGCTGCCCACACTGTTTCCTTCTCCGAACCCCATCCCAATGTCAGCCTCAGTAAACGAGAACAAGTTGAATCAGATATATTCATATTTTTATATCTTGTATAACTGTTTGTTGCCTATGTACGTGCCAGAAATTATGTCAATATTGTGTAATATGTAGATGTGGTCGGCATCAATATAATGTACCTTGTCAAGACCTAAGAGATATCATGTCATACAGTCACAATTCATAAATCCACTCTTCAGCATAGTTAATAATAACATTATATATGTCAAATTGAAATCTTGCGGACTTCTATACACTATAGATCCTTCAACAAATAGCCTTATCATCATTCTACCACTGCTTAGTGTACTGTCATTGCATTCATATTTGCTCAAATATATTGCTATTTTCAACAGCTCCCAAATAAATAAAAAATAAACCACTATATTTACTCCATATTAATCCATCAGTCAGGTAATTTCATACATGATTTACTCGCATATTACATTATATTCCTTTATAATAGCCTAATAGGTCCATGATATTCATAAGGTTTGTCGACTAAATATAGTATCACAATGGTGATACATTTATAGTTCAATCATGATCAGCTGAGCGTCGTGACCCATAGGTCCCTTGTTTTAATTGCTAAGACTTTTTTTCTGTGATTCAGCTTATTGTCTCTTCTTCAGGGAACAGCACGACTCCTGTTGTTTCTAATGACATTGGAACCACAAAGGAATCATGATTTAGAAACAACTGTGGATGAACAGGATTGGTTTTAGTTAAACATCTTATTTTAACATTTGGCCTTTTTTAGAGCCATTGAATATATATCTACTGAAAAATATATTTAGAACAAGAAGAGCAGTCAGAACCTACACACATCCATGTGAGACCTTGAACAAAGCCTTGCCCTCATAACAATGAATGGGTCCACAATGGTCAATGATCATTTGAATTAAACATATATTGTGGTGAATCAGATCACATCCAACATTTAATGGATTGTTCCTTTGGTTTATAGTTGCTAATATTAGAAGTAACAAACTGAAGGGGAAATATATCACCTCACCACCTTGTAGAGGAATAATTACATAGAATTAATTATGGATTCTGTGGATGAGAAAAACACTTAATATTTAACTTTTATGCCCAATTCTGGATTTCTGTGCAATGATCACAGCTGATATACATTACTGTTCATCAGTATTTATGATAGTTGTATTGTGGTTTCTCAGTCAGATGTATCTCTTTTTGTAAGGCATGATTAACCATAACCAGTTTAAATGATATTGATGGTGGATAATGCCAGTTACTAATGATTTTGATCAATCTTTGAACAAGACATTTCTCTGACTTTCAAAACCAATAACATATATATCTTTTTGTATAAGAAAGAAAGATCCTGTGAAAATATTATGAGTAGGGTCATTCATGTGCACATCAGCCCAAAAGCTGCTGTTGGCATTGATTGAAATACACCTAGATGGTATATGGTATGGTAATGTAAAAATGGTACAGAGATATGTAAAGGATTGTTTTACGCATAGCATGAAGAAGTCCAAAGGTTTTATGCATATTAGGTTTTATCCAAAGATTGAAAACAAAAAATTATGAATGGAAAGGGAGCATTGAGACATTATTTTGCATTTTCTCCATGTATGCATTGTTACATTTACAATGATGACAATTTATCTGACAGAATTGATTCTGTAACCTTGGAAGACAATTGTCCCAGTTGCATGACAAGAGTAAAACAATATTCAAATTAATATTTATAGGACAGGATTGTAAAACATGCATATATGATAGGGTTTAAGAACATGATAAATTTCACAGTTTCCTGAAAAGTGCATTCCAGGATTTATGGCAAAATCAGCCTTGTGAGAGACAGACACTTGACGCTATAAATCCATTAAATATGCATCCCTATAGCCTGAACTATGGCCCATACAAATTGCATGGACTGCCTTAATAATTTATTCATTAATCATTGAAGCTGAACTATTATATCCTTGATTAGCAATTTTTTACATAAATTTAGTTAAGAGATTTGTTATCATAGGCTTAATTTAGTAGTAGGGCAGGTCCATGAAAATGGGACATAAACATAAAAATTTCATTTTCCTTTTCAACACAAGTCTTATACATATTTTCAAAAGCAGAGATATTGTCCTAACAGAATATGTTTAAAAAAATTAGTTATCTTGAAGAGTTCCTGAGATATTTCATCATGAAGTTTGTGTATTTAAAAAATAATAATTGTACTAAAATTGTGTGGTTAAATTTCCTCATTCCTAAATACATTAAATAAGTAATATAAAACTTATTGCCTGTCATATTACTACCAAGTACATAACCTTTCATGTTATTTAAATTTTACACGTCCTAGGAAAAAAAAAGTAAGTGTTTTACACTAATTATTATATGCTAATTATCTCTCATTCCGTAACCAAAAATAATGAAAAAGAACTTATCTATTGTTCATGTCACTTGAAAGACAATATACCTATTGTTCATTGAACCCTAAATAGCATACCTCTGCAAAATATTTCTCAAACATCGAACCACCACTACCTTTCTTCAGGTGTAGAAATACTGTGTAAATAAAACTTCACCAGAGACCTTCAGATATCTCTTATAAATAGTCAGACAGGCAATAATAGCTTTAGTAGGTATTTTTAGTCGTCATAAACAATACATGACATTTGTCCAATTGACTTGGAACTAGCAGAGGTTTTGATGAAAGTGTTTGTGATAGGTCACCTGTAGGAAAAGTGGTAGGGGTTTAGGACAGATGAATTAAATAAATTAACAGGGACTAAACTAACCGTTGCATTTTGGTTTTTTTTTATAATTCTGACTATACTTCATGATATAACATATAAAAACACCATTTCCTCATTATTTCATTTATCAGTATTCAAATGTTTAAAATACTGAGATGAGAAAATGGCTACTTTTGTATTATCTGCACTGGCAACAACAAGAAAGTTTAACATATTTTTTAATGAAGCCAAATTTTTTTTGTTCTACAGAGAAAAATTAGAAAAAAGGCAAGTGAAGTGATGTCTTGTTGAGTTTAAGAATACAGCTTCAGTTGTCTGTTAAACCAAAGAAATATTCACTGCAGAGTAGTACTCTGCAGCAAATGACCAATATTGCGCTCCTGAGGGACCACTGCTGGGAAGTAGGGAAGTACTTATTCGCTCTCCACAGCAAATATACATGAGCCAGACACATTAAAAAAACTTGAACGACTCCAGCCTGCCTTGGGAAGCTCAAGCATCCTTTATGCAGCTGTAACAGAAAAGTAATAACTGTTAGTTAACAAACCTGAAGGGGAGAATTTACAGTTACATATATAGGGGTGTTTGATCTGAAGGTTAACGGAGCCCCCAGATGTATAGGGATGTTTTCTGGCAGTACCCTTCTATAAGCATTGCAGATATTCTGATGACAAGAGGTGGTCAGAAAAAGCATACATCTTGTCATGGTGAATGTCTGTGATCAATATTCAATCATATTGTTCAATAAGTTTTAATTAACTTATTATCCACCCTGAGAGAAAACTATAATACATTTAAAATATCTATGTTATATTATATTTTTCTCCAGTTTATGCTTAATTGTATCAACCAAAACAGAGTTTTGCGGATACTATGTTCAGCCGGACCCACCATAGGTTTCTGGAGAACTCCTCCATAACCACTTGACGAAATTTTATGAAACTCAGAATTATGATCAGGTCATATGTGAACTGCTGCGCTGTCACTTTGGTTTGACATCTGACCTTTCCTCTCTGCAGAGCATCCTTTTTAGCTCAGCTGACTGTAAGTCATCTGAGCTATAGTCATGGTCCTTTGTCCTCCGGCCGTCCGGCCGTTAACAGGGCACGTTTTAAAACTGTTGGACCTACGAATCCAAAATTCTGCATACCATTAGATGTCCCCAAAATCTCCTACCATACCAAAAATTGGGTCATTAGAACTTCGTTCCTTCGAGATATTAAGGAAAAACCTCCGTTTTCCATAAAAAAAGCCATTGTTACATTTCAAGGCTGCCTTATATCAAAACCACTGATCTGTTTTTGATCAGATTTAGTATTCACATTCTTCCATACATTTTCTGTGCACATACCAAAAATTAGGTCAGTATTGGGTATTATTTTGAAGTTATAGGCCCAAATATAATGCAATTTTTTAAAAATCAGGAAATATATTTGCTCACTTAACATGAGAATTGCTGAAGCTGGAGACTTTTTTTCAGGAATATAACTTTATTTAATCAAGATTCAATTGTTAACCAAAAATTAGATCTGAATTTTGCAAATTGTTCAAGTTATTAGCATAAATAAAAAATCAATACCTCAAATTTTGTCCAAATTTGGCAGTTGCACGTTTTTTCCCTGTAAGTACTGTTGATATTATTTTCACAGCATATATTTATAAGGATTTAATCTTTTAATATCTTAAATTTCAAAGAAATTGTTTGAAAAGAGTAGCTTTTATTCAAGTTTTCATACACCATGTCAAGTGTTGTTTACATCTGGCCCACCTAGTAGTACAGCCTTCACTTGCATTATGTAACCCACCCCAGGCAGCTTGCCTTGGCCCAGCTTGGCCACTATATATAAACTTAAATGCATTATTCCCTTGAAAGTGAAATGAAGGTATTAGTCCATTCTGTCCACTTGCCTGTCCATCTGCAAATTTTTCATATGCATGACAGTATCTCAAAACTTTTACTGTTTTTCTTCATGACAGTCTTGTCAGAGTATTAGTTTGCAATCATATATTGAGAACTTTACTATAACCAAGTAGGAGGGCCCTTTCCTCTTAGCTTCTCATATGCTTATATAAATAAAAAACATTACAATAGAATATTTTTCATATTTTGCATTTGCAAAAATTTCAAACTTAAGCTGGTTGTCATGACCCATGGGTCCTTTGTTTATATTCTGGATTCTCAACATCATTGTTTGGCTAAAACTGAATAAATACCAGACATGCCATTATAAAATTTCTTGCATAAGAATGGGAATTCAGGTAAAAATGAAAGTATTTGAATACCAGTGCAAATACTTTCAAAATGTATTCATGAATGCATTCATGAATATATTCTATAATATTATTTTAATAATCATTTCAGTTATATTTTATTAAAAAAATCATATGATTCTCTTATTATTTTTAATGAAAATATATTTGGCACAATATTTGTTATTAAATTTTAATAAATAGTTAAACTCTTTATCTTATATGTGCTGCTTATCAGTTATATGGCCAAGTCAAAATCTGTATGAAAGTGGCACTCCATTTGTTAATAAAATAAATGAAATCAATCTCTTCCCTGTCTCCAAAGAAACTATCAAAATCATACATAAGCTTAACACTAACAACACATAATACAGCTTATATTTATTTCCACTCAAAACCAGCATGTGCCTCATTTCAAAATCATATTTTTTTATCTTATATAACAGCTGAGCGCCGTGACCCATTGGTCCCTTGTTTGCATCTGTTATCACACATAAACCCACATATCTTGGGACTAGTTTGACCAATTAGGCTAAAATTTTGCATGAGTATAGATCTTACAAAGCTCAACAGCTTATCATAGTTAAGTTAGCATTTAGAAAAATGGAGGCGGTTACCCACCAAAAAAAGGTGGACAGCTTATTAAAATTTGATGGCCCAGCTAACAACCATTTTTGCATGGTGTCCATCTGTTCATCTGCCATGATTCACTCGAATCTCAGCAGCGGTTTGACTTATCCTCCTGAAATTTTGCATATGTATACATCTTGGATAACTTTCTTGTTCAAATGACAGGTGGCTCCACCTAAAATCATGTTTACGTGGCAGACATCAATGCTAATATGCAACATATCTCACTTTTTCCATCTTATCACTCAATCCATGTCTCACTTCACCCATACCACACTGATTTCAGCAGACATAATTGCTTGTCGACTAGCCATATTCTAGTTGACATTTAGGATAGTAATTGGCAAACCAACATGCATCAAAATATGTCATAATAGGTCATAATGCTTGAGGATTATCATCCTTTGATGAGCCAGTCTGGTGAACATTTTCCATTTCATGGATTATTGAGCCATTTGGTAAGTTAGTGTGTCATCCACGTTTCAGCAACAGTGCCAGAATACTCTGAAGGGTATGTAGGTCAGAGGTGATAGGTCACAGGTGGAAGAGTCAAGCAGCAGAAATGAAATGTATTTTTCGTCATAACCATTAGTTCTGTTTTTTCTTATATTCTGACCAGTTTGACGCCCAAAAAGTATCTTGGGATTTGGTCATTTTCACTGTAGATGTGTCATACATGTGTCTTGTATAGTTTGTTTGACAAGTGACAGACATTGATTGTCCTATATGGCAGGGTGAGAATCAGATTTCATTTCTTTAATTTCATATATTCCATCAAGCTTAATCATCTAATGGCCACATGAGCAGTGGGCTTGAATTGTTGTACCACTGGCTATGGTTTCTGTGAATCAAGCGTCCTTTCTATTGTTACATGCAAACAACAAATCATTATTGAGGTATGAGTTGTAGTGAATTTGCATCCTTGGTGTCACAATTGTGTTGTATTTTAGCATAGATACAAGTTTACATATTATAATATTTAGGTATGAGAGTTTTCTGTGTACCTCCTATATTACTAATTAGTGTCTGAATTTTATAAGGACCACAAATGTTAATGCTGTCTAACACATCCTGATTGTTTCCTTGTTGATGCAGTGACTGATGTCTTGTTCTCATTGTTTCAGGATGTGGTGGACAATCACAGGTAACTTCGGGAGCATCCTCCCTATTGACTGGTCCAAATCCTATGCAAGACAGCTGCAGACTGATGCACTTCACCTCCAAGACAAAGAGGTCAGTACCACTGTATCACTGCACCTCCATATTTTTCCATATATCATTAGCGAACCTGTGAGCTTATGCGATGGTGTGGCGCCGTCCGGCATCCTTCATCTGTTTGTTAACCCATACTGTTGTGAAAATGGCAGGAGTTAGCATCACCAATCACCAAATTTTATGCCAAAAAATTAGTCATCTCAAAAACTCTATCGGATTTTGCTTATATATTGGCTAACTGTATTTTCTTAGATTTTATTTCACAGAAATAATTCCTTGAACAATCACTTTCAAGTTTGTTCGAATGGTTTAAGTTCAGTGATTTTTGGCCTAGTTATAGGAAGTTGAACTTAGGCATCTGTCCGATCTGTCCAAAAAAGCATACTAAAATTACAATCTCAGAAATGGCTGGAGCTATCATCACCAAATTTTATGCCAATGTTGGTCACATGAGTCATATCTGAAATTTAGGTGTTGGTGGCGCCACCTGCATCTGCCTTTTATGTAGGGGGGGGTCATCAGTGCCTGTATCATATGGAGGGCTACAAAAACTTCTTCTCTGAAACCATATGATAATTATTTAATATTGCACAGAAATGATCCTAGGGTAGTGCTTTCTGAAGCAAATGGTCTCAGTTCAGTGACTTTTGGCCAAGTTATTGGAAGCTGAATTTAGTCATATGCCATAACAGCCCATTTTAGGTCAGTGGCTACAAAGATCTGCTTCTCAAAAACCACTGGGCCAGATTCTTAAATCTCACACATTAATTATCCTTAGATGTTGATAATTCAAATTTGTTCAAATGATTTGGTTCAGTGATTTTTGGCTGAGTTACGGGGAGTTGAACTTAGCCATTTTGCTGTAATTTCCTATATAAGTTTTAAACCTTCAAAACATTTTTCGACTGACACCACTGAGGCCAATTTGTTTAATATTTTACAAGAATAATTACCACAATAATTCTTATAATAATTGCCTTTTATGGTTTCACATGAATGATTTTTGGCTGAATATGGAGATTGAATTGAGTCATTTTACCATATATGTTAGCTGTGTGAAGCAGTTTCATCTAGCCTGGCACCAGTTGATCAGCATCTATTACATCATGCCACTATACAATTAGATTTTAGGTTAAATAGCTTGGCAGACTGCCAACTATTTCAGATTAGGGAACAGGGAAATGGTCAGCCTGGATCTATTTATAGCTTTGGCAGACTGGCAACTGTATCAGATTAGGCAACAGGTCAAGAGTTCACTCAGTGCAGCCAGGTATAGGTCAAGAGTTCACTCAGTGTAATAGCTGTATTCTATTTATAGGTTTGCCAGACTGCTCACTGCATCAGATTTGGCCCCAAGGGTCAGTCTGGATCTTTTTGTTGCTTTGGCAGACTGCAAACTGTGTCAGATTATGCAATGGGCCAAGAGTTCACTCATTGCAGCCAGGTACAGGTCAGAGGTTTACTCAGTCTAGCCAGGTGCAGGTCAAGAGTTCACTCAGTGCGGTAGCTTGGGCCAGCAATTTGTCACAGTTCACTTGGGGCAACTGCCTTTCTCACCTAAGCCTGGTCAGCTCAGTACATCAAACTCAAGGGAAGTTTGATGTATTGGCCTGATATTTTGACCTGTCTATGCGTCTTTGGTGGCTTTCTTGTTCACAAGACAGGTGTCGCCACCTACAATTACTTTTGCACAGTGTTTGTGCCTGCTTATTCCTACGGAGGAATTTGATATATCAGCCTGAAATTAGGTATATTCATACATATCAGATACCTTGTCATGTACAAGACTGGTGGTGCCATCTACAATAATTTTTGCACAGTGTATGTCCCTGCTTATTTCTCAGGAGGGGTTTGACTTATCAGTCTGAAATTGGGCATACATATATATATATATATATATATATATATATATATATATATATATATATATATATATATATATATATATATATATATATATATATATATATATATATATATCTGATAGCTTTGTTGTATACAAGATTGATGGTGCCAGCTACCATCATTTTTGTGTTGTGTGCACCTATGCCAGAATTTCAGCGGTGATGTTTGTGTAATTGTTTCTTATTCAAAATGTTTAGTACTTGCATTGTTCATAAACATGTTACACATGTACTTGAAAAGGAATGGTCCAGCATTGAATTATTATACCTGGTGTATATCCAGTTGCACAGGTTCGCATTAGGCCTGTTGGCCTTGTTTCATTACTGTCAGCTATTTGTATGAGTAATATCTACTAAATCAGTCTGGAACAAGCTAATACAGTGTTCACAGAACACCTTTTGTAATGCTTTAAAATGTTACGAGGATTTCCCAGGCTGCAAAGCTTTGGCTGAAATTCCCAGAAAGGGTTTGTTTATCCTTAGAAAATTTGTGTTATACCTGGAATCATTAGAAGGGTGTGTAGTATAAACAGGCCAAGGTTCCTAGTTCCAAAATTAAAAAAAAATGATCAGGCATACCAGAAATTAATTTCTGTGTAAACGTATCACTATAATAGGTCAAAACTGCCCGTAGGTCAGATGTAGTGTGAACAGGATGGAAACTAGATCATGGAGAGTACTAACATAATACAAGCTTTTCTGTCAGGAGTATCTGCTGTAAAACAAGATAGATGTAAAGGATAAACGATATTGATCCACCGTCAAAAAGATAATACATAGCATCAAGGGGTCAGCATCCCAAAGCCAGAGACATGTTACCATCAGTAATACCAGAAGATGAAGAATAGAGAAATGATGCAACAGGTGAGCTGCTCCCTCCCCAGCAGACAGACAGGTACTTGGTTTTCATCAGACAGTTCCTGACCTAATCATCATGATGGACCGTTTTAGGGTCTACATCCAGAAAACCCACAACAGTAGCCCAGTCCAACAGCTGGGGCTCAAGAATAGGCTAGTCTACAAGTGTCTGGCCTCACCGGAAATGACAGCTCAAGGGGGGAGGGGGGAGGCATGCTACTGGAATTGTATATATAGCTCATGAGTAATTGAGTTTGCTATTTATAGAAGGAAAATTAGTCTGTCACCCGCTGTGTAATTATTTTATCATGTAAGGTAACTGAGCAAATACCAAACGTTATGCAAGTTGTTTATATCTCAGAAAGAAATGTGTTGTCCAGCAGAAATGTACTGTTTCAGTGGAATGTCTTTAATTTTAATAATGTATTGATAACCAGAAAAAAAAAATTTACATGTGCATGACATAAATTGTTGAAAATTATAACAAATGCATAAGGAACAAGTTAGTAGCCTAATTTGATAATGTTATGGTTTCCTGAGTTTGGTAAACCTAACTACACAGATGACTCAGTCACCTATATGATTTGACCATGTGGTTGTGTGCCAGGAGCTGTCCTGCTTGATATATGTCAGGTCATCCCAGAGTGGTCATGTTTAGTAGTACTGAATATAAGATTTTAAATGAAACTTTTGTGTCAATGAATTGGCTGAGTGATGCAGATTCAGCATTTTACCATAATAGCGACACCTACTGGCTATGGCTGACACTGAGTGTTCAGGTCTGGTACATTTGCTAAATATACTTATATTTGTTCATTTATCAAAATCGTGTCCTTGTCTTGATCAGTTGATGCCTGTAGGATTCTCAGGCTCACATCTCATTTCACTTGACAAAGCCACAAAGCTGGCTCTTTTTACCTAAATGAAGCAGACAGTCATTGTGCGTAGTCTTGGAAAAAATGACTGTGTCTGCATTCTGATCCAGAATTTGCATAATGAAGGCACAGCAGAAGGGTACAGAAAAGGAAAATGGATACATCATCTGCATCATGATATAGAGAAAAAGGTATGATGATTATTTCAACAAGGAGAAAGTCAGAGTTGAACAGCAAGAGGCACAGTTGTATGAAGACACATAACAATGGATAGTCTTAATAAGGACAAAAGTAGGCACACATAATAGTGGACAGTCTTCATAAGGACAAAATCAGGCACCCATAATAGTGGACAGTCTTTATAAGGACAAAAGTAGGCACGCATAATAGTGGACAGTCTTTATAAGAACAAAAGTAGGCACACATAATAGTGGACAGTCTTTATAAGGACAAAAGTAGGCACGCATAATAGTGGACAGTCTTTATAAGGACAAAAGTAGGCACGCATAATAGTGGACGGTCTTTATAAGGACAAAAGTAGGCACGCATAATAGTGGACAGTCTTTATAAGGACAAAAGTAGGCACGCATAATAGTGGACAGTCTTTATAAGGACAAAAGTAGGCACGCATAATAGTGGACAGTCTTTATAAGGACAAAAGTAGGCACGCATAATAGTGGACAGTCTTTATAAGGACAAAAGTAGGCACACATAATAGTGGACAGTCTTTATAAGGACAAAAATAGGCCTGATATTCATACATAAAGAGGTGGCCACTTATCATGATGATACTAAAGTTAGTCACAGTGTACAAACTGAAGCAATGTTAGACACACTAAGTGTGCATGGGGCAGGAGGTACTTCATAAACAGGCCTGTCCTAGTGCTTACCTCTACATCATGCTGCATGTACAAATAAAGGTATATGCTATACAACATAAATGTGAACCATCAAGCACTTGACAGACTGATGCAGGAAGAACTACATGCTGGAAATGCCTCAGAGGTCTCTTGATCAGAGCATTACTGAGGGCTGCACCCTTCTCTCTTCACAATCACAGTAAAAAGTTACTGACAAAGAGTGCAGCTTTCCCAGGTGTTAATGTTATTCATGTGGCATTGATCTGATTGTGCTGTAAATACTCAAGGAATTGATATTAAAATCACAGATGCTGAATGATCAACATGTATTTTTCAATACAAGCCCTAGAGCACCAGGTTAATTAATTATGATGCTGATATTCCTTTTCATTTTTCATAAGTTCATGAATTAATCTCAGGGAGATCAAATGTATCTACAAAAAGAACATTTGCATTGAAAGAATATTAGTTTGCAGTGACATCTTTGAATAATGTTTTTTTTTTTTAAACCTTGTCATTAATACTTATTGCATGCATTGCTGTTCTTGCAGCAAAGTTTGAACCAATTGTGAAATATATTAATAATACATTTATATATAACAGCGCCATTATATATCTATCGGTATATTATAGTTAGCTGCTATGCTGCTGGCCTGCTTTCTTGATTGATAGCAGTGCTGGTTAGAGGTGACCTGGTGCGTTCTCCTCTGATAAACAGCCAGTAGTTTAGTAATCCTGCTTTGCAAACTTGCTTGAGTGTAATTCCGGCTGTCAATCAAATGCTGGCCACCATGTCCATCAAATGACTGGAGCTTTTAAACGTAATAAGCTTGGCAGAAAAAGCAGCCCTCACTGGGCGCAGGTACAGAAGCAGGGAATTAATCTTCCATTATGCTGGATTGTAAAGTAAATACTACCTTGTTTAGAGTTTCATCTAGTTCCACTAAAGCCTGGTGTATTTATAGCATATTCTTTCTGCTGGGTATCAATAGTCTCTGCCTGGAGGCCATGTTCAGTCAGGCAAGAATGTCATTTCAGTTAATTGTGCAATAAAACATTTAACTGCAGTGTGCCTTAAAGAAATAGCTGCAGTTGTCTCTTTTCTGAAAGTAAAACAAAAAAATCTGTTTCAGGCTGAAACAGTTGTGTAATATTGCATCAGTATACTGGTCCCCAGTAGGAGCTTGGGTTTGCATTAGAAAAATACTGCAGTTTAGCTTTTTTTCACAGACAAATATAATCCTGTGTGTCACTGCTGTTTTGGATGTCTGTGAAATGATATCCCTCAACGGAGAATTTCCATCCTATTGGTGTAGTTCTACTGTAGAGAAACTGTCTTAGAAAATACATACAAGGTTGGCATTATGGCATGTCATCCTGATTCAGTCATGGTTACCAGAGTGATCTTAATCTTTATTTACTGTGATGTTTACATAGGTTTCTTTATGTCTAGAAGATTAATATTTTTTTTATGCCCCCGCCACAAAGTGGCCGGGGCATATAGTTTTACCCATGTCCGTCATTCCGTCCTTCCGTCATTCCAAAATCAAACAGTTGTACGGACTTTTTTTCGCAATGCCTGCAGATATTGGCCTGATTTTTGGTGTGTGGGCAGATATAGACCAGTTACAGATCGAGTTCGCGTTTCGTCCCGGTTGACCTACTTTTGACCGTTTTACAGCTCCTAAACTTAGAAATTTTCATGAAAAATATGAAATTTCATGACAAATACACATGTACGGACTTTTTTCGAAGTGCCTGCAGATGTTGGCCTGATTTTTGGTGTGTGGACAGATATAGACCAGTTACAGATCGAGTTAGCGTTTCGTCCCGGTTGACCTACTTTTGACCGTTTTACGGCTCCTAAACTTGGAAATTTTCATAAAAAATAGAAATATTCATGACAGATACACATGTACGGACTTTTCTTCACAATACCTGCAGATATTGGCCTGATTTTTGGTGTGTGGGCAGATAATGACCAGTTACAGATCAAGTTCACGTTTTGTCTCAGTTGACCTATTTTTGACCGTTTGACGGTGCTCTAACATAGAAAATTTCATAAAAAGATGCACATGTATGGACTTTTTTTTGCAGTGCCTGCAGATTCAGGCCTGATTTTTGGTGTGTAGGCAGATAATGACCAGTTACAGATCGAGTTCTTGTTTTGTCTCAGTTGACCTACTTTTGACCATTTGACTGCTCCTGAACATAGAAAGTTTCATGAAAAATATAAATTTTCATAACAAATGCATATGTACTGACTTTTTTGTACTGATAATGACAGTTACAGATCGAGTTTGCGTTTCGTCCCGGTTGACCTACTTTTGATTGTTTTACGGCTCCTAAACATAGAAAATTTCATGAAAGACAGAAATTTTTATGGAAAATGCACATAAATGGACTTTTTTTCACAATGCCTGCATATACTGGCATGATTTTTGGTGTGTTGCTTGATAATGACCCGTTACAGATCGAGTTTGCATTTTGCCCTTGTTGACCTACTTTTGACCATACGACACCTCCTGAACTTAAAAAATTTTCCAAATTTTACAAATGTTTCTAATTTGCCCAAGGCAGGGGCATTCGTGTCGTTCTGACACATCTAGTCTGTTTCTGAAACAATGAACAGCCACAGCAAGCATTTAACATTCTCACCTTAAGGTACCCAACATGACCTTGACCCAGTTTTCAAAATTTCAGTAAGATAAATATTCTTACATAAACACAAGTGATAAGGAGCTGCTACAAGTATTTAACCCATAATCTTTTATCATTAAGCATCACATTCCCATTGATGATACATCATGACAGTGACCTTGTAAACATGACCTTGACCTTTTTTACATCATTTCAGGAAGATGAATCTCCTGACCTTGACCTCTCAGATGATGAGGAGCTGCAGCAAGCATTTGACATGCATTCTCTGATCATCTCAAGCCTGCAGCAAGAGCCTCTCTTCACAGCCGAAGATGTCATCAACGAGATTGAAGGAATGATGGAGGTTAGTCTAGTGGTTTAATCCTCCTTCTCAGTAAAAGAGTTAAATTAGTTCAGTGTTAAGAATACCATCATTGACAATGAAAAGTTTTATTCATTATACCACATATTATGTCAGATAAGATTTAAGATGTTTTCTTTTATTTGTTCACAAAACTGGTCTTGGTTATAAATTGAGGGAGGCATTTTAACTTGTATCAATTATTATGTATCAGGAATGTTTGCTGGAAACACATTTGTAACTTAGTATTATGATAATAGAAAGACTTCAGATATATAAAATAAATCAGCTATAATGATTTCAGTTTTTCTCATTTGTATATAAAACTTTAATAAACTGGAAAACAAAATAGTAATTAAAGTCCTTTATATGTTTCAAGCAAATATATGTCATGCTAATTGGCTCATTTTATACCCATGGGAGACTTATTTCTCTGTAAAAGATACACTGCAATACCTTCCCAAAACTATTGACATTGTTGTGTATTTGGTATTTTCTTAGTTATTCTATCATCTGTCTGTTCTACTACCAATAGCAGTGCAAGGTCCCATGGTTTTATTAATTTGATGTGAACTTAATGAAATTATATGAACATTCTCAACTCCCTTCGGGAAATGAAGGCTGAGCTTATTAAAGCAAATGGCAACAATTTTACAGACAAGGAGTTATTAAAATGTCTGGTCTTGTGAAGTCAGTAAACAGTGCAGCAGGGGAATAGCTGGACAAATAGCTGTTTCTACAGTTAATAAGCTCCTCTTCAGTAATACCCAACTAGTTCATCTGGATATTCTATTGATGTACAAGTTTATGGGTCTACCCAATCAGCTATGGGAGTTATTGGAAGCACCAGAAGTGGCTTAGTTTATTGTTGGAGAAGTATCAGACATATCACACTTACTGTTCATCAGAACAAATGCCTTTGTTAGTGCCCAAAGAGGTCCCAGGAATTTATGAACAAACCTATCAGTGTTTTGTTTTCTATAGCCTGTTTATGTTGACTAGCTGTATTTCCGCCTCAGTTTTATGGGAAAAAAATGAAAACTGATATAGAGACAGGGGATACTCTGAACCCTGAGCAGATAATGGCAGTTAACATTCCTGTTGAGTGATCAATGAAAAAAAACTCAAGCTGAAAGTTTGTATGCAAAATGTTTACAATGGTCACATCGATGGGACTTGTTGCATTATTATTTTAAACCATGGATAATATTTAGATTACCTTTTAAACTGATTATTCATGCATGACTTGTCAACCGGGCTGTTACAGTTACTACAGTCAACTAATTTTTAAAGGTAAATTGTATCTCAGATATGGAATTGAATGTATACTAATATATTTTCCATATATTTTTATGGTTATCAGATTGATTCCTCATATATTGCGAATTAATTTTATAGTTTTTTTTTTAATTTTAAACAAATTCCAATGTGCATCCCTGTCAGTTAGACTACAGTTGTTATCAAGTTTGAGTACCGTAAAATCTCCACTTAAAACCGCACTTCCAATTAAAACCGCACCCAGACTTCGCCGAAATTCCAGGCGAGACACCGCGAGGGGCTCAAATCATTTTCATACCGGTTACTTCGGTATTATCTTCGTCACATCGTACGGTGACATCGCTCCATGTCACAATTTGCTGGTGCGTTTGAAAACATCGCTGGTCAACTTAACTAAATATCAAAGTAACTGAAGTTACCTTTTCTAGATACGCACGTATAGGAAACATGACGCTTGAAAACGAGTGATTTTAAGGTAAAATTAAAGTGGCCAGTCCGGGTTAGCAAGTTTTTTTCCTGAAGAAAGTTTCCGTGTGGAGAGCCATTTTGTCAAGGCAGTGTTCGCGCAAGGCACACTGGGACGAAATAGGTAGCTGTTCAATTTACCACCCACCGCGTACAGCCGTTCAAAATATTCTTAGCAGAATACCGGGGTGTTTCAGCACATGGCGGCACTCAAACTTGATTTTAAAACGATCGTCTGCCATTGTGTGACTCTTTACGATGTCAGCTTTTTATTCATTTTACGTTTTAAACAAATAATCATTGCTAAATAATGCCGCAAATGGGTTTAAAGTGGGCTTTTATTTCAATTTTGCTTGACCATGCCAAACGAAGTGGACCGCTGTGTGTAACAGCAGGGTTGTTGTTAGCCCTAGCACCCGTCCTCTCTTACTACGCTACGCTGTGCGAGAGCCCTAAAAGATGATTTGAGGAAACTGGAGACATTCCACATGACAATTAAATTCTTATATTTCGTCTGAAAATGTTGTATTCGTTAAGAAATAAAGATATTCTTATCAAATACGCATATAACATACCACTTAGAAGATTAGAAGAATATGTATTATCCTAATGAACGGTGATACACGGGGAACGATGTCTGCTCTGGGTTTTCCCCCAGCGACGGCTGGCCGGCAGCCGCCTGTGTAACCAGTGGTAACGGGCCTTGTTGGCTCAGCGAGCAAAGGTCACGTAGTTCATTGTTTCAGATTCTGAGACAGTTTCAAGCGCAAGGGTTGCAAAGTTTTAAAAGTGAGTCTTGTTTACATACTAAAACATAATATTTAGCTGAATTTCTTGGTCATTCGAATAAAGTACTATATCTCCCTTAGATTACTTAAAGTTTCCTTGTAATAAACGCACTATTTGATTTTACACGATTTTTTTCCCGACAAGGGTTTGAAGTTCTCCAGTTTACTCTGAAGCTTTTTATGCGGCGGTATTCAGAGTCCTGGATACCGCCGCATTTAATGCAGTTAGGTTGTTGTAAACGTATTATTTGGTGACAATTACCAAGATTTTATAACAAGTTATATATCACACGAAAACTAATCAGCAATATTTAATTTATAAATAACAAATAATCGTAAATAATATATTTACACACGGCTCCCATGCATGCTAAGAACAGCCTTCGAAAGTTGCAATATTATCGCCCACGCGCCGGCCCAAAAACGATGTCTGCCAGGAAGATATTCAGGAAACCCTTCTAGTATAAACCGCACAGTGCTTTCAGGAAATCAACCTGATTTCAAGATTTTGAATTTCTTGATTAAACCGCGGTTTTAAGTGGAGATTTTACGGTATCCATCATTGATATAACAATTAGCTAAAGCTCCTCCCGGGCATCACTCTAGATTATCACTATAGATAAACCAGATACATTCCAGGGTGATGTTTATTTTAATATTGCACTGTACTGGTCTGTTATTGTAGGACAGCCCCACCCCTGAGAGCACCCCTTCAGGCTCAGAGATGCTGAGTGTCGCATCCTCCGAACTGCTGCAGCTAAAAGAGAAGCACTCCATCTCACCTAGCAACATGGAGGAACGTAAGTTAACCTGGGAGCCTGCCCAGACAACCTGATCAGCATGACCTTTTCCAGCCTATCAGCCTGTCTTTATGCAGCAGTTACAAGCTCTAATGCTGCCTATGATAGCATGTTTATGAACAAAGTTGAAAGAATTTCATAAAATCTATTTGCTTTCATCATGTATTGATTTTCTTTTATCTTGAGAGTGCCCTGATTTATATGACAGGTATTTACTGTGGCCATGGATTAAGTCAGTCTGTCTGTGCAGGTCAATTTCTTGATCATTTATATGTCTGCCAGTATATACCATTGATCTTTATGAGGGAGTTTGTTGTGCACAGGTTACTGGTATGAAGTTGTATCTTTAACTTTCTTGGATATTATTTGTTTGTATATTTTATTTGTGTCCTTCACTCCTCCAGTATCTAGTGAGCTATAACAGACGATCATCTCATAGAGATAATAAGATAGAGTTAGTGAAATAAAGGAAACAATTAAAGGTAGTTATATTTAAATGTATAACACATATAACAATATAAAACAGATGTTTCATTTTGTTAAGAACAGTATCATTCAGATTATGTGAATACAAATAGGTTAAATCTGGATCAATCATGCATTAATTTGGAAAAATTAAGATTGCATGAATACAAATAGGTGGAATTGAATCATACACAAATTAATTTGAACTCAAGTGTATTTGATTTGGTTGTCATTAATAAATTTGTATCTCTAAATAGCATGGACTTACAGAAATTATCAATTGACCAATATAATGTGCATGATGAAGCATTATGTATATGGTATTTGTAAAGACAACACACAGCATCAGTATTCAACATTAATATACAGGGGTATTTTGATCTAAAATTGTTCTCATGCTTAATTTACACCAACAGATCTGAAAGCTGAATTTACAGAAGTGAGCTAAACATATATAAAATGAGAAAAATTTATATATGTATATATAAAGTTTGCTATCCATAGGGAGGTGGCCAACAGACGCGATTAAAAAATCTGGACCTGTTCAGTCATTTATGTGTGTCTCTTGACTTTTGACCTGTAACTTTAACAGTCAGGTCTATTGGACCTTTGGATTATTTACCCTGTAGTGTAAGGCATTAGACATGCACCGGTCTTATGGATCAAAGTATACCTTTAGAGTAGCCAAACATCTGTCAAAGAAAGAAAACCTGTGTTTCAAATACTAGGTTCAAAGAAGTGAAAACCACATTTTCAAAAGCATTATGATGGATTACCTTTTTCGGTTTGTGAATTAATTTATATGGATTATTTGTAAATTTTAACAGATTTCTGAAATTGTTAAAGATCTGCTCTATGTTAACAAGTCTGTTTGGGCTATTGGTCTATGCTTTCAACCTCTCCTGGCCCATAAATGTCAGATATTTCAACCCCTGTACAGCTCTGTGAGACACGACTGAGCAGTGCTGTTGAGCTGTCTCCAGTTATTGATCGCTCTCTGAGTAATAAACTATGCACTGACTCACATCACAACACATCCAGCTCCAAGTAAAAAAAACATAGTATCAGTACAGTGATGTTGAGGATATGTTAAGTGTTCCCTGTTCCTCAAACTAATAATTTCTCTTTTATTCTCTCTTGTCCCCAGGACATCCAGGTAACATCTTCAGATTTTTCTCTTCTTTTGAAATCAAACTTTCATTATATTGTGGCTGTGCTGTCTTGTGATTTTTTGTCACATCTTTTAGGTGTCAGACATATTTATCTTTTTTCTTGTGTGCCATCTTGTTTCTCTATCTTGTCCAGTATTTACGTATTAGGTGTCTGTGCCTTTGTCATTATGGGTGTATAGTACATGAATGATAATGCATATTTTTTTATTTGATTTTGAAACTGTTTAATTGCCCAGTGCCTTTTGTTAGTAGATGTCACCTACAGGAACAATAAGTATATTGTCCTTTTGTAATCAGTCAGGCATTTGTTTGTGGAATAGCAAATAATTCTATTTATCAGCATGAATTCCACCTAGTTTCACATGTTCATCATATCTATTTGTGTTGTGATGGTCCTACAGGGATTTGACACATTGGCATTCCTGTGATGACGGTGTACCCAGTTATTTTTTTTAAATATAACAGAGAATTTTATACTGATGTATGGTAACAAGATATCAAAGATATCAAATTGGTCAGTTATACATATGATAAGTTTCAAGTACTGTTATATAATAAAACATAATTATATCCATTATATAATAATAATAATAAATTCAGTATTTTGTCCTTTTAAAACCATTTTAAAACTTAACAAAGTCATAATTTGAATTTATTACTTTTTTCTCAGTGAAATGAGAAAATAAATATTTATAACTTTTACGTAATAAGAGCAGCTGACAGTCGTTTCATTTTAAGTAAATTTCTGAGAAGTCTGAAGGCATCCTATTAGCAGGGCACATGCGTTGATGGTGTATGTTGTTCCTGTATTATTTATGCTGTGTTCTGCTTTCCATTTATTGGTAGTATATTTAATTCTATTGTTTAGGTATATTCCTGTATTTGTTTCCTATATAGGCCTGAAGAACCTGTCTGTCAGTGCCCTAAATGAGCTTTATGAAGAGTTAGAATGCACAATCAAGGAATACTCAGAGACTCTTATATCTGAGCTGGCCCTGCGTGATGAACTTGAATATGAAAAAGAGCTGAAGAACCAGTTCATCTCCCTGCTCCTGAGTATCCAGAAGAAGCGACGGGACACGCAGACAGACCGCAAGAAGAACAATAACAACAACCACCGCAAGCCAAAGACGACAAACGGAGCAGAGCCTGGAACAGTAAGGCGTTTTTCATTTGCTGTCATATTGAGTATTTGTGATGTGTGATTTCACATTGCTAGATTTATTTTGAATAAATTGTTAAACATATTATGGAAAATATATGAAAAGTTATGGTGATGATGTAAATATGTTACATTTTTTTAAGCTGATTAATGTGCATACTACTCTGCACCATCATAATTAAAATCTAATCATGTAAATGAAAGATAGAGCTTAATCTCTTCGGGATAAAAAATAACAGTATATAGACTTGATTTTTAAGCACTCAGTGCATGGTAGCACTGGCACTTCTTTATTTCTTTTTAAGGGTAAACAATATTGCAAGGAGCCCACAAAGATTTTGCAAGCTTTTTACTGCCATTGACTCTGACTTATATTCTACTAATGAGTGCACCATAGTTGAGATGCACCAGAATGTTCATTCTGCTGCTTTGTCTTTTCTTTGGTATTTACATTAATTATAATGTATTTATCATTGCAGTACTTGACAACAGTGATACCCTACCATGTAAACCAGGGTGTACCTAGCACAGAACAGCTACAGTGCTACATCAAAAGTAAGCATACTTACACCATACCCACAAGTTTGAAGAACACTGTTTGGTACAATTTATTTGCAGACCCCAACAAGACTGAGAACTTGTTAAGGCAGCAGCAGTGATAGACATATCTTTAAAATGAACTATGTGCAGATTTGTAGATTGATATCCCCACGCAAAAAGATGCATGAGGGAATATAGTAATGCCTCTGTTGATGCGTCTATCTGTCCTTCTGTCTGTCAATCTGCAATATTGTGATCTGCTTGTTGACTCATTTTAATCCAGACTATTGACGAAAACCTTCCCTCTTTCACACATGGCTCACCTACCAATAAGGGAAGACACCTGTTGATACTGAGGTCAAGAGGTCAATGGTCAAGTTCACAGGAATCGCTTCTTAAAAAAGCTATCAGATGCATATTTCAGGCCAAATGTTCCATCTTTCACATATGGCTCATATACCAATAGAAGACAAACCTGATTGATTTTGAAGTCACATGGTCAGAAGTCAAGGTCACAGCACCAACTTGTTCTGAAAGTTACTGAATGCATTTTAAGCCAAACTTTTCATGCCAAACCTTCCCATCTTTCACATGTGGGTCACCTACTAACAGCACAGGATTCCTTTGATTTGAAATCACAAGGTCATAGGTCAAGGTCACAGGACTGTCCTCCTGATTTTAACATTGACAGGCTTACAGTTTAATGCATCCAATCCAATTATGTCCATGTGCCGGGGGATGCTCCACTTTGTGGTGCTCTCGTTGAGTGTACATTTTGTCAATTAAATCTTACTTCTCTTCTTTTTGTTTGTTTGTGCCAGTAAACAAGAATTAATTAATTTAAATTGAACACATTACAGGTCTAACACTCTATCAGTATTGCCTGGTTCATTGCTGGCATTGATTTCACACATTTGACAGTAGCATAATTAATGGCAATCTTGCAGTATGTGTAGTTTTAATATTTTGTTTGGTATCTTAACTTTTATAGTTCCATGTAATGATAGATATAAGGTGTTACGGGAAATTCTGTTTTTAACTGTTCAGTCAAATCATTCTTATTTGTATATGTATTGAAGATAATCTATTAGTTAGATATAATGGAATGACATACTAATTTAAGTATAAAGATTAATGAAACATGAAGTTAATTCTGTATATCTTATTAATTTCAGTTTTAAAGGCCATAAATGAAGATAGCCCCGCAGTTCCTGGTTTACTGACAGATTATATATTGAAAGGTAAGTGACTGAACTGTATTAGGGTTTTTTTAGAAAAGATATCTTACACAAAATTAAGACAACTAGCTTATAATAATTTTATACTTTTGGACAAAAAATACTTAAATTTATCACAAAATGTATACTTATAAACCAAGAGAATTGTTTCAAGAGTGCAAAAATAATAACAGAAATAAAAGTGTGCTAGGCGTATATAATTGGTATTTTACCTTTAGCAGTAAGATTTCATATATTTGATATTTACCAGTCAGTGCTACTGATCCTTGTGAAATAATTATGTGCAAGATTCTCTTGTTTACAATGTCTTACAGATGAAAATATCAGCCATTTATCACTTGTTGTTTCAGTGCTGTGTCCGACAAAGCCCACAATGATGATGACCTAACATCCACATCAGTATGTGCCCCCTGGTGTAACAATACAGAACTACATCAACGCTCATTGCAACTTCCACTCTGGGTGCCTGTGTCGCTTCAGTGTCTACATCTACAGGTGTCCCATCAAAACAGTCTAGTCATTTGTGTCATTTCATGTTACTACCATGTAGGTTTTGCTACACTTGTTCCACTGTACATAACAATTAACGGTTTACACATTTTACACTTGTGTAATGAGAACGAACTAGAACAATTGGAGATTCTCCTCAACAAATATGTCTTTTTTAATAAATTTGAAAAACCTGTATATAGATGTAAATTTGTTCCATTTAATATATGGAGATAAAAGATTGTAGGTATAATTATATACATGGGCATAATATATTATTGGTGTGAATGATTTTATTTGGGAGTCATTTAACTGTGATTTGGAGCTAGAGACCAGGAGGGTTGGCTTGGAAGTCAAGAGGTGTGGATGAAGGCATTACTAGAGTATTTTAATCAGAGAGTCATCGTGATCACCCACCAAGCAGATAACATATATTTGTAGGTAATGTAGGGAGCAAAAGTCAAATTGAACTGGCCAGATTACAGAGCAAACATATATCTTAATCACTGTACCCAAAGAACCTTGTAGAGCATGATCACAAAGAAATGTAGGTCAGGTATACAAGTGTTTGATTGTTTCATGAGGGTCACCAATCAAATGATCATTTATTATTCTAGTTTAGGGTCAAATGTCAAGATCCAAGGGAGCTCATTAAATTTGTGATTGAACTTGTATGCATGGAATGTTAAATCAAGATACAATGTACATGATAACAGGTCATAGGTGACCAGTGAAAACTTCATAATATTGAGTCTGAGGCAGGGGTAAATGTTGATATGATTAACCAGGTCAAGATCAGAGGTCAAAGAAAGGGACTAGTTTTTAATGTGCAGGATACCATGGATAAGTCTTTGCCTAGTTTGGGTCCATGATTAACACTCTCTTAGATTGGCAGACTTTGAGCTTTTATCACCTTAAAAAATAAGCAACTCATTTCACCATGTTTCATTTGTAGGCAATTTTAGTTTTGTTACCTAAATACTACTCAGATACATAGCATTTATTTACCTGTCATATTATTTTAAAATAATAATAGGTCTATGATATAGGCAGTTTTCATGTATTTTTGCTTTTCTCTGTATTTACATTAGTAGTTTACCCTTTATTTATGCAGAGTATAATATTTTTTTCTTTGAAATGTTTAACATCTTTTATTTATGGCGCTGTGATAACAGGAGACTTCACAGAACCTGACAAATGTGTTTTATATTTTAATATTATATTTACATTAGGAATTCATCTTATTATTGTTTATTTATAATATTTAAGGTTCATAATGAAATATAAGAAGTCTGACCTATTCTATGTACAATTTTAGTTAAAGAAGGAATTTTAGGTACAATATGAAATAACTGACATCTTAACTAAATTTTGCTACAATAACTCAGATTGTATGGATATCAGTTATAGTAAAGGTAAAGCTTACCTATCTTTCCTATGGACCAGTTAGTTATACTTGTGAACAGAAATTCTATAATAAATTAAGCATCACTGAAAGAAAAGAAAACATGAAACAAGCTACATCCCAGTCAGTAGTGCATCTGATGCATCTGATGTAAAATTTGACATTGCCATGGTAAATTTAGCTGAACAGACACAGCCACCTAGTGGCTCCAGAGTAAACTAAATCAACCCTCAAATTTTTACAAGTTACCAGTGTTAAACCTTGCTGGATTACTAAAATTTAGCTCACAGAAAACTGTTGTCTGGATAAAAAAAAATGAAGCTGCTTATTTTTTTGTTTACTATCAGCATGGATTACATCATGGTGGAGCTGTTACATGAGAGAGTTGGGTTGGATTTACTTATATGGGAGTTCACTGCTCCCATTAAAATTTGTAATTGTTTCTCTCATTCTAATATATAAAAATATTATCACATATTATATTTGAGTAAAAGGCTGTATTATAATGCTACAACTTTATAAGATTTCATGCATATTGCTGCCCATGACATTTCTGGCTTATTCCCTGACTAACTAACTTTAAACATCATCTATGACAAAGTCAGGAAGTGGAAGACGCATTATAGTTTTGTGAAAAGGAGCAAATGTATGGTGGTTGAAAATGGGCCATTGTTTGATCATTTTCGGACTCATTTTAACAAATACAGGGGCAATCCCATTGCATCAGAATTAAAGGGGAAAACGTTGACTTAGTTAGGTTTCTGAGCACATCTTGCTTGCAGAAATCTTGATGGGGCATACGCCTGTCTTTTGGATTTATGTATGAATGATAACTTAATTCCAGTTTCCAGTTCACTTGCATCAGTTTATAGTTACAATATAAATCCATACATATACAATTATATATAGTCAGGATTTAGTCATGAGACCTCTGACCTCTTTTGGGGAATATTTTATACTTTGGTACAGGTTTCATTTTGTAAAATGGCCAGATATTGTTCAAAGCGTTGTTTGTTGGATGCATTTTAATTGAGACAAGGTTTAGGTAATGTTGTTTGTGGACTAGCATATTATACATTTATATAGTGAAAGTCCATGGCAGAGAGAATACAGGTACGGCTAACAAATGTATGCATGTTTACATTCATACAATTCATATGTACAAGGCTGTGTTTTATGCAAACTGCATGCTTTATAGCTTTAGGATTGGCGGATGAGTCCATACTCAAGTATTTAGGCCAAGGGGGTTGCAATAGGTTATACAATTGCATGGCTAGGCTATGAGTAGAGGCTAAATATGTGTTTTAACACAGCACTTTAGAAACCTCTTAGAGTGTATTGTATCATACTTTGTTCACTCTTCGATGGAACATATGCCTTTATCCTTGCTGAGGATCAGTGTGCACTTGTATTTTTCATAAAACTTTGGTGGAAACATACTGTAATTATTATTAGCATTATTGCTGACTGGTTTCAGTTAATATAAATTTCTCAATGTTTCTCAATTGATATTTGAAACAAGTAACATCAATATTTCAATTTCAAAACATTAATATTTCAGTTAAATTTGTCCATGTATTGTATGGTTAATTGGACTTAGTTCACTCTTCGATGGAACATATGCCTTTATCCTTGCTGAGGATCAGTGTGCACTTGTATTTTTCATAAAACTTCGGTGGAAACATACTGATTATATTATTAGCATTATTGCTGACTGGTTTCAGTTAATATAAATTTCTCAATGTTTCTCAATTGATATTTGAAACAAGTTACATCAATATTTCAATTTCAAAACATTAATATTTCAGTTAAATTTGTCCATGTATTGTATGGTAAATTGGACTTAGCACAGTATGTTTTATTGAAGCTAAGATTTCCTTGAACAGACACTTAGTACAGCTTTTCTTAGGATAATGCATATGTCTCATTTGCTGACTCATATATTCATCAAAAAGATGTGATGTGAGAAATATGATGTAGGAAATAGTGACAAAAAAAGAACAAAGCTTGTACTTACACCCTTGGCTCTAGACAGTCCATTATAACAAATGTTGTGATTTAAATTAGCTATCACAAGCAGCTCTGATAAACAACCATGCTGGTCATACTGTTGTATAGATCAGTAAATAGTGTACTGTACCTCTATGTTAATTCCATGTGCATCACCTTATTTGTTACCTGTACTGTATAACTTCCTTTTCATGACTGGTGCTTCGTGGACAATGTTGAATCAAGTCCATTCTCTCAAAAATATTTTGAAATAATTATGTGCAGATGGATTGATAGCAGTGGTGATTGAGGGGGGGAGGTAGGGAGGGAGAAAATATGTTTTGACATGATTTATCTTTTTCATGTTAATTATGATAATTTTATCTTGATTAGATTAACATTTGTATTTTATAAAATAAGAGAGGACCCTCCCAACTTCCTCTCTGATTGTTGCACTATTTTGCCCTGCTTCCCCCCCCCCCCCCCTTCATTTTAAGAAAACTAGATGAATTTTGCTGTCTGCTTAATTATCATTTTAACAAGGCTGCAGAAATCCAAGTGTGTGCTACATACTAAGCAGTCAGTGTTAATGTATCACATACCTTATATACTCATGGCTTATTTTGTATGCAATTGAGAAAATTGGCACTTCAGCCAATGGTTACAGCAGCACTGCCACATGTAAAAGATTCAATAATGTTACCTTGTACATACACAGGATCACCGTAACCTGCACAGTGGGCTTGAATAACAGCTGGGTCAAGGCCCACACCCAGTAATGAGGTAGATGCTGCACCACCGTCATATATTATACTGTGTAACTTCATTGTGTTTTGTAAAATATATGTTCAAAGCATTTGTGTCCCTGATAATGATCTCTGTTCTCTGTCAGTTACCCAATTTTTACACTCCTCCATCAGGAGGTGGTAATATGACTGTGTAGATATTCTTTGGCTTATTTTCACAGATGAATTGGAGTGTGTGCGTTTTGAGCTGCTGTACTATACCATGGTGTCAGATACTTGCAGGCAAGTTAAGTTTTATTCCAGGTTGTCTGATACAGCAGAAAAAACTATATTTTCCCTCCCTGTCTTTACACTATCTGCATATTTTTCTCTTTCAAAATTGCTACCTAGGCATTTTTAGTTTCTGTGATATTTGGATGGACAATTTTCTTAATATATTTGCTCAGAATTATAATAAATGCAGCTATTTGAGTGAACATGTATGAACAAAACAAGAGAACAAAAAACAGTGAGAAATTTTAAATTGTATTTGCTCTTTTAAAAGGCTAAACAAATGGTTAGAGCACACTGTCTGGTCACCAGAGCGTGGTACTGGTCTAGGTTAGACACAGTTTATCTATCCTATCTTCACATCCTTGTACTGAGGAATGTACTTAATCCACTAGTTAAAGTATTGCAATACAGAGGAAGAACATAGCACAGACTGAAGTGTTCAAGTATAACCATCATATTGATCAGAAGTAAAATCAGAAATGAATATATATGGACTGATTTTAGTATGTTTGGTATTTTAAGTAAGAGCAGAGGTAAGAAGTTCCACTGATGTACCACATGATGTCAGCTTTTACTGTATGACTTTGAAGGGGATTTATTGATACCTGAACATCAGCAACTTTTTTATACTGATGCTAATGTGTTATGATACAGCAAAGGAAGCTTTCATTGATAATATTACGCGATGAAAAGACCAGGTCGACTGTGCTGTAATGTTTTGTCAGTATGTCAGCTTTAGTTGTTTTGACATCTGTGTTGGTTCTGTATTATAATTAAAATGTGAACACCAGATGTACAGAACAAGTAATATATCAGAACTGATGTACATGATGTAATTGGGTTGAAGGCATGCTGTATAATATTGAATGATCTGCTGTATGCTCTCCTAGTACATGTACCTGCAAGGCATAATTACATGCATGTCAGATTCTTCTGGGGCATTTTCACTTTTCTCAACAGGGATATGGTGAAGACACACATGACAATGAATACTGTCTCATTAACTTATCCTTAGTATATGATGATTCATGCTGCTATAATTCTTATACTAACAAAAGCTCATTGTGTTGAGACTTTCTCCACTGGAGCTTTTGTTTGATCTGATAAGGTCTTATGACTTTTGCAAAAATCTTACAGGTTTATTTTACAGGACTTGATTGTAAATAGCAAACTGTGCAAATCATATTTATGGAACTATATCCAATGTTCAACTCAGTTACTTTCTGGTAAAGTTACTGAGAACTACACTTCTGTAGATGTAAACATTAATGTGCACATTAACCAGGATATATCCCCACGTTGCATTGACAAATGACTTTATTCATGATAGTAACATTGGTTGTCATTACAAGTTGCAATGAAACATTGGCATTATTAGTGATAATGACCATGTTATTGTTCAGTATTCTGAGACAAAGTGACATTATTGGTTATGCTGACACAAGGCTGCAAAACATTTAAAATATGTCTATGTCTCTCAGTTTCATGTCCTGATGTGTGTGTAATGTCATTGTTATGTATGGCTGACAGCACTGAATCTACTGTTATAGAACAACCAAGTATTTCCTTATGGTCTTCTTTATGAGGGGACTTGTTGGTTTCCCCAGGAGATGGGGAGACCATCCCTTTATTTAAGCTTTACTGATATTCAGAGTTGTACTGTGCAAACTTGGAAGGTGGCGCCATCTTTTAATCACCTGTATGCACAAAGTTTCTCTGCTGCACAGGTCTGCAACCTTCAAATTGGTTTGTTTTACCAGAAAACAAGCTAATTTAATTTATAGTAATTTTTAGAAAAAGTAGAATGTTTCATGTGTGTTAGAAAATTAAAAATTGTACCAGCTTTATTAAATTATTATTTTATTAAATTAGAAATTAGAAATTTTATGTTTCATCTGTTTAACTGTGACTGCAAGAAGTGTGAGAGTATGTGGGTTTCTTTTCCCCAACTTTGCTATTTTGTTACAACGCGTTTGTTTAAGAGTTGGGGTGTTAAACCCTCTGTGTGTCTACATGGCAGTCATTCTCATGTAGTCGGCTGATTTGTATAACTCTTTGTAGTCATTTCACTGGTGTTGCGTGAAATAAATGCAGTGACCTGCATTGCTTTACAAAAATGTGTTTGCTTATCCTTTGCATCCTTCTTCCTGGGTCGGTGGTAGTGTCTGTGACGTCAGGTGCGGCTGCGACTGCCACAGGCCTGAAGGCTTATCCACCATTTGGCGCCCGCCGTACGCTCCCCCGTCCTGTAACTAAAACATCCCACTCCCATCTTCCTCTTCTCATCAAAATCTCCTGGCGAGTTATATTAAAGGCTGTATGTAAGCTCCCTTGAAAGTGAAAATGATTGTCAATACCATGCCTACTCGTGTATGAAAAAGGTGATACCATGTGATATACCAAAGTTCTGTGCTTCAGGCGTGAACCCTATCACTTTGGTGAAATATGCTGCTCATATTTCACCAAAGTTTTATTCATATTGAAAATGGTAATTTGTGAATTAGGACTTAGTTTCGGCCAGCCAAAGTTATCAGTAAAAACGTTTGGCGTTTATGATGCCGTGGTGCCCTCGGACATAAGTAGTGTCCCCTTAAAAATCAGCCCCTTCTTTTGCCCTAGAGGTGGTGTCACTATTTTAGTTAAAACGTATAAACCTTTTTAGGTTTAATGGCTACACCAAATTTCTGGACAATCCATGAAGCCAATCTGAGAATGTTGAATAAAGTTAATCCGTAACTAGGGACCCATGGGTCTCAGCTGAATTTGTCTATAAGGATATTTTATCAGAAATTTTTCAGAATGACAGTCCTGTGACCTTACCCAATAACCTTGTGACCAAAAAATCTTAGAAATTATTATCCTTGAACTTGCAGCATTAAAATTATTGTAACAATTTTTAGCTCAGCTGTCTATAAGTCATCTTAGCTATAGTCATAATCCTTTGTGCGTCGTCCCTCCGGCCGTTAACAGGGCACGTTTTAAAACCGTTGGACCTACGTTTCCAAAATTTTGCATACCATTAGATGTCCCCAAAATCTCCTACCATACCGAAAATTGGACCATTAGGACTTCGTTCCTTCGAGATATTAAGGAAAAACCTCCGTTTTCCATAAAAAAAAAGCCATTGTTACACTTCAAGGCTGCCTAATATCAAAATCACTGATCTCTTTTTGATCATATTTAGTATTCATATTCTTCCATACATTTTCTATGAACATACAAAAAATTAGGTCAGTGTTGGGTCTTATTTTGAAGTTATGGGCCAAAATATAATGCAATTTTAAAAAAATCAGGAAATATATTTACTTACCTAACATGAGAATTGCTGAAGCTGGAGACCTTTTTTTCAGGAATATAACTTTATTTAATCAAGATTCAATTGTTTACCCAAAATTAGATCAGAATTTTGCAAATTTTTCAAGTTATTAGCATAAATAAAAAATTAATACCTTAAATTTTGTCCAACTTTGGCAATGGCACGTTTTTTCCCTGTAAGCAATGTTGATTTAATTTTCACCTCATATATACATAAGGATTTAATCTTTTAAAACCTGAAATTTCAACGGAATTGATTAAAAAGGGTAGCTTTTATTCAAGTTTTCATACACCATGTCAAGTTTTGTTTACATCTAGCCCACCTGGTAGTACAGCCTTCACTTGCATTATGTAACCCACCTCAGGCAGCTTGCCTTGGCTCAGCTTGGCCACTACCAGCAGGCTTCCCTTCTGCCCTGCACTCCCCCCCCCCCCCCCACCAGATGGTGCATAAACAAGATGATTATTATTAATATGTTATTATTTTCTGTATTAGATTCATTCTTATTATAGGCTATGCTACATTTTAAATTTTGTATTGTACCACAAGGGTTACAATGATTAAAGTGCACATTTATATTGTGTCCACAAAGTGGTGTATTGCTATGAAAGTGTGGATGTTCATCAGATAAGTAATTCCTTACTTCAGAAAAGTAAAAACTTCACCACGTGTGAAATTGACTATCAATTCCAGTAATAAATTAAAGCTGAGATAGTAATTAGCACAATGATATTGTTTGTCCCTCATTCAACCAACAGTGTGTATACTTTATTTGAAAAGATGTTTTATTTTATCAAATTTACTGAATCTTTTAATTTATTTCAGTGAATAAAATTAAGCATGTACTGAAAACTCCAATGTGCAAAAATTTTTAATAGTGATTCAAGGAATAATCTTGTAGATGCCATGTTGTGGCATTATTTTCTTTTAAATTCTGTTTAAACATTTGTGATTTAAAAATAATAAAATATATGTGTATGCATAATATGACCAAATATGAGCTACACCCTGGATATAATGATTGCAACAATCCTAATATTTTAACTTGTATTTTCAGTTTTTTATTAAAAATTTATAAAACTTCTAAATAAAAAAATGATTCAGATAAAAACTTTTAATGGAAAAAGTGGATATGCTAAAAAATAGGCTTATATATTAACTTAAATGCATTATTCCCTTGAAAGTGAAATAAAAGTATTAGTCCATTCTGTCCACCGCCTGTCTATCTGTAAATTTTCATATGCATCACAGTATCTCATAACTTTTACTATTTTTCTTCATGACAGTCTTGTCAGAGTATTAGTTTGCAATCGTATATTTAGAACTTTACTATAACCAAGTAGGAGGGCCCCTTTCCTCTTAGCTTCTCATATTCTTATATAAATGAAAAACATTATAATAGAATATTTTGCATTTGCAAAAATTTCAAACTTCAGCTGAGCGCCGTGACCCATGAGGACCTTGTTTAAAAGGAGACCTTGACCTCTGACCAGGTAACCTCAAAATCTACAGTTTTCCTCACTTTAGGCAAGTAAGCAATGAGTGAAAGATGGAAGGTTTGTGATGAAAAGTTTGACTTGAAATGCATGCTCTCTTTTTATAGATATGGGTCCTTTGACCGTTGGACCCAAAAATTGACACGGTTCTCACTTTAGTGGTGAGCCAAATATAAGTTAAGTTTGAAACCAATATGTCAAACTAAACTCGAGTTATCATCTGGAAACTTATTTGTGAACAGATGGCCCCTGTGACCTTGACCTTTGATCTTGTGACCCCAAATTCATTTATCAGTGCTCTCCCCATACTGGCAAGTCAGCTAAATGCGCGCGATGTTTCGGATGGAAAGCTTGGCTTAAAATGCAGCCATAATCTTTTTAAATAAGTGAGTTGTGTGACCTTGACCTTTGACCTCGTGACCATAGAATCATATAGGTTCTTGCTTTAGTGGTGGGCCATATGTAAGTCAAGTTTGAAATCCATGTGTCAAATTGTCAATCCAACATGGAGTTATCATCTGGAAACAAATTTGTGTGGGTGGAAGGATATGGACAGATATACTGACAGACAGACAGGGTGATTACTATAGGGCATCCACTTGTGATCAATAAACACGCCAGGTTTTGGGACACCAGATGTAATCACAGCTGAGAAACTGACATGATTGTTGTCATTTTATAGTTAAAAAAAATGAAATTTTTCGTTAAAATAACAAAAATACAGGTAGCCCCACCACTGCGGGAACTGACAAAACTAGTCATGGTAACTAACTCAATATTCAAGGCAGGATTCATGACAATCCATGCATTAATTATCAAGATATTGGGGGTTTTGTATCATTTTTTTTATTATTCTGGGGGGGGGGGGGTACTTTCAAGCCCCATAGCTCGGGGAATATAGGTCGCAGGGATTTAATTTCCGGTTTCCAAGGAGACTTTTTATTGACCTTCCTGGATGTTGTTCACTTAGAAGTTTCTAGGGCCAGCAGTTACGATTTGTGCCCTGCTAACGGACGGACGACGGACAAAGCGCCATTCCTATACCTCTGTTTACTTACAGTCAGATGAGCTAAAAATGAGACTTACGCTGTTCCACTTACGCTGTACCACTTACGCTGTATGTGTTACGATAAAGCCAAAATCAATGTGAATCAGTTTCAAAACAGTACATGTAAAACTCGATATTCATATCAATTGTACTCGCATATTACCTATATAGGGTCAAGGTCGCTCTCACACATTTTAATAAGCATCATCTGACCCATGTCCGTGCACATACGACATGTGAAGGAATGCTGCCGATACTTCTTTAAGTTGTTTCTCTCATTGTTTTCAATAAACAGCTACAGGTACAGAGTGTTATACAGAAACGATCAGAAGACGTCGGCCTTTTTTACATGATAAAGGTTTTAACATAATTCTGTTCACTGTATACATGTAAGCGTTGCAGTCATACACCAAAAGCCATCGAAATTAATTAAACAAAGTTTTAAATGTTGCTTGGAGAACTGATGGTCATGGTAATTAGCCAAGTAAAACACGATTGTGTATTAGAAACTCCTATAATATTTTACTATATTTTGGCTGAAAATTCCACTCAACCCCTATATTTTTTTTTTGTCTCAGATGACCCTACACAATTCTATATTTCTTCAGGAATTGGTGGGATCCCTACTGAAACAAAGGCATGGTTATGTTATTGATAAAATAAACAAAATGTTGTCGTAGTACAATCCTTCCGATTGACAGATACTTTTCTTATTTTGCTTGGGTTACCTGAATTTGATTTTTTTTTTAACATTCCTAATATCACATATCTTAAAAGTAGGTTCATTGCATTGCCTAAAACCTGGTCTTGACAAGCCTTATTCAGTACAACATGCAAACTGAGTGTCAGCTATAATCCTTTTCCATTTTTGCACAATTCACCTCCAAGTCATCCCGAATTAAAGGAAGGATGGAATTAAACCCCTCCATATCCACGTTCTGCTTATCAAGAATGTCATTTTCCTCATCTGGATCCACAACAAATGCAGATTAATTTCTGCGTTGAGTGAATGGGCTACATGTGTTCAAAGGACGTAAGCGTAGTTCTTGTATGTAAATGTCGTCCTGGGTCTCGGCGCTCGGCGGAATTTGTCTGTAAGGATATCTTTGAGAGCTTTTTTTTACAATCCTCAGTCCTCTGACCTTAACCCTAGATCTTGTGACCAAAAATCAGAAAACTTACTATCCTTGAGCATTTAAATTATCACAAATATCTTTAAAAAGTTACCTTGACCCCTGACCAGGTAACCTCAAAATCTAAAGATTTCTTTCATAACGTGTAGGTAAACCATGTGTGAACCATGGTTTGGGGTTAAAAATTTAACAGTGGATCCACAATCGTTTTATCATAAATAATAAATAAAAAAAAATCCACGTGAATCGAGTTTGAATCCATTCTATCCATTCAAACCTGAAGTATCGTCCAAAACCTTTTTTGTGACCCTTGACCTTGCACGTCACCTAAAAGCGCATGATGGAAGATTTGTGGTGAAAAGTTTCCCTTTAAATGCATCCATATTCTTTTTAAAGAAATTGGTCCTGGGACCTTCACCTTTCACCTCATGACCCCAAAATCGATAGGTTTCTTACTTCAGTGGTGGGTCATATATGTCAAGTTTGAAACCATTATGTAAAAACAAAACTGAAGTTATCATCTAGAAACTTATTTGTGGACAGATGGCCCCTGTGACCTTGACCCCAAAATTCAATTAGGTCCTTTCCCTGTTGGCAGGTCGGCTATATGCGCAATGAGAAGTTTGGCTTAAAATCCAAAGTCCTTTCGTATAAGTGGGGCTTGTGACTTTGATCTGATGAGCACGTATTTTAAGCGGGGGGGGGGGGGGGGGGACCTTTTGCAAGCTCGTGCTCTCCTGTGGTCAAACACATTTTCTCAGCAAGCCTTGTCAGGCTCTATATAGAACTATAGAGCTCTCCTGTTTTAAAGCGTGGAAAGTAAGCGACAGCAAATTATCAACTAGTCGCAAGTATTTATATGAACTGCAGTTATAAGACCGCTTTCACATCTTTACTAAATACACAAGTTTCCCGAAATCATTTGAATCCGATTCAGAATATTCACACAAACTCACGATAAAGCACAAACACACTCCGCTATGCCGGAAACATTCAAGAGAACAAGGAAAGGACAATTATAAACTACATGGATTCTAGCCCCGATTAAGGTGAACAAAACATGACAAGGAATCATTTGAATCCATTTAATAACAATGAAATTTGACAGGTACAGACTTCACAAAATCTAACACACATTTCCTCGTACACCTTTACGTTAATTATAAACATTTATATGCATGTGCCCTGCGTCGTGTGCTGTGCCCAGAACTTTGAAGTGTGCCATTCAGGTGGGAATGTGCGAGAATGTTTAATCGAATGTCGGCAGAATCATTTAGCCTCCATGTTCAACCCCTCCCCTTCTCTCAGCACTAATTATTGCTAGTGATTCAGGACCAATGTACAAGTCTAAACCATTTAAATATTAGTCCACGTTTTTCGAATCCATGATTTTTATTAGATGCAAACGAGTACTTCTTCAGTTTCGTCAACTTCATACTAAATATTCTACTTGTAAACGTTAGGGAGGTAAAAACAAATTTGATGTATACCAGATGAACATCAGAACACCAGGTCCATTCCCTTGCAAGAATTAACTGTAACGCTTCCAGGCTCTGCCTTTCGAGTTTTTTACTTGCAGCCGATACTCGTCCATGAAATCAAGAGTATTTTACTCCAATCGTTATTTATAACCAATAAATTCTTTTAATAAAGGACCAAATGGTATATTTTAAAATAAAGTTTATATTGTTTAAAACCTTTGACCAATGTCTGGGCAGTTAAGCAAACATGTATTCTGGATGCACAGATCCAGTTTTACTACAAATCATACACGACACACAACCCATTGGGAGAACACAACAAATAGTTCTTGACTGTACAAAAGAAAAAAATAAAACCATGTTATGGTATATTGGGATTCAAAGTCCTTAACTGCGTTGCACCCCTTTTTTATGATGAATACAGCAGTTAGATTTGTGGATTTTCAGCGACGGTTGCTACTTCACGTCATATGAAACGGTTTCTGCGGAAATGTGAGATAAGCCATTCTTATTTTTGATATTCTTTAGCAGACCTGCATGCATTTCATAAAAATATAAAGCTTTTCAAATAAAAGAAGGAGCATGGTCTCTGCTGTGGCAGTTTTCTCAAAACGTACTGTATTTTACAATGAGATGCAACATGTTTTACATTAAAATAACCAGTTCATATTATGAAAAGGCTGATCAGAAGCAGATCTCCGTGACAGATGGTTAACCCATGTTACGTAGCATCAGGCTCCCAAATACAGTGAACTTTTTGAGTTTGTTTTGTGTCCTGATGACAGGAGCATTTCTTCTGTAAACCTCTCTCCCCAGCCTACTCGTCCTTATCTTTGTCATCATTCGTATCATTGTTAGCATCATCTTCCATCTTCTTCTCCTTTGCTGGAGACTTCTCTCTGTCATCTTTTTCTCTGGAACTTGATCTTGACCTTGACTGTGATCTGGACCTCGATCTGCTTTTGTCTTTTCCTCTGCTACGACTTCTCGACCTTGACCTTGAGCGAGATTGGGATCTGCTTCGGCTGCTCCTGCTTCTACTCCTCGACCTCCTGCTGCGACTGCGTGACCTTGACCTTGAGCGACTGAGGAGATAACAAAAAGCCACAGTTAACAATAATAAATGCCCCATACACAAGTTAACATGCACATTACCAACAAAATTTGTATAAATTACAATGGAGCAAATTAATCATCTATATTATCACTGTAAATAACAAACAGACCAAAGACCCTTTCACTCTCACTCTTAGATCATCAGCAGGGTACTCAGGTTTTTAAGTTTTCTACAGAAGTTTCAGTCCCGAAAGATGGAGCATCATTGTACCCTCTGAACATTCAATTAACATTAAAAAAAAATTTTTTAAATAAAATTTACAACTACAATATTAAAAAGAAACTTTTGTTCAACCCACCTCCTCTTCCTGCTGCTGCGAGGTTTGTCCTCGACCAGTCTGATCCTCCGTCCATTGATCTCTGTGTCGTCCAGCTTCTCCAGCGCGTTCTTCATGTCAGAATAAGACGCAAATTCCACAACCCTGCAGGTAAAACAAGTCTGAAATTAACTTGTGTATAAAACCGGCTTTGCAATAAATGAGCTGCTGATATTTACATCAAACAATTCCTCCCCCATGTCACTCAGTGTTTCTTCAGGAAATACAGAGGGTTTTAAATAATTCAGGCCAAAATGTGAAAGTTTTGGATGGTTTACTGTTAATATCACTTCAGTGGATCATAACATCTGTAAATTCAAAGTAGCTTTGACACTCCATCAGTTAATTTAATATGGCCTATCCTTTTCAAATACAAAACACAATGAGAACAATCCCAACTTGCATTTTATAAAGCAAAAGTGTCAATAAATATAATCTCTGAAATTATGGTGACTGAACTTTGTATCAATAGATATAATTCATCAGACTGATGATAGTTTGGAATGGTCCAAGTTAAGGTGTAACGAATATATTTTATACCTTGAATGGCAGAGTTCAAAATTATTAAAATATACAGAACATTTAAAATTACACTAAGTGTTGTTAAATAATATGGTGCTCAGTGTAAAGAGACTCTTCATTGCTTCAGTCCCGAAAGATGGAGCATCCCTGCACCACAGACTTAACAACACCCAGCTTATCCTATTGTTGACGAAGCCCCTTTTTCTGAACTTTACTAATTATATTTTGCAAGGATATTTTACACATTGACGAGCATAATTTTTGCTCAGGTTTTGGTTTGCTAGCAGTAGCTCCTTTCAGTAGTTATTTTTATAGGCAGTTTTTCCATTTATATAGTACAGTAAACGGAGTTTACAATATAATATAAATAAGTATTAATAAATAAATATGTTAGTTGCAATTACAGAACCTGTGAGATGCAAAATAGATTTGTAGGATTGTCCCTTACTGAACACTAGCGTCAATGTGGGCACATTTACATAACAACTGGATTATACATTAGTATTTTTACCGCTAGGCAATAAAGTACTCACCCCTCGTTGCGGTGCTGCTTGTGGGCATCAGCGTAGGTGACTTCTCCAGCTTGCCTCATATAGTCTTTCAGGTCCTTGAATACGAAAAAAAACCATGTTAATTGTTTGATACATATTCTGTACTGATAGATACACTGTCCAGGACCTAAGGCATGCAAACTCACAACCACATAGAGGCAAGGTTGTCTTTACAGCACAAGAGCTGAAACAACATGCAAGCTTTTGTTCTTTCCACCTTACCAGTGCAACAGATCGCTATTTTACCATTTATGGCTGTCATAGGATATTCTTAAGCCCCATTACCTGGAATTCTCTCTCTCTCATGGGGGGAAAAACACAGATACTTAATTGCACAGCACAGCTTAAAGTTCACTCTGTGGAAACACAAAGAGAGAACTGGACATACAATGCTACAGTCCAGAGTGCCTGATGAAATAATGTAGGGGGGAACAAAGCCAAACAAACTTAACAGCAAACATACACTTGTTCTACCACATAATTCAGCATAATTTACCTCCTGTTTTGATTTTCTGTGGGGCCTTACGACTCCCTACACGAGCCTCACAACCAGGCGGGCACACAATGACCTTAGCTCACAGAAACGATTCCTTTTCCAATTCCACCGTTTCAAGCGCCTCGGGACCTGTCATTGACCTGATCAGACTCAGGCCAAACCACGACTAGTACCGCCAGCAACCCAGGATTGCCTGTGCCTGGACTATTTTCAACCATGCTGCTTAATATGTGGAACCTCTGCGCGGACCCTAATGCGTTTTATTTTCACAGCCTTCCCAGTGTCATGATCCTTTCATGAGCTGTGGCGGACCTATGCCACAAGCAGTGGACTTCTATTAACCCTCATGACTGACACGAATGACCGACCACCACGAATCGCTCGTCACCTCTCACCTCTGTTGTTGCTTATTTGAAGGAGAAAGCAAGGTCAGTACGTTACACATGTAACAAAAAGCACAGCTTACATTACACTTTTTAATAGGTACTGAATCCAAAGGGCCTGAAAACCACCACCCAATTTATAAAGTAAACCCTAATGCTAAGTTTAATCTATTCCCATTCATCCAACCAACATGCATTACCCTTTGTCTTTTTCTTTGTTTTATTTCCACATCACACTTTCTTGGTTAAAATATACTATATTTACAATAATGACTTATGATGAGCCACCTAGAAACTATATAAGAGATTAGTTGGGTTTTCTTCGTCGACAAAAATAATCACTATTATATCAATAATTGTTGCACTGACACATAACAAGATGGGCCAGGTATAATCTCTGGAACATGGAAAATTCCTCCTCCGCATCATCCAGACCTGACCCACCAGAAGGAATCCCATTATCAGTTCTTTCCTCATCCGGGGTCACATGATGCGACAAGAAACTGGAGATGGACAGTGGGACCATCGTGCATCAGGAATGTGGTTGGTGTATGTACTTGTTGTTTACAACAAACTTCCTGATGGTACCAGAATGGTACAGCTCCTATGATGTACACCCTAAACCCCAAGTTATTCTGATACATGACTACATGCTAACAGGTTTGATGAAATATCATTAACCCTGCAAATAAAATGGTTTTGAAACTAAATGCAAATGACAACTTGTACAAATTTTTTCTTTCTTTTCTTGAACATTTTACCTTCACTGTTTTACTAATGTTTTCCAAGAATGTTCAAACACTTTAAATACACTTAACATTTTATTTTTCTCCAGATTGGAACCTGACATCTACTTAATAATCAAAGAAATAAATAATGAGGGAATACATACCTGCCAACTGACTCTGGAGGACAAGTTCTCCACAATAAGCCTGTATTCGGTCCTTGTGGGAGGTCCATACCTTTGCCAATAAACATCATAAAGGACAGCACATGAATCAAATCCGTAAACACCTGAATTACATACATTAATAAACCCTGAAATACTTATACTGTACAAGAAAGAACAGGATGATTGTTTGTTATTACCACCAACAAGGGTGAAAATGAAATTATATTTCAAAAGTCGGCCAATATTGAACACATAACATTTAACAGGACCACAACATTAAAATCTAGACCTACACATATTTCTCAAATGAATTTCACTATGCCTTTTTAACTAATATAGAAGAACATTTTAACTGCTGATTTAAAGCATGCAACTGGAGACAAGTATGAATTCACCTTCTGTTTTGATCTAGGACTGAACATTTTAGAAACATTAAACCAAAATGTATTTGATCCATCAATACCAAGAATCCATTGTGCATGCACGATGGAAAATAACTGATTGGCACATCTGCTTTTAATGATTCACAAATCTTAATGAAACTACATTCAACTGGACAACTTACTTATAGTTCCTTCATAGATACCAATTGTGGCATATAATGGGATCATATATTTTAAATAGTGGTATTCTGTCAGATCTTACTGATGAGACACCTGTAATTCATTAGTTGTTAACGAGAAATTATTGTGGATAATGTTCCAACTGGTCAGGATCAAAGGTGAGAATATGATGTCAATTATTGTAAAACTTGAAAGCAGGATGCTAGAGTCCAAAGACTCGAACAGATCACAGAATATAAACAAATTATCACAATGTTCAAAGTTATAGATATCTAAAGTGTCGGTGAACAGCAAAAATTCATTTTTCATTATGCAACAATCAGATGATGACTGCACCAATGGATACATATCCAGGCTGTATGTCATTCCTAAATTTCTTAAACTGAGCTGTAAACCCATGTGTTTGGGCGTGTAAACTCATTACAGGGAGCTTCTGGAACTACAAGGCCTTTCCTCATTAAAAATAAAAGAAAGTGGCTGATATTTTGCAGGAATCCAAATGCCTTAATAAGTGCCATTGTGGTATTTTTTACATTAAAATACACATCAATTTTCACAGACATGAATTTTATACTAGAGTGACTTTTCTACATACAAACTTGTATGTGCACATGGGTTAATGCTTCAGAAAACTATGACCTACTGTTTTACTTCCAGATATATCACCATTTATGATTTCTAAGTCCTTAGATTAACCTTACTCTCCATACTGAGAATTGGTGGTTGACCCCAGGATGCAGGATATCCATTGAAGTGATAGTGTTTACCTGTCCCGACCTCCAGACCTGCGTGCGGGGGCCGGAGGGCGACGCTCGTTCTCAGGTCTGCGATATTGTGGCAACTTCCTGGCGTGTTCAACACTGACCCTGTCAAAAACACAAGTGGCATGTACGCCAGGGTTAAGCCTCAACAACATTACTTCTAGAGTTTGCTTACTTCTCGAGCCAAGCTGGTCGACGACTATAGCCATAATTGTCGGATCCCCTGTAACCCCCTCCTCCACCACCACCTCCTCCTCCTCCTCCTCCACCACCGCCTCCGCGACGACTTGTTCCGCGAGCATGCTCAATTACCACCCTGTGGAAGAATGGAGTCAGTCTAAGTTACATCATAACAGTCGACAGGCTATCCATAGTAATAATAACATGGCATTAAGCTCACAACACCAATGTCCTGCAGGGACAATTTGTCTTTAGATCTGGAGGGTTATCTTTCTTATCTCCAGGAAAATTTCCATCAGATCTTGCCACTTATGTTAAAATAATGCAAGCCCCCTCTTACAAGTAAAAGAAAAGTACCCATGCATTTCAAACAAACAAACACTAGCAACCAAAAACAATCTGATCACTTATCTAATGTTTTGATAAAGATCCCTTGGTGAAATCCTGGCAGAAATTTTGATAGCTGGTTTTGGTTGGATTGGCAACTTAAAAGAGGATGTTGTTAATTTGACTTATGGATAGCCCTGACTGCTAAATAAGCAAGACTGTCACCATTGTGAGTTTCTTTCACAGAGTACCCATCCACATCATCAAACCACTGCCAGACCTGGAAAGGTAAACAGCCAGGGACACAGTGCCTACACAAGAAAAGTCCAGGCCATCCTGCCAGTAATCTCAGGCATCCTCCAGCCTCCTTAAGGACCCTTCATCACACCTGTACAGGTAGTTTAATTAACAAATTATCAGTCCACACTTTAAGCTATATCTGTAATCAGCTCTATAATGCAGGACTAAGTTGCCATACCAACTCTACATTTTATTCAAATAATATTTTTAAGGGATATGAACAGTCGGTTTAACAACATACAGTGGAACCTCTCCTTATAAAGCTGTGTTCCCATGTGAGTGTATATGCATGAAAAAAAGAAGTTTCCACATGTGTGTATATGCGTGAATGGCAGAAGTATATATTTGTTCAGTCGATCCAGCTGGCTTTCCCCATAAAGATGGTGAACTGACGCCATTTTTCTTGGAATCCCCACGTTCACGCAGACTGCATGTGTGAAAATCACTACTGTGTGGCCATTTTCACGCATATTCACCGACAGACATGTGTAAAAAAAAATTGTATGAAGGATATGTCACACATATACACACACATGGAATCACAGCTTAAGTCTATCCATGGAGTTTTAATCATGCAACAGGCGAGCAGTCATGATAAGACTGACATTCAACTGACCAATAGGACAAGGATTTGGTTTTAATGGAAACTGAGAATTGTCTCTGCAATAGCAAATAATTTCTTTCTTGCATTAAAACCCTTTATCATGGTTAAAAACCAAAGCATGGACCATGTTCCGGACTGAGAGATTCCACTGTACATTTACTTCGCTTAAAATATATATTCCTGGTAAGTACAACCTTAAACAAATGAAAACATGACTAACACACACCACACAAGATCACAAATCAAATATGAACATAAGGTTACATAACATGAATTCAATGAAACTGTATAAATATTAAGATGAACATAAATTTAATAGAGCAGTAACAAAGAGTTGATTTTATCTATACAAATTAACAACTGCAATGCATGGTGAACAAAATAATGCAAGACAATCAGCCCTGCTGGATAACATTTGTCAAACGAATGCCTAGTTCACTACTTCCTTAAAAGTAACAAACTCCACCAGGGTCATCTGGAACCAACTGCAAAGTTTAATAAATTGCTTTAATTATAGTAAAAAAAATTTAACATCCACATCCACAGACCAAAAAACCTTAGATCTAAACATACCTGTTAATCTAAGCACATATTATACACTGCTTGGTTCACACAACTCCGGTCTAACCAAACAGCATAAAATTATTCAAATGTACCAGCTCATACGAAGTGCTCAGTCTTTTTTAGCGTGTTACATGTGATAGTTTTACTTGTTATTACCCCCCCCCCCCCCCCCCGGCCAGACATCTTAACTTGTCATACACTTGGACCAAGCGAAAAGGACGCAAATCGAAAAGAAGGCTTTATCAGATGAAATAGCAATTGAAACTTTTCTCTACAACATAATTCTCAGTTTTCTCCGACCCCAGTGGCAATAGATGAAGCTATTCCCTTCTCATAAATATTTATCAAGGCATCTAGAATCTGAGCTCACCTCTCTCCACACAAGTCTTTACCATTCAGTTCATAGACTGCATCATCAGCATCACGGTAGTCTTCAAACTCCTGGGGGAGATAAAGAGATTATTTGAAATAAAATGAAACCCATCCGCATTGTTCAAGCCCCAGATAGAAGCAATAGTTAACTCATGAACAACTGAACTTACAGGATCTGCTGATTTCACAAATTATGATTTTTTAGAATAAAAACAATTATAAATAACAATATAATATCACAAAATACATGATTTTACTCAAAATATTTTGACCATTAATATATATAAATAACATATTCTTCATAAATCAACTTTTACTTCACAAAGCATGAAAAACATTCCAAAGTATCTGAATTTCAAGAAAGGTGCTCAGGATAATATTTTCTTCACTTTTTTATCAGTCCCGAAAGATGGAACATCATTGCACCTGTATCAAAGAAAAGATCTCAGCAAATTCTATGCACCCCCCTGTACATTTTGTAAGAAACCATATGAAGTTATCAACATTACACTTACAACAAAGCCATATCCATTCTTCAAAAGGATCTCTCGGAGTCTTCCATAGCCCTTAAAGAAGCGCTCAACATCTCTTTCCCTCACAGAATAAGGCAGACGGCCTATGAACACACGAGTCCCCATCTTTTTCCTTCTGAAATCATATAATGTTTGTGTGTATATAAAGTATAATAATACTGGTCTTAATTATATACTAATTACAGTTTAGCCCGCTTATTATCACGTCGGTGGTGCATGTTTAAATTATGATAATAACCGGGATGTGATATTATGTGAGCTTCAACATCGATCTCCTTTTGAGTCAAAGAAAAAGCGATACGTCTCAAATGATATTAAAAATTGTCAATAAAAAAGGAAACAAACGTTTATAAATACTTTTTATAGCACAATGGCATATAAAATTATTTTATGCGCACCTGACAATTTATCTCCTGGAAGTTTAGTGCCGCATGAACTGACCAAAATCTGACTTGCCAACAGAAAGAGATGTAGCGTCTGGTTCAAGAAGTAAAATGTGTGGAGATATGCGGCACAGTTATAACATCATACGTAGGCAAACTATTTTACTAGATAATTCTTTCCTGATTATTGCGCCTTATTTTCTGTATGTCTAATTTATATCGTCTTTATGATAGGACTGTTCAGGGAGCGGGCATCGTCAAGCTATTGTCGACATTCTGAAGTTTCGGGGCGATTAAGGTTTTCGACCAGGTATCTCCCCCACTGCTCACAAAACCTCCAGCTTTTCCCTATCACTTATAGGAGATTTCCAGTCGAAAACAACATTAATTTGTGCTTCATATCATTTCTGCAAATAACAGAGGTATAAACCACGGCCTTTCAGAGGCCAGGAGTTCATCATGTGTGACTTGTGATTGCAAACATTGCCTTTATCAACGTACGAAGAAACACAATTATCTATATTACTGTGGTAACTTTAATTCTTCAGACATTAATTTGCTAAGTGACGGGGAGTGACCAGCATGCATCACTATACACTTGTCTGCCGCACACAGATGGGAGACATGATCGTTTGATATGCCTGACCGCTTACAGGCTCCTGCCCTTGTTGATGGCTATGTTGGCGTTTGATGTGATATTAACACATTATGTGATATATAACTGCCAAGTTTGCACAGCATGTTAATAAACGGGATTATGACAATATTCCATGATATTAAACTGACAGATTTACCATTGTATATATAGGAAATGGTCGGGAATTTCAGATTTTTGTGACAATAAACAGGATTTCCTATTAACCGATATGACACCAAGTGGGCTTGACTATATTTTGCCAAATTATTGGTAATAGTACTAGAAAACAACTTATAATGGGGGAAGGGGGATAGGAAATATCCCTTATGGTTATACATGTAATATTGTGCAAGTCCAATGTGTAAGAGGTTCTATATTACACATACTAAACCTGATATTTACACATTAATGAACAATTTATAATAACAAAACACAAATCCTTCCTTCATTAATGATATATAGAAACCTGCTTTTTTAGTCTTATTATTTTCAATAAAATCAAGATTCTATTATGTTCTATACTATCTACATATTCTCTTTAATATCATATCTACATGGCTGTAACAATGCATCGAACTGATGCAATAAATAAAAGCCAGTCATTGATTAATTTCAATTATTGCATTTTTTTTTTCATTTTTATAACTATTTCGTCTCTAGCCCTTACCTAGGAACAGTTAATCAGCACACAGGATGAAGTAGCACTGTTACGTTACAAAAAAAAATCTATTATATCCTCCATTAGATGTTAGCACAATAATGGATTTAAATATTTGGTCTGCATAAATTCTCAGGTAAATAATTATCTTAATCTCATAGCCTCATACAGGATGAAAATTTTAGGAGATATACATCTTTGACAATATTTGAAGGTATACAATTGAACAGAAAAGGCATTAATAATCAATCAAATTGAATCAAAGTCCCCTTAGCAATCCATAGGCCTAATTTCTACACACCCTGAAGAACTAAATTCTTCCGTAACGGGAATAAAGTGTGTTCAATAAAATGTTTAAACATCTTGTTGTAATACAGTACTGCAATCATCATTGATATTTGTTAATGATATACATCATGTTTATCTGCAACTGAGTAATGTTCAAAGAAATCGCAAAACAGTACACCATCTTTATTTAATCAACAGGGACTTGCTGTCTGCTAACATGCATTTCCTAAGGTTTCAAACGTTTGAAAATTAAAAAAAAAGTGTGTTACATTATTGGCCTCTTTGCCTCAGAGAAACTATGGCATGCATGCAGTCTCACTGGGCTTTCCAGATGGAGGGTTTAACCTGGTTACTTCAATGATAAGGTAACACAAGACCCCACTGGAATTCTCATGACCAATGAATTTTTCATATCATTGGACAGTTATTGTGCCTCTTATGCTATGTAAATGGCCCGAGATGGTGATTTAAGAAATACTTAAATTCTAAATTGAACTCAACTGATAACTACCACACTGCACCACAGCAAAATTTATTGCCATAGAGATATCAAACCTTTCTGATATGTTCTTAACACCAGAGCTTGGCACTTACTTTAACGTTATGTGCTGAACTGTTGAACCTTGTTGATATGAAGATGGTTGGTGCAGATATTTACCAAAATTTCATTGTTTGCAATATAAAATTGCTCTATCTGAATCTCAACAACATTCCAAGTAAGACTGGACTTTTCATTCCATTTTTTAACATTGAAACAGGAAAACCTGGGCTCAAAACATAACAAAGGCTAAAAATTATCCACATGAGAAGAAATTATAAAACATGTTTATTTTACATGGACTGTACAAACAGTTATTCCATAAAATAACTATTCAAGGCACTCAATGGCCCAGGTGGTGGGCTTGTGTTCAGCACTTGAGGAATATTTAGACCAGTTGCATCCAACCAGAGCAGACACTAAACTATGCTGGCTGGGCATCATCCATTGGAATTACTTCTGTTGTTAACACCCCAAAAGGATCGACAAATCTAATTAATTCAGACTGAAAGGTGCAAAATCTTTCCAAACGGAGGCAGATAAACTAAGCAGCATTATCATGTGCGTTTCTGATTAATTTAGGTATAATATGTACTGAACAGTATCCAACAGCACTGTCTGCTAGGCAGAGAGACAAAGCATCTCTCGGTTTATCATAGACACTATAGAGGGATCATGACTGACTTGTCTAATAAGAATTTGAAGATCCATAATATATATATACACCTGGAGAAAAAACAAGGTCCAGTACACTTGAGAAGGGGACACTATGGCTAAAAGATTCTTTGAATTCTTGCCTCTGCAGTGAAATTTATCAAAACAATGAATATTAAAAGACAAGCATTATTCAAAGAAGATACATCTGAGTGCAAGGGATGCTCAAACAAAAGAACTGGGATGGCCGAAATTTATTTACACTTATGACACTATCTGGTCAATAAAATTCACATGCATATGGTCCCCATGCTTCAGTTGAAATTTTCCTTGAAAGGTGAATGCACAATTAATTCTAACACGTAATATCAATATAAACCTTGCAGTGCAGTAACGAGTTACTTTGTACCAAGAAATCTTGCAAAATGGTGAAATGTGAGAACCCGCGTGGCCGTGGGCAAGCCTATTTTACCGGAAAAAATTGCTTCAGACGGAGGAAAATTTACTATGAAAAACCCTGGTCATAAATCTATATCATATAGACACTACTTATGGTAACAGAGACCATAAGCGTGCACGATTTATCATAAGCGGGTGGTTTGAAATAACTGGCGTGATTCGATCGCTTGTGAAGACGCCATGTTGCGAGTTCATGGAGGGGCGGTGGACGCTTCACTTCAGCAAGTCGCGTAACTGGGTCAACTCGTGTTGTCCGTTCTTTCACCGTTTTTCACAACAAAAATAAGTTGTAGTTCTTTAAACATTTATTTAAACTTAAAACAAATAGGACATATTACTTCATGCCGTTTCCTGAAGAGCGTATTCTGCATTCAATATATGTTCTCAATTTTGTCCTACTGCATCGGCGCAGCCATTTTGAAATCAATTCGCACGATCATAAATGATACAACGGATAAAAAATACCACAAAATATCGCCCTTTCACCAAGCAACAAGTCGTCAGTACACATTCAGGCTCGCTGTCAAAAATGAAGCAATTAAACCCTTGTCACTTCACGTATTTTTACAAAATCTACGCAAAGTACCCTCTCACCTGTGCAGTCCCTGCCTCGTGTGGCAAGTGCATACGTGCAACGCTTACTTCGTGAACTTCCGCTGAGGCGCCGGAATACATCGGAAATTTGGACTCAAAGGAAATCAAGTTACGCATTTCAGAGTAAATCCATTAATCATTAAATTAAATGTTATACAGTAAAATATATTTATAATGAACAGTTAATGAAAATGGAAAATCTCGGCGCAGAATTAATTTTTACTGGTTCTCATTTCATTTATTTCTGCAAGCAAAATATGAAGGTTGAGAACCAGACTAGTGTATTTCATTTTAGATTGGTGCCATTCTTTAGAATTTCAACAAGACACGTGGGCCATAAAGGATACAGTGCCAATCTGTTTTCAATCCACCGTGTGGAAATCAGCCAGACGTGTACATAAACACAGGGGAATTCGGAAAATCATGGAAAACCACCGAATATCAACCAAAAAACACTGAAAATCAACTCAGCTCTTTAATTGGCATTCCTGAAATTTTTAATTGTTTCAGCAGGTAAATAACAGAAAATGATAAGATATATATATATATATATATATATATATATATATATATATATATATATATATATATATATATATATATATATATATATATATATACCGATTTGGCCAACAGGTGCCGATACCTTTCCCTCAACCAAAGCCCAATAGTAACGGGGCACGTACTGAATAGCGTCGGGTTCTCCCGTCAATATAAAAATAATACTATTGAATTATAATTTTTTATAATGCATAAAATGTATTCCTATCTTTTAAAATATTTTATAATTAGTCATAAATATGTCATATATTCAAATTATGAAAGGAATATATATGTGATTTATTTCATTTTTAGCGAACCGGTGAGCTTATGCGATGCTCTGACGTCGTCCGTCGTCTATACGTTAACCCATACTGTCTTAAAAACGGCAGGAGCTAGCATCGCCAAACTTCATGCAAAAAATTAGTCATCTAAAACACTCTATCGGATTTGCTCATTTTTGGCTAACTGCATTTTCTTATATTTTAAAGTGGAAAAGCTAAAAAAATCTTCCTCTCCGAAACTGTTCAGCCAAATTGTCAAATATTTCACAAAAAAACATTCCTGGAAGAATCTCTCTCAAGTTTGTTCGAATAGTTTAAATTCGGTGATTTTTGGCCGAGTTACAGGAAGTTGAACTTAGTCATCTGTCCAAAAAAGCATACTAAACTTACAGTCTCAGAAACGGCGCTTGAGCTATCATTACCAAATTTTATGCCAATGTTGGTCTTTTGAGTCATATCTGAAATTTATGTATTGGTGGCGCAACCTGCATCAACTTTTTTTGTACGGGGGTCATCGGTTATCATTAACACATAAATTCTCAGGAACAGTAAGAGCTAGCATCCAAAAATTTAATGCAGAATCAGTCACATGTCAATTGTTATGGAATTGAGCTTTCTGTGGTGCCATCTGCATCAACTTAAACTTTACGGGGAAAAGCTATAATACCTTTGAAAATCTTCTTCTCCGAATTTGTTCAACCCAATTGTTCAATATTTCACAGAAATGATTCCAGGGATAAGCGCTCTCAAGTTTGTTTGATTGGTCCCAGTTTGGCTAATTTTGGCCGAGTTACAGGAATTCGATATTAGTCATTTGGCCAAAATAACATAAGAATCTCAGAAACGACAGGAGTTAGCATCACTTAGTTTTGTGCGAATGTTTCAACATAGCCATTAGTAAGTCTTTATCAAATGTTGGGGTTGCAATAGTCTTCTTCTACAAAAATGTTGTTTCAATTATAACTTCTGTAACATTGCACGAAAATGATTCTTAGGTGGCCTTTGTTCAAGTTTACTTGAATGTTTTTTGGCAGAAGTATTGGACCTTTATCAAGGAAAGCACTGCATCTGTTATTATTCTAAACATTTTTATTCAAAAGTCAGCTTGAAAAAAAAAATTTTAGCCAAAGTCTTTCAGTATGTGTAAACAGATTTACCAACAGGCCAAGACTGTGTATGTATCTATAAATAGCTTGGCAGACTGCCAACTGTTTCAGATTTGGCAACAGGCCAAAGGTCAGTCTTGGTCTATTTATAGACTGCCAGCTGTATCAGATTATGCAACAGGTCAAGTGTTCCTTCAGTGCAGCCAGATATAGGCCAAGAGTTCACTCAGTGCAGCCAGGTACAGGTCAAGAGTTTAAAGAGTGCACACTTATTTTGCCACCTCATGGTTGCCATGCCCCTCAAGGCTGCATGTAGACACCTCATGAATGCCTGTAGCTCTGGAAACTGTCAGGGCTCTAAAGTTCAGTTTAGTTTCTCCTTGCTGGGCTCAAGGTATTTTTCTGAAATTTGGCATGTTCATCCATCTTGGAAAGTTTTCTCATAAACCAGACAGGTGGCGCTATCTGCAATCGTTTTCGCGTGGCGTCCATCCGTACATGTGCTTTGGTTAAAATTGCTCATATCTCAGGAGTGGGTCAAGGTATTGGTTTGAAATTTGGCATGTTCATCCATATTGGAAAGTTAATTTTCTCGTAAACCAGACAGGTGGCACCACTCTCCTTTCCGTTTTCGTAGAATAAATTAACGCCCATTTCTCAGGAGTGATTTGCATTATTGGCCAGAAATTGTGCATAACCATGGATCTTTGGCTCTTCCATCTTGTACTCAAGACTGGTGGCACCATCTGCAATCGTTTTCACGTGGCGTCCATCCATACATGTGCTTTGGGTGAAAATTGCTTCTATCTCAGGAGTGGGTCAAGGTATTGGTCTGAAATTTGGCACGTCAGTTCATCTTAGAGAGTTTTCTTGTAGACCAGACAGGTGACGGCAGGTGTTTTCGTAGAATAAATTAATGCCCTTTTCTCAGAGTTTTAGTTGACTTTTTTTCAGCTGTTGTGTGACATACCATTCAATCCATCCGTCACTTCACCGTACCACTCTGACTTCAGCGGAGACACGATGTCGCTTGTCGACTACCGGTTTCCTAGTTGTTTCATGCATCTGTGAACATAGCCTAACAGTGGCTTGAAGTATCTGCCTGAAATTTTTCATGTCCATACAACTTTGACGGTTTGTGTAATTAGTGCATGCACTCGGGTTCAAACTGTTCAGTGCTTGAATTGTACATATACATGTCACACATGTACTTGAAAAGTAACGGTCCAGCATGGAAGCATTATACCTGATGTATATCCCATTGCACATGTTCGCATTAGGCTTGTAGCCCTTGTTTTATTTATTATTGTAAATAATACATTTTTACCCTGTTAAATTAATCTTATCATTTTATACTAGTTATAATTTACAGAAAACTGACCTGATTTCAGTCATATAATTACACACTGAGCAATACAACAAATTGTTATATACAAAAGCAGACCTCTCTATAAAGATATCAGTTTAAATATCAGGCATACAAGCATACATTTCAAACCGTTCTCACTAAAATAAATACGCTCCCGAGGCAGCGGAAATCTTGCGCTTCCAAAGAAACAACTGATTTTCACGCTGCCTGCTTTGACCGTTTATGATACATTTTGACACCAATTGAAAAAAAAAAAACGTGCGTAAGTATCAAGCAGCAAACCAGATGCCAATATCAAACACTCGACAGGCATCCAGGCTCCGCCCATAGCTGCGCTTCATGCGCCGCTTGATGACAGTTTATGGTCGAATTTTAATTGCTCCCTCGGCATTCTCGCATCATCGACCGATTCGATTATTACATTATGACTGTCTTAGTGTAACCATGTATCTGTTGTCTGCAGAACTGAAACCAGCCAGCGAGGTGTGCACGCAGCCTTTGTGGTTACGTTTCGTTTGAATTACAGCTCACCGGCCGGGCATCCTATGTACCCAAGGCCCTAAGCAAACCACGTCTGGGGACATTCTCTCTGAGCCTGTGGCCTGTTCATACGGTTACCGGGGCGATGAGCTGTCACTCAAAACGAAATGAACAGCATTGGCTCCTCATAGTATTCCTCGCTTGGCTGTGTCTTCCAGCACAAGGTCTCATCTAATTGGACAAAAATACAGTGCTCCCCTCTGGTGTAGCAATTCAGGATACGCCGTCATAACAAACAGCGCTTACGATATAGGTATAGTAGGCCTTATAGGTAAAGCGCTGTGTAAAGAGCGTAGAACATAAATTGCATTATATTTAATTCCATTACCTCTAAAAATTTGTGACGAGTGCGACAGCATGAAAACACATGTTATTTTGTAACTGAACATTTTCTTTATATATATATATATATATATATATATATATATATATATATATATATATATATATATATATAATTGATGCAGACTCTTAAGTCTGATAGTTCGTTAAGTCATGAACTCTCGCCCGTACAGTCGCCCAAAATTGATATAAAACTACGGCGAAGAACCTATAATACCGTCAGAATTATATATATATATATATATATATATATATATATATATATATATATATATATATATATATCAGAACCTCGTATATAATAAGATAGATGGACTCATCCGCATTATTTAAAATGTTCTTTTTAACAACGGTCTTTTGGTATCAAACTTAAGTGGTATTTTTAATTAATAAAAGATAAAATATTATTTTCTAGATTATTTCTTTGCATATTTACTTATAAGTATAAATATATTCAATACATACCGACTTTGTCAACTCACACCTGTTTTGAATCTTGATTTGACTGGATTTTATAAAAGCGATATCACATGAATCAGAATATCTGGTTATTCAAGCGGTGATCTATACTTGCTATATACAATATCAATGCATAAATAACAATATAAATTTTAATGACGTTGAGTTTTAATGTTAGATCTAAAGATTTTATTGCTTTGTCCTCTGAGCAATTACTGCTTTTCTGCTCAGACGTCGAGCCCTGCCTTTATCATTATATATAACACAGAGGCTGAAATCATATTAAAACACCACAACTGTTAAATTAAAGGTGACAGAATATGTGTCTTGTGTCGCCCTTCGGACCTGCCACCTTTAATAGATTGGATATCTTGTTCATTTTGCTCTAAATATGAACATTATTTGATCTGAAATTTTTCTCTGAATTTAATATTTGAAAATATATTTAACACAGGTTTGACTGTCACAGAGACCATATACCACACAAGTTAGCCTTAGGCAATGACATTTTCGTTTAGGTTCGCAGCTTCTGGGCCGTCATCTATAAATAAAGCCTGGGGGAGTTAGTCTGGGGATATCAAGTGGAACCTGAAAAACCTAACGGGACCTCGTGGCTTAGCGAATTGGTGATTTTGGTAATTCTGTAGTGTGATGAACTCAGCAACTTAGTATTCAACAGAAGGCTCCGGGATTAGTACTTTGTACCGTGTGAGTTACGGCGAATACAAACACACTTCCACAGAACGGATTTTCCTCATTGCTATCACGGTGGATTTTATGTATGTGTGAGTGTATCCCCAACCGCACATCATAATTTTATATGGCCATCATAAATGAATATAAAGAAAATTACATAAGAATACAACGCGTAGAAATATATTTTTCTCTCTGATAAAATTGATAACTGTGGTAAACCAACCCTCCCCCCCCCCCCCCCCCCCGGATCAGCCACTGAAATGTTCATATTGAATTTGGTATTTTTGTTATACATTTTCATATAGGATAAATAAAGCTCTGAACTTATTCATCTAAATTGGCATCTGAGTATAGTGTCTATCTGGTATGATATAAAACAATAATATATACATTGTAATACCATGATACTAAGTAAAATAAAACCAAGTTGCTAAATCTGTATTTTGCAATTTTGAATTCAAGTAAAAAAAGTGTGAGCCGGTGTTGACAGGGGAGACCTCTGTTGGGCACAAACTCAATAATTTTTCAGACTAGGTTTGAGCTACTTATTAAAGCCACAATGTTCACAACTAGAAAGTAATCTTATCTCACATACTAGTATATACCTCCGCCAGGGTCCTGATCAAACTTTAACGTGTGCTGTCACTTTTCATCAGCTCCATGGCGGCAATTCATGTGAGCCCTGCTAGCTGGAGCAAAGGCACCCTCTAATTACAAGTGGATGTCCCTTAAATTGTCCCTTAAATAAACAATTGCCACAATGATACAGATTTCTTCAATTATATATTACGGTGTGCAGGTAACCTTCAAACCCATCACAACTTTTCCCGTAAAATTGCTAACAGACATAGCGACTAGCCAAATAGCCGACCAACCAAATAATTGATGACGATAAAAACCAATTACCTTTGCTAGAGATTCACATATTGTTCCCCGATTGATTAAAAGTTTGGCATGGTTGATGCCATGCATATATGCCTTGACAAGACCCCCCCCCCCCCCCACCCCCCTTTAAATGAACAAGGCCTACAGGGCTAATGCGGTCTTGTGCAAGGGGATATACATCAGGTATAATGCTTTCATGCTGGACCGTTACTTTTCAAGTACATGTGTGACATGTATATGTACAAGTCAAGCAATGAACAGTTTGAACCCGAGTGCATGCACTAATTACACAAACGTCACTGCTTGCGCCACAAGAACCTAAATTTCAATATGAGTCGTGTGACCAACATTTTCACAAAACTTGGTGATGCTAGCTTCTGCCATTTCTGAGTTTTTATGTTGGTATGCTTAGGCCTACTTCAGAAGCGGATCCAGGGGGGGGGGGGGGTCCAGGGGGTCCGGACCCCCTCTTTTTCACCCGAAGCAACCTTTTTTAAGGCGTTTTAGACGTAATTTTGCGGCCTGGACCCCCCCTTTTCCAGACGTGATGACCTTTTTTTTTAGAATTTTCATTAGTCCTCCTGGGTTAATTGGACCCCCCCCCCTTTTCCTAAATCCTGGATCCGCCCCTGTTACTTGGCGAAATGCCTAAGTTCAAATTCCTGTAACTCGGCCAAATTTATCGAACCCCAACCATTTGCACAAACTTAAGTGAGCTCATCTCTGGGATCATTTCTGTGAAATATTGAACAATTTAACTGAATGATTAGGGGAAGAAGATTTTCAAAGGGGTTCTAGCTTTTTCCCCGTAAAATGTAATTCGATGCAGGTGGCACCACAAAAAGTTCAATCCACAACATTTGACGTATGACTGATTCTTGCATAGCCCTGCCAGGGCTTCAGTATTTTTATTTGCCGCTAAAATGAGTAATCTAAAACTTAATTCCATATTCCTATAGACGTAACTCAGTGCCAGCTCCTATCACTTAAAAGTCGGTCAGAGGTCCGTGACGTAGTTGCATAATTTGCCGTGAGACGGGAGTTTCTGTTCCAAGCTTCGCGACACAGCATGCCCTATTTAGTTCGATGGCTCTGTCAGCGGTAGAAATTAAGTCTTTCCCATTGCATCCACTGGGCCATTCTTGCATCTCCTGTTGTTCCTGAGAAATTATGGGTGAATATACTAAAAAACCAATGACCCCCGTACGAAAAAAGGTTGGTGCAGGTGGCGCCACCAACATTTGCATAAAATATTGTGATGAAAGCTTCAGCCGTTTCTGAGTTTGTAATTTTATATGCTTTTTTTGGCGAAATGACCTAAGCCCAACTCGGCAACAAATCACTGAACTGGAACCATTCGAACAAACTTGAGAGAGATTGTTTCTGGAATTATTTCTTTGAAATATTGACAATTTGGCTGGACAGCTTCGGAGAAGATTTTAATTTTTTAGCTCTTTCCCTATAAAATCGAAGTCAATGCACATAGCAAAAAATAAGATCAATCCGATTAACTTTGAAATCTGACTGATTTTCCATTTAATTTGGCGCCGCTAGCTCCTGTTGTTTTTGAGAAAGCATAAGTAAACGTATGGACGACGTTTTTATTTAAAATTTAAAAATAAAATAAATTGATCTTTAGTACTCCAGATGACCTTGCTTATAATCTGGGGAGAGATAGGCAAATCATCTTCAAATAGCCCTCCTATATATCAGTAGCCCTCCTATACAGTGATGGATCGCGTTTCCTAGTACTAGTATATACAACTTATTCAAACCTTCGCCCGCTTTCATGCTCACACCCGCAGGCCACAACAATAAAACACTAAAAGGCCATGCATCACACAACATTTACAATAACAAACAGACCGGGGATCAAAGCACCTGCAGATGACTATATTACGACGTGAGTGTGTGCTGTGGCCGACTTGACTCCTCCAACGACTCTTCGAAATCTCTGCATGCAGGGGCGTAGCCAGAGGAGGGCCGCAGGGGGCCATGGCCCCCCCCCCCCTCCCAGGGTTGCATCCATGCAGTACTCGCCGTCCTTTCGGAATTTCACTTAATCTTATACTGATATATATATATATATATATATATATATATATATATATATATATATATATATATATGCATTAATTTGCCTTTGCTATCAGAAGGGGATCCAAAGAGGGCGCCTTCGGCGCGTGGCCCCCTGTTGAGCTGCAATATCTCTCATTTTATCCATTTCCGATTTTCGTGGTTAATTTTCGTTGTTCATATTTCTTTTTATTAATTAGCAATTTGATTTTATTTAAGTTATCTGCAGTTTATTACTCTACAAATTCATTAGTTGAGATGAAGATATTTATGAACAGCTGCAGAACAACTGCAGAGCACCAGGCCCTTGTTTGGGTTGACCGTGGACAATCTCATGGCTCGATCTTCGTGATCTGTGCTCTTAGGAGTCCTGTGTGCTGTCGAGACCACGGTTCCCGGTAAAATTTAGTTTAACAAAGTTTAACATAAGACATCAACAGTTATTTCACTCCCAGATTACATTTAAAAGATAATATTTTGCAAGTTATAAACGTAAATGCGCCTTTGCGCCATTGACTTTAACATGTTGAAAACGATTGAACTTATATATCTTAATTTTGAAGAAATATAAATATTAAACATTGAAGCTCTCTACAGTTTGACCACTTACGCAAAGACATGAGGGAATAGTTTTTACGGGAACAGTATGTCCTCTTCACACATTGCATATTCAAAATATTTCCCAATATGGGGGGATACCCCCTCCCATACCCTCCCATACCCATGTACCTAAAACAAACCTTAATAAACTATGGTTCATACTTGAGAGAAAAGAAAATATATATTTTCATACACTAAAATATATAACGTATAGTAATAATAAAATTAAAAATAATAAATATATATACATATACACGTATATATAACAGTTTTCATAGTACCTATACGTGCATATTAGTGCTCCCCCCCCCCCCCCCCCCCCCCGTTTTCGAAAATCTGGATCCGCCACTGATCATGGCCCCCTCCCTTCCCTCAATCCTGGCTACGCCCCTGGCATGGGACACGCTGGTGGCTGGAACCGAAACTCTTCTCTGCTTGTCTTGGTGGCATCTTCATAAAAAATGGCTCAGTCAAAATTTACGCCGAGGGAGCGCCTGGGGAACGGGCCAAAGACCCTTCTAACTGGAGTGCTGGGAGGGCTCGAAACATCTCAAGTTAGTAGAGATGTTAGCTACAATAAAAATTAATGGGTAAGGAACTCATTTTTTATAATTGAAAACTGACTTGACTCTCATGGGAGCGACATCTGGTAGACAGGAACATAAGTAATTGAAACACGTATTTTATTTGGGCGAGTTTCAGCAGCGCGGTATATGGACTATATATATATATATATATATATATCCAAATTATGTAAAAGGGAAATCAAGCATTTGATTTATTTAAAGTTGTTACTTTTTTTTAAGGAATGTGTATTTCGGAATATATAATAATTTATAATAAATTGAATGTAAGACCTTATGTATTTCAGGGCAGCCTCGGCACCATACTGCTTGTTTCAGGCTGGCACGTGCTGCTCCATTGCTTTGTTGATCCCCTCCCCCTCCCCTGAAAGATGCTGGAAATATTATGGCAGAAATATTATTTTAATTTTATTTTAAAATAAAAGGCGTTCTAAAATTCATTTAAACTTCATATGTTTTTAATTTTTATTAACAGAATAAATTAGTGGGGCAATTTATTTTGGAAAATGTGGATACAGGTTTAAGGTCAAAACTTACTGTGACGAAATATCAGCTCTTAAGAGATTAACATTCCCGCATGGCAAATTTGTTGAATTGGTCAGGATATCTGTCTTGATGGATAGGGGAACTTAATTATTAAGAATGTCAGAATACGTATACAGCTCAAGGGAAGTTTCGCGAGAAGTGGATTTGAATTGATAACATTAAGTAACTATAAAAATTCCAAGCATCAAAGAGACGCATATAGTGCCCGACGACATCTTGCCTCCCCCCCCCCCTATTTTTGAGAATAATATTAGCGGAAACTCGATCACACGTTTTGGAATCAGCAAGAATATGAAGTTCAAGGTCAAGGTCATCAAATATAGGTGTGTCAGACTTTAGGGACAAGTATGAAGTACTTCAATAGTTATGGAGTTTAGAACAAGCACAGATGCTTGTAGGAATCCCTATTTATAATTAAGTCTTTATATCTCCAATGTTCCTAGAGATTACAAATGACAACATTACCGTAACCGTTTTATTATCGGGTCGTTTGACCTGATTACATCGCACTATCTCTAAGAACATTGGAGATAAGAAGACATAATTATAAATAGGGATTCCAGCGCCTGTGGAACAAGTGACCCAGCGGTCACAGCGCTCAGCTGAATATTTTAAAAATTTTGCAAAAAGAGCATTTTTTTAACAAATGCAAAATTTACTTATTTCTATTGTTATATATATATATATATATATATATATATATATATATATATATATATATATATATATATATATATATATATATATATATAATTATGGAAAGCTAAGAGGAAATGGCCGTGCCATCTGGTGATAAACAAATACTAAATATATGTTTGACAAACTAATACTGTGCACTTACATGGACAATTTCAAAGATACAGGTGTGATCAAAGATTTCTAGAAGTATCATTTTTCCAGCATGATGTGACAGAAATATGTGCATAATTGACCACTGGGAATGTATGAATCCCTTTCAATTATGTAATAAGGAAGAAATTGGAAGTTAAAATATAGTTGAAGTATAATAATACACATTTAATTTATTAACTGAAATTAGTGCTGTAAACAATTAAAAAAATTCCATTTTAAAATGAGTAGAAACTAAATCTGATAAGTATATATTGCACAGTGTAATACATGAAAATTATGACCTGAAACCATTTACATGTAATAATGCAATCAGAAAACGAGTGACCAATGGGTCATGACGCTCAGCTGACAAGCATGAGATAATGGCCTAATATTTTACAACTGTTTTCTAATTAAGAAGAAAATTATTGCAAATGTTATTAAAATTTTTGTGATGGGCATGAAGATTTGTACGCATAATGCTCATAATTGAAGGTTTCAGGGCAAAATTTGAAAAACGAGGCATGACTGAACATTTGCTACTGTTTCAAACAGTGACATTGATGTTTGCAGCTTGCAGAATATAAATCACCATGACCTTATTTAAGGCTTGCAAGGATCTTTTTCAGCTGAGCTAAAAAGTACATTCTAGGTCGAGAGGTTACGATTAGTGCCCAAATTTTCAATTATTCTGGGAGTTTTTATAAGCCCCATAGCCCGGATAATAAGGGTAACAAAGACCTAAATTCAGGTTTCCAAGGAGACCTTTTACGGACCTCCCAGGATGTAAAGTTAGAAGATTCAAGAGGTTACGATTTGTGCCCTGTTAAAGGTCTCAAAATAGATAAAAAAAATGGTGATCAATGCATTAGTTGTTCAGATATTGGAGATTTCGTATCAAAACTTTTAATGCTTCTGGGGTACTTCTGAGCCCTATATAGCTCGGAGGATATGGGTACCAGAAACCTAATCTCAGGATGTCAAGGTAGAATATTTAAGTCCAATGGTTATTATTTGTGCCCTGCTTTGGTATCAATGCATTAGTTACGGTTACGATTTGTGGCCTGACGGAAAGACGATGGAAAATGACCGATCACTATAGCTAAGCATGACTGAAAGCCAGCTGCTACATTAACACAACTTGTCATCTTCTGGATTACTCCTTGAATTACTATTTAAAAAAAAGTTTGGTAATTTTGAGTGGAAACAGTATTAAAATCAAGGAAATACAGTTCAAACAGCTACTATTAATGCTTAACACTTGATGGGTACGGAGGGGGGGGGGGGGGCGGGGGTGATATGAGAATAACTGTACAGCAGGGGATCTCCATCAATGACCCAATACAAATCAGGTACCCCGGGATTGTGACCTCCAGTGACCAGAAATTAGCTGCCTGCAGCTTGACAGTGCAAGTGAATACAATAATGCCTCCCAGTAATTCAATAACTAGCCTAACATTTCAGATTTAAACATATAAAATACTTACATGTTCCTGCTGTGAAAATTAAAACAGCAATACTAATAATTAAAATAAATTACAAAATTCAGATCTTATTTTGGGTAGACAATTAAATCTTGATTTTATAAAGTTATAATCTTGAGAAAAAAAAGTCTATAGCTTCAACAATTATCATGTAAAGTGCATGAGAAAATATCTTTCCTGATTTTTAACAAAGTGCATAATGTTCGGGCCCATAACTTCAAGTAATAACACAATACTGACATAATTTCTGGCATGTACATAAGAAAAACATAAAGAAATATTTATGCCAATTAAGAACAAAACATTCTTGTGGTTTTGATTATAGCAGTCTTGAAGTGAAAAATAGTTTTTTTTTCATAGAAAATTGAGATTTTTGCTTGATTACTCGAAAGGACGAAGTCGCAGTGACCCAGTATTCGGTTTGGTGAAAGAACTTGGAGACAACTATAACTGTATGAATTTTGGATTCGTAGGTCCAACGGTTTCAAAAACGTGCCTTGTTAACGGACGGACGGACAAAGGACCATTACTATAGCTCAGGTGACTTATAGTCAGCTGAGCTAAAACATCCTTTATTTCCTCGGAGTTGCCTTATTGTTCATGGGCAACGTCACCAGTGTTCGGAGAGTGTAGCATTCACAACAGGAAATTATATCATCTAAAAACCAAATAGGGATAATAAACTTCACGTGACCTTGACCTTTGACCATCTGACACCAAATCTGACTGGGTTTTTCCTTGTGTGATGGGTCACAAATGTATATATGCAGTCTGAATCTCAATAAAGGCCGTCATGACTGGAACATGCAGGTTGTTACAGAGAAGAACAGGTTTAGCCAATTTTTTTAAAAATTGCATGCTGACTGTGATTCAAGTGTTAACTGGCATGGCCTTTTTCAGCAGTCGCAAAAAACATGCAGATTTCTCTAAATGGGCCCCATTCCCAAAACTGAGAGAAAAAATAACTATTTTATTCAGGTTTAACCTGAAAATAAAGATTACGGTAACTAGTTTTGAAAGTCCTTAGAGATTTTAAGGCTGCATAAAGGACTACATATCCAGTCTTCGTTTAGAAACGGACCGGATCTTCTGTGGCAGAAGATAGCCATCAAGTAAACCATGGCTGGTGAGATACAATATTAATCCGTTTCGAATCGCCATTCCCGGAGATCATGGTCAAGGTCACCAGTCTTAAATTCATCTCAGAACTTTATTGACAAATGTGTACATCAAGCTTGAGAAAGAATATGCAGTGCATTAAAAGCCTTGAGAAAAAATATGCATTGCTTTAAAAGCTATTGTGTTTTTCAAGAAGCCCTGTATTTCCACATATCTGACCTTCCAGATCCAGTTTTCGAGTTTGTTTGATTTTCTGGTTACAGTGATGTAGTCGAGTCCACATCACCCGAGTCGAGACCAATCGAGTCCGAGTCCTTCAGGTTCGAGTCCAAGTCCACCTTCTTCAAGTCAAGAGGCTTATGGAACATGAGTGTAAGTCAGAGTCCAATACAAATATTCTTTTTAAAAGAAATTTAAAAGGGGTTTTTCAGATGATCATGCAATGCATATTTTAATGATTTAGTTTACAAGTGTTCTTTACTTGAATGTTTAATTACGTTTCGCCACAGATGCAGAACTATAACATAAATGGTATGTGTGTCTTATTTTAAATATTTTTTTTTCACCCATGCGCAAAATCTTTATATGATATGTGTTTGAGACGAGCTCGGCCTGATTTCTCGAGTCCTTACCTCCGAGTCCGAGTACAAGTCCAAGTCCAGGACCTTCGAGTCCAAGTCCGAATCCTTAAAAAAAGTTGACTTGAGTCCTACACTACTGACTGGTTACAACGATGGATGTTTCAGTTTTGAGGGGAATATACACATTTTCAAACAGTCTTGCGAACATGGTGCTTAAAATCATGATTTCCCTGTGTAGCTCGCAGAATATAGCACTCTATGACCTAGTTCCGGGTTTCTACGGGGAATTACCTAGGACCTCCCTGAATGTTGAGTTTGGAGTTCCTAGATCAAACGGTAACGATGTGTGCCTTGCTAACGTTTGGTCGGATGGAAGGACAAAGACTCAACAGATGTATTGGAACGACACGAATGCCCCCGCTGGAAGTTAGTTAGAAAGAATCAAATGGTCAAAAGTGGGTCCACCGGGGCAAAACGCGAACTCGATCTGTAACTGGTAATTATCTGCCCATACACCAAAATTCAGGCTAGTATCTGCAGGCATTGCGACAAAAAGTCCGTACATGTGCATTTGTCATGAAAATTTCTATTTTTCATGGAATTTTCTATGTTCAGGAGCCTTCAAACGGTCAAAAGTAGGTCAACCGGAACAAAATGCGAACTCGATCTGTAGCTGGTCATTATCTGCCAACACACCAAAAATCTGGCTATTATCTGCAGCCATTGCGAAAAAAGTCCGTACATGTGCATTTGTCATTAAAATTTCTATTTATCATGAAATTTTCTATGTTCAGGAGCCGTCAAGAAGTCAAAAGTAGGTCAACGGGGACGAAACGCGGACTCGATCTGTAACTGGTCATTATGTGCCCACACACCACAAATCAGGCCAATATCTGCAGGCATTGCGAAAAAAGTCCATACAACTGTTTGATTTTCGGAATGACAGAATGACTGAATGACGGACATGGGTAAAACTATAGGCCTATGCCCCGGCCACTTTGTGGCGGGGGCGTAAAAAAGGACCTGTCTAAGGTAAAGGTCATGTTAAACAGGGAGTGTGCGTTCTCTTATCCTTAGCTATACACATGTAAAATTTGAAAAAAAATTTTTATAGTTATCTCCGCCGAGTGGATTCTCTGTGGCAGCGGCGCATTCGTACTAATCCTTACAACATCCCCCCCCCCCCCCCCCCTCCCTCGACTTCCTGTCTGAAGATGCTGCAGATTCACATTGTTTGTAATATGTCTGTTTGAACATCTGCCCGATGCCTGTGCATGGAGGTATTTCAATACGTAGACCTGAACGTAATCTTGCAAGAGTTACTTCACAGAACCGACACATTGAGCAGGAGGAAGACCGTCACAGTTAATATCCGTTATGTAAGGTCGTATGGAAGTTATTAATTTGCTAACCGGCTAGTGAGGGATGCCTTACGTGAACGGGCAAAAAAAACACAAAGGACCCATGGGTCACGGGGCTCAGTTGATCGTGATTGGACTATAAATGTATCACCATTGTGACACTATATTGAGTCAACAAACCTTATGAATATAATGGACATTTTGGGCTATCATAAAGGAATATAATGTAATATGTGAGTAAATGATGTATGAAATAACCTGACTGATGGATTAATTTGGAGTGAATATAGTGGTTCATTTTTTTATTTGTAATGGGAGGTGTTGAAAATAGCGATATATTTGAGCAAATATGAATGCAATGACAGTACACTAAGCAGTGGTAGAATGATGATAAGGCTATATGTTGAAGGATGTTTAGTGAATGGAAGTCTGCAAGATTTCAGTTTGACAGATATAATGTTATGATTAACTAAGCTGAAGAGGGGATTTATGAATTGTGACTGTATATGCATCCTTCTGTTACAGTCGATTCTTTAGTATACTCCTTCTATAAGTATAGCCTTGGATTTAAATCGAATACTGAGTTTATTACATCCGTAAAACTGAATGGTTATTTTAACGAACAAAAAGGAGGGGACCAGAAACCTTTTGTACCGCCTCGAAATATTTCTTTCGGAGGCCCTGCTTAGTCTCATTCAAAGCGTAAGCATATTATCTAAAAAAAAATGAATAAAAATTATCCTTTCTGCTCAAACACCATTGAGTTTTAATTAATCTTAATAATTTGATCGAATAGGCACATTACCAATCGTCAGTGACTGTTATTCCTGACGCGAAGTAGGCCTTACTCTATGCATATTGGCAAAAACCAGTTGAAACTGTGGCTTTGTAATCTGGAACAATTTAACATCCGATGGGGGGGGGGCGTAAAAAGATCATAGTGCGTCTGTCGACTGTCTCGGCCGAAGGGGGTGGGGTTCCTCAGACGTTTTGCGGTCGTAAGCCCCCCCCCCCCCCTTTGCTAAAATCCTGCGCACGCCCTTGATAAATGTTGCTGTTGAGTTATCGTGCACAAAAGAAAGTGAGCGATTGGGCTGTGGCGGCCATACTGGAATTCCGACAGGTCTGTAATTCAATAGGTCTGGAGCTTTCGTATAAACAAATCATCCCTGTGAATTCGGGAAAGCTAAAGAAGGGGGCTATGTTGTCGAATTATCGCGCGCGAAAGAAAGTCAGTGATTGGGCTGTGGCGGCCATATTCGAATTCCGACAGGTCTGTAATTCAATAGGTCTGGAGCCCTCGTATTTACAAATCACCCCTGTGAATTCGGGAAAGCTAAAGAAGGGGGCTATGTTGTTGTCGAATTATCGCGCGCGAAAGAAAGTTTCACTGACGGAAGGGCGCACTGAAACGGTGATCACTATAGAGCATCGCTTATCAAGCGGGGCCCTTATAATGAAATGACTCAGAAAAGAAACAAATTTAACCGAAATCTACACTAATGGCAATTCAAGCGCCTGTGGCCGAATGGAAGGTTTTGGATGAAAAGTTGCGCTGAAAATGCGCCATCTTTTTAAATAATGGGGTATTTGGACCTTTGACCTTAAAATCAGAGCTATTCCCCTATTGGAGTGTGTGTTCTCTGTGAAAGATTGGGATGAAAATGCGCCAACAAGCTCTTTCAAGAATGAGGTCCTGAAACATTGGACTTCAAGATCAACAGACCTGTCCTATTGGTGGGTAAGCCATCTGTCCAAGATGAAAGGTTTGGGTTGAATAGTTTGGCTTAAAATGCGTCCACCACATTTTTTAAGGGAGTGGGTACTGTGACCTCGTCTCTTCCCCTGTTGGTTGGTAATATATCTGTGAAAGATGGAAGGTCGAGATGATATTTTTTGGCTAAAACTGTGTCAAGTTTAACAAGAAGGGGGTCCTTTGAACTTGGTTTTTGGACCTCAAAATCAACCGACTTGGTGGGCGAGCTATACATGTATGTGAAAGATGGGAAGGCTTGGGATGAAACGTTTGGCTTAAAATTCACCCAAAAGCTTTTTCAAGAAGTGGGTCATATGACCTTGACCTTATTAATTAAAAATCGGCAAGGTTTTTTCTGTTGTTAGGTTATAGATCTGTGTAAGATACATTTCAGGATGAAAAACTTTCATAGAAATTAGTCAAAAGACTTATACGGATAGATCCTATGACCTCATAATCAATGGGGTTCTCCCCCTAGAAGGAAGAAAGCTATATATATGTGAAAGATCGTCGGTTTTACGATGATAAATTTGGGTTAAAAATGCGTCAAAAAGCTTTCCAAGAAAAGCGGAGGGGTCTTGTGACCTTGACTTAAAAAATATTATTGTTTCATCCTATGATGTACATCCATGCATGTGCACAATGTTAGATTTATATCAGAGATATATATTGAATTTTTAAGTATTTAACATTACTTATTAATAATAGTATTTAACTGGTCAAATCTATCTCATGTTGCAGCGATAGGGTAATCGAACGGTTAAAAAACGGCAGACTATAGGTGGCGCCACCAGTCTTCCGTACATGACGAGACCGATCAAAGATCTAGCAACTTCAGAACTATGCATGCAGCCATTCTTAATATATTTCGAGCCTTGTGCTATTAAGAAATGGGACCTTACAGAGGTCAAGGTTACTTATAATAGTGGCCATGATCCCAGACTTCTCGATCGGGGGATTTAACAACATGCCGAGTTTGGTCAAACCATCAATGCCCAATTTGAATTAACAAGTATCCAGCCAAGCCTTCCCATCTGCCACTGATATGCCAAACAACCCTGGCTTGAAGGGGCTACATGTATGGTTGTAGGTTAACCAGACTGGTGCTGCTGCTGCAGATACACCATTCCAGTTTACTACTATCTCCATGTGGAAAGTGTACAATACTATGGTGCTTGGTTGTGCAAAAGGTGGTTCCCGATATTACCAAGTTTCTCTTAAAATGGATTAAACAAAACCATGTGGACCATGCATACCAGCACATCTCAATTAACAAAAGTAAATTTCACAAAACGTTACAAATGCAAATATTTATTGATAGCAAAGACATGACAATATAAAGCTGATACTAATGTTCTGTGTGATGATTACTAAATATGTTTTGAAATAAACATTTAAATGAAACATCTATAATCCATAGTTGGTGAAGAATGCCACCAGAGTTGTTCAGGTGACAAGATGACATTAGGAATGATAATTTCAGGAGTTCTCTCACGGTTTGTGCATTAGTATATTTGAAGCTGTTGCAGCTGTTTGGTTACAACTGTTGTTGGGGTGGTGAGAATAAATACACGTTTCATGCACACAAGCAGCACAAATGACAATTCTACTGTTCATCTGGTCCTACACAGCTTGGAGTTCCTCATGGCAAGCACTGAACTTTTCCAGGGGAGGTCATTCTTGCTGCTGCTAAAACTCTCTAACCCTATGAGATAACTCTGGGACAAACACTGGGTCTGCTACTTTACACGTCCAAATCTTATATAATGAGCAACAATAATGAAGTGGTCACTGTTACTGTGCTAGGTATAATGGTTGGACTTGTGCCCCAAAAATCTCTTTTCCCCGCCTGCTTCAAACTGCAATGACATATATCATTCTAGTTTATTAGTCATCATGCTCCTTGTCCTGGCCGTTCTCTTTAGCTGGGGACTTATCCTTGTCGTCATCTCTCCCTCTTGAACTTGATCTTGACCTGGATCGAGATCTTGACCTTGATCGACTCCTGTCTTTGCCCTTGCTGTGGCTCCTTGACCTTGACCTGGAGTGCGACCTTGACCTGCTTCGACTACGGCTTCCACTCCTGCTTCTTGAACGCCTGCCTCTGCTCCTTGATCTGGATCTTGACCTTGAGCGACTGTAACAATATAGCAGTCAATGATATTACAAAGGCCACTTTCATCAAAATCAAAAATAACCACGAGTTCAATTAAAACAAACATTTCAGACTCAATTCATGAGAAAATGATCAGCCTTTAGTTCTCAGACTTTAAAATGGTATGCCACTGGCCAGATCTTCCTTGGAAGAGGGGTCTGCCTGGAATAACAAATGCTTCACCAATATCAATGAAAAAGAAATATCTTCTGCTTATCTTTCAGTTGTCACATGAATTCTGCTTGCATCTTCTGAATTATCCCATAAAACTTTGGGATTTTTGGTGCACACATCAATTAAATAATTTGAACTGCATAGAATGTACACAAAAAATATGGTGAAAACTTTTGAATAAAATATTTATCAAATGTGTCACCATCCACCAAGTTTTGCTCCCTACAGTTTGTGTATTGCAAGCACTGACCAATAACTGCCTAATAGCAGAAAATATTACAAAAATACCATATGGGAGAATTTGGTAAAATCAAAACACACCTTCTCCTGCTGCGGCGTGGTCGGTCTTCGATGAGACGGATTCTGCGGCCATTTATCTCAGTGTCATCCAGCTTGTCAATGGCGTTCTTCATGTCAGAGTACGATGCAAACTCCACAACTCTGTAAAACAAAGAATCAAATCTGTCAAGTGCCTGTCCAAAGCAGCATGCAAGTACACAGCTCAAAACAGAATCACTTTTATAACAGGAGTTGCTTGAACCTCCAGGAAATCAAAATAATATTATAAATCAACAAGCAATCCTATCATAGCCAATGTTATTGGGAATCAAAATAATATTTTATATCAACAAGCAATCATTTCATAGCCTACTAAACATTGATCCAACTAGTCCTCAAACTATTGTTTATTCCTAAATTTAACACCAGCTGATTGTGTATTATGTTATGATCTTTAACAGACAAACTGTCCTATTCTTTTAAGTCATTTTAATGCTCACCCATCCCTTATTTTAAGATATGATTAATAGAAGACCTGCCCTTACCCTTCATTCCTGTGCTCTTTATGTGCATCAGCATAGGTCACCTCTCCTGCTTGTCTCATGTAGTCTTTGAGATCCTTGAAATTGAACAAAACACAAGATTAGAATCCAAACTACAATATTCAAGTCTTCTCACTGGCTGAAAATCATGTAGAAGTTGAATCTGGAAAACAGGGTTAGTGGTTTCATTTTTGTACTTTTTTTACCATGGAAAATGCCCTAATATACTTCAAACTGATCTTAATGGGGTGCTTGAAATATGTAATTGAGAGCAATGGCCATAGCACTGCCTTTTTTTAACTGCTACTTACCCTACCAGCAACATTCTAATATTTGAGAGGGCAAATGTATACCTTTTTTTTAATTCCTTTTAATGTATCATACCAAGGAGAGTTAAATTAAACAAGGATTCCAAACCAGTAAATGGCAGAAATATAGTGTTGGTACCACAAAATGCAGCATAGATTACCTCCTGTATTGGTTTTCAGGGGACCCTATGGCTGCCTTAGTGCCCATCTGAACCTCATTGTATGGCCTTCATTGACCCTAGTGTGCCCACAATGGTTTTCGTCCAAGCCAGCCTGTCTGGGGGGTCGTGGATAAAGCCCTGATCTGGAAAGGCCACTGGCCACACATGGCTGCTGACTGTGTACGTCTACCATTGCAATCACACTGACCACTCATTTGTTATGGGATGGACATCTGATCTGGGATGGCCTGAAATGCCTTTGGTTGGCAGCCACAATCAGAGGGTTGACCATGGGATGCATCTAATTGTCAGCCTCTGCCTACCCTGGTGTGTGAGAGATTAACACTGGCCAACTGGGGGATGACAGCTGACCTTTTAGCCACTTGGGTGGATTTCTAACCCTGCTAGTGTTTGACACGCATGAATGATCATCGGGTTGCCCTCGGCACCTCAGCAGGGGGAAGCTTCTCAGGAGAAAGCAATGCATATATGCAAATGAATTGAAGATGAAGCCTGAAATTTCCCATTTTAACTCCCCAGAAAATGGCACACTTCCCTGGAATCCACCAAAGGACTGTTGAACTAGTAATAACAATACTGAACATTGATCAAACAAGTCCTCAAAACCCGGACCAATGAAGCTAGTTCATTATTAGAATTCAGTTCAATATGAGAATTTAAGTCAAATTAATTTAAAAGAACTATTTCCCAATTTTGTGCTTAACCAATCCAAAATTCTGAATAGAAGAAATGAAAGTCATGTTAAAATAAATTTACAATTTTAACCCTCAGATTCCAAAATTTCCCTCTTTTGAATTAACAATTTTTACAATACACAATGAATTTTCCAATCACTTGAATTTAGATTCTGGTCCATAGTTAAGCAATTGCCTTTTCACCCATCCCTTCCCTCCTGACTGGTCTTAAATGCGTATCCCCAATTCAAAAAGTAATCTCCATATATCTGATAAGCGGGGTCAGCCAATCCAAGCGAATGCAATAAACATGCTCACCTGCCAGCTTACTCGGGAGGACAGATTTTCTACAACAAGACGATATTCAGTTCTGGTGGGCGGACCGTACCTACAATGTCAAAGACGACTATCAAACGCATGCTACTAACAGTTATAATATTTCAGGAAACAAATCTATGTTAAAGTTTTATGTACAATTCTAGGTTTCACACTCAATAATTAAGAACTTAATAAGTCTGAACAACAAATGGTTTTTGCTGGCATGCTCCCATCATCCAAACAATGTGCATTAATATAAAATAAGTATGGAGTACTATGAACAGAACTATAATTTGTATAAAGTCTACAAGTGTATAATACAGAACATCTTCAAGCTCCTTGGCCTCAAAAAATCATTGAGACTTACATATGACACATTGAAACTAGATGTGTCAGAACGACATGAATACCCCCATCTGGAGCAATTTAGAAATATCTGTTAAAATTTATAAAGTTTTCAATGTCCAGGAGCAGTCATACCATCAAAAGTAGGTCAACCAAGATAAAATGTGAACTGTATCAGCAATAGATCATGATCCAGCCATACACCTAAAGTCAGGCCAATACCTGCAGGCATTGCGAGAAAAAGGCCATACAACGGTTTGATTGCGGAAAGACTGAAGGACAGAATGGTGGACATGTATAAAACTATATGCCCTGGCCATTTGTGGCAGGTGCATATTTAAAAAAAAAAAAAAAACTGTCAGTGACACAGTGGTCTTATAATACAAGTGGGTTTAACTTTATAAAAGGCAATATCCATGTGCCCAACCTCTAGATTTCCTATAAATTTCTATCACACACAGCTAGAGCCTATGAACATATACACTGTGAGCAATGGCCTGCTGTTTAAATCCTGAGTTCGAATCCTGCAACTACAAGCAACAACTGCAGACACCGAGACCTTACCTGTCACGCCCTCCGCTCCCTCTACTACGAGGTGGCGGATACCCACGCTCCCAGTCCCGCCGCAAATCACGCCCATGAGGGTTCCCTCTCGCATGCTCAACACTCACTCTGAAAAAGTACAAATGTGGATGTGGGAAAAATCATAAGGCTTGCTTACTTATCGAGCCAAGAAGGTTGTCGGCGATAACCATAACTGTCGCCTCTGCTAGGCCTGCCCCTCCCGCCATCTCTGGCTGACCCACGAGCATGCTCAAGAATGATCCTGAAGAGAAATGGTACCATGTCTTAATCATTCTGGCCACCCATATAAGAACCATGTTTCTGCACTAGGGCTTTTTAAAGGATTTTTTCAATGCAGTATGCCTGCTTTTTATTTTGGTAACCTTCATGATGCAATTTGCAGCAAATTTACAAACATCTGGCTAATATGTGAAAAGCCTTGGTTATGTGTATCAAATTTGCCAGATAAACTTACAAACTGATACAAAATTACATTTGATGTTTCATGAAAATGTAAGAAAACAGACTTATAATAGGTTACAAGCATCTAAATGCATTTTTGTTAAAAATATATTATACAATGGAATTAACACATTCCCTTAAGATAAAGACTGTCCCCGCACATTATCTGGAAGAAAGGTGATTTAGTCTTAATTAATGTCTTATATGGATAGCCTACACTGTAAACTGACACAAAAACAAGCAGATCTCAGAGTCACCTAGCATCTGGACCTAAAATGGAATTCGTCAGTGAGCCTATACCATCCAACATATCTACACATCTGCTCGCTGATGCTGTCAAATAGGCCATCTAAATTTCATCATCTGACAGGGTACTTTTTCATCATCATCACATCAGACAAGGTTCTTTTTCATCATCATCATCATCATCAGATAAGGTACTTTTCATCACCATCACCACGTCTGACATCGATGCTAAGCCGTCAGAACAGCCAGCCCATCTCAACCAGACTATCATCCGCATCTGAATATAATTTGTATGCTCAACCATCAAAATTTAGTTAAGGGTCATCAAAAATTTAGTTTGATGTCTACTTTTTTTCTGCCATTTCCTATTGTATTTCCAAGTTCATACAACTGTATGCTGTGCCATTCAGACACAAAACCAGAATGAACATAAAGAACTGCAATAAGCTTCAATTATACTCATTCTGTATTGCCTATAATGTTACAAGCCTGGGCATTTGCGCATGCCAAAATTTTGCCAAGGTGAAACCCATTCCTGACATGGCTAAATCTAGTTCAGTAAAATTATTACTTCCTTATTCTCCACTACACTACACTGTTCCCATCAATTCAGATTGCGACCAATTCTTCTCCATTTAATTCAAATATTTATTCAAAATCTAAGAGATCACCATAAACAACAAAATGTGCTTTTTCAAAATTCAAATAGGTCTGTTGCAAAATTTAACACAGTGGCATACTAACCTCTCTCCACACAGATCTTTGCCATTAAGCTCATAGACCGCATCATCAGCATCTCTGTAATCATCAAACTCCTGCAAAAAATAAATTAAAGGTAGAATAGAGTAACTGTAAAGGTATATAATACAAAGAAACAACTGTGTTATGGATGGCTGGTGTTCAGTACACGTTGGGATAATTCTTCGTCATTTGAAGTCAGCCCCGAAAGAAGTCTCATCATAACACCAGGAAGCCAACAACTGGAAATGTATTACTGGTTCTGATAAGTGATAAAGACCAGATCAGGGATAATCCTGGCCTATCCAGGGGCGTTTAAAATTTTCTGCTACATCCCCTCAATTTTTGACATACCTGTTCAACAGTACAAAAATTAATGCTCTGCAAACAAAACAGACCTGAAGTCTTGAAAGTTAAAATATTTCTTGCAGACATATGTGACTTGTTCATACTCACCACAAATCCATATCCATTTTTCAGCATTATTTCACGCACTCGTCCATAGCCTTTGAAGAATCTTTCAACATCTTTTTCTCGCACTTGGTAGGGCAGGCGTCCAATGTACACACGGGTACCCATTGTTTTCTGTTAATTTAAAGAAACATTCCTGATTAAGCCCAATAACATCCATCCTGTCAATGAGCTATCCAAGAGCAATATGATAAGTTCCATTAAATATACTAGACCACTGCTCTCTTGCTGATGAGTCTAATTCAATGATTGTTTTCCTCTGAATTAAATTATGTGAACAATCTATAAGACATGTCTGTTCACTAAAGTTTCTTCTCACATGGTGCTACAGTGGATATCTTAATATACAAGCATTTACATGAATACATCAATTACTGCCTTAACATCCAATAAAAAATATATGGTGAGGTTAATTCAATATAATCATTTGAATTAATAGATTATTGTATCCCTAATTAAATAATTTGATGCACTGTCACACTTGCTGAAAGTAGTTATGTATCAAGTGAAGGCAAATCACATCGTTTTACAACTTTCAATACGCAGACAATAGTCACAGCTCTAATGAATAGTGCTCAGTATTTGGAGAAAAGCTTCATTAAAATCAGACCCGAAAGATAAGACATCACTGCACTATCCATAGCTTTCCCTCAACTGGTAACATGTAGTGAAGAATGAATTGTTGAGAGGAAACAGTTCCCAACAACGGTTTCTGAATTTGCTCATTCTGGAGCACTGGCAATTTTTTTCAGCCACCCTTGCAAAGCATAATCCTTACTCTTTGCTTATTCTTCCTGTGAAGTAGGGGATAAACACTGCCTGGACGGAACATATGAATTTTGAGACCAGGGAATTCTCAAAGATTCAAGGCTATGTTTATAGAGATAGGAGCATGTTCTTGGAAATAGATTTACTGGAACGTGTCACCAACAAGCCAGTGTTGGGTCACCCGAAACACTGGTGTTTTGGGTATCTCTGACGAAACACACCTTTAAATTCAAATTTGAAGCAAAAAACTGTCATAAATGGATAAATTATCATCTCTTGAATATGTCGATGCAGTAAAATAAAAGAAAACAGTGTTTTGTACATCTGACAAGTGCTCAGCTTGATTGCATCCTGTGCCACTAGGGGGCAGCTCATACGTGGCATAAATGGTTGCCATGTAGGCCGATAAACACTGCAACATGAAAACACTTATATATCTTTATTTCATAAAATTATGTTACAATATTGCACAGATGTGTTCAACAAATTATTTATCTATTGGTGTTACATTTTGGCTTCAGGTTTGAAGTGGGTGTTTCGTGGTGATTTGTCAGAAGTACGCAAAACACTGGTGTTTAAGGGGACGGGCCAGTGTGGACCAATGAGTTGGCTTTGTTACATTTTGTTGAAACACTTAGGCCGTGTACAGAATCTTCAGTCAGATCGATCTCAGATTGATCCTATCGAGACTGACTATGTTCAGACAGCTCAACATCGGTCAGTGGAACCAGCTTCGAATAGCTCTCAACGAGACCAGGTCCTCGGTAGCGCCCAACGCGCACACTATGGAGTTCCATCCCAATATGGACCGCTTGCCTGTACACACGGGAACACAAGCCATCTGTGGGAGGTCTCATAGAGAACGATCTAATGTCGACAGCAGGTCCCATCGAGACCGCCTCTAAGGCGGTCTTGTCGCCACTAGATGGATCTTGAACCATGAAATATGGGCAATTGTGCATTTTAGTGGGTTTTGTAAAAGGTTTATTTTACCATTTCTAACGCATTATTTCCAAATTTTATAATTAAGAGAAATGTAAACTTGTATAAAAAATGCTCCAATATAGCTTGTGTTCTTGGTGACATCATCAACGTTATGCACAATGTTATGGCGGACGATGAAAATTTGAGCCAATAAATTTGAGTTTTGAGACATTTTGTCTCTGAAACAACACCACCTTTCATTATACGAAGTGTCAAGAGCTCCGGACCCGTGAATACTGCCGTGCAGCTATTTTTCCGTACTAGTTCCGGTTTACATGCGCAGTGGCGTACTGCGCAGATAACGGAAAACGGGCATCTTGTTTTGACTGGTACAGCCAAACTGAGCCGTGCTGTGCTAAAATGGCTGTGAATAAGCTGTTAAATGAGGCTTCAAAAAGCAGCCTCCATTTCTGCGTACGGCATTGCAAGAACAGCATCCAGCATCGAGAAGGACAAAACGTTTCAAACGATATGGCTGCCGTCGTGGTTGGTGACCTGTCCGGCATTGACTATTTTTACTATATAACTGACATAAAATAAAACTGCCGGACGAATAGCTCAGTTGTTGCGGGTCCGGCACCGTCTCTTTTACTATTTAAGTGACATAAAATAAAACTGCCGGACGAATAGCTCAATTGATGCAGATCCGGCAGGGTCTTCTTTGCTTTATAAGTGACATAAAATAAAACTGCCGGACGAATAGCTCAGTTGTTGCGGGTCCGGCAGGGTCTTCTTTGCTTTATAAGTGACATAAAATAAAACTGCCGGACGAATAGCTCAGTTGTTGCGGGTCCGGCACCGTCTCTTTTACTATTTAAGTGACATAAAATAAAAACTGCGGGACGAATAGCTCAATTGATGCGGATCCGGCAGTGTCTTTTTTGCTTTATAAGTGACATAAAATAAAACTGCCGGACTACTAGCTCAATTGTTGCGGGTCCGGCACTCACTGCCGCGCCGTGCTTATATCATATGAAGTACCGGTACTGAGCCAGATTCAAAGAGTGCCGGACCATTAGCTTTGCATAGTCTGCGCCCGGCACTTCTGCATTACGGTGCAACTGCGCATGTGCACAGGAAGTGCCGGACGAATAGCCAGCTGCATAATGGGTCTGGGCCCGGACCAATAGCAACAGCCTTCATTATATCCCCCACATTTTTCTAAAATTATTCATCTCTTGTATAATACAGAATATTACTTTTTTTTTTAATTTGTGTTAAAGATTGCAAAATAAGCTAAAATGCACAATTACCGAAATATGCCTAGTCTGTACACGGCCTTACACTTGAAGTTACCGCACACCTGACCGACATCCCGTTGGTTGGGCCACATGTGCCGGTGGGCTGTGACTATAGTGTGAGCCCCCAGCACAAGTGTGCATATCGCCAAAACTTTCACCATCTCCTATAGTATACTTTAAGCACTGTCTCAACCAATAACCTGCTAATGAAACAGGGCTGAGATAATCAGTGTAACATTTATGCCTTTAAATTTTAACATTTTTCTGTTCGCTTCCGGTAGTGCCTTCTCTCCAAAATGGACGGCAGGATGTTAATAGATTCGCGGTTGCTTTAACAACGGTGCTTCATTCCATCAATGCACAAAGCATCCCCGTGTAACATAAGTATACATGCAATAATTAATTCATTCTATCGAACAGAAACTCACGTTGGCTTGCTGCAATCGTGTTGGCACACGGTCTCCTCTGTTTCTGCGACTTTGCGAATGGAACAACGTACGGGAAGTAGCAGGAAGGGGTTCTCGCTTGTAATTCAGGGATCAGTCAAGAAATAAGGAATTCGTTTTCGAAAAAGAATAATAATAATTTTTATTATATATATATATATATTTATATATATATATGAGCTAAATATAACTGTTTAATATAGCAATGACAGTAGCAACAATAGTATCAGTAATGGAAGCAGTAATAGTAATAATAATAATAATATATATATATATATATATATATATATATATATATATGTGTCGAGAGAAGAAAATTCCCAGGAAAAATCAGAATTCTACTTTTATCTTGGAAGAACAGGAATCATTATATCATAATATATCTCTTGATTCTCAGTTTTCCTGGGACAATTGAGAATTCTGTTTTGTTTTTTTCCTGGGAATAGTGGGAAGTGTCATATTTTTCCCCAGCTTCAAATCCTTAATTTTTATAGGTGAGGCAGGTTGATTTTGCAGAATTAACTATTATAATCATATTTTAATATGTTATTGATTGACCATTGTAAAAAGAGATTCATATGTTGTTTTGTTTTGTCAAAAAATAGAAAACAAAGTTTTGTTAAGATATTTTACTCTCACCTAATCATGCTTAACTCATCACATTTAATTGGAAAACAGTAACACTAGATATATACACATCATATCGAAACATATATAATGCAATTGATATATAAAGACTTCAAGATGTGAATATTTTTAACCTACAATTTGTAAGCTTTATATTTTATTCACATAAATCTATTTTTATAAGAGTGAATATAATTTTTTAAACCACTTGAACATTACGGAATTCATGTGAAAGACAGATAATCAAAATCTCTTTTTGAAAAAGATAAAACTGAAATATGAAAAAAAATTAAAGAGTTAAAAGTTGTCGTGTAAATTATTCAGATTCTTCCCAGGATAAATGTGTATTAATACAATTATTATTTTCCCAGGTATGAATTTCGTAATTCTATAAGCTTTACCCGGATGAATGTGAATTCTCATTTAATTTTCGCAGGGAGAAATGGAATCATTTCATACCATCTCTTGATTCTCATTTTTTCACATGGCGGAAGAATGAGAATTCCCATTCTTCCCGCGGGAAGATTTTGGATCCTTACAGATTCTCATTCTTCCCTCTACATATATATATACCGTATTATAAATACCGAAAATATATATAAATATATCACGGTTTTTATTGATATTTAACAGACTTTCTGGCCTTTTATTATATTTGAAAAATAGAATGAAATAGAAATATATTAATTGAAAGAAAAGTTGAAAATACACGGTAAGCTCTACATCATTATGTTAAAATATTGTGCAAATAACCAATATTCTTTTTTATATAAAAAAATCCCATATAAAAATTTCATCACAGAACTATTCACTAAGTAGCACTCATTGATAATAATAATAATAACAGACTATGTACGCGATCATTAATTTATTCATACATGGAACTGCTGGAACAAACTCAGCTTCAAAAAAATCTTTTCTTTATTCTGGTCGAAGAAAGATGTATATCGTCCAATTATTCTATTTTTTTATAGAACTTATTTGAAATTGTGATAGCATAAAAACAATAGGAAAAATACGGATCGATTGACTTTTGTAATACTTATTTCATTGTGTAAGAAGTTGATTGTAAAGCTGGAATTAATTTAGTTAATTTTGTACTTGGTAAATTTATTTTACAGGATTAAAATTGTTGATATATATTAGCAGTAAAATATATTTTTCTAGGCATTTCAGTTGTCTTAAATAAAAAGTGTACGTGACTGGCCTATATTAAAGGTTAAATTCATAAAGGCCTAAGCCTACATGCAAAACTACAGTATAAGCCTAGATTCGTTTATAAACGTTCCAAATCAATAAAACAAATGTATATATACATCATTATACTAAACTAGTTAAAAAATTATTTAAAAACAGATCGAGTATGCTTGCTTTTATCATAAAAAATAAGAATTAATCATCTTTATATTTTATTCATCTATTTTTTTATCCAGGGTTGGATACAGGCTTCCTTTAAAAGGGGCTGCTTTCGACTGATCTAGGAAAAGCCAAAACAAATAAACGTGCTTAAAAAGAAAACTTTTATAGTCAAACACAGGAATAAATTAAGTGATTCATTTATATAATTTTGCAGGTTAACTGAAATAAATATAGTTTTATACTTTGTTTTTTTTTAGCTTTGTAGAAAAAAATTAATACTTTAAAGGTTAGTAAGGGGGCTTGCTCCCCAAAACCGGTGCCCTTCAATTGATCAGGGATGGTATTTTTCGTTGTTCTTTTATTAGAATCGTAGATATGCATGATTTTTTCTGTTGATTTATTACAATTTATTAAGAAAAGTTGCCGTGAATGTAGCAATTTGCCGTATTAATCTTGCCATTTAATGGTTATGTAATGTATAAACACCAGCAAGGCTATTATCGTTGATGATCTTCAAAATAAAAAAAATGACAACTAGGTTTGGCTCTTCGATACGACATGTGTAAGTGGAAAGCAAGGCGGTAATACGATTCCGCTCTCCGAATTCAATTTCGTATGTTCTAGAAGATCGCCATGCAAAATATTGTGCTGTTCAACCTTTGACCCGGTCGCTTATGACCTAATAATCTCAAACCGATGTTAAAGTTTTCATATTTCTCAATAAGTTATTGTCATTACTATAATATAATAGGCTCATAATTACAGACTATTTATACTCGTTTAGCAGAACAATAATTATTTCTTAAAACATTTATATAAGTAAAAGATATGTTGTTGATGGATTTGAGATAACAATGGAGGGGGACCCCCAGCAGCGCAACAGGAAAGTCATGAACCTGGTTGTATTTGCCGCCGTGAGCCGTGCAACCGATCCATTCAAGGATCGCCATATTGGCCCTCGCATTCTGTCGGACTTTGTCCTCCATGTTGCCTCAATTTATACTGCTACGGCGAAAAAGGAGGTATGTTGGTGTCACAATTGTCATGGGTAGGGGAGGCTAAGTTACTTCATTGTAAATTACAACTTGATTTGTTTTGAAATTACGAGTCCCCGGTAAATATGCGGTGTGGCTCGGGCTGTCAGGCGGCCACAAATGTATGCTCAAGCTGCCTGTTCAATTTGGGTCAGTTGTGCCGCATGTCTGCGCCTTAGGGAAAATGCCTTCCTTGTAAGTTTGAGGTGCTGTGCTGTCTAATCACAAGACAGTTTGATGCCCTGCCCACTTTTACCCGGCGTGGACGGTCACTGCTGCACGTGTTTCATTCAGCATTTCCAAGGTGTGTCAGGGGTCTGACACAAGACTTGTCCTTTCCCGTTCTGTTCATCTGTCATATGTACTCGAACTGTCACAGTGCTGGTAATAGTGTATCACACTGACCAGTACTGCCTGAAATGCATGTGTAATTTTTCTTTTTTGAATTTAATAACTGTTGTCAAGTGTGAAAATCTGCAACTAGGGTGTACATCACGTGCTAGTGTGAGTGGTTTATTTACATGTAAAGAAATATGTAAGGAACACCTGTTATACTTCATGAAATGATTTAACTTGATATTTGATTTTTATAAATGCAAAACCATTAAAGGAAAAATCTTAAAATAATAAAATTAAAAAGGGGTGTGGTTCTAGAATGTTAACAAGTCTTTTCATTTGAGAAATAATGTTTATTTTAGAATATTGTTTTTGTATGTAAACATAGGAACTTTGTATTATTTATTTATGTTATTATTCCAAATTTAATATCTTTAAAATAATTTTGATATTTCTTTTGATGAACCAGATATTTAAATGTACTTTACCTTGGATGTCTCCACCTTAAACTCGTCTCTGGTATATGAAGAACATGCGTGGGAACAACACTCCATGCCAACACCTCTATTTACCTGTTTTTTTTTTATTTTATTTCTTTAAAATTCATTTAGTTAGCAGTCCAAAATCTGTGGAAATCAGAGGATAAAATGCATTATTTTTATATTAAATGGTAAATTTAATTATACAAAATAATATCTTGATACCTGTCATCTTTTATTATACCGCCAAGTCTCTCACTGGGTCACAAACTGTCTCTTTTGAATGTTTCAATGATTTGTTGTCTATGTTGTGGAGTGACAATCTATTGACATCTCAATGACCATGCAAATCATTTCCTCATTACAAGTGATATTACATTATGATGCCACTAATTCTCCTGGTGTGACCTCCTCACATTTACATCAAGACTGATTGTACAAATTGAACATATTATTTTCTATGTCAACACAACAATTCTATTTTATTTAGAATTTATTTAGAATTATTTTTTATTTTATATGTCACATGCCTTCAGCCTACCAGTTGTAGATTGTTTTAACCATTTTAATCATTCTTTTAATTTATGATGTCTTTGACTGTACATACATTTATACAGTAAGGATAGACCAGTGAATTAGATGTTTCAGAATTTGTGAGTGATACATGGCAGTTTTCATGCTGATAGTTAATGCTTGGCCCAAAGTTAAAAGCCCATATAATACAAAATTCTTGTTTGTGTGTGTGTGTATGTAAGTAACTGTAAGAGGGAGAGAAGATGGCAGGAAATAAGTGATATGAATACTGTTGACTTGCACATGATCATTACCAGTTCATGTAGTTATATTATATTGTTATTATATAAAAGAAAATCATGCATGGTACCTAAGCTGTTCATCAGATTTCATTAATTTCTCATTTAAATTTGTTGGAAAATCATTTAAATAACGGATACAGAATGAACCTGAAAATTATGCAGCCTAGAAGTAGAAATCTATGATCAGAGCACTCATTTTGATCAGCAAGAAATATTCTTCCATATCTCACAAAGAAATTTATTCTTGTATGATTTATTAAAACTAGTCCACTTGCTGTAAAATTGATTGTGTTATTTCAGAATGATCATATTGATAGTTTGTTATGGCTGGCCTCCAGCCACTTGGATCCAGGTGTTTTGGGTGATTAAGCATGGGTTGGATAATTAACTGTTTGCTTCCCCACACATGCACTCCTAATACACCTTATATATTGACAGTATTTTCAAAGAGTTTCATTTTAATATTTGTTTCATTTCAATGTAATACAGTTATAGTATTGTACATAATGTCTTGTTTCATTTCAGTGTAATACAGATATATTATTGCACGTCTTGTTTCAATTCAATGTAATACAGTTATATTATTGCATATAATGTTGTTTCATTTTAAATTAATACAGTTATATTATTGCACACAGTTTCTTGTGAAAATTGAAATTCAGACCTCTGAGTAGACCTTATTTAGTTTATTTCAGTGCATTTTACCAGAATAATCAATATTTAGGTTGAAATTTTTTTGCATCACTTGATACAATCATGTTAATTTTTAAATGGATTTTGTCAGTATGATTGCTGATGATACTGCGATGATATCACAAGTTTTTGCTCAAGCTTGGTGCCAGGATTTACTCATGTATGGATTTTTTTTTATTAGGAATTTTTTATTTAATTATATTAAAACTAGGAAAAATGTGTGTGAATGTCTGCATTAGGAAAAATGCCTGAGTATTGATTAAAGTAGTATTACACAGAAAAGTAGCAAAATACACCAAAATATTGATTATATTTAATGCATAAGCAGAGCTATCATTTGGTTATTCCATGGCAACTATTTTAGCTTAATTGAAGTGAACATCAGTCCTTTGTCAGTGGTCAGTCTGTCTGTCCATTTTGCTGGTCCCTCAGTATCGATTCACAGATTTTGACTTTGAGAACTAAGATCAAACTCGATATCATCCAGACCTTATATTAGGTCATGGTGACTTTACTGACTTATATACAGCTGGCCATCTTAAAACAGTGTTTTGTATTTATCATATTATTGTGGAAAAAATCTTACTGAAACATGTATCCCTGTCATGAGAAATTTGAATCAGATTTGCCCAGAATGTTCTTTAAAATATAAAGGTGTGGAATTTTACTCTGGTTTGTCAGGTTGTACATTTAAATTAGTAAAAATTCATTTGAGAGATCTAGTTTCTCGGTAATGAGTCGGGCATCGATTTCCTTAAAACCAGCCGTATATTTAATTAGAGTTAACTTTATCCTGCCCCATGACTGGTGGCTGTAGCTTCCCTTGTTATCTCACCTGCAAGCTATAACCATGGAGCGACATCCATCATCTGTTGATGCTCACAGGTTTTTCTCAGTAATTGCTGGACAGATAATCTAGCTTAAAGGGACCCAATCACCTATAAAGCATGTTGAATTAACACCAAAAAAAGCTTCCTTCCTTTGCAATAAATTTTTACCTGCCAAAACATTGCCCTGAAACCGTTTGCTTACTCCTGTAAACGAGTGTTAAAAACAGTGGACCGGGCACGATAAAAAATGGTCAACATAAACATAGTGCATATGAATCTGTGCATCGCTGAGCCACAACACCTGCCAATATGACTTGGCCCCAAATGTTTTACATGTTCTGGCTGGCTGAAACTTTGTGTGTTGTGGCTCACAATTGAACCTCCAGTCATGCGGCCTTGCTATGGTAAACTGACACACAAGGACTGTGTTTGCAAGCACGCAGTGCCATAACAAGGTGTTAAACAGCTGTATGTGAGGTACTTAGACTGTGTGCTGGGATGGTATTGCTGGAAAACTTTTGTATAATGCAAAACTGAACTGATAGTGTGAAAGAATAGGCATAATAATGCTCCTGATTATGTCCCTTTAATGAAAATAAAATGGCTCACCTGTAAACATGGCTCAGTTCAACTTGAACATATATTCTCTTGGGGTGGGGTGCCAAGCTCTACCTCTGTTCCAAAGTGTGATACATTAAACCTGTCTTACCTTGTGTTCCTTGCTTTAAGGTCTTTGAAGTTCCATTCAGCCAATGCAGTTTCATTGAACTTTGTACAACTTATCACTACTATTCAGTACACTACAGCTCTGCAGCATCAGTACACTATGACCATATCATGACAGTGTTGTTTAAGTTTGTGACACTCCATTTTTTTTTTACAAAAGTCATTTTTCACCTGGTTTAATGTTTTCTTTTTTTATGTTGCTAGGTGAGGCATTATGGCAACCGAGGCTGTCACGGCCTCTGGGTCTGGGAACAATGGTATCCCAGCAGACCTTGCAAAACCATTACACGTGCAGCGAGCAGAGAGAGCGCTGCGACTGGAACCACTGCTGTCTTACATAGGAGGGCTTCTCCATCAGCAGCAGCCACCAAGGTAGGTAGGATCCAACATCATTTGAAATGTGTACCAGTATCTTACCCTTCATTATTTTGCACTTTTATACAGTTTTATTCCAAATGCGATAGGTGACATGCTGCATAAAATTCCCTTGTGAAATCAGTCTATGAAAACATGGCACAGTGTATGTAAATGAGGCTGCAAAATACCATTCTTGAAATAAAGTCAAATTTCTCAGGAATAAATGGAAAAGATGGATAAAAATGACCCTTAGGAGACACTTGGCATTAATTCCCAACATTTCAAGACTGTAAATGGGTATTTCTGAGGCCTGACCACTGGGAAATTACCTGACGATGGTCAAGGGCCACCACAGTTAATTATAATATTAATAAAGGCTCTCAGTGTAAAGGGCTTGATGTCAGTGTATAAGGTTTGCCAACCCTGCTAAATTACAAGTTCACTGATCACACTGAAAAAAGAATCCAAAATAAAACGATAGTCAGTAGCCAGTTTTTTATAACCTGTAGCCAATTTTTGACAGCCAGTAGCTAGCTTACTTCCACATCTATTTGTGTATACACCCATAAAGAAATCTACTTTAACTGAATTAAAAACCCTGACAAAATTAAATGATGGGCTGACGTGTGAATACTGTAGGTCTTCTCTGCAGCTAAGGACTCATGATATCTTTTTAAGGGGGTTCAGTGTATCATAATAATTTACATGGCTTGAACATAATATATCAGAAATCTCTCTTAATATAGCTTTATATAATCAAAACATAAAAGCATAAATTTATAGCATGGACTTATATTTACCACTGAATATAATCACATTGAATTTCAACTTTACTTTATATTGCCCATTAAACCCAGGTTTACCAAGAAAAAAAAACCAAGAAGCTAGGCTTTATGCTCAAAACCTGGCTTTTTTTAGAAACCTGGATAAGCCCATGTAAGCAATAAAGCAGATGATGAAAACCTTTCACTGTTGTATGTTTGCCTCAGCATTGGCAAGTAGGCAAAATAAGATCAGGCCTTTCAGTCCATCCATTCGTTTATTGTTAAATTTTTCAAATGTGATGATATCTGAAAATCATTGCTCTGATCCAAATATTTGCCAAATCTATTATTCTGAGTTGTCATAATGGATTGTATGGCCCTAGATATGTTTTCTTTTTCGGTTCAGGTTGTGAGAGTGTACTAAGTGCTGATGTTACATCCTGGCTGTCAGACCTCAGCTTTGTCTGTGTCATTCCTTACTCAATAAGGGGGGATGAATCATATTTATGAACTTTTCTCTGTGTCATGGCTTCCTTTAGCTAGTAAATCCACGGTGAAGAATGGATGGTCAAATTTCTAAAAAGTGGCAATCTTATGTAATATTAGGACAGTGCACTGTCCATGATATCTATAGTCTGTTCCACTAACCTGTGTCTGCCTGTTTTGGCAGAATATATTTTAAACAGGGACTTCATTGTGTCACAAAAATTCCTGTTTGAATTCATTGTTTTACCAAATTAAATGCTGGAAGGCATGAAACATATAACAAGAATCCATTTGGTTTATACATTTCTTTAAAATAATTTATTGTGGATGAAAATCACACAAAAAATTTTCATAAGATCAGCTGGAAGGGTTGTTCTGAAAATCAGGTTGCCAGAATGTCTTAGATAACTTTGTCTTGTAGATCTATGCTCTTTTTGCATCATTTAAATCACTTGCTCCTGAAAATAGTGTAAGCAATATAATTCAAAATTTAATTCTTATTTAATTTAATTTAATTTCTTAAAGGAATTTTCTTCTGTATTGACTTATTGAACACATCCATAGATATGGATTAAAGGATGAAGTCTAAATTTGGGTCATGACCTTACTGTGAGAGTTGCTTTGACCTTGAATAATTCCAAATTTAGTGAAAATTACATAGAACAGGGCTCGAAATAAAATCTTTCCGTCTGTCTCAGATAGGTAAACGTGAGCACGGAAAGGTATTTTTCATTTTGTACTAATCCGTTGGAAAGGTGAATGTTTTCTACATTAATACCTGGTAAGCAGTAACAAATATGACACAAAAAAAAAACTTAATAGTTTACAGGTGGCCCTATATTTTGTATATTTTCCTATAAAAATGGTCTTTCATTTCTTTAACGTTCCTGCATTTTGGCCCTCATCTCTTATGTTTTCTTGGTTGTTTTACTGTACAATTGTTTCACATATAACTGTTAATATTGAAAACATTCAATTCTTTTTGCATACAAGTAGGATGGCATGCAAGTTGACAGAATCAGGTTTACATTGAGTGGAATGGGACTGACAATTAGATCTGATGTTAGGATGCATCTTTAGCGGAAATGCAAATTTTTCTGCAGAAAGGCAAACCTGTTTTAATGCCTTTCTGTTGTTGGAATGGTGAATTTTCAAAGTATTTCAAGCCCTGTAAAACATTACATTTCTCAATACTGAGTAGATGGTTTGTTCTGGGAATCAGAGTAATGAAAGTTCTTGGATGGTAAGTTCTCAAATATATAAACTGGTGACCTTGTCCTTTTTCTTGAAGGTCAATCTCTATAAATAAAGGATATAATATGTGAGCCTCATGAATTCTGAAGTACTGCATATTGTTTTCCCTCAATATTGATACATGTGCAAATAGTTTCAGGCAAGTTTTCAGATGAGTGAGAAAATTGTTGACCTTGACCTTCAAGGTGAAATGAGCTTTTTGCGAACTTCTGAGTTATTCAAAAAAAGTGTAACACTTTTTCCCCATTTTGTTTTAAGTTATTTGAGGACTAGGGGGTAAAGGTGACGTTGAACTTCCTCCTCAATTCTGAAAGGTTTCAATACATGCTTCAGAAACGTCGGGCCTATTTTATATGAGGTATTCCTAAGCTCCACAGATACTGCTGCATCTCTTATTCCAGAAATTTTTTAGAAATCTTAATAATTGAAAACATGAGAAAACTGTCAAAACAACAAAACATCTCAAACTAACATGACAGTTTAGTTCACTTGTCACAGGCAAAAACAGGCTGGTTTCACAGCTGCTGATTAGATTTTGTTATGATTTGCTATAAATGCTGTAAAAACCCTACCCAACTAAAGCAGGAATGACTACTTGTGTAGGGACTTTCTTGATTTGTCAGATCATGGAAATGAGACCTTAATGTGAAGAAACATAACCTTTGGATTTAATAATTAATTGTTCATCGCAAACCAGCTTGTTATGTCTTTCATTATATGGATGCATATTTTCTGCCGAAATTTGAAACACTAATGGTTTCTACTGAAATCTAGGATGAGTTCGAAACCTGGAAGGTCAGATATGCCGTAATGGAAAATTGTTGTGAAGCCCATAACTTTTGAAGTATTTCACATTTTGTCTTCAAATTTGGTACACTGATTGTTCCTGCAAAGTTCTCAAAGGCAATTGAAAGCAGGTGACCTTGACCAATATCTTCAAGGCAAAATCAGCCAATATTAAAGTTATTGTCAAGATTGTGAACACAATAACTTTTTAGGGGTTCGATATTTTCCTTCCAAATTTAAAACATTGCTTGTCCCTACCAAAACCTTGGATGAGTTTGAATAAGCCATTATATTTTATTCTGTTTGTAGTATGAAAATATACACAAATGTAAGCTTCTGATGAACTTATCTCCCTGAAACAAGTGGTCATAAGTGGTGGAACAGTAAATATTTTGAAATTATTTTGTTTACAGTGATGGAGACACGACAGATTCAGATGTCAACTTCCAAAAGGAGACAGATACTGCAGGCAACAAGTATATCAATGGCATGCCCATCACTAAAGCAGGTAAGCAGGGCTTTATATAACAGAAATTAATATATTAATGTGATTTATGTGATTGTAACTTATCTGACAGTGATTGCTCTTCATTTGTTAAGTGTGGTGGTATAATGGCCAGAGATCTCGAATTTTAGTAATATGACCAAGAATGTGGGTCCATGTCCCATTATGACCACCTGTCATGCTCTTTGTCAAAGTCTTTACCACATGAGTGTACCTTTTCCACCCAGGAGTGAATGGGTACATGGGTGGCAGGTGAAAATGTTGAACAAATAAACTTAGAGCATGTATTATGACTGCTTGGCAGTTTTCTCCTCAGGGAGCCAAGAAAAGCTACAAGAAAGCTACAAAAAATGAACAGTCCTGAAAGAACAGGAAGGTAAAGTGAGATGAGACTGATGTCAGACTATCAGACGATAAACCTGGACCTGCTTCTGTTTGTAGCCTAAATATTGTCTTCCTTGAAGTCTTTGATGATGTCTCCCATTATTCTGGTATGGTGCCGACTGATAACTTTATTATCAACAATAATCCACTGTGAATTAGTTATTGATCAGTTCTTAAAATCAATTGATGGGGCTTCTAATACCGACTGAGCCTGTGTATAGCCCCTAACCAACCAGAGCTGGCCAAACCATTGACTGCTCTACCTCATCTTCACAGCTTTGTGACCAGCTCATGAAATACCAGACTGTGGGACCTTGAAATCCTTGTTAGCCTGAAGATATGCCCTGATACTTTACAATTCAAACATCTTCAGTTGAGTTATACTATTTATCCTTATGAATATTAATTAGACCATGTGACCTTAAAATCTTTGACGGCCTAACATTATGACCTGATACTTAACAATTTGAACATTCTTCAAGTGATTAATTCTTTATATGCTCATGTTTATTAATCAGACCATTTGTTAGCCTTAAGGTATGATCTTAATCTGTACAATTCAGACATTCTGGAGCTGATTTGTTATTCATATATATATAATACATCAGTACATCTTGGCCTTAATTTGGTCCGATGTAATTATTTAAACATATTTTATTGCAGAGCGCAAGGCAGACAAAAACAGGCTGTACAATTTCAGCAAGGTGAAGAAGAGCAGAAAATGGCTAAAGGTAATGGTTTGGTTTGATTCAAAATTGTTACTAAAAAATGACCTCTAAATACATGTTTAACCTTTGGAGTTTAATACTGATTATGTATGGAAGGAAAGCTTCTATCAGCAAGTCAGGATTGAAGTTCATTGTAGTGCTGTATATCAATAACTGTAATATAAAAAAATTATAAGGAATGCAGAAGTTTAAATGATGATCCACAGGTGTCAAATTTGTATTTTTTAGCTCAGCTGACTAGAGGTCAACTGAGCTAAAGTAATGATCCTTTGTCCATCGGTGCATCCATGTGTCTGTCCATCTGTTAAACTGGCACATTTTAGTATATGTTATATTGCAAATGTATAAAATTTATTAACTTGAAAAAAAAATTGATGTAATGAAAAGAATGAGGTTCTTATGCAAACATTTGTTCATTATTTTCCTGCTTCAGAAGAATATGAAATAAAGTGGTTGGCTTTCTTTGTTCATCTCTCTGTCTCTGTTTTTAAATATTTAATAATTATGAATAAACTTTTCCTCGTGTAAACATTGTTGCCTAAATTTCATATCCTGTGTGTATGTGCAGAGGTGTTGTAACTCCCACCAATAACTCCCCCCCCCCCCCCCCCCTTGCCATTGAGCCCTTGCACCTGTGGACTGGCCTATAAGTTTTATAGCAACTGTATGAAAGTATTTATCAAATGAGAAAAGAAGTAGTGTAATAAAAAAAATTTGGATCTAATTGAAACATTTATTCTTGCCTCAGCAGAATGGGACATGAAGTGATCAGCTTTCAGTCCATCTCTGTTAATCATTAAATATATAATAATTATGAATAAACTTTTTCCTATAAGCACTGTTGAATGTGCCCTCTCTCTCTCTCTTTATCGCTCACACACACACACTCTCTCTGACTCTCTTCCAAATGACAATCTCAATAAATAAAATGAATCTTATATTTTCATATTTTTTTGTACTATTGATTAATTTTGTAAATTTTAGCTTAGCTGACTATAAGTCATCTGAGCTATAGTCGTGGTCCATTGTCCGTCGTCCGTCCGTCTGTCCGTCTGTAGATGTGGCACATTTTGAAACCGTAAGACCTAGGAATCCAAAATTCAGCATAATGTTAGATGTCCCCAAGATCTCCTACCAAGCCGAAAACTGGGTCTTTGTGACTTCGTTCCTTTGAGGAATTAAGGAAAAACCTCAATTTTTTATTAAAATCCTAATTTCACACTTCAGGACTGCCTAATATCAAAACCACTCATCTGTTTTTCCTCATATTTACCATAAATATTCCTCTATATAGTTCCTATGTACATACCAGAAATTATGTCTGTTAAGTATAAATTCTTTAAGTTATGGGCCCAAACATATTATAATGGACTTTGTAAAAAATCAGGAAAAATATTTACTCACTCCACATGAAAAATTTTGAAACTAGAGTCTATTTTTCCAAGTATATAACTATGTTTAATGAAGATTCAATAGTTTACCAAAATTAGATCTGAATTTTGTAAATGATTTAAGTTATTAGCATAAAAATAAAATCAGTACCGTAAATTTTGCCCAACTTTGAATATGGCACGTTTTTTTCCTGTAAGTACCATTGATTTAATTTTCACAGCATGTAAATGTAAATATTCAATTTGTTTAAATCTGAAATTTAGTTATTCTGAAAGCTAGTTATTGATTTTTTTCTTGAGGCTCTATTGCAGTCATTTGCTTTGATTACCGATGCAGGGTCCCACTCCAGGTCACTGGAAGTCAGCTATGCCAGGGTTTCTGATTTGTTACAGTCACTGGGGACGATCCCCTGCTGGTGTACAGTTATTCTCATATCACCACCCCAATCATCCCCCCCCCCCCCCCCCCCCCCGCAAACCCAACCCACCAAGTGTTATGCAGTAATTGTTATTGTTTTCACTGTATCTCCTTAATTGTAATGCTGTTTCCACTCTGATATGCAAAAACTTTCCTTGAAAAAGTAATTCAAGGTGTAATCCAGAAGATGCAATGTTGTGTAATGTAGCATTTTTAAAGAAATCAATTTTCTTTTAAAGGATTTTAACAAATATAATTGAACCCATCAGTATGCTTAAATTATTATAAAATATGAAGCACATTATGGATAAATAAAGACACAATTAAAAATTTTGAAATCTAAATCAAGTATTATTTTTAGATATTTATTGTTTTGCAGATTTAAAAGATATATTTTTGTGGTAAAAAAATAAATAAACATTTGTATGCATGATGTGGTGTTATCTGACAAGATTGAGATTTATGATGATGCAATTGAGAATTATGAATCAACTTTTATATTCAGATATATATGTTATATTTGAAATGTATAGAAATATAAACTTAAATTAAAAAAATTGATGTGATAAAAAATCAGGATTTAATACAAACATTTGTTCATTATTTTCCTGCCTCAGCAGAATTTGAGATCAGGCTTTGTTTGCCCTGTTTATGTTGTTAATTAGTTATATTTCAACTGTATACATTTCATAAAAAAATACATATATATTGAATAATATATATTATACAAAAAAACAGATTCAATTGAACAAATGTGTGAACTACTGAAATGTCAACAGTTAATCAAACAGCCAACTAATGATCATGGTAAAAGTACAGATCATTTGTTCACAAACTGCTCACATGCTTCAGTTTCAATATTAGGAAACACATGGTCAGGTCACAAAATATTATTTGCAAAAATTTCTTGCTCATCAATACAAACCAATCATATACACCAACCATGGCCTTTATTACATCTTCCTCTTACAATTTATCTCCATTTGATATTATTTTAGATTTTTACCTTCAAGGTCAATGTCAGCTGAGCACAGTGACCCATGGGTCCCTTTGTTATATTCAGATATATATGTTATATTGGAAATTATAGAAATATAAACTTAAATTTAAAAAAAAAGATGTGATAAAAAATGAGGATTTAATACAAACATTTGTTTATTATTTTCCTGCCTCAGCAGAATTTGAGATCAGGCTTTGTTTGCCCTGTTTTTTGTTGTTAATAAGTTATATTTCAACTGTATACATTTCATTAAAAAAATACATATATATTTAATAATAAATATAATACAAAAAAAATAAATTCAATTGAACAAATGTATAAACACATTTGGCACATTAAAATATGCCAATTTGATGAGAATTATTATGCGTGAACATTTAAACTGCTGAAATGTCAACAGTTAATCAAAAAGCCAATTAATGATCATGGTAATAGTACAGATCATTTGTTCACGAACTACTCACATGCTTTATTTCAACATTAGGAAACACATTGTCAGGTCACAAAATGTTATTTGCAACAATTTCTTGGTCATTAATACAAACCAATCATATAAACCAACCATGGCCTTTGTTACCTCTTCCTCTTACACTTTATCTCCATTTGATATTATTTTAGAGTTTTACCTTCAAGGTCGACGTCAGCTGAGCGCCGTGACCCATGGGTCCCTTGTTATTTATTGCAAAATAAATTTTCAGGTCATGCTACATCTTCAGTTGGCCAGTCCTGTGCTCTACATATTGCAAATTTATAATTCTTAATTCAATATTTTTTAATGTGATAAAATATTAGGTTGGATAAGTACTAGTTTGCAAATTTTTAGTTTCAGTAATGGCATTAAGACACCTTTAGTCATTTACAATCTTGTTTTTCATTTGTAAAATTATATATATATAAAAAAAAATAAGAAGAAATAAGTATCTTTTGCATTTGCTAAAATTTTCCAAAATTCAGCTGAGTAACATGACCCATAGGTCCCTTGTTCAATATAGATAATCTAAGATAGATGATCATAGGTCTCATTTATAAAAAATTTACAAACTGCCGATTAAATATGAATTCTCATCACAATTTTTGTTTAAGATTGATTTAAGATGAATCAAAATTTGCAATGTTACTTCCTGGTGTATCTTATTAAAATATGCCAATTTGATGAGAATTATTATGCGTGAACATGTACATTTTTGTGCAAATAAAATATTGAATTTAACAATCTTATTTTTGTTTGATTGAATGATTGATTGATTGACAGAACATCCTGATAAGTGACAGTTCATCAGATGAGGAAATTGAGGATTCAGGGACGATGTCCATGGAGAAGTTACAGCTGATGCTAAAAATGCACAAATATCACCGTCAGTGTCGAGAGCAGTTCTACCGAAACCCAGAGGTGAGTCATCCATGCAACCACAGCAGACACTTATGCTTCTCTTCCTGTGGAATTGTACCAGATTACAGATGTTTTGCAGCAGATATTAAATTAATAACACAACTGTTTAGTTTACATGGGATTGATTTTATTAATAGTATTTAAATATAACATGGATATAAAACTTCAAATCAGGATATTTCATAATACTTGGGGGGGGGTGTCAATGTCATGTGCATAGCTTTTGTTATAACTTGACTGTATACTACATTAGATCAGAAATACCTTGTACCATGTATATGATCGTTCCAGGTCTGAAACTTCACAAACAGCTCATAAGGGCGATAAATGTGTCAGTGAAAGTTTGTCTGAGTTTCCTTTGTCATATAGTTTAAAGTAGTGGTTTCTATAGTTTTAGTTTTACTACCTATGATTTAACTCGTCACATTTTTTTCCCACTTTACAGTTGAATATCAACTATATAAAAAATAAAATTACTATTATCTGGCAGGTGTTCTGCTGTTGATTTGTTTCAGTGAGATAAAAAACATAAAAATATATATGCCTGCTTTCAAAAACATGTCATGCATATATTCAACAAATCTCTTTTACACGCAAGTTTTCATGTATAATTTCAGCTTCAACAGTACCAGTATTATAGTGTGGGGTTATTATCTAATCACGATAAGTTCCCTGACCACCAAAAATCTATCATAGGCACAAAAAAGATAAAAGAAAAAAGGAAGCTTGAAAAGAAGATCAAAGGTAAATATAAGGGGATTATGAATAATTATGAAAAAGAAATTTGTATTTAAGTTAAAAAAATTAAGTAAACAGGTCAGATGAAATTTTAATGTTTCTGTAAAATTTATTCATTTTGACAAACAAAGTCTGTGAGCACTGTATCTTACCAAGAAGTGATTTTCTGGGACTGTAGTTTACATATCATGGTGTCAATCTTCATTTGTTTCATGACCTGCTGGTTCCAAGTCAGAAGACTTTAATTTTAAAATATAATGGAAAAGTATTTGGCCCCATTTATAATTTGCGTGCTTAAAATATGCAATGAGAATAAACATGTTGTGTGAATATGTAAAATATACTAGAAATGATGAGTTCATGAATATATTCCCCGGCTTACACATCTGTATGCACCCCTTGAACCTTCTCATTGGTTACAAACTGAGGCTGCCAGCAGTTTCTTGTTGTTCTGTAAATGTTTAAATGAATCAAAATATTTATTTAAGATGTGCCATTGTAGCAAAAACTCTGGATGTATCTTCTTTCATCAGATTAATTAACCTGTTAATGTAAATTGGTCCCACATTACTAGCAAAAGGGTGTAGTGAATTATTGTTGCTTAATAACAATTTTCTTCTGTCGTTTCTTACAGCAGCCAAAGGAAAGATAAAGAAAGAACCCATTGATGGTGGTTACGGTTTGGTATGTACTCTGTGTCTTTGTTGCATTGTTGGAGTTTACAGTCTTTTGATTGAGAGGTCAAAGATGTTAGAATATAAATTCAAATCATGCTATACAGTGTTTTAGGTTATAGAAAGTCATTTTATTTTGTCAGTCACCTAAGCCGTAGGAACATCTTTCTATCCAAATGACCATTAACAGATCACCATAGAGTTTACCAGAGAATTTAATTTTACCTGAAATAAGGTGATTAATTTCTGCCAGATGTAACAAACAGAAAACTATGTTAATGGAAACTTAGGTAATTTTAGTTGATATTATGCACACTACCATTCAAACTCTAAGGTGTAATCTAACAATTATCACAATATTGGCTTTATATCCATACAAGCTTAGTGAAGCCATCCATTAAATACTGTATGTATGTGCTTTTGCCTCTGGTAATGTGTCATATTCAACTGAGCATCAATTAATAAAAGTCTTAATAATCGTTGACAAGGACAGAATCTTAAGTCTTTCCAAAAATTAATAGTGATGAATATGATAATCATGACAATGTAGCCTTTTTAAGCATCATGGTTTCATTTCTATTTTTTTAATTATTTTACTCAGTGTGATATATCAGGAGCTGATGGGTCTCAAAATGGATTCTCTGTGGCAAGCCCGGGCCTTGGAGGTCCCAGCAAAAGTAAAATTAAGAAACCCACCCCAGAGCAGCTGGCTGCAAGAAGGCGGAAGTTGTTTATCATGATCAGCAAAAAAGAGGTGCCAAAGGTCAGTGGTGTAAAGGGTCAATGTCAAGGTCATTTGTCCTGTGCATTGACAGATGATTTTAATTGTCTATATAATCAATATGTTTGTAGTAATAGAATTAATCTGTGCTCCATTTATCTTTTATTTTTAAATTATATATTCCTTTTATTTTAAAAATTTTATTTTATTATAAATGTTATTATTATGCAGACTATCAGCTTAATGTCCGACTTTATATTCTTTCATTTGGTCAAAATTACCCATCAGCATAGCGTGTTTTAGTAATAAATAACCAAACCGTTAAGATGAGTGAACATGAAAAATTTTTCAGTACATGATATTGTCGATATATGAAATGAAATTTGTCCTTGGTTATGTGAAGGAATTGCATCATAGTTTTTGTTTAACTAAACAGTTTCCAGTAAACAATTTTCTGTAATAGAAACATTGCATGATATGTATTGATTACTCAAGCTGTGCAAATGCAGGGTAAACTGGTGTATTAGTAGAATATTGAATTTAGAATCTTACCCAAGGGGTCATGTGTTTAACATTTTTCTGATTGGACAAAACATTATTAAATTTTCACTCATGGAATTTTCTCACTCATGTAATGTTTATTGATTACTCAAACTGCAAACGTGGGGTAAATCAATATAATATGGGTGCAGTCTTTTGATTAAGGCAACCTGTGGATTTCTGTAAAAAAAACCTGGAAAATCCTTTTAAATCTTCTAGAAAATAGTTGTTCAAGTGGGTCTTTGACTCTGTTAACTGATCTTGTTTATTGATTTTTTTCAGGCTCAGAAGCAGAAGGCCTCAGCTAGGAAGGAAATGCTGGCTCAGTTAAAGAAGGTAGTGTATCCGTCCTCTCTCAATCGATCAATGTGTGTTATTGAACACTAGTCCAAGCAAAACGACAGAAAGACATCACAGACTGAAATCCCAGACAAAAAATTGTGCATCTAAACATGGGTGATCTTGCCACTGTTAAATGCTAAACCATATATGGTGTTAAAGAAGATATTGCTCAAGCTTTGTTGAACATTTTTACACAGTGTGATAAAGTTTACTAAATTATATACCATTGTTTTTAAATAAAAAAATTGTGTCTGACAAAATTTACTTTGACATTTTTATATAAACTTTTATAGGTAATTAATCTTCAAATTATAATTTCTAAGAAAGTAGTATTTCAGTGAATGTTGTGCATTACACAGGTATCAAAAGAATGCACAAAGGAATGCAGGCGAGCAGCAATCCAGTCACAGAAGGTCCAGCGGGAGACACCTATGAGAGCAAAGAGGCTCTCAAGGGAAATGCTTCTGTACTGGAAACGTTTTGAAAAAGTAGAAAAAGAACACCGAAAAAGAGCTGAAAAAGAGGCACTGGAGCAGCGGAAGATAGACCTGGAGTTCAGAGAGGTTTGTGTTCCAATTACAATATGTGTTAGCAGGTCTGGCTTTTCAGGGTTTTGTTCATAAGATATTGGATAATGGGTTCTGTGATCAAAAATGCTTTTCATACATATTTCTAGTTTATAAATTCATTTTGTTTTGTGCCAGTTTATACAAATGGAACACAAATAGGTCTGATTCTGTGTAATATCCAACAGTTCAGATATTGCATGACTATTGTGGCAGTTTTCAAATTAATATAAGGAGGAGAGTACCATTCTCAATGAGCATTGAATAAATTTTGAGGGCAGATTTAGTGCTAACAAAGTTTTTAAAATGTGTTCTTTCAAACACAGGCATCAGACAGCACTAAAACAATTAGCCTAGATTTTTGTGAAGTCATTGGTAAAATTAGAGCCGACTAAACATTGATTCCCAGCAAGGATTATTGCTATAGAAGTACTTTATAGCAAGGTTTTTTTATAGCAAGAAAGTTTGTAAAATTTATTTAAGTCACCTGGCCACAACATAGCTCCAGTGGACCAATAACAGAATAGGTACTGTATTGCTTTAATGAAGTCACCAAAATGATTTCTCTTAATTTGCCTAAAAAATATCCAGACAGACATTCACAATATGTTATCCATGCAACAAACTATGAAAACTGTTGTGTGTCTCTGCCACCTGTTTATGATGTGAGCATTTACTGTTTATATCAATGGTGAGAGTTCCTTTTATGCTTGTAAATTCCATCTGTAATTTTACAGATACTTGTCAGAGCTATTATTAATCATGTTGATTGATATGTCAGTATATCATATCAGACCCCTGCGTATGTTGTCAGTGAGGAACATTATACATTGAGGTTTGTTGTTGATCATCACCAGGCCAGGAGACAACAGAGGAAGCTGAACTTCCTGATCACCCAGACTGAGCTGTATGCTCACTTTATGTCACGGAAGATGTCCGGAGACAACGAGGAAGGCTCAGAGGACACAATCCTCCGTCGACTTGAGGGGGAAGGTACCGGATGCAAGAGGGATATGGACAGTGTATCAGTAGTGGATGATGAATATGGTTAGTTATGGTGATTTTAAGAAGTAATTATTTATAATCAGTCACATGCTAGCAGACTAGTATTATTGTATCCCCAGACAAAGTCGGGGGATACTATGTTTTCATACCGGTCCCGCCGCCGCATATGAATCTTGTTGGCGCGAAAACCCAAAAAATATTTCACAGAACTTTACCAAACTTGGTATATGTATAGATATGGGTAAGAGGACAACGCCTATTTAAAATGAGGTCATGACCTTTACTAGGAGAGTGTCCTTGACCTTGAATAGGTCCAATTTTGGGGAAAATCACACAAATTCTTTAATATCTCAAGAAATCTTGCATGGATTTATCCCAAAATCAAGTTGATGGAAGATCATGGATAGGGTTGTCATGTTCCAGAAACTGGTGGCGCCACCTATTATTCTTTACTTGTTTTCGTGCCGTTTAATACCCCCAAAATTGCCACCTTACAGTACTATGAGCATTATAAGTCAAAAACTAATGGACAGATTTCTTTTATTTTATGCATATACATAGGTATGGGTTATGGGATGATGTTTATTTAAATTGGGGTCATGACCTTTCCTATGAGAGTGGCCTTGACCTTGAATATTGCCATGTATGGTGAAAATCACACACCTTTTATGATATCTCCAGTGTTGATAGCCATATGGATTTCAAACATGACTAATGTATGGCCAACCACTAAAGTAAGAACCCTATAGGTTCTAGGGTCATGAGGTCAAAGGTCAAGGTCACTGGACTGGCATCTTAAAAGATACTGTGGATGCATTTTAAGCCAAACTTTCATCCCAGGTCTTCCATCTTCAATATATAGCTCACTTGCCAATAGTGGATGATCCATATAAATTTTGGGGTCACAAGGTCAAAGGTCAAGGCCACAGGAGCTATCTGTCCAAAAATTAGTTTCTGGATGATAATTCCTGCTTTTATTGATGTATTGATTTCAAACTTGACTTATATATGTCCCATTGAAAAATCAAGACCCGAATTGATTTTGGGGTCATGAGGTAAAAGGTCAAGGTCACAGGACACATCTTTAGAAAGATGTGGATGCATTTACAGCCAAACATTTCATCTCAGATCTTTCATCTTGCACATATACAGTAAAACCTGAGAGTTAAGACCACCTGATGTGCCACAATAAAAGCGGTCTTAAGTCACAGGTGGTCCTAAGTCTCAGGTGGCCTAAGTCTCAGCATGAAGCGAACAAAGAATATTAAGGCATATATGTCTGTGTAAACATTTATTTATTTATTATAAAAATACATACTGGATATATATATATATATATATATATATATATATATATATATATATATAATCAAAATATTCACAACAATATTTACAAGTTAACAACAATATTTACTTAACACAATGAATCAATCTTGCCCTGCTTAACAAAGGGAATCTTATTTATAATTATCAAAGAAAGCCGGTCCTTTTATAACTTTATTAAACAAGCCTTTGTCAAAGGCTTTGAATAGCCTGTTTATCATATTGCATATATAAAATCCCAATAAACTTCAAAGCAGGTATGAAGGGATCGATCATTAGTTTACAGGTGACTGCTCACGTTATCAAACAGTCTCTCTATTATTGGTACTATGGTAGTAAGCATTGATGAATATTCTAATGATGTTATCGAAGCAGGGCGTCAGTTTGTCGTCGTCACGAACTGACATAATGTCAAGTCAAAATGTGTGTGATAAGCAATTACAGTTGATTGCTTACGTAATGACAAACTTACTTTCATGACTCACTTTTTTAAATTAATTCCGCGCAAATGTTATTTACCCATCGCTAAGACTAGTTATGAACTCCGGTCAACGACCGCAGCGTAGTGAATGCGACCGCGGTGTCAGAAGAAATACAACGGGAGTTCTGTTCGATGAATATTAATGAGGGATTTCCCCTAGGGCACGTGAACACTTTACCGTTAAGATGTTTTAGACAATCGTTAAACAAATACGATGTATTCAAAGACGGGCTGTGCTAAAAAAAGTAATGGTACATTGGCATCAGAATTAAAGAATTGCGTCGTTTTACGTTCCCTCGCAATTATCGCGGAACTTTCATTTTTGGAGAAAGATTAAAACCACGCGGGCCCTGGGCCATTGACACCTGGAGGGGTATTGTGAATTGATGTCCAATTCACCGCGGGGAAAGTAGGTCACCATTGCCACAGGTCTGCACATTCACGAGACGGTCAACGGCACGATCGTTTTAGTCTTAACTTGGGACGCCAGGTGCCACTACCGCTACACCAGGCGGTCGCTTAACGGAGGTGAAGACCAGCGACCGGCCACATTTGAGCGGTCGGTGGTCGCGTACCACAAACGGTCGCTCAACACAGGGGCATTAAAGAGTGATTAAGCTCGGTGCATTCATTTTCCGGTCGTAAGTCACAGACGGTCGCTGGCGGCAGTGGTCGCTTGGTTCAGGTTTCACTGTAGTTCACCTGCCAAGAGAGGAAGACCCCTATCAATTTTGAGGTCACAAGGTCAAGGGTGAAGGTCACAGGAGCCATCTGTCCAGAAATTAGTTTCTGGATGATAATTCCTTCTTTTATTGATGTATGGATTTCAAACTTGACTTGTATTTGACCCATTGGAAAAGCAAGACCCGAATTGATTTTGGGGTCATGAGGTCAAAGGTCACAGGACACATCTTTAGAAAATTGTCGATGCATTTACAGCCAAACATTTCATCTCAGATCTTTCATCTTGCACATATAGTTCACCTGCCAAGAGAGGAAGACCCCTATCAATTTTGAGGTCACAAGGTCAAAGGTGAAGGTCACAGGAGCCATCTGTCCAGAAATTAGTTTCTGGATGATAATTCCTGTTTTTATTGATGTATGGATTTCAAACTTGACTTGTATATGTCCCATTGGAAAAGCAAGAACCGAATTGATTTTGGGGTCATGAAGTCAAAGGTCTAGGTCACAGGACACATCTTTAAAAAGATGTGGATGTATTTTCAGCAAAACATTTCATCTCAGATCTTTCATCTTGCACATATAGTTCACCTGCCAAGAGAGGAAGACCCCTATCAATTTTGAGGTCACAAGGTCAAAGGTGAAGGTCACAGGAGCCATCTGTCCAAAAAATAGTTTCTGGATGATAATTCCTCCTTTTATTGATGTATGGATTTCAAACTTGACTTGTATATGTCCCATTGGAAAAGCAAGAACCGAATTGATTTTGGGGTCATGAAGTCAAAGGTCAAGGTCACAGGACACATCTTTAAAAAGATGTGGATGTATTTTCAGCAAAACATTTCATCTCTGATCTTTCATCTTGCACATATAGTTAACCTGCCAAGAGAGGAAGAACCCTATCAATTTTGAGGTCACAAGGTCAAAGGTTAAGGTCACAGGAGCCATCTGTCCAAAAATAACTTTCTGGATGATAATTCCTGCTTTATTGATGTATAGATTTCAAACTTGACTTGTATATGTCCCATTGGAAAAGCAAGACCCGAATTGATTTTGGGGTCATGAGGTCAAAGGTCAAGGTCACAGGACACATCTTTAAAAAGATCAAGGTCACAGGACCAACATCTTCAACAAGATTGTGGATTGATAGATGAAAGAAACAATAAATATGCCAAGTGTCAGTATATGCTGCTAAAAATGGGGGCCTATTCTTAAAGGGGGGGGGGGGGGCCTACTATGTCTGGGGATACTCTGGCACCAAGAAATGTCTAGTTGTTAATAACATTCCTTTATTTCAGTGTCAGTGTCAACCATGTAAAAATAATTTGTCATGTGGAATGATCTGGATTACATATCAGTAAATTATATGAAATACTGTCTGTTTGATATTTTTAAACAGTCAGTCCTCATAATATACCAGAAATCAAATTATCAAGTATGTTAATATTTTAAGATGAAAAACTAATATTTTTTGTTAAAGTGCCATTTTGTGAAACGGCAGAAAGTATGAGTCTGTAATATTGAAGTTAACATTTAACTTTTATAAGGTGTAATATAATTTAAACAGAGCATAACTGAGCATTGATTGAAGTAAATGGATCATTCTTACATTTTAGGATTTCAGTAATCAAACTGTCTGTATTAAGGTCATCCAGGGAGGCTCTCTTATTTAGGTGGTTGTATATAAGTTGAAGTCACCTCTTTGTCACAAAAACAGTTGGTAACCCCCCCCCCCCCCCCCGAATAAACATTTAATCTCTCTAATAGAGACACTTCTCTGATATGAACAATAAGCCATTTTCAGCTTGTGTGAGTTTTCAGAAGGATCCACATTGTATTTTAATGTTAATTTTATAATTGTTTACATGTAGATGGTGAGGAGATGAAGGCACTAGCTCTCAGGAATGTGGAGACGGCCTACCAGACCCACCAGGCTCGTGTACGTAGCTTGCACAACTTCCTGTAAACGGGAGTTGCACAGTTATCATGAATCTAATATAATATTGGCATTGAATTTCCTAAGCTAGGCCATTAATGCAGATTATATTGAGGGAATTGTCCCATCAAGGGCCTTGTGTAAATCAATTACTTGTAAGTGTTAAAATAGTGTAATAAAAAGAGTGTAAAATATTAAGAATTTAACATTAATATTTAAAGTTAAAAGTGCAGGATCAGGTTGTGCTAGCGGCAAAAGCTGTAGACAACTATGACAGAGGGACCATTCAATTCCCGGATTATCACATAGGTCTGCAAATGTTAATTTTAACAAATTAAGGTTTAATTGTAAAATTCTTGGAAGGTACGTACACAAAAATTGACTGTTTTACTGCTTAATTAGAGTGAGTGTGATTAGCATTGCATTAGGTGTATTACATGTTTGATATCTCACTATATTGACCTCTGACGCAGAGTTACATTGATAATGATAATGTAAAACAAAATGTATATTATATAATTTGATTAAAATTTTAAAGCATCAGACAGAGCCCTCTGCCATATTTTAATTGGATCAGTGTGTATAATTCCGTGTGAAGCAGGTTTGAGATTACATTATCAATTTTTTGTTCCAGACAAGAACATATGACATAAATAGTGACCACATTACAACATCAGCATCAGGTAAGCACACCATGTTACCAATCATGAAAATTATGTTATAAACTAGAAAGATCCTCTGAGCCTTAAGTACTATGCCTTACTATACTCAGATTCCAAGGTGCTTGGCAAGAGGCCATATTAGATTTTTGTTGTTACTGAAATACAGTAATACAGATGCTCTTTATCTGCACCAACCTTCGGTAAATTCAGGGCAAGTGCTTGAATATTGTTTAGATAATCGTTGCATAAGAGCATGACCAAATGACAGCCCAGACAGTTTGAAAACCTTATTTTAGGCACCCACATAGGCGAAATTCTTGTAAATGTTTAACTCAGAATTAATTTACCATAAATAAATTATCTTTCACACAAGAACATTTGACATCAGTGGTGACCACAGTGCTAATCAGTAAAAAAGTAAATGTAAAATTTTATGTTGAAGTTATGTTCAAGTCATTTGTTATATATGATACAAATTGTCTTTATAATTTGAAAATGTAGTCCTTCATGGATAATGATACTTTCATATATCCCTGATTCATATGTACTGGTTTTTTTAATTGTCTGAAATGCCCACTCATTGGCACAATTAAAATACATAGACTAAAACTAGTTATGAAGAGTACTGTTATTCTTCTTGTTATTTAATATCTTAATATTATTTGATTAATTCTGTATTATTATTATAATTATTATTCCATGTTTCTGAGCCTGTTTTAATCATTTCAGATTTGAGTTTTGCCAATCCAACAATCAGCACAGAAGCTGACAGACCTCAGCCAATTATGTTCCAGGGAAAACTGAAAGGGTACCAGCTGAAGGTGAGAAAACAAGTGAAGAACAGTGTTCACTCAAAATATTCCAATATACTCAGTTGATCCTCTGCTTGTTCTCCACGTGCTCTTTGGTTACTTGTCCAGTGATTGATGTGCCGCCTTACGGTAGAATGAAAGTAACACCACTGGGTGGTTTTTGAGCTGATCCCAACTTTGAAACCCACTGATACAAGCAAGAAAGTAGCTGTACACTGACTGGCCAAAGAAGAATTTAACTGGACATCTGTAGGCCCCGAATATAATTAAAGATCACTTTACTTGTCAGGTGACTGAAAGCAAATCAACAAGACAGGGACATTGTTGATGGCAGATTAACATGCACTTTGCACTTGGTAAAAACGTGATAAACTTGTTTGTTTGACCGACTGCACAAATGAGACCATAGCAGAATGATAGTGCACAAACAAATGATGTAGAGGTGAGATTTCCATATATTTGGTTTTCCAGCAACATTTAGTGTCACATTTCTGTAGGAGATCAACCAAGATTGTGGCTTCTAACTCGCGGTATCCATGTGGCGTGATGTCATTTAGTACCAGCGCACCTGGGTAAACAGGCGGCCAAAGTTGGGAGTTGGGGTCACTTGAATATGCACAGAAATAGTCTTAGAACAATAGAATTTACTCTTTTGGCACTGACAGTACTGAGAAAATTAAAATCTTCACAGGTTTCTGCTTCGCTTGATTAAAAGAATATTAATCTGTCTGCTACAGCAAACTTTTGTATCTCATACGGAAATGGGCCTAATAATCCTCTGTCAAGTCGTGAAACAGTCGAGAAATCTCTTTTTCTTAGCCCACTTGTCATTCTGAATTCATAGATTATTTGTTGATAAATTAGTGTAATATGATTTATAATTCATGTGACAGGCATGTAAGTTGCTTTATTTGACAGAACAATTGGTATGTAAAAATAATTAATGGTTGCATGGGAAAACTAAACTGGCAGATGGCATCTGTGTATTTCACACTCCAAGGCTCATTTAAATATGTTAATGAACGATAGGCAGATCGGCTGTACTGTGGTAACTGTATATACACCTTCCATTTTATTCAGTGATGTTGTACACCTTCCATTTTATATTTTGATGTTGTACACCTTCCATTTTATACAGTGATGTTGTCCACATTCCATCTTATACAGTGATGTTGTACACCTTCCATTTTATTCAGTGATGTTGTACACCTTCCATTTTATTCAGTGATGTTGTACACCTTCCATTTTATTCAGTGATGTTGTACACCTTCCATTTTATACAGTGACGTTGTACACCTTCCATTTTATACAGTGATGTTGTACACCTCCATTTTATACAGTGGTGTTGTTAATTGCACATTTCAGAAGTCTTAATCAAAATCATGCTAGTTCATTGGAGCAATCTTGTGTTTATAAATTATATAAAGAATTACAAGTATATTTGAGATGTAATGTATACCTTCTCCTGCTTTTATAAATATTGTTTAATGTTAATATGAGCAACTCTGAAAAATACAATAGTCTAAATGATGTTATTTTTAATGATCTTTAAGCCAATGGAAGAAGTTGGGTATTTCTTTCAGAACAAAAATTTTGTTTGAATCATTGCAAAACATAAAACATAAAATCAAAGCAGCATTGTCATATTTCTTTAAAAAAAAATTGTTGGCAACAGTAATCCTATACTTAACACACTTGTGATGCTTTCCAGAGTAACAGCATAATGATGATACAGTGCGGCTATCTGCATGCTGTTTGTGAAACTATCATTTGTCACACCATGAATTGGCATCCTTCAAGCTCATTTATATCCTCAGAATCTTCATCTAAAGGATCCAGTAAACTTGTGCAAGAACGGTTTTCCTAGAATGCAGCAATGACTGGTGCAGTGCTGCCATCTGCAGAGCATTTATGTAACTAAAACCTCTCTCACATAGATTGTGCCCACTTTATAGATTATCATCAGATATTTTGTCATTGTTCAGGGTATGAACTGGCTGGCTAACCTGTACTACCAGGGTATCAATGGTATCCTGGCTGACGAGATGGGGCTTGGCAAAACCGTACAGAGTATTTCATTTCTAGCTCATCTTGCTGAAGTAAGTGTTTGTAGTTCTTACATTCACAGTCCTATCAACATTTTCTTAAACAGATTGTAATTAGGGACTTTTCATTGCTTTAAATTAAAATGTTTCATAAAAATCAGTAAGGATGTTTATATATTAAAGATGGACTTCTAAAATAACTATTAATGTATTTCCTTTTTGGCAATGCCACTGAATGAATGTCAAGGAACTTGTATTGACTCTGTTTTAGTTTGAAATCAAAGCAAGCTATCAGTTGGGATTTTCTCCCTCCAGAAAAGGAGAGATATATGATACAAGTACTGTCTATAACAGCCTTTGTACTCCTTTATCTTTAAACTTGTAGTAAAAAAAATTCTGGTCTAAATATGCATAACTTGTGTAAGAATATAACACCTTACAGTTTGGTCAGATGGTTATTTTCAGAGTCACTTCTGTAGGTTTCCACTCTGATATTCATTAGGTATTCTTTCTTGCAGTCTCAGGGTATATGGGGTCCGTTTCTAGTCGTCGCACCAGCATCTACACTACACAACTGGCAGCAGGAATGTGCAAAATTTATGCCAAAAATGAAGGTATGTACATCATTTACCTGTGTGTTTGTGTTTGTAAATCATATATTGCATGGTGATGTAATGTCAACTGTTAATGAAGTCTCAGGGTTAGGTGTATTTTACAGAAGTACTTTGTTTAGCCAGCACTGGTTTTAGGTTAGTTTGTGCAGCAATTTCTTGCATGTAAGATTTTTAAATAAACTCAAGTTAACTAATTAAAATATAAATAAAGACTATGTTTACAAGTCAGGCATGTATTCATGCATTGTATACACGCCATCTATACTTGGTAGATTATATTTGTAGATTTTCATCTCTGTTGTTACAAACAAATTACCTGTTAATTTTTTACAAATTTAATGTTTAATGCATGTTGTTTTGTTGCACAGGTGATGCCGTATGTTTAACACATGTTGTTTCAGTGTACTGGTGGTACCATATTGGGGTAACACCCAGGATCGAAGGATATAACGTTCCTTTGGAACCAATCTGTTACAAATTTAATGTTTAATGCATGTTGTTTTGTTGTACAGGTTGTGCCATATGTTTAATGCATGTTGGTCTGTTGTACAGGTGGTACCATATTGGGGTAACACCCAGGATCGTAGGATATTACGTACCTTTTGGAACCAGGAGCATTTACACACCCAGGAAGCCTCATTCCACGTGGTCATCACCAGCTACCAGCTCGTCATCCAGGACGTTAAGTACTTCCAGAGAATCAAGTGGCAGTACATGATTCTGGACGAAGCCCAGGCCCTCAAAAGTACATCCAGGTCAGCGTGAAACACCACTCAATAGGCATTTTGATTGGGACAATGGGGCTTACTTGGAGTGGTGATGCAAGTCATGCCAAAAACTGCAATGCCTTCTCATACTATTACTGTCACAGTGATATAGATGTACACTGCCAGTAATCATAACAGGAGGGTTTGATTGAGAGTTTAACACATGAATACATGTGAATGTGCAAACTAAAGCATAGTCCTGTGTCTGTAGTGATCACCAGCATTTCCTGTCCCTCACAAGACTTAGCTGTCAGTCAGATAACCCAGTGGAAGACAGTCACAAATAGAAAACATGCAAACATCCCCAATTTAGGGTGCCAAAATGAGTAGCATACACCCCAAAACTGCTAGCATTAATCATAAGAATTTAATATATAATATGTTCTTCATAAAAGTATACACTTCCTGCATGAATGAACTTTAAGATGTTATTTTATATACTTTTCTTTTCTTACAGTGTGAGGTGGAAGATTCTGCTGGGTTTTAACTGTAGGAACAGATTATTGTTGACAGGTACTCCCATACAGAATAGTATGGCTGAGGTAAGTCGTTAACCTCAGTGTGTCCTAAATGTTTCCATAGCATAGTAACGTCATCCCTTGGCCATCAGTAATTCCAAGAATGTTTTTGTGTCTTGCCTGGTTTATTTCAAGTAGGACTAGTGGCACAAGTTCTTGATGAGCAGTAAATATTTTTATCACTGTGATGTTGTAACTTGTAGCTTGGCTAAACAGCAGCAAATAAATAAGTAAAATTTGTGTACCATAAAAATATCAACATATTTATGGTAAAACATGCCATGCTTGTATATCAGCACCCTCTGGTGATCACTCTGTGAAACGAGATTTCCAGAAAATTTTTACAACACTCATTAAATATCACTAAATTAGATCCAGTGAGGATAAGAATTTGTCAGCAGTATATTTTAAATAATAACAAGAAGAAGAATATAGAATAGTGTGTATTTTAAACCACCAATTATCTTGATAGTGTACGCACGTTCTCATTGAGACCTGTTGATTTGTTTATAGCTGTGGGCTCTCCTGCATTTTATCATGCCCACGTTGTTTGATTCTCATGAAGAGTTTAACGAGTGGTTCTCAAAGGATATTGAGAGTCATGCAGAAAGGCAGTCTGGTATTGATGAAAGTAAGTAACATCACTGTCTATATGTAAAATTAGTATTATTAATGTCCCAGCTTGGGATTAATAAAGTATACCATATCTTATCTTATAAAAAATAAACACAATATAAATACATAACAGAATAGAACCAGTAATGACATCTTGACTTTTCTGCTTGTGCTTAGTCCTCTCATTTTGCAAATCAATTAAGTGCATGCATATGTTAGTAAAGTTAATTAGTACCATGAAATATTGTATTTTATGTATTTCAAAATGATAAACAGTGCATAAGCTGATCCATACTATTAATATTTTTACTCTATTTCCCTCAATACTTTTTACTTTAGTTAAGAATAAGGTTGTTCTAAATTTTATCATGTCTGTACTGACAAATGTTTACAAGTATACATGTTTCAGATCTTTGACCAGGTTTATATCTATTGTAAATCAGCATATATTGAATTTTGAATTTCAGACCAGTTGTCTCGTCTCCACATGATTCTCAAACCTTTCATGTTGAGAAGGGTGAAGAAAGATGTTGAGAATGAACTCTCAGACAAGGTCAGTTACATTTCATTTTTCTCCATAAACCAGATATTATTGGCTTTTATACTGTATATCTTTGTTTTACTCAAAGAACACACATTTGTAGAGACAGGCCTGTAGTTTATGCCTCAAGCATTACTTGAATTTCTTTCTGTGTTTAGCAAGTTATCATTGAATTATGATTTTAAAAATTTCAAAAGAAATAAAAAAACTCAGTAGGAAGGTAATGAACAGAAGAACATGTAATGGTCCCCTTTATAGAAGCAACAAATTGATTTATCCTGAGCTACATTGTATATATATTATCTCTACTGGCTATCACAGAAGAAAATTAACTTAGGACACGCCATTTTGTAAATTTCATTGTTGTGTTCTGTTGTTTATGGTTTATTTTACAGAATTATTTTCTATTTTTTGTGTTCTGGTGTCATCTTTTGTAACATGTCTTGTGATTGAAAATTCAAATATCAATTACCGTAAAATCTCCACTTAAAACCGCGGTTTAATCAAGAAATTCAAAATCTTGAAACAGGTTGATTTCCTGAAAGCACTGTGCGGTTTATACTAGAAGGGTTTCCTGAATATCTTCCTGACAGACATCGTTTTGGGCCGGCGCGTGGGCGATAACATTGCAACTTTCGAAGGCTGTTCTTAGCATGCATGGGCGCCGTGTGTAAATGTATTATTTACGATTATTTATTATTTATAAATTAAATATTGCTGATTAGTTTTCGTGTGATATATAACTTGTTATAAAATCTTGGTAATTGTCACCAAATAATACGTTTACATCAACCCTGCTGTTACACACAGCGGCCCACTTCGTTGGGAATGGTCAAGCAAAATTGAAATAAAAGCCTACTTTAACCCATTTGCGGCATTATTTAGCAATGATTATTTGTTTAAAACGTAAAATGAATAAAAAGCTGACATCGTAAAGAGTCACACAATGGCAGACGATCGTTTTAAAATCAAGTTTGAGTGCCGCCATGTGCTGAAACGCCCTGGTATTCTGCTAAGAATATTTTGAACGGTTGTACGCGGTGGGTGGTAAATAGAACAGCCACCTATTTCGTCCCAGCGTGCCTTGCGCGAACACTGCCTTGACAAAATGGCTCTCCACACGGAAACTTTCTTCAGGTAAAAAAACTTGCTCACCCGGACTGGCCACTTTAATTTTACCTTAAAATCACTCGTTTTCAAGCGTCATGTTTCCTATACGTGCGTATCTCGACAAGGTAATTTCAGTTACTTTGATATTTAGTTGACCAGCGATGTTTTCAAACGCACCAGCATATTGTGACATGGAACGATGTCAACGTACGATGTGACGATGATAATACCGAAGTAACCAGTATGAAAATGAGTTGAATCTTCCGAGTAATTCCAGAAAATGGAATTTTCATGAAAAATTAAGATTTCAAAATAATACTTTTAGAATTAAAATATACAGTGACTTGAAATGGATCAGCAGAATATTTTTTTCGATAATATAATGACAAATCAGTAGCAAACAAGAATACGGCACGGAATATAAAATCTGTATAACCAGGCAGAGGTTCACCGGCCCTTACGTCTTCCCAAACTTCATGCTTGAGTGACCCTGCAAAAAAGCGTTTTCATTTGTTTAAATAAAATGCCCAAGGAATTTTTAAAGTGGACAGGAATGGCCGAGTCGCAACCTACGCGTGTTTATTTCTAGATGATAGCTTGATTGTGTCTTTTGTCAAATCATTCCGTAGCAAAAGTTGGTGCGGTTTTAAAGGGGGGTTCTTAGTATTTGAGCCCCTCGCGGTGTCTCGCCTGGAATTCTGGCGAAGTCTGGGTGCGGTTTTAATCGGAAGTGCGGTTTTAAGTGGAGATTTTACGGTATTACATATTAGCTGATTTTAGACAAAGCTTATTTCATGTAATTTATGTTTTATTTTCAGATTGAGATTCTGGTGTACTGCCCGCTGACCACCCGTCAGAGGTTTTTGTACCAGGCGGTGAAGAACAAGATCTCTATAGAGGATCTGTTACAGTCGGCGACGGGCAGCACATCACAAGCCCAGTCCTCGACAAGCTCCCTCATGAATCTCGTCATGCAATTCAGGAAGGTCAGTCTCACACAGCCTTAGCTGTAAGCTCGTGAATTTTTCTGATATAATCGATTTTGAATCATTTCTGATCAGAAAGAAAAAGAAAATAACTATTTATTTAGGTAAAAATATATTGTGAAGAATTTACATTGATAATTGCAAAAACAATTTGATTACTACCATTTTTGTAATATGTTAATTTCACACTGACGGTGATTGGTTTGACTCTTCTAAAGGTTAAACATTCTTGTGATGTAAAATATGCAAAAATTGATTATGTTCAGAGAAAAGTTCTTTTGTATAGTGCTAAAAAATATTCTTTGCCAAAAGACTAGTATATTTTTACAAAATTCTTTGTATTAAAGTTTTTATATTAAATCTCATAATATTTTTTGTTTTATTATGCCCATAATTACATTATGCTATATCAGATAGTGTACCTTAAGACAGGGGGCATACTAATTTAAGTATCCTTATGTTTTCTATTTGATAGGTATGTAACCACCCAGAGTTGTTTGAGAGGAGGGAAATCCGTGGTCCATTCTACATGAGGCTGGATCCGTACTACATCCCCAAACTTGTATACAGGGAAGGTACGTTCAAGGTGTCATTGATTCCTTTTATGAAGTGTTCTCCTTTATTTTTTCTGTACAATATTATAATCATTTACCATACAGATTGAAATAGATTGTTTTCTGGTTGCATTTATTTAGATGAGATATACAGATATCAGCTCATCTATCTGTGCAGACAGATATATTATTTTCTTAATAAAGTGATATTTTATAACAAAGCATCTGAGGCCCGATCATATATTGTCATCTCTCATAGTGATGAGCTTTTAATAGAGATTATCCCATCGAGGAAGTTTACTTGGGATTATTTTGATGCGGACAGAAATAAATGATTCTTATTTTGACTTTTCAGGTATTTTGGATAAAGCTGTCCCTAGCCAGAAGCATCTCCTGTGTAACAAGTTGTCAGTGTTCAACCCTGTCAATATTCATCACTCACTGTCAAACTCCAGTCATGGTGAGTTATTATTAAGGATATTTACATACAGTAAAACCCCTGCCTGAGTAAATGTATGTCAAGTGGCCACTCCAGCATGTGCCGCCACCTAGTGAAGAAACTTGAAACCAAATTAGTCATGAAAAGTTGCTGCACATCGGTTAATGAGACTATGTTAACAACCATGCTCAATCTGAACTGTGACTTGGCAGTTCCTGGGTTTTCTGTGCATCACTCTAGTCATTGTTAGTTATTATATTACGTACAGGATAATCCTGCTGACATGGCCACATTACGTGGCAGGCCATGTTAGACTGTTATGGCATACCTGGTGCTCACACACATATTTTATTGTACTTTCAATCCCTAGAAGTTTGCTTTTACTAAGGTTATTTTATAAATTTTATTGAAAACATTTTTAATTCATTTTAATGGCTGACTATTGTAGTCCAAGAGGAGAAAGGAATGCTCTAAGCTGTCAACAAAATTTCATTGTATCCCCAGACAAAGTCAGGGGATACTATGTTTTCATACTGGTCCCGCCGCCGCAGCATATAAATCTTGTTGGCGCGATAACTCAAAAAAATATTTCACAGATCTTTACCAAACTTGGTATATGTATAGATATGGATAAGAGGACAACGCCGATTTAAAATGAGGTCATGACCTTCACTAGGAGAGTGTCCTTGACCTTTAATAGTCCAATTTAGGGAAAAATCACACAAATTCTTAAATATCTCAAGAAATCTTGCATGGATTGATCCCAAAATCAAGTTGATTGAAGATCATGGATAGGGTTGTCATGTTCCAGAAACTGGTGGCGCCACTTATTATTCTTTACTTATTTTCATGCCTTTTAATACCCCCAAAATTGCCACTCGACAGTACTGTGAGCATTATAAGTCAAAAACTAATGGACAGATTTCTTTTATATTATGCATATACATAGAAATGGGTTATGGGATAATGTTTATTAAAATTGGGGTCATGACCTTTCCTATGAGAGTGGCCTTGACCTTGAATATTGCCATATATGGTGAAAATCACACTAAATCATTAATATCTTAATAAGGGATGCATGGATTGGTCAAAAAATCAACTTGACTGAAGATCTTGGATAGTTTTGTCATGTACCGGAAACTGGTGGCGTCACCTGTTATTCTTTTACTTGTTTTCTTGCCATTAATACCCCCATCATTGCTACTTGAAAGTACTGTGAGCATTATAAGTCAAAAACTAATGGACATATTTCTTTCATATAATGCATATACATAGACAAGGGTTATGGGATCATGTATATATGAATTGGGGTCATGACCTTTCCTATGAGAATGGCCTTGACCTTGAATATTGCCATGTATGGTGAAAATCACACAAAATCATTAATATCTCAATAAGGGATGCATGGATTGGTCCAAAAATCAACTTGATCGAAGATCTTGGATAGTATTGTCATGTACCGGAAACAGGTGGTGCCACCTATAATTTTTAGCTCAGCTGACTATAAGTCATCTGAGCTGTAGTCGTGGTCCATTGTCCGTCGTCCGTCCGTCCGTCCATCCGTCTGTCTGTCTGTATGTCCGTCCGTCTGTCCGGATGTCCGTCCGTAAGACTGGCACGTTTCAACACCATTGGACCTATGAATCTGAAATTTGCCATACAGTTAGATCCCAAAAATCTCCTACCATGCCGAAAATTATGTCAATAGGACTTCGTTCCTTCGAGATATTAATGAAAAACCTCAATTTTTTATTAGAAATCTATTTTTACACTTCAGGACTGCCTAATATCAAAACCACTCATCTGGTTTTCTTCATATTTACCATAAATATTCCTCTATATAGTTTCTATGTACATGCCAGAAATTAAGTCAGTATTATTTAATTTAAAAAAGTTATGGGCCCAAACATAATGGACTTTGTAAACAAATGAGGAAAGATATTTGGTCACTTAAGACCAAAAGTGTTAAAGGTAGGGACTTTTTTCAGTAATACAACTTTAATTGATCAAAATTTAATTGTATACCAAAAATTAGATCAAAATCTGTTAAATTTTTTTAAATATTGGCAAAAATATAAAATTTGTGTCACCCCTGACTTAACGTGATAACTTTACAACGGATATATCCTATAAAACAATAGGATGGGTTTACGCTCGCCACTTGATTTCACTAATCAAGAAATTAGATCCCGGTCATTACAGGTGACATTTCCAGGTTCTTTTAAGGAGGTGTATAAAAATACCAGACAATCATACACCCAGATCAATAGAAACTATGAGACATCAGGTTAAATTCACAAATATAATTCAAGACAATACTTACAGAGACATAGATGTGAGTGTGTGTGCGTTGATGTGTCAATACGACAGTCCTTCACATTAAAAATACAGGATATTTACTGAGTCCAGGGTTTGTATAAAAACAATAAAGTCCAGTTCCTTCAGAGATCTCTGGTTACTGATTTTGTGTAGAATCTAGCGTATGGTTAGTACCATATAGTCTTTCTGAGTTTAGCGATCTTCAACTGATCTTGCTTGACAGCGACCCGGGTAGGCTTACCTTCACATGAATGGTAACAGCTCTCTTTGTTTACATGTGTGCTTAGAGTCCTTGACCTTACTCGTGTAGCAATGGTTTCACGGCTTACAGCGATTATGTATCTAGGTCAAGCTGAACTAGGCCCGCAGGTGACGCGTGCGCACTTACTTTACCACCAATACAATGCTCTGTCGGCAGCACGGCTGTGATCTTGTGAGCTGGGTACTTGCCTCATGTAGAAGCTTGCTTCTATGCCTTTCCTGGCGTTTCAATGTTCCTTCTGCCGTGCGTGCGTGCTGCCTCTCCAAACTTCCAGACCCAACTGAAGCAGCGTCCCGCGTCTCTCCCTGAACTCTGACGTCACAATTGCCTATGCACTGTGCGGATCCGGTTCTCTGATTGGCTTATGGCTCAATTGTCCCATATAAGGTTATATGTGACCTAGTATGACTGCTAGCGTCACCATGGGGACCCACATACCAGATGTAATACACGCAATGCGTGACACAGATACATCAGCTGATAGCCGATGGGATTTCATACAAGCATACACAATATATATACAATCAAGACCTGTCAACGCTTTAGGATGACGCTTCACATCAATATCAATAGAGAACAGACTTAGTTAAACTATGATACAAAACACCGTACTTATTGTCACCGATTTTCTGGTGACAATTGGTACCTTAAATTTTGCCCAGGTTTGACCATGGCACGTTTTTTTCCTGTAAGTACTGTGGATTTAATTTTCACAGCATGTTTTTGTTAGTATTTTGTCTGTTAATACCAAAAATCTGAAACCAGTTGATCAAAAACTGTAGATTTTATTCAAGTTTTCAAGCACCATGTCACATCAAGTTTACATCAAGCTAGTGTTATGCAGTTTGCTAGAGCTCAGCTCCCCAGCTTCAGCTCTAAGTTCCTTAAATTTAGCACACAGTTAGATGTCTCCAAAATCCCCTACCATGCCAAGAATTTTATCACTAGGACTTAATTCCTTCGAAATATTAATGAAAAACTTCATTTTTCCATTAAAAACCCATTGTTACACTGTAAGACTGCCTAATATCAAAACCACTGATCTGACTTTGATCATATATAATATACATATTTTTCTATACATTCGCTATGCACGTGCCAGAAATGATGTCAGTATTGCGTAATTGTTTTAAGTTATGGGCCCAAACATAAATCACTTTTTAAAAAATCAAGAAATATATTTACTCCCTTAACAAGAGGATTGCTGAAGCTAGAGATTTTTTGTCAGGGATGTAACATTATTTAATCAAGATTCAATTGAATACCAAAAATTAGTTCTCAATTTTTCAAATTTTATAAGTTATTAGTATAAATATAAAATTAGTACCTTAAATTTTGCCCAACTTTGACCATGGCACGTTTGTTTCCTGAGAGCACTGTTGATACAATTTTCATATCATGCACACATAAGGATTTCATCTTTGTAGTTTAGAAAGCTGAAAGAAATTGGCCAAATATTGTAGCTTTTATTAATGTTTATATGAGACCATGTCAGACCCAGGCTTAATCCAGCCCCTCTTCAGTCACCTGTATGTTGACCTTGTTGACCTTTCATCAGATTATGTATGTTTGAGCGAAGCATACACTGGGGCAGCCAGGCAGCTAATGCCCAGCCACAGTTGATCCAGGTGTCCAACCAAACTCATCTAGTAGTTGTTTTGAAAAACAACTTAACAATAAACAATAGATTAATACTTTTGTATTGTTTTTTTATAACAAATTAAAGAAAAATTAATAGAAAAGGAATTTGTTAGTTGATGAGTAACAGAAAATTAACTTAAGCAGTTACTGATGATGTAAGAGTCTTGTATGGATGGATAGAATGTCAATGTCAATGTTATTCCAAATAACACCATGTAGTCACCTATGGTATTTTTCAGTGAAATTTTAATGATAAAAAAATAAATCATATTATTCATTACTCATCATTAGGGATCATATGAAGGAAATTAATGATAGACATTGATGCAGTTGATAATATTAATCTAGATTCCTACTGTGTCTAGTGTGTAGATTGATGTGAAAGTAGTCCAAAGTGAATATATTACATTTATTTTTTTTAATATAAATAAAAGCCATAAAACCAGGTACTTATGATCATTATTTAAATTTGTGAATTTTGTATATTCTGGATTCCCAACATCTTTGTTTGGCTAAAACTAAATAAATACTAGACATGGTGCGAATGCTTTGCAAATGTATTTAAATACGAATATGATTATGTACTGCATTAAAAAATTTAATTGCATAAGAATGGGAATTCAGGTAAAAATGAAAGTATTTGAATACCAGTGCAGATACTTTTAAAATGTATTCATGAATGCATTCATGAATATATTCTATAATATTATTTCAATAATCATTTCATTTATATTTTATTTTAAAAAATCATATGATTTTCTTATTATTTTTTTTAAAATAAAAATTATATTGGCACAGTATTTGTTATTAAATTTTAATAAATAGTTAAACTCTTTTATAATATGTGCTGCTTATAAGTTATATGGCCAAGTCAAAATCTGTTTGACAATAGCACTCCATTTGTTAATAAAATAAATGAAATCAATCCTCTTCCCTGTCTCCAAAGATACTATCAAAATCATCATAAGCTAAACACCAACAACTCATAATAAAGCTTATATTTATTACCACACAAAACAAGCATGTGCCTCTTTCCCAAATCATATTTTTTATGATATGTAACAGCTGAGCGCCGTGACCCATGGGTCCCTTGTTTTACTTGTATTCGTGCCGTTTAATACCCCTATCATTGCCACTTAACAGTACTGTGAGCATTATAAGTCAAAAACTGATGGAAATATTTCTTTCATATTATGCATATACATAGACATTGGTTAGGGGATGATGTATATTGATATTGGGGTCGTGACCTTTTCTATGAGAGTGACCTTTTCTATGAGATGTCTAATATTAATAGTTGCTGAAGATGGGGGGCCTATTCTTAAAGGGGGGGGGGGGGGATTAATTTTCTGGGCTTACTAAGACACCTGCGGTGCCAAGAAATATCTAGTTATTTTTGTATTTATGCATGAAAAAGGTGAATAAAAAAGGAAATATTGGAATATTTAGAATAAATTAAAATCTTGAAAAGCCCTGGATTAATGAAATAAAGAAAAAAAATTTATAAACCTAATATACTGTGGTTGGCTTTATATTTACGGGGTTCAGTTTTCGCGCTCAAGCAATTTTTCAAAGTTTAACAGGGTTCCATCAAAATAGGTATGAATTCTCTATAAAAAAAGTTATGTTTTGCTCAAACAGTAATGACTGTCACTGCTGGAACCTGGCGATGCCGCTTCAAAAGGGCATTGGTTTCACAGCTTGGCCATCTCCATATAATAGGGCCCTACACTTTACCTTGATCATATCATGTTCAGATTACATAACAGAAACATCGTTCCATGGAAATAACAAGTTGGTTAAGAAGGGGCCATACCCCTGAAGTGGCCCACACGGAAGGTCTGCCTGATCCCCATGAGTGTGAATGTGGAGAAAGAGCAGAGTTATTCTAAGCGGTGAATGATCAGATCAGCTGACAAAGGGTAAGCGGGGAGAGTTCAAGCAGTTCGACCAAGACAAAAGGCTTGCTATCACAATTTAATAAATAAAATCAGACCTGCATAACTGCAGGTGAGAACCAAGCTTTTTTTTATATAACACTAAATCGTAGACACATCACACGCTGCAATCAACATGATCGTCATTTGGATTATATTTATTTCCCACTGATGCCCATTATTGCCACCTGGTGGCTACGCTCTTTACACAGCGCTTTAACTATAGGCCTACTGCCTATATGGTAAGTGCTGTTTGTTATGACCTCGTATCTTAAATTGCCACACCAGAGGGGAGCACTGTATTTTTGTCCAATCAGATGAGACCTTGTGCTGGAAGACACAGCCAAGCGAGGAATACACGGAGCAAATCATGTTCATTTTGTTTTGAGTGACAGCTCATTGTCCCGGTAACCATCTAAACAGGCCACAGGCTCGGAGAGAATTGCCGCAGACGTGGTTTGCTTAGGGCCTTGGGCACATAGGATGCCCGGCCGGTGGGTTGTAATTCAAAGGAAACGTAACAACAAAGGCTGCGTGCACACCTCGCTGGCTGGTTTCAGTTCTGCTGACAACAGATACATGGCTATGCTAACACAGTCATACTGTCAGAATCGAATCCGTCGATGATGCGAGAATGCAGAGGGAGCAATTAAAATTCGACCGTAAACTCTTTAAACGGCGCTTGAAGCGCAGCTATGGGTGGAGCCAGGATGCCTGTTGAGTGTTTGTTTATTGGCATCTGGTTGGCTGCTTGTCACATCATACGCACGTGTTTTTCAGTGGAAAACGAACCGCCATCTGGTGACTAAATATATCATAAACGGTCAAAGCTGACAGCGTGAAAATCAGTTGCTTCTTTAGAAGCGTAAGATTTCCGCTGCCTCGGGAGCGTACCTGATGGCACCTACAGAGACTATTTCCCATGGGAGCAAGGTTTCATATCTGTGTGGTTTCGATTTCGCAGCTTTTCTCCTACCGCAAATATCGCGAATTTGAAACCACCGCAAATAACAAGCTAACCACAGTAATTGCCAAGTGCTTAATCAATCATGTGATTATCATAATCGATTATATTGCTGAGGTGGCAATCAGTTATGTTACTTTATTTCTAAAAATTTACCCTAAATTATCGAAAATACCAGTGGAAGCATTGACATCTTTTTAATTGTGTGCCATAATTTGAATAAATAATCATAATTAAAACATCACATTTCCTGCTGAAGCTGGACACATCTCTAATCCTGACTAGGCACTAGCTGTCTTTTCAAGGCAGGGCCTGACAAACCCTATAGCCTGACACCCGGGGATACCCAAGTTCACCTTCAGACTACCATAAAGTTTAGGCTGTTAAGTCAGGTGGGCTAGTCGTAAATGAGGTAATCTTGACAGACACTCTAAAATTCCTTCATGGATTTACTGACATTAAAACTTGCATGGACAAATTGCGAGGAGGATCGTTTCATTCACGGATGGTTAAGCAAAATGCTTCTTGCACAAAGAATTTTTCAAAATTTCCAGGACTAAATGTATGAAAATTCTTGCAGCAGTAATGTCTGAATTTCATTGCATAATTAGTTTTGATAACTGTCAAACATGAATGCATATTTATAAAGGAATTTGTATATTTTGTCTTTTTGACTTACCTTGAAGCCATCTTGGCCAACATTTTTGTCAGATTATTTTTATGATATCCAGTAATTTCGCAGGAATATACTGGGCTAGTGAAATTTTTCTGTGGCTAGTCCGCAAAAAAAATTTGTCAGCCCCTGCAAGGTTTATGTATCAATTTTATGAGACATCAGGTATATGTTCATGGCAAGCACACATTTTTTTGTATGTCTGAATTACATTAAGTGATATAATTCATATACATCCCCGTGACCCTGCAGTGTGTAAATTACTTTTTGACTAATTCTGAACCCCATTTCATTATATTTTCACTTAATTCTCAACAGGTGTGACATATTTTGTGATTGAGGTTATTTGAAGTCTTAAGAACTGAAATTCATTTGTGTTTGACCTCAGAAAATTGAGCCAAATGAGGTAATTTTAGGTGTTTATTTTAAGTCACCCTGAGTGACCTATATAAGCAGTAAAGGGTTGATTACACTGACAGTTGTGAGATTGCTTTCAATGGTATTTTGTACTCTCACTTCCATCATGTGCTGACACCTCGTGGTGAGACTCAGAATTATAACTGTTCCATGGGGAATGTGTGTATGACATAGCAGCCTTACTGTTAGCCAGGAGTGTTATTCATTTTTGGAAGATGAGTCAAATGGTTATTGTGTAGAGAACTTAAACCTGTGATAATTATAAGAAACAATATAGATTAAGCTGAAGATGACAGTCATAAACAAAATTTTTAATAGGTCATCTTTCTGCCAGTCTATTGTAATTTTATACTTTAAGAAATTGTTTGATACCAGTTAAATAAAATCAAGTGGTATATGATGTGTACATTTATGTTTGTTATTTATTTACTTTCAGACGTTAACAAGTACGATATGATTTCAAAATAAGATGTTATGTCATTGTGTAATTAGATAATATTCCATCTCTTAATGTGTTGTTAATGTGTCCTGTAAACACATTATTACCTCCACCACAGGGTAGTTAAGAAATAGTTACAACCAGGAAAAGTTTGCTTCAAAGCAAGGAAATGTTTTAAATTTTTTTTTAACTTGTAGCAGATTAGTGTAATTCCTGTACATACTGTTGCATTGGTTAGGGTGTGTTCTGTGCATGCTCTCTAGCTTAAATCTGGTCATGTATGCTCCACCATTCTGCTTCATACTTCACAATGTGACACAGCTTTTTTACATTAATTATATAATTTTACTGGTGAATGTTAAAATCTTAAAACTTCAATAATATCTACACCATGTCATTATTAGCTCAGCTGACTATTAGTCATCTGAGCTATAGTCGTGGTCCTTTGTACGTCGTCTGGCTGGCTGGCCTGCCGTTAACAGGGCACGTTTTGAAACCGTTGGACTTAAGAATCCAAAATTTTGCATACAGTTAGATGTCCCCAAAATCTCCTACCATACCAAAATTGGGTCACTTCGACTTCATTCCTTCGAGATATTAAGGAAAAACCTCAGTTTTCCATAAAAAAGCCATTGTTACACTTCAAGGCTGCCTAATATCAAAACCATGGATCTGTTTTTGATCTTATTTAGTATACATATTCTTCCATACATTTTCCATTAACATGTCAAAAATTAGGTCAGTGTTGCATATTGTTTTGAAGTAATTTGCACAAACATTATACAATTTTTAAAAAATCAGGAAATATATCAAATCACTTAACATGAAAATTGCTGAAGTTGGAGACTTTTTTTTCAGGGATATAATTTTATTTGATCAAGATTCAATTGTTTACCCAAAATTAGATCTGAATTTTGCAAATTTTAAAAGTTATTAGCGTAAATAAACAATCAATGCCTTAAATTTTGTCCAACTTTGGCAACAGCAGGTTTTTAGCTCAGCTGACTGTAAGTCATCTTTAGCTCAGCTGACTGTAAGCCTTTGTCTGTCCTCCGTCTGTCTGTCCGTCCGTTAACCTGGCACAAATCGTAACCGCTGGACCTAGAAACTTGTAACTTGACATTCTGAGAGGTCCATGAAAAATCTCCTTGGAAACCAGAAATGAGGTCTCTGTTTCCCATAACCTTCCAGCTATGGGGCCCCAAAGTACCTCCGAGAATAGTCAAAAATTTCATACAAAAACTTCAATATCTCATTAACTACATCACTGATGGTCATGATTTTTGGCATACATATTAATCATGTAATGTTCCATCAGTTCCTGCAGACTGGTGGCACCACCTGTATTTTTCGATTTTTTATGAATTTTTTTCTCTATTTTTTAGACCTTTTAAGATGTGGTTATCTGTCAAAAGGGTACAAATAGTAACAACTGGACCTAGAATCTTCATTCTTGTCATGCAAGGAGGCCCATGAAAAGTGTCTGTGGAAACCTGAAATTAGGTCTCTGTTTCCCATTTCATTTAAGCTATAGGACTCCGAAGTATCCCTCAGAATAATGGAAAATTTGATACAAAAGCTGAAGTATCTGAACAACTAATGCAGAGATCACCATGATTCTTTGCATGTATATTGACCATTAAGTGTTTTTTATTAGTTTCTGCAGACTGGTGGAGCCACGTGTATTTTTTTTTTAAGTTTACGCATTTTTTCTCTATTTTTGAAATATATATAAATGCAGACACAATCTTGGCCTGTTGGTTAATCTGTTTGATGCTTCAGTTGAATGGGTATATACTACCATTCAGATGATAAAATTTCCTTTTGGGAATCTCTTCCCGGTCAGCTGAGCGTCATAACCCATGGGTTACTTGTTTTACTGTAAGCACTGTTGATTTAATTTTCACAGTATATATACATAAGGATTTAATCTTGTAAAATCTTAAATTTCAAAGGAATTGATTGAAAAGAGTAGCTTTTGTTCAAGTTTTCATACACCATGTCAAGTGTTGTTTACATCAAGCCCACCTAGTAGTACAGCCTTCACTTGTGTTATGTAACATCCACTCCAGGCAGATTGCCTTGGCTCAGTTTGGCCACTATTAGCAGGCTTCTCCTCTGCCCTGCACTCCCCCCCCCCCCCCCCCCCCGATGGTGCATAAACTAGATGAATGTTATAATTTTCTGCATTTGATTCATTCTTATTCTAGGCTATGCTACATTTTAGATTTTGTATTGTACCACCAGGGTGACTGTGCACATTTAATTGTATCCAATATGAGGTTTATTGCTATGCAAGTGTGGATGTTCATCAGATCAGGAATTTTTTACTTCAAAGGAGTAAAAACTTTTTTTTTTACTATTAATTCCAATAATAAATTATAACTGAGATAGTTATTAGCACAATGATATTGTTTGTCCCTCATTCAACCAACAGTGTATTTACTTTATTTGAAAAGATGTTTTTATTTTATCAAATGTACTGAATCTTATTTTTCAGTAAATAAATTAAGCATGTACTGAAAATGAAAACTCCAATATACAAAACTTTTTAGTAGTAATTCAAGGAATAATCTTGAAGATGCCATGTTGTGGCATTATTTTCTTTCAAATTCAGTTTATACATTTGTGATTTAAAAATACTAAAATATATGTGTATGCTTAATATGACCCAATATGAGCTATGTACACACTGGATAAATAATGATTGCATCTAAGAACTCTGATATTTTAACTTATTTTTTCAGATTTTTTGTGGATCTTAGCTTCTCATATGCTTATATATATGAAAAACATTACAATAGCATATTTTGCCTTTGCAAAAACTTCAAATTTCAGCTGAGCCCCGTGACCCATCAGTCCCTTGTATATCAAGATACCAATAATTTTCTATTAAAAAACCTTCATTTCCCATATTTGAATTTGCATTGTGCTTTTCCTAATGTGTATAACATTTAATTAATGTATGCAGATTGGTTATATTATTTTATTGTGAAATAACCTTAATTTCCTATATATTACTACGTCATAAATGCGTGTGTGCACCAGGGTTTATTTATCAAATCTGGAGACTATTGCTGTCATTGCTTGGGTTGCTGTAATTTATCTTACAACATTCCAGTTACAGTGTTTCCAAAATAACTCCATTATTATGTATTTCATACAGCACTCAGACAGACAAGTATATGTAGTGTGACTAGATTTTAGAAACGAGTGAAACATGTAACATATCAATTATCAGACTCACACATGATAGAAAATAACTCTTCGCCTCCGCCAACAACCTGTAGAGTCTGGTTGGTTAATTATTGATAGTTACGGAGGTAATGCTAGCAGTTCTTCAGCCAGACAGCGCTGTAATGCGGTCTGCGGGTCTTTGAGGCTGTCTGTATTTTCTGCTGCCCATCCTTGGGGGACTCTAAAACCATAGTGTAAGTCTGAATTGTGGGAATCATCCTCCAAGTGTATTAAAGTTAATCATGGAATGATTTGCTGTCTTGGCCCATAGAAGATCTTTGAAGATCATGTCGAGGGCTTTTTTTACTTTAAATGGATACAAGATGTGCCTAAATCACAATGATTATCAGTAAGCCTGGAACTTTGTAGTCAGAGGTCAAGGAAGAGAAGGCAGCACCTGTTCTCAAAACAGCCGTATTTATCTTCTGTTTTATTGGTAACCTGAAAAATTTTATTCTTAAATTACATAATAAACGTATGTGTCTGCGCAGAAAGAGCAGTAGATAAAAATAATGGAAGATAAGGTGAGATATTGGGAAACTTTATCAGCTGAAAGAGCTATGTTTGTGATAAGAGTCACTTTACAATTCATTATGCATTAATTATTACCACGGTTGTGTAAAATTGAGGGGGGGGTAGAGAATCTAGGGACAAGAGGGTTAAAAATTATCTGAAGATAATTAAAATTTGTCACAGTATGTGACAATTTTCCCTGTTAATTACCCAATCATTTTGAAAAATAAATTGAAGGGAGAAAAACATAAAAAATGGGGAAATGATCAGCAGATAATCAAAGTTTACATACTTTTTCACTTTAAAATATTCCTTCATGTGCAGTATTCTTGAGTGTTGATAATTGAAAAAAAATATGTATATAAAAATTTGTAGAAACAGCAAGAAGCAGGAAAAATAGCAACAAATAATAAATGTGTGAATTGGAGAAGTCCGTGAAAATTTCAATCGTCTATTAAATGTACAATACCCAGCTGGTTCTCCCAGACAGGCTATGACCGAGTAACTACTTCATGGAAAGTCTGGGTATTCTTACTCATACACGTTTAGGCTGTGGGCCAGAGTGAAATATGCAGCCTGTCATATTGTGTCTGGGATTTTAAATTTATTCTTGATACATTTCCTTTCAAAACAGGTTTCCAGTAAAAGCTGTGGAATAGGTTGTAACATCTAATATGTTATGAATCACATGACAAATTACCTCGTCTGGCTTGTTTTTATATGAAATGTGTAGGTGTCTAGCGCAGACTTTGGTTTTACTACAGGAATTCCCAATACCTGCCTGGGTTAGGTTTGTACAAAAGCCAGGTTTTGATTTGTTATTTTACTCTAGTGATCTCTAAGGAAGTGTTGCTTTCTACAATTGTCAGGCTTGGCTGGCTCCATCAACACTATATTTGATGAATGGGAATTTTGCGTGAACCACAGATTGTCACAGTTGATTGTCTACACGAATCTGGGGTGATAAACTAGGCTGTGCTCTAACTCTGGCGGTTGCCATGGTAATATGTAAATAGACAACCCCATTAAGGGCATGATATGACTGATTTCTACGGTAACCGGGAATGCTGAGCTATGTCGTTATTACACATCTGTGTATTTATAGCTTTATTATGAAATTCAGCAATATTTTGGCTTTCATTTTGATCAAGGAAAAATTTGTTGATAGAGAATGGAGTTTATAATTATTTTTACCTATTACTTCCTATATTTTATCAGTCATTCTTTCAATTAATTTTCTTTTGCCTTTTAGGCAAACCTAAGTTCTGTTCAGGCTCAGACATTTTCCAAAATATCCCAATTTTAAACTGTTTTCCTTGGGCTGCTTTAGAAAAGACATTTTAAAGTAGGTGGGGATTATTTTCCTTTTCAGAATATTGTTTGTTTTCAGTGGTTTTGAATTTATCAGTCCCCCCATCAGCCTGTGTCACTTTGGTATATTTTGAATTAAAATTATATAATGATGATCCAGATTACCTCCCAACATTTACTAGAATGTTCTGTTGATGTTTCCCTAACTGTCCACAAATTTAAAACAAAATCTGTTCATAACATTTTGCGTAAATTCACATATAGGCAAATGAACCAATGAATCCAGGGGAATGGACAATACCTTCCCAGCAGAGGTATTTTAATCATGCAGGAGAACCAGCTGGTTATGTTTTTGGGTTAGTAAAACCCATGTTTTGATATGTTGTCCACCATAGCACTGACTTGCACTATGGTGTGTTGAATTTGTGGTATAGACCTGACAGAGTTGAATCAATTAAAATGGTTTCCTGGAGAAAGAATAGGTTATATTGTAAACCACTATTTATAATTATTGTATTCTGCAATAAGTCTATATCCAATGTGAAATATTGATGTCAGAGAACAAGCATGGGCTTGATGTCTTAAAATGTTAAACACAAATTTCATAATCTTACATAATTTTTCCTCCAAGTTAAAAAATAAAATGAGAACCTTTTGATCATTGCTGACCCCTTGTGACTGATAATGGTACTATATGGACCAATCATTTCCAACATGAAAATGAAGAAGTCATGTTTGAAAAATTGTCTTTTAATATTATTTTATATATATATATATATATATATATATATATATATATATATATATATATATATATATATATGTGTGTGTGTGTGTGTATATATATAAATTTGCATTGAATTTCCTTGCTGTAATGAGCCTGTTTGTTTTGTAGGTGGAAGCTGTTTTTCCTTCAGTCGCTTCATCAACATGTCTCCTGCAGAACTGTACCAGACAATGCAAGCAGGCCTTCTAGTCAGGTGAGCCATGTCACAGCACCAACAATCAGCAGACAGGTTTATCTTACAGCCACCAACAGCTGCTCACCCATTTATTACCTGTCTGTAGGCTGTTCTGCAGTGATTTTTAAAGCAGTATGTCACTGCACTAAGATGTAATTAGGATAAAAGAGATCTTTGTTACAATATCTAATCAGAAACTGTAACATATCCTGAAAAGTGAAAGTAGGAAAGGCCTGAAGCCAGGTGTGGCAATGATATAATATCAGGCTGTATCAGCATCTAACTATTATTGTCCTTCAGCAGCAAGTGCCATATGACAGCCTTTGTCTAAACTTTAAATGATCATCAGCATATTGTCATCTTCATTTTAATATTTCATTTGTTAAGATTAAGGTTGAACAAAGCTTCCATGTAAAATTGAACATAATTTGTATATTATACAGAAATAAATCTGTCTTTTTGTTTATCACTGAGTGTATTTTATGTACAACAAGTGATGTTACCATGTACAATATATAAAATATATCAGGTGGTTAGCAGTATTCCTGTGGTTGAAGGAAGCGTACAGGATACACCACCAAACAATGTGGCACAGCTCGGAGCCAGGGTAAGTCAGTCTTTGTACTTACAATAATCAATCTATATAATATATCATATAAACATATAATAATCACCACCAGCTCAGGTAATGAATGAAAATATACTTGTTTCTCGATAAATATAATTGCAGCGTGTTCTTATTCAAATCCTTTCTACTAATTTCAGATCTAAATTTTTCATGCTCATCTTATATAACTGTACCAAGTATCCCATATACCACCAGCATGTTATGGTGGTTCTTTGTATATGTTGATCATTTATGTTTTTGTTCAAAGTATACAATTTTATATGTCATATCAAATATGTGTCTTGAAAAATGTATCAACTAAATATATATCTAAGTATATCAGTTCTTCCAGTTCTCAGGAAATATGTGATCATGCATTGTTACTGTTGATATTTAGAAGAAATAAGCATTTCTTTTTTAACTATTCATAATACTTCTGTTTCTCCAGGTTGTCGAGCCGAGAGTTTTTGCTGCGTCCACTGAGTACTACCTCTCCACCTAATCTTTCATCCAGCTCTAATCTGCGAGGGCTGGTTTTCCTTCACTCCAACACGAGTTTCTCTACATACCAGCATCACGTGTACCATTTCATGCCAGAAACAGCCTCTCATCGCAAAATTCGACTACGCAAGTTGTCTGGAAAGAGACCTGGAAAGGGCCCCTTGTCACCCACATCATCAGGAAGTTCTAAACTTCCCCTTTCTCCCACCAAGGTAAGTTGTTTTATTCATTCAAGACTGATGTTGGTATTGTGGCATGTTGGCAACTATGATGTTTTGCATTTCTGTGTGAGTATTTTAGTAGTTAGGAGCCTCAGTGCAGTGTTGAATAAATTTTAAATTTTCATTTAAGTCAGCTATGATATTACTGGGAATTATTTATATTATTTGCTGATCATAAATTAAATTTCTTAGTGGCACATCAGCCCAGTGACTATCATACCTGTCAGATTATTGAGATATGGAGAAATGTACTTTTTTGGGATCATTCTAGCTGGTATTTTGTATAGACCAACTGTTGCATTACATTTTCTCTTATTATCATTGTAAGTATGCAGAGCATGATAAACATGCAGAAGTCTTAATATATTAAATGAACAGATGTATATTTGTCATTGGCTTTTATTTGTCCTGAATATATGTACTTTAGAACACATCCTTTAGTAGGTAAAATTATAGTGGCTAGCATATCAGACGTTTTATACTTCAACTGATACATGCTGCGTTAATTGTGAATAATTCTGTTAAAATTTTTTTAAAGTCTTTGTACAATTCTATTAAAATTCCCTAGCACCTGAATGATTATAAATGCACTTTTTAATATTTTACAGAGCAAGCAAGTGGCAGACCATGACACTTTGCCTGTTCATCGTCACATCTTGCGACCTTCACGTGTCCTTCACCTGCAGTCTACAGACTTCCCATCCTTCATCTATTATGCAACTCCAAAAGTAAGTTTGAAATTTATCTAATGTACAATAAACCCCAGTCACTCCATCACCAGTAGCTCTCACAGGAGCCGTGATATGTAATGTACAGTAAACCCAAGTAACTCCGCCACCAGTTGGTCTCATAGTCAGCCATGATATGTAATGTAAAGTTAACCCCAGTAACTCCATTTCACGTAGGTCTCAGTCAGCTGTAACATGTAAAGTACAGTAAACCCCAGTAACTCCACAACCAGTTGGTCTCATGCAGCTGTGATATGTAATGTACAGTAAACCCCAGTAACTCCACCACCAGTAGGTCTCATAGTCAGCCATGATATGTAATGTACAGTAAACCCCAGTAATCCCACCACAGGTAGGTCTCATGCAGCTGTAACATGTAATGTACAGTAAACAACAGTAACTGCACCACCAGTAGGTCTCATAGTCAGCCATGATATGTAATGTACAGTAAACCCCAGTAACTCCACCACCAGTAGGTCTCACAGTCAGTCCTGGTATTTTATTTATATACAGTAAATCCCTACTAACACCACCATAAGTAAGTCTTACACTCAGCCCTGATATAAACTGTTCAGTAGTAAATCCTGCAAACACAACTGCTATTGTATCGTAGCATTGTGGCCATGTTGCCAAAGTGCTCAAGTTAATCAGTTATAAAAGGTTTTTATAAAAGGTAGAATTTACATAACAGAGGCCAAAATGATAATTTTCCAAATGAATGATAATGGTATTTAGATCAGGTGAGATTTATATGGTTGCTGATATACTGCACCTCAACTATTTCAGGTTTTGATTTGATTAAGTAATTACCAGTGATATAATTTCATGACTCATCGGTTAAATAACTCACTAACTATCATTTTTAAGAATGTTCAAGATCAGTATTAGTTCACTTCAGCCATTAAACACATTGAGTCATGGAATGCAAGGCTGAGGACATTTAAAAAATAGTTGTTCATGTGAGCCAAATAACAGCTGCCACCTAGTGGTGAGGAAATGTACTAAAACATTTTCTTTTCCTGGATGAAACTCACTTGCCACTTACACATAATTGCATCACAATATGTTATAATGATTGCTGATTACATTAAAATTTGTTGAAATATAAATTGTCCATGTGCGACTGGAAAAAATCAGTTTATGGGACATTTTAATGATAAGTTTACATTTCATTACAATATTGACATTTGACATATTTATTGAACATAGATAAAAAAAAAAATGCATGAAAATTTTTAAGTCAAATGAGAAAAATAAAAACTGACTTTAAACAGGTTTAACACAAGAAGATTAGACTTTGTGATAATTTCATAATAACTGAAATTTTAAGTAAATCCTAGCCTATAAAAGTTTGATGCCACAAGGTTTGACTGTAGTTATAATGTATTTTGTAACAGGTGCTTGTTACCCCCCTTGACCACTACACAAGTGATCGCAGCGCAGCATGGGACCACATGCGAGCTTTACTGTGTGGTACCCCCGAAGCCCGGGACGCGTTCTTCTGTGGGACACCGGAACAGGCCATACAGGTGCGACATTCCCGTTGGTGCTTTCATCCATCGCCACCAGGTGGATTCATGGGCTTAACACCAAAGCATGGCTATTCAGGGATATTTGTCCCAGGTAAGTTGATTTTATATTCTCAGGATGAAATCACTATTTTCAGTATGTGTGTACCTGAGTGTGTGTGTATTAATGTTTGATGGATGTTACCTCTTAATTTGGCTTTATGTATGTGTATGTTGTACAGCTACTGGACACGATCATCAGTAATGGTCAAAGTCACAGGTAAAATGTCTCAGCAGTAGAACATGTAATGCCTAATTCTGGCTCCTTAGTTGTTTACTGTCTGTATTGGTAAGTTGCTTGTTTTTAATATTTGAGTGTTTTTGTAAGTCCTTGCAAATGACTGAAAACCTGTATATGGTGTAAAAAACACTTTTTTTACAATTGGGTAAACCAGGCTAGAAAAATAAGAAAAATCTAGCCTTTGCTCATTTACTTCCTAAAACTAACTTACTATTGTGCCACACATAAAGGTATGCCACATGAGACAAGGTATCCACGTGAGGCAAGGAATGCTACTGTCATGCAATTATTGGCAACAGAGAGTGGGAGATTCTAGTTTAGTACATTCCTAGTCTTTTGCTGAACAAGTTTAGACTTTTATAACCTTTTATATGGTATGATATTGTTGTCTTTTTATGTATTTATGTATACTCAGTATATCTATATATATATACTCATGTATAACAAGAACTACTCCCAGGCAGCATCTATACTATTTTAGTCCAGACACAGTCATTCTGGGATAAAGATTGGGAGATAAATATCTTTGACATGTTCAAAAGATTGCTAAGATAATATTTTGGGCCTAGTAGATTGGCTAAAAGGGTATGGGCAGTTCTCACAGAGCTCTAGGGAATACAATATTGGGAGCCCTCTGGAGTTCCTTGGAGGTTGTACGGGTCTTGAAAAGTTGGAATGGGACTTGTGACACCCCAGTTATGAAGCTGAATACAGGGGCCACAAGTTGCCTGACAAGATAATTCCAAACCCTGGGGCAACAGTCATTGCAGCTAATATGGACTTATTATTATTATTATCCGGGACAAGGGCTGACCATCCAGGTATTGGGCATTATACAGCATCCCCCACCCTTCACAACCAGCGGAATTCCTGCCGTCATTGGAACAGCATAAATTAGCCAGTGCCATTAAGATTTCTGGTCATTTCCTATAAGACCTTTGCCATCTCCTGGTGTTGGAGTAGAATCTGGGGGTTGGCCCTCAGCATGGGGGATTATGGGAAGGGACAATAGAAATAATAAGTCGTCAAACAATGTCTGTTGAAAGCATCTACAGGAAACGATGATAATGAGGGGGGCTGATTGACCTTTAGTGGACCTTGGCCCCTCAGGGTTATGTAGGACAGGGATATTTTCCCAGGGTTCCTTCAAGAAGACAGATGCCAAATTTTGTTGGAACCGCCCAAGAATCTGCTATTTTCAATAGCGACCATGTGTGACAGATAACGTGGCTGCCATCTTGAACAAGTTTGTCACTTCCATGCTTTCACCTGTTATTAGCTGCAGGGCCCGGGATTTGGACAGTTCCAGTGAGCTAATTGGGACATTTGGGGACTAAACTAGTACCGATTTGTCAGAGTAGCCCCATGGGTCCCTCGGCCTCTTGGTGATGTCCCGTGAAAGGACCAGCTACCACCGAGTGACATAAGAAAACAAATTATCACAAAAGCTCAGCTGAATAAGCGTGTCTGAATGAAGCTACATGTAACCAGTTCCTTAATTGTTGGTAATGCTCATGTCCCCTTCAGGGCCTTCTGTTGAGACTATGTGCTGAGTAAACAAGAAGTTTAGCTTGACATCATCAGCAGTGTTAGTATCCTGTTTATCTTTGGAGTACTTAGTGATATCCTGTCCGAAAAGGGAAAGTGGTAATGTTTGTTACAACTCCCACTAGTGGACATCCTGTTATCTGAAGTCATCCAGATCAGTAAAAGAAACAACCTTTAATGATTTCTGTATAAGAAGTATAATAAAAAGAAATGTGATCTCATAGATTGTTTTAAATACTGTGACTTGCAATTAAAAATATACTTGCAATTAAAAAAATAACCACTCCTGTGAAGGTATATTTTCTGTGAGAGGTTTAAACTTCTGTAGTTGTCTCTTGTGATATATCCCAAGCTCATGGCTAATTATATCATTAGGAAGGTTTCATTGTTTGTTTGGAAATAAGAAAAAAGAATATACATAGCTATTCTGAGAATTCTTACTGGTATACAAAAATATTTTTGATATTGATATATATGCTGTTTTAGTCTAATATACGAGTATGATATAATGAGCATGATCATACAACTGTTATTAGTAGATTAGGATGATTGTATGTTTAAATAAATGATTTTATCATTATCATTGTAGATAAGCTTTGCTACGTCAGTCTGATTTTAGCCAAATTGTGACTGCATAAGTGTGATTTCTTATTTGTGTGATAATACCCATTTTATATTGCATATTATATCATGTATTGCTAGAATTTTTTTTTTATATTTTACCTGTGTATGGCCATATCATCATTATTTTGGGTTACAATGGTCTGACATTTTATACACCATTTGTATATCATCTGAAGTTTCTAATGCAAGTTATATCCCTGTGCCCTGTTTCTTGGGGTAAAGCACCTTTAGTTGCCAAGAAACCCCGAGGTCACTAAGGTGAAATCTCGGAGGGTTAAACCACTACCTGTTTCGTTTAGTGTATTTACACATTTGTGTCTTGCACCACGCTGTTCGCCGTGTGATTATAGTGTCTGTCCCAGTGCACTGTGGTCAGTATATGTGAGTCGTCTGTTATATATTACCTGACTGACTTCATGTATTGTTATTATAAAGTATTAAGTGTCGTTCATCTGTTCACCTATACGGAAGGATGAAACATCGTTTATCTGGATGACCCAGGCTTTTGAGGGTAACTCAGTACAGAGCTTGTGAGATTCTTACCATCACATAACTCTTATTAACATTTCTTTCTTGTGTTATATGATGGTCTTGTAATATTTACCAAGTATTTTTCATCATTTATCTGTTGGCTTAATACATCATTGGTCTCGGTCAACCAAGATGATAGGGTGACTTGGTATAGAGCGGGTGTGAATCCGTATTATTTTAACCTCATTATTCTTATTAACAATTACCTCTTTCATCTTTTATTAATATAACAGTACATAAATACAAGTTTTGCATGATTACGTGGGTTTTAAGTAAACTGGGAGGCCCTTGACTCAACTGTGCACAAATATTACCACTTTTTTACCCCATGAATTATTAAATAAACATTTGATGCCTTTGCACTCAAAGACACCAGTATATATACTCAAATAGTCATGTGCTAACCAGCTATTTCCCTTATAAATTTTGGCACTTGGAACCAATGTTGTAAGGCCAAAAAAAAGAGTTAAGGTTCTCTGCCACATCAATTTTAACCCCCTACATCAAAAATTTTTATTTTTATTTTCAATAGAAACTTACCAATTTTGAGCTCCAGCCGCTCCGACATTTCTTTCAAGAAGATTAAATTATACAAGTTGTTGTTTTTTAAGTCTCTTTTCTGATTGGAGTCTGGGGAGGGATTAATTAATATTAGCTGAGCAAAATTATATGTTATTGTATGTGAACACAGATTTTTATTCAAGATGCTGGTATCATTATGATTAAAAACTATATATATTTTGATAAAACAGACCTTGGTTCCAGTGTTTGTCATTATGCAGTCTTGGTTAGGTTACTCTATAGAATCCTGTAAATCTAACATAAACTAATTGTCCTTTCTTGTCTAAAATCAGCTGCTTCACTTACGTTGGGTGTCAACCCTCACAGTTAATGACAAATCTGTGCAGACCAGATTAAATAAAGAAATATTGACAGCTGAAGCCAACAGTGATTGAAGTAATTGAATTTATAATACATATACATCACATAAAATTGAGCTTGAACAAAAAAAATATACTGGTACTTCATTTACAAGGGTATTATGTTTTAAAGGTTTGGACCATTAAATCCATTCAATAGTAATTTAAACAATTATTATATATAATTAGATTATAATTTAAACAAAAATTACAGTAACTGTGTGACAGTGATAGTAATTTACCAGTATATAATTTTACCATGGGGGTAGATGTGATTATTTCATTTACCAGAATCATAATGCTCTTCTAAAATGTACAGAATTGTTGATGTTATTACAATAAATTAAAATTGAAGCATCCTTTAAAACACAGTCATGTATACCTGAGTAACATGACTGTATATATGTGTTTTATGAGTCACATATGACATCTTCCAGGTTGTTGAGTGCATGTATTAGGAGTCTGATGCATTGTTTGCTTGTCTGTAAACTGCTTGTGTATAGGACCGCCACTGTTTGTGTGGCTGGGAGAGGCAACTCTTTGAGTGTTTATACGGGTCCAGACCCAACAAGCTGGTACAAAAAGGTATATTCACACTAGGAAGACCTTTACTGTCCTTACTTCAGCTTTGTAGACACTAACTCACAGGGCGTGCTATATGATGATCTTTCATAAGAAAAATTAAGGCTCAACTTAGTTTGTCTGAATATACCCCCAAAACACACACATACATTGTTTATATGGTAAACACAAGGTAAATCCAGGCAGTAAAATACATACCCCAACAGCAGACACAAGTATCTGTCTGTAGTATTTGAGAAAAAAATTAATTTAACTCATCTGGTACTTAAAAACTTTGCATTTCAGATTTTAGATCTGAAATCTTGACGATATTTTATTTTAAGAAACATGTTTCCTTTTGAATAAAAAAGTTGGAAAAATAGGTTATGCCAGGAAATGCCACTCAGAGCTTGGATCATGTCTTTTCTGTATAAAACTGTGACTCCATGCAGGCATTTGGATTTGATTTGGTACTGATACATACTTACCTGCCCCCCCCCCCCCCACACACACACACATTTAAGTTAGCATTGTGCAATATGGTTCATGACTTTTACAGCTTTAGCCTCATAACTGGTCAACTGGGATATTTGTTCTGTGAACATAGTCAGAGGTTGATGTTTAAATTAACCCATGCTTACCCAGAACTGATAGCTGCCTTGTGTTTTAATAAGGAGACATAGTTGTGTATTAAATAACTTGAAACTGGGAGACGTGATTTAAATACTATGGTGACAGTCATGCTATCATTATTATATCTGTTGTATTTATTGGTGTCTCCAGGCTTAAACCTGCAATAATTGTATTGAAACAGACTTCTAAAGTTAGTAAAAAAAACTTGTTAATGTAACGATCAGATTATATAAGCCTGATGTGGTGTGTACCTTCATCACATCTGGTCTTACACTGACCTGCCAGATTGTCACCTTCTTCCGTTACTAAACAATTATCTGGAAATTCAGGATTTCATCACAAGCACTATGACACAGAGGCTAGTTTTAAATATTACTTCTGGCTCAAGGGATTCAGGTGGCAAAACAAACACTCTGGTTGATAAAACAGATACTCTTATTGACAAAACAAATACCATAGTTACTGGGTTTTCCCAAAACTATATCAGATGATGCAGTCAGGCTATGTAGGTGCTGCCACCTAGGGGGCATACACAATACTAATAAGTGCATGCAGCTGTCCTCCAATTCAGCTTCAATAGAATTTTAATATAATGAGACATTTAATAGTTACATATTAGCATGGTATCTGTTAAAGCAAATATACAGGATATGAAATAATCTTACAACATTGTTTTAGGATACATGGAAATAAAATGAATCATAGCTGATGTTTCTCCTTAATATGCACTGTATAAAACTATTCATTACACTATGTATGAAACAGACTATATACTCAATATCAGGATATTACGATATAAAAGATGTATTTTACTTAGATCATATAATTATTTATGAACAATGTTAATTCATAAGTTTCCCAGGGAACATGAAGAAATGGAGGTAATTTTAATAAACACATGATCATTTCCTTTGGAGATACTGTTAAATAGGTTAAACAGAATAGCTAACTTTTATTATTACAGTAACTCTTTGTCAACTTTGTATTTAATCATTAGTTTTGATGTTTTATTTACAAGTGTTTGAAGTGTTAAGCAGCAGAACCAGATATCTTTAAATAAAAAATATCACTTCTTTACTGCAAAAATAAACATGAATCCTCCACTCTTGTTATATTTTAATCCTTATATTAGATTACTACTTGAAGAAAAAAAGTTTATCTTTTATAAATATACAATGAAAATTAGTGTTTAATGAAGCAAGGGGTAGAGTTCACTCTATGACCATTTGTTACCTGTACTGAACAGGTAAGCAATGTCAATAAGTCTGTCTGCTGTCAGGTAATGTGGTCTCTTGTTATATGTCCATGAATCTCTAATAATCATTAATGGTTTTTCCCAATAAGTCACACCTGTAGGTGAATCACTAACCTCGTTACAGGTGTTATAATCCGTAAATACCTGTGGTTTGACCTAGTTTTAATCTGTATGTACAAATTTGATATATAAAAAGAGGATGTAGATTCAGGTGGGTCAGTCTGACACGCTCCGGGCTGGGATTCCAGCATGCGTAGTGGTGATTGATGGAGACACAGTCTGGCTGTGACAATGCCTCTTCCCCTTACTCTACTTACAGCCAAGGCATGATATCTTAATAGGTTTTGGTTGTCTCGTAGCAGCCCCAGGTAGAACCTCTTGATGTGGATTGTTTTGTTGTCAGAGCTCTCTGTGTATACACCTGTGGTTTATATATGTGGACAGTGGAAGATGGATCGGGGTAATTTTATAGTATATGCCTACCCCCGTCTGTGTGACTTTTCCGTATTTCCGGCGGATCCAGGAGTGACGATGCCCCCTCCGGTGCCCTACCCCTATGGACACTCACCACACGTCTCATTATAAAAAAACTCTGTGGGGTCTTCATCATATCACAGGAACGTGTTTAAACTTCTTATTAACATAATTGGAACAGGGGTAAACTGTACAGTAAACCGCCCACTCCTCATCCCACGTCCAACTTTCCCCATATATCTGATGGATGTTGGGTAAACATTGCTCTCATGGTTTTCTAACATACTCTCCTGATTGAATGAAATGTTTGTAAACTCTTTATCCTAAGGTGAAAATTCTATTTCTAATCATACTGGCAATCCATTTTAAAATGTCCTCTCCAGGGAAGGTATATTGGAATTACAACCTTATATAACTTTATTGAGCTTAGCATATTTTGTATAATAATAAAAAAAATGACAGAAAAACATGATCCTATCCCACATTAGTGCAAAGATGGAAAAAGTTTATGATAAACTTTTGTTCAACACCTTAACCATTAAGCAACTCCCTACCCCTGGCCTTTATTTTGCCATTGACCTTGCTCTGTTGTCACAAGGTAGCTTTTATACTGACAGAACATTGGAATCAGCTGATTTTTATCTGGGAAAAAATGTATATATTTTGTGCTGAAGATAAACACAGGCTTTGTATCAGAAACACTGATTTCTTCCATTAAAGAAAAAAAGATCATTTGTTTTGGCTTTCACCTGTGTGTCACCAGGATGTGAGCTTTATAAATATACCAGACAGATGACAGATTTTTTTCAGTTTAAAAAAAAAAATCCATTAGCGTTTTCAATTTCCAAATACTCAGGTGTCTATCATGTGCAATGTACAGCTCAGACAGGTCATGCCCTGTGTGTAATCAATATATGCCTGCAAATTACTGACAAAATATTCCTAAATGTTATTATATTTTTAACAAAAGCTCTGATACAGATATAACCAGTGTTAAGCAAAGTAGGTAACCATTATACAACTTGTAATATGGTAAAATGCATAAAATGTCAGTAAAAAATGGAAAATGTAGAAAATTTAAAGAAAGGATCATACATATCAGTATGTTGAATCTCACATCTAATTGAAATTAGTTTATATTTCGGCTAAAAAAAAGATGGCTGTATGATTTCCGGGCCTGTGTGCACAGAGTAGTCACTTCAATCCTATAGTATTGCAGGTGGCATCTATATCTATATATTTGTGCCCAGCATAAATTGAAATGGGTAATGAGTTGTACAGTAATGTTGGTAACATACGATTTATGTAATTTGAAATTATGAGTGTAGAATTAGTTCAGTTTCAAGTGCAGATTTTAAACAATACTTAATAAAAGCATGATTAAAGGAAAGAATGTTACAGTCTGACTGGGTTTGGAGGCAGCACAGTTGTTTAGACAAGGGATTTTAGATAATCTCTAGTTTACAACCCCATCTTGGCCTGCTATGAAAATGGTGCCTTTTTTTAACTTCTTATTCTCATAGAATCCCTCCGAACAACAGTTAAAACACTTTGAAATATTCCCAGAATAAACTGTATTGATATATACAGGCAGATGTATTTATATAATATAATACTGAAATGAAATCACAAAGGTTATCTTCATTCACATTCTATGCACATTGCAGCCCATGGTCCTTAGTGAAATAAATGCAGGGCAAAAGTTACAGCTGAACTAAGGTCTGTAGCATAAACCAGATTGGTTAACTGATTAAAAGTGGTGTGACAACAGTTATGTTACAAATTACATATTCCCAGGAATTCAACAGGGCAGCATGATACTTATGTGACACTTATTCATCAATATCATATAAACCTTCATGGAAAATAGGAAACATCAGCTGGGCAGGTGTGCACACTTGTGGCGTCCCCTGGAGGGGACATCGTCCCTGGCTCCAGACCCCTCACTGTTAGAAATTAACCCAGTCCACCCCCTCCCCTCATCTTTACTGCCTATTTCAGCTAAATGAGTAGAGCTTTTCATTTTCACCCTGTTTTTATTGCCATTGTTGTTTCGGCAATCAGCCCACCACTAGGGTGTGGTTGAGTACGTAAGAGTTTACCACGCGGTGCCACACGGTTCGTCTGGGGTTGTTTTAAACTTCGACTCACGTCTGCACATCTGCTCATTTGAGAGTGAGTGATGGGCTGAGGTCAACCATTTCACTGGTACCTTTCCTTCTCCCCTCCCTCTTATATAAGAATACCCCCACACTTTTCTAGTATTGCATGTTTAGCAGTGGTGTCTTTCATACATTTTCTTTGCTTTCCACTGTTCTGAATAGTTTTTGTGCTGGTAATTTTCTTTGAGCATTAGATAGTGCAGAACATATTTACAGTAAATCTTCATTGTGTCATAATTGCACTGTTGAATACCCATTAGTGTCAGTTTAAATCAGTAAGTTCCTGAGAAAAAAAAAAAAGATTATTACCATATGATTGTCAGACTTTTGATGTCAAGATATCTCACAATCTGCTTCTTTGTCCTTCACATTAAAAGGATTCACTGATTTTATGCATCAAGCCATGATTTATTATAAAAAATTTATATGCACATTTTGGGTCAAACAAATTGTTATCATAGTATTGATTATGATTATTTTGTTGGTGAAATTGCTAGTGTCAGTTATTTTTTCAAAACCATCAAATTTCTGTTGTATGCCTCTCACACAGTATGCATTGGACCATGTGCATTAAAGTATTGTGAATTATGGTCAGTGAGAGGTCATTTAACAAGCAGGTGGTCAGTGCCATGTGGACACCATCATTGTACAGACCACCATGTATGGTATATATGGAGTGATCACACCCCTCTTATTGTCATGACAGGGAAGATAAGTGGTATGGTAAGGAGTGATTTGAGTGGTCATTGAGGGTTTGGGAAGCTGAGAAAGTGTGAAACACGGGATGATTTGTGGTACCTCACCATTATGAATGAAGGACTATTAGATCCTTGAGTATTTTAAAGTTGTGAGATCACTGTCATTGTGCTGTCAGGCAGGTGGTATCATTGACTATTCTTCTTATGCTTTACCATTAAGAGTTAAGGACTCTTAGGTCTAGAGCATTCAAGAGTCTCTGTGTCATAGAGTCATTGGTTATGTATGTTATACGGCCTCATTATGAGTTTGAGACTAGTTATTATGTCTTTGGTATATCATGGCTGTTGTGGGTCACTGTAATAGTTTGCAGGATCCTGTGATGGTGTAACACTATAAAATCATGAATGTTGCTGACTCTTTGTTTGATTCCCCTAAACAAACACTTGTTATTATTATAATAGTCTTATGTATATAAAACTATTCCTCATACAAAGAAAGTTGAATTTTAAAAATTTAATTTGATATTTATAAGTACTGCCTTTAGCCTCTTCATTATTAAAGGTAGCCTAAACAAAATAAACAAGAAATTATAGAATAATTATAGTCAGTAATGAACAATAGTGGGCGTTTGATGTCAAATGAGGTATTACCATAAATAACAATGAAGAGAAGGAATCATCAGACAGTCTTTCAGGTTGTATTATACTTTTATGTTAAAGTTAAGGTTGTATTATACTTGTGTGTTAAAGTTAAGATTGTATTATACTTGTGTGTTAAAGTTAAGGTTGTATTATACTTTTATGTTAAAGTTAAGGTTGTATTATACTTGTGTGTTAAAGTTAAGGTTGTATTATACTTGTGTGTTAAAGTTAAGGTTGTATTATACTTGTGTATTAAAGTTAAGGTTGTATTATACTTGTGTTAAAGTTAAGGTTGTATTATACTTGTATGTTAAAGTTGAGGTAGTATTATACTTGTATGTTAAAGTTAAGGTTGTTTTATACTTTTATGTTAAAGTTAAGGTTGTTTTATACTTGTATGTTAAAGTTAAGGTTGTTTTATACTTTTATGTTAAAGTTGAGGTTGTATTATACTTGTGTGTTAAAGTTAAGGTTGTATTATACTTGTATGTTAAAGTTGAGGTTGTATTATACTTGTATGTTAAAGTTAAGGTTGTTTTATACTTTTATGTTAAAGTTAAGGTTGTTTTATACTTGTATGTTAAAGTTAAGGTTGTTTTATACTTTTATGTTAAAGTTGAGGTTGTATTATACTTGTGTGTTAAAGTTAAGGTTGTATTATACTTGTGTGTTAAAGTTAAGGTTGTATTATACTTGTATGTCAAAGTTGAGGTTGTATTATACTTGTATGTTAAAGTTAAGGTTGTATTATACTTTTATGTTAAAGTTAAGGTTGTTTTATACTTTTATGTTAAAGTTAAGGTTGTTTTATACTTTTATGTTAAAGTTAAGGTTGTTTTATACTTTTATGTTAAAGTTAAGGTTGTTTTATACTTTTATGTTAAAGTTAAGGTTGTTTTATACTTGTATGTTAAAGTTAAGGTTGTTTTATACTTTTATGTTAAAGTTAATGTTGAATTGAGTTAAAATCTCTTTCTCCCAGGCCAAATAAGAATTCTAAATCTTCAGTATATACCTGAAGTTTCTCTGTAATACCTGTTCAGGTTGATATTGGTAACATTTCTGTTTGATTAATAGAGACAGGACGATTAATCTGTGTTTGATTTTAAAAAAAATGAGTTAACTTAATTTTTTATCATTATGATACATAATGGTATATATCCCATAATATTCAATATGAAAAATATTATTTAAGCTATCAATAAAAATTCAAAAGAAAAAAAATTTCATACTAGTATTCTTTCATTGCGAACTTTGGTAAATGTTTATAGATAAATGGTGCAGAGACTTTCAAGCAGTGTTTTCATTAGGGGAAAAAAGAAGATAATCCAAATTAATACAACAGCTTGAGTGGCTAGGCAAGGTTTGAGACAAGAATAGAGAACTTTCTGACATGTCAGTCTCCTGGATTACCGTGGCGACCTAGCAGTCTAGGATTAATGCCACTCAAGGTTGTCGTTTGGACTTTGAGTTGGAGGGTTTGCCAAATGTTCTGCAAGAAGCGCTGTCAGATGAAATCGGCTGGCATGGACCCTTTGTCAGAGATTTGTCAGTTAATTTGACATCCGGAGAATCAGTGAATGCTGGGTATGTCAGCGACTAATTGGTCTAATCATTGTGTGAAGATCTGTTGTCACCTCTGTGATCTGAGGAACATGGATACCAGACCTATTGTAAACACACATCATTGTGTCTTATACATAGTTATAACTGACAGCTGTAGGACTGATGTTCAGCCACCAAAGCCTTTTGTCATTATATATTAGAGAAAATAAAATACAATAATGGGCTTGTACTGACAGGGTCTATTGGAAAATTGTATGGTGGTTTATATACATCCACAAAGCTTGTCAGTTCATTCCAGTTTGATGTGGAACACTTCCTTTTGTGGAGATTTTAATGGTCTTAGAATATATAGCATGAAATAAACAGTTAAAAATAAACTTGTTTGATCTGACATAGCACACTGATGTTTATAAAATGGTCTATACACTTTTGAAAGTGTGGAATTCTCAAAGATGAGCTTTTGAGGGAGATAAAAAAAAAATATTTTTAAGCCTTTTGATTGTAAACTTTAAAACTTTAAAAATTGAAATAATATCTATAATTTGGAATATTCTGTTTCTCACTATTTATTTTAATGTGTGCACCAGATTTATTGAGACATTTATGTCCATTGTAATACAGTAACATCACATATATAAACAGGCAGTCTGCCTCATCATATATTAACAAGGGATATATATTCATTCAGCAATAACACTGCACATTTGCAAAATATGGGATGACTTTCATTTTGAAATATATAATTGTATATATACATACATACACATATACATATACATACATAGTTTTTGACATAGTGTCAGGTAGCTATGGAAGAAAGGGATCCATTAAAAGGTAGAACACTGCCTTTTATCATTCAAATCAATTTACATCTTGTTAATAGCAGAATTAAGGTATTAGACATTTGATATGCTTTGAAGTGTGTTTATGGTTTTATGGTCCTTTGATAGATCTATACATGTTTAGACCTGTTGACTCTGTCCAGGAACAACACCCTAACACTTCCTCTGCGGAGTCGTTTGATGGTATTAATTCCTGTAGATAAAGCCTGCCTGAGTATCCTATATCTTAAATGTCATGTAGACAATGGTTTCAATGTCCTATTTCTTCTGTGTGATTTAGGAAGTGATGTTAACAGTTATAAGGCTCAACTCAATCAAAAGGATGTTTTAGAAGAAAAGAAAACTCAGCATGGTTTACTAATTGTAAAGCAAATAGTGGGGCCTGAAGTCATTCAGATTGTTTCTGTGTCGGGAATTTGGTAGTGTTTGATCTCAGCATTAATTGTCAGTACATGGGGTGTCAGTGTCAATAAGTCAGAAGTTGATACAGAGAGACTTCTTGAACTTTGCTATGCCCTGTGGCTGTTTGCAATTTTATCCCCCAACCTCACAGAAAGGCTAAATACCTCCACATCTATGTAGGCACAAAGTTTTGTTAAGAGATTAAACACTTGGTTTAATTTGTATAGGTGTATAGGAATCATGTGATTTCTGTGCTCAGATAATGTAAAGTGGGGAACACTTCATACAGCAGTGGCACTCAACCCTGTTTTGTATCTTGGGTGTCCCACCGCTGCTCCTTAATTAACTCAGGCCAGAGTAATCAGCCGTGATTGGTTGATTACATAAGGTTAATGAGGACCGTATTCAGTCAGGACAGATAGGACCCGCCCTCAGGACCTGGCTTTTTTGTATGGCAGATTGATCAACACCCTCCAAAATTTACACCAATCATCACATCTTTCATGCCCAGTTGCTTCTGTCAGACTGGATGTAGGGAAAAGGGTTAAGTATTGCTCAACAATACACTAATTTTAGATAAAATTGACACAATAATTGGTCATCAAGAGGAATGGTTGGTCAGCATTAATTGATCCACACTGAAAGGACACTTTGATGAGATTTACAAAAATTTTATTATAAAAGCTACAGTACATTTGATAAATGTTTCATTTGCCCCTTAAATCACACTTGATCTAATTAAATTATTAAACCAAAAGGCAACATTCATCATGAAAAACATTTAAGGAAAGATTGTCACTGAAAAAGTTAATGGTGAAAAGAATTAAAAAGTACTATAAATGATAATCCGAAAGGTCCTATTGTATTCACTTTTCAGTATCAGTGTTTTGTTTATAAAATAACTGAATACAGTTCCCTGAAATTATACTGTTCCTCATTTAGATGGCTTCATGTTATAAAATACATGCCAGTTACAGTGATATAGATTCCTTGCAGTTTTTTCCATTTTCCTTTTTATGTATAGCACAGATACACTTGTGTAATATAATTTATTTTCGTTATCACCAGACAGCATTGACACAAAACCACCAGAAAACCTGCCTATCATTCTTTGTTACATATTTCTTATATGAATTGACAGCATCATATTCTTTTGATTGTTTAACTTTCTGTTTGAGGGAAGCACTTGTTTCATTTTATTCTTCTGAGTAAAATGTTAAAAAGTGTTAAAGTGTTAAAAATGAATGTGAACACTTCATGCTTAAAAAAACCTTTTAAAGTATGTATGAATAAATTATGCAAAGAGTGTTATAAATATTCATCCTTGTGAATTAATTATTAGGCCTGTGAATTGTCCAGGCAGTAAGAATCAATTCAGTTATCTATTCTTTACCTCCCACTCAATTCTCCATTCAGTTCTCACTTCAGTATTAAATTTCAGACTTTTCATGTGACATCAAATACTTTACAAAATAGATCTTTATATATTTTGGCAAGTGAAAGATAGATGTAGCTTCCACTCTGTTTGTCGCCAACATGTTTGTTTCTATGCAAGTGTAGTGGTCCACCTGGGAATGTTTAAACTAGACCTGGGACACGTACATGATAATCAGATTCAACAAAGTCCATCAATCTGAAAACTTGCAGAGGACTTCAGGATGGTAAAAATAATAAATAATAAATCAGTTCAGAGGTAAACAGTCAATTACAATTTAATCGAGAGGTTGCAGTTCAATGCATCGATTATTTGATGCATTGTTATACACCTATTGATTATGTTATTGATTTATTTGAGATGATATGTACAAAACATCAAAGTCAACACCAGGTGGCTCTGTTGTGTGTTAAGTTCCTGTATGGAGAGGTAAGTCCTGTGCATCTTTCAGTTGTTAAATACACCTTTTGTATGTTCACAGGTATAAATTTCTATAAAAGGGGCCAGGGGACAATAGATTCATCAGCAGTTACCTGTATTTTTTATGAACCTTTGTCCATCGTTATTAAAGGTGATGAGACATTGTAAAGGAAACACGGATTCCTGGGTCATTGGGCGATTTAGGCACACCTTAACAGGTTAAGGTGTGGTGAATACACAGCCCCCTCCCCCGGTGAGTTTTTAACAACATTATCTTATGTATCAGTGGGCCGGCAGACACGCATATGTTTCCTGGTGCAAGGTCTTTTCACCATGGCGGCAAATTTTCATGCCTGTTAAATATTCATAGTCGCTGCATATTAAAAAGCAGATGTTAGACGGGGGTGCCCTTTGTTAAGGCATGCTGTCAAATGGCCCGTGACGTCGGTTGCGCATGGTGACACATTTTGTCATATGGTACATACTTAGGTCTTGTGCCTCGGACAGTAATGTTTCTTCAGGCCTTATGTCTTCCAGACAGGTTGAAGTCAGATGACTGATTATATCTGTCGTATATTCATCTGTTGTGACTAGCGTCTTATATATAACACAGTGAGGGCGTTTACCTCAAAGATGTCCACTGCATCATCTGCCCGTTAGCTTAGTCGTACCTTACCATATGCCAGCCTCTTCAGATTTTGATATATTCAGTCTCTTCAGCTTTATGTCAACATTCCTGATGTATCCAATGGCCATTGACAGAAGCAGATGTATTCATTCAAATTACTCTCTTGAGTGTGTAAAATTAATTCAGACAGCTTCAAGGAGGACACATACAGTCTATTATTGTTTTTCTGTGAATTGTCAGGGAATTAATTGCTCACCTGGAAATGTGATTTGAAATTTCTTGCATCTGCTGTTTTGAATTATATCCTGTTTGGGTATAAATAAAATTACCTTAAAATTGTCCCAGAATTTTTTTAGCTGACTTTTGCAAAATGTCGTTCCCACTTGTTCAGGGTATCCTAGGTAGATTTGGTATGGCTGGATAAAAAATATAATTGGGTTTTCAGAAAAACAAGCTTTGTGAGTGTATGGTTGCACATTTATGTGTGTGTGTGTGTTTGTGTGTGTTTTGGGAAGGGGGGGGGGGGGTTTAGGTATCACATATTCAGATAAAAAACATTTCTTGCTGGACCATGAAGTAGTTTAAAGATATTATATATAAATCTCGTGATGTTACCACTATTATATCGCTCAGTTATCTGCCCAAATGTCAGTATATTTGCACTTATTGTTGCCTCATTGAACTAACTGCTGATTGTTTTAATAATCATAATCAGTACCTCTTCTTTGATATGTGGAGTCAAAACATGCAGTGTCATAAACCTATACTTTTTCACCTTACTCAGCCTGCTACACTGTATTTAATCATGAGTACCCCCTGCCCATGCTATGATGCTACGGAGTCATCTCATCTTACTGAATCAGCTGCTCAGTAGGTCATGATGAGTACCTCTGTGTGTACAGCAGGTACTTGTAAGCTGTAAGTGTTGTCACAAATGGTCAAGCTACTCGGTATTCAGTACTTACTTCTCAGTGTTTGTTAATGAGTACCTTCTGTTTATGTTGCAGATAAGGAGATGCCATGACAGTTGCTAGGATGCTGTGATGTTAATACAGAGTTACTCATTGCTGCTACATGTCTCATGATGAGCAACTTGTTTTCTGTTACAGACAAGGAGACCCTGGTGACAGATGCAGGGAAGCTGTATGTGCTGGACACACTGCTCGCCAGGCTAAAGGCGGAGGGCCATCGAGTACTCATCTACTCACAGATGACCCGCATGATTGACTTGCTAGAGGTAAGTCATTTTCATCTGGGGATACTAGTCTGGAGTATATACATGGTGTATATGCAACTTTTTTTTTAGCTATGATCTAAGAAATATGAAAAAAAAAATCAACGGATGTTGTTTTAAAAATTAATTATAATGAAAGGAGGTCGGCTATGGACACATCAAGGTATCATACTCAATGTTGTGATCCAGGCATGGTGCTGTACATCAACATATAACTTGATCAGTCTGACAGCGCCACCTTCAGGCACGTTGGTGAACTACTTTGCATGTGTGAGTGTCAGTAAAGGTTCTGCCATCTGCTCAAGGTATTACCTATCTACCGTTAGGTCCAGCACCACCTAAATGCTATAACAATATCCCCTGACCGGTGTCCTTCCCATCCAAGGCCAACAGGGGGCAATATCACCTATTAATTAGTTAATTATAGGTAGAGGTACGCTCCCAGCAGGAGGGCATTGTGAGACCGGAGTGGGCAGTCAACCTTTTGACCTCATTCAGCAGCTGTTGGCTTCATTGGTTAATGTCCCCAGGTATAAGGTTCTCCAGGGTCCTGACCTGTGACCTGCATATTAATAACATATAACCTGTGAAATTAGTTCATATTCATTACTACACATTCAAGAGTGTTTTTAATAAATATTTTCATATTTCATACTTGTCATACACCCCTTTTATTTTCTCCTGGAGGATTTTGGTTGAAACATATAAATTAAATGATATAAAGATTAGATATGAGAAGATGCAGAGCTTGCCCACAGAGGTCTTATCCTGGAAATAAGATGATACAGATCTTGCCCACAGAGGTCTTGTCCTCAATATAAGATGATACAGATCCTGCCAACAGAGGCCTTATCCTGATTATAAGATAATGCAGAGCGTGCCCACAGAGGCCTTGTCGTAACATAAGATGATAACAATCTTGCCCATAGAGGTGTTATCCTTAATATAAGATGATAAAGATCTTGCCCACAGAGGTCTTATTCTGGATAAAAGACATTGCAGAGCTTGCCCACAGAGGTGACTCAGGTCTTATCCTTGATAGAAGACATTGCAGAGCTTGCCAACAGAGGTCTTATCCTGGATAGAAGACAATACAGAGCTTGCCCACAGGTCTTATCCTGGGTAAAATGATGCGGAGCTTGTGTTTGAGGTCATGCAGGTCTTGCCCAGAGAATACTTGATATGGTTATAAGAATATGCAGTCATTGTGTACAGCATGCTGCCTTCCTGAAATGTGATTTCTGTGATTGTATTTCTTTTTCAAGTTATGAGACAGCTGTGGTCTTGAATAATAAGATCTGTTTTTGTTTAATAACCTGCAGTGTTAGCTCACCTGACATGGACTTTCATTTCCACTGTAATCATGATTAAATTTACCTTTATTGAGACAACACTGGTTTCTTTGGATAAGGTAATTGAATATTCATAAACTTCATTCTGAAAGGCAAAACATGACGAAACTAGAAATCACAGAAGCATAAAATGTATTACGAGTCCAGCACAGAACAACATCACCTTCAACATTCTGGACATGCAGAGGGAATTTGTGACCAGAGAATGTAGAATTTCTCAATTGGAAATAGTATGACTTTTTGACTGACGAGAAGACATTTTTTGTAACAGCCGTTTCTGACCTTTATCTTGGCTGAGCATAGTACCTGGAGTATTGAAGCAGCAGATTGCCGCTGGCTTTGGTTCAGGACTCCACGTGTGTGTACAGCATCCAGATTGTTTTTATGGTTCATTCATGGCAGCGCCAGGACAGGAATGGAGTGATAAATAGCAGGGGGTGCTAGAATGCGGCACAAACAGTCCCAGGGAAGCACTGCTCTAGATTAGGATCACCACACAAAGCACCACAACCTCTCTAAATATATAAATACTGGGCCATCAGGAACATTCGGGGAATATACTAATTATCTGAACATTTAGTGAAGCAAAGACCATGTAGATGTTCAAATAAATGATCATGTGGATAAATATTCTAAAATATCACATTTGACTTTTCATGTCTTAGTATTATTACCCTTTAAATGAAATGTCAGATAATATATGTTCAAACATTGTAAAGATATCTATTTGAAACTTGAGGCCTAGCCAGGGCAATGTAAATTTCAGATAATCTGATAGAATTATCATATCCCAAGTACCAGTGGATAAGTATAATGCTGAACAGTATTGAACTTTTATTAACGTTTCTTTATTTTTGTTAGGTATGTGCAAGCCAAAGGAAATTGCTAGCTGGATATAACATAACTTAAAACTACAGTACTTTTTTTGTGAACTTAAATATTGATACAAGTTTTCTTCCCACAAATGCTGTGCCTTAAATAAGTGGTTTACCCTGTATCTATATTTCACAGATTCTGTAGATCAAATCTACTATAGAGCACACAGTTACCTGCTCTAAGTCACATAGGTGACAAGCTGATGATTAATTCATGACAGGCCAGTTGAGTGACAAACACAATATCCTGACACAAAACTGAATGTGATTACCAGGACATAAGGAGACAAGGCACACTGGTCAGACACAGCCAGATTGTGTCCAGATCACAGATCACCTGTCAGTCCATGACAAACAGGCAGCCATTAAACAAATGCTTGAAACCCTCCAATGGTCAGAAATTAATTAAGACAGGGGGTCAGGAGTAATTTGTGAGGTTAATCACAGACCACGAAGAAGAACAGGCTTTGTCATCTCATCCTCTGAGCGGAGGCTGGAACTGCTGTAGTACTACCAAGGTCACTGTAGTACACCCCTGATAGAGGAGCCTGCAGAGAGCTCATTCATACCAGCCTCCTGGGGTTAGTTGAGTTACCCATCATTTGGGGAACACAATCAAAGGAACACAGGAGGAGTCCCACAATATCTGGCTGTTTGCCAAAACTGAGAGGATCATCTTGTGTTGGCGGGTGTTAAAAATGATAGCTTCATATCATTACCCTGAAACCTGTTCTGTTCGGTTTTCTGTGTCTTTGTCACCTCATCTTCTAGGGTAACACCCAGTATGTTCAGCCAGCTGGTTGGTGCTGTTTATTGAGTCACTGCAGTTTTACTCATCAAGGTGACATACAGTTTTATCATGAACATCTGGCAATTAATTCAGTGATTTCTTGTAATATAAGCTTTGATTTAGTGTCTTTGTTTTTCCTGAAGTTAGTGACCTTACTACTAAGGCCCATGATAAAGTAACTTGTGTAGACAAGTACCTCAGTGATATGTGGACTTCTTACCTTGACAATATAAAAAATTATAATATTGATTTGTGCAAGTTTATTCTGAAACACATATATCATTAAACTTATTTATTTAACTGACTTCTCAAGGTCCTGGTATCTTTATGTTGATAGAGTTCTTTTAAAAATCAGTTGATCGTAAGCAGTGCTTGCATGTAACCCTATGAATTTGTGTACATGTTCTGGATATTGGAAAAAGTACTCAGCACTTGGTGTTCTTTGAAAATGTATAAAAATCCAGTAACTGTAATAATTTCAGAAAAACCTATTGCAAATTCCAGAAGTAGTATTGGATATGGAATTGCCTTTCAGTTTATCTTTTGGATATTATATTGAACTTTTCTTGATTATTGTGGAATCTGCATTGTCTTTATGTCATATGCCAGGTTCTTTTATCAGAGGACCTCTTTAGTGCATGATGGCATAGTATCTAAATGGACCATAAGGTTTTGCGGTATGGTCAGCTGTCTTGGCAAATCAGTTGTGTGTTCAAAACTTGTTTGCGAAACATGACACTAAAAAGATTCCTGGGAAGGCACAGCTGGTCAGGGAAAGGTTTGTTTGAGACAAGGTAACATATCCTTTAAGCGGCCTTACTGCTGCACTGAAGTCATCGGGACTGTCTGGGAGGAAGGCCAGCAGGCTGTGGAGCTGTTGTCTGCCCTGGATCAGGGTCTCCTATCCCTGTGATGTATGGCTTCATAAAGCCGTTCATCCACTCTGGGGTATGGCAGGACACCGCTGCTCAGGTGTTTTTCATTGGGAGATGGGCAACAGTTTAAGAAATGTGTTGTATGCTTTCTGTTCCCCGTGTGATGCTTCACAAGTTATTCTGATTGCCCTGACAGGTGCACTGTAATGCTGTTGTTTTGCTGATAAGCTGCTGGCTGATTGACTGACTGACTGACTGACTGACGGACTGACAGCTGGCGGTCTCTGGTGATCCTGTCATGAAGCATGGATTGTTCAAGGAATATCTCAAGAAATCAAAAGAGTTAATACAATGTCACACAGAGTTCTGATTTCTTAAGCACTTTGACTGAGCTGTTAAGTTATTGCAAACTTACTGGTTTATTTAATGAAGTAGTGATATAGTAGATAAAAAAGAATAAATACCAAGAAAAATGAAGTCCTTGGCCTTTCGAGAGAAAAACTTCTAGTCATTTTACAATTTTGTATCATGATGTGCAGGGATTAGGTAACGTGCCTACCAGTATAGTAAAACTTCAATCAATATTTCCCACAGATGTTCTCATAAATGATTTTTTAGCTCAGCTGACTATAAGTCATCTGAGCTATAGTCATGGTCCATTGTCAGTCGTCCATCCATCCGTCCGTAGATGTGGCACGTTTTGAAACCGCAAGACCTAGGAATCCAAAATTCGGCATAATGTTAGATGTCCCCAAGATCTCCTACCAAGCCGAAAACTGGGTCTTTGCGACTTCATTCCTTTGAGAAATAAAGAAAAAACCTCAATTTTTTATTAAAAACCTATTTTCACACTTCAGGACTGCCTAATTTCCTCATATTTACCATAAATAATCCTCTATATAGTTCCTATGTACATGCCAGAAATTTGGTCTGTATTATATAATTTTAAAAAGTTACAGGCCCAAACATAATGCATTTTGTAAATAATCAGGAAAGAAATTTTATCACTTAACACAAAACTTGTTAAAGCTTAGCACTTTTTTTCCATTAATATTACTTTTATTAATCTAAACTAAATTGTATACCCAAAATTAGGTCAAAATCTTTTAAATTTTTTAAAATATCAGCAAAAATAAAAAATTGGTACCTTAAATTTTGCCCAACTTTGACCTTGGCATGTTTTTTTCCTGTAACTTCTGTGGATTTAATTTTCAAAGCATGTTTTTGTTAGCATTTCAACTTTTAACACCAAAAATTTGAAACCAGTTGATCAGAAACTGTAGATTTTATTCAAGTTTTCAAGCACCATGTCACATATTGTTTACATCAAGCTAGTGTTATGCAGTTTGCTAGAGCTCAGCTCCTGAGCTTCAGCTCTAAGTTCCTTAAATTTGGCATACAGTTAGATGTCTCCAAAATCCCCTATCATGCCAAGAATTTGGTCACTAGGACTTAATTCCCTCGAGATATTAATGAAAAACTTCTTTTAAACTCCATTAAAAACCCATTGTTACACTTTAAGACTGCCTAATATCAAAACCACTGATCTGACTTTGATCATATATAATATACATATTTTTCTATACATTCGCTATGCACATGCCAGAAATGATGTCAGTAATGCGTATTTTTTTTTAAGTTATGGGCCCAAACATATTGGACTTTTTAAAAACTCAAGAAATATATTTACTCACCAAAGATGAGAATTGCTGAAGCTGGAGACTTTTTTTTCAGGATTATAACTTTATTTAATCAAGATTCAATTGTTGACCCAAAATTAGATCTGAATTTTGCAATTTTTTCAGGTTATTAGCATAAACAAAAAATCAGTACCTTAAATTTTGTCCAACTTTGGCAATGGCACGTTTTTTCCCTGTAAGCACTGTTGATTTAATTTTCACAGCATATATACAAAAGGATTTAATCTTTAAAAATCTGAAATTTCAAAGGAATTGATTGAAAAGAGTAGCTTTTATTCAAGTTTTCATACACTGTGTCCAGTGTTGATTACATCTAGCCCACCTAGTAGTACAGCCTTCACTTGCATTATGTAACCCACCCCAGGCAGCTTGCCTTGGCTTAGCTTGGCCACTACTAGCAGGCTTCCCCTCTGCCCTGCACCCCCCCCCCCCCCCCAGATGGTGCATTAACTAGATGAATGTTATAATTTTCTGTATTTCATTTTTTCTCGGCTATGCAATGCTACATTTTAGATTTTGTATTTACCACCAGGGTTACAATGATTAAAGTGCACATTTAATTGTGTCCACAAAGTGGTGTATTGCTATGAAAGTGTGGATGTTCATCAGATAAGTAATTCCTTACTTGAGAAGAGTAATATTGTGAAATTGACTATTAATTCCAGTAATAAATCATAGCTTAGATTGTAATTAGCTTAATGATATTGTTTGTCCCTCATTCAACCAAGAGTGTGTATACTTTATTTGAAAAGATGTTTTTATTTTACCAAATTTACTGAATCTTTTATTTTATTTCGGTGAATAAGATTAAGCATGTATTGAAAACTCCAATGTGCAAAACTTTTAAATAGTGATTCAAGGAATAATCTTGTGGATGCCATGTTGTGGCATTATTTTCTTTTAAATTCAGTTTAAACATTTGTGATTTAGAAATAATAAAAATATATGTGTATGCATAATATGACCCAATAACAGCTACACTCTGGATATATAATGATTGCAACTTAGAATTCTAATATTTTAACTTATATTTTCAGTGTTTTTTAATACAAATTTATAAAACTTGTAAATAAAAAAAATAATCAGATAAAAACTGTTTTAATGGAAAAAGTGGATATGCTTAAATAATAGGCTTATATATAAACATAAATGCATTATTTCCTTGAAAGTGAAATAAGGGTATTAGTCCATTCTGTCCACTGGCCTGTCCATCTGTGAATTTTTCATATGCATCACAGTATCTCAAAACTTTTACTCTTTTTCTTCATGACAGTCTTGTCAGAGTATTAGTTTGCAATCATATATTTAGAACTTTACTATAACCAAGTAGGAGGGCCTCTTTCCTCTTAGCTTCTCATATGCTTTTATAAATATAAAAAAAACATTAGAATAGAATATTTTGCATTTGCAAAAATTTCAAACTTAAGCTGAGCGCCGTGGGTCCCTTGTTTATGAATTGTTTAATCCACCAATCAGCACACAGCTCAGCTACAGGTCAGGAATTTGTGATGAAAAGGGAAGGCAGGTGGAGAATCATTCCTTGTGTTACATTGTAATATTGATACTTAACTAAGTATAGTTGTTACATTGTTTTATTGACACTTAACAGAGTATGGTTGTTACATTGTTATATTGATACTTAACTAAGTATAGTTGTTACATTGTTTTATTGACACTTAACAGAGTATGGTTGTTACATTGTTATATTGATACTTAACTAAGTATAGTTGTTACATTGTTTTATTGACACTTAACAGAGTATGGTTGTTACATTGTAATATTGATACTTACCTGAGTATAGTTGTTACATTGTAATATTGATACTTAACTAAGTTTAGTAAACCTAAAAGTGTAAAAATAGGAATTGTCTATTATGCACTGTGCTTCCCTAACATTTATACCTTGTGTTGATTATATAACATTGTCATGCAAGACTTTTGTTCTTTAGACAGGCATGTTATCCCTTACACCTTGTTATTGCATGTTAGCAATAAACTATCTTTAGTTATGGTAATACCGATCTTTTTGTCATTTCAGGAATACATGTGGCATCGCAAGCACACCTACATGAGGTTAGATGGATCATCTAAAATCTCTGACAGACGTGACATGGTTGCTGACTTTCAGACGCGCTCAGACATCTTTGTCTTCCTCCTCAGCACGAGAGCAGGAGGTCTGGGTATCAACCTGACTGCTGCCGATACTGTAAGTGCTATTTATCAAGTTTACAAACCTTTATTCCCAAAATTGGAATGGATTGCCACCCATAAAATCCCTTAATCTGACAGCCTTATTCTCTTGTTGTATGTCCCCTTGCAAAAATATGAAACATTATAAACCAGGACACCGCCAAATACTACCAACTCCAAATTTAATTGAATTGTCATGTTCCTTATCCCCTGAACATTAAAATGTATATTTATTTTTATGAACTTTAGTTTTATTTTTATGTGTAAAAATTTTAAATGTTTTATTTAAATGAATTATTGAATATTTTATAAATACATTTTAATGAAAATTTCTGTGAACTTTAATGGAAAAGGCAGAGTGACAGCTTGCCATTGAGATGAAAATGTTTCAGTCCCTAGATTGTCCTGATTTAGACAGGTTTTACTGTATTGCTACAGATTATGTTTTCATAAGTTCAACACCTCCTGGAATTAATGTCATTGATAATTTTAAGAATGTTAAAATCAGTCTGGTAAAGTCTTTTCATATAAACAGTCACTCTCTGATCCGACTCTTCTTACATGTATATGCAAACTGTTTGCTCCTCATTTGATGACTGAGTTCGTTAGGATGATTCCCGTATGCAGTTTTGATTGATTAATTCACTCTTGAATATGGGAAACCATGTCAGGCCTGTCACATTTTGCTGGCCGGTGTCTCCATTTATTTGATCATGCATATTGATGTGAATTCACCCTGCTGAGTATACAGTGTTTAAGTCAGACTGAAACTACAATAAATTATGAGTTTCATTAATAATAAAATTACTTGTTTCATCATTAATAAAATTAGTAGTTTCATCTGAAATATTGTACCTTCATAGGTAAAATCTGTGAACACTCTCTAAATGAACAGTCCATCCAACTAAAACACCCCAAAGCATCCATCTGTAAACCGTTTTGCATGGATCATACAACTGAAGCAATATCAAGGAACCATTCCCAGTGTGTGGTCACTTAATGGTTGATGGAGAGTTTACCTGCTCAAAGTATAGGGCAGGTATAATTGGCCTTTATTACTCCGCTTGTTACCTGGCCACTGAATGGGTGTAATGGCGGTCAGTAATTAAAGGTAATCTGTATGATTGCAATCAGGTCTGAGGCTTTATAAGAAGATGGATGTGCCTGAGGATATGTGGCATTTATTGAAGATTTATATCTAATTATAAAGCTTGTGATGTTGTTGATTATGACTATGCAAATCATTACTTTCCACAGAAAGTTCCTTTAGATTAAGCATTAAACATGCAAGTGTTAATACATTTTGATTACATGGTTATACAAGAGTGAAAGTTTGCAGTAATTATTAAAATGTTCCCTTTTCACTTAACCATTGTCTGTGCTAATTTACTGATTAAGCTTAGATACTTCAAGTGAAATCAAACAAGATCTTCTCAGAATTCCACTCAAACAAACTTTTTGATATTTAAAGTAATATTTTTTCAGATGACATGATGATCCAGGTAATGATGTCAAAAGATTAATAACTATATTCTAGACATACATGATCCAGACCAAATGTTACATAAAAAGAAGCTGCATGGTGAATAATTAGGATTTAAATATAAGAAAATAAACAATCTTGAATGATTTCTTTTAGTATTTAGTCATATGATGTATTGTGTTGTAGGTGATATTTTACGACAGTGACTGGAACCCGACAGTCGATCAGCAAGCCATGGACCGAGCACATCGCTTGGGTCAAACAAAACAGGTGACTGTCTACAGACTGATCTGCAAAGGCACCATCGAGGAGCGCATCTTACAGCGGGCCAAGGAAAAGAGTGAGGTATGCAAGTTTCATGTGTTTAAATTTCTTGAAGTTTTTACCACAAATATATGAGGATGGGTTAGTTCTCTCTGTACTACCTTACTAGTAAGTTATGGATAATTCCATACCACTGATTTAACTTACTAGCAAGGTATAAATAATTGCATACCACTGATTTAACTTACTAGCAAGCTATGGATAATTGCATACCACTGTTTTAACTTACTAGTAAGGTATGGATTATTGCATACCACTGATTTAATTTACTAGTAATGTATGGATAATTATATACCACTGATTTAACCTCCTACCAAGGTATAAATAATTTCATACCACTGATTTAACTTACTAGCAAGCTATGGATAATTGCATACCACTGTTTAAACTTACTAGTAAGGTATGGATGATTGCATACCACTGATTTAACTTACTAGCAAGTTATGGATAATTCCATACCACTGATTTAACTTACTAGTAAGGTATGGATTATTGCATACCACTGATTTAATTTACTAGCAAGTTATGGATAATTCCATACCACTGATTTAACTTACAAGCAAGGTATGGATAATTGCATACCACTGATTTAACTTACTAGCAAGGTATGGATAATTTCATACCACTGATTTAACTTACTAGCAAGGTATGGATAATTCCACACCACTGATTTAATAATTTTAAAGTACTTGTCTGATTCATTTATTTTCAGATATTTATAATTACTTAGGTTTCTCAGCTATAATAAAAGAGTGAATAAACAACTTTTTCGCTTCATTTAACAAAAAAAACATAAAGCTTTACTGTATAACTTGGTTAAACCCAACAAATAATATATATTTAGACCCTGAACATATAGAATTATTCTTTGAAGAAATCCCTGGCCCTTCACCCACATTCATCTAGCAGTGAAGTACTCAGTACTATAGGGATCAATTAATACCTAGATTTTTTTTTAATTTCAATTTTTACAGGTGAACAATGGGCTTTTTGTTCTTATTTGCTTTTATAAGCTTAATCTTTTTGATTTCATCTAACAGAGATCAGATTGGACACAAGAAGGCATTTTCTTGACATAAGTGATATATAATCAAGACTTAACAAATAAACTAGAATTTGAGAGAACTTTTCTTAACAGCTAAATTGGAAAATAGACCAAGCTCTTTTCTCTGCTGAAAATTTATTGCCTTCAAAATACAACAAAATGCTCATTACCGTACAAGATATGCTTATCCCTACTTTTGTGACATTCAAATTTTCACAGGTGGGCAGTGGACACCTTTATTTTGTTATTATAATGTTAATCTCGTTAGCATCACCTGAAGGATACAGGAGCCTTGGGACACAGTTCAATGTGAGCCACCACCTGTTAATCAAAGGGCTACTTTAAAACGGTTACTTTAATCAGGAACTGTGATCTATGAGCTATAAAATGGCTGGACAATGGTCATTAGGTTTTCAAGTAGCACCCCTTGTATAGCTGAGACAAAGAAGGGTTAGTGACCATCTGTTTAGTTAAGTGACCACCACCCTTTGTAGCTGCCCACTGTTACTCCTTTGAGGGTATCCCACGTTTAATGACGATATCTCCCGTATCAGCACCATGTCATTTCTCGGCAGCTCTCGGTGACAAATGTCCAGGAGTGACCTGACCCTCTCATATTGTCATTAGACCCCGCCAGGGACCTTGACTGTTATTGATTGGTTGAGCAAGAACACCCAGAAACTAAGGGTGTGGTTGAACGGGATTCATTGATTCGTGGCATCATACCATAAGATTACGTGTGGTTAGCCCACAGGCACGCCGGTGCTATATTTGAAGTCACTCACGATCTCAAGTTGTACTCAAATACGGCATTTACGCATATTTAAACATTTGCTTCCTGGCTCTGACCCCACTGTGAGGAGAGATGTTGTCTCAAGTCCTCATCACATATAACACAAACATAACCGAACGTAATTTGCAAACGCTGTAACCGACGGGTATTGATTTTTAATCTGCCGTTCATTCTTAGCTTTGCATCTTAATATTTGACCAAACGTGTCCCGTGTCCCGTGAGAAAGCCTTTCTCTTCAGCTAGCTCACACCTAGGGCTGTGTGAGTGACAATAGTTTTGGTCAGTATTTGGTCATTTTGATATAACAGTTCCTAGAATGGTCCTTTATGCTTCACTGGATCAGATTCGTGGCCTGTTGCCTCCACACAATTATTAATGTGGTTAATATTTACCAGACCTGATCTGCTCATGAACACACATGGCAGCAAATGAAATATTGTGAGAATTCATAAACATGTATGCTCCCATGGGATGAGCTATTGTATACATTTCTCTAGCTCTGTTACCTGTGAACAATTTCATTCAGTTTAAATGATCTTCCTCCTGTGTGTGTCTTGTGATATGAATCACCTGAGATTTTTGGCACACTTTGTGTACAGTTCAGCAGATCATTCAAGTGGATGCATTTATTAAGAAACCACAGAAATATAAAACCAATGGTTTCTGGAAGCAGAGGCGTTCAAGGGTTTACAAACTTTTTGGGGGTAAAAGGTAACACATTAAACTCCCCCTGTCACAAAGCAGGTCATGAAAGAGAAAGTAAATTACAAAAAAAAATTAGCCTTCATGTGGGCCCTCATATGTCAATTTAAAGAAAGGGGGTGTGTAAGATCAGAGTTTCTTTGTTGTCTGAAGTACCATTATTACAAATGAATGAGTCTGTTCTGTGAAAAGAAAATAAAAAATGTGAAAGAGAGAAGATATGATTGCCCATTATTGTGGATGATGAACTTACATTTTCAAACATCTATGGGACCCTTCACCCATATGCACACCTTCTCATGGTCTCTGTCATTGTTTTAATAAAGTTTTTGTCCAAATAAAGGCAACCTCATATAACTGCAATCTGCATTTAGTTAGCCCCAGATGTCAAGATCACACAAAGTTCACTTTGCCTGCATCATTAAGTGCAAATCTAAGGTTAATATTCAGCTTTCATGGTTCACATACACACACATAGTGTGCTTCATTTCATGGCATACACATCCAGAGTATTATTTAACATTAAAAAAAAATTTGAGTTAAGAATGAGAACCCATTATCTTCATGACTGATTTTTTAGCCCTCAGCCCTTAGGCTGATGGGCTATTGTCGTCACCCAAGCTGTCCGTCCGGCGTCCGTTAACTTTTACCTTGTGAGCGGGATATCTCTAAAAGGATTCACCGTAGGAATTTTATTTCTTCGGTGAAGATGTATATCGACAAAATCTCAGTCAAGTTCCAAGATGGGTGACCTTGACCTATTTTTCTATGTTTTACAGCTGATTAAAAAAACACTTTGAAGCTTATTTCTAAGGAACCATTGGCTGGATTTTCACAAAACTCATTATGATTATTGGGACTGATGGTCTGTACCTGCTGCACAAGTTAGGGGGTCCACCTACAATTTCTGATTTTTTATGAATTTTTATCGGATTTTTCAACTTTGGCCTTGTGAGCAGGATATCTCCAAAGGTATTCAACACAGTAACTTCATTTCTTCAGTGCTGATGCATATTTACAAAATATTGGTCATGTTCAAAGATGGGTGACCTTGACCTTCTTTCAAGATTACAGAGCTTAGAATAGAGTACAATTTGGGAGCTTATTTCTCAGGAAGCATTTAGTGGATTGTTATGAAACATGGTACATACCTCTCCAGTTTAAATTTATAACTGAGACATGTACAGATATACATCCACGTGAGAACACATATTTTGTGCTTGTTACTGTTAACACCTACAAACACTGTTCTTTTGGCTGAGGGCTTTTGTCAGCTTTTGCTGATATTTTATATACTTTTTTTTTTGTCTGAGGAAATTATTTTTTCTTACTTTAAAATAATTTTTTTAGCAAATATTTTTTTAAGATAAATATTATTTTGAAAGATTCTTTTTTCCAAAAGATAAGAGAACAATTTACTAGTCTTATTTATGAGTAATATTCCTTTTCTCTGCATCCTAGATAATCATTTAAGTAAGTGTTGTTTATAAAATGAAAAATAAATAAATTTTAGCAAAGCATCCATAAATTGGTATTATAAAACTGATCAGGTAGTATTACTGCTGTTAGTTTAATCTATAAAAGTCATACTGAACTGCTGGCTCCTTGTTTTCAGTGTAAAAATTAAAAGCCTGGGAAAATATTTTTCTTTAAAATAAGGCAACTGTGCACACACGCCTATGAAAGAATATACACACGGCAGTGAAAGAAGTCACTTGTATTTATGTGGATTATTTCAAGTGGATTCTGAAGTGAGATGGATCAGCTTTATCAGTTTTATTCTTAAAAAAAGGCAAACAGGGGTGTGAAGACTTATTGCCAGAGCTTCATTAGTCCAACGTAACAAAGGACTGAAAGAGAGCACTGCCCGAGCTGAGTGCAGGGAAGGGTTAACGTAATGCGGTCCTTCATGTGGGACAGCATCCATATGGGAAACTCCCCAAGTTCACATACAGAGAGGGTGCATGAGGCAGAGAGGTCTTTTTTCTTTTGTGATTGTGTAAATGAGTGTAAGGTGACATATTGGTGCCTCCTTGACCTAAAATACTCAGCTACAAACTCCTGTGTGCTCGACATAATTAGTGGCTTAATTATGAGTAAAGTATCAAGTATCAATGAAAAATTGAGGTTTTATAAAAAAAAATAATAATGTGGGATAATGGTTTTAGTTAGTAGGATATTTTATTGATGTCTTTCAATGCTTGTGTTTGTTCAAGCCCCCACTAGGCTTTTATTATGCATGATAATGCATATTTACATTGGAGCCCCTGGGCTATTTGCAGTTTGCATATTCTGTTGTATTTCTCTTCTCTGCACTGAGAGACCTTGTTGATTTCATGGAAGTCTTTTTCATAGTAATACAATGTATTTTTCATGGTCCATGCTGCTGACACCTGTATTCTTATTTTCTTCATTATTTGACAGTTTAGTAAATCGGGATTTAATTGTATTCATCTTGTAGTCATTAGTTGTCATTTATTATCACTCATTGTTAAGACACCTATAATTAGCAAATATCCTTTCTTCATTTTTTGTTTGCATTTGACCTGTCAGAATGGTTTATAATAAATGACAATTAAATAATATGAAAGCCAATTCAGCCATTGATTTTATTATGAAAAAAATTGGTTTTAAACCTTATTTTGTCCTTAGTAAGGCATATATGGTTAAGAAAATATAATGACCGTTATAGTGGACAAGTTCTCATTTTAATATTTAATCATGATACTTGTGTTACTCAATATATTATGTCCCAATATATAATTAATACTGATCAGTATATATGTCTAGAGGTATAAAGAACATATTTTATGTCAGCTTGATATAACAAGTGCTTTTATTTAACTGCACTAATACTTGTTCAGTGCATGATTATCTTGTTGTATTTAAAAACCTAAAAAGTTCCTAAAAATGTTATGCTGCAATCATCATTAACTGAAGATCCCCTTCCCCTGCTATTTAGAATTTTGGATTTTAATTTTTTTTGTGTGTGTTTGTAGATCCAGAGAATGGTTATTAGTGGTGGAAATTTCCGGCCGGATATTTTGAAACCAAAGGAAGTGGTCTCTCTGCTGCTGGATGATGATGAGATGGAGAGAAAGTGTAAGTGGAAGTTAAGTTTGTTATTAAATCATGTTATTCCCTCATGCACAAAAAAACATATTGTCAGTGAATGCAGCATTTGATTTAGCATGGACAGACAGATGTCTGATTTAAGTAACAGAGAGCATGAGTATATTTAACACAAGCCAGTCACACATCTATCAGTTTAATACCAATGAGTTAACAGAGTGCCTGGTGTGTAGCATTGTGCAAGAAAACTCAGTTTTGTAAAACGGGGGAAAACCAGGTGAATCTGCACTGGAGCTTAACTTAATGTCTGGTCTGTTATCTGAGCAGCCAAGACTCTACTGCCGTAAGTTACTACCTAGTAGTAAGGTCAGCCTTTGATATTTTCATGGCTTTGGGTGGCCCTGGGAAGCTTCTGTCAGGTATAAACTCCTCTAAGGCTCATCAAAGTAAGCACCAGGTAGAAATTAGAGATCTTCCCAGAAGTATTCACCTGCTACCAGGAGCACAAATTCGCAGTAATCTTGACACTGCAAAAGGATTTTTAAAAGCATTTATATTCGATTGTTTCTACACTGTCATTGTATTAATTTTAATTAAAAGCTAATTAGATTGAGATCATGATCTTAAGATATTATAATTTGTAAACATGATAAAAAAAGTAAATTTAATTGGTAGTGACAAAAGTATACCTTAATTCATTAATTAACGTCTTACTTTATGGCCCAATTTGTATATGGCAGGTACCAAATATTAACCACTTTGAAGATATATAAAAATGAAACAAATTTTCTAATTCCAAATATGTGAAACAAATTTTTCTAATTCCTGTCTGAATTGAATTGTAACTTAGTGTGTCCTGGAGCTGTGATTTTGATTAGTCCTCACATAGTTACAGCTTCAGGACATCTGGCCCGGACAGCCAGTGTCACATAGTGCAAAGCTTGTCCCAGTGGGCCTGACAATTATTGGTCCATGTAAGTGAACTGTTGACGGTCCTAACAAGTGGACACAGGATCCAATAACTGCTGACACCACAAATACCCATCGGATAAGACCAGTAATTCTGGGTAGAAACGACACTCTAGATTGCAGAGAGTTATGGGGTCGACAGTCTCCATTTATTAAGCGAGGTCTGGTATATTGAATTGGGACCAACCTGGCCACAAGTCTTTTATGAGAATTAAAAGTATCCCCAGGCTATGGCAAAGTATCCTTGCAAATTGCCTGGTCAGGTCATTCGGTGAGGCCGACCTTTGACCTGGGAATCACTGATTTTAATGAACATGCTCCGTGTCCCGTGTGATTTTCTGTTTTCTCGAGTATTGTCTGAAGAGACGGTCACTGATTAGTAGCTCAGTAATATTTTATATCTGTTCTCTTCAGCAATTTAATACCATGATCAGTCCATTTCACTTAATTCACTGCTATTGGACGTCCCTTTTCAGTTTCATATTGTAATAACAGTGGACAGGTGGTGCGAGTCAGCCGACCATGTTCTCATGCTCCATCAGTAAGAGCTGAAAAGAGGCCTATAAATAGAGACTTTTGTTGGTGAATTTAACCTTGTTTTTATGCATAAAATACATTATGATATATGTTATTCATTGCATTAACAGCCTTGCAATTTAATTCTAAACTAAAGCGGCTTAGTTATATGATATCATCTCAGTGATTATCTTCACCTTTTATTTTCAGTAATCAGAATATAGTTGTATTATTAAGTCATCTAAAATAATGATAAAATAAGCTTAGTATTCAATAGTCTGTCAGTAATTAAAATTGCATAACAATATTTTTAATCCTGTCCAATACTAAGTTCAGCTGTATCAATTATTAGCGAACCTGTGAGCTTATGCGATGGTGTGGCGTCGTCCGTCATCTGTCGTCCTTTGTCTGTACGTTAACCCATACTATCTTGAAAACGGCAAAATTTCGTGCAAAAAATTAGTCATCTATAAAACTATATCAGATTTTGCTTATTTTTTGGCTAACTGCATTTTCTTAGATTATATAGGGAAAAAGCTAAAAAAGCTTTAAAAATCTTCTTCTCCAAAACTGTTAAGCCAAATTGTCCAATATTTCACAGAAATGATTCCTGGAACAATCTTTCTCAAGTTTGTTCGAATGGTATAAGTTCAGGGATTTTTGGCTGAGTTACAGGAAGTTGAACTTAGCATTTATTACATCACGCCTCTAGACATTTAGATTTCAGGTTATCTATGGTTAATATTGACAAGAATGTTTTAAAAAGCTTTTAAAAAATGTAGATTTATGATTTTTAGATATTCCTCATGCCAGGCAATGTTTACAATCACAGGTATACAGCTCTGTGGGTATATAAAGACGGCTGTACATGGATTATAAATAATTGGTATCCATAGTCAGATTAATTCAAGATTTTGCCATCAGTGAGATGTATCTGTATTACAATTTTGCATTCAATATGCATCTGTAATATTTTTTAGGGAACCTGTGAGCTAATGCGATGGTTTGGCGGGGTTTGTCTTCTGTACGTTAACCCATACTATTTTGAAAATGATTGGAGCTAGCATCATGAAATTTAATGCAAAATATTCGCCATCTCAAAACTCTGCATTTTCTTCAATTTTATAGAGAAAAAGCTAAAAAAAAAAAAATCTTCTCCTCCAGAACACTCAAGCCAAATTGTTCAATATTTTACAGAAATAATCTTTTATACCATCTCCCACAATTTTGTTCCAATGGTTCAAGTTTGGTGAATTTTGAGTTACAGGAAGTTGAACTTGGTCATCTGTCCAAAAAAGCATACTAAAATGACAGTCTCAGAAACGGCCAGAGCTATCATTACCAAATTTTTTGCCAGTGTTGGTCACATGAGTCATATATGAAATTCAGGTACAGGTGGCGCCACCTGCATTGACCTTTTTTTGTACGGGGGTCATTGGTCATCTTTTATTATTCTAGATATTTATGCCCCGCCACAAAGTGGCCGGGGCATATAGTTTTACCCATGTCCGTCATTCCGTCCTTCCAAAATCAAACAGTTGTACGGACTTTTTTTCGCAATGCCTGCAGATATTGGCCTGATTTTTGGTGTGTAGGCAGATATAGACCAGTTACAGATCCAGTTCGCGTTTCGTCCCAGTTGACCTACTTTTGACCGTTTTACGGCTCCTAAACTTAGAAAATTTCATGAAAATTAGAAATTTCATGACAAATACACATGTACGGACTTTTTTTTGCAATGCCTGCAGATATTGGCCTGATTTTTTGTGTATAGGCAGATAAAAACCAGTTACAGATCGAGTTCACGTTTTGTCCCAGTTGACCTACTTTTGACTGTTTTACGGCTCCTAAACTTAGAAAATTTCATGAAAAATAGAAATTTTCATGACAAATACACATGTACAGACTTTTTTTCGCAATGCCTGCAGATATTGGCCTGATTTTTTGTGTGTGGGCAGATATAGACCAGTTACAGATCGAGTTCACATTTTGTCCCAGTTGACCTACTTTTTACCGTTTGACGGTGCTCTAACATAGAAAATTTCATAAAAAAGTGCACATGTATGGACTTTTTTTCGCAGTGCCTGCAGATGGGGGCCTGATTTTTGGTGTGTACGCAGATAATGACCAGTTACAGATCGAGTTCTTGTTTTGTCCCAGTTGACCTACTTTTGACCATTTGACTGCTCCTTAACATAGAAAGTTTCATGAAAAATAGAAATTTTCATAACAAATGCATATGCACTGACTTTTTTTCCTCAATACCTGCAGATACCACCCTGATTTTTTATGTGTGGGCAGATAATGACAGTTACAGATCCAGTTCGCGTTTTGTACCGGTTGACCTACTTTTGATTGTTTTATGGCTCCTAAACATAGAAAATTTCATGAAAGACAGAAATTTTTATGGAAAATGCACATGTATGGACTTTTTTTCACAATGCCTGCATATACTGGCATGATTTTTGGTGTGTTGCTTGATAATGACTCGTTACAGATCGAGTTCGCATTTTGCCCTTGTTGACCTACTTTTGACCATATGACACCTCCTGAACTTAAAAAATATTTCAAAATTTTACAAATGTTTCTAATTTGCCCCAGGCGGGGGCATTCGTGTCGTTCCGACACATCTAGTTTGATAAAAAGTTTATGAATATGTCGGCTTGAAAAAAAAATTTTAGCCAAAGTCTTTCAGTATGTGTAAACAGATATACCAACAGGCCAAGATTGAATCCGTATCTTTAAGTAGGTTGAGAAACTGCCAACTGTTTCAGATTTGGCAACAGATCAAGAGTTCATTCAGTGCAGCCAAGCACAAGGCATGTGATCACCTCATGGGTGACATGTGAACACCTCATGGGCACCATGTGATCACTTCATGGGTGTCAAACCCCTCAGGGCAGGGCCCCGGCATGAGCTTATGCAATGGTGTGGCTACTATTTCAGATTTGGCAACAGGCTAGAGGTCAGTCTGGATCTATTTATAGCTTTGGCAGACTGCCAACTGTATCAGATTAGGCAAAAGGTCAAGAGTTCACTCAGTGCAGCCAGGTATGGGTCAGGAGTGTACTCAGTGCAGTAGCTGCATTCTATTTATAGCTTTGGCAGACTGCCTACTGTGTCAGATTATGCAACAGGTCAAGAGTTCACTCAGTGCAGCCAGGTACAGGTCAAAAGTTCACTCAGTCTAGCCAGGTGCAGGTCATGAGTTCACTCAGTGCAGTAGCCTGAGCAAGCAATTTGTCACAGTTCACTCGGGGCAACAGCCTTTCTCACCTAAGCCTGGTCAGCCCCATGCATAAGACTCAAGGTAAGTTTGATGTATTGGCCTAATATTTTGACCTGTCCATGTGTCTTTGATGGCTTTCTCGCTCACAAGACAGGTGTCGCCATCTACAATGACTTTTGCACAGTGTGTGTCCCTGCGTTTTTCTCAGGAGGGGTTTGATATATCAGTCTGAAATTGGGCATATGTATATATCTCTGATAGCTTATTTGTATACAAGACTGGTGGTGCCAGCTACAATCTTTTTAGTGTTGTGTGCACCCATGCCAGAATTTCAGCAGTGATGTTTGTGTAATTGTTTCTTATTCAAAATGTTTAGTACTTGCATTGTTCATATACATGAAAAGTAATGGTCCAGCATTGAAGCATTATACCTGATGTATTTCCCAATGCACAGGTTCGCATTAGGCCTGTAGGCCTTGTATATGTAACACTGGGACCCACACAGCAGCACATGGTCCAGCTGACCTGGGGTGACCTAGCTAAGGGTCACACTGTCAGCTGGACCACATGCTGCTGTATGGGTCCCAGTGTACATATATATATATATGAAATGCTGGAACAAATCATCAATTTTCATACCTGCATTCTTATCAGCAGACATAATAAATAACACACAAAAATTAGAGGACCCACACTTAACCTCATATGGTGGCTAGTCAGTTTGAAAAATAAGTAAAACCTGCATAACTGCTGGACAGAAAAAAATTACTTGAAACTTTACAAAAGTATCATTTCTAATTACAAAGGCAGCCCAACATATGCTTGGACTTTTAAACCATTTATGCCCCTTTCCTTATAACAATATCTTTGTGATGGAAAAGGACTGACTCGAATAATCTACACCCAGATAATGATGATTAACTTTTATCATCCTGTTAGGAGGGATGTAATACACTGTTTAATGACTGTTATATTACATATTTCTGCTGGTATAACTATTAATAATTAAGCCTACAATGTTTCTTCATCACCTGTGTCTTTTGTGGTTTAACAAGGGGCTTGTAGCAGCAGAAAGATATATTACCATGGTGGGTGTTTACAGGATAAAAAAAAACGTGAATTTTACAGACGTTGATTGTTTTATATTAACAAAAGAAATGCTGGGTTTACGGTTTCATGGCCAGGTGTGTGCCTGTCCAGTGGTTGAAGAGTACACACTGTAATTATTTAAAAGACGTTTAATATCAAACCTGCAAGAAGAGTATCATGTTACACGTGTGTCAGGTGATGATTGTACCTGGCATGACGTGCTTTAGTGCACCTCAAACAAAATTGTTCTGTGGAAAAGTTATGCATAAATGCATTTTAAAAAAGTTCTTTACACATGGTCAGCTTAACTGCACTTGGAAATAATTAGCTTCAATTACAGGTTATATACATTAATTAGATAGCATACTCACAGGAAAAATAGGTTCTAAGCACAGGTCAATTTAAATACATACCCAAATAATAGGCCTCTAAGTACTTGGTTTACATACATGCACTTGGAAAAGGTAGTTAAAATCACAGTCTGTTGTTAAAAATATACCTGGAAAAAAGGTCTGTTGAGCGCACCTTTTTATTCACACACAATTGGATTATAATGAATACCTGTATGTTAGTACTATCAAGACACATGGTCAGTTAGCGGCTCTGACAAATTATTCTCCCCTACACCTGGTTTATGGGTGTCCTGTAGACAGGTAAATAATGTAATATTGATTGATTTTGGATACTCGTGTATATAATTAAACCAATTTGCTGTCACTACACCCTTTTTATCTATTTTTATATGACAGGTTTGGTGTTTTGGGTGATTTACACTGTAAAACAGATCACATAAAAGGGAAATTAATAAATAAGTTACAGTAATTACATCAGCCATATTTTTCAAAAGAGCAGGTCTTTGGTCTGTTAGGGTGCAGTTTCTATAGAATGAATGTAGATTGTGGTAGCTATCAGATAAAAATGTCTGTTTAAATTCTCTATATTTCAGTTTTTTCATGTTCTATGTACAATGGGAATTGGAAAGATATCATAACCTGTTGTTTAGACATTTACATTGGTTGCTTGAGGACTTTCCTAAAACTTTGTCTGACAATACAGGGTATGGACACCCTTGAAATATATTTCATCTTAATGTTAATTTTTTCAACTGCAAAATAATATTGCCTGGTTAGACTGAATCATAAAAGTCCTGTCCAGTGTAGTAGTCAAATGATATATATTGAATCAAATATTTAAAAAAAATACATCTGTATCTAACCAACACAGTAAAATTTGAATGTATTAATCCATCCAATTTATTTTTTACCAACACAGACATAAGAGCCTAGTTAGATTCCCCATTTATAGCTGAGATTTTTCTTTAAAAATTGCACTTAAGACAATATTTACCCTTAAATTCTGCCAGAACTTCTGCAGGTTCTATACTCAATTTTACTCTTTATCTTTGAGTATTTTAGGTTAGATGGCAGGCTCTGATTCATGCTGACAGCCTGTATGAAGTCAAATTTCTGAGAATTTTCTCATTCACACTCATGTGTTTGGAAATTTTGTAGACACATTTGTGAAATATGAAATGCATGTACTATTTTAAAATATCCTTTAGAGAAAAATCAGCAGGAGGGTTCCTTTTTTCGTGCTTGAGATGTTATTATCACTTTTTGCTGTCTCTTTCTAATGTTGTGGTTTTGGTATTGGATCATGATGTCATTCATTATGCTCATCAGATAGATACCAGGACCATAGGTAGTTGTTAATAGACTTGGTTATATTGTTATCAAAATGTACCATAAATATTTCTGTAAGTAAAAAATAATAAGTATTCACTTAGTCACACCTGAGCTGCAAATAGGAGCTGAGCTTGTTATACCCTGATATACAGTAGTATACAATAGCCATGGTATACAATAGAAACATTAACCGCACCTCAGATGTGGACTATGGCAGGTTATATCATACATAGACAATATTTAAATGAGGACATGTGTTACTAAAGAAAGCTGCTCAGCTAATTTGTTATCACAATGACTTAATGTACAGATGGCTTACAAATCTACCAGCAAACACACCCTCTTGACATGAATCTGCTTGGAGGACTTACAGTCTCCGCGCAGTGACATCACAGATTAACCCTTGACACATGATTGGTGCATAACGATCCAGTTTGTCTGTGGCCAACGGACATTCCAAACTGCCAAGTCGTTAGAATTACCTGGACGACGAGTCTAATCCCAAGTATTAGGTGAAAATACGACCACCTTCCCTTATTGGCTGACTATTGATACAACTGTTACGTTTTTCAGAATGATTAGCTCTAGTACATGCTTGACAGCTCACAGTGGTTCACTAACAATTGGCTTTATTTATTTAACAGTGATTTCCTGCGTGTGCCATCACAGATGTTAAATGACATTGCTAGCTCTTTGTGGCACAAGCTGTTGTTTTATTGGCAGCTTCAGAATCCTTATATTAACCACTTACCTCCCGTCTTTGTGTCCTCATCTCAATTGATAGTTCTCCTGAGGTGAACACCCTGATTAGAGGACCACAGTACTGCTAAACAGTGATCTCTGTAAATTAGTAAAATTAAATCCAAGCACCTATCCTTGGTGTTTTAGATTTTTGGGAAATTTAGGTATTTACATAGAGAGAATGTGTGTATGTTTCCAAACATTCATATATATATATATATATATATATATATATATATATATATATAATTATATTATATATATATAATTTATATGAGTATGTTACACCCAAAATGCGCAACTCATTTGCCAAGTTCATGAAATGGGCATAATGGCTCAAGAAATGGGCAAGAAAACTGTTGCACATTTCATGTAATAGGCACATTTGAAACCAAGAATTTCTGCTAGATTCTGGTCATGCATAGTTATATCAGCCTTCAACATGGTCATATATAAAAAACATAATACTATTTTGTATCAGATAATAAAAAAATATTTGATGATCCCAATTTATTTTATTATATTTTAGTGACCATGGGGTTCAAATTGTAAGAATCTGTATATAGTTTTCCCTTATAATTGTAAGAATTATAGGAACTTCTTGAGTTTTGAGCTCAGCTGACTATTAGTCATCTGAGCTATATTCTTGGTCCATTGCCCGTCATCCGTCTGTCTGTCCGTCCGCCGGTCCATAGATGTGGCACGTTTTGAAACCTTGAGACCTAGGAATCCAAAATTTAGCTTTATGTTAAATGTCCCCAAGATCTCCTACCAAGCCGAAAACTGGGTCTTTGCGACTTCGTTCTTTTGAGAAATTAAGGAAAAACCTCAATTTTTTTATTAAAAAACTAATTTAAAAACACTTCAGGACTGCCTATTATCAAAGCCACCCATCTATTTTTCCCTATATTTACCATAAATATTCCTCTATATAGTTCCTATATACATGCGAGAAATTATGTCTGTATTAATATAATTTAAAAAAGTTATTGGCCCAAACATATTGCTCTTTGTAAATAATCAGGAAAAAATATTTGGTCAGTTAGCACAAACAAATGTTAAAGCTAGGGACTTTTTTTTCAGCAATATAACTTTAATTAATCAAAATTTAGGTGTATACCCAAAATTAGATCAAAATCTTTTAAATTATTTAAATATTAGCAAAAATATAAAATTGGTACCTTAAATCTTGCCAAAATTTGACCATGGCACGTTTTTTATCGTAAGTATATTTAATTAATTTTTCACAGCCGGGATACATGTGGATTTAATCTGTTGAATTCTGAAATTTGAAAGTAAAAGCTTAAAAATTATTTAAGTATTGAAGTTTTTCAGATGCTCTAATGTATTTGCATTTTGTAAATCAAGACCCCCCTCTTGCTCACTACAGCCTTGCCTAGGTAACCTTATTAGTGATGCAGCACTGGCAGAACATCCCTGCTGTAATAAACATACACTTATTCTCATGGGCCGTACCCTAATTTTTGTGGTTAAAAATCTTATTTCTTGTATAGTTCTTCAAACTTCATAAAAATGAATTACTGTTTTCTGCTGTTTCTTATCATTTCCATTTATCACATATTTGTGAGTGCTAAGAAAACATAAATGATAAAAATAATGATTATTATTATGACATTATATATATTTAACAAGTTGAAGAAATATCTGCTCACAATATGTAATATTTTTCTGTATTTTATCTGCTTAAACTGTAATATTTTTCTGTATTTTATCTGCTTAAACTGTATTTAGGCACAGATAGGAAATGTATTCGAAATTGTGATTGTAAATTATGTCATACATGAAGATTTACATACTATGCTGAAATTTGTATGAAATATTTATGATAAAATGCTACAAAATTACCTTGTTAATTCAGCTTAATCACTTAAAAATAAGGGTCAAACATAGTGTTCTTCAAATAAGTGGCAGAAACAACAAACAAAGTGTATACCCAATGTTAATTAAGTGTATACTTAATTAATATTGTGTTTCTTGAAAATAAAACGTAACTGTGAATAAGACAGGTAATATATATCTGAATAATATATGATAATTCATTACCTATTTTGATAATTTTAAATATATGAACATCTAATTTAATATGTACATAATGTAATCTCTGGCATTACAGTAAGGATAGAAAGTCCATTGTTATGTGTTTAATTTTTTCAGAAACTTACACAATATTTCATAAACAAACTAAATTGAACTTAAAATGCAAATGTGGAATTTTTGGTCATTTGATCAATTATGCCTGTCTTTTATATGTTATTTTCTATGTACTGTTTTGTACCACACTGGTAATATACACATAAAATAATGCATCTCATGGTAACAACTCAATATTAATTCATGCTAATAATAGGACAGGAAATGATTTATAAATAATAATGGTTTGTACAGCCATTCGACTTGGCATTTACGTGAGCAGTTAGTCACAAAGATTCCTTCAAAAGGTCCCTTAAACCTTACAGAATTGAAAAATATATCCTTAGTAGTTTAATGAAATGGGCAAGCAGAATTGAGCAAGGTTGCATATTACTTAAAATGGGCAATTTCACATTTGGGGCGTAACAGGAAAACATATATTAATATATATATTTATATGTACAATGTGTACACGTATGGGGAGAGAAATGTGCTTTCACTTTCAGTTAGAAGTTCAATTAGGTTCAGTTAGAAGTTATATGAGATTCTCAGTCCCTGCATGTATGGCATGAATGACTAAACTGTATATTCCATGGACAAATAAATGTTCCCAAATGATGCTTCAAATGATGTTTCAGTACAGGTTTGGTCCTACCATTTAAAAAACAAACTTGAGACCAAGGCAGATTAATAAGACAATTAAAGTGGCATTCAATATTTGGGTACGCATATGCAGCTAGGAATCAGACGTATTATGTTCTTTTGGAGTGAATCTGTATATATGTAATTATATTATATGCATATCTGTATATATATATATATATATATACATGCATATACAACACATTTCAATCAATCACTTAAGCAACTGAAAATGCATACACATGGTAACGGACAAGGGAATTCTAGGTCAGACATAGGGTATTCCTCTTTGCAGACTTCTCTACTGCTGCAGGGCTTTACTATAAACCTAGTTTTCCTGTGTAAATACCACATTAATATACTTATTGATGTTACCACAGGTGTCTATTTCTGGCTACAAATGCACACATGTTGTATATGCATTTGTACTGCATTCACATAAATGGAATGCTAGCTTCATCCTTTAGCAATTATACACGTGAATAATTGAAGGTTTTGTTTGATGTACTTTATAATTCATCAGAGAAAGCAGTGTGATAAACAAAGCTGCCAGTAAGTAACCTAAAGTTGTTTAAATATAGCTCAGGATCTGTTAAGGTCAGTGTCTGAAATACTGTGCCTGTAAAACGTGATTTGTAGATGTCAGTTAAATTCACTTAACCTATAAGCATTTTCTATAGATAAGATCATGTACCTAGTACAAACATCAGCAGGATGTCAAACATCTGACATGTTAATGTAGCAGCTGTACATTCTGTCAGTCCTACAGAGTCAAAATGACTATTGTGTGTAAGAGAGCAAACCGATCTGTCTGTAACTTCACAAGATTAGATTTTATATTATGTCAAAAGTTGGGACCACATTGCAGATTTGAAGATAATTTCTACAAATTCAGAATTTCTCTTACATCTGTCCCTCTGGGTGTTCATTGTAAGTCAATGATTTAAATTTTATTGTTCAGTTAGTGAGAAAATTCCCAAGGTCAAAGGATGTGAGTCATGTGATCCAAAGGTATGCAAATTAGCCTTTTGTGTCAGTCATGTGATAATGATATTTAAATTAGCTTTTTTGGGTGTTTGATGGTTGATATAAAACATGCATCACTCTTGAGTTTATTGTAAATATTATATTACATGGTTATAATGGGCATGATGTTGCTTATTCTAATGGATCAGACAATCCGTGGCTGCTTAAAATCAATCCCATCTGTCACTTAGATAGGTACACAGGAGGGCTGTTCACTGAAGACAAAGACAAATATATGACAAGGGTATGGTAATCAGGTAAAACACTGTTAAAATGGATGGTTGAAAAAGATGAAATGTTGAATTATTGAGTCATATGGGGTTATCCCCTTGTTAATTGTTTTTTTTTTTCCACAAGGTAACTCATTTATGAAGCAGTATATGATAGACATGCGAGTAAAAAATATGAACATCATAAAATATTTATAATTCTATTTTACTGGGTGATTATAATCATTTTAAAAATGAGACCCCTTTCTTCTTTTTCACAATATCCATTACAAACTGATTGCTAATTGACAACATTTGGCCCTGTTTAACTGATTATTTATTAATCCTCTCACTGAGAGAGGACCATTTGTTATGGCACCAGCTATAGTGAATCTCCTCCTAGACCCTGTGCATGGCCATAGTCACCTTTCAAAATGAGTGTCTGAACTGAAAATGAAAGCGACACATGTCAGATAAATAAAAAATTATGGAGACATATGCCACATGGATACCCTGTGCGAGTGTGAATTAGAGAAGGTCATGCACAATATGAGTTAAATCACTGCCAATTAAAAAATTGGAAATGATTCAGGCAGTCATTCTACAGATCAAATGATGAGATGTCTGGGTGAAACAGACTAGAACAAAGAAAACTGTACATAGAGGGCTCTCAGAAGAGAGCAAATCCCTCCTTGAAGGCTCCTTCAAGGTCAGACATTTAAAAGACAGTGCCAACTTCCGCCCTTGGACCTATAAACTCTGATTATTTCCACTTTTTTGCAACCATATTTATTTAATAAACACAAATTTGTCAAATGAAACCACAGCCTGGTATACTAGTATGCAGAGTAATTAAAATAACTCTGACAAAGATCCATTGAATTTGATCCGAGTAATCCTGATGTAAGATAAATAAATAAGTTAAAAAAATAGATTTACCAACAGACAAACACCAAAGAATACATAGCCTCCTTACTTTAAGAGGTAGGTAATATAATAAGACTCTGATTCATTGAATTTCCTTGAGAAATCCTAATAATGAAAGACAGATTAATTAAGAAAGTATGAACCATGGAGGACCAGTACTGTTACATTGTGGCTATTTGTGTATATTTCAATGATGCAGACAAGGAAGTTGCTCGCATGAAAAAATTGGGAGAAAATAATTTACTGCAAGGGTGAGTCCACTAATTTGTCAGCCAGGACAGACCATTCTTTAAGAATACCATGCCTGGTTCCCAGGAAAAATAAAAACACAGGGTTTTATTTGCGATATTCGCAGGAATATGAAACCCTCCGAAATGAGATGCCCCATCAACTAAGATGAAGATTAGTTATCACACCTCTGGAAACTACCTAATCAGCATACTAATATATGTGCATGGTATCCAAACTGACCCTTGCATACAACCTTAAATCATTGTAAAACACACAGTAATCATAGAAGATATATCGAATGTGACACCGGTCATAAATGAATAACTGAACCAGAAATGAGTGAGGTATTGGAGGATTCACTTTAAATTTAAAATCAAAACAAATACTGCTGTACTTAGATTTTATAGGTTCTGGTGCAATCGCGAAAATGAAATGCTCACAAAACATTCAAAATGAATATAATGCTATCCACAGTTACTGTGTAACTGTACGATAAAGTAAGATGTAATAAAAATGTACACAGTACTATCCAAAATTACATATACACCAAGCTGGCACTTTTTCATGCCAAATAAGCTGAGGTTTAATTATGCTACCGGAACTCTTTAAACACGATATATGGATACCAGTATACAAATGTTCCACATCACTTGACTATGCATGGATATATTTGTTTACATAAACTTTGCACACACATTAAATTTCAACTTCAGCTAAAATTATATAATCCAAAATTATATAAATCCAAAATGTGAACAGTCCTCCAAAACAAGGCTTGCCATCAGCTGCCAAAGGCAGCATCGGTGCATCAATTGCACTGTCTGACTTTTCTGATGTATCGAGATGACAAGAAACTCCTGCGTGTACAGTAGGCAACAGCAATAAAACCTCAGGGACTTGGTCCCTTTTAATGCTGAACAACAGTCCCAGTGTTCTCTCCTGTCTGATTGTAACTCCATGCATAAACTAACCAACAAACAATGATGGAAACATAACATCCTGGAAAGAGGCAATTTAAATGGTCTAGTGACTATTACTTTTGTTCAAGTAATTCAGATAAAGACCAATAAATCAGTAAAAATAAAACACCAACTCCCAAACTAACACAAAAAAAAACCATAGCTTTCTTTACAGAGGCAATTAAAATGATTCAGACAGATCTTGATGGGGTGAATTGATGTCAGGACAGGACGGGGATAAAGACCTTAATTAGCTTTAACAGCACTAGGGTCTGGTTGAAGCAGATGCAGCTTATGTCTGGCTGGTCTGCTGATTGACTGGGCTTCATGGCCACAATGAATTGGATGTGTAATTGGGGGGATCCCTTCCTAACACCATGTATCCTCTGATGCTGATTGGTTGCCTGTCATTCAAACCATGTCAGACAATTAACACAACTCCCACCACACTCCCCCTGGGCTTTTCTTGGTTTGTAGCAAAGGTATCAGACATGTCCTTAATTAGACATTGATATAATGAGCCAATGACACACTGATATCCTAATCTATTCAGCAGGTCTAATGTTTGTCCAGAAGAAAAGCTCTCTGAATAATTACCATAGACCCCCTTAACGTGCTATTCTTTGAAGCTACTTACATACCAGAAAGGACAATTTATGCATGTTTTTTTATTATATTGTTTTAATTAGAAAGGGAAAAAGACATTCCTTTAACTTTTTCAGGTTGTTCAATAATTTTTTATTTAACGTTTAGATAAAATCTAAATTTTAGATACATAGATATTTTTTTTAATTCTTTCTATTGAACAGGAATGATGGGGATGACTGTGACACATTATTATGGGTTTTTCTCAGTTTCAAGATTTATTTGATCGTGACTAAGAATATTCCACAAGTATAACCTGTTGCAAAGACATTAGATGGTTCATGGCTGAGTTACCTTTGGTCAGAATTTCCAAGACTTAACTGTTACGTTTAAATACTAAACAACCCCTGTGCCAGAGTGGATTGACTCAAAAAATTCTGTGTTGATATGTTTGTAAAATATAATTTTATCTGTGTTGTAGTGTTACAAAAACAAGAAGAAAAGAAAAGCAAAGAAGATACAAAAGAGGATAGAAAACGTCGCAAGGAACAACTGCCCAGAGTAAGTGATATCTGTTTCTCACCTGCAACTTTTTTTCCAACTTCTCAAACACAGTTCTTTGTCTTTGTCATAGCTTTCTGCCCCTCTCTCTCCTGTGGTGTCATTCGGGCTGGACGACTTCAGGCTGGACGACTTCGGGCAGGACGACATTCTGGATGGACGACCATCGGAATGGACGACTATTTAACTTAATACGTAATAAACGCTTGAAATGATGCTGATTGTGGGATTACTACCATGCAAGGATAACCTTGTGGCTATTTGGGTGTTGTTTTGATATTTTTATCGATTTTGTAACAGACATTTGGCAAATATCACGGCCGCCTGCATGTCAGTGTTGTCCATTCAAAATGGACGACCATTTGTTTAGATACTTATGCATTTACTTTGAAGAACAGTTATGGTGCCATTACTGTGTTTTCATCAAATGTCTTAGTATACCCTAAGTAAGTAAATATAATGTTGCGATCTGTCTGTGACTCACTGTCGATAGCAATGGACGACACATCCTGAATGGACGACGGTTTGATTAGATGGGCCAACTGACACACAAGTAAAATGGCAGTGTTATACTATATGATAGTGTTCGCTACTTTGTGTTTGTATTATTGGTATAACTAATATTATTGGTATTCTGTGCACTGTATCGTTTTATTATTTTCTCTCATTCATTAATTCTGTCAATCTTCTAACTGACTTTATATTGGCTTTATGCCTGGTTGATTATGGATCTGCTTAATTAGCGCAAGCGCCGTTACTGAGAACCCAAAGGTTATTGTTAATACAACATTAATCTCATCAAGGGGGCAACAAAGGCATCAATTAGCCTTTGATCACAAATCAAAGGGAATGGTGACAGTACCAGCAATATCAGCTGTTTCATATTTTATTTTTTTTAACAAAATATGTTTATCATAAATATTGTCCTACTTTATATATATATATATAAATATATATATATATATATATATATATATATACACTTGTTTAATATATCATTTATGTTTAATATATCATTTATGTTTAATGTCACAGTATTGAACCTCGCAACAGGATGTTGCAAACAACATGGTAATGGACAAAGTTAACAACATATTAATGAAATCAATGACTTTATAATATGAACAGGGTAAAGCGTTACTAATTATGTAATGATGTGGGTATAATTTTTAGCAAATCTGTGAGCTTATGCAATGGCACAGCGTCGTCCATCCGTCGTCAGCCGTCTGCCATTCAGGGCTGGCTTTCCAACGTCCATGGCTGTAAGTCAGAAAAAGTTGGAGCTAGCAGCTCCAAATTACATGTAAGAATTTGTCACATGTGAAACTGGTGCCCTGGAGCTTATTATTGGGTATCTGCATTAATTTAGATTTTATAGAGAAAAAGCTTAAAAAACTTTAAAAATCTTCTTCTCTGAAACTGTCCAGCCAAATTGTCCAATATTTCACAGAAATGATCTCTGGAACAATCTCTCTCAAGTTTGTTCGAATGGTTCCAGTTCGGAGATTTTTGGCCGAGTTACAGGAGGTTGAACTTAGTCATCTGTCCAAAAAAGCACACTAAAATTAAAATCTCAGAAACGGCTAGAGCTATAATCACCAAATTTTATACCAATGTTTGTCACATATGTCATATCTAATTTTGAGGTATTGATGGCGCCACCTACATTGATGTGTTTTTTACAAGCGAAAATGTAATCTCTTCTAGCTTATACACTGATTAATGATGAAACTGTTCAGCTGATTGGTTTAAACTTTACAAGAATTATTCTATGGTAGGTTTCTGCCAGTTTTATAAGAATAGATTGGGTAAATACAGTTTTAAAAAAGCATTGTAGCCAATTGAAAAAGGCTCCAGTGTCCATTTGTGCGTCTGTTTCCACACATAAACCAACATATCTCGGGAACCGTTTGACCGATCAGGCTAAAAATTTTGCACAAATGTAGCCCTTTGATAGCTTTAACTAAAAATGGTGGCGCCACCTGCAACCATTTTTGCACAGCGTCCATCTGTTCATGTGCCTTGGGATAAAATCACTCATATCTCAGCAGTGGTTTGACTTATCCACCTGAAATTTTGCAGGTTTTACATCCTGGACACCTTTCTCGATTTATGACAGGTGGCGCCACCTACCCTCACATTTACTCTGCAGACATCCAAGCTCAATTTTTGGGAACCGTTTGACCGATTGGGCCAAAATTTTGCATGTGTATAGATCTTACATAGCTCTTCATCATAGGCAAAACTGGTGGTGCCACCTGCAACCAATTATGCACAGCGTCCATCTGTTCATCTGCCTTTGGATAAAATCACTCATATCTCAGCAGTGGTTTGACTTTTCCACTTGAAATTTTGCAGGTATTTTACATCCTGGACTATTTTCTCGATTGATGACAGGTGGCGCCACCTACATTCACATTTACACTGCATACATCCAAGCTCATATCTCAGGAACCATTTGACTGATTGGGCAAAAAGTTTGCACGTGTATAGATCTCACATAGCTCTTCATCATAGGCAAAACTGGTGGCGCCATCTGCAACCACTTATGCACAGGGTCCATCTGTTCATCTGCCTTGGGATAAAATCGCTCATATCTCAGCAGTGGTTTGGCTTATCCACCTGAAATTTTGCAGGTTTATACATCATGGACAGGTTTCTCGATTTTATGACAGGTGGTGCCACCTATATTCACATTTACTCTGCAGACATCCAAGCTCATATCTCGGGAACCGTTTGACCGATTAGGCCAAAATTTTGCATGTGTATAGATCTCACATAGCTCTTGGCACCACCTGCAACCACTTATGCACAGCATCCATCTGTTGATCTGCCTTGAGATAAAATCACTCATATCTCGGCAGTGGTTTGACTTATCCACCTAAAATTTTGCAGGTTTATACATCATGGACAATTTTCTCGATTTTATGACAGGTGGCACCACCTACATTCATGTTTAAGCTGCAGACATCCATGCTAATATGCAACACACCACGCTCTATTCCCCTTGCCACTTAATCCATGCCTCACTTCACCCGTCCCACTCTGATTTCTGCGGATACACATAGTGGCTTGTTGACTACCCATATTCTGGTTTTAAAATGTCCTAGTCCGAAACTTGCAGGTCAGAAACGTCCATTTTGCTGAAATCATAATGACTAAGGTAGATATGCAGGACTTAGGAGGATCAATATTAAATTTTAAAAATAAACCTGCATTCATACTCCTAAACTTGCACAGGTTCGCATTTGGCCTGTAGGCCTTGTTTTAAATAAACAGAGTGAGAATTAGGTGTGTCGTCCAGAAACGTAAAGATTGACCAACGCAGATTTGTGGCTTACAATAATTATGCGCAATACATCGATCCGCAGTTAACACACACAAACATACAGAGTGTACAAAACACATATATAATTGTAGAAGAATCTTTATTAGTATAATTTATAATTTTCCGTAATCGGCATCAACACTCCGTTAGGTCTAAAGCAGGTCACCGGTAAGGCATGTCGTCCCACCAGGTCGGCTAGGCTGCGAGTCAGATCGCAACTCGTGACTGGAATTGTTTGAACATAGCTGCAGTTTTGCAAAAAGATCACCCAAATAGCCACAAGGTTATCCTTGCATGGTAGTAATCCCACAATCAGCATCATTTCAAGCGTTTATTACGTATTAAGTTAAATAGTCGTCCATTCCGATGGTCATCCATTCAGAATGTTGTCCCGCCCGAAGTCGTCCAGCCCGAATGTAATCCTCTCCTGTTACCAAGAAATAAAGAATATATAAAAACCCGTGAATGGAAGTTTAGGTATAATCTGAAAACAGAAGGATACTCGGCTCAGAGCTGCTCTTAAATCCATCCCAGAATGAATTAAATTTAATTAAAGGAAACCACATCTAACCTCTCATGAGCCAAATTTAATCTAACTCAAAATAAAACAGCATTCTGAATTATTCTGAAACTTAAGTTGTAAAACATGACAAGCAGAACAATAACCTTGTCAGGTTGATACAAGAGGATAAATTATAGCAGAGACTTGTGGTTGATACCCAGGGAAAAGTCTGGTCATTTCAACCACAGTGAGGCTGGGATTTTGATTGGCAGGGAGGGAAAACGGAACTCGGCAGCGACAGCTAATTAGATTAGACCTCATTAACCTATAAAAAAAACCCTATTCTAATCAATCTAAATGTTGCCTGTCAGGTGAAATCCTCACTTGCAGCAAAAAGACGCAGTGCAGTCAGTGGACTGGACAGTGTTCCCACACCCTGTCCTTGAGGTCTTAATCGGTGTGCTTAATTAACAATATTTAGCGTATGAGTCATTTTGATGCTGCTGGCTGCAGTAATGGTGAGTGCTGTTGTTGGCTGATGATGGTGGCCTTAACAAACGCTGTCAGCTGTCACAGTGTGCAACCTGGCTGTTTTCAATACCTGATGAAAATGATGTGGGTACCACTGCCCTAATTTTGTCCTTTTGTAAAGAAACATTTAAAACAGCCAATCACCACATAATTAATTCTGTTTTATTTGGATGTGTACTCATTTTGATGCAGGGAAGGTTTACTGGATTACCAGAGTGCATGTAGGATTATTCAGGCTTGTCAGTGTTTTGTTGTGAACAAGGCTGGTCATACCAATGACATCTTATTGTAGCTCTCCTGCTCTTGCATCCTACCACTTGAGTATAACATCTTTACAATTTTACAAGTTAATAAAATCACTCATCAGTTTATATGTCCCCTCATCCTCCTCCCTCCCCAATAAAAAGGATAAAAAGAAAATACCAATTTCTCCAGTTTATATGACTCCTCCCAATCCCTAATTGATATTAATGTGAAGAAAAAAACAATTAATATTTTTGCAGGGTATTCTATTTCCTCCTGAACTCCCTTCAGTTTTGAGCATTTTCACTAATATTTCACAGATATTTTCAAGCAGATAGATCAGTCACATAAAAAAAAAAATTGTTTTCCCCTCTTTCTGTTTTTCATTTTTCACAGGTATTTGACATCTGTCTTTTGTTCTGGGTGATAAACTACATTTTGAAATTACCATCTGAAACTTCTAAACTTTATATCAGCACATCCATACATAACAAGAAAATATTGAAGAGGAGATAAAACATGATTAATCTGTACCCCCTGCAGGTGGTTTAACCAAGTAATTGGTACAGATGTACTCAGTAGGGATGGTGGCAATAATCGGAATCCAGAATGATTTGCTTGTTAAACAACTTGGGTTTCATAGGTGGAGTGTTTCTTCATCGTTGGGGCTTGGGTCTCCCAGTACACACCATTTATGACGTCAGAAAGAAAATAAATATAATCTCCTTACGTGAAGGGCTGTTCTTTAACAAGCTACGGTTGTTAGGAAAACTGATCGAAGGTTGTAGCAAGGCCCTTCTGTCTGTCACCATCAAGGTTATATGGGCATGGACGTTAATTTTGTAGTACCGGTAACACATGAGATACGGACTCATATGGGCATAGAGATTAATTTCTAGTACCAGGAACAAGTGAGATATAGACTCTTTGCCTTTAACAGCTAGTCATTTATTGTAACAGTAAACTAATATAGACATAGTAGTGAGAGGCCCTGGAACTACATTACTACATTAGTGAACTTATCAGTGAGAGCCAGGTGTGCTGATAGGGCGTGATGTTATATCATGTCGTTTAAATACAGGCAGGTGATGATACTGAGCACGCAAAAGTAATTATCTTACTGATTATTTTACACTCGCTTTAAGTAGATCAGCCAAGAAAGTGGGATTTATTAAACCAATGGAAGTGACGTGTCGAGGAGGGGTTTACAAACACTGGCCAAACACTCAGTAAATTGTGAAAGAAAACTTATTGGATGACATATCACTGTTTACATACAGTGCACCTGCATGCACTGTTATGTTGTTGTTATCTTACTACTACAGTAAAACACAGCAATGATTATACTTTGTCCATATCTTTGTCAACTCTAAATGGACAATGGCAAATGTGTCTTTAAAAGTAAATACTGCAAGGGTTTCTAAATCCAATACTGATGTGAAAACTGTTACTCTTTTGCAACTCTGAATGTGGTTTTATGTGGTGAAAAGTCTTGCCACAATTTTTTAAACTGATCACTAATGCAGAGATGTTACTCATGATAAGAATTATCAGCTACCAAAAAAGCTGGAGCTACTTTACAGTAATCCCCTTCCATAGTTTTAACTCTCTTAGCTTCTCTTTTTTAATGCCCTCATTTTTGGCCTTTATCCTGTTCAGTTAATAAACCACCTTGTACCCCACTACCATTGTGAAAACTAGATAACTAATAATCTGTATGTTCAGATAACTTTTAGGGTAATGAATTTCATGACACAGTGGTTAAGAATCGTCACACTTCAGGTTATAATCAAAGGTCAAGGTCATACCTGATGCCAAGGTCACTTAAAAGCAACAGGTAAAGATCAAAATCCAACAGTTGTCCTGTTTATCCCTATTATTATAACTGTCAGATGTCCACATCAGTGCAGGTAACGGGAGGAAAAATAAAGAACAGAAATAGGCATGCATTGAATGTCATAATGAATTTTTTTGTTCTGTTTTATAGCCACCTGGAAAGCGTGGGCCAGGACGACCACCGAAGAAGAAGAAAATTGAAGAAAATGTGACAATTCCTGCACCTGACCCAGAGCTGAGTTCTCTGTCAATTTTGGATTCGGCATCAGCTACTGCTAGTCCGCAGAGCGTGGTTAGTAGGTTCCTCCTTATAGAATACTTGTAATAGGCATTCTACTACTACTCACCAGTCTGCTGAGTAGATTTCCTACATTGATTAAATTGTGTAACATTGTTTTACTAGCCAACACTACTGTCCAGCTTGGCTTCATCCCAAGCTTTGGACTGCTCTCCTTTTAAACATCTGTATATTTATTTTGTGCTTCATAAGTTGGTCTCTTTGCCTATTTCTGGTCCATAACTAGGCTTCAGTTAGGATTACAGTAAAACCTTGAGTCAAATCTGTGATATACTCTGCTTATATTGTTGTTAAGTATAAATTTATTTCCTGCAGCATTTACAAATTGACATGCCAGAGTGGAACTACTAAGTCACCTCAGACGCTGGTCACAGCCTGATTGACCATCAATGGTCATTGTCTCCCAAGAGAGTATTTCCACTAATATTAAACATTTTTAGCTCAGCTGACTATAAGTCATCTGAGCTATAGTCGTGGTCCTTTGTCCATCGTCCGTCCGGCCGTTAACAGGGCACGTTTTAAAACCGTTGGACCTACGAATCCAAATTTCTGCATACCATTAGATGTCCCCAAAATCTCTGAAAATTGGGTCATTAGGACTTCGTTCCTTCGAGATATTAAGGAAAAACCTCCGTTTTTCATAAAAAAGCCATTGTTACACTTCAAGGCTGCCTAATATCAAAACCACTGATTTGTTTTTGATCATATTTACTATTCATATTTTTCCATACATTTTCTGTGCACATACCAAAAATTAGGTCAGTATTGGGTATTATTTTGAAGTTATGGGCCCAAATGTAATGCAATTTTTTAAAAATCAGGAAATGTATTTGCTCACTTGACATGAGAATTTGCTGAAGCTGGAGACTTCTTTTCAGGAATATAACTTTATTTAATCAAGATTCAATTGTTTACCCAAAATTAGATCTGAATTTTGCAAATTTTTCAAGTTATTAGCATAAATAAAAAATCAATACCTTAAATTTTGTCCAACTTTGGCAATGGCACGTTTCTACCCTGTAAGCACTGTTGATTTAATTTTCACAGCATATATACATAAGGATTTAATCTTTTAAAATCTGAAATTTCAAAGGAATTGTTTGAAAAGATAAGCTTTTATTCAAGTTTTCATACACCATGTCAAGTGTTGTTTACATCTAGCCCACCTAGTAAAACAGCTTTCACTTGCATTATGTAACCTTACCCCAGGCAGCTTGCCTTGGTTGAGCTTGGCCACTGCTAGCAGGCTTCCCCTCTGCCCTGCACTCCCCCCCCCCCCCCCCATCTGGTGCATAAACTAGATGAATGTTATAATTTTCTGTATTTTATTTTATTCTTGGCTATGCTACATTTTAGATTTTGTATTGTACCACCAGGGTTACAATGATTAAAGTGCACATTTAATTGTGTCCACAAAGTGATGTATTGCTATGAAAGTGTGGATGTTCATCAGATAAGTAATGCTTTACTTCAGAAGAGTAAAACTTCACCAGGTGTGAAATTGACTATTAATTTCAGTAATTAATTATAGCTGAGATTGTAATTAGCATAATGATATTGTTTGTCCCTCATTCAACCAACAGTGTGTATACTTTATTTGAAAAGATGTTTTTATTTTATCAAATTAACTGAATCTTTTATTTTATTTCGGTGAATAAAATTAAGCATGTAATGAAAACTCCAATGTGCAAAACTTTTCAAGGAATAATCTTGTAGATGCCATGTTGTGGCATTATTTTCTTTAAATTCAGTTTAAACATTTTATTTTAAAATAATAAAATATATGTGTATGCATAATATGACCCAATATGAGCTACAATCTGGATATATAATGATTGCAACTTAGAATTCTATATTTTAACTTATATTTTCAGTTTTTTTATTACAAATTTATAACAGTTGTAAATAAAAAAAATGAATCAGATAAAAACTATTAATGGAAAAAGTGGATATGCTAAAAAAATAGGCTTATATATAAACTTAAATGCATTATTTCCTTGAAAGTGAAATAAAGGTATTAGTCCATTCTGTCCACTTGCCTGTCCATCTGTAAATTTTTCATATGCATCCCAGTATCTCAAAACTTTTACTGTTTTTCTTCATGACAGTCTTGTCAGAGTATTAGTTTGCAATCATATATTTAGAACTTTACTATAACCAAGTAGGAGGGCCCCTTTCCTCTTAACTTCTCATATGCTTATATAAATGAAAAACATTACAATAGAATATTTTTCATATCCTTGTTTGGCTAAAACTGAATAAATACCAGACATGGTGCGAATACTTTGCAAATGTATTTGAATACGAATATGAATATGTAATCGATTATGAAATTTCTTGCATAAGAATGGGAATTCAGGTAAAAAATGAAAGTATTTGAACACCATGCAAATACTTTCAAAATGTATTCATGAATGCATTCATGAATATATTCTATAATATTATTTTAATAATCATTTCAGTTATATTTTTTTAAAAAAATCATATGATTCTCTTATTATTTTTAATAAAAATTATGTTTGGCACAATATTTGTTATTAAATTTTAATATTTAATTAAACTCTTATCTTATATTTGCTGCCTATCAGTTATATGGCCAAGTCAAAATCTGTATGACAGTAGCATTTCATTTATTAATAAAATAAATGATATCAGTCTCTTCCCTGTCTCCAAGAAACTATCAAAATCATACATAAGCTAAACACCAACAACTCATAATACAGCTTATATTTATTTCCACACAAAACCAGCATGTGCCTCATTTACAAATCATATTTTTTCATCATATATAACAGCTGAGCGCCGTGACCCATGGGTCCCTTGTTTATAAACTACCCATTTGCCAAGTAAACCAAACTTTTATAACAGCAGATGTGTGGAGGTTTTTGATCAGTCCCTTTTGACTTCCACACAACAAGATTCTACTATTGGTCTGTTTAGAAAACCTTGTCATGCTCACAGATCAGCATGGAGAGGGAAGAACTGATCACATGTTCCTAGGAAAGGCATAGTTCATTCAAGTGGAGTACCAGACATTCTGGCTCCTACTGTGTAGAAAAAAAACTACATCCTCTTGAACATGTCACAGATGATAAGTTATCACTTCACACTCATGTTGTATTTGCTATCACAAGTTATTTACTTGAATAACTTATCAGTTTGTTTATGAGTACCTATACCCAGTTAACAAACTTATCACATTCTTGTGAAATTGAATACAAACATCCTGTGAGAGGTTTAACAACCTACTGTCACCTAAATATAATGAGAGGTGTAACAACCTACTGTAACCTCAATATATTGAGAGGTGTAACAACCTACTGTAACCTCAATATATAGTGGGATGTAACAACCTACTGTCACCTAAATATGAGTGATGTAACAACCTACTGTCACCTAAATATAATGAGAGGTGTAACAACCTACTGTAACCTAAATATAATGAGAGGTGTAACAACCTACTGTCACCTCAATATATTGAGAGGTGTAACAACCTACTGTAACCTCAATATATAGTGGGATGTAACAACCTACTGTCACCTAAATATGAGTGATGTAACAACCTGTCACCTAAATATAATGAGAGGTGTAACAACCTACTGTAACCTCAATATATTGAGAGGTGTAACAACCTACTGTAACCTCAATATATAGTGGGATGTAACAACCTACTGTCACCTAAATATGAGTGATGTAACAACCTGTCACCTAAATATAATGAGAGGTGTAACAACCTACTGTAACCTAAATATAATGAGAGGTGTGAAAACCTACTGTCACCTAAATATAATGAGAGGTGTAACAACCTACTGTAGCCTCAATATATTTAGAGGTGTAACAACCTACTGTAACCTCAATATATAGTGGGATGTAACAATCTACTGTCACCTAAATATTAGTGATGTAACAACCTGTCACCTAAATATAATGAGAGGTGTAACAACCTACTGTAACCTAAATATAATGAGAGGTGTAACAAACTACTGTCATCTAAATATAATGAGAGGTGTAAGAACCTACTGTAACCTCTAATTTAATGAGAGGTGAAAGAACCTACTGTAACCTAAATATTATGGGAGATGTACCAAACTACTGTAACCTTAATATAATGAATGATGTAACAACCTACTGTAATCTAAATATGTTGAGAACTGTAACAACCTACTGTAACCTCAATATAAAAAAAAGTCAAGTTGGTCATGTATCATAGAGAAAAATGTTAGATGCTTTAAGAGGAATACAGCTGCAGTGGCTTGCTGTGAATTGATTTAATTGATATTTTTGCTGATAACTGTTTTAGGTGGGCTGATCCTAAAAACAAGTGAGGTCTGTCAGTGATGTAATATCAAATATTGTTCTGAGTACTAACGTCCAGCTGTTACTTCTATAAAACTACAGGAACTGTTACACCTATTGTCAGATTCATGGTAAAGTTGTAAATAAAAAAAAATCGTATTACACTATTTAAAGGACACAACAGATTCACAACTTAGCACACTTTGATTTATGAATCATTTGTATGTTCACAATGTTACCCAGCCCAGGCCTGTTGAAACATGATTTATGTGAGTGATATTGTGGAACCTGGTTGAAAGACCACCTGTCTTATAAGACCACCTGTCTATTGAGACCACCCGTAGGTGAACCAAAAGCATTCACAAGTAATACTTGACCTGTCTAATGAGACCACCTGTTAAGTTAAGACCACTTTCTGCCAGTCCCATTAATTGTCTAATAACACAGGTTTCACTGTACTTGAGAATTCTTTGCTAATTATTAGCAAGAATTTTCATTATATTAATTTCTTCCAACTGGAATTGACAGAGCAAGCATTGTTTCAGGTCTCAGTAACAGAGCTTTATGTGTTACAAGAGTTAGGTTGTTCAACTAGTATGCAGGAGTTACATCTGGCACCAATGTTTTCTCAACTGGAACGAACTAGTTACATATGGCATCAGAGTTAGGGTTTTTCAACCAGTCTGTAGGAGTTTATATCTGGCATAAGAGTTACCGTTTTCTTTTTGTATGCAGGAGTTACCAGTATATCTGGCACAGGAGTTACTGTTTACAGCTTGTATGCAGGAGTTATAACTGGCACAAGAGTTACTGTTTTCAGCTTGTATACAGGACTTATATCTGGCACAAGAGTTACTGTTTTCAGCTTGTATACTGGAGTTATACCAGGCACAAGAGTTACTGTTTTCTGCTTGTGGACAGGAGTTATATCTGGCACAAGAGTGACTGTTTTCAGCTTGTATACAGGAGTTATAACTGGCACAAGAGTTACTGTTTTCAGCTTGTATACAGGAGTTATATCTGGCACAAGAGTTACTGTTTTCAGCTTGTATACAGGAGTTATACCTGGCACAAGAGTTACTGTTTTCAGCTTGTATACAGGAGTTATACCTGGCACAAGAGTTACTGTTTTCAGCTTGTATACAGGAGTTATACCTGGCACAAGAGTTACTGTTTTCAGCTTGTATACAGGAGTTATACCTGGCACAAGAGTTACTGTTTTCAGCTTGTATACAGGAGTTATACCTGGCACAAGAGTTACTGTTTTCAGCTTGTATACTGGAGTTATATCTGGCACAAGAGTTACTGTTTTCAGCTTGTATACTGGAGTTATATCTGGCACAAGAGTTCCTGTTTTCAGCTTGTATACAGGAGTTATATCTGGCACAAGAGTTACTGTTTTCAGCTTGTATACAGGAGTTATATCTGGCACAAGAGTTACTGTTTTCAGCTTGTATACAGGAGTTATATCTGGCACAAAGTTACTGTTTTCAGCTTGTATACAGGAATTATATCTGGCACAAGAGTTACTGTTTTCAGCTTGTATACAGGAGTTATAACTGGCACAAGAGTTACTGTTTTCAGCTTGTATACAGGAGTTATATCTGGCACAAGAGTTACTGTTTTCAGCTTGTATACAGGAGTTATATCTGGCACAAGAGTTACTGTTTTCAGCTTGTATACAGGAGTTATACCTGGCACAAGAGTTAGTTTTCAGCTTGTATACAGGAGTTATACCTGGCACAAGAGTTACTGTTTTCAGCTTGTGTACAGGAGTTATATCTGGCACTAAAGGTCAGATTTCCAACTGGAATGTAGAAGTTCTGTATGGTCCCTGAGATTTATCTGTTGCATGATTTAGATTTTCTAACTTCTTGTATGCATACATTAAAGCCAGCCCTGGAAAAAAAGAACCATTTGAATAGAGCCAGGTCTTAAATGAGTTAATTTGGGAAAAGGGAGAATATTGATACTTGTGTGTGTCTATCCATGTCAGCTCTTGGTTTCATGACTGTTTGCTCTCATTATTTCAGAAGTCTGCCTGCAGTGAAACAACATACACGTCTCTGAACCTCAGCACGCAGGATGAAAGCAGTAACGATGGTCTGGTGATTGTAGATGACCTTCAACCTCTGACCCCAGGTCAGTACTTGGAATCAGTGAATATTATTAGACTGGAATTGTTATTGGTGATGAAATGTGATTGAGTCACCTTATCCTAAATTTGTGGAGATAACATAGCTTCTCAACCTGGTTTCGAATTTTTATCATATACAGTGAATTTCTAGGTTTCTATAACGCCTTACTGTAAACCACAGTTATGCTCATGATATACTGATTTCCCAAATATTAATATTCATGTATTATTTAACGACCCTGTTTATGTAAAAAACTTAGAATCTAGTGTGATATCATAATCATCTGGTTATCTTCCTCTTCAGTTAGTAGACAGTGCCATCTAGTGTTGAGATGTAACTGACTGGTAATGCAGTTTGTCTGATCAGTCTCGGAAAGTCTCACATTAATAATGTCCAGGGGGCCGAATAGTATATTTACAGGGTTTCATTCTAATGTCCTAAATTAAGGTTCTGACCTCTGGATTATATCTTTCCCAAAACATTCAAAAGTTGAAATCTGAAGACTGAATAATCACATGACATTCCTATTATGTAGTCCCTGTCAATTTCATTCAGTCGATCATGCCTAGACAACATGGCAATACTGTTAAGAAAAAACACTCAGCATTGCACACCCCTATGTTGTGAATTTACCTGAAGCTGTTGTTCTTTATAAAAAAAAGTTAATGAATTATCAAGTGATTACTTAGATTTACTAAAACAGTATTCATATCTCTTTTTGGACTTGAGTAATGATCACCTGTCAGCCAGCGGCTTAATTCAGAGAGTGCACCTGATGATCTGAAGGGAGAATATCAAGGGCTCTGTCATCAGTTACCATAAGCACACCATAATAAACAGTCAAGCCATCACGTAATTGACAATTCTGGGTCAAACTCTGTACACACATAAAGCGACCAGCATAAAGTGTGGTTTTTCATCCATGCTGATCTCAATTTTCTTCGTTCCCAGAAAAAAATTTACTGATCCAGGCCGTATGGTGCATAATGATTGTTTATATTTACTCGCGCTTAGAATAATGTCAAGTTGATATGTACCCTAGTTTGTACTCATTGACCCACTCTCCTGAGAACCTTTCAATAAATGGCAAAATAGATACTAGCATTGGTCGATGAAAAACTTCCTTTGGCATTCCGGCTGATACAGTGGTTTATTTGCTGGTTCCAGCAACCATTTCATTAGCTGGCCCGCCTGGCTGGTTGGCCGATGATTTGCTTTCTGATGATTGATGGATGATGATTGTAATTTTGCTCTGCTTATTAAGAAACTCCTAAATTAATTGCTGCTGACTGTTTGCCAAATACAAATAATGGAATTATCATCAGGCAACACTTGCTTTTAAATTTTCCTCCACTTATTTCTTGGCTGCCCATTGTCTTTATATATTATTTTCATATTTACAATAACAAAACATCAGTATTTAGTCTTTCATATTTATTTCATATACATCAGGTAGACATTGCCTCGTATACATATGGACAACTTCTAGGACTGCATGATCACTAATGTATTTATAGTGATAGCGAATAGGTTGTTTTCTCCCCAGTGTTCATGAGGATCGTTTAAGAATGGTGCCTATACATTCCTGATGTGTGTAACCTCTCCAGGCACTGGCTAAAACTCCCTCTCAAGCAGTAAATCACTGGCCGTCACAGAACTCCACTATGAAACATGGAAACAGCCAGCGAGTAATACTTCACAGTCCATTTTGGTTTGGGAGTTCACCTTGGTAGACATGCCCCACAGTCGTTACATCAAGTCTCAAGCTTAGGAATTCACGCCAGATCTGTGCCATTGATTTCAATGTTTATTTTTTAGATAAAGCACAGTTAATGGTTCATGTTTTGTGACTTGGATGTTCATGCGCTGTCTTTTACAAGCATGCCAATTTGCAGGCTTTTGGTTTTCATGCTTTCACTTTCAGTTCAGTTGTTTCCTCTTTGGCTATTTAGCTTTTTAACAGTCACTTGGCCACTCTACATGTTTATGTGGGTATGCTGGGTAGCGGCATGTTACACCCCTTCAGCTCCAGTCAGATGTGTATTAAATCACAATGCCACCCTGTTATCCTTTCCTTGTAAAATGGTGTACAACTTTATGAGTGTCTTTACAGTGAGTGGTGTTTGTGTTTTTTTGCCAAGGTCAGCTTTTATGGCTGAAGTTAGAAAATCTGGTGCACACCCAAGTTGTGAGATAGGTACAGGTATCTATGCACCTACTATTTAAGTTCAAGGACTCTGTCATATCTGTCAAGGTCATGGAAAGGGTCAAGGTCATTCTAAACAGTATGTTTCAACACTGAGTAATGAGTATCTTACATTCAGTGAAATGGAGTGCTGTGTTCATGCACTTGGTCTTCTGTCAAGGTCAGCACTTCTGGTTGAAGTTGAAGATTAGGTACAGTTCAAGAGGTAACACACTACATAAAGTACCCAGGTACCTAATACTTACAGTCAGGTACTCACTCTGTCATATCTGTCAAGGTCACGGAATGGATCAAGGTCATCTCAATGCCAAGGTCATTCAAAATCGTATTTATGTTCAATGTTTGACTGTACCTCAGCTGCATTTCTGTTAACTGTATTGAAATATTTGCTTCAAAGTAACTAGTACTATATATGAAGAGGTTGGACCTTTATAACTAGTACTATATATGAAGAGGTTGGACCTTTATAACTAGTACTATATATGAAGAGGTTGGACCTTTAATCTGGTTCTCACACTCTATGGGTGTTTCATGGTTGTCTCAAGTGCTTCAAACACCAAAGCAAAAGGAAATAACCCTTGTAGTTTGTCTGTACAACTCTTGAGAGGATTTGTTTCACTCTTCACTGACATAGCTTTTAACAGTAACAAGATCTTAGTTGCATTTTTAATGGTGTTTCAAGATGGAGACTTTTTTTCAGGAATATAACTTTATTTAATCAAGATTCAATTGTCTACCCAAAATTATATCTGAATTTTGCAAATATTTCAAGTTATTAGCATAAATAAAAAATCAATACCTTAAATTTTGTCCAACTTTGGCAATGGCATGTTTTTTCCCTGTAAGCAGTGTTGATTTAATTTTCACAGCATATATACATAAGGATTTAATCTTTTAAATTTGAAATTTCAAAGGAATTGATTTAAAAGAGTAGCTTTTATTCAAGTTTTCATACACCATGTCAAGTGTTGTTTACATAAAGTCCACCTAGCACCTAGTAGTACTGCCTTCACTTGCATTATGTAACCCACCCCAGGCAGCTTGCCTTGGCTCAGCTTGGCCACTACTAGCAGGCTTCCCCTCTGCCCTGCACTCCCCCCCCCCAGATGGTGCATTAACTAGATGAATGTTATAATTTTCTGTATTTTATTTTATTCTTGGCTATGCTACATTTTAGATTTTGTATTGTACAACCAGGGTTACAATGATTAAAGTGCACATTTCATTGTGTCCACAAAGTGGTGTATTGCTATGAAAGTGTGGATGTTCATCAGATAAGTAATTCCTTACTTCAGAAGAGTAAAAACTTCACCAGGTGTGAAATTGACTATTAATTCCAGTAATAAATTATAGCTGAGATTGTAATTAGCATAATGATATTGTTTGTCCCTCATTCAACCAACAGTGTGTATACTTTATTTGAAAAGATGTTTTTATTTTATCAAATTAACTGAATCTTTTATTTTATTTCGGTGAATAAAATTAAGCATGTACTGAAAACTCCAATGTGCAAAACTTTTTAAGAGTGATTCAAGGAATAATTTTGTAGATGCCATGTTGTGGCATTATTTTCTTTTAAATTCAGTTTAAACATTTGAGATTTAAAAATAATAAAATATATGTGTATGCATAATATGACCCAATATGAGCTACCCTATGGATATATAATGATTGTAATTTAGAATTCTAATATTTTAACTTATATTTTCAGTTTTTTTTATTACAAATCTATAAAACTTTTAATTAAAAAATGAATCAGATAAAAACTATTAATGAAAAAAGTGGATATACTAAAAATAGGCTTATATATAAACTTAAATGCATTATTCCCTTGAAAGTGAAATAAAGGTATTAGTCCATTCTGTCCACTTGCCTGTCCATCTGTAAATTTTTCATATGCACCACAGTATGTCAAAACTTTTTCTTCATGACAGTCTTGTCAGAGTATTAGTTTGCAATCATATATTTAGAACTTTACTATAATCAAGTAGGAGGGCCCCTTTCCTCTTAGTTTCTCATATGCTTATATAAATGAAAAACATAACAATAGAATATTCTGCATTTGCAAAAATTTTAAAACTTAAGCTGAGCGCCATGACCCATGGGTCCCTTGTTCTCGTATATATTTTCTGTATCACATAATTATCTCATTCCTTCCTTTGCTCTCATAAAGTTTCTGGACTGTTGCAGCACCATCCACCCCTACACCACCCCCACCAGTGAAGAGAGGGCGAGGGAGGCCCAGGGGGTCAGGGGTGGGCAGACGCCCCCGGGGAAGGGGTACAGCACAGAAGGTGCTAAGTGCAGCAGAGCTGGCAGGAGCTCAGGCTGCTATGACAGCGTATGCTACATATGGATATAACTATGCAGGTCAGTATTGTAGTGATAAATCCCATAGCACATTCAAAAGAATGTCTCATGTCAAGTCATTTTGATGCATTGTATTAACGTCAAAATATGCTTGGATAAAAATATTAAAGGTTTAATGAATATTTAATCATTTTGGAGCTGAGCAGCTGCTGATTAAAAGTATAATAATTAAACTCATCATTTATAATATGCAGGTTCTTAACAGTTAAGCTCTGTTTGCATTCCCTTGAATTAAAAAAATAATGAATTCCTGTTTGTTTACATAAATGTTTTACTGATTACTTATTGAGCATTATTTTCTTCTGTAATGTAATTCAGTCAAAGACAATGATCATGACAATGAAAATATTAAAAAATGACAATCTACTGCTTTGCATTAGATATCGGATGTTTAAAGGTAAAAAAAATAAATGTAACCGTTTACTTAGATAAATTCTAAATAGAATACAAACACATAACACATAATAATAAAACATAAATAAATAAAGATGGTTACTCTTCAGTATTATTCTCAAACACACAGGTGTCATTTCTGTATTTTGCAAAAGATTCAAATGACCATTTTTTTTTTCAGGGGCAAATGGAAAAGGCAACAACAGTTCCAGCCGACCTACGTAACAGATAATGGGAGGTCAATCCATGTACCCAGAGGGGAAAGTGATGTGCTAATCTTGAGCTTCAGGGGATGTACATCTCTCAAAGGCTTTAATAAAGGATATAAATACACAGAACTTTAAATATTTCTGGTTCCACAACCATTTTGTATATTAATTTCTTTTTATCTGCAGTTTAGTAGACTGTTACTGTTATTGAACCTTTCTGTTCAATCAATTTTATTGTGTGGTCTGTAGGCCAAATTAACACTCCATGGTTTCTGTATAATGTGATATAACCAGTAAGTGAAACTTTTGTTTAAAGAAACACTTTTGTATACGGTCTGTACACGAGTCTGTAATTTATATATAATCACTACAAAACCTTGACCTCAGCTATCATCTGTAAGATGCACAGCTGTGTATAAACAAGTATTCTAGACTAAAGGAATGTATTTTGTCAAGTAAAGTAGACTAGAATATTATTTATTAATTTACATTTTTCCACAATTGTCTTTCCAAATGGATTAGACAGTTATAAGCAGCTTGAATTTATGGTAGAAAGCTGCTGTTATTGCAAAGTTATAGATGAAAGTGTCTTTTATTTAGTTCTATTTAACTTTGTAAGATATTACAGTTTTTACTTCATATAGAGCCTAGAATAAACACCTCATAAATAACTTTTTTATTTATCTCCTCAACTGCCTGAAGTATTACAGGTTTCACTTTATTAATATTCATCTTAGCACCACCCACCAGATGAAGTCGCTTTTGTCTTACACGTACTATTTCACATTGTTCTTTATTACCAGTATATATGGATATGAAAACTTCATGCCAGGATAGAGAACATTCTGTTCAGTCTCAGAATTTTCCTAACTATTACAATTTTCATTGTTAAATTGCTAATACCAGGACCTTCAGTAGTAATGTGGAGTATTCAGTATTACTGGGGCACCTTTCACACACATATAGATTTGCTACATAAATGCTTGAACAACAGATTACATGGTTTACTCAATCATAGCACTTTCAATCATCATTTTTAGAAGGTTCAGGTTATCCTGAATGGTACCATTGCCAACAAGTGTGGTTTGGTGAGAATATTGTATTTTAAGAATATTGTTGGATTGGAGAAGTGATCATTCAAACAAATGATTGTAAGGTAACACTAATGAAGTAAATATATCAAATTTCCAGTTTTGATAAATGAAATTTTGGATAAGGCTTGTTCAGGCAGTATTTGACAGCTTTCTGTATTATATCAGTTGATTAGTAGCTGTTCTATTTAATATAAATTATTCAACTGCATTCAGTATTTTTTCCTTTAGTCACAAAAATAATTGTCTTTTGGTGAAATATATGAAGTAAATAATAACTTAAATCCTTTCTCCCGTAATTTAATGAGCTGTGTACTATTATGCCCATTTAAGAGGCTTTACAGTCTTTTTAGGGATAAACACATAATTATGGCTCCTTGTAGATGTTCCCATACCAAGTTGGTTCCATGGAATGGTATCCTTTAATATTGTTATTTGTGACTGATTTATGGTCAAAAGTGTTTGGATTAGATTAAAAAAGAGCACCAGATTGTACCTACATTGAGGAATTCTTTTAGATAAATCTGGTTGATTGTGCTGAATTAACTAAGAAATTTAATGTTATTGTTGAAATTTCAGTAAATGCATTTTAGACCATACTGGAACATTTCATTATTTGAAGTATTATTTCCCTGATTATTTTCAGTATTATTTCCCTGATTCTTTACAATAAATCTGAAAAGTGAATTTGGTACACAGCAAAAAAATAACGGTCATGGACTGGTTTAAGACCATCCCATACGCACTGAGTATTTTATGTGCAGCATACCAGGTATTAATAATTTTGCCCATGGTCTCTGTGAGGCTGTTTTCACCCGTTAATTGGTAACTACAATACAAGTAAGCTGCCTTTGACAGAAAAGAATGTTAATCCTGCGAATCTCTTTAACCTCATTAAGGCAGGTAATTATTTAATTAATTTACATCTATGGGTGTTTCAGCTTGTTACTACCATCCTCCTGCAAGTTGTTATATGTGTGGGGCTTATAAAATGTGACAAAAGGGTTAAATGATAAGATATGTCAAGAATGAGGTCTTAAAAGGGTTAATGACAAGAGAGCACTGGGGACAGAAGTAGGTCTGGCCCCCATGGGGCTTTCACATCTTGTTATCAGTACTGATGTAAGAAGTGCAATAAGGGTCCATAAGCCCGTTAATAAAGGGTGTTTCATCCATATCCAGTTGGATTGAGGGGATTAATCCTGATATATTTTTATTAAAATCTTAATATAATTAATTCAGTATCATATAAGGGAATATCTTATATAATGATAACACCATCAATATAAAATAAATTATACTTGATGAGGTATATTAAACCTTACAGTAGAATAAGTTATATTTTAACAATACTTGTAGTATTGTTAATACACCTTAATATACCTTATAAAGTACAGTATGTAATATTAAGGTGTATGCCATGCATAGAATCTGTCACTGGTTTGCCTTCTGCTGGTCACTACCAGGCCATTATAATCATATACTTTCAGTACATAGCAGATTTCAAATAAATTACAGTAGTGTTGTTTGTCCTAAATTAAAAAAAATTAGCATGTACATATATGAAACCAGGGTGGTATAATACTTACGTTGATTACTCTGAGCCTCTATCAGTTACCCAGCACTAAGTTGTTCAAACACAACTGGAGTATCTGGTTCAGCCCAGAAATGACTGATTGAATTGATCACACAAGCTGTCATCTCAATCCAGTGTAATATACCTGTGTCCTTCTCAATCAAGGGCTGTCCTGATTTTGAGGGTCTTTCCTCCCTGTTATCCCACTTTTCATTCAAAGACCCACCCATGGGGTATTTATTACATGTGAACTTTTTCTTTACAGTTCACCAGAACTGCAGGCTGTAAACCCAACTATTTTGATAATCTGACTGTTTTGGAATTGTAGTTGTTTAGAATTTTTTTGGTGCCAAAAGAAAAAAAAAAGGTTTTTAAGAATCGGCCTAACACCAAGATATGCTTATAGTAATTATTAATGTGCCATATTTGATTGGAACTGTGAATGCAGTATAACCAGATATGTTGCATACTATAGTGTATCTTAGTTTTAACGTTTTAATGTGTTATTCTTGTAAAGAATTTGGATCATGGCATCATGTACAAAGTATCAGCACATTGTCATTTATCTTGTGAAAATGGTTTGTACTTAAGTTTTCTTTTCATATTTAGATATAGAAACTGGAGTTGTGTTCGGGTGCAGGAAGGGTCCCGTACATCTGGTATTAGTCGCCTCTGTATTATATTTACCACTGCAGGGTCACGTATGTCATTTAATGTTTGCTGTGTTTTTCTGCCTGTGGTATTGTTTTACAGTTCTGTAGGACAATACTAAGACTCAGAATCAGAACCCCTCTCATGTCTCCAGCACAAATTGGTTGTTGTTCAAGATAATGTGTGTGTCAGAAGTTTATTGGTTCGGTTGACCCGGGTGTAATCGTGGGGTGTATCCGCTTGGCGTCCCCGTTATCAGCTTCACGTTTATGTACTGAGAGTAATTAAGGGTTGTCATAGGTCCTGTCAACAGGGGTACAAGTTATTGTCATGGTCACAGTGGTAATTGTTAAGTTTCTTTTGGAACAGGTTCAGGATGTGACAAGAATGGAGCGTTCTGGTATACATTACATGTCATTATTTGACAAAGGCATTATAATTTTTTTATATAAAACAAAGGTACTTGCTGTAAAAAAATTTAAAGGAATGTCTAATAATTTGGTGTGCTGGGGAAGTCAGTTGTCTTTGTTGTAAATAATGAGGGCCAATAATCCATTACAAAATAGATCTTTCTCTCACCGTTACTTCTTCCCTTAACCCCAGTGGTTAAAAACATCGGATCCATCTAGATAACATACTGTTTAAATTTTTTTTAATTGCGCATGCGGTCTAATAAAATTATTTTTAAGAAATCTATAAAAAATTACCTGCATATTTGTGTTTTAATACCCATTTTATTTTTGGTGATAATTTCTGTATCGTGACATTCATGGTTTTGCACATAGAACGTTTTATATTGTCAGTATTTAACTTGTATTGCGTTTCCATCAGTTAAACGGTTGACTCTTTATATTGCCATTTCTCTTGAGCTCCTCAAATCACTTATTTCATCCGAAGTAATGTTTAATAACGAGGCCATCACCCAAATGTTTAATACTTCCATATTTGGTGTCTTTAATACTTCCACATAAGGCAAGAGATACACCAGTTGAGGGGGATGGTATATAATGTGTTATTTAGGCGACCTGTTCAAAATAGAACGCCAGAACAGATATTCCTGTAGAGTACAACAGGTATATTGATTATTATAGATAGGTCGCGTTGTGTATAAATATATATATATACGATTTTCTGTTTACTTAATAGTAAATAGCATGTTATACATGCGATCAATAAGTAAACAAATGCATGACATGGGCTCTGTATTTGACAGGCCGCGAGTTTACCTTACAGGTGGATATTTATGCATGTTTTCTATTAATCATCCATTAGTAATTTTTATGATGCCTGCCAATTCTGTGCTATGTATATGATGCTACAAATATATATTTATATTCTGTACTGTGTGTGTACTCACGAGCCCCGAAACCTGCATGCGTGGTCCGTGTTCTGTACAGTGAGTCATCAAGAGAAAAAAGAATGATTGGGCGAGCGTGTAGATTTATGGTGGAGACACGTGGGTCACATGATTTTTGTACATGTATAATGTTGCTTAAATATGCAAAATATGAATGATATGTTGATGGTTGCTTCTCTATTGATAAATGATCGGTTGTTGATGATGTGTAAATAAAGGTCATATGTGAGCAACATATATACCATCTTGCTTCATTTGTGGTACTATACAGTATCATTTATTTAAATGTCAACGGGTGTTTGAACGGTCACCATATATAGTGTTATTCAGCCCCATTTCGACCACTTCATATAAAAACTGCATATAAGAAAATGAATTTTGTTTCCATTGTTTTAACATTTCGATGCTTCCTGTCAAGAATAATAGTCTTATTCTTAATGGTTTCCATGCATGCTGCCAATGTCGTCCTGTCAGTATAGATTCAGAAATATTCATGCTTGAATTGCACGTACTGCTGGTGGCTTCACTGGACCAATAAGATTCATCCCAACGAGAGCGCAGTGTCGCGGGTTAAAACTTGGGGAGTTGGATGCAAAATGCGATACCATGCACTCATTGGTCTGATTACAATTCGTTGCCCTGTGCCAGCCCAGGCTATGCAAAACAGCGGTTAAAGCGAATGAGGACGAGAGCGACTTCAGTGTTTAACCGCTGGGAGACAGTATCTTGCATGAACAAGGCACAAATCGTGACCCGTTTTAAAAACTCCGGTTAGTTCTCGTGCAATATCCAGACAAACGAACCGTTATAAAGACAAGGTGCTATCTATACAGTTACTCAATTTTTACTTGGTTTATGTAAATACTTCCGATCCAAATACAGCTCGAGCCAAGCATGCAGACAAATGAGAAACTTGCATTTTATTGCATTAATTTGATTCACTGCATCCATCCATGGCCTCGTCTAAACGCGTTTGTTTCCCTGTTAATGGCTACGGTGGTATATCAATCTGGTATGTTCTTTAGAGCTTTCGTGAAACTTTAAAATAATTTACAGATTCTAAATACCCTTCAACAGAATAACCACGGAGTTATACCTCAATGGAATAATTAATGACTTCAGAAATGGAAGCCGTGAAAATATGACTTCTTAAACCTACCCAATAGACCGCTTTTTCACCTCCTTGGTAGACACGTACAAAGAACAAAAATGCCAATATGAAGAATGGGTTTTTATAGGCCAATGGGATGCTGTCGTTACACATGCCGTCCATCCATCCGGTGTCCGTCCGTTAACTTTCATTTTGTTTACAGGTTTTATTTAAAAGAAGAGAAAATAGTTGTCACCTTGACAAACATTTTAAAGTCGCAGAGCACACAAACGTTCACTCTTGTACACTCACAAGTCCCAATTTGATTACGGTCATCCGACAAGCGCCATGACCCATGGGTCTCTTGTTTTCCTTAATCACCAAGTGAATTTTGAAGTGAGAACAATTTTATTATTAAGCGCTTAAATTGCGGAACATCCAATATCTAATGTTATGTCAGTGGGTTTTTTTTCTGTTTATGTTAGAAGAGCTTGATTGGTATTTGTCCTGATAACGCTGCCGTGGACCCATAAAACATTATAATGCGTCTATTGCCAATAATTTGCCTGACCCTTATTTGGAAAGAAAAAGATGATTGTTATACGCCTCTTCCTCCACCTTGCTCCCTCTTGCTACAACCCCTATATCCACATCATGCAAGTAATGTTACATGGGCGTTTTATCAGGGCGTTTCTGGGAAGATCAAAATATACTATGTGTGTGTATTGGTCTGAAGCAGATTATATCATAAGGGCATAGTATAATTATATGTAGTTGAAACAAAATAGAGAGGGAGTTTATAGACCGGCCAATGCCATCAATTGGATCAGAGACCGAGACGTCAAACCTTCTGTTTGACCTACTGTTATCTACTTCTAGCTTCAAACCTAAGTCAACGCTACCAAAAATATCACTGAACAAAACAAAAACAAAATTGAACACAGAGGTAATTTCACGCGTATATGCATGGTTTTTATGGTAGGCATACTTTATAAGACCCGAATTTCTGTTCGGTTTCGATTTTTAGTCCAGGAAAGTAAGAAATACGCGTAAATGCATCTTTTATATGGTATGCTTACTATATAAAAAACCCGAATTTCTGCTCGGTTTCGAGGTCAAGTCAAATAAAGTGAGAAAGACGATAGAGAAAACAAAAATAAAATCGAAACGAACTAGAAATTTGCATCCTTATAAACGCAGCCTCCGGCGTTCACTTCTTCCATAATCCCATGCAGGTTCATTCCTTCATAAGTGCCTATACATTTGTGAATATTCCTTGATGCCGATCCTGTATCCGGTTCATGAGCCGGATCCTCACCAAATTTCATGAGATTCTGTTCATGACTGCGTGAGGCATGTTGTAAATAAACGCGCAAACACACACTCACCAACACATGAATGGAATGAACCGGCTTCTGTGGCTCAGGGGTATAGAGCGCATGACTCAAAGCCGGGAGATCGTGGGTTCGAATCTCAGCCGAGGCGGTGAGGTTTTTCACGGTCGGCCCCCACCCAGGGTGAGCGCTCTGCAGGCTTAATGAGAAGGCTGTTCCCTACAGCCGTGTATCACTCACATTATCACTCAATCATTACAATATTTTGCCTTACGCTATTCTGATTAGTCAGACGATTATTATGCTCCCAGTAAAACTGCCTGTGCAACGTTTTCCAGGTTTTTCGCAATATTAAACAATATGTCTGTATATATAGTGACTCGCCTTCTCACAGCAGACCAGCCAGTCCACCACACTGTACTGAATCGTTCTCACAAGACTCTTACTCTGCTGGTTAGGGATTGTGGGTAAAGCAATACTCCCCCCCCCCCCCCCCCCACCCCACAATGCACTGGGGCATCTAAATACAGTTATGGCGTAGGTGTAAATGGAGTGAAGAGATTAATTAATAGTCCGTTAAAAAGATTCGATAAGATATGTTGTAAGGTAAATGACATGAACATGGCTGTTTTTTTTTTTTTTTTTTTTTTTTTTTGGGGGGGGGGGGGTTCGTAGGTCCTTCTTGGAAAACTAATTCTCGGTTTATTTATTTTATTATAATTATTCAAACATATAGGATAAAAACAAATAAAAATCAATTTGATTAAGCCCATTTCAAAGACGGCGCAAAATGAAAGAACCAGATTTAGACTTGAGAAAGCTATATATACCAATATACAAGGAGTGTATCCTCGATATCAGTATAAGATTACCGTTTGTAAATCTGGTATACTCCTCCACCTAAACCACTATACAGACGAATTCACTAAACATTTCCCCGAGGTAAAATAGAAGACCCTAGGAGGTCACTCTTCTGATAATAAGTGCTGATTTTCCAGACGCCAGTCTACACCCAGCTAAACCGTCCCAGACTCGAGAAACTGCGCCCGTGTGGTGTCATTAGGTACATTACCCAGAAACTGAAGGAAAGCGACCAATATTACGTCATCAATAGAAGGCAATGAACGATTTCTGCTAAGTTTTAATTACATTCCCCATGGAGACGCGTGCGACATCATGCCGAGTGAACAATTTATTTCTTCTCAGCCGTGGCGCCAAAGGCAAACTGGTCGATAGCGTAAGTGCTGCCCCCTGGAGACAAACTGAATCATAAGTAATAACAATTCCCCAACTTAGTTCATATGCACAACTTTGTATTCGGTTAGTATAGAGGCACTTCATTTATGCTGTTAACAGTTGCATGTAGAGTAAGACATGCATGGAACAGTTAGACTTAAATATTTAAACCCTAAAACCAACAGACGTGCATAAGTAGCGGCAGGAAAGGACGGTTTGAATGTGCCCGGAACACCATGCAGAAAAACTTCATTTTTAATAGTAGAGGAATGCAAGCGCAATTAAGTTATAACATTGAAAAAAATGCGCCTATTTCTCCTTTAATGACAATATTCAAAGCAGGGAACATTATACATGTATGGTATTGGGTAGAGAGAGAAAGAAAGAATAAGAGTGTAGCCATATGAGTGTGTGTGTGTGTGTGATTAAGCTTTATAAAATGTAATTCTAATGTTTTATATTGACAAACACAAAAGAATTAGGGGGCAGTGATAGAAATGGAGAGAAAATAGGGAGTAGTCAGACCGGTTATAAGTTAATACTTCAGCTGGATAAGTTAATTGTTACCGTAAGACCTGGTTAATCTGTGTATATACCTGTTTATACCCTACACGTGTTGTGCTGCATGTTTACGTGTTCCTTAGCCGGAGCCGTAGCACGCGCGTGCACGTGCGCTGTGGAACCGACTCACAAAGGATGTATACATGAAAGCGCGAGTAATGACTCTGTTGTCTGTGTGTCATCCCGGACCTTCTAATAAAGATCATCTCGATCATGCAGTTACATTTCTACAAGTGGCGGCCGCTGACCACTGTCCAGTCGGCGCTATTGATGGACTGCGTGTCTAATCTCGTCCATGTCAGGACCCCTGAATCCGGAATTAGTAGCTCAGTTTTAATTATTTTACCCAGAACTTCGGCAGTGCGTCTCAAGCCGCGTTTATTTGCTTGGTGTATACTTATGATTTACACGCGCATCTGGAGCCCGTGTTTTAAAACCGAATAAATTAATTGTGTCCATGAAATCAATGGTGGGACAAAGCGCGCGGTACGCGCAGCGGATCTGTGACGCACGCATCGTGTGCGTGCGTGGACTTCTCGGTCAGTCCTGTCTGGTCTGAAATGAACTCTGAGACCCGCTAAGGCAAACCAATATGCGACATCAAATATCGCAGGCAACTGACTGCATGTGGCATTAATGTTTGATGCATAATCTGTTCAGGCCAGAAGAAAAATGGAATGAAGAGTAGGAGTTAATCCAATTAGAAAACTTTATTTAAGTCATTAATATTGTGAAGAATTTTTATTTGATTGTGCTATAGTGGTTTTAATTACATGTAACAGATGAAGTTACAACTTAACCGTCGACATGCTTGTAATTAATAATAAATTTGATTGAAATTGAGCCTATATACTAGTATGCAAACGTGCATACACACACGCTTGCTTGTATATACGCCTAAGTGCATGTTTAAATTTGTGTGACGATGTGTTTGTTTATGAAATACCGTGATTAATCACATTTCTATATTTACGAACAAACATGTGATGTTTATATAGTTTTAGGGCCACGTGCATGCACTATTCTAGGCTATATCACTCGTATATAGATAGCGTGCAAAAGGACATTCATTATGATCAACTCAGTTTTTGTATAAGAGTACGTTAAACATAAAATATTCGAATTTTCATGCATTATAAAAAGTAATTACTGTAAAGAACTCTATCAAACAGACTTCCTCTAATTATGATATGCATGGGAACATCTTAAACACAATAGGAGAGTCACGTCTATCTGTTACACATTTCTCCATACAATGGCTGGGCGCGCGATACCAGATGCCTCGATCTGATACTAATCACCATAGATAGCGTCAGTCCCACGTGCGTGCAACCATGACACTCGCTGCGTGTGCAGGTAGATGGGAATTTGGCGTGTTCCTTCAGTACAATGACCCGATAATACACGTGTATATAAAAGAGACCCTGCATGGTTAGTCTGTATGAAGGATTATTACAATATACATCGGCTGGTGGTTGACATGGATATGTGACACCTTTCCTGAAATCTATGCCATTAGACGCAATGTATGTATACATGTATGCACAGTCCCACGTAATATATATATATATATATATATATATAAGTAATTAAATACTAAATAAGGATCGTCAAAGGATTTATGTTAATGCACAGAAACTTATATAAATACATTCATATAAATCAATAAACTATATTCTCTAGATATTTATTACTTTGACTGTTTTAAAGGATAGGTCGCGGCCTGCTGCGCATGTTAGTGGCAATGTCTAATGTTAACATATATGAAGAGAATTGTATATATATATATTATTAAGACCTAATATTTTCAGACTTTATATGCACGGCCCTGAGAATACTCAATCATTCAAAATATGTATGCATTAAACAGGCGTAAAGAGCTGTACAAACGGAACGCACCAACACCTCCATTGTCAATTTTAAGTCCTGCATAGCAACAATATATACTCATTCCTGTCCACGCACGCTCAATGTTACATGCACACACCATGTCTCTTAATACTTTTTTTATGATGCCTTAATACAAGTACATGTATACATATATACAGACGGAATAGCCAACCGAACACCCACACGTATAATGTACCTTATAATTGACGGTAGTGGCACTAAAAAGTTGTCACGCAACTTCTCTGTTGCTACACCTTTGAAAGTCCCATATTTGGTCTTAAAGTGAACGATGCCAGTTGTGTCCTGGGGGGGGGGGAGGGGGTTCCATACTATCAGAATGTACGCCATTGTATCCATGCAGTCTGTCAACGGCCGAAGTTGCCCGATTTCATGAAAAACAGGGTAATATTATATAGACAACTAAAATATTAATACCAATGATGGAGTCCTCACCATCGAAGTCCAAGTCCGAGTCCAGGCCACTCGAGTCCAAGTTCGAGTCCAGGATACTCGAGTCCAAGTCTCGAGTCCAGGCCACTCGAGTCTAAGCCTTAGTCCGAGTTCTTAAGGTTCGAGTCCATGTTCACCTTCGAGTCCAAGTCATTTGGTACCCGAGTCTAAGTCCGAGTCCAATACAAACATCATTTAACAACAGTTTAGAATGGAAATTTCAGATTACCATATACATTTTTTAATTAGTTCACACATGCTTTAACTATAATGGTTAATTACATTTAAAACTCCTGATGCCGAGCAAAGCTTAATTGGAATGTGTAGTATTATCATTTTGTTATATTTTGTTAGTAGTTCGCATATACACATATAATTCTTAATTACGATTGTTTTTTTTTTATTTATTGGACTCAAGATGGACTCGACCTGATTCCTTGAGTCCTTTTACGTCCGAGTCCCTAAAAAAGTGGTCTCGAGTACTTAAGTTCAAGTCCGGACTCGAGTACTGCATGTATATTCTCCTGTTTTACAGAGAATGCCGTTGTAGCTGTTTACCCAACACTCACTTAAACTTTTTTAACTTGTAAATTTGAGAGTACACGTAATTTATGTATATATATATATATATATATATATATATATATATATATATATATATATTACAGTTATGTAATATATATTACAGTTATGTAATAGTAACAACTGTATGCTGTTTATATAGAGGTGTTAAAAATGCATGCACATACAGCTATATACATTTTATGTATATATATATATATATATATATATATATATATATATATATATATATATATATATACCGAGTCTTCTTTACTTTACTACTATTGATATCTTTCTTTTGTCAGGTGTGTATAGCTTGTATATGTCAAGGTCTGTCCTATACTGTTCACAAAACTAGGCCATGGGACGATATCGACTTTTCTCTGTACATTGAAAGCATGCAGACACGTCCATGCATATCCCTCGAAAAAGAAGTATACACATTTATTAGCAGTATATATATTGTCTTCTTTAAAAGGGATTTTTTTTAACAATTCTCATGAAAAAGTGTGAATACAAAACCTGAGGATTTATATATATATCAACAAATTTGCCTAATGAAACATCTGAGATATATATAAATAAACCGTAAGAGTGTCTCATTTTTAAAGATCGTATATATAAACTGTGTCTCGACCATTAAAAAAGATCTTCAGAGGAAATGACTTTATTTAAACGTCTGTAAAAATTATTCAATATTAAATGTAATCGTGATCATGACTGCTTCCGTCATATCCAGACTGGTGTGATTATCCAGCTGGCGTCAATGTGTGGCGTCACACAAACCGACCGTAAACGCGACCCCTGGGGTGAGGTCCTATAACTTGGTGGGACGGACACTGGGCGGAACTAACCACAATAATCTGTAGCCAGTGGGAGGTTGGCCTTTCCCCGGGAGCGTGTCTGTCCAATCCGAGAGCTGTAATAAACCGCACCCTGGAGACCGCTGGGTTATTGTCCGCAAGTGTAGGCCACGGACGTGCCGGTCTTAAATTTAGAAATTCCTGCCTAGAAGTAAGCCCTTGGCCCAATGGCGAAGTGAACTGGGTGCAGACGTTCATGTAATCAAATCAGAAAGTTGGTCTATATCCTTTGTCGCTGCCTAGATTACGCGGGCAGTGAGGTCTGAGACTGATTCATTGATGTGGCTGAAATGCAGGTGCCTGCTCAGACTGTAGGTTTCTGGAAATTACAGGGAGCTCTAACGCGTTACTACTGGAGCTTGATTTTGACGCTACCTTGAAAGCTTATACAGGTATCAGGGCACGCGCTCAAATATGTTATGGCTGGCATACGTTTTAAAGCACCGAGAGACAAATTGAAGAAATGACCGACAGTCTATAAAAAATAAGGGATAAAAAGAGAAGTTATATCGACCGTAAAACAAATAATTCCTTTGAAACACATAAACAAAAATTCTAGACTAGCGACTTAAACGTATGCAGTATCTTATTTAATTACCTGAAATAATTTACGATGTATCTGAAAGGAACAGTTTATATGGAATCAACAATGGTCATATATAAAAGTTAATGTTCAGATGTATATGCACTCGAGTGAAAATAAAATTAATTTTCGAATAAAACTGTGACCTTACTATAGCTGTATAATTTATAGAAAGTGCTCCTGCTTTTGTAATATACAACCTATAATGAAATTAAAACGTGCAATATGAAGTCATGCTTTATAAATCAGTCAAACGTGGGATATTAAGTCAAACTTGATAAATTTAAAACTGTCAGGGTAATGAAAAGGAGGATTTTTTTTTAAGGAATTATTGTTCATGTATACGTAATCCCGCGTATTAACTATTTATGCTCTACATACATGTATATGACACAAATGTGCTACCCGCCTAGTGTATGTCATATGGAATTTCAATTGTTGGATGTTATCGGAATAAACCTATGTTGTTCAATTCAGACGAGTGGTATTTTGGACTTTTCAGAGTGAAAGAACTCGGGAATATATGGTGTGACAATATATAAGTATATCAACAAGCTATGATCCCCCTTATAATTATATAAATGTACATTTCATAGAAAAAAAATCATACATATGCATTTCTTTGTACGTGGTCATATTTTACATTCGTTGCCAGCTATACATATATAGACAAACACATATATAGCGTTATATATTATCCTGCATTATTCTTTAAACCTAGGTAATTTTTGTTCACGGGGATTTAATGTCTTCGTTCAGTGAACTCTGCAGATGTGAAAGATTAAGTCCGCCTATTCCCAGGACGATACCTGGCACGTGCCGAGTTAGTCTTGAACGGCCGCACGGTTCAGTTGACCACTGCTGACTAAACATATTGCTTTCAGCTCCTCCTGCCGACGCAATCTTATGGCGTTACGTATTTATTCACGCGCAGGAGGAACACGGACGCGGCACGTGCGGGCGCGGTCATTTAAGGACTTGCAGACTTGTTTAAGGCGTTCGAGCCTATATACACCATATTGTGTGAATCGTGGGACAATCCAGCACTCTCTGGCTGCCTCATACAGCGAGCGTGTGAATTTAAACCGGATAAGTATGGGAAATGTCAACTGCAGTCTTTTGTTGATTCTACCAGAGAAAGCTGACACAAAAACCTGAAGATCTTTTGTTAGCAACTCTATCAGAATCATGAATAATCCGGTAAGCCGCTCGAGTGGAGCTGTATGAGCAGATGTGGATTGAAGAGGTTCCGTGAATGCGGTCCTGCGTTTCTTGGCACGCGACGTCCTCGGAGCGTCGGATGATAGATCGCACTCTAAATGCTTAGGTAATAAAGGTAATAATGATTAGGATACCAATCAACATGCAACGCAGTGGCTATATTCAAATTCCTTACCGTTTTTCTCCACCCCGACGAACTCATATTTTGCGACTCTTGACCCTAATTACAGACCCTGGGTTATAATAAAAAAAGCTAGGTCTAATTGTCAGCAGATGGCGATCATGCAGGATCGAGCGTGGGAATGCTCTCGCATACGGTGAAATCGCATATGGTGAAATTTTATATGATATATAATATATATATATATATATATGTGTGTGTGTTTGTTTTCATTGTATATTCATATTAGTATATTTATTATCAAATTCCCCTAATCAAACATGGGGTCAATTCGGATTTTTCAATTCCAATTCAAGTGGTTTTTATGAAACTTCAGTTCCAATTAAACCCAGTGTGTTTGGGGGGAAATGTAAATTCAAATTAATTTTGTTTTGAAATACAATTTTAAAAATCTGTTGAATATAGTAGACATTTCATGAAATTTCTACTGAAATACACAAAATTTAACAGTAGAGGTAAGGATGAACTATACTCTATAGTCATAACAATTGAAGAGCAGCTTCTAATCAGCTATAATTTTGTTAAATCTTATTCAATTCCAATTCCTCCAAATTTCCCTTCAGTCCCTTATAGACTTAATATATATATATATCGTATATATAAAATTGCATCATATATATGCATGCGGATTGAACCCTAAAATGGCATTACAATATTTAAATACATTGAGCGGAAAAAATAGACAACTTCTTCGATGAAGTCATGAATGAACGGGAACTCGATTTCTTTATATCACCGGCTGAAGAAAAGTTTTTCCTTAGGGCAAATAAATAAACCCTCAAGATGTTAAATGATCATGCATTGCATGAATCGCATTGATGACGTAACAAACACTGATTCGACGCTTCGATTGGCTCTGTGTCTACATCACCGGACTTCTAAAATTAGCTCTCGCCTCAAGCGTTCTCGAATTGTTGCTACCAAAGCAAACAACGTTGTGACATGATAATTGCTCTCCCTTCAGAATTTGATGTTTAATTGCCTGGAATAATCTCGGAAGAGTTGCGTGTTTAAAAGAACCATTGGCCAAGAAATATAGATAATTACGATTGTTAAATCAACTCACGTGCCATGTTACGTAACACTGATAGACTGTTTGTTCAAGCATGCATGCAACAGGAGAGCTGCATGCATATAAATATAAAGTTAAAAGGATTAAGTCTGGATATTGTATATATGTGCTTCAGTCAATCCATTCATAATAAGAACATAGATCCTTCAATACAGATGTCATGAATATTTCTTATGATACATCCACATTGAAAATGAAGTTTTTTTTTTCTGTTTTTCTCGACAATAATCTAAACAACCATAAGTGTATATAAAAAGGTGTATCCAATAGAGAGTGAGACATTTCAATTTAAACCGTCCTCGTGTACATGTGATACCACGGTGTTTTTTCATAACTATATACCATGCATGCATATATTTTATTTAATTCATCATTTATATATTCCATGTTATAATAACACACATAAGCCATTGTTCTTTCTGATATTTAATGGTCTAAAGCAGAAAACCGTAAAACTGTCCGATTAATTATGTAAAACAGTATTTATATTTCATGCTTGACGCATTTTATGTAGGCCTGTTCTAAATATAGGATAATGTATGCTATATATGCTATGTGATATATGCATACATGGGGTGATTTGGTCTTACACCAAGACCAATCATTCTCAATTATTGAAAAAAAAAGAGAAGAAAAAAATGGTTACACAACACATGAAGTCGGGTCCTAAAGAAGACGTGTGTGTGTGTGTGTGTGTGTGTGTGTGTGTGTGTGTGTGTGTGTGTGTGTGTGAGTGTGTGTGTGTGTGAGGGTCGCGAGATTATAATTTTAAATGTATACGACACAAGTGCATGCGGATTCGGGTTTTAGGGGAGGGTATAATATATATAACGTGGAACTCTATTGGTTATATTGAAGGCCCACGAGAATGTTACATATATACAAATATATGGGGAAAACAGTCCGTAAAGTTGAGGGAGGGGGTTATATAAATAAGTCCTGAGGCCCGGCAGCCCCACCCTCATCCGCCTCCTGGGGTGGTCCGTTTAGTAAATACTCGTGCACTTTAATACGATGCATGAAAACCCAGGCGTATACACAGAATGATGTATATGAATGTAGACCTGTAGCTTATCCCGACAGAGTAATGCCATCCGATGGCTCGAAATCAATCACATTTCTTCATCGTCTGGTCCCTTAAACGACCAGAACCGAACACTGCCTCCCTCACTTATAACATGATTAAGCCGGGGCTCCCAGGTTCATTTATTAATGATCAAAGCCAATGTTTCCGCTGTCTGGACCACGGCAACAGCAAAAGAATGGAAAATTGAAGGCCGATCCACGCGATCCGGCACGAATTTAACCGATGATCCATCACCGTGTAATATCCGCCATTGGGTTCAACACCTTCAGACTGGACCAGCGACACGCGCGGTTGTCATGGAAACATGGTTTTTATCCGACTTGGACATAAAGTGTGATTTATTTATTTTCGTACGCGGTTATTTTGTCTGTTAGGTAAATATGCTATACTAGAGCTTATATCAAATATCTACTAGGAACTCAGATATCGTGGGGTCTTAAGTCTGGCATTTAAAAAATGCTGCTCAGTACAATATTTGTTGTACGGTACATGGTTTGTAAGTAATAAATCAATAGCTATATATATCTTATTTATACATACGGATGCGCGTGGGTGTGCGTGTTCATGCACATATCATATTACAAGAAAACTACGGGCAAAATACAGCCTATACCGGTAGGCCTCTGCCAAACCCCCTCGCATGGTAAAAGCACTTAAAAGCTGCGCAGCATTCACAACAAACCATTTTTCATATTAAAAAACAATTATCAGTTTGTCTCTTACTTTGTTTATTAATACAAAAAAAATCCTAATATTGTTTCGTATAAATAAAAATTAACATTCATTTTCTTATACATGTAGGCCTATACTTGCTGGACATGCAGAAATTTTACTTATATATTTTCATGTTCCCTAAATTTAAACCGATTAAATTAGAAGAATTAGTAATTAACGGTGTATATATATGCATATATTAAATGTTTGACATAAATATTAACAAAAGTACCGGGTTTAATATATGGTAATTTCTATATTCTGTAAATTCTTAACGTCAAATGGGCCAAGGAAATTTAATTTGTGACACGTTTCAATAACAACAACCCGAGACCTTCATCGAAGAAAGTACCCCGCCCAGTGGAAAATATTCCCTGGCGCGATAATCAACACCAAACGGCAGCTGCCTGGTGTCTCGTAGAATAACGACCCCTGGCATTAATAGTGCTGAAGCAACTTGTCACACTCTCCTTCACTGGTTGCGTAAGACGCACATCCCACAACATCATCTCCAATTGTCCAGGCAATATTTAGCTCACCATAGGAAAGGGAATTGAGTGTATATATTAGCAAGACATGTAATGTACTTTGTCAGTGGGAGGGGCCTGGGAACTCCTAAATGTCAATGAATTGAGTGTTTATATTATCAACAAAGACGCAAGAATCCACAAAGCACGTGACACTTGCGCGTGACACCCGGCCAACGCGTGCTCGATAATCATGGGAGAAGTAAACATTATACTGCACATCTATATATCACACTGAGCAATACTGCATATATCTTGTTTATATCTATATATTCAAGATACCTTAACATCATGTTTAAGTGATTTCCCACTTTTTCACGATTTTGGTGATATTTAGACCTAATTAATGTTTGTTCCATCAGTGATATCGGCTTATTTTCTCAAACATAAATATTAACACATAACTTTAAAAAATTACAATAAAGTGGATATATAGGGGACTTTAAAATCCTAATATGTAATGAAAAACCTCATGAGATCAACCAAACTTAATATCAAATTTTATATTTTACCCACTTATAAATTCTCCTAGATTTTAAAGCCAAGTGACATGGCGCCGTCCTTATATTATTTTGTTAACCTCACTTTGAAAGTAATTATAATATTTATGCTCTAAATAACCAGTAGGTACGTATTTATGCATGCAAATGCATTTAGAAATGGTCTTGACATTCTCCGATATTGATTTTATAATATTGCATTTTGGTTTCATTTTTGTTAGGCCAATTTGGTTTATTCCGTCATGGTACATATTTTACTTAGAACTGATCCGCCAAGTAATTAAAAGTACCGCCAAATTCAAATGGAACCCCCTTGATAATTGGAATCTATAAATAAGTGTTGCGAACGAGGACCTTTCTATGACATTCACCCACGGGAAACGAAATAACGGGGTCAATTTCCTTGTTGTATCGACTTGGAGAGAGACAGATTAAAATAGATTCGTTTTTTAAAGTAGACGTTATGCATGTAACATTCACATATATATACATATAAAGAAAATTTTCCTATTATCCATATACACGCTCGCGTATACATGTATTCAATCACTGCATTGCATGTTGTTACCCAGTTTCATGAAATCGCTCTTTCTGCCTTTCTCTTTCTCTCATACACACACACAGGCTTACACCTCATTTTTATACATACGCTGCCGTTTATACATGTCTTCTTAGGAGGACCTACTTCCATGTGTTATGCATGTGACAATTTGATTTGTGTAATGTTTTGTCCTCATTTCACTTCCACACAAAACAAGCAGGACATCCATCAATTAGACGCTGACGAAATAAACAAGTCTGTCATGTCTTTTCTCATGAACGAGGCAGTAAAATTTTGACAGAAGGCACCAAGCCTGAAATTCTTTATCCCTCTACTTGTCCCTCCCTTGTAATTAAACGGCGTTCTCCCACCAGTAATGACGAATCGGATTTCCGGCTCAGTGCCGCCCCCTACCGAGCTGTGCGTGACGACACTTGTCACAGCTCATTCGGATAATACGTACCGACTTTCTCGTGCCAAGTTACGTCACGGCGGTGTCAAAGATTTTACAGGACCCCCGCTTTTATACACCATCAGACACATCTGGGCGGATATGCCCATACATGTGCCAGTTTCTTTATAAACGTCACAGAGAAGCGTGTGATGATGTATGCATGGCTGCAGTATGTATAAACATAATATTATGTATATGTTTGTGTGTTTTCGTATGTTTGTTTTATGTTATAGGATATATGTTAGAGCATATTGTAAACAAGGAACAATATTTGCGCTGAATAATGATATCATTATACGCACTTATATAAGTATATATATAAATATATATATATATATATATATATATATAATATGTGAGTGTGCAGGTGTCTGTATACCTATATTAATGTATACATGTATATGTAAAACTAAACTTAATTTATATATCTGATTAAAAAGAACCCGCGTCGCTTTATTTTCTTTATTTTCTTTGGAAACAACGCCCACGGCAATCTCGTCCGCCTCCGCGCCAGTGCAGATCTACCTTACTTCCTTGAATGTTGTAATTTTCCTGTTTTACTGAATGACACATCACAAGCTGATCATCAGTACAGGAACCACAACCCTTGATCGCTGTTGCAGTGAGCGTGCACGATTACACTCGACCGACCAGCTGACCGCAGATCTCCCCTGGTTTCACATGCATGGGGGAATTTCGAATGACTATTTGAGTCCGTAGGGGAAATTCGTGGGAACAGACACGATCATGGGTTTTAAAGAGCAACGAAATACATTGACAACACTGACAACTTGGTCATATATATATATATATATATATATATATATATATATATATATATATATTGTAACGGGGTGACATAATAGCGGACCGAACTCGTATCAACAAAATGGGGGCTCGTCCGGGATGACGGTATACTCTATCGCCCAGGGAATAGTTCACCAATGGTGTGACTCCTGGGATAGTTAATCTTGTTCTGATAGCAGAACGCTCTTATGAGGGAGTGTGTTACATGGTGACATAAAAGCGGACCGAACTGTCTTGCTATAGTGAAGCTTAATTGCTTTGCTAGGGAAGTGGTTGGAACGCCGGACATGTGCGCAACCTACATAGGTTCGAATCCGGGATCGGCCCAGTATTTTCCCCTGAGCAATTTGTCTTCGTAACAATATATGCAAAAACGCAGGCCAGAAAGAGTTAATATCCCTTATTTGATATATTTACATCGGATGCATGAGCCGCCGACAGAAACATAAGAATGAGACTGTATAGTATACTTATAACATATATAAAGCTTTTACACGAATATGTATTGCATCTGTTTTTGCGTTGGGACGGCTTTTCCACGGGTCGAGTACATATACAGTTGCTGTAGTTACTCACAGACGTCGCTGCGGTAGACACTTAGCAAAATAATGTTGAATTCCTCAGGAATCATGGGGAATATATTAAAAATAACCACCCGTCCCCGAGACCTATTATTGGCATAGCTCCAGACATCCTAAGACAAAGACATTTCCGAGGCGTTTCGATCGAGGAGTTGCATAACAACGATATAGAGACACCGTAAAATAAGATATATAGATGCAGTCATTATATTTATTTAGTTTTCAATGAGCTTTTCCTTTAGGGATAGGCCTTATATGTATTGTTTTGACTTGACATCGACAATATGTTTAAATCAATATATATGTTTACATATATAGATGTTTTTAAACAGATATAAGATATAAGTAGCTGTGGCCTTTACTGAACTGGCTGAAAGACCTGGGTCGATACATTCCATCTGTGACCTGTAACACTTCTGTAGGGGGCAGGGTTAATGAGTGCTCTCAAGTCACTCTCCAGCTGGCCGTGACCCACACACATACATCCATGCAGGATCGATACCAGTAAATGTATATATGACAGGTGCCAATGTCTACACCCTGAAACAGTAAACGCTTATATTTAAGCTCATTGTTTAAAATGACTGATACATGTATGCGCGTGCATGGGTGTGTGTGTGTTGAGAGAGAGAGAGACAGAGAGAGTGTAACTATACATTAATGCAATCTGTACCCGCGTGCATGTTTTTTTAAACATGAAAAATAATAATGACCCTTTTTAGTGATGAAAAACAGTCCACTAAAAAGGTGTCGTTGTCTGCTTGAGATCTTTGGATAAATGTATATTTATATAATGGTATAACTTTTCACTAAAGAAGTGAATGTTACATGTTATCCGTACTAGTGTGTGTGTAACTTAATCCTCTTATGAATTTCCAGAGGCTTTCGTTATTTACACAGATAAACATATTTTTCATCTACAACACCTACGTTCATAGTCGCACACATGCCGAATAAGCACACAGCAGCTCACAAATGTAAAGTGGTACAGTATATATAGCTGCATAAACGAAGAAATCTGGTACACAAAGTAATTTAGTTACCGTCAACACGCGAAGAATACACGAAAACTTCATTATATTGTAGGCATATACGTAATCTCTTTCAGTTTCCACAACAATACATGGCGAGAAATAAAAATAATAAGAATAAAAAAACTTATTTAGGCTGAATAGCGCCAAATGTCCGATGAACTAGACTCTGCAATACAGAGCGCTAAATGTCTGTAATTACCATTTAGTATAAAGGCCTAAAGTTAACACTTAAATACACAGATTTGTCAATAAATGTAGCGAGAAGTTCGTCCTGCCCTGCAGATCCCTGTTTATATCCAGCACATCCTGAAAGTCCCATGCACAGCTCCAGTAATTTAATGCGATTATGAAGTGACGAGTTGACATGGAACGTGTCTGTGAGGGCGGGAAGTGGCTTCTACCCGAGCATGCGCAGTGAAGCGTTTGTGAGGTAGGAAGACTGGGCAGGTATGTCATACCAGAGCAGATGGCGCGCCAGCTGCCTGTCCTTGTTGGACATACACGGAATGCAGTGACGTTTGTTTACCTGAACACCTTCTATACCTACAAATTCCGAGAGTTCTGGCCGTGACGTGGTGACAAGTCGTTGCTAAGCCGAGATAGCCTGACATTTATAGGGTTTATGGTTGTTTCACAGGTGTGATTGTATATAATTTTGATAGACACGCATATATTTTATGAACCAGTGGCCAATTCCATATCCTGCCTAAATGTATACGTTTACCCCGTATTACAGGCAGTTAGACAATTAATTGTACCCATTTGCATATATACACACATGCACCTGTGCATGTCACTGTTAATAGGCGCATGTACACTCCCCGCTTACACGCACAACATCATGTCATTATTAAATGCATATATGTTCACATGGCAATGTACGCTGTATAATATATATATATATATAAATATATATATATATATATATATATATATATATATATATATATATATATATATATATATATATAGATAGATAGAGAGGGAGAGAGAGAGAGAGAGCGAGAGAGAGAGAGGAGGGGAGAGATAGACAGACAGAGCGTTTCTAAGCCTTTGCTATATATATCAATAGGGTCAATTGAGTTGGATATTAAGTCCCTCCCCCTTGCGAGATATATATATATATATATATATATATATATATATATATATATATATAAATATATATATATATATATATACATATATATATAGAAGAAAACAACTTGAAACCAAGATTATAGGATATATAGTCTTTATGTATATGCGCATGTAATATATTTTATGACTTTGCGGAATTTTTTTTTGTATATTGAAACTTGGAGTCGCATGCATGCATAATGGGTACCTTGCTCTCTGTTATCTTATCACATTCTAAATTCTGTGTCAGACGTCTGGCGGTGAGACTCTGCCAAAACAAGCAGTGGTCAGGTAGATCAGCGTGTAAACACTGCGTATATAGTGTATATAGTGACTTTTTTATGAGTGAGTATACCTGTATGTTTGTTTGTACACATGTGTATAAGTATATATGCATATATTTGTGTGTATATATATATAACATTTGCTCATAGATCTGACTTTCATAGATGCAGGTGGATGCCTTTTATTTTACCAACACGGCTGTTAATGGTTATTTCTATAGTGTCTAAAGGTTTGTAAAATGCATGTTACTGGTAAAAGGATGCGGCGTGCAAAGTTTTCTTTTATGTGCGGTTTACAAGTGAGGGTCGCGTGGCGGCACGTGTTTGCCTTCATTGTGAAGTGTCAATTTGAACATCTGAAGCGGCTCCTGAAAATTAAATGGACCAGCGGTAGATCCAGCGTGGTCATTTGATAAAGCAATAAGCTGATAGGATTACCGGCATAACTTAGCTGGCCTGCCCATGGCAGAGCGTGGCTAGGTTCCTTCAAAGGGGAGAAAGTGACACTTAAATAGTCGTAAGGCTGGAATGTAAACGTTTAGAGTTGTATCTTTTATGCTTCCTGGATTAGCGCTTTGAGACTGATATTTCATGGTATAGTCGCGTGCTGGTTGTGATCCAGGATTTAGCACGGTGAGGATTTTTATAGATCCGCCAAAGGCGAGGGTGTCCTTCTAATAGTCCTGGGCATCTGTCTCCCATAATTCCACGCTTGGCAGGTGAGCCGCCAAAATGGCAGGTGCCCGCGGGCACACTGAGTGAGATCTGTGCCACATCGTACTAATTATTCCAGAACGCTGAGCATCGTTATTGTCTATTAAGGGACAACCGGTTAGGTTTCCGCGGAGTAGGAGGGCGGAGGGAGTGTGACATTTTTACCGGGAAGTGTCGACTTTTGCTTAACCGGATGGCTACCAGGTCCTTATCTGTCACCCCGATTGTTGGTTGACCCTTGGTCATCCAAGTCACTGGACATCGAGGTATATCACAACAGGACATCTTGTACGCTCCAGGGTTCTCTGTTTGTCCGTGACGAAAATAACTTGGGTGACACAGAACCCTGCAGCGCGTACTGCAGTAAACACAATGGAATATTTCAAGCTATACACAGAAATAAAGTTTATTATTTCCGTGACACGTACATGCATTGAATGTCAGTGTACTAAATGACATGGCACGCTAAACTGAAATGTTTTTATATCTATATAGTTCAAATGAAGCTGCCAGCAAGCGCAAGATATAAAGCGAAATGTTTCTTCAAAGACCGCCATATACTGAACACAAAAAAAAGTTTCATTTTCATTTTCGTTTTACATTCAGAATCCAGCATGCACTGATATATACACCCGCTCATTCACTTAAACTGTACTTTTCCGGTGGACCTGATGCTGATCAGGGATATATACCGTTTCCTATTTCTTTATTTTCCTCCGCCCCAGGTCGGATAATTATTCTATGGGTCAGATGACTCTCAGGCGCATGTGCTATGTCCATAAAGCAAAATTGCATTTCATGTTTTTGTATGTATAGATTTCAAGAACATGTGTCATGACACCATGCATGTACGTGCATGTATATGTCATATGAATATAGCGTTTGTGTTCGCACCAGCGTTTCGAAATTCCAAATTAGGCGTCCATTTTAATTGTTCGACGCCGTTTTCTTATGAGGCCTACCATGCAGGAGGTGCGCCGAAAAACGGGTGATACGATTTTTTGGACTCTCTTTTGTCGGATATTAATTTTTTATCCCTTCCTGTTCCGGTTTACTATACCAAAATAAAAAAACAGAAGGAATGCATCAACAGGTGGATAGTGCCTCAGATTAGTTAATTTTGTACGCCACAACAGGATTTTAATAGGGACGCGCATGCGTTTTTCCGATCTGACCTGTCTTAAGATGGGTCTGACCCAATAATCGATGGGATATTGTGTCACTTATATCTCAAGATGTCCAACCCATCTTAAGATGGGTCAGACTCATGCATGGAGTGTCAGATACTGATCTATGCATGCAGAATTGAAATATATATAAATATATATATATATAAAAATGATAGGAAGCGAGTGCTACCGACCTGTCAAGTAGTCCCAAACCGAAATGGAAACTCTGCAGATGTACATACTTATAGGTTAAGAATTAGATAACTCAGCATTAAGAATGGTGGCGGTTACCCCCACCAAAGAAAAAAAAGTGTGACGTAAAAGGAAAAATTTAGACATGACATAAATGTAGCAATACATATGCATGTTGTTTTTATCTTTCCCTGAAAATTTGAGGCTGACAATGTCAGAAATACTTAACTTTTTGATGAGATTTATAGACACAGTGCTATAGATGTGCCAAGCTTTTGAAGAAAAACCCCATGTTTTTTCCTGAAAGAATAAATAAAAAAAATCTTTTTCTTCCAGAAACTTGGTTCAGTTTATGCAAAATCTATATTAATATTTTTGTAATATATATGCAAGTGTGTTATATGATAATATAATGAGATTTGGAAAACGTTTGCTTGACCTACAATTGATGCAGGTGCCCGCGCCACACTGAGATATGTGCTATATTTATCGTACTGTAATTATTCCGGGGCGCTGAGCATTGGTGTGGCTCATTAAGGACCTCAAAAGGTTTGGTCTCCTCGGAGTAGGGTATATATATATATATATATATATATATATATATATATATATATATAGGCCAGGGGACTGTGACAGTTATACTGCATAAGAGCAGGTCGCACCTATACTATACTGCCTGCGCCGGTGCTTTTTGGTGACCACTGGTCAGCGAATAAACTGGACATCTATGGCGGACGCCCTTGGAGACATCTTTGGTGTTTCAGCAATTTTTGCACAGAACCCCCTAATGCGTGCTATGTATATTAAACAAGGGGATATTTATTGTATAAAGAAATTTACGTGATTATTTCCATGAAAAAGGAAAAACATGTACCGGTATTAAACACATGCATGCATGTACTTAATGATAAGCTGAGCTATAAATTGAACTTTGCTGTATACATGGATATAACAACAATAATATCCAGACATGTTTCTACAATGACCGTGCATATACGTGTAACATTGAAAAAAAATGCTCAAGACCACATGTCATGCACATGTTTTTTATCGCAAACCAAACCTATTATGCAAGATCCATGCACGTGAATCAACAACTAGGGACCAAGGGGTCTCAACGCTCAGCTTTATTTGTCTCTTAGGATATTTTGAAGAAATTTTTCAGAATGACGGTCCTGTGACTTTCACCTTTGACCTCTGGACCCTGAAAATCAAAATGTTTCTTACTTAAGTGGTGGGTCATCAATAGATTAAGTTTGAAGCCAATCTGTAAAGCTAAAGCAGATTTATCATCCATAAACGAATTTGTGAATAGATGGGCCCTGTGACCTTGACCTTTGACCCTGTGATCCCAAATCGAAAAGAATCTTCCCCTATCGGCATGTGAGTAATATCTTGAAGATGGAAGGTCTGAGGTGAAAAGTTTGGCTTGAAATGCAGCCATAATCTTTTTAAATAAGTGAGTCTTGTGACCTTCACCGTTGACCTAATAACCCAAAAATCATACGGGTTCTTTCTTTAGTTGTGAGCCATATATAAGTTAAGTTTGAAACGTATATGTCAAACTAAACTGGAGTTATCATCTGGAAACTAATTTTTGAACAGATGGCCCCCGTGACCTTGACTTGTGACCCCAGATCAATTTATGCTCTCCCGATACTGGCAAGTCAGCTAAATATGCAAGATGGAAAGTTTGGGATGAAAAGCTTGACTTAAATGCAGCCATAATCTTTTTAAATAAGTGAGTCTTGTGACCTTGACCTTTGACCTCATGACCCAAAAATCATACAGGTTCTTTCTTTATTAGTTGGCCATTTGTAAGTCGTGTTTGAAATCAATATGTCAATCCAGCCTGGAGTTATCATCTCGAAACAAATTTATGTGGATAAATGGATGGACAGACAGGCAGACAGACGAACAGACAGACAGACAGGGTGATTACTATGGGGCATCCACTTGTGATCACCACCAGGTTTTGGGACACAAGATGGAATCATGACATGATTGTTGTCATTTTATAGTAAAAAAAATAGAAAAATATTCGTAAAACTAAATACAGCTGGCGCCACCACTTTTCGGGAACTGACAAAACTATTCATGGTCAATATTAAAGGTAAGTTTCTTGACAATCCATGCGTTAATTATCAAGATATTGGAGTTTTTTTTCAATTTTTTATTATTCTGGGGGGTACTTACAAGCCCCATAGCTCGGAGGATATAGATCGCAGTGCCCTAATTTCGGGTTTCCAAGGAGATTTTTTATTGACCTCCTTGGATTTTCACGAAGGGTCAGCAGTCACAAATTTTGCGCTGCTAACGGACGACCGGACGGACGACGGACAGAGCACCATTCCCATACCTCAGTTGACCTACGTTCAGCTGAGCTAAAAATCAGTAACATTTTTTTAAAGTAAAACAAATATAGAAACATGGTTTTTTATATTTATATTAATACATTATATATGAACAAGCACCGGGGGGGGGGGGGGCGGGTATGGTTTAGTTTATAAACCTAATATATGGCAGGTGCCCACCAGTTTTATATAATTATATACTGAGATACCCGCTATGTCCTGCTAATTATTCCGGGGTGATGAGCCTCGTTATTGTCGTCTTGATTGGAGCAGGAGGACGACGGAGTGTGATAGATAGATACATATGGTGTAAGTCCCCCCCCCCCCTTCATACACGGGTTTGCCTGGTGACCGCTGGTCGTCGAAGCCTATGCCAAACTTCATATATATTCTTACAATAGAACATCAGTGGAGCCCCAGGCATTTTCCGAATGTGCGTGACTGGTATATGTTGAGGATGACACTGAAGCCTGTTGTGAAATATATGGTATACAATAGAATATTCACGGTATGAGGAAAAAAGGCCTGTTATTTCCGTGACACGTACACATTATTATAGTATATACACTATATAGAGGACGTGCATGCATGCCAAGTTAAATTGGACTGCAGGCTGATTAAATTTTTAAGCTTCCCACATATAGGGAGGAGTGGTTCGTGGGCGTTGACGAGTTTATTTATATATCAACATGTGTGTCAATTGTTGTTGATTTTGTTTTATTGGACTGAAGCTTTATTGTATCCATCTATAATGCAAAACCTTCGATCTTGACGTTTGCTTTCTTTTTTCTTTTATTTATTTATTTATTTTTGTTCTATAACGCTAGATCTCCAACACAATTGATTATCCAGAACAGACCTGATAATAGTAATAGCCATGCATGCACAGTATAATAGTATAACGTGCAGACATGGTCACAGTAACATGCGAATATGTAATTCATGCATGAGATACATATTCGCACCTGATGATGTTTGACCTTGACCTGTAGTTACCAGGGTCGTACACTATATATATATGGTCCTTTCCTTATTCCAATTAACCCGGTTGATTCGACGGTTGAGGCTCGATCGCTCGACGACTGCAGACCTCTGGTTATGATATTTTTTTCACCAAAATTAAAATCCATAATTAGTGATTTATATTACTTTTGTTGAAATTCGAAAAAACTCACAAAAATGAAAAAAAAATATAAAATTTTATTTTCATACATTTTTTATACATAGTTCTTTGTGCAATCCTTTATACTATACGACGTCACGGCCATCTGCTTTGTAGCAAAACGATGACGATGTGTTAAATGATAATGTATGGGATAAATGCTGCATGTTTTAAAAAATTGTAAAATTACATATATAATCAATATATATTGAGTATATATTATATATATATATTTTATAATATATATATATATATTATTTGCACTGGGTGACCTTTATTTTATCCTAAACTGAGCTGATGTGATTATATATATATATATATATATATATATATATGAACCATGGTTTCAGACCTGTCTACATGGCTGCTAATACCATAACTGCAACCATGACCTATAAGGCTTATGACGCAGGTTGTAAGGACAGGATCAGAAATGCAGACGAAGAGGAAGTCAGTAATAATGAATTAAAGACATTAAAGATATTACCCAAGCCAGAAATACCATATTGCATGCATGCATGCATGCACGTTGTTACGCAGTGTGTAGGGCTTGAGCAATATATATATATATATATATATATATATATATATATATATATATATATATATATATATATATATATATACCTGAACAGACATGCATGTAAGGGGTTCATTGACTGTGGACTCGAGTGATGATTCGTTTAATCAGACAGAGTCCAGCAGAATGGAAGCTCTGTCACATCAGATATAATGACTTTTACATGTACATGTATACTTGTGCGAACTACTAACATATATTATAAATAGATCATATATAGTATATATACCAGTCTTTATGTTTGCATCGGGAGCTATAAGTGTAATTAAACTTTAAGGTAAAGGCTTATATAAACTTATAAAAAAAATAATTATGGTAATCTTTAAGTAAGATTCTACATTTCTTATAATATAGACATTTTTTGGGACTGGGACTGGGACTCGGGCATTTGACTCGGGTAAATATTGATGACTCGGACTCGGAGAAGTTGGACTTGCCCTCCCATTCGGATGGTGTGGACTTGACAACATCATTGATGGGGTTTACTTTATTTAGGTAATCCCAATCAACGATTCACCATATCCATGGCTCATCCGGGTCAATTTCAACTTGAACATTTGATAGTAGAGGGACACTAAGTAGAGCGCAAATACCTCCGCAAAGGCACGGCAATCATACTGACCGGGTCCGCGCCAAATTGATGTACAATTTATAGCTTTTCGCCAGTCCACCTCCTAGCATCCGCAAATGTAAGTGCAGATCGTTTTATAGTTTTTGCGTAGTCCTGGCAATAGTCAAACAACACAACAATCAAACAGATATATGGGAGAAAACATTGTCTTAACTTGTCGGAGGGGATAAATTCCTCGGAATCTACCATCTTTTACATATTCAGACAAGCAAATATACAACAACAGCAAAACTGCATGCAGTTTTAGGAAGAGACGCACACATGGAGGTGGAAACATTTTTTACCTCAAAATCGAGCATCTTGTACACATGCAGACAAGGAAAAACACACAGACAGAGATAGACAGACAGAGAGACAGACAGAAAGACGGACAGACAGACATGGGTGAAATCTATAATCTTACTCAATTTTCGTTTGCATAGGCAATAAAGTAAACCACCAATTTCATCATACAGAAAGAATTCTAATATCGCCTGCGTTTTATACATTAAATTCACATCGCCCCATTTGACATATACGCCAGATGTCAATTATCAACCTTTTTTTGCACTTGTCAAATGAAAAATAAATATAGCATAGGTGCGTGAATGCCAGATAATATGTATGTTTATTTCCTGCATGCATGGCAACGGGTTCCTTATTATCTTCTATCACCGCGTTTCACGTGGATGTTACAAAATTGTTTAGGCCGTCAATAGAAGCACATATAGTGTTATGTATATAGTTATATATCACAATGAACGGTGCACGTATAGTAATGGGTTTATCACGTGATTTTTAAGAGAATTTTCATATATATATATATATATATATGATAATTAATGGAAAAGCCATGTTAATCTGTAGTCATAGTGTATAGGTAAAGAGAAAGAGTGACGCCTTTTAGATAGACTAACTTGTTTATTTAACACACGAGCTTTCGTCAGTCTCACTGCATATATGTAAAAATATATAGATGCGAAAACATGCGATTTACTTGCATGTGCACGTGTACAGATTTTCTAGTTATTTGTGTGCATGATAAAATGTTATTGGTGACATTCATGAATACATACGTAGGCCTATACATATATACAATTTTAACTGTACACACAAAATCTTCGTTTGATGAAATCTCGGAGACAAAGACCATCCAGGTTGTGACAGGAAACTATTTTGTACCCAAGTTACGAGTTCTCATGCACGGCCTGGCCGGAGACAGGTTTTATACACGGTGCATTGACTGTCATTATATTTTAACTAACACCATGAATGCGACTCATTTGATATCTTATTCTTATAATAAGTCATATTTGTTACGTACACTAAAAAAAGATACAATAAATAATACATTATCATAAGAATTAGCATGCATGCAATTCATTGTTTATAAACAAAATCGCCAGGGGTCTAATAGTGAAAATATAAGCAGGGCAATACTTGGAAATTATTTAACTAAATAACAACAGGCATCATGCACTCATGAGCCAAATGCAGTCAGATTTTCATTTAGATTGTCGGACTTAATCAGATTAAGTCCGCATATACGCATCATGTACGCAGACTGACGCCATGAATGCACCGATGAAGGGAAAACTCTCAGGCGAGCAAAAAAACAGTATTATCTCTAAGATACTGGTATATAAGGCAGGAATTTTAAAATGGAACAATGGCCTTCGGTAGCCACCGCTTCCATGATACTGTGTTTATCTATATAAAAACCAGCGGACATGGTTTTTGAGACACATAAACAACGATTTATTTCGCTCCTCACTACGGGCCTCGCTTTCCTAAATTTGAGGGGAAAAAATGGACCCCTTCAAAAGTTTGGTTATGAACTGATATAAATATGAAAATATATAATGTGGTTCAGAAGTTATAGCGTTCACCAATACTTATGATTTTGGCTGATTTGACCTTGAAGATCCAGGTTAAGGTCACCAGTTTTCGAGATACTCAAGGAACTTGATAAAAACAACAAGTGTTTAAAATTTCAGGAAAAATATTTGATACTTCAAAAGTTATAGGGTTTACAAACAAATTTTATTTCACCCTATTTAACCTTGATAATGAAGGTCAAGGTCACCAGTTTTTTTTAACTTGTCCTAGATATTGGTATAGACAATTCACAAGTTGAATTTCATGAAAAATATATTAAGTGGTTCAAAAGTTATAGCGTTCAAAAATAATTTATATCTTGGCTGATTTGACCTTGAATATCCAGGTCAAGGTCACCAGTTTCAAATTTCTCAAGGGACTTGATTGAAACAATAAGTGTTTCAAATTTCAGTAAAAAATATGTTATACTTCAAAAGTTATAGGGTTCACAAACAAATTTTATTTCATCCTATTTAACCTTGATAATGAAGGTCAAGGTCACCTTTTTTTAAACTTGTTCCAGATATTGGTAGAGACGATTCACAAGATGAATTTCATGAAAATATATAAAGTGGTTCAAAAGTTATAGCGTTCAAAAATAATTTATATTTTGGCTGATTTGACCTTGAATTCCCAGGTCAAGGTCACCAGTTTTCAAGCTTCTCAAGGGACTTGATTAAAACAATAAGTGTTTCAAATTTCAGTAAAAAATATGTGATACTTCTAAAGTAAGGGGTTAACATATAATTCTGTTTCTGCCTATTTGATCATGAAGGTCAAGGTCATCAGTTTTCGATCTGTCCGAGATTTTAGAAGAGACATTTCACGATTCGAATTTTTCGAATTCACAAATACTTTCGATTCTGGTCGAATTGACCTTGAATTTTTCGAGCTCCTGAAAGATCCTGATTTAAGTAATTAAGTGTTTCAATATAAGGAAAAAGTTATGGGGTTAAAAATATATATATTTCGGCCTATTTGACCTTGAAGATAAAGATCAAGGTCACTGGTTTTCGAACTCGTCCGAGATATTGGTACAAAGAATTTAAATTGAAAACTGCATGGAAATATGTCGAGTCGTTCAAAAGTTACCGCGTTCACAATAAATGACACAGACGACGACGACAACAGACCAAACATGGGATGGGAGACATAAGAAGTGTATCTGTATGCTATGAAGTATAGACCCATACACATGTATACACACACACAATCTCCGCTTTTAATATTCATGTATGCACGCATGCACATCAGTAATTAAATAGAACTACATATATAGATTGAAATAAAATACTTTATTCAATTATATCCTATTTCTCATAAAAACACGTTTATCGTGTTATAATCAGACAACTCGTGACTATAATAACGCAACACTAAATAAAACGAACTTAATTTGAAACACACAAGGCAATATGCAGGATAAAAGTGCCTGCACTTCATCATGTATAACGCCAGTGGCACATATATGGTTGAAACAGGTGCAATTAAACATTAAAACATGAACACGTCGTTCAAAAATACGACCACAGTGTATATATAAAACCTTCTGCGGTTCTCATGAAGTGACTGAAACGTTGTATAAAGTGTTATGTAACAAGTGAACCGCATGAAGATAAACCAACAGAAATTTCAACAAAATGTGCCCTCCAAGAAAACTGGAGTGGGTGTATATAAATAACTGTAGAACATTGTATACATAGAAATATCGACGAAGATCACAAGACCATATATATGGAAGACAGTCTTGAGTTCATTTTTAGGGAGCCGGGTCTGAAGACCAGGACAAGGCGCACGTGCCGTTTGGTACCCATAATACATCTCCCCAATCTTTGGCGCCGCGAAGTGCGCAATCGTGGCTTTTATGTTGAATACTCAGAGGAAGTACCCTTTCAAACGTGTAAATGGCGTATGTGGATCTATAACAACATGAACACATGCAAGCCCCGATCGAAATTCATCTCTGTTGACCCGTCAGAAATTCAGATCGACAACCTTTTTGTCCTCCGTCCATAGAGAGTCCATACAACCCGCTTGATATAGGACTACACCGGTAGAAAAGTGGAACGCACTGAAGTGGCGCCTCTTTACCACGATTAACTGGTATGTTTTATAAAGACCACATTGACCCATCATATCTATGAAATGGTTTACGGTTTATAAACGAGACCTTGAGTCAACTCAGGCAGAGAATCGAGTGACCACTTGGGGATTCAGTGATGTCCATCCATGCATGCTCCATGACCCTCCCCTAACGGATGTCCGGGATGCCAGTCCGAAGCCTCGAGATTGAACCCCATCTGGTATTACAGAATTCAGGAAATCTGTACACAAGCTATAATGTTTTCATCAAGAACTACCAAATGGAAAAATATAATTCTGCCCAGTCTCATTTGGCAAACCCACAGGTTCATTTGGTTCCATGCAATATATGTGAAGCCAAGTTTGCGGGACTCGCAATTTTAAAATAGGACCATTTTATAACAACTGACTAACTTTACGCCCGCCATGAATTTCTTCGGACTGGCTGTGATACTGACAGAAGCTTGGCACTTTTTAAAGTCCAGTCCTCTTTCGGTCTTGATTTTTCTATCAAAGCGTCTGAAGAAATATTTCTTAAGAGACACATACTATTAATTACTTTTTCTAGTTCAAACAAGTGTTCATCTGTGTCTTCAGGAATTTTCCTCCGTACATAATCCACTATTTTTGTGACGTATTCAAGGTTATGACCACTGGAACCAACAGCTTCCGTTACCGCATGCGCAGTGGTGTCTATTGTCTCTGGGCCAGCATACAGGCTGTTTTCCCGAGTTGCATAATACGTTAGAACTGATTCAAATGGTTCTTGGTCGTGTTTCTTATAAAAGGGGATCGTCATAGACCGGTAACCACCAAGTTTGCTCTCACGGGCCCCAAGATGATTCAAGGCATTATCAATCTGTTCCTGGCCAACCAGTTTAAATGCAACACCCCACGTGACACCCTGTGGAAGTAAACAGACAAAATAATATTATATGTGTTTTCAGCGGAATATCTTTGGGATAAATGTTGCAAATGAATACATAACAATCATTGGCTTGATTAAATATACAGTCCACAGTTGATTTGGTGATATTTTATTAGTCACAAAACGAAAACTGTGATAATATAGTACCGTACACTCAAGTATTAGACGTGTGACCAGTTAAGACCATATAACAATTTATTGACGGATACGAAGCCAAATAGTATACCTGCATTCCTGCACTGACCAAACTTAACGGACCTATATAGCACTGATTATATGCATATCAACAGGGACGGATGTGTGTGTGGGGGGGGGGGGGGGGGGCTCTTTTTTTCGACCGAATTAAAACGGGTGAATAGATAAAACACGTTAAATACTGAGAAACCTCACCGGAACTACCCCTCTAAGACTGCAAAACTAGCCTGAAATTTCAAAATGTTTCTACACCCTCTTTCCCTCTCTATTCTATAATTTTATATCCACCCCTGATCTTTGTGTATGCACATACGTGCGTGAGAGAGAGAGAGAGAGAGAGAGAGAGAGAGGGAGAGAGAGAGAGAAAGAGAAAGAGAGAGAAAGAGAGAGAAAGAGAGAAGAGAAATTATTAAAAATATGTATAGGATGTCGTATTAATAAAATGTTTCTGCATGACAAGTTATTTACGCATGCGTGTAATCTCATCAGCGTCTCTTCCGGATGTTATCCCCTGGTCACGAACATCCTGATCATTAATATAAGTACCGGAACTACGATTAATTTATATTACTTATGTATCACACGCACATACAAAGCCGTGTGGTCTGTTATAGTCCAATAAAACATGACTGCGCTCGACCTATTTTTCTACTATACCTAACATGCACGAAAAAAAAATTAATAATTAAGCACTCCTTAACATTTTGTCACGCACTTCATTATTTATACTTCATATATATAGGCCTAGCAATACCCAGGTTCAGGTGCATGACCAACGCCTTTCATACACAATTCAAAACTATATAGTAGTCCGTCTGCCCTATATATAAAGTAAGGCGCGTTGTTGGAAGTTGTGGGCGGGGATCTAAATACTGAAATCATGCAGGGATATCGCAGCACCAACGTGGGCAGAGTCAGCTATTTAAAGAAGCCTTGCAAAGGAATGACAGTGACGTCACGTGCAGGATACAGTTCCGCGAATCCGTTAAAATATTTATTTTGGATTAAACATGAATAGTATACTATACTATTATAATATTCATTCAAGGTCTCTTCCTAGTTGCATTTTATGTGGGCGTTTTCATGTTCGCTTCTTTTGAATGAAACTGATATTCTATTGCGTATTTTTTTATGAAGGCAATCTTATTTAAACATTTCTCACAGGACTGGTAAAATGAACAAGAAGTCATAATTGTAAATTAACCAATCAATGACGCAATTCAAAGACGCATACACGTCACGGGAAGAGAAAAAGAATATGGAGAGGATACCTCCATTTATTTCAGGAAATCCCCATTTCAACATTAAGGGTTTTCAACGTCTCTTTCAAAATCTCATAGTAATTGCCATTACGGTGTTTATTCAAGTATACATGAAGTACATTGGCAGATGTACTCACCTCTGGGTCTGGTACTAACGTGGCGACTCGTCCCGGCTGCAAATACAGAAACATTTTTATCAACTTCGCTTTATTTGTGCACAAAGGTAGTCTCTCATGACACATTTCTCTAAGAGTCTTTATTCACCATGCTCTGAATATGACATGCTAATACAGACTACACAAAGTAGTTTTACAACACATTAAACCATTACGAGGTCCCGTACTCTTACAAAGATAGGAGGATTCTTTATAACCTTCTGATGAAACAGAAACGGATGCCATGGCCTCCCCCCCCCCCCCTTACACACACACACCACATGTATGATAAATATCACCATATATATCACCATAATATAATAATGATATAATAACAATAATATAATAATAATATCGTGCAAAAGTATTCAGCAATGACCGTCTGGGGAAGGCCACCTGGGCTGTACTGCCCTAGTTTCATCACAGGCGCTTTAATTGCTATTAGTGTAGATTTCGGTTAAATTTGTGACTTTTCTGGGTCATTTCCTTATAACAATTATTTATCTGACATTTTCCTAGCGTTTTCACACTATATGGTCCAGCCTTTTATTATTTACTTAATATTTGGGATAGGCAGGCAAGAAAACCCCTGTCTTTGAGATGGACCATATAGTGCGAAAAAAAAAGCTAGGAAAATGTCAAATATGTAATAGTTATAATTAAATGTCCCAGCAAAGTAACAAATTTTACCGAAATCTACACTTATAGCTATTCAAGTGCCTGTGGTTTCATACAAAATTGTAATGTAGACTACATGTTATATTTGCATGGTATATGATACTTAATAGCTCACTGGCACACACACATGCCTCCAAACTGGGATGACAATGCCGGTTTCAGACTGAAACATTTCACATACACTGTCCACTTCCCCTCCTCCCCCCCTCCCCCATACACACACAAACATACCATTAAAAACATACCATTAAATGGAACATTTTAACAAGGAAATATTTATACATGTTTGCTTAGAAACGTATGGTATTTTGAGGTATATCAAATTGAGATATTTTACGTACCAGTGTCGCTGTTCCTCTGTGTGTGACGCTGCCTTGCCAAAATTTTCTTGAATAACCTTTCACGAAGCCATGTTCAAGTCCACTGTGCTCAAACCCTGGCTTCCACATCAGGGATCCATACCCGAACACCCATAAAATCGTACTTGTGCTTGTTGTCAACATTGTAAGAATCAACAGCTGTTACACTAGTCCTCAGTAAGTTGCAATGTTTTCAGCAATTCTTCAGCAAATTCTAATGTTTTTTAATCTCGATGTGTCGAGTTGTCTTCTCTGGTCTGATCTTATGCTGGCGCCTTGAAGGATCTTTCAGAAATGGGCAGTTACTACCCTGCTTGTCGGTCTGTTCCAGCTGTTTACATTTGACACGTGCTCACTAGGTCATCTTGGTACGTCACAGCAGTTGCCCAATCACGAAGCCGAGTCACGACACAGCTTTGTGTTCATTCGCTTCTCGAGTGACCTTCGACCTAATTTATGACGTCAAATGTTAGGCTCTGACTGCCATGGTGTCCCGGTAGTGCATGATGCAATGTTTTGGCGCATTACAGCAGGTGACCCGGTACATCTGTGACCCGTTTTTGTTTCACGGCATGCCGTCCGGTTTACGGATGTAGCGTTATTTGTGCACAAACTGCCCCCACCTCCACGTATCATTCATTTTGTTCTAAAGGCGTATTAATTTGAGTGCGTCGCATGATCTCATTAACTGATTGAGATTCAGCTAAAAGAATAATACGATGACAATAATAGATAACGATATTAAAAGCAACAAATAGAGAGTATTAAATGAAATTTTCCCGTATATTAAATATTGTGTTACATGGATAATATTTTCAAAATAAAAAAAGCACTAAATTCAGAAACTAATTGAATTAGAAAAAAATAGACGTAAATGTAACCGTATTTATGTTTCTTGGTTGAGCCAACTCGCAGACCTGCATGCTCAATATGCCGTGATAATTTTTCATCTTTTAAAATACAGTATAAAAGATAGTCCTTATTAAGTATAGCATATTACAATATCATTAAGTAAATCGTGAGTGAGACTGGGTTTGGGACTGTTACAACGACATTATGGATGCTTATACGTGTTCATTTAGCTTTTTACTTCGATTAGATTTTTTTTTAAGTTTCATTGACAGGTGGGTTGATTTTCCAAATTTTGATCAAAGCAAAAAGACACTGAAAACAAGACCGGGAGGGGGGGGGGTTGCGTTACATTTAGTACGGAAGTACTTTTTGTATTAACCTTAGGTGCATGCGTCCTGAATTAAAGCTAAGCCAGACATTATGACAAAGACCTAACCACTCCTTTGTAGGCTTTGCAAAACCTTTTAACGATTGCAACCACACCTTTTAATTAAGGTGCACACAGTGCGAATGGATTCCAGATATAAATGACAATATGCACTTTTTTATTTTACTTTTATTTTACCTTTTTTTAACTTTAAATTGTATGACTATAAACATTTAGAGATTACATTTAGTGACTTTTCTAAATATAAAATCACTGTGCTTTCAAACATTTAATTACTTGCAGATTCTTAAATTTTCCGCAAAGACACAACTTCTAAAACGCGGCAAGTGGGTGTGTAGGCTACATGAAAGTGTGGCGTCACAATCAGCATAACTCCGTCTCATTTGTGTACAATTGGTGTGTGTGTGTGTGTGTGTGATTTTCATTGGTTCAAATAATGGCGACTATGGGCCTATTATTTTATACGCATGCATAAATCAGAGTTTGTTAGACACGCCCCGCACATTAGGAAATTAACTATGCGTACGTAATTTTCCTTCCAATGTTAAAACGAAACAAGAGAATATATTAACAGAATATGAGAACAAAGTATGACTTGAAGAGAAAGTTTGAAGATTTAATGACGTCATAATGAAACGTCATCCGTTACATTGAAACAGTTTTCGCACGTGACGTCACTCCAAAAACCAAGGTTATATTAACAAGACGTAAAGTAAATATTCTGCATATATTGGGTGTAATCATATTCCCAAGTATATAACAACTTTTTCTTATGCTATTTTTCATTTTGTATCGAACATGAGTGTAAATGAAAATAGTCAACCGGAATAAAAGAAAAAAAAACTAATAGACAGGGTTAAAAGAGGAAAAAGCAGGTTGCGTATATAAATATATTTGGTAATGGTTTGGACAAAAACTATATCACTATGAAGAATTTTAAAGAGCCGAGGTGGCGGTTAAGACAGAGCCAATGAAGCGAGATGGTGGAATATGAAACTGGTGCAACGTATAGGATCTACAGCCATGGATGAATTGACAGACAGACGGACGGAAAACTCGATTGCCATACATGCATGCAGGACACCTGCCTTAATTAGCCGTCCATTAAACTGCACGACTCATCAGCAGATCTTCGAGCTAGCTTTTATAGACATGAACACTGGAGCTTACTTTAATTGTTTGTGCAACAGTTCTATTTCATTTTAGATAAGCAAAAAGGGACGTACTCCAATCAATCCGGTATTTTCCTGAATTTGAATACCTGCAGAAAGGCTGGGGCAAAATGACGTCACGTTATTGCTTCAGAAATCTGACGTTTGGATAAAGTTTTGTAAAACTAAATAAATCCCGTTTATCTTGCTATGCTTGAACATGTATCGAGACTGGTCTGTTAATTAACCAGCAGGTGCCATTTGAATTTGGCGATTATCGAATTTATATTTTACGACCTTCTGTTTTTTTTTTCTGGTTCTTGTTGTCAAATGACCTGTCATCTTCTACGCATGGGTTGCTAGTCTCACTTTGTTGTTACATTTTTCATAGTATTTATGGCAAGTCAGCCAGCAGCTTTTAAATGTAGTACCGGTAAGGGTTATGACTGATTTGTTTTTAGCTCAGCTGACTGTAAGTCATCTGAGTTATAGTGATCACTCTTTGTCCGTCGTCCGTCTGTCCGCCTGTCTGTCCGTTAACCAGGCACAAATCGTAACCGCTGGTTCTAGAATCTTGTAACTTGACATTCTGAGAGGTCCATGAAAAATATCCTAGGAAACCAAGAATTAGGTCTCTGTTACCCATATCCTTCGAGCTATGGGGCCCCAAAGTACCCCCCCCCCCCCCGAATAGTAAAAAATTTCATACAAAGACTTCATTATCTCATTAACTACATCACTGATGGTCATGATTTTTAGCATACATATTGATCATGAGATGTTCCATCAGTTCCTGCAGACTGATGGCGCCACCTGTATTTTTCGATTTTTTAAGGAATTTTTTTCTCTATTTTGAAGACCTTTAAAAATGTGAACATCTGTTAACAGGGCACAAATCGTAAAGACTGGACTAAGAATCTTCATTCTTGACACACTGAGAGACCTATGAAAAGTTTTCATGAAAACCAGAAATTAGGTCTCTGTTACCAATATCCTTTGAGCTATGGGACCCCAATGTACCCCCCAGAATAGTCAAAAATTTCATACGAAAAATTCAATATCTCATTAACTACATCACTGATGGTCATGATTTTTGGCATACATATTGATCATGAGATTTTTTTACGAATTGTTTTCTCTATTTTTGAGACCTTTAAAATGTGAACATCTGTTAACAGGGCACGAATCGTAAAGACTGGACCTAGAATCTTTATTTTTTACACAGTGAGAGACCTATGAAAAGTCTCCATGGAAACCCGAAATAAGGTCTCTGTTACCCATATCCTTTGAGTTATAGGACTCCAAAGTACAGCTCCGAATAATGGAAAATTTGATACAAAAGCAGAAGTATCTGAACAATTAATGCAGAGATCACCATAATTGTTTGCATGGATATTGATCATGGAGTGTTTCATCAATTTCTGCAGACTGGTGGCACCACCTGTATTTGTTCGCGTTTTTTAACGAATTTTTCCTCTATTTTTGAGACCTTTAAAGATATGAACATCTGTTAACAGGGCACAAATCATAACAGCTTGACCTAGAATCTTCATTCTTGACACACAGGGAGACCCAAGAAAAGTCTCCATGCAAGGAAACCTGAAATTAGGTCTCTGTTTCCCATATCCTTGAAGCAGTATGGCTCCAAAATACCCCCCAGAATAATGAAAAATTTCATACAAAAACTTCAGTATGTCATTAACTACATCACTGATGGTCATGATTTTTTACATACATATTGATCATGAGATGTTTCATCAGGTTCTGCAGACTGGGTGCGCCACCTCTATTTTTTTCAATTTTTTACGAATTTTTTTAAAGATATGGTTATCTGTCAACAGGGTACAAATCTTAACAACTGGACCTAGAATCTTCATTCTTGTTATGCAAGGAGGCCCGTGAAAAGTGTCTGTGGAAACCCGAAATTAGGTCTCTGTTACCCATATCCTTCAAGCTATAGGACTCCGAAGTATCCCTAAGAATAATGGAAAATTTGATACAAAAGCTGAAGTATCTGAACAACTAATGTAGATCACCATGATTCTTTGCATGGATATTGACCATAAACTGTTTTTATTAGTTTCTGCAGACTGGTGGAGCCACCTGTATTTTTTTAGAGTTTAAACACTTTTTCTCTATTTTTGAGCTATATAAATACGGACACAATCTTAGCCTGTTGGTTAACTTGTTTGATGCTTCAGTTGAATGGGTATATACTACCATTCAGATGATAAAATTTCCTTTTGCGAATCTCTTCCCAGTCAGCTGAGCGTCATGACCCATGGGTCACTTGTTAGAGTGTTGTTTCATCACCTGACCAGTGACCTTGACCTTTATCATAGAGACTGAGATATAAGAAATAGTCTGTTTTCTCATTTAGTATTGGTTTCAATCTGGTTAGAATGCCTCATTCCTTACTTGAACCTTACATTTTTTAATTGATGCAAATTTACGACAATATTGACAAATTTCAATGAAACCCTAAAGTGGGACAGATTATAATCATCATGCATTCGCGGAAGCCTGTTAATAGCTTTATGCACACGCATAATGAAAATGGTCGCTATTTATACGTGTGTTGTGTATAATTTAAACATTTCACTACTCGTGCTTTTTCCACGGAAGTTTACCATAGCAAATCTTGCGCACAGGCCTATGGGAAATCGGAAGGTTGTTTATGCCCGCGCACACATCACAATGTATACACTACAAAAAACCCTGGATTAAATTACCCATAACAACGACCATAACTCCAGCGGCCCGCGAACCTGACGCATGTGTGAAGGTGCCTTGATACTGAATCGATGATCTATTTCGATCAATATATTTATATAAATCGACCTATACATGTGTGTGTGTACGTTTATGTGAAGCGTGTGGACTGTGATGTAAAGGCTTAATAGGCCTATCTTGAAATTTTCCTACATGCTCATATTGAATATATATGTACAGATATATACTATCAGTCGTTATCAGTGAAATCGTTAAAAAAATCGATTGGGATTACGTTTGAGAAGTTGCCATTATTGAAATATATATAGAAGTGGTTGAAGGTCATTTGATATGTATATATTTGCACGCAGTATATATGAGCTGAGCAAGTAAACCTGGCTATATTAGATACCGGGCCGGTCGATAGTTTGGGGCGAACAGCTGTTCTTTATGCTCAGAGCTCAATATTTGTCGAGATGCGAAATCACGGACTCTTTTATACTCTCCGAGAGGTCAATCGAACCAGCGCGGTTGAGGTTTATTTTACGCGTTGTGTATACCATGCAGGACTATATCCGGAATCTTTAGAAAAAAAAGAGACCGTCATGAATGTATTGGAATTTTTTTTAAAAACGTTATTCATATCTATGAACTGGAGAATGGCTTATGTGTCACTTTAACAGCCTTCGTTGGATGTCGAATTTGTAACGATAACATTTACTAGTATTAACTATTTGTGGGTCCAAACGGATTAATCTTATGCATGGACATGTGTGCACACCTACGTGTACATGCAGATATGCATATACTTGAGTAGATCTTAGCTTATAATTGTAACACTTTTATAATGTAAAATAAATAAACAAATGTTGCACTCATATATAGCACTTACAAAATATAAATAATATCCTACGGCACCTACGGTAAAATAAGCCGCCTCTTCACCAGATCTGCACCAACAACCAGTGAGATAATTGCTTGAAGAAAAAAAAACCGGTGAAAACATATCCCCCTTGACAAGGATAACAAACAAGCAAACGCGGAGGAAACATAATCTCGTTGACGAAGGTAACATTCAAGCAGACACGGAGGAAACATAACCTTCTTGACGAAGACAACAATCAACAGACACAAAGGGAACAAAACCTCTTTGACGAAGGTAACAGTCAACAGACATGGAGGAAATATAATCTCCTTGATGAAGTTAATAATCGGGTAGACACGGAGGAAACACAAGCTCCTTGACGTAGGAAGCAATAAAGCAGACACGGAGGGAACATGCCCTCCTTGACAAAGATAACAATATACAAACAAAGGGGGAACGAAACCTCTTTGACGAAGGTAACAGTCAAGAGACACGGAGGAAACATGACCCTCCTTGACGAAGATAACAATCAACAGACACAGAGGGAACAAAACCTCTTTGACGAAGATAACAGTCAACAGACATGGAGGAATCATAATCTCCTTGATGAAGGTAATAATCGGGTAGACACGGAGGATACACAAGCTCCTTGACTAAGATAACAATATTATACGAAACCTCTTTGACGAAGGTAACAGTCAAGAGACACGGAGGAAACATAACCTCCTTGACGGAGTAAGTAATCAGGAAGACAAGGAGGAATCATAGTCTCCTTGACGAAGGTTGCAATCAGGCAGACACGGAGGAAACATAACCTCCTTGACGAAGTTAGCAATCAAGCAGACACGGAGGGACATGACCTCCTTAAAGGAGGTTACAATCAAGAAGGCACGGAGGAAACATACCCTTCTTTGAAGAGGGTTACGACCAAGCAGACACGGAGGAAACATAATTTCCTTGAAAAGGTAACAATAAACAGACAAAATGGGAAAAAACCTCCTTGACGAAGGTAACAGTCATCAAACACGGAATAAACATGATCTTCTTGACGGGGGTAGCAAACAAGCAGACACGGAGGAAACCTGATCTCCTTGACGAAGGTAGCAATCAGGAAGACACGGAGGAAACATAACCTGCTTGACGAAGGTAACAACCAGGCAGACATGGAGGAATCATAACCTCCTTCACGAAGGTAGCAATCAAGCAGACACGGAGGTAACACAATCACTTTGAGGTAGGTTACAATGAGGAAGGCACGGAGGGAACATAACCTCCTTGACAAAGGTAACAATCGGAGGTAACACAATCACTTTGACGGAGGTTAAAATGAGAAAGGCACGGACGAATCATAAACTCCTTGACGAAGGTAATAATCGGGCAGACACGGGGGAATTACAATCACCTTGACGAAGGTAACAATCAGAAAGGCACGAAGGGAACATAACCTCCTTGACGAATGTAACAATCAGGAACACACGGAGGGAACATAGTCTCCTTAACAAAGGTTACAACCAGGAAGACACACAGGGGAAAAAACTCCTTGACGAAGGTAACAGTTGACAGACAAGGAGGAATTATGACCTCCTTGACAAAGGTAAAAATCAAGCAGACACGGACGGAACATAAACTCCTTGAAGAAGGGAACAATCGGGCAGACACTGGGGAAACACAATCTCCTGGACGAAGGTAACAATCAGAAAGGCATGAAGGGAACATAAACTCCTTGACGAAGGTAACAATCGGGCAGACACGGGGGAAACAATCTCCTTAACAAAGGTTACAACCAGGAAGACACAAAAGGAAAAAAACTCCTTGACAAAGGTTACAATCAGGAAGACACGGAGGAAACGTAACCTGCTTGACGAAGGTAACAACCAGGCAGACATGGAGGAATCATAACCTCCTTCACGAAGGTAGCAATCAAGCAGACACGGAGGTCACACAATCACTTTGAGGGAGGTAACAATGAGGAAGGCACGGAGGGAACATAACCTCCTTGACAGAGGTAACAATCGCGCAGACATGGAGGAATCATAACCTCCTTCACGAAGGTAGCAATCAAGCAGACACGGAGGTAACACAATCACTTTGACGGAGGTTAAAATGAGAAAGGCACGGACGAATCATAAACTCCTTGACGAAGGTAATAATCGGGCAGACACGGGGGAATTACAATCACCTTGACGAAGGTAACAATCAGAAAGGCACGAAGGGAACATAACCTCCTTGACGAATGTAACAATCAGGAACACACGGAGGGAACAAAGTCTCCTTAACAAAGGTTACAACCAGGAAGACACACAGGGGAAAAAACTCCTTGACGAAGGTAACAGTTGACAGACAAGGAGGAATTATGACCTCCTTGACAAAGGTAAAAATCAAGCAGACACGGACGGAACATAAACTCCTTGAAGAAGGGAACAATCGGGCTGACACTGGGGAAACACAATCTCCTGGACGAAGGTAACAATCAGAAAGGCATGAAGGGAACATAAACTCCTTGACGAAGGTAACAATCGGGCAGACACGGGGGAAACAATCTCCTTAACAAAGGTTACAACCAGGAAGACACAAAGGGAAAAAATCCTTGACGAAGGTAACAGTCGACAGACACGGAGGAATCATGACCTCCTTGACGAAGGTAACAGCTAGTCAACAGACACAGAGGAAATATAATCTCCTTGACGAAGGTAAACACAGAAACCGGACAGAGTTTATGAAAGCGGTCATCTTATGACGAAATTTTTCCGGAATGCAATCATCCCTTTAATGCAAAAACAAAAATATACTGTTCATTTTGAACAAACTGTCTTAAATGCACTTCAAAAAACATGCAGGGCATGTATGAATCCCTATACTTAGGAACCGTATTATTTCTTATCCAAGCGCTGAACTTCATAAATACTTTTATGTTTTCATATAAGGATTATACAAGGATCTTTGAAAATGACCTGGACTCCCTGCTTGCGAATGTTGGGAAGAGTTGAATTTTACTTAATTACTTTTACTTACATATTTTATTTGGTAAATGTGTATATAGGTAAAAAATAAGTGCAACATATAAAAGGTTCATGGATTCAATTTCATGTTCTCGAATATACATTGGCTATATTGCATCACGGAGCACATGCATATGTATATGCATTTATGCAAATGTATTAACATATATGTTAACGATTCGCTATAACGTACGAACTGTTTCATGGACAATACATCATACACATAAACAGAAATGAGTTCGTTTCCTTCATTTGAGTGAAGTGCATACTTTCGAATATTTCCTAGAATGCCCGCTCGTGAAATTGATTAATATTTGAATAACGGACTCGGGACAGATAAATCCGTTTCCGTGGATGATTCCAGGCATTAACGAATAATTCCTGGTGTTTATGAGTCAAAATAAAGAATCACGGATGTTTTCGAAACCATTTGCCCCCCCCCCCAACAAGAGTGCGTGGATCTATATATATATATATATATATATATATATATATATATATAGTAAGTATATAATTAGTAGAAGTAGTAGTAGTATTGCTAGAAACGCTGGTTTTCCCACCCCTGGTATTCAGTATAGTATTCGAGTGCCTCTGCCAGTAGCGGCAGCTGTTATTCTATGACTTCTGTTTATGCCAAGGCCAGCAGGAAATCGGTGACATCAGCATTTTGTAATTATGATGTCAGCTTTGGCTGACTTGTGTGAAGTCCTGTGTTCTATATTTTAGTCAAAGAGCAGATGTGGAGATAGCTACATCAGCAGGGTAATATAAGCACCGACTTGTTTCAAGCACTCCGTAGAAAGTGTTTCACGGTGTATCGTGGATAATTTGAAAATACAAGATTTCGTGTAACCTACCGGCTGAAAATGTTGGATTTTATTTATATTCGCCTCGGTGCAGTTCCAGAAACAAAGGCAAAAAGGTAAGAACTTATTGTATACTCTCATACACCGCGTGGCTGCTTCTGCATGTATTCCAGGTTTAGGGTATGACCATCTATACATGCATTTAAACTGCAATTTGTAATTATCACGTAGGACATGGCTTAACCTTTGGCATCATAGACCTAAACTCACATGAGACTCGCATTGCTACAAACTTCCATTTTCTTTTCTTTCATATTTGTTCTGATACTCTGAGGGTTTTCTTTAACCAAGAGTCAATAAAACTCGCAGGTTTAGTAAATATCATATAGTTTACTTTCAAGGGCAGTGCATTATTTTTTATACTCGGTCATATATTAATAATAATCGTAAAAAAACAAAGGATAATGATCCGTTCCGGAAAGCTGTTCTTCAGACTGATGCATGATGGGAAAGTGTTACGTCATGACTCATGGAATGTCAGGTAAGTGTCGATTCACAGGGCGTCAACATATACCTTTGAGTGGCATACACATCCGTGTAGTTATGGACAACGGGTCATTGATTCAGCACTGTCAGGTAACATTGATGGACTGATATACTAAATGGCCAAAAGATACTCAATTATAATAACCCTGCATCGTTTTCTCAACCAATGTGGCATAACAACTGGTCACCTAATATACGAAATAAAAGGGAAAATAGTCACATACGTAAGGCTAAGCTACACCTTTCTATACAATACGTATTGTTTCACCGTGGCAGGCATGCATGCATGGTTATCACGTGTAGCATGCCAACCATGGTCAAACGATATACTTCAGCGTAGCTCAAGCTTGTTTATACAAATCGCCGTAGAGTACTTTGGGGACGTATTTTCTTGTTGGGGTGTGCCTTAATTATAACAGAACAAATTAAACTATTTCCAGTGATCTATTATCCTTTCCTTGCAGCGACTAGCGTCAAGGGAGTGGTGGTGGTAGCGAGTTGCATCGCATCCTTACAATTGTTCATAAATCGTGAACGGGGTGGGGGTGGGGGCTTTAAAACAACCAAAGATCTCATACACACATTCACAATTATTTGGGGTCAAAGTTCCTCAAAACACAAGCAGACATTGCACGTGTCTCACACACATTCAACCAATCATTCATGCATTCGTTAAAGAAATAGTGGTGTTGTTATATCACAATTTAAACAGAAGCTCGGGCCGGGGATTGAAGGGAGGGGAGGGTGTGGAATGCATTCAACTTAAAATGTCAACAAAGTTAAATATCTCAGAAACATTTATTCTTTAGTCTCCAGCGACGACAGGACAAATCAAAATATATTCTGGGAGCATTTCCGGTCGACGAATGAACATCCAAAGAAATAACAAGACGAAGGATTTGTAAAAATAGACATTGTGACCAATTATATTTTTGACATGAAAAAAATTAACGCAACATATTTATAGACAATTTGTACATTGTTATAAATTACACAATACGAGTATATACATAATCACAGCTCAATGACGTAGACAGACTACATATGGTGAAGATCAAATGTAAGCAGTCAGTAACAGACATGGACATGCGCAGTGCGCCTGTTCGTTTTCAGGGGGGTTGGGAGCATTGCGGCTTGATTTATGACAACAAGATATTTTAAGAACTACTTTCTATAGCTCCAGTGCTGCCTTTTTTAACACTTAAAACATGTATCACTTACATATACGGTTATAGCTGATAGCTTCTTTTGTGTATTATATATATATATATATATATATATATATATATATATTTTATATATAATATATATTATAATGTAGTGTAAATTGTTACACTTTAAAGAAATTTCTATCCTCTGTGCTAGTGCATACGGCCTAAGTATGTGGTGTGGAGATTTGTGAACTGTATCGTTATCTGTATATACATCACGGTGCCGAAATATGAAAAGTGGATGTATGCAACATGTCAGATATTGTCAGATATATTAACAATAACTTGATGTTTTCATGAAAATATGTAAATGCGCTTCGCGTGAGAGTGTCTCCACTCCCAAAGTGTATACATAGTTACATCTGCAAGCAAAGTATAACTAGATTTTAATGTGTATGTAAGAAATCTCTGTAGTAAATGTATAAAATACTGGCTGAATCCAGTTTGTATATTACTCTTGTATATGTGGGTGTATGCTACACTTATCAGCTATACAGAAACGTTTGTAAACAACAGTGGTCCTCTTTCAATACTGTTTGATACTATAAACATGTGACGTCACTGTGACGTGACGTCATATACCTTCAGTGGACGTAAACATACATGAACAAACAGACAAGCGTAAACCAGTAACAGTGAGTGGCCTTTTACAGAGTGAGATGTCGATAGATCCCAATTCAACAAGATGGCTTAAGTAGTCAAAAACTTAGGTCTAAAAAACTACATCGTTTGACCTATAGATACAATTATAACTTCACAATACCATGGTCATTAAATCAACCGACAGCTAAAGAAGAAAAACGTTATACCTAGCAAAACATTACCCATGTGTACTGCTAAATCTGTTCTGTTTTCACTGGGATTACGTCATGTTAAATGCCTGATTTGTTTAACATGTGAACTTTGTTAACATGAAAAATTTGTGCAAAAACATTGCTGTGTGCTCCCAGATTACCACTGGTTTTCTAAACCTCTATCTATTCAAGTATGGACTAGATGTGTGTATTGCACGTATATTCCTTGTTTTTTGTAATTTTGATATTAAATGAATTATTCCGCTGTTTGATGATTAACCAATCAGTGTATCAACAAGCAGTTGTTTCACACCTTGTCCATGCAGTTGAAGCATATACTAGTCACCTACAGATAATTAATAGCTCTGTACACTGCAGCATACCTCTGTGAACAATCACAGCACATTAATTTCTCAATATCAACATTACATTATGAAAACCCATGTACACAGGAACCCATTGCATCTAAGCTCAATTTTAATTCAATGCAACCTGTATCAGACTACATAATGAACTTACTAAAGTACAAATAACCTATATCACTTTGTGCAAAATATTGATTAATGAAACGTGAAATAAAAATTGAAACTGGCCACAATTAAACTGTATAAAATTTGAAGAATCCATAGAATTTTCATTATTTTCAGAGTGAAGAACGCCCCAAGATAATTTTTATGATAACTGTATGCTATTTTGATTTTTTATACAATTATTTCAAAATGATACAACTATTATATAGCAAATATATTTAAGCCAAATATCACAAACTTTTATCCTATACTGAAGCTGACTTGTATCATGCTAAAGCCATCCATCTGGAACGTTGGTAGTTTTTTTGTTTGTTTTTGTTATTACAAAGTGACCACAAGACGATGGCAGTATAAACTGTGTCACAAATAAGTTCGTTGTGTTCAACACTATAACATACACAATGCATAAACAAGCCTTACAAACGAGTCATGCCTAGACACATACACCCGTTACGGCTGTTAGTTTCGTAGAAAGACAATGGTTGCATATGTAATATTCAAATGCCCAAAATCAACACTGACCTATAATTACATATTCAAAGTATTTTGTCATATGTTTGCTGTTCTGTATAGGTCACATTTGGTTGTACAGCATGTGGTCTTATCCAGCAAAATTAAGTATTGCTGGTAGACCAAGTAAGGCTGAGGTGATTATATGTGTACCTCACTGACTCTGCAAATTCTACACTTCGAGATGACCACAAGCTTAACGCTACAAATTTTCAATACACCAAAACACAAGACTGCAACCTGTAAAGCCCATCGATTTGATCATATATGGACTAAAATAAATATTCATGAACCAACGTTATCATATATGACTCAATATATGATTAAAATAAACTAAAGGGCAACCATTGTTCATTTTTTCCACTGTGTTTGGAATTAAATAATGAATAATCAGATTAATTAAGCTGTTTCAGGAAAGCATCTCTAATACAGGTAATCCTCTATGGAAGCCTATGTCTATAGCTCATACTTAGTACGTTAAATACCACAGTAATCTGAATAAATTAAACATTAAATAGGCCTGCAGAAAGCCATCTTAACTGCTACCATTACCCCTCTTAAAACTCCTTCTGGGCACGGAGGTAAAAAATGACCAATTTGCAAACTACACTCACATTGCCAATTAATAAATAAGTCCATTTGTGCTTCAAGAGTTGTCCTCAAGTTCATGGTGTAGTTTGCAACTGGTAACAACGAAATAAGCCATAACTTAAGTATGTCCAGAAGAGTGGACATGCTTATATTACAGTTCCTTACATTATTCTCATTATTGCTCAAGATTTTTTTTTCAGTTAACGATCTGAACTGACTGCATATATTAAATCATATCATATGACATTAAGGCTTAGAGCCACACGCACACACATTTTGACCAGCTCAGTAATTAAATAATCTCTCATAAAAATCCTATTCATTGTACAAAACAATATCTACATTGCAATTTATATTAAAAAAGGCACTTTCTTTAAATAGTAATGTGCAGAATGCATATATATGATACAGCCTTTGATAAATAAATAAATAATCTGTCATGATGTATTGTTATACCTCTGTCGCCAGCATCCCTTCTTGGTACAGGGGACCATTCCGACGTGGGTCATAAAATAGTAATGATTTGGAATTTGGTTCTTTATTTATAGGCTTGACAACTTGGAGGGAACTTGAGATATCACTGAAAAGAAAGAAAACATTGATTAGTTATATGAAAACAAGCGAATATGTTATATGAAGATGGAAAGTGATTGACTAATAAAAAATGGCTCCGAACAGGAATAACACTGCTCAACATTTAAACTGGCTTGTATGAAACCCTTTCTCTGGTATTATGTCTGGACAAGACTCCAATTCTGTCACTCCATCAATGGTTGAAACATAAAAATGTATTCTTATCCTTAATTGATGGACGATTGTGTATATATAAAAAATATAACTGCCAGGTAACAATCAATACCTGGTGAGTGTCAGAACTGGATGGTATGGACAGGAAACAAGAGGTAATGATCCATAACTGGGTTTATTGCTATCAAACAGCTTCACAATAATCGACCATATTTGCGATTTATCTGGATTTCTGCTTGGTAACCAGTGTAGGTAATCTAAAAATAGATGCCTAACCTGGTCTTGAAATCTGCCCACATCTTTATGGTCATTTGAATTCTTATTGTTAAAAAACCTACATATACCAGAATATACCGATGATTTATTAGGATTAGGTCATGCAGAGTAATCAATAAGCACATGCCCAATTTAATGCGCGTCATACACACTTCCAAGACAGGCAGACGACTTATTTCCCTTATTTCCGTCATTTAACCAATAAAATGTCAATACCAATAATATAATACCAATGACAATAACAATCTAATGTAAGCCACTAACACAAAATAATGATAAATGTAACTCACCTAATATCAACCACTGGTTGAACTGACGAACTTTCTTCTTCTATTTGTTTTTCAACATTAGAAATTTTCATAGTTCTATTTTTATCTTTTGTTGCTGTATTTGTATGGGTATTAATGTCTTTAATGTTTGATGAAATATTTTTTTGTAATCGTTCCTTATCCAAATTCAAATGCTGCTTGGATTTGTGTGCGTGTGATTTAGAGTCTGCACTTGGGACGTGCTCATTTGTCACTTTTAAACACACCCCACCGGGCGGTATTTGGTTTATTACATCAGTGTCTATGCGCTTATTAGAATTGTTCATGCTATTTATTTCATTTCTGTGATTGTCTTTTTGTGCGTTTGATTCCTCGTGTTGATTTCTTCGCCTTGTACACAAGAGAAATACAATCACTGCGATAATAATAATAATAGGGATGCCAACTCCCAAACATATTATCATCAACTGCTGTTGAAAACTCACATTTTGCTGGTGAGTAAACGGTGCCGCTGACCCAGCAGTTGGCACGACTGCAGCAGTTGTCGGTTGTGACACAGTGTTTTCGTCAACTTTTGTATTAAAGTAAGGGGTCACCCCTTCTTGGTACTGGCACATGTGGCCAAAATATCCATGCGGACAGCGGCACTCAAAGTAATTGACATGATCCAAACATGTGCCACCATTCTGGCACGGTTGCGAACTACACTCGTCTATGTTGATCCGACAATCCTTACTGGTGAATCCTGGTGCACAATCACACAAGAAATCATTAACCAAATCATGGCATGTACCGCCATTAGCACAAGGTCTTCCCTCACAATCGTTCACGTTCTCCTCACATAATGGACCTATAAATCCTGGGACACACCTGCAGGTAAAATCATTCACTTTATCCAAACATGTGGCCCCGTTCCTGCAAGGATTGTCCTTACAGTCGTCCATGTCTTCTTCACATCTTGCGCCTCTGTACCCTGGCGGACAAACGCAGCGATATCCACCAGTCTCGTCCACACATCTCCCGCCTGAAATATAAAATAGCTACATTAATTACCACAGAAAAGACAAATTTAATTAATGACAATTTGAAGCTCTCCTAAAGGCAGCAGAGGAAAAGCTACATTCACAACTTTGCATTGTGCCGGCAGATGCCAAGAAGTACCCAGGGCGTTTCACATTGCAGGCAGCCTGGTCTCATCTGTCAACGTTTATGTAAACACACATTATGCTCTCGACATGAAAAAAGTGCGGCTCCTTAGTATATTGATCAGGCCATGGTTGTACAGTGTACCATTACAATAGCAGAACCAGAATTAGGACAGGGGCTAGACAACAAATGTTAACCTCTCATGATGGCCATCGATTAGGGTATTTAACAGCTGTTGTGTGTCGCCTTTGACCCCAGCTTTTCTAACATTCAATAGTTGTTCTAATGAAACTCAAAAACATTGACCCAAGTGGAAACCGGAACATCTTTAAATGTATTGTACAACTACAATTAGCATGTTTGTCCGCCATACAAAAGGATAAAATAAGGGATGAACGGGGTTGGGTTCAAACCCTACCAAATCTTTAGTTTCCATGCATGCTTATTCAGCAAACACCAGTTATGAATCGGTTTTTGTAATTTAAATTCGATCAACAAATATTAAGTGTTTTGAAAATTTTATGTTTCTGTCATAAAGCATGTGAAAGGATGTAATCCTAAAAGCGATGCAATTTAAGTCACAAGGGCCGAAGCGACCCATCTTCTTTTAATTTTATCTTTGCTTTGGGTTATCTGAAGTAATGTGACCAAAGGATTCTGCACGCTGCGTTTACTCACCATGGAGACAGGGATCGGAGGCGCATTCGTCCACTGGTATTTCACAGTCTGTACCTGTGAACCCTGGCGTACACGTGCACTGGTAGGTGGTGCCGAAGGCTGTGCAGGTCCCTCCGTGCTTGCAAGGAGTCTCCTCGCAAGACGCAGCATTCGACTCGCAGTACCTCCCGTGATAGCCCTCTGGGCATGCACACGTGTAGTCTTTACCAGAGTCCTAATAAACAAACATTTTCGAAAATTGAATTCTTTTACTAATGCCATATATAAACTAGATTAAGAATTAACGTATTATAATGAATGGAATCCTTTATTTTTTAAAAATTATTCAGGTATCACAGCTTCTTGGTTTTGTAATGTAAAATTGTAAATATAGTATATAGTAATTGTAATGTAGTAATGATATATCATGTAATGTAATTTGATTAGCTTCCAAAGTCTTCTAGTTACATTTTTTTTTATATTTATTTCATGTATTCAAAACTAAATCCAGTGGAAAGTTACGTAATTTTTTTTATTACTCACGATGCAGGTGCCCCCGTTTCGGCAGGGCCTGTGTTTGCAGTCATCAATGCGAATTTCACAGTCAGTGCCGGTGTAGCCAAGTTGACACCGGCATGTGTAGCTGCCCTCACCCGTATTGGTACAGATGGCACCGTTCTTGCACGGTTGATGGTGAGTGCAATAGTTCAGATCTGAAAAATAAATGGGAATATTGCATGACGATCTGTCCGGGTTAATCATTGTCATAGAGATGCTGTTCTGGATATGTGTCAGTCACGTGATAAGCCTATAGCATGTTTTGTCAGTTAAATGCCGTTCTTTATGTAAATGTCATACCTTCTTTTTAGTGTTACAGCAATAATATAAATAAATATACATAAACACATTCAAACACATACATGTATACATACAAAAATACGGAATTTATCAGATCAGGAAGTACATGCATAGTGTGTTACTGTGGGAATAATGTTTTCCAATGATTAATGTTTACCTTGATTGCAGTAAATGCCTCCCCATCCAACGTCACAGTTGCATTCCCAACTGTTTTTGCACGTGCCGTGCTGACATCCCGGAAATCGTCTGCACTGATTGCAGAACCTTCCTTCCCATCCGGGTTTGCACCTAAAATAGCAGTGACAGGTTTATTAACCACAGTCAGTGTTGAATTTCGCTAAATACTGATATATGCAGAACTCATGTTACACTGCTCGACATGCTTTAAACAATGGAACCTACAGGTATATTTAGGTATCAGTCTAGAATATCTACTGATCTCTAATTATCTTTACATGAAAATAATCTCTATATCCATTCAAAGTCAGCAATTACAAAGTTCACATGAATTTTTTTTTTGTATTTTTTTGTTCATAGTTGTCCAATTTTCAAAACGACTGAGCTACTGGTTTCTAATCAATGATGAGACCAAGCGTGTTGAGTTGGACCGAATTCCGGACCAATGTGCGGTCCTTTCCTGTGTAGGGAGATGATTTATGTGGGTGCATAAATTCAGGAGTCTTGAACACTTACGTGCATTCATAGGGTCTTTCGCAACCCCCATGGACTGGATGGCAACCACTGAGACAGACCGCTGAAAAGATACCAAACAACAGTTAATGATCTGGTAATGTCAATCAAGCTGATGACCACTGGAAACTTAGTGTGTCACGTAGTTTATTAAACAAGTGTCGTATGGTGTTGTCAACAAACAGAATACAACGTGATAGGTGGTGACACCTTTGTGTATTCTGTGGGGGAATGCATGCTAAGACGTTTGGCATAGGATCAACACATTTATAGAGGGTCTGTAGATAAGTGAAGTAATGTGTATTAGAAGCGTGTCAAGGGTACGGCAGCTGTGGCTAAGAAGTGGTGACCAGTGCCCGCACTCCGTGTGACAGCTGTGAGCTTGTCACTGGATGTTCTTCAAGGATTCTCACCAGCTGCCGCCAAATAACGCAACACAAAGACACTCGCGTGTGCCCCGTGTTTGCGTCCGGTATTATAGCACCCCTGCTGGGGTGGCGCCCCACCGTACCCTTGACGGTAACCTCATGTATATTGGATGGAGTGACTTCGTTTTGTAAAGGGCGTGTGACCGTCGCCATTTCTCTAGATTCCCAACCCTCGAGCACCTGTCCACTTTTCAAGCTACCTGGGCCCGAACACCGCATAGCATTGATCCGTCAACTAATCGCCGATATAAATATGTACCTATGCCATACTTGTTAATCGCCCGAAAGAGCATAACACAAGGGATTGAAGTTTACAGAAATAATCTTAAAATCGTTCATATCGTTAATATTTTTAATCAAGCGTTGCGTATTGCCACCTTAAACGGCTCTTTTGGCCAAGGAACAGACACTAAATGAAAGGGGCACTGGCGCCGCAGAGAATGGAGGGGTCCTGTTGAATCGTGATGCGTGTTTATTTGGCTGCTATATGTTGGGATAGCGTGCGCAACCGTCGACTATCATACAATACTGCATTGAATGTGCATGCGGAGGGATTCTATGACAGCAGATGTTACCGGCCGTGGACGGGCCTATAAACGACACGATTCGTCCGAATATGTTTCATGGCATGCCCACTATTAATAGTGAAGCAGGTTGTCTTTTGTTAAAGACATGGTCGGTCGAGCACGATGCCGGCGTTCATCTCCTCTCCTTTCAACCCGCGACGTCGAAGGGGTACTGGAGGGCACCCTGTGTCCCTATTCCGTTAAATGTAAAAATAAGACCTGCACTCAATTGAATAAGGTACAAGACACCGGTAGAACCCCCACGTACACCCATTTCCCCTTGTAGCGTTATTCTCTTGTTACCTGAGGGTTACTTCTTTCCCACGTTTCCTTTTTCACCCCTTCTTGTTTTTCAATGAATTATAGGGCATGAAGAACACCTAACAGGAAATCCTTTTTTCCAAGGAGGACAATGCAGTGGCCTGTAAGTTTTCAGCATTCAACCGAACAACACTTCCTCATTAAGTTTAGGATGATGAAATGAAGGTAGACGACAAGGCACACAACAATTAAATAATTAATTGCTTGAGAAATAAAAGACAAGGTTTCAAGCGAAACTGAGACAAAGCAAGGTGTGATCCCTCTGTTCGTGCTCTTGCCAAGGTGCAGTGTATACAAGACCGATCACTAAGAGGCTCCCACAGTGACAGCAGCCAACTGAGCATTCCCTTCACTGGCGCCCTCTCTTAACAAGGTGGCGACATGGGTTTCTCATTACTGAAATACCCAGACCCATCAATGTCAATCAAGCACTGCTCGTTAACATGTAACCTCAATTATGAAAACAAAGAGTCTCTTGTCACCCTATTTAGAGGGTCACCCAACCGTACAAGTGTCAGACCATAGGGCTATTATCTCGACAGTTTCAATCAGTGGTCAACTCACCAAATGGGACGACTCCCCAATTGAGTCAACTCTCTTCAGTCCCTTGGTCACCCGTGAGAGGCGCCCATGATAGTTCTAATTAACAAAATTGGAAGTAATTCATTTGATGTTTGACTTGGTGAAAGTGAATAAGTGTTTTGATCATAAATAAATAAAATATATACTGACACCTACCTTCATTGCAATATTGACCGGTGTATCCCTCTAAACAGATCTTAGTTCCATTGGCGCTACACCTGTAGTGACCAAACTGGTCGTTTCTTGGCTGGCAGTGCTCTGAGCACCCTGGACCATAATAATATGGGTCGCATATGACTCTGTAGCTGTAGTGAAGCTCAGTATTCTGTGTCTTGTATAATCCTGGGGTCCACTCCGCCCTGACGGGTACAGAATTGGGTTCAGCCAATTCCGAGATCAATTCCCTGCTGCTCCCTGTGTATAAAAAATAATACATAAAAACTAACCAACTCCCCCTATACGTATTATACGAACCATAAAAACTATAACTTACATAAGCTTACTTTTGATAATTAATTATTAAGATAAACCCTTAAAATATACAAGTTTTACATGTGAAGAAATCGTTAATTATCGCTCATCTGTTGTGCCTTTAGACATAAAGAACTTCAATTTTCTATAGCATCTCTGACAAATATGTACATAACAGGTAACTGTTACATTTTGTATATATAATGATAAAGGACATTGTGAGAAAGTTTTTCTACAGAACTACAGGTGTATTATTACTGACTGAGGGATCCTCCTAAAAGAAGACATTGTGGAAAAGGAGGTAAGCGCCATCTCACTAAGGCACAACTATAATGACACTTATGGACACGGCTATCTTCATTACATGTTCTAATGCTGGGTCTGTACAGATCTGGCATGACGGCGGGCTCCCACCTCCCCATCTGTCCGATTCTCACGCTCACCGTTGATTTGCATTTATCTGATACCCAGGTCATATATCGAACTACAAAATCCTGTTCCCTCGTAAGGTTAACTTGGTGCAGGCAAGGAGCCACATCTTTCACTGAACAGTGTGGTGCAGCTGTTTACTATTCGTTGGCATAATAAAAAAAGAGCCTCTGCCAAAATAGATGTTTTGGCCTGTAAGATGCTATTTTTCGCTTGGTTGCTTAGAAGAAGGTCCGTCCCTTCACTAGGGGGGACGTAATCACATCGTCTTTGCAGGAGGCACGCTTTGCTCAAGTCCCGGCCCTCTTGATGAGAGACTCTTACATAAGCTGACAGATGGTCACGCCATCTTTGGTCAAGCCTTTCATTTTACCGGCGCCCTTAGGTCAAACGTTCCCTTGAACTTACAAACACTAGCCCTTTTTGGATAAATTATAGCTGCAACATAATGTACTGGTAAAATGACAGCTCCACGCAAATGGGCCAAGCTCAATATGCTGGCGGAGTCTTAGAAAAACACGTCTGTCATACAGCACCTGACGGATAAACTAGATACGGGATTAAGGTATGATGGGTATACATGTGGAAATCATGCAGGTGTACATATGTAACATACCTTCTTTGGGTCCAGCAAGTGTCGTGTCATGCCACGCTTGAATGATGAGCGAAAACGTACCCTGAAGAAGGAAAACAATAGGGATATATAAGTAAACCCAATCCATCAATCACATAATTAGAGGTTTGGGTGCCAGGTATTTTGTAAGGATATCATCCCTGTTCGTAGCCTAACAAAAGGTTTGTTTATTTAGCCGTTGACATGTTGAGGCAACAGCTGTGCGGTGAGCCCCTGGGTGCAGATCGATGGATCATTTCCATACTAAAACAAGCTCACGAGTGGCACAGGAAAATCTGTTTAAGTTTACATTTTACTACCTGGTACATAAATTTGGTCGGTGTTTGTACCGTTCATGCATGCAGAGCTCTTCTAGTCTCAGCTCCACCTCAAAGCTGACGTTAAGACCAATCACGACTCACATACTACGATATTTATATGATCCTGAACGATTTGTTTTTCACATGTATATAATATCTTATGACTCTGAATCTATATTTATTAATGACCATCCACATTTCAATCTAGTATATGGATGAAGTTGTACAATTAACTTGGTATATGAAAACACTATTTCAGCGAAACAATCACTAATTACTATACCATTACCATTTAACGTACACTTTTTATGTGTTACATTTAGAGCTCGAATTTATGCATCTTAGAAGTGATTAAATGTTTCCAAAGCGGAGCCTTTTTCTAATAATAAATGTAGTCTGTCATGTTGCTATGCTGTTGCAAACAAAAACACTACTTTAATCTCAGACAATTGATGTTTTCAGTTTTGATAACGCCCAACATGTCACGGGTGTTGACGTTGTTGTTATGGCAACTAGGGAAGCTAAACAGGAAGTGATAAAAATCTAGTACTTACCGGCCAGCGGAAGTTGAATGGGAATCGGACTGGATTGGTGAAATTTGCTGTATTCTGGAAATCGAAGGAGTTCATCCCTAGCGTTGGGGTGGTGACCTCCCCAAACAAACAGTTACTCGGGATCACTTTGGTCTGATAATTTTTTAAACAGATCCAGAAAAATGTGCGGCATTTAGAGCGGCACGTGTCTCTGATACGTAAACCGTTGCAGCAGTTACCATCGCTGTTTAAACCCTGAATGTTGGTAAAGGACTCCAGTCGCAGCTCGAAGCGACCCGAGCAGTGCACCTGCAAACAAACAACAATAATAAATAATCCGCCTCATATGCCTTTCATGGACAAACAATATGAACTCGTTAAAACTAAAAATAATTTGCTTTATAAATTGAACACACATTTTCTACTTTTATAATTATATGATCGAAACTGTCTTGCAAGAGCACGGAGCACGTTCCCTTCATATCGCCATCTTACTTTTCCCCTTAACTTTTCTGCGTTAAGCATTGTGCACGTTACCAAGTTGAAACTGTTTATACACGTGTTTCTATGACGATCATTTGACTATGAAAGAAGGGTAGCCCTGGAGACTGAGACAGATGTATGCACCCCGACCCCCCCCCCCCACACACACACACACACGCGCACATTTGAAACACTAACGCATCGACAAATTTGTACCGGGTATATCTTTTTTCTTGCAAATATTAATACACCCCAAAACTAAACTAATGTGATGTTTTATACAGGATAACAACAGGGAACGGGCACGTTTTGTACTTTTTGTAATGGTTGGGACTATCACACGTGGAACTGTTTTTACACAGGTGCGCTGGACTGTATGCTGTAGACGACAGCTGAACAAGCAATGGCTGGGCAAACTAAGTCGTGGTGGACGCTGGGACAAAGTAACAATGGGAGAGGGGTAGGGGCGATGAGACTAAAGAAATCAGCTTACCTTCACAACGAATGCACAGATGCAAAGCGCCCAGAACATGGTCATACCGTGGCTGGACACCGGCATCGTGCTCTTTCTGGTACAAGCAGTGCTTGATATGGCGATACGTCGCTATACGGTTGATTCAGCTCCGCCCTCCTGCGGTGAGTGACAGCAGCTCTGCAACAAGCAACGCGGATGCACGTTACCGACCATCGAGAGTATGCACAATCAATATCTCTGAACTGTATTCCAACAAAACAGCTAGCTTATAATCCAAAACTATATGTCACTAGATATAACGCGTACCAAGTATCCACAAAGCTGGTAAAGTATCCTGCACCAAGCATGCTCGAGAAGAAAGCTTGTTGTTATATGCAGTTTGTAGTCAGCACGGGCGAGGTCTGCCCGCTCACTCACACATCAGTCACACTGAGGCTGACACGCGCCTCATGCCCCTTTATATCCCCCGCTATAGACGCGCCACGAGCGTCCTTCATATGCAAATGAGATTCATTGAGCTGGATCTCTGCATACATAGCCAGACAAAAGCGCGACCGGAGCTCTGGGCACGTGCCGGCTTCCAGCATCCCCCGTTATCAGCGACAGACCCCTTCAAGGGCCCGCGCAACAGGAGATGTAGCCCTGACAGGCGACAACATCTGCCTAAAACGCTTATTGGATTAAGGTGGCACCCGCTCCCTCTATCTAATGAGATAAATTAATTCTGATTCATTGAGCATTTTTGGGGGTAGCAGAGGTGGGTGTTGATATTCAGACAAAAAGCTGGTTGTAAGAATACTGTTGCCGCCCTTATTTGCTGTGAGTGTCATGTTATCCGAGAAATTTAATGACCTGGAAATAATTAAATGAGCCATTGGGTCTCGTAAGAATAGCCACATGCCACAAGTCGATACACACATTCCAAGAGTCAACTAACGTTAACTCCTGTAGTTTAACAAAGTACCTTTTTAATTACTGTATGGTGTAATGTATTGTTATGACTAAATCTGCGGCATTATAATCAAATAATCGCGCAGCTTTTGTAACTTCATTTATTGTTAATCAGAGTGCATGCACTTCTAATGCATGTTCGATATTAATATCATACCATATGTCAATAATGGCTACAATAATTACATATTTATCTTTCTGTTTCTTAACGTGCATCTCGAGGTTGTCTTTTTTAATCATCTTGAGATGGGTATACCTCTGTTCTATAACGCAGACCGTCTGAGACTTAGGTATTGTTAAAAATACAGGTAATTAATTTATTAACCCTTTAATTACAGTACCTACAACGGCGTCTATAACATACTGGGACGCCAGTCAGTTAACGCTTATTGTAAAGGTCGACGCCACCCTGTCCAGCTTACTCCTTGTGGTTCACACCTATTAGCAGTTTACACCTTAATACCTTAATCGATCGCCAATCAGTTCGTCTGTTAATAGTTTATTATGAGAATATGTTTACCTTGAAATTACTGTATAGAGGCAACCGGAGCCAGAAGCCCCTATATAAAGGAGCCAATGTCACAGGCGTCGGGAGGTGTGTGTGTGTGGGGGGGGGGGGGGGGTAGGGGTAGGTAAACATGCCACGCCCCTTTCTTATATATAGCATTGATAATTATAATATAAATTTACGAGCATATTTTAATCATAGAGAAATAGTCATAAATGTCAAATTTAATATGGAAAATGTTATATATAAGATACTATATACATGCGAGATGGCTCAGTAAATCGTGGCTTTCCCGCCTTTTTGAAAATTATATATATATATATATATATATATATATATATATATATATATATATATATGCTGAAGCATATGTCCCTGTGTTACAGGTGCGAGTCCATCTGGCCCTCACGAGCACCTGCCGTTTTTGTTTGCATGTCGTCCACAGTACAATTAAATACACTTGTAAATGACCCACGGCGCGTGCCTCTTTCACCTCATGTAAAGACCCTGGTCCCGCGCCAGTGAGCCAAATCATGTATATTATGTGGCAGATCATCAACCCTCTGCAATCCACTGTACAACAAGACAAGTGTTTGTAGATGAGCTATCTGACCGCATCTTATACTGAGCAGCTGCTGGTGTCGCGTGCCGTTAAGGGGACAGGTGTATTGGCCGGAAGACCCGTCTCTCAACTGTTTTATAAGGTGTGACCACAAATACATGAATGTCCTCACAGGTTCGATCTCCCCTTACACTTTGTTACATTCACTAACTCCAATATCGGATATTTGTGCTTTTACCAAATCGTCATGCATATAAGATAAGCTCCGTGAGAAAAGGCGTGTCCATTGTAAAATTGGATACCTTAAGACATGCAGTTAAGATATCGCTATTTCACATTGTGTATACGTATAAGGTTACACCGATATAGCACGCCCTTACTTAGGCGATAGATCTCTCCAAGCCCAGGATATAGTCTCCTTTTTTCTTCGTACTCTGATGCTACACGTCCGATCCATTTAAGAAATACTGATTAAGTATCGTTGTATAAAACGGAGTTTATATGCATGTTCTTCATATGCGGATCTTGTTAACCTATTGTTTATTTATTTTCGGCATACCGTCGGATTCAGAGGTCAAATGTTTGTACTTTACTGAACACGTATCTATATTTTACTCTTTTGTTTCCCCCAACAAGAGGAGAAGTTGATTGTACATATTTGTAGCTAAACAGGTACATAAATTGACTATTTACAAGGTGATTTAATCAACGGAAATGATTGTCAGATATAACAATATATTAATTTCACAGAGAGAGGTCTTTCAGGTTAAACATGGCTGCGATTTAATTTTTGACGACGATCTTGCACATTATACTTACCGTTTGCTCATGTAGATGTTTACGGAATTGATTTCGATCATGATTGACATTAAAATTCATGATCACAAAGCAAAGAGCTGTGTTCTGATGAATACTATATAGCTAAGCCTAAGCCTGGATATCCATGGGGCTCAGTCTTATGAAATATGGTGATCTTTCCCCTCACTGAAGGTAACCGCATGGTCATTTGAGGACACGGGAATTCTGCGGTTTCCTCTGCTAATGCCATGACAACAATGATTAGCAGTACAGCTGGGAGGAATGAAATAGACACATGGACAGGTATGAGATTTCAGATTTGGCGGGATGCGAGCAATGGGCGGAGTTTGTTAAATCATAATGAGGCAGGCACGAGCAAGAGTTCTTGAGTGATAGGTGAACCGTGGAGGCACCCGGCGTGTGCCGCCGACCACTCAGCTGCCGGTTTGTGCGCACATGGCTCCAACCGCCAATCAGAAAGCAGTATTTGAGAGGGGCTCGCGTGCCGTTTGCAAACCTTCCCAACTTGAGTCTTTATGCCGATTCGCCACCCTTGACCCCGGTCACCCAAGCATCGATTAATGGGGCTCTTCTTGCTCAAAACCCGTCATATAAATGTTGATCTGTTTGGAATCTCTCTTTGGCCCCTCTATAGTCCAATAAAAGTATGACCAGATTGGCAAGCAGTGACCCTGCACAAATTATTATATATACCCGGCACGCACCTGCTGCAGTTTTGGCGGGATTCACAAATTTATTTCGATACGCCCCCGTGACGAGTTGTCGCGGAAGCCCCGACCGACCATAAGACACCCCACCCGCGCGGAGAATGCAAAAACACACAGCCTTTGTGTGGACCCCACAGTCTGACTGTACCGGAAATGCAACAGGTACATAACAGACGGTGATATTAACAGGGCCAAATGGAGAATAAAAGAGCAAAGATTGGCCCCTGACGTGCGCCAACTACAATGCATGCCGATAAATCTAACCCAGCCAACACTGAGTTAACAATTAACATAATTAACCTGCTAAACACAGCCCAATGCTGTCTTATCGTCTGTTTTATAAAAAAGCAACCCATCTTATATAAGTGTAGAGATTACAGTATTCTTACTATAAACCGGACGCTGTGGACACGCGTTCGTTGTACATGTGTATCCAAGTGGCAAGCACGTGCTGGCATCGTCGGTGACTGATGGTGTGTTCCGGGGTATGTCGGGGCTATCAGAGTAATTAGCTCGCTAATGTAAGCGAGTTCCCGGCCCGGCCTCTCTTCATATTTGTTATGGCTAAACCAACGCCAGCATCTGCATTTTCTCCTCAAGATGGACAAAACATTAGCATCTTCCGCTCTTCCGGTCAGTTCTGATATAAATACAGGGACTCCTGTCCAGAGGTCGACCCAGAGCAGACGTTGAAATGAAAAACCCAGGTAGAAGCATACAACTGGCTCTAAATCATAGGACAGTCTAAACTTAACCTACTTGTACAGTCTATTCAATCTTTCTCTCTTTTATCTTTATCTCTCTGCAGGATTGTATGTATATTTCATAGAGATAATAATTAAAATTAACTATTGTCTTTCATATGTGTAAATATATCATTTAACCTATATTTTAAATTAAGTTATTTTAATGAAAAAATACTGAGAGCAATGAACAGATGCAGGGATAGAGAAAAGTATAGATGAAAACAGGGCACGACGGTATACAGATGTAAAATGAATATAAATGAAGTTATTACAAATTCTTTTAATTGTATGTAAGTTTTAGGATAGATTACACATGATGCAAGGTACAGAACATATATAGCTGCAGTACGCTATGCGGTGACCTTAGATTACGCTGCCTGGCTACATAAGTGTCACGGTAGACAACTAATAATATAGCAACACGGTCGGTTTACCGTTTATATATACCGTTATATAGAATATATAAGTGGGGTTTATTATTTAAATTACCTTGGGTGACCAAATTTAAAGTGTGCAAGGCATAAAGCCTCTGTCACCTAACCATTTATATATACGCGCTGTAGTGTTGCATGATGCTATTTTATGGAATGTCATGAAAATATATATTTTATATATATTAATAAACGGATCAATCAATAATCATATGTATATGTGCATGGAACTGAAATGTGTAAATTTATACAGTAGGGCGCAAGGGCTACATGAGACAACAATGCACAGCTATATATATGTTATGTTCATTGATAATACTATTATAGATAGGAATGAGTGAAATTTATGAATCCCCAGCATACCCCGGGTTCACCCTCACAGACGTTACAGAATATGCTTTACACACCTCTCAGGTAAAAAAATAAGTATAGCTATTTTCCCGCAATTACCAGGTGATTTGGCGCGATTACGATCCATTTGCATGCAGGTGAACAGTAGAGACGCCGCGGCAGATGTACCGGATAGAGGCACAGGTGCGCTCATGTCGCCAGGTTTACTTTATATACATATACCTGTCGCGGGGCACGGCGCTTTATTCTACGAGACAGATGGACCGGCGAGTCAACATGTGTTACCGATCTGACAATGTCGGAGCTGTTAGCACAAGCTTTGGTAGCTGCATTGCTTCACATATACAAGAACTGCATGCGCTATGTAATGTTCATCCTTTTATGTATATACACTCTTAACTCTTGAGAGTTTGGTCTGATATTTTGGACACGGGATGCGGTGTGTTTACATCTGATGTACACCTGTTCTTATCACTTTATAATCTATATGTGAACATCACTTTCGTATTCACCTTAATTGTATACACATATCTAAAATGTCACTTGTGCCTCCTCACAAATATATATATGCAGAAACAAACTTCTTTTTAAGCTGAGATTTTTGGCCCGGTGTCGGTATATTCAGATTCACCAGTTTATTTAAGTATAATTTTAAATAAAATTTGAATATAAATATATAACATATCACTGTTAGTGATAATATATTGCAAACGTGAAAGTTCGACGAATCCATCAATAAAATATGTCTGTGACTAATCTGGGAAAATCCAGTGTTGATATGTCAGGAACTAAACATTACGACACCACGAGGCACCATGGTAACGGCGCTCAGGGTGCATAAATATAAAAGAACCACGAGCTCTATATATATGTATACGGTCATGGCATCGGATGGTAAAACACGCGAGTGGGGGTGTATAGGCAATTTATGGTTGGTGCGCACGAAACTATAACCCGAGCTATACGGCTGATCTGGCAATATTATGAATGCTCATACATCTTATTTTTGGTCGAGTGTGTTATATATGGATTAAATAGGTCACTTTTTCCTAAAAGTTTATGTTTCATTTATTTTCCTAAAATTTCATTTCCCAGTGATATAGATGAATAAAATTAGTTTTTTTAACGACACTTGATTTTTTTTTTTACAAAATAGCTCTGTTCTCTTACGACAGGTAGGTATTATAGTGTGGATTTAGTCACTCTGTTTGTCCTTTTATGGTACAAACAGATAATTAATTATATTTTGAAATTAGTGGTTTCGTCATATTTTTCTAATACCTGTACTGTATAACCTAGGTTCACTTGAATGGGACAGTTTGTTGTACATAACAGGACCTGGAAGGCTGAAGAAAGAAACCACGTTCAAGTGGAGCAAACATGAGAATACCTGCTCGTTTTTCAACGTTTTGTGACCTAACGTTAGTGAATACTCAGAAAAGGCGCGGAGATTCTACTGGAGGCTTATCAGCATGGAATCAAGGGCCCGCTTGCCTCTTACGATAAAGTACACTAAATATACGTTTGTAGACTACACCTTACTAAACAACGTGCATGCAGCTTTCTTTCAAGCAGCAATGGTATTTCTGTTATATGCAGATGTATATAAATGATGCATGCATGCCCGTATTACATACCATTTGAAACTTATTCTATCATTTATTTTAGTTTAGGCAGAACGGGGAATGCTTTTTCATTGTTGTCCACATTATTTTATAGGCCCATGACCAACCTGACATCAGGCTTCGTCTAGCACGGCCCTGTCAGGTTATGATGTATACAGTATACATGTGACTACATGTGACTGTGTACGTACATAACTGCGGTAGTTGCTGGCGTGCCTACTTACTGCGATGCTTCAGTGAACACAACGATCTGGACTGATAGCCAAAGCATGTCCTCATTGCAGCCATTGATTTTGTCCAAAGACTCGCAACTTGTAGCGTTTCATGTGGAAAGTCCATTCGGTCATTGGCACAACAGTCACCACCGAAGGCCTAGTGGACTTAACGACCGATCGTGGACTTGACCTATTTCAGTGAGAGGACATTCCAGCTGGACATTCACAGCTGTCATTAACGTTTTATGACAAGTTTCTGGGACGCCCAGAATAACAACCACACTGGTACCCAAACCAGATTCCCACCACTTGGATGGCTTTTCGGACCTCAATTTTGACCAAAACTCACCTGAACTCGCTCTTGACCACGTCACTACAGATAAAAGCGATGCATGATCTTGACCACTTTCATAGTCATTCCAATTAACAAATTGCTGGTATATCCAAAAAAATATATGCCGGAATTTCTTACGCGTGGTTTCGGCCACGGCTGAATAGTTGGCGTTTCTCCGTTGGAACTGTTTTGGTAAAGGTTCCAGACTCATTAGCATATAGGTAGCCGGCTAGCGAGACCCTTATCTGCTGTTCTGACAGGCTATATGTACGGGACGTGTGCTAGAAAGAAACACGTGCTTGAACGAGGCACCGCCCACACTTCAGTGATGACTGAATCAGAAGCCGTGAGGCTGCTTCATGCCGAGACATGTCTACCTGAACAAGGTGATGAAGTCACATTACAATCCCTGTATCTATCTTATCTCTTGCCAGTCGCTGAAGCCGGAGTGTCAGATGCCAGAACACCATGGTTGTGAGATTTGTTGTATATACATGCAGGCACTATACAAACGCCATGTGCGTATATGTTATGCACTTGTCAAAGCATCGAGGGTCTTGTAAGGTGCTGAGACACCTGGTTCATTCTCACTCAATCTTCGATGATAAATATTATGGTTCTGTACATGGGGCTAATAATTCAAACAGAAACACTGTGTCAGTAGGCCAGCTAAAGATTTAAATTCACATCTTGGATAAAAATCTTGATCTTGACCATTATTTTAAGATTTACGTTGATACTCACTTGGAACGGTGACTCGTAACTCCACGAAAAAGCGCGCGTATTCCACGCTTGTCAACGAATAAATGAATCTTATATGCGTTCTTATATTGAAACATTTGTAGCTAATTAAAGTGCGCGTGGTATCCTGGGTAGTTGAGCAATAACATAAGTGAGGTATGCCTTTGAAATTCCGCTTTTGTCTACATGTGCGCTGTCTGTATGTGGTAAGTGCAAGTCCTCGAACACTTGTGTTCAATGAAATAAGGACCTGGCGTGCTGGCACGTCAGACTCTCCAACCTGCCCCGGAAGGACCACAAAAAAATCCACAAGTCAAGTAACAGACGGACGATCTCAAAATATTGATATGGCAACCAGGTCTTGGTAATAGGTCCACTGGCGGCATGCGAGGTGGAGAAGTGCTTCAGACGGCTATAGATCGTTCTTTTAAGCTCAATTAGAATGATATTAAGCGGCATCTCTTTTGGTAAGGACTGTGGTGTATCCAAGCAATGGAGAAGTCCACGGGCGGGTGCTGGCGGTTTTCGAGTCCCTCAAAGAGAGAAGAAAAGACGCATTTGGTGAGGACTGCACGTGCTGTCAAGAGGATATGTTCAATCTCCGGGAGACCACGCGCAGTCCTTGAAAATCAGCAATCCCGCAACGGTTGATCCTGTTTGAATTCCGTGACTAAATGCTCCGAGGAGTGTTTGGGTGTTTCCCGGGGAATTCTTTATGCCATGACAAAAATTGTGACGTCAACCGACGCCCCACGTTCTATTTTCCAATGAAAATAAAGCAATATGGGATGTCGCAGATTCATCAGGTGACAGAGTATATATATTGTCTGCGTTTGTTGATCTGTTACACCATTATATACACTTTTAGGAAAGTCGTGTGTTGCTGACGTATAAAATATATTATACTATAAGGATCGGCAAATTATTTCAGTGTCCAAATAAAGCTAGGACCTTATAAAGCGGTGGCTTTTGATCTATAATGCACTGTCTAAAATTGACGATGCTGCTATATATATATGTTGTCCATTTTACTAATTAATATACGAGTGCGGTTTTAACATGAGCCATATATGATAAAATTATAGGTGTATACACTCATTTTATAATCACATAAACCGAGTTTCCCGTTATACGGAAACATGAACTGTAATACGGCATATGTAATTACAAGACCGATGCTTTTCCACCTGAGCGGCGACATTGAAACCATGGTTATTAAGTAACTGGAGAGTCCCAACAGGATTTTAGTTGTGTAATCAATCGCCATGGTGACAACTAAGTCAGGCGACATGCTATCTTGGCTCATTCACTTAACTGGAAGTTAACAAGTTTGCGCTTCCCATTAGGTTAAAATATGCAGGAGCCCGCACGCGCGCCCGTGTTTAAAAGTCGCGGCGCCTTTGAAGTTCGCGATTACCTGTAGATAAACAGACGCGCGCACCTGTTCAAGAAACTGACTCCGTGCACGCAACTGAGGCGGCCAGCGACCGGTTACTTTGATAGATGTGCTGTAGCCGACTCTATTTGTACTGGGGTTTGTCCTGTTTTGTAACAAAGGGGGTTAGAATAGCTTTCTTGAGGAAGCTGAGCGTCGTCCACCCCAATGTACCTGAGAGACACTCGACACCCCCCGAGGCTTCACGCGACAGGTGCATGCCATGACTTCCTGTCTTAACGTACGGACGGGGAGCCCAGGGAATGGATCACTGAAAATCCCCGAATTTGAGAAAATACAAACATATTTGGTGACTCAGGGCACATCTAGGTTCATGCGATGGCACTCTTGGTTCTTGCTGATACAAACATTAAACGTGATGTATCCACTGATAATTCCACCCCCTCCTCTCAGACACACAGACATCTAAATGTTTCAATAAAAATGTATTGAACTTTTTATAATTTTTCGATTATTGTGAAATAAGATTGCGAATGATCCGGCTTTATCCATTTTTTGTGTGATTTTTTACGCTTTTCTCTGTCGCTGAATACAGATGGTTGGACCATGCTCATATATCAGTATCAAACGTGCAAGAGCTGGTCATCTGGCTCCGACGGCGATAGTGTTCATCAAGCTCACCAGATGTCACTACAGTACAAGTTATACTGGCTCTCTCGGGGGTTTATGCTTTCAACAAGCTGACAGGTATTTCTTGCACAATCTCTTTATCCTCTCAATGGGAAAGGCCTTCACCTGACTTTAAAGGGTGCTTTTTTTTATGAAATTATGCAAGTAGCAATGATGTTGGCCAAACCTGATGATACTGGCCAAACCTGATAGAAAATGTCCAAATAAATTGAATTTTGAGAGTGCGTTTCATATTACGAGAGGCTCAGTCTAATCAACGGTGATTAGTATGGTAGTTAACAGTATTATTACATGTTATTACATTACATAACTACTGCTACTTTTGCATCACTAGCTTCTGTTTAAACGGAAATAGGCTACGCAAACCTTGTTAAAAGCGCACATATATTCAGAGGAGGGTCCAGCGGGTCCGGACCCCCTTTTCCACTCGTCGTACCCTTTTTGAAGGGTTTCAAACCGGTATTTTCGGCATCCCCCCCCCCCCCCCTATTCCGGACCTGGTGACTTCTTTTTTAGGTTTTGTCATAACTCCTTCTGTGTTGGACCCCTCCTTTCCCTAAATCATGGATTCGCCCCTGATATTGTTTCTTTTTTTTGGCCATGTCCTAGCAAGTTCTCAGTGACGAAACTCCCAAATGTTTTAACACTTTGACAACATTTCATGTTCTTTTATACGAATAAATAAAATGTCTAATCCTGATTTTGTATCAGTCTGACAGTTCACTAAGATATATTCTTTATTCTCTATTGTAAAAATCAAATGGTAAAATGAGATTAACATAACATGAATGTTCTTCTCGTATATATATATATATATATATATATATATATATATATATATATATATATATATATATATATGAGCGCTTCATTTATGCTGGAACCTGTTCAGGTTATCTGATCTGGAGCGGTCTTTTGAAGCAATCTGTAGACCGTCACGTTCGGCCGATCACCCGCCAGGAAGTTCCGTGTCCTGAGAAAGGTCACGCCCCCTGGAGGCTCCGTGACAGGGTTACAAACGTGACCAGGTGTACCCCCTCCCCCTAACCCCTACCCCCGGGGCCAGGCAGCCGCGGCTGGAATCAGTTCTAGTTGACCTTCTGGCGAGAACTGGACTTGCCCGCCAGTTACATGGATTCTGCGGAGATCGAGTTAGTCATGCTAGCCGGCCGGGGCCATTCACAATAACGAACGGAAGCTTTGCCACATGCGCCCCACGCTCATATTTGTTTGCATGATCGTCTGCTGAACCAATTTGCTCTAAGAATCATTGAAAACGTATGTTTGTGCTCCGTCACCTGATGAATAAACTGTCAAAATAGCTCGCATCTACTGATTTATAGTCTGTTTTATCATATTTATCATATATTATAATATAGTAAGGTACAGTGTAGTATAGGTTATAGCACTGGGTAATATATTGTATTGCTATAATACATAACGTTATATTATATTGTATTATATGAACATAGACGGTTTTTTTTCAGGAGTAATAGTCTATATCATCAGTTGTACTATAATCGAACTGCAAAAAAAGTTCTCTGTTGGGTATAGTATACAGTATACCTGAATCCCATGCATGGCCACATTGTGTGTTAAAATGGCCACACTGTGCAGTAACGGTGTAGCTTACAAAGTTATTTGTAGAATTAATTTATTCACACATGACTGAATATATATATATAATTTAAGTTTGTGCAATGAGAGAGAGAGAGAGAGAGAGAGAGAGAGAGAGAGAGAGAGAGAGTTATACCCTTGCTCCGCCTACGGAATTTCTGAAGAAACGTGAGCTGACGGGTTCGGTATATGTATGTGGGAGTGAGGTATTGTTCGCTTTGCTCAGCAGTTTTCCCAATATGTCAAAGCATATTCCAAAATAGGCCTAGGATTATATACCTTGGGGTTGAAGCACCCATTGTATACAACACTTGCACTGGTCTGTAAGCGGAATGACCTTTCAATAAGCCGAATAAATAAAGTCAAGTGGCTAAGGTCACCGGGGAACTCCTTTCCTAACTCTCTGTCTTCACCCAGTCGTGGGATAAGTCAACATTAAGCTTATCAATGCCAGTTATGAGAGTTAACTCTGGCCGGCTGACCCGCGTGGGGCACATCACCGCATATTACGCGTATAAAGCAGACTGAGAGACAAGACTTCTTAAACCTTCACGCTCAGAAGGTTGTAAATGTCACCGGGGTCATCAACTAGACCCCAATTACTGGCCAAGAGTCGGGTTAATCTCAGATAATCTTATTAATCACCTTCAGCGGAGCATGGGAATCAAGCCTTACGGTGAATCCCATGTTAACATCTGATTCAGGTGTACAATACAATAACGATCCCGCACCAAGGACAGCTTTGTATTTCTACTGTCAGTCAATTATGAAAAGTGACAACACGGGCACACGATTGCAGTGGGTCCCTGAACTCATGACACAAGACAAACGCGGTCATTTTAGTTTATACCTGAGTATTTATCAATGAACACTGCACGGTGGTTTCAGAGACCAGGCCTGGGAGACAGTGATGTGAGAGGGAGCGTGTTTACTCTGGCTAACAATCATTATTCTATTTCCTGCATATCAACCAGAGAACACACTTATAGTGTCTTTCTTGTGCCCGCTTGGTGCGTGGGACTTTGTGGGCTCATTAAGCTGGGGTTCTTTTTTCCTGTGTATATACATGTCGTCATTGGCTTGATATTGTACGCTACAGAAATCGTGGGAAAAATTCCTGGATCCCCGTCATGCAGAGAACTGTTTTCCTTCCGCGTGAGGTAACTTTTTGTTACGGCAATTTGAGCTCATAAAGCTGGGTTTCTCTGGATTATGGTTCGCAAGTACTTGTGTATTAGCAGTGTTTTCTTCGATATATGGGATCCATGCAAACTGCCACGCAGTTAATGTACTGTTTGGTCCCTTGTGTATTAGAAATTGTATCCATCGAAATAGCAAGCATAAAACTGTTATACAGACATATACAGTGCAAGAACCGGCACAAATAACCTTTTCCCCCCGTATTACGTGTATTGTAATATCTACGGTTTTTGGTTTGAGAGTGGGGCTAGATATCATGGTAAGAGTAAATTATGTACTTATTATTTTCAAAGTAATCTCCACATACTTCTACATGCCAAGCTAGATCTGACCCGAAAATAAACCACCTCATTAAATAAATCAGGATTTGGTAACCAAGATAGTTTGATACAAAATGCAAATCAGTTATGGCTCATAAACTCTCAAACTCTCTCTCTCTCTCTCATTACACATTCATATATAACGTACCGAGTGACAACAGTTAACAATTTGTGACTACAAAAAATAACAGTAAAAGCCGTTAGACAAGTGTCATTTCCTGTTCCAAAACCTTTCTAAAAACATCTATTATACATGATACTTTGGTGTTTCTTATGTATCGGTCTGATCTGACGGACTTTCCCACACTTTGGGACTCTTGCTATCTCTATGGACATCCCCCTCGTGGTACGGTCAAAGGATTATCAACCCTCACTTAAGTCAGCAGAAAAAAAGGTACAGGGACTATTACGACAGTTCCTGTGTCCCCTGTTCTGAGGCTTTCAGGCAATTAGCTTATCGGCCGCTTCCGCCCGGACCTTCCGTCCGGTCGACCTGCGCTCTGTCACCAGAAACTTTGTAGCAGCGATACTTTTTCTGAATGCTTAGGTCATCCAGCAGACATTGATGCTGAGCCTGGCTGGCTGCTACAGCAGCTGACGTACGGGAGACGGCTGCTACAGGCTGAAGGACAGTCCTGGTTCGTCTTCAGGACAAGGATTACGGCGGCAGAGGTCAACTCGCAGGGTGCGTGGGAAACTGGCAACAACTCCCTAACAGCGTCTCGCTCTAATCAGACCTCGGAGCATCCATCATACGGCCCTTACTGGGATTTACCTGGTTATCTGCTGATAGCGACCAGTTGCCTGATCCACCAGCTGACATTCTGAGGAGTGTAAATTTGTACAGGACGCAAACCTTTCCCCGTTGATGTATTATACATTGCGAAGTTACGGAGTCTCTAGTCTGCAGCCAATGCCAATGTATCATTGCATATAAAAACTTAATTTGTGTACCAAACCTTCATTTTGCTATTCACAACTAGTTTTGACAATGCAAATTTTACTACCGAAAATAATAATAATTTATTATAAGTAAATTCACTTACTTTTTTTGGTTTTCAGTTGTTGTTTTAGCTGTATATTTTAGACAAATTACCTCGAGTCCAAAGAACGTGTCAAATCACAAAAATGAGATATATTCTAAAATTTGATCCTATATAATCAAAGGCCCTCAGAAAGTCAAAAGACCTCGTTAATCAATTATATAAACTATATGTCTTTGTTTATAAGATCAACGACAAATTGTGGGACCATGCTCCCTTAGACAGTCACCACTGTATAACGTATGCAGGTAATCAGTAATGAAAAGGGGAAGACTGACCAGTTAGGTGCTTCAGACCCATTCCGCCCATTAAACGGAATGCCACATACTTTTTATGCGTCATCATTGTGCGCCATAATTCAGGCTGTTCATACGTTCGCTACTTGAGCCTGGTTTGTCTCAGGTTTCTTGTCGTTCAAAAACACTTTAGTGCCATGTGCGAAACGAAGGCAAACAAGTTATAGGCAAGGGGCACCCTTATAGCCGCACAAATTCGACGCTGGTCGTGAAAGAATTAGCTTTTGGCCCTCGAGTTCCTATATTTAGTCGTTTTGATGACTCTGTCAACGGCCGAGTTAAACACGTTGCTTAGACTCGTTGCGCTGACTAAACACCAAGCAGACGGCCGATTTAGTTACAATTACCGCTATTTTATTCCTTTTCACTCTCTCCCTCTTCATGCTAGTGTATGGTATTTGTCACCATGCTCCCTTGATGTAACAGACCATTATTCGATCACACGTGTACTGCTAATGAAGGCGCTTATATAAACCACAAAGTATTCTATAACTGACTTATGAGGCAATTAATGTTGTAAAAATAACTTGGATCAGTCATGTATAGGCATTAAAGAATCAAAGTTTTACTATTATAGGTATTAAATTAATTTCCTATACAGAAGAAAGTGGGAGATATATTACCACTGATGAAATAACGAATGGTACATTTAAAAGGACCTCGCTCAGTTATATATATATAACAAAGTTTCCTTGATGGATGGGTGCTCCAACGGAGAGGTTCATCTTTCTACCCTAGAGTCCTGGGTGCGTGTACTTCCAACCAGAATCAATATATACGTCCGCTTACTTGTCAGGTAATAATTGCTGTATATTCTTTGTGGTCATGGGTCATGGACATCAAACACTGAAATTAAGGTGTCCCTGGCTGATCAGTCCCCTGAACGGGAGGTTCCACTACACGCTTTGTGTGATGACATTCCCTGACGCGAGCGGCAACAAAAAGATAGGTTTCCCCTTTAAATGTCCCCCAAGTAGAGGATTGAAATAACAGATAAAGCCTTAAATAAGAGTATAAACATACATATACACATGTCAAGAAATCCCCAAAATATGAACACAACGAAACGATATATAGGGTTAATTTACCCTTTAAACGAAATGTCTCCCGGTATTGGGAGATGTAATGAAGGCTCATCCTAACAACTAACCTTGAAAAGAGTATGGGCGTATAAATACATGTGAAGGTATAAAAAGAAGTCCAAAAATGAAAGATGATTGCTGTTCTTACCTTGTCGGTGAGTGGCTGATGTACTTTGGTTTTCACTTTGGTTTCCGGTTAATACTGCAACAAAAATAACAAAGACCGAGTTAACTAATAGACCACAGAGCGTGTGCTTGTAGCTGAAGATATAATCCATTTGATGGTATTGGTTAAATCCTGTAGAGATCGTCACCATGGCAATAAGGAAAACGCGTTTTCAGTATTGATAGCTCAGAGACCGCAGACGGGACCATTAACGCGAAGAACGTTTTAAAACTGCAGTTCGGGGTCTCTCAAATAAGTGTTATGCGCATACGTGTATACACATAGTTTTATCACAGGTATGATTAAGAAGATATAATTACCCTTTATATGTACGTCTCTCATACATCTAAGACGTATCCTGTTATAAATTATAACAGTTATCCCTGATAAATGAGTACTTGAGCTGCTATTTATATCCTTGACAAAGTAAAAACTCCTCTGGATGTGATGACTCAAAGAATATTACAACATAATACCATCAACCTCGTGTAACATTCCTATTATAGTATTGCCCGTATATAAGCTTGCTTTCCCACGCTTTCGACGGCACGGGGGTCTATTTCTGATGTCAGCTCTAAATGAAATCTTGCCCGCACACACGCGTTTTCTTTTCTTTATGTTCCGTGAAGTTGGCGCATTCCAGTACCTTGTACATTTTCAGTGGTCTCCTTGAAACAACTATAGTACAAACACCAGTACCGGCAACTTTGAGGGAGTATCCAATACATACGCCTGTCTTATCATGTTTATCACTCAGGACAGGCGCAATACTATAGTTGTTGTATGTAACTGGTAACGCTGAGCAGGTTGATGTATATAGTTTGGACATCCGCCAATAGGGGGCAACACATGTACTCGGTAGGGTCTTCCCACGACACCAAAGCCACAAGGGGCAACAGGAACAACGGGATCAAACCTTACAACAACATTGTCGCTCATCTGGCCGGCTGTATATATGCATTGTACAAATGACGGAGCCGTGATCTTCACGGTCAGGGAACGGGAGGTCTTCACCACAAAGTGTGCCGATGGCGCGGTATTAATTGTACTGTCATACTTGTAATTCCGTCTATGATATCCCATTCATTTTCATATCATAGAATCCGATGGCTTAATGGGCGCACGTTTCGGGTTAGGGTTACACTTCTTTACTGCTGTATAATGGTTTTAGCTGGCCCAATCATGTGCGAGGGCGGCATTGTGCACCAACCCGCCTCCTTTGGGAAGTCATAACCAACCCTGATCGAGAATTTAGACTGAAATCTGTATATATATGCCGAGTTCTTGTATTCTTGGCAAGACCCCACATTCCCACACTATTGACAGCGCCCTTTGCAACCCTTCGCATGTTGTTGCTGACCTAAGATAACGGGAGGACAAATATAGACTCTATTACAATGCTCTGAAGCATGGGGCAGGTCGAGCTCTTTGTAAAGAAGCAACTCCCAAAGTCTGTAGATCAGCACCGGGTAATTTTATCTTAATGGCAACACAGTATATTCGCCTCTGCCCTTCCAGGTTTAATTATATACCCCATAAAGCCCGTACTAAATGATTATATCAATAAACCCGAGAGTTATTATCAGTGGGATTAAAGCTCGCCTTGGAAACCAAGGAATGCTTGGTGAGCCCCAGCCACTTGTATGAGGTGAAGTGATCTGGCCTTTCGGGCACTCTTAAGATTGATAAGAATTCCTGTTCACAACTTTTGTAAATCACAGCAAATAACTATGTATAATATTCATGGAACTGATAACACCAAAGCTAAGCCTGATCAGGTAATGTTCTGTTTCTTTCAGTAATGATAATTAGCTGTGCGCTACGAAGATCTAATTCCCGCGGTTTCTTTTTGTGCACCATCCATATCGCAAATTGTAAATATGCTAATAGGTTTAGTCCATATTTATTAACTAGCATAGAATGTGTAAGCTCGCCCGGACCTATGACAAGATCTTACTGATAACTCCAATAGATCTGACTACCACTTAACAAGACCGTGAGAAAAGAGTGCGACTACAGGGAGAATGTGTTAGCGTGTACTATTAGACAACTTGTCTCTCGCGGCGATGCTCTACAACTCGAGTGTCCCACACTGGCTTTTTGTCACTACTGCTGTATTTGATACGTTTGATGTCTTCAACAGTACTACGATGGACCGCATTCCTGACTTGTAATGTCATCAAGGCGGAAGTTACCAGGTCTGTCGGGTTGTCACTTCAGAACTTCTGCTGTCTTGCCTCGCACTTATTTCGCTTGTTGTAATCTGAACTACTGCGCCCCCCAAGGGACTGGTTTTGCAATGATGAATGTATCACCCAAATCAGGCGATGATGTGAGAGCAGAGAATGCGACAACCACCTGTACATCACGATGGTATTAGTGTCCCCATAGTAAAAATGATGGGAATGTACACGAATAACAGAAATTATCCAACAGTAATTAGTAATTATTAAATGTTAAAAATTAATTCATGTGTTAATAATCCGGAAGACTCGTTGTCATGCGACACTTTTCTTATCACTTTTCGTCTCCACGCACTTTTTTCGAGGGGGAAGTTTGGTAGATAGGTATGTACAAATTTCAACATCGGATATCCGACCTTGATTGTTTCCAGTACTGAATTTAGAATATTAATATAAATGAAACTGGAATATTTGTGTAAAAAGTCATTATCAATCTCATGGAATAAAAAAGAGGATTTAGGTATACTTCAATCAGAACTAGGTATTCCCCCCCCCCCTAAAAACTGAAACGTCTATCAATCATCGGCGCACATTTTTACCGACAAGATCCGGAAGTTGAAAAGCAGACGACTCCAGACAGAAATGAATGAGAACAGAGAAGAACGTCGATCATCGCCGCAGTGAAACTGTGTAAATACCGGAAGATGCTAAAAGACCGGTGTACAAATTGTGAAATAGGTATATATTTGATCTTTTATCAACCTATTATTATCTCCAGAGCGCGATGCGTATTTGCAACTGAAAACGGTCATCCAGAAACTCGACTTCCCATTAATTACCATTGTCATTGAACACGAAGCGGTCTGCTAGTGCCACGGTACTTCGATGTTTATCTCGTCCTAAGCATTTACAATTATAAATTGATCATAAATTAGTTATAACCAGCTGAGAAAAAAAACTTGATGCATGAACCTTAAGTACAACAATGTCCATAAACCCTCAGAATAATAAGAAATCCAGTTTGTTTCAAATTCAAGTATGAACAAGTGACCGATGGGTCATTACGCTCAGCTGACTGGGAAGAGATTCGCAAAAGGAAATTTTATCATCTGAATGGTAGTACACACCCATTCAACTGAAGCATCAAACAGATTAACCAACAGGCCAAGACTGGTCTGCATTTATATATATTTCAAAAATAAAGAAAAAATGCATAAACTTAAAAATAATATAGGTGGCTCCACCAGTCTGCAGAAACTAATAAAAACACTTAATGGTCAATATACATGCAAAGAATCATGGTGATCTCTGCATTAGTTGTTCAGATACTTCAGCTAATGTATCAAATTACCATTATTCTGAGGGATACTTCGGAGTCCTATAGCTTGAAGGATATGGGAAACAGAGACCTAATTTCAGGTTTCCACAGACTTTTCATGGGTCTCCTTGCATGACAAGAATGAAGATTCTAGGTCCAGTTGTTACTATTTGTACCCTGTTGACAGATAACCACATCTAAAAAGGTCTCAAAAATAGAGAAAAAAATTCGTAAAAATTTGAAAAAAATAAAGGTGGCGCACGCAGTCTTCAGAAACTGATGGAAGACCTCATGATCAATATGTATGCGAAAAATCATGACCATCAGTGTTGTAGTTATTGAGATACTGCAGTTTTTGTATCAAATTTTTCATCATTCTGGGGGGTATTTTGGAGCCATACAGCTTAAAGGATATGGGTAACAGAGACCTAATTTTTAGGTATCCATGGAGACTTTTCATGGGTCTGCCTGTGTGTCAAGAATGAAGATTCTAGGTCCAGTTTTTATGATTTGTGCCCTGTTAACAGATGTCCATATCTTTTAAGGTCTCAAAAATAGAGAAAAAAATTCGTAAAAAAACCTGAACAAATACAGGTAGGCCACAGTCTGCAGAAACTGATGAAACACTCCATGATCAATATCCATGCAAACAATTATGGTGATCTCTGCATTAGTTGTTCAGATACTTCAGCTTTTGTATCAAATTTTCCTTTATTCTGAGCTGTACTTTGGAGTACCATAGCTCAAAGGATATGGGTAACAGAGACCTTATTTCAGGTTTCCATGGAGACTTTTCATAGGTCTCTCACTGTGTCAAGAATGAAGATTCTAGGTCCAGTCTTTACGATTTGTGCCCTGTTAACAGATGTTCACATTTTTAAAGGTCTCAAAAATAGAGAAAACAATTCGTAAAGAATAAAAAAATACAGGTGGCGCCACCAGTCTGCAGAAACTGATGAAACATCTCATGATCAATATGTATGCCAAAAATCATGACCATCAGTGATGTAGTTAATGAGATATTGAAGTTTTTGTATAAAATTTCGACTATTCTGGGGGGTACTTTGGGGCTCCATAGCTCATAGGATATGGGTAACAGAGACCTAATTCGGTTTCCATGGAGACTTTTCATGGACCTCTCAGAATGTCAAGTTTCTAGGTCCAGCGGTTACGATTTGTGCCAGGTTAACGGACGGACGTACAGACAGACAGACGGACGACGGACAAAGGGTGATCGCTATAGCTCAGATGACTTACAGTCAGCTGAGCTAAAAAAAGGGGAAGTTAAGGATATAGCCTGCTGAGGCTGCAATATTAATCAGGCTGTATAGCTAAGACTTGCTACCATACTGAGTGAGATGGTCTGTCCTTATTTTCTTGCTCTAACATGGAGCTTACTTGATTATTCCATCAACATGGGAAAAAATTAACAATATAAGATCCACATAATTAAAAAAAAATTCAGAAAATATCAAAGGTAAACTAAGCAAGATCAAAGCGAGTTTGTAAAAAGTTACCTTTATGCTTTTAAACCCCTCCCCCCCCCCCCCCAAAAAAAAATGAGAGAACATTTTCTTTCCAGGACCTGACTCAATCCCACTCACTGTTTTATGATATACTATTGATAGTCAAGCCTCGAAGGTAACTGATCATATGCCAAACCTGAATCATGTCAAACAAATATAACTGCTGGTGTTTCAATGTTGGTGGCCTTGAGATTATAAATAAATATCTTTCAACCTTGGATGGGCAACTAATGGGTGATATAGTGACATCCTCAGGTGATAAGACGGAAGAATCCAGAAGATTGTTTGTAATTTAATGTAAATGTTAATTCTCTTCATAAAGTTGTTCAATTCATAAAAAGCCATTAGTGGTATAGATATCTATGTGTTTATTGGATTAATACATGTGATTGAGTATTAGAATGAAAGTACATGTATTTATTATTTAAAAATACTAAATTATTATATTCTGATTATCTCAAAACATCACACACACACATATATATATTCAGTAATTTTTTCAAAGATATATCTAATCAGCTTGTGCCCAGATATAGGCTAATATGTGCTCCACACTGAGGGACTGCATGTAGGGCCCTTTATTCATTTTGTCTTTACTGAATAACTTTTGTCACTAACTTGAAAAATCTTATATCTGCCCCTTGAATTGCATCTTTATACACAAATAAATACAAGGCCTTGACACCCACGATCCATGCAGGCATAATTGGTGCTAAATAAACCCCTTTTAAATTAATTATGTTTTATAACCTAGATAAATATCTGCTAAATAATAACCGAGTAACAAGCTGCATGGTTTAACACCAGCATCAAGTACTTGTAGAGTGATGCCATGAAAATAAAACCCAACACATTTAATATGAGTTTCTTGTTACAGGTTTCTGTCAGGCTTGCTGGTTTATTTATGCCTTGCTGTTGCTGACACAGTTGTACGTGACAGGAGGCAGATTCTTTTTGAGTGTTTTAGTAGATAATCTATTGGGCTTGACAAGAGCAGAATTAGCCAATGAGAACTGTCAAGTCACCAGCATTCATAGTCATTATTATTTACAAGACATGATTTTTCTTGAAATAAATCACTGGGGTTTGATATGTACAACAAGTCAAGCTTTATTGTGGACCAAAAAAGTAAATGACTAAACATGAATAATGATTACAAATGACCATGGTTGATTTGCATGGTTTAAAATATATTTTTAAAAAGATGTGTATTACAAAATACATCAGGCAAAATGGCCAAGACCTTTATTAACCTTTGTATGTATGGATTTAATTAAAATGACAAATGTATTGAGAAGTAATAGTTGAAGGGTTTCCTTATTTTTTTATGGGCAACATTAAATATATGTAGCTCTTTCACATAAGTGAAAGTCTGACATCCACATGGATTCTATACAGAATTTGTGTAGGAGACGGGGCAGGCAGTGCACAATAAAATTAGAAAGTGAAAACACTAGCTTTTTCTTAAATGGATCTGTTTGTTTTACTGTTTCCCTACACTTGCTGATCTTTGTATCATTGCATGTGTGCTGTTAATTGTTTAGAATAATCCATGCAAGATGCCACATGTTTACATTTCACTAGAAATGTTGTTGATCATCTTGTTTTGTCTCTTTACAGAACTGGGTCAGTTGGTGAAAGGATAATGAAATCGATAACGTATTAGGTAAGTCTGAAGATGATCATCTGGCAAGGTGTGTTAGAATTGATACCAGAAAACAGTACAGATTTCCCTGAGCAAACATACAGGAAGAAATCAAGACCTGGTTTCATTGACCAGACATGGGTTTTCCATATTTACCTCAATCAAGACTTAGAACCCTGGATACCATGGAACTATTTGGCCAATCCTTGTTTAACAATCTTCTTCATGTTTTGAATAAAATTCCTGCACTCACACAAGTCACAGTGCCTTTTTCTTAACAGAGCCCCTTCTTCTGTTATCTGTCTACTAAAATTATTTCATTGAACAAATTAAACCTGTCACTCTAGTTATTGTATGGGTAATTTTATTTAAAAATAATGTAGGATTTTATTTAATAACACTGCAAAGACCAGTTATTGATATGATACTTAATATTTTTATTAAGAGGCAAAGTATTTCAGTTGGGGCATGCGTAGGCACACAATGTTAAGGTCTATCCATTCATTATCTCCCCCTTTGATGTGCCTGTGAAACAGCCTTTCTGGACAATGTTTTGTACACAAGTACATGTTTGTTCTAAAATGTAACTCTGGCTACCCTTGTTAAGGTACTCTCTGGCACAGGGCCTGATGTAGTACCTAGTAATAAATCTCGTAGTACGATGTGTGTTTACATTTTAGGTTGGGATTGCTGCCACATTGACAGCGAGGCCATCTGCCAGATGCCTGGTGTTTTTACATCCTGAAGTACATTTTGTTACTCCATTGCCTGGCTCACCCCAGCACCCATTTTCAACACTAATTGGATGCCCCTAACACTTACAAACGGTAAAATTTGTACGTTGGAGTGGATGTGTAGCTGTTGAACTATTACATATGTTGCACAGCAGGCCACCCATGACCCAGTTGATGAAAGTTTTCCAGGCTGAAATCCAGTCAATGTTAATTGAATATGAGGATATCCCTTGCATGCATTACCAACATGATTAAACATAAGACTCCATATAAAAGGCAGTAGATTATGGATCAGCCCCTGAATATAATGCCAAAAATATACCAGATGTCCTGATAATTTGCATATTGATCTGATCAACATCATTCATGCATATATCCCTTCAGAGCCCAGCCTTTGGCTATATACCATACTTATTATAATATTGGTACATTTACTATTATGCATGATATGGTAGTAACAAAATGTTAAATGTTCATGATATTACAATAATTAAAGGGGCAGAGTTACCACAGGAAATGTGCTACTGTTGTATTACAGGTAGCAATTAACAAGCTTTATGCATATATAGTTGTGAGCAAAAGAGTTATGTCCTTTTATTAAGAAAATAACTATACCAGTACAGCTGATGAACAGAGGCTCATTGTTTTGTTTATGGTAGATGTACATTCAGGATGATGTTGTAATTGCTGCTGCGGTTGATCCATTTGACAACCTGTCATTCTTATGTTTTGCAAATTATTACTATCTTGTTACAGAAACTTCCCGTCTGATGGTAAAGGTCCAGTGAAGGAAAAACATCTTGTTCAAGTTGCCTTACTTATATGAATATATGTAGTAAATGTTATCAGTGTGCTCAAATCTGTGCAGCAGTTAGTACAATCAGAGGGCAACTGTAAAAGGGGACATGGTACACCCTTTTTATGGTTAAAGTATATTTTTAAGAGCTGAAGGTACCTGGTTCAAACCCCAGCACAGTCTGCAAGGCAAACCTTGACAAAATTCAGCAGGGTGAAATCTGCAAAAAACCTTATATTCTCTTATATGTCCTAATTACAGGTATAGGATTGACATGTGGATTTTTTAGAGCCCCATTCAATCCTGAATTCAGGAGACTATTAATAACATTATCTAAGTCTATGGTTATTTTGACCCTCATTCAGGAGACAACTATACAACTATATGCCCTAGATCTGCTATTAAAATGGATAAAATAAAGCCGGTACCTGCTCAGATAATGCTGTATTCCCTTCAAGCCTGTGAGTGAGAAGGAATGATACCATTGTGCCAATCAGAGCCTCCCTTCTCGCTCACCTGGTCTAGTACCTGCTATAGCTTTAGTTTTTCAATACAGCACCATAGTTGGCTGGTAGATCAATGCTTCATAACACACTCTCATATAATTGATTTTATGGCCTATGGTTGCGTTTGATCTGAGTGCGCCATTCTTCCAAAGGGCCAATATTCGGATGATTCTGAAATGGCAATCAGAGAGGGTGCCCACCTCAACGCCCTCTCACCCCCTATGGTCTATAAAGCAATCAACCATCCACATATTTCCTGAGTCTAAATATAATAAGTGGCCCCTACCTGTCTGCTACTCTTATTATTCTCTATTAAGTTAGCCACATATACTACTGCCGCTAAATATAGTGTATAATTTGATATGAATGTGGATAAGTCTGCGTTTGATTGAATGCTGATGACTATAAGCTTTATTGAAATTATTGTCACATTGAGTAAAATGTACACGGTGGTGCTATAATACCACACTTGTTGTGAAATAAACACGGTAAATACTTGTTACATATATGGAAAACATTTCAGTGGGCCAGGTAATAACATTACTTTATTACTGAAGTGCTAGGCATATATTAATTCTCAAATATTTATATCCTTTATGCAAAATGCAATTATGAAGCACATTTGGGGCAGAAAAAAATAGTGTGTTTTGTTGTACACTCTTGGTTTAGCAGCAGCTATCTAAACTAGAATTATGTTCAATGGAAGTAACAGCAAAATTAATACATAACTGTGGTGGTATGTTTACATACCTGCCTGACTGATTTAGGTAAACATTTATAGCCATAGTTTCCTCTCCTCTTTAAATAAAACTGTACATCACATGTATAGAGGTTTTTGTCTCATGGCATGAGAACTCACTTAATTATCTGCCTACCTTAACAGTTCACAGTGTCCTCATGTTGGCCAATCATGGGTAATCAAATCTCGTTCGTCCTATTTATAAAATTCCTTTTCCAGGACCATGTGAACTCAATCAGCCAGGTCTAAACACACTTGCAGCTCCATAAGAATCTAACTATTACAGCGGTAACCATATACACAAATACACGCTCACAAGTTCTTTACTGATTGATTTTCTGCCAATTATACCTGCCCGTGGTAATTAGATTTCTCCTCATATTGCTCACCTTACATGGAGGCCCACCATGGTTGCATGCTACCAAAGCATAGATCTGCCGCTGAGTGAACTTATTGTTGGTCAACCTGGCAGCCTTATAACTAGTCTGCATGCTAGGTTGGCATTAGTAGCCAGCTTGTCAGTTTCATCTACACTGGTATGTTTCACTTTCCGCATGCTGGCATACTGTCTCCCAAGAAATAGTGGGTGGAACTTGTGCTCTGGTCCATACTGGACCGATTTTGGCTGGTACTCCAGTGTATTTTGGCTCCATTGGCTAAATGGTTTCTTGAAAACCTGTGGTTAAATAATTCATATGGCTGTGATATGGTTTGAAATTCTTGATTGTGCTGCAGCTTTTATTACCTCAATTAGTAGCTTGTTTGATTGACTTGATATTAAGAGCATTTATGCTCATGTTTCATGTTCAATGCTGATAATTTAGAATAATTAAATTCATTTTTGAAGACATCTCAATACGTTTTTGAACATAATTATTACATTGGTTAAAAGAGAACTGACTTCAACTTATTCTCAAGTGAGTAAAATTAACTATTTCATCCCAAGAAAGGTGGTATTGTTTTTATTGGTATCCAGTATTTGCTTGTTACTCTCTGATTGCTTTCTTATGCTGTTCAGATTACTTGAAGAGATTAGAGATGATAAAGAATCCAGTGATTCTTTTGTCTGGATCAGTGGATCCTGAAGCAAATTAGGATTATTTTATTCCCTCAAGAGTATCTCTCTCCTCAGTTGCTGTAACTCTAAATCCAACCTCACAAAAAGCCACTGAATTAAATTAAGGGACCATTACTCAGCTGGGTTGATGAGTGGAAGTGGATACACCCACTTCATGAGTGGTCCTGTTTTAAATCCCAGTACAGTGTTCCTAGATCCTGTGTTTGATAAATTTGTTTCACTTTGGTATGAATATGCCAATATGTTCTTCCCTAGCAAGAGTATTTGTGCTTTACTAAGGGTCCTCTAGTGTCATTTTGTACATAGAAATAATTATTATGGGTCACAGTCCAAAATACTTTTATCATTTATTCTATTCATTTTTGGTGGAAATAAATATATGAACCATTATTGAAAATTTATTAAAATTTAAATTCATACAATTAACTAATCATGATAGTTGATAAACCATGGTAGAATACATTCATTGAAATCACTGCAGTATTGTAATTGAATGGCATTGTATGAAAGACAGTAAGGTTGTGACAAATGTGATTTTGCCCTGATCTTGCCACTATTTAAACAGGCATCGTCATGGTGTGTCTGTACTCTGTGATACCTGGATTGTCATGGGAGGGAGGGTTCATGAACTATAGGCCATTGATACTGGGTAGCTCATCCCATTCAGTATTTATTAAGCTTTACCTTAGGCCCACAGTAATGATCCCTTGCTCTTGCCGTGTGATTTCATACTCGCTGGACATGCACTGATGCATTATTTATCTTTTGCAGAGCCAGAGCTGATATGAATTATTACACACTACTTCCTGTATCCAATCACCTATACTGGTCTGGGCTGCAGTTCAGGTAAACCTCCTGTGTATGGCTCAATTAAAACCCAATTAATACTGAGATGTAATCAATATGGTTTAGGTGCACAGAAGATATGCCACAAGAATATTCCTTCTGTCAATAATGTCTAGACGACTCTCAATAATTATTCGGACTTTGTGCTCAAATTATCTGATTATGAAGGGAAAACAGAGGTTGACAAAAGCATTGAAATATTGATTGAGATGTGAAAACCCCAGTTAGGCCAGGTAGCTTGGCTAACTGCAGCATGCCCATCAGGCCAGGTAATGCAATACAGACTGAGGTTTTTAATAAGCACATAGAGTGCAGCACAATTGGTCCAATAGATACAAATAGATTCAACTGGTCATTTTTGCCTGAACCTGTGAATTTTCTGTTTATTACGAACTTTAGCTGGTGTCCTATGTCAGTTTTAAATATGGTACCTTGGTGAATTAGCTGGAGTTAAGAGCAGTATCTTAGGGGCGGATCCAGGAGGACTAATGACAAAACCTAAAAGGTCCCTGGTTCCAGAAATGTAGGTGTCTACTAAGTTTGGTCTGAAATGCTTTGTAAAAAGGTTGTGGCAACTGAAAAAAGGCTGGTTCCAGACCTCAACGCCTACCCCCCACCCCCTCTTGATTCTGCTTATGCCTATGCATGTGTAGATCTTATTATACTGTGGTGACAAGTGTTTACTCTTGATTATTTCTAGTCATGAATATTTTCATAATTCTGGCTGTACTGTTGCATCGCCAGATTATTAAATAATACAAAAAATAAATTTGCAGAGTAGAGATACTAATTTGTCATTTCCTCTGTGTAACCTATGATAAATGTATTGTGATATCATACAAACCACGCCCAGACCTCAGTTGGCTATGCGACTGTTAATGTGTGCATATTTACAGGCAGTAACAAGTGCATGCAATGAACAGTTGACAAAACACAGGAGTTTTTTTCTTCTTTCCTAGCATCGTTTATATGACCCATAAATATTTGCTGAAGGGCTGTTATCTGAAGGAAGGGCATTGACATGGCCGGAAGCATACTTGTCAAAACCTTCAGTCCTGCCCTGTTTTAATGGGGGCTCCACAGATTAAACCAGTAGGAAGGAATAAAGGGCTATTAAAGATTCAAGATGTCTATAGAAATGGATTCGCTCCAGTGCCCCAAATTTTTGAATCTTTGTTTCCTTATTGGGAGTAATGGCCCACTTCAGTGGATATTTATATTCAACTACATGCAGATCAGTCTGTTTATAGATGAGAATACATATAAATTCACACTTAATTTGATGCATTAAGTTCCTCTTCTATTAAAGGTGCCACCAGTGAGTGTCACAACAGGAAGAGAATAACTCACTAATTAGTTTTTATGCTAATTTTTTTAATGATTAGGGCAATAACCTGTTATCTAGGTGCTGTTTGTATATATGACTAAATACATGTTACACTGAATCCTGATGAACATCTGCAGATTTAAGTCTTATAAAAATTTAGAATGAACATATGCTTAGAAAGAGTGAATTTTCTTTAACCAGGATATTGTTTCACCATGTGCCTGAGAAGTGCCTGACACATTTGACATGTAGATCTGTGATATAATTAAACAGCCCAAAGGGTTACACTACTGTGCTTGTTTAGCTTTTTCTCAGGGCTTTGCATTGTCTGGCCACAGTGGAGTGTATGGGTAAACAAACTGAAATTAAGAAATTTTAAGCACCCCATGGATTTATAGCCTATATTATTGGCATTGAAAGGGGGTCAGCTTTTTACCCTTGTTTGTCTCTCTATTTGTTAACATGATATATTAAAATAGTTGCAGTTAACATGCAGTGAAAATTTGATATCATGAGCTGGTAGTGCATGGGCGGTAAGAGGAATTATTAAATTTGGTTTAGATTAAAATGTATACAGGTCCAGGCCCCACAAGAATTATGACCTGTACATCTAGGGTTTAAGTGAAAATTACAGGGGTACTAGGGTAATATTTATGTGGCTTTTCCAATCCACAATGCCGAGAGTTACATGCTAGTTAGCACTGCATTCCTTATCATTTTGTTAAGGTATGTCCCTTTCTTTTCATACAAAAGTAATCTTTTAAACTAAATAATATTCTGGAATGCCACGAGAAAAATGTCATGCTGCTGAGTGAATATTTTATCACTCTATGGTACCATAGAGAAGAATACTGTTGAATGTATATACAGTAGAACCTGTCTAACAGACCACAGTCTATTAAGACCACCCTTGAGTGTACAAAAAACAGACACATCTGTTATAAATAATAAGGTTACATGTGAATAAAGACCACTTTTGCCCAACCCCACATGTGGTTTTATACTGTATATGGAATCTGCCTAATTAATTAAACCAATGGCTAAGAGGAACAACATTAAAGAGTTTGTTCATGTGCCTGACTGTCTATATAAAGTAATATACCTTCTCCCAAGTATTCTTTCCCCATGTAACATCATATGGATATTAATGTACATTGTAAATTGCCTTTGTGAAGATCTTGATATTGTTACCATGATCATTCATGCTTGTAAACGTACTGGCATGCTGATAAGCCTCCCAAAGCTCTTTATTTCTTGATGTATAGACTGTCACACAGTGTATCAAGTGAAGGAGCTTGTTATCAGATGGTTCAGCTACCTGAACACTAATTCTTAATATTGTTGTGGCTTTGTACATGTGCTTTATTAGATTGTGATCAGGAACTCTCTGTGATAAAAAAAAATAAACTAAAATGAGGTGACATGCTTCTGTTTTGCTTTTGAAAAAATCCTCATCAGGTAATACACAGTTGCCCATATTTTCTGTTGGTGTAGTTTTGCTTATAATCACAGGGTATTGACTTTCATAACACACTGATGTCATAGCTTTGTATCACATGTACAGATGTGATATGAAAATGCATAGTTTAAATGTTAGTTATTACAGTATTCTGCTCACTCAGCTGTATATTATAGAACGCTTGTAAAAACCATGTATACCCACAACTTGTTGACTTATGATTCTGCACATGCGTTTATGTTTGAGCATGTACATACTTTATCTTCATTGTAAGCTTATAGGTGATTATACACCTGCAAAAAAGTAGTTAATGCTAAACGTTTGCTTATAGTAAGATTTAAAAACATATTTACACAATACGATAGGAATATTAACACGAGTAGGAAGTGAAGAGGTGCTGTTGTTAGCATTGACTCATCCTGTTTAATGTTTATTTACTCGTACCACGGAACCATCCGGTTGTGTGTATAGTTCATACAAAGGATCGTGGGAAGGTCTTAACCACACTATGTGATTAGAGATCAGGTATAGAAGGACGGATATTTCCTCTTACGTCTGATGAAACTATCTTACTTTCAAATGAATTGCACACCCACGAGTGTGAATTCTGTTGTTATGTTGATATATGTATTTCCTGGTGTCCCGGGCCCACCAATTCTTGGCAGATTAATTATATTTGCACAAATTAGCTGAGTCGCTAGTTTACTCTTCCCAACCCCGAGCGTACTATTATCACAAATGCTACCAGGGGTTCACAGCATATTATGATCGCATAAAACAAACTGATACTTCTGCAAATGAGGTACCAGGCACCGTAAGTTGTTAAAGGCGTGGGAAGTTTGTACGTTTAGTTTTCCCATGGAAACAGATTATATGTGGATATAAATGATACAAAGTTAATTACTGGCACATCTTCTAGAAAAGTCCATCACCTCCTCCAGTTCCCCGGTATGATGTAACCAAGTGCAAACTATTTATTGTTCTAAGGTAACTTAATATTCAGTGAAACCTGCCCTGACTGGCACTGGTCTATCACAGACATCTCTTACATTGAGACAGCTGTATGAGAGGTCTTGAAGATTTTGTCTTCATTAATGGCTGTAATCTTTCTCTTCATATTTTTTATTCATAATCAGACCTGTCAATGATGACCATGTACATTTTCTTATAATTGCACTAGCATATTCAACTCAAACCTATCCACAAGCAGCAGCTCAAAATAACAGCCAAAACTTTGACCAATGTCTACATCAATGATTTAATACAGAAATAATAGCTTTATCTAATTTGGTCCCTAAATTGAAATCCATGTATTGGTTAGGGCCTTTCCTTTCCAGGAAGTCAGGTTTCCAGGTGACTTGGCATCCTCCCTTGGTAGCGTGCACCTTTGGCGTGACTGGCATTGTTAAACAGCTTACTGCTGATATTAGTTTTCATTTGATCCCTGTTCTGTCATAAAGGTCTATTGATTTTCAGCTCATGACTTTGCCCATTTTGCTGAAATTGTGAATGGTTGATCCCCTAGGATTACATCAGTGAATTTTATGGCACCACATGTGGTCACCCATGGTGACCGTGGTCTTATGATCATTCCTAGAAATGAGATATTTTCTAGGCATGGAATCGGTCTTAGTTTTACTGTCAACATTGCTGCTGCTCATGCAGTAGGCACTAAACAAAGGGCTGAAATATGACAGATAACTGGGAATCTTGCATACCATTATTGTATTTTCCTTGTCTTACTTATTGATAGAGTATTTTGAAATGTGGTTACTTTATAACTGTATGTCATATCTCATAATTATATAATCCTTTAAAGTTTTTCAGCCTGTGGATTTTGAAGTTCTAAATTTCCTGAGTTATAAATTCCTACAGACTCAGACATATCAAAGCACAAACTGTCTTGTTATAAAACTTAAAAGCTTTGTCATGGAAATAGGCTTAGTGAGGATAGGTGCACAAATGTCCAAACCAGCCGGGTTCCTTCATAACCACAGCTCTGTATATTACTCTATCGTGCCAATAGAGCCATAGCACCAAGTACACCAGTGTTGCATTATCAAACCAATGTATTAAAGCATACAACAACTATGCTGTCCTTATGACAGACCATGGACTTTCTGTTTTATAATGTGAAACAGTTCCCATTCAACCTGGAAATATTTATGCACATACTAACTGTACATAAATAGCATTCTCTACCTGTAACATTAAATAATACTCAGGTTGAATGCAAAAAGTTGAGTCACTTTTGGTTTACATGTACATAAATGTTGGACATGTGCTGTACATCTGTGTATGGGAAATAAATGGGTGAGATACTCAAATATACATATCAATATCTGTTGACTGTACCCACAGGGCAAGTTTCTGGGCCATATTATATAACCACTTCACAACCAGTAAGATATATTCAGTGGCAGAAAAAGCTTACCTTCCTGATGGGTGGCTGTATATATATAGATGGCAGAGCATTACATTTAAACGTATTTGGTATCTATACCAAGAACATGCCTCTTTTCACCAATACCTGAGTTGTGTGCTTGGGCATATTTATGAACCCACCTACTATGAATCATATGTAATAAAGTAGATGGATAGTAAGATATCGACTTTTATATATGACAAGTTACAATGAACTACTATCGTGCATTATGCAGTATGGCAGCACTCAAGACTTATTAAATCTGTAATATCCATAATATTTGTTTTTAAAAGTCACAACAGCTTAAGTATATATGCGTCTTACAAGTAACATAAACAAATGCAACATATTAGCCAAGCATGCAATACATTCTGAGTACTCTATACGTCCTTTGTGTGGTAATTATGTACATGGGTACTAAGAACCATATGATGATATAGTTCCTACAGTTGGAGTTACATAATCTTGTCCGTGTGTACAGGTAACCTTTATGTATCATGGATAAACCATAGTTTATTCATCATGTACATGAGGAGCTGAGAATAACAAAATGGGGGGATGGAAAGATACATTAATCACAATCACATGTAATGAACATAATCTCCAGTATGATACTTATGGCGATACTCCTTTCATGATTCAATACACATGATACAAGGTAGTAGTATAAGAGTTTAGATTGTAAGTCAGTGCTTTCCTTTGTTCAAGTTTGTTATGCAGTTATTTCCACTCCTCAGGAATGATAAATGATGAAACAGCCCATGCAATTGGTTTGATAATTAGGCAGTTAGCCAATCAGGTTCCAGTTAATTGATTTCTGGCCAGTGACGTTTCACCTGTCATGTGGTGGGCTACTAAACATTATTAGATCCAGGAGGTTGCTAAATAAATGTCAGACTTTCTGCTTGATTGTAACATATTGTCAGCTGATTGATACAGGGATATCTGACAATAATGATAAAATATTTGATTTTGTATCATTAAATATCAGTCCACTGGTTAATTGTTACAGCCGGGCATATCATATATTAAGTAAAATGGTAATAAAAAATTATTTATAGTGATAAGAAAAAAAGCATCTAGCTGATGCTGTTCAATACTTCAGTCCTGCAGCTTACAGAACTGGGCACACTCTTCTGGACCTATATATAACTCATGAACCTTAAATGAAACAAATATAAGGCAGATAGCACCTACCTGTTGGCAGTGATAGAGACTTATGCTTATGGTCCTAGGTGCACGGGATATAACCACCCAAGGATGCCATCCTGACGAAACAAAAACCAGACATTAACATAAAACTAGGGAGCAAGCATTCTTTATCAGTTCACTGGACTGTTAGTCAGGCCATGTAGATATCTATATACAGGGAAAAGAGGCATTTCATGAATGAACTCATAAATATACTGTTAACAGGTGAACTTTCTGTGCTGTCCTGGCAAAAAGATGTTGCTGTGGGTTGTCCACAGTATAAATGTGTATCTCCTGATCACCATGTCCAAATAGAACAAGGGAAGAACAACATTTGATCGGTTCATTAAAATGTTCATTGAAGACAAAGGTCTCTCTTGTCCGTATACTGGAAATGTTAACCTGAAGAAAAGGTACCAATAATAGAAAGTAATCAGTACTATTTATAAAGTACCAAAAGTTTATTAATCAGAATCACAGCACTGTTAGACATGTATACAAAATATACAATCCCATCTCCTATCACTCTCTCATCTCCCCTCTGCATTTTTATTATAAGGATGCTTTCATAAACTTAAATTTGTCACTGATACTGATGCATTGGTAAAAATTTTTTTTACATGCGTTTATATATAAATATTGATATGGTCATTTTTTTAAAATATAGATAATAATTATTTTTTAAAGGATAAAACTCCAAAATGCTCTAACATACTATTACAATATTATAATACAATCAACAATCATGACACATACTGTGATGAGAATATGATATTAAAAGTCTGCTAAAATACCACATTAAGACTGTTACAGTGTTAAATGAGTTATTAATGTATACCAATACTGGGTTTTATTTTTATCACTTCAGTGAACGTCTTCAGTGTCCAACCCAGTGCATATAGCAGAAAACATGAATTACACAAATGAAATATTAGTGCTAAATAAATACATAGTCAAATATGTATGTTCTGTTCATCTTGATCAGTAGAGGGACATAAACTCAAAACCATGAATTTTACATTTTTCAGTAATTTCATCAGATGGGGGTGTTTACAAATGGTACCACAAATAAAAAGGGGCAGACATTTCCTGAATGAATCATCATGTATATATTTACTATTGGTTGGACAATTTTTAGGAAATTGTCACAAGTCTTGTGTGTAATCAATTGATGGTTCAGTGTTTTATTACCTAGAGCAAGGTGACAAGTGTTTGTGTCTCTGTGACAATCAATAGGATAGACCTTGTGGGATAATAACATGTACCATAAAAAAGCACATTTTGAAATATTAATCAAAACCTGTGATAACACATGATGTCAAAAAAATCTTTTGTATGAAATTTTTATTATAAAATATCCAAAACAGTAGTGATTATCTAGTCAGATTTGATTGAAGCAAATCTGTGGTACTTTGCAGTATTGGTATTTCTTTGACAACCAAAAAATGACATGTACGCTTTAAAATTTTTATCACTATTTATCAATCCACCTCTGTGAGTATGGGTTATTATCTTTGAGTCTGTGCATAACAAGAACATTTTACATGAAATGTAGTAGTTAACAGTCTTATCTCTCCTTGACAGCTGTTCAATAATTCAGCTTTGACATACAAGGAAACCTTTTTGAGCTTTTTAGAACTATCTAAATTATCATATGCTACATATTTTTCACCGCGGAATTATATAACGCAATTTTAAGTAAATCCTGTTAGTGCAGCCCAAGAAAACATGCATAAATAGCAGCTGTTGGATGGCGTGCAAGGGCCTGGCCCATGTGTGCAATAACTTTGCTACTTGTGAATATGGATTTATATAATTAGTACTGATAACTCTAATTGTATAATTCAGATGTACCCAAAATTCCTACCTTAGCTGATTACTATTCATACTGTATAAAAATATATATTGGATATAATAATATTATTATAATATATTCAGACCAAAATATCATTGGGCAGCATTGATTCAGATGAGTGCCAGGTGTAAAAATAAGATTCAGCATCAGCTTGAATTTAATGTAACTATTTTAATTATCAATACAGCTGGTCCATAATGATAAACTAATTTAAAAGCCTCAGTGTGCTGATACACTTAATATCTGGTGATTACTTGATTTGACAAATTAAATTGGTTCAGTCCACGCCAGAATTAATGTGCATTACCTTAAAGCAGAACACAGGAATCACTCATTTCAGCTGCTACCAGGACTCAGAAAAAGCCACCGTTTCAGCTGCTGAACTGTTATTTGAACATACCTACAGTGCCTTTAGGGACTGATCAATTTCACACGATACTGCTACACTTTCCCGCTCAAGTCAGTTTTGTCTGTCACAGCAAGAAGCCCCTGTGGAAATACACATACCTGATAACCACACAGGTAGATTACTCCAGTGCCAGGATTTCTAGGCATCCAGGAAATAATACAGTCAGGTATACATCCTCTGGTGACAATGTTAGTACCAGTCTGTGCACTACAGTGAAGTATCCTGTGAAAGTTGTTCAGTCTACTTTGTTGTACCTTGTTTTATTGATTTGGCTTTATTGACAGAACCAGCGTGCTCTGTTGAAGAACTGGCATTGACTTAGCCATGCTCTGGCTGGCTGTGATATAGGCCTCAGCTTGGTGCTGTTACCGGGTGCTCTCACTGACTCCACACACGCACTGTAACTACTCTGAAGCCCGGCCGGCAGTTTACCTAACACATGAAGACTCATTGATTAAATCTCCTGGAGATGTTGTTTTAATGAATCGTCAAATACGCCATACCTGCCTCTCCTGTAATGACCAATGGGTGATACAATGTAACATGAATGGAGGTGTGGTAGGGGTCACTCCGTGCATAAGCATATGTCACTTAGGATTTCAAATCGCCTCAGCTTCCTGTCTTCTTGTGTAAACAGTCCCATTTTTTACCTTTCCACAGTATATATGCTAGATGTTCATACTCCAGGTGCCTAATCGTTATTATCAGCAGTGTTAACAATGATAGTTGTAATAATTATGATTTTAAAATGTTAAATTCCATAATGATCATTGATTGACAGATGTTTTCTCATTATAATATAGTTCCTTGATAAATCAATGACTATTACATTTTCCTTATCCTCTTATAAGGGTTTATGTAGTTGACAGTAGTGTATATATGAATTGCACACATGGCTTTGGAATTTCAGCTAACTTATCATCCTTGTAATGCTCCCATGCTTGTGTGACAGAAAATAGTGCAAGAAAAACAGAAAACAAAGAAAAGTTATTAAAAAGTGTATTACATGTACCACATATTTGCTGTTTCGTTTGATATCATAAACTTTCCAATCACAGTGGGATAAACAATGCCATATTGAGGCTTTTGTTTGATATTTTCACCTTAAATTTAAAAAATGTCATTTACAGGACAACAATGCCATATTTAGGACATAAGAAGTGTAGACTTGCTTTATATACGTAACATATATATACCAGTTATCATATTATTTATAGTGTAATAAAGGTTATATATATAATTATATTTTTATATATATATATATATATATATATATATATATATATATATATATAAATATATATATATATATATACATGAATTTATACACAGTGGCATATTACACTCTACTGGAGCCAGTATCATGATGATACTATGATACATGTGACAGGAGAGGTTGAAAAACAGAGCCATTGTGCTGGTGCTGATTCTGGTGCAGATGCACTTCAGAAGTGTTAAAGAAGCCCACCAGTAGATGGCAGCATGTGTGCCATCACTTCACAAAGTTCTCAGTGTTCATGACAACAGCAGACTTGATAACAACATCCACTTCACTAATAAGAATGCATGTGGGGCCCTTTGGTTAATAAGTCATCAGCCTAAACACATAAATAACAGAGGTCTGATAGATGATCTGATGCAGTAACCACAGCAGTGGTCTGTCATGCATGGGAGATGTTACAGCTCTTTGGCTTCATCACAGCACAATGTGGGCTGTTTCAGTTCTGTCTGAGAGGGGTAAAAACACATGTTTTTGCCAAAAAAAAAATAGTATAATATGGAATCTCATCACAGCCACACAGCAGGCTGTGTACTTAAACAATCAGTCCTGAAAATCTTGCATCGTTTACCAGTAAATCTTTCACAAAACTACAGGAGTATTAAGAAATTCTTGTACTTTATAAAAGACATCACTGTTTGTGTTACTATTATTTTACTATCTATTTATAATTATTATATTTAGGAGGCAATAGACGTTCTGTAGACCCTGATAACAGCAACCTGGGGCCTGCTTCTACTTGCCTCTTTAAATATGTCTACACATTTGCATGTTTATGTTGTTGTGTCAGGACATGTGGCTTTGCTTCAAGACTTTAGAGCCAAGCATAATTCACAAAGCATTTCCTGCAGTTAACAGGGTATAATAACATTTCATGTTCTTCACAAATAAAAGGAAAATAAAAAACTAAGTGGAACCAGCTAATGAGATGTCATCCAGTCATAGATGTGAAACTTAATTTCACCTTATGTTTTAAATCATAAGCAAATATGCACAACCTAATGAATTATTAATTGTGAGTCCTGTTTTTACAAACATTTTTTGTATGTATTATACTGCACCAATTTATTATCATTGCAACATCTTCAGTATTTTCATATACATTTTAGAATTTATGTACATTCATTTGATTATATAATTAAAGTCTTCTATGCTTAATTTTATGATCATGATTTTTTTTATAATTCAGAATGAAAGACAAGCTCACAATGGCCTTGGCATGCATACCTGCTGTTTGGTTGAGAAGAGGTTCACTTGTCTGGCAGGGAAAGTGAGTACTACAGCGTAAAACCTACACTGCACCATACACGCAAGTTCAGACAAAACTTCTCTGTTTATCATGGCATACATCTTCACCAAATTACTCCACTAAAACAAAGGCCAAAAACTACTGGCATGACCATGTTGTACATCTGCATTCAGTGGTGTACAAGAGGTATGGTACAGCATGCAGCTGACTGTGCTTGCTCAAGTTGAACAAGTGTTTTTTCAAAGCTACTGTAAGTACCTAGAGGAGTAGCTAAAGAAAGAGTGCTTAGTTAACTGATACTGATGCCACACACTGAAGAAAATAGAAACAAGAAGCTGCGTATCAGGTAAAAGTACTGGCTGTAAGATGTTGTGCCATTTTTATAAGTTTTGTAATGAGGAGATAGACCCTTCAACCCATTATTCTTCAGATAGAGCCACAAACTTCTAACCAATGGATCAGGCCTGGGGCTTAGTTTACCACGCTTCCACTTGGTGGTATCTTTGTGATGTCAATAGCAGACAATTACCGAGACAGACGGGCCCCTACAGAAAGAGGAGTTTGTAGTAGTGTAGTTGATAAACATCAGGGAGTACGTATTTCCTGGAATAGCACCCAGCGCCACGTGAGGCCAACAGAAAAACAACACTGTTTTCTCTCAATGGCTCTCAGCTTTACTATGTGTTGTAGCTGTTACGTAGTTATACTGTACCAGCCTGTTGGTCGGTCTGCTTCTTTCTGCCAGAAATAAACACTTTTAAGAAATCCACTAAAATATAATCAGGGTTTATCCGGTAGATAATTTGTTCTTTGCACCTGGTGTATATAGCTTGTTTTAATGACTACACCTGATTGTGACAGTGATAAACGTGCGCTCTAGTTCTGCTATACTAATGGAATTCACAGCACCTAACAAGCAGATACATCATTGATAAACCAGCATAGTCCCCGTTTATATCCACACAAAAACACCTGTGTTACCAGAATGGCTTCAGTACATGCTAAAAGACTTTAAAATAACCTTTTTAAAATTATTGAATTTTCCCAGATAAAACATTGATGGACAAAATGAACTTACCACAAAGCCGTTGTAGAGGAAAATTGTTTACGATTATGCTTTGATGAAGTATTCTGATAATAATGCAATAATAAATGTTGCCATTAGGATTGGAAGCCTTGAGTTTCAGCTTTTGATGTGATATATACCATCAATCCATACCTGGAACTAGCTGATTTTAAAATAGTTTACACTCATATCAGTCTTCATCTGTTTAGCTAACTGTCACCTGTCTTTAAAACGCCTAAAAACCTCTTGATAAATAATAGTGAAAAGCTGATAAACTGCCTTTAATATTAACAAACTGGTAAGCACATGTATACTTTATTTTTCTTCTCACTCAATAATGATGGTGTATGTAGGATGATTGTTGCAGTTAAATTTTTATTTTACACCACAAGAATTATGAATTTTTATTCACAAGTCGTCAGTCTTCTTGGTGTTATCATATATTCATTTAATTTAAAGTTCAAAATGAACATACTTATTTTACAGTATGCTATAAAGTAAGTGATTATATTAGATTCTCAGTCTTGAGAACTTTCATTCCTGAAACTTCTCAGCTTCCTTGAAAGTGTACCAGGTTAGTTTCCATTATAGATGGTAGATTATTATCAGTGTACTGCTGTCAACAATGAATAACCAGTGGCCATTAACTCTAAGGTGACACGGTCCTGGTCAAGGGTATCATCATAAAAGAACAGTTGGAATAAGAAGTGAACCCTCACCTTTGAGGTCACATCCCACCCATTAACAGTCACTCATTAAGATCAGCAACAATGGAATAGTTTGCTAATTGTAGGCCTAACCTGAAAGTGTTTATTTTTTTAAGGAGGACCATCCATGGAAAAAGGCAAGTCTTGAATGTTTATTATTGAATTGTTAGTGTATTATAGGGAAACTGTGATACTGCTGTCAATTGACGGGGCATACCTTTCAGTGAATGACACCTTACAGGTACACAGGTAAACATGGTGTACCATGTAATCATAAACACCAGAAATGATAGGCATCTACCATGTTGGCTTGAATAGAAAAATTGGTGGTCACCTTCAAATAGTTACATTGCGGGATATTGGTAATAACAGAGTTGGGTTTAGGTTAATGATTGCCCATTAACTGTCAGCGTAAAATATGTCTGAAATCTTCTACTGACTTTTCATTGAACAAGATAACAGTCCAGACAAGGTTATCTGATTGGTGAAAGGACAATAAGGATGGTTACAGTGATCCCGCAGGTGCGTTCAATGGAATGCCTCCCTTAATATAAAGTTGTAGGTGCCTGGCTGCATATAGTGCAAATTGCCTGATAATTTTCCCATGAATATCACTTTGCAGAGCAATCAAGTATGATAGAGGTATGAGGTTTATTGTATAAAGATAGGTGGCAGTGCATTCCTGTAGCCAGTGTGCTCTACTGCGGGCACACTTGTTGACAGTCCTCAGGTAGCCATTCAAGCGTGGGGAGTGTGGGAAACGTGTGGCAGGCTTCAGCTTGGCCACGCTCTGGCAAACCCATGCCACACCATGGATGAAAATGTAGTTCTTCCCACAGTTGGTATTAGACCCTTGGGGCCGTTTCTCAGGTGGTCTGAGGTGGTCTTCACTGAACCGACCCGGTCTCCACAAAACAAAATCCAGGCACCCTCCTTACCAGAATGGCGCCACTTTCATCACATTATCTTTCTGTCTTATAAAATAGTTTTTCATTCATATATTTTTTTTTCCTGTCCAGACCAGATTTATCTGTGTGATGTCATTTATTAACAAGTAATTAATGAGCAATTACTTTGTCAGGCTTGCACTTGCATGGTATAATCTCAACTCTTGGCACATACTCGTGAGAACATTTCCTATGAGACGGATGAGTGGTGTGAGAAGTTAAACATGAGCAACTTTTATGTTTTGGTTCAGTGATTTTCTATTTATTAGGAACTGTGAAGTGATTTTCCCATGAATGGTGGAACAAGTGTCCTGTCTACACCACTTCAGGATGACGTATGAGCATTTTGTTTGTGAAACCAGACAGTTATTGTGGTACAAGTAATAACCCCTTTGAAGGTTGTTATACAAAATTTGATCACAAGTAACATTCTGATTTTCATTCAATTTTTTATATTATTATACAAAATATATTAAAAAAATGATATCCTTTGGAGCTGTTTTTTAGAATTAAATCTTTTATTCACTTGAGTTTTTTTTTAATATAACTTGTACAGTTTCTTCTTGAAATGTTTGTTATGTTTAAAATTGTAATATACTGTGATGGTATATATGTCAAAGAAAGTCCGTGCTTGTAACATACCTTGTAACATTCTTTTTTTGTTCTAACTGTTATGAGGCATCATTCAGAATTTTGACTGACATATGTTATCATTTATTGACAATATCAACAAATGTGTCTATTTATTAGAAATAGGAGATGCATAATAGGATCAACAAAATTAACATATTTCTGCTAAGAGTATTTTTGTCACCAACTTTGTTTCACCAGCTTCAATTAGCTTAGCTTCAGTTTTATCTGTATTTAAACATGCTCTTTCACTAAAACATGATTTTAACTTGTCCCATCAATGTAGAGGCAGCTGGACTTTGATATATCTTTGTTTTAAGTGAAGTTGATATTATGCTCAGAGTGAACCATATTTAGTTTTAGTCTTCTTTGAAGTGGATACAGACTTGGCTCCTCCATAAGTGTGAAAATCACATGGGTCCTACCATCTTAGTCCTTGCCTAGTAAGTACCAGTGGGCATTTTCATGCTCTCCTCAGAAGGTAGTAGAAGTCAGTGCTGTTGTGTTGTCTAAATAATTCCATTTTTTTTTCAGGAGTGGTTACTGTCTTTAGTTCCTTAGAGAAATTACAATCATTATTTTCTTTGGAGCATCAACAGTCTTGGTGTTCAAAGTTTTGATACAACTTGGGTCTCCATATAACACACAAAGTTTTGGTCATCTCAGAGCAGATATAGTCAGATCAGATATAGTTCTGATCACCTCAGAACAGATTGTAGCCTGAATTCTTAGAATCTGTACAGTTTTCTTTTCATGATCCGCGGTCTTTGTCTCCTTACAGAAATTGGATTCTTGGTCTTGGATTTTTTATCATTTCCTCAGAGGAGATCATATCTTTACCTCCTCAGAGTGGACCATATTGATAATGTATTGATCATTCTCAGAGCTGATACAGTCTTGATAAGCTTGGAGTAGTATCCTCATGGTAAGCACTGTCTTGGACACTTCAGAGATGATACAGTCTTAGTCCCTTTGGATCATATAGTCTTGGGAAGTTACTTCTGCAGAGTAGATGCAGTCTTAGTTTCCTTAGATCAAATAGTCTTACTTTTATACATAGGAGATACTGGTCATCTAAAAGTCTAAGTTCTGCAGAGAAGATACTGTTTAAGTATTCCTACATGAGATTATCTTGAGTATCTCTTCAGAGATTAAGTGCTATTTTGGTCTTCTATGTCAAGTTTTGGTTTCTTCAGAATTCCTAGATGACCTTGTTCTGCTCAAGTGGAGACCATCTAATTAAAATACATTCCAAACATTTCATTTTGTATGTTCAGGTGGATAATTTCCTAGAATCCTCAAAGCTGGTTTAGGTAGACCAGATTTTGAATCTCTCAGAGAAAATTTGTATTTTCTTATCCTGTTTTAGCTTGGATTGATTAACTTTTGTTAAAGCTTTTGTAAATTTATTTGTTGAATGATTGAATGATCTGTTGCTATTAAAACCAGGAATTTTTTATAATTAAAATTACATTAAAATTTTGGCTGCAATTAACCAAACTTATTTTAAGATCCTTAAGATATAACAAATACAACATCATTGGAAGACATTTGTTTAGGGAAGTAGTGGGAACCAAGTTATGGATGTTAAGCAGTCACCTTGTGAGGATGAAATATCACTCAAGTGAGGCTAACTGTACCTTGTGAGTGTAGTAAAATAGTAGCAAGTTGTCAGTGAGGAATGCAAGTGAGGTGACATGTGGCCTGAGAAGAGCGCTCCACGAGCAACCAGCAGTATTTTCCCAGGAGACAATGTGTACACCTCAGTGACCCTGAGTATTTAAAGCCTGTCATGGCACAATGATAAATCACTGTTTTACTGACTGCCTGCATATATTCCAGTCTTTTACATGTATAAACCTATTAAAGGTGTAATTGGCCGTCTTTGTGCCAAGGTGAATCCAGCAAAGGCACCATGTCACCTGGTAAAGTTATCGCCACATTGTCTTTGAGGTGACCTGTTGGGGGCCAGTTTAAATGGTGCCCTGCTTCAGGGTGGGTTACAAATGTCTCAAAACTTCTCCAAACCGTGTTGCCTTGGGGTACCAGAAAGGGCGTACACATTTTCCCAGGCGTCATACTTAATTTGCATCATTCACAGTGCACCTGTCACACTGATGTTTCATAGACGTCCCCTATCATTTGATAATGTATGTTACCTCAGGTCACAGGTAGTTCCCATGGCTGTATAGTTTAGGTGTCCCTTGATGGATTGCTGGTGACAGTTATAAGATCTTGAAGGGAATCCTACACTCATCCCACTCATGTGTGCAAACACAGTCCTTAATGTTTCATCTCTCAGTTTGTGACTTCTAGACTAGTCCTAACTTGAATCGTTAATGACTCAGATTAGTAATATTACAGTAACATTAACTGAATTTTTTATGAAGAATTATGCAATTTGGATTTTGAAATTTTAGACTCAGGACCTCTGCTAATGAAGCTGGTTGTGTAATCGCCATTGTTTTTTTCTGTTTATCCACACAATATCTAAAACAAGTGACCCATGGGTCATGACGCTCAGCTGCCAAGCATGACCTGCGACATCATGGGCTGCAATTCACAACTTCTAGTAAAATTGTTGCAGAACCTATATGCCAATTTTGTTTAAACTTTCTACATTGCCATAAATTCTTATCATATATGTCTGGTTAAAACATAGTGAATGATGGTCTGAGGCAAAATGTATGGTTGTTGAGCTATTAGGAACTAATCCCACAGCTTGCTCGATACCTGTCAGTCTCAAAAGGAATACCACACAGGCCACATATAAGATCAAAATATAGCAAAAGATCAAGGAAATCCATGCAAGAATTATTGTGAAACGGGTGCTTCCATATTAATTTTTATTCAATACAAGCCAACTGTACTGAGCTTTCATAAATGATGGTCATATTTATTAAGAAATCTTTGACCCAATGCAAGATTACATTAATATACATCCCACTGCATTCACTTGAATAGTTCTTGAGATAATATGTTCTAAAGGAATTTAAAGATGGTGTCCTGGTGGCCATATTGGATTTCTGACAGGTCGGAAATTGAACAACAAACATCCTCTTAAAGGGACCAAACATCATAAAAAAATCACAAACTGTCCTGGCAAAAGGATTTCTAAAAAGGCTACCTGGCAGACATAATGGTTTTCTGACAAGTCACACATCCTCCAATAAGACACTAAACTTGTAGCAATTGCTTCAAAGAATGTAACAGTTATGAATGTGCAAAACAATTCAAAAGGCATGATCAGGTTGGAGAGCTCTCATATCAGATTTATGAACATGCAAATGTAAAAAGTGCAAGTCCAATTTGTTTTAATTATCAGCTTGCTATTCAATGGGATCAGCAGGGTAGGTAAACTGCAAAACCTAAAAGAAAAGAAATGCAGAAAGCATCACTAAGAGTCTTGTAATCAAATAAAGCCATCCTAAATCCAGGTACAGACCCACATATTATCAGAACAAACACTTGCTGGTATATCTGATGATTTGTATAATAATATTCAGATATCTAGAAAACTAAGTTTATTGCTATGATTCCATGATATAAACTGCAAAATGTTCCCATCATTTTATAAATCAGTAGCTAAACTTAACACTTAACTCTCATAGTCTTAATGCCTGGCCAAAGCATTCCGGCAAGTGTTTTTGTTATGCACTAATGATATATCCTTATCACTCCATGAGCTGATACAAAAGGGAGTCATATATCACAAGTGTCACTGACAATTATGGGCACATAGTGAGATGTACCAGTTGTGAGTGCCATATGGTTATATATACAAGAAAACAAGAAAAATAGAGATGGTCTACAAAATAAGTTATTGTGAACATCCTTGACCTATGACCTTGGCCTTTTGCCAACATATCAACTGGATTCTTTCTAAATGATGGGTAACTATTAACTACTTACATCTGGCCGGGTGTAATTACTTGGCAACCAATGAGTGAATAACTTAGACCTGCAACCTTTAACCTCCTGACCAGCTGACCTCAAAATCAATTAGTTATTTCTTCATGCAAAAAGACCCATAAATATGAAGTTTGAATCAAATTCAGTGATGCATAGATGTTGCATATGTGAAAGACTGAAGGTTTGGGTTGAACAGTTTCACTTGAAATATGTTCACAAGCATTTAGAACAATATTGTGACCTTGACCTTTGACCTTTTGAACTCAACATCAATAGGCTTCTTCTCCTATTGGTAGGTAAGCCATATATGACAGATGGAAAGTATAGATTGAAAAGTTTGCTGAAAATGACTCCACGCAAGAAGAGGGTGCTGTGAACTTGACCTTTGACCTCAAAATCAACAGGTCTTTTGCCCTGTTGGCAGAGAAGCGATATCAGTGCTGAAAGGTTTGGAATGAAAGGTCTAGCTTGAAATGTGTCCACAACCTTTTCAAAGAAGTGGATCCTGTGACCCTGACCTTTGACCTTGTGACCTCAACATCTATAGGATTCTTCTCCCACTTAGTAGGTGAGCTATATGTGAAAGATCAAAGAACTGGGATGAAAGGTTTGGCTTAAAATGCATCCTGAGGCTTTTCAAAGAAGTTGGTTCTGTGACCTTGACCTTTGACCTTGTGACCTCAAAATAATTATGGTTCTTCCCCTGTTGGTAGGTGAGCTGTATGTGAAAGATGGAAGGTTTGGGATGAAAATTTTGGCTAAAAGAATTATTTCTGGGGGGTGCAAACACACCCCATAACTTCGAGAATATAGGTTGCAGTGACCTAATTTCAGGTTTGCAAGGAGATCTTTTTAGAACCTCTAAGACTGCATAGGGTTCATGGCCCTAGCCCCTATGGTTACGATTTGTGCCCTGCTAACGGCCGGACAGCTGGCCGGACGGACAGACGGAAGGACGCCGGACAAAGACCCATCGCTATAGCCCAGCATGACTGAAAGTCAGCTGAGCTAAAAATAGTCTAAATTTCAAAATTTTTTTTTTTATGGGCCCTTGGCCCTGCCATGGATAAGCCGGGATCTGTTGCTGAAGTAATTATGTAATCCTAGTCTTCATGTCAATTTGGTTAGTTTCATAACACTCTGGAGTGGATTTGGATGAAGCACCAGGCGCATGCAAAGAAATCTCTAGGTGTTTTTAATCTAAGTATAATTCATATCCATGGTTATTGACATTTGAAAATATTTTTTTATTAATTGGGCATTATTAGTTCTGTGTCTAATTTTAGATCTGCATAACTTAGTAAATGTCTAATTGATAAAATACATATTATTTTTCATATTTTATGTGACATTTTCATGTTTTATATAGGAGGGTGGGAACAGTGTTGTACAGCCTGCTTGGTAGATGGTTTGGGTTTGTTAATGGAGTTTTAAATTTTATGAACCTGAAAACTTCCAGTGGCATGCATCACTATCTGGCAGCTAACTGTTTATTCCTTGAAATTTATCCTTGATCATTAGGGTCATGATTCTCCAGTAAATACCTTTACACCTGATTTAATAAAACTGTGCCAAGCTTTATTTACATAAACCTCCCCAGACAGTTTGTGAGAATGCAAAATTACATTATTGTGTTTAGTCTTCAGTTCAGTTTAATGGCTTAAATAACTGTCTTCTGAATGTTCATTTTAAGCTATATTGGCCATATTTGCATTTTTTAACCCAAATAGTTTTTAAAAATAGGAATTTTAACCAACCTAGCATCTTCTCCAATAATTATTGGTCCCCAGGAAGATTTATACAGTGATCCAGGGGCCAAAGGTCTGCTTAAATCTGTTCAGAAATTCCCAGACGGTAGCATCCTTTGGTTATAAGTCATTTTGTATATATTATTTTTGGACTCTTTTTTATTTATCAGCTGTCATCTATCAGTAATGTGTTATTTATTATTATTGGTAATGCCATTTGGTTCAGAAACACATAGTGGTGGTGCAAATACGCTAGGGAACACTATACTTGTTAAATATACAGCTTCTCTGATCAGATAACATTATTAAGCAATAATAAACAGTAAGAAATATGTTCATGAATAAAATTGAAGAAACAAGATTTTTTAATCAGTTACAAAATGTTTTGCTCATATTATGATCACTTGTGACAAATATATCATAAGAAACAGTATGAAATGAGGTCACGAAATTTTTCACCCAGTTGTGATATACTACATTCCTGAGATGATTATAATGACTTACAAACTTGATGAAAAACATTAAACATTTTGAATATGATAAAACATTCTTATTAAATAATTAGATGATGTAATGCACAACTAACATTGTGCCTAATGTAAGTAGATAGGAAAAACGTTATTCCACTTGTCAGATAAATGATATATGACATATTACACCTTCATTATCATATTTTAATCCTCATCATGGTAAACCTGAAGAAAAGCAGAGTAAACGTATTTAATTGGCACCAAAGGATGCACTCAATGGTTTGTTGCATTCTTATTATAATATCCCCGTCATTCCAGTGTGATTAGATCAGAAAGAGTTGTTGATAATAACTAGGACAACTCACTATATTTAAGATTCTGGGGAGCAAATGTTGCATTTATTTCAGTCATCCAGTGTAATGTTATTACCCTGATAACAGCCTCTGTCTATTTACATCCCATCTGACTATTGTTCCCTGGTGTTATCTGATGAAGACAGGCAATTGTCCGTGATACAGGTCATGTGACTGGGAATTGTTCCAGCATCATCTGTTATACATCTGATTCGTTGTATAACACATTTAATTCTAGATGATCTGAAAATTTGAAAATATATATTGTTTTTCTGTCAGGCTCAGGAATGTTTAGTATGGGGCTGATTAGGAAGTCTTCTAATAGGTCTTGTTTCAATGGCATCTTCATGCTAGGAATAATTAACTCTGACATTTGAATTATTTCCATTTATTCATACTGACAAAAACACCTTAATAGTACAGTAGCAAAGATATTAAGTGGAATTTGATAGTCATTAGGTGTCTGGGCTGTATTCATTCAGATTTTGTTTTTTTTTTAGTTTCTTTTCTTCAGACTGACAGTTCAGTTGAGATTTACAGTTCACGATTTCATGACAAATTAATTAACTCTTCCCATCAAACTTAAAAAGAAGTTAATTCAAGATTGTATATATTTGTTCCTGTGTTACATTAGGTTCCCTTATTTAAGTGACCTTGATTTTGTTTTATCTTGGGTAGAATGACTGTAAAGGTCAAAAGGCAGGATGAGTGATAATTAAAGGTGTAAGGGTTGAAGGGAGGGAAATATCAGTTGGTACAGGTACAATTTCATCTTGGATGATAGGCGACAAGAACACAGTATATATATATAAACTTATTTATTTTACATGGATTGTACAAATAGTTATTTAACTAATCGAGGCACTCTCCATGGCTCAGGTGATGGCGTTTGGTAGTCTGCAGAGGTGGAGGAAACCGGAGTACCTGGAGAAAACCACCGACCTTGGACGAGCAACTACAACCCACTCTCATAGCCACACCGGGGATCGAACCCGGGTCGCCAGCGGAGAGAGCCAAGCGTTTTACCACTCAGCTGTCCAGGCACACAGCTTAAACACATTTAAAGATTAAATTATCAGGTATAAGAATAGTTGTTTATAATTTCTAAAAATCCAAAACAAAGTAAATACCAAAACATGACAAAGTATAAAGCTGATATACAGTGAACCCACTAACATAAGGGCAATACAAAGGTCAAAATTGAGGTAAATTTTTCAATTAATTAACCCCACAAACCATCCAGAATTGGTGTATTTCTTGTCTATTACATGTACAAATCACTCGATTATATATTTGATGTATATTTACAGTGCATGTAGTCATAAATGTAAAATGATCTGACATGGCTTGGTAAATCATACACATTTGAACTAAGTTTCTTGCACTGCTGTTATGACATAGCAGCTAGGAGTCGAGCTGGGTCATTGACTCCCCTGAGAACCAAACCCATGTGAATACTATCAACTTCACTGAGAATATTTATTGGAGTAAGGTGCTCTAATAGTAGCCCTGCCTCTTAAAATGAACTCATAGTGTTCCCTCACACAGATTTGCTGTACAGGACTTAAATGATAGGTTCAGTACTCTTGCGCGTCATGGTTTTACAGGAGCAGACTGCCTACATCTATCTTAACCATGTACAGGTTAAATGCCAATATTATACATATACCTTGCCCAAAACATGTCATTATATCACTGATGACTCTCTCCTTTGGTTTGCTTGAATGAGTGTAATGGTGTGGCCATATATATGGGGATATATGGCAATACCTCCAGTGTGATCAATAATACAGTTGTGTAACTCGATGTAACCAATTTTACTCATTACTAAAGAGGTGTAATCAATGATGACATAATCTTGCACCCATAATATGTTACCTACTTATGTAACATACAAGTAAATCATGAACCACTAACAAATGAGACATCTGTGAACAGATTTAGTTTCCTGTTTTATAATGGTAAAACATATCATATGATTATGCAGCTTCCCAGGTATTATGATTTATCTGTGGCAGTTACACAAAGCTCTGTACAAAAGCAATCACTTTATAACAATGTTATCTTGTATTACATAATCTGCATATACACTGCTTCCCATTCTCCAGTTGTAACAGTGTCTGATCACAGAAAAATAGGAAAAGTAAAGAAAACATTCAGCCTATCAGTTAGAAACAGCAGTAAAAGTCAGATTGTTAAAAAAAAAAATATCTGTTTTAGGGGAAATGTCATGTCTGAAACAGTGGCTAAAAACTGGGAAATATTATCTGCATCACTTATAGTTATACATCTCAAGAAATGTTAAGCATTTGTTTGGAGCATTTTGTATTTCATAATAGAGACTGAGTTAATGATATTATAAATGATAATGAGATAACCAGATGTTCCTACCTCACTGTAGAATCCTGTAGCAAAACACCTGATAGAATACAATCCCTGAGAGAATGATATCGTAAGAGTTTTCCAGTCAGTGGAACCAGGTGAGCAGGAGTCCTCTGATTGGCTATGAAGAGATCCTAGAAATGTAATGAGAGCCTCTTATGCCTCCAGAGTAGTAATCCACAAAAAAAGTCAAGGTTGAAAAAATGAAAGCTCCGCCTGTGTATTCCTGAAGCTGTTGTGCTCTATAGTATCAGCGGTATCATTGCCTGGTTGAGTTGACACAGCACTCACACCAAACTGAGGCTCTGCTATGAGACTGACTATCATGTGCAGGCAAGCAGAAAAGCACTTGGCACCATCAGCCTTTGGCTAATCAGCTGTGACGGAGGTGGTGATGTACAGGCAACCCCCTATCACTGTTGTCTTAATACGCTACCTGTGACCACTATTGCATGATATGGTTGAACCATTCTGCATTGGGTAGGGGCCACTGAGACCTGCATGTAGCAGGGGACCCTCAATGGGTAATGGAACTATCCATTTTGTTTTGGAAGAAGCACGCATACGTAATCATAGAGTTAACTTGGCCCTGAATGGATTAAAGACACTTCATAACAAAACAGTGTCCTGGGGTTGACATCTTTAGGAATTAAAGGGCTTCACGCATGAGCCGGTCACGGTTCAGCCAATGGCCAGAAGATACCTGAGAGACATTCTGGCTTTTTATTGGTGGACGTCCCCACACGCACTAAATGTGTCATGATAAATGGTATGTCTCTTACCAGGCGGGCCTGAGAAAGTTGTCTAGCTTTAGTTCTCACAATAATGTAATCTGCCTCTTATTCTGCAATTAGTGCATATTAGGGTGAAATGTCGATGCAGACGTATCATTCCATGGCTGGGCATTAGTTCTGAAGGTTTTAACATGTGGTGGACAAGGGATTCTCCAAAAAATGACTTAAAGATGAAATTTTCCCACACTTTTGGCCCAGTCATATTCTATTTGAATGCACGTCACGTCTCGTAGCTTGTAAAGAGAACATCATAAAGCGTAACGGAAACAATGCACCAGTGTCACAGGCCGATGGCTTGAGTGGATAAAAATGTGTACAATCTCCTGCGCTGGTGTGTACTTGTAGCCTCTTTTGTTTACTCCCAGATTTGTTTATGTGGTGATAGGGCCAGTGATAGGCTTTTATTAACCGACTAGCAGCCAGGGTAGAATATCTTCCAGCTAGGTTAACATAATGGTCACAATAGGAGTTCAAAGGCCGGGCTTCGAAGGTTGTAGACATGGTGTGTTGCACAACATCTGTGAAGGTCTTCCGTGGTTTTAACAACAGTAACCACTGATTAATAGGATTATCTGGCTACAAACTTGTGGACTTATCACCAGGATAAATTATCTGTGTAGGTGTTGGTAACAAACGAATTACATAATATGTGTATTTGTGTATATATACACTTCTTATAGTTTTATTCAGTAAACTTTTTGCAGTTCCTTATTTTTTATGTACTTTTCAAATCTATGTTATTTCATTATTATTTATTTTACATTTCTACATAGGATACATAATAAATTTGAGTTTTATTTTCCAATATGAATAATTTAATTGATAAATATACTAGTAATATATTATTGACAATATGTTTTACACAATAAATATAAATGACACCTTGTGTGACCTGATTTTACCTGAAGTTCATATATATATGTATATGATATGAAAGTGATTTACTAAACAGAAAATGACATTTGACATTGCATTTTGAAGAAAATATCTTGCAAAATTTAAATATCATCTAATTATTAAATGAAAATAATAGGGTTTTGGTCAGTAATAAATTTTAATATATGTCTTCCATGGTCATTTCAGGTTTGTAAACATGTTTACATATGGGAGGAAAGCACAGCAAAGTCAAGATTCAATTTTTTGTTTTTATTCTTAAGATTTTTACCAAATTTATTGTTAAGTTTAAATTTTTAATGTGATATTGGCCAGTATGGTCACCTTTACTGTGACATCTTAACCCTGACATAAACAGGGTTGGGGCCAGGTACAAGTGAAAGTACCTAGGTACAGGTACAGGTACTTGTGAATTGGCCAGGTGCAGGTACAGGTACAGATATTTGATTTTCACAGAGTACCTAGGTACGGGTAAAGGTACTCTAGAAAGTACCTAGGTACAGGTACATTTATTTTAGGATCACTTCAAAGACGTTTTTACAGATAATAATAGTGGTATAAATTCACGTATATGCAAGTTAACATGCCTTTTTTCTATAAAACAATATTAAAGTCTTTTGCTAAAGTATATATTATTAGAACTTATTATCTGTATGGCACTATACATTCACAAACATCATATGCAAGCGTATTTAAAGTCCATTAAGTGCACCAAGTAGAGTATGACACCATACATTCACAAGCACGATATTCAAGTCTTCTGAAAGTCCATAAAAAACACCAAGTACAGTATGAAACCATATTTCACAAACGTGATATTTGTGTATTATAAGTTCATTAAGTGGACCGCTCGAACGATTTGCTCAGTAAGTGGTTACAGCTGATTTCAAACTTGTGACCATTCTGGAGGTGTGATAACAATTCAATTCATGAGCAGTTTATCACATTGATGGCTTGCTGATTATTTTACACTACATGTAACCAAATTTAATACAAAAAGAGAAAAAAACTGAAAATATGAAAATGTACCTGGAGTACCTTGTACCAGGTACAGGTATTTTAGTTCCAGGTACAGGTACAGGTACAAGGTACTTCCTACTCATGATCGGCAGGTACTGGTACTCTTAAATGTGTACCTACCGGTAGGTACAGGTACAGGTACAGGTACAAGTACCTGGCCCCAACCCTGGACATAAGATCTAAGCCTGAGAAAATCTTATTTTTAGGCAAATGTTTTCTCAACCCACTATATTTATTTTGTGGTAAGTATGGTAAATAAAATGATCTGAAATGAGATTAATACATAACAAATAATAAAGCCCTCATAGGTTAAGGAAACATTTTTGTGCTGTGTTTACTTTAAAATGCATAGAACTACTTTTGCTGGCCTTGGTATATAGTCAAAAGAATAAAAATACTTTTATATGTGTACCAGACATCTGTATGGTGAATGATGCAAGCTGAATACATCTGAAGGTACATGTGTTTACATGTCTGCCGAGTGACTGATCCTGTATTGAACGATCATGTCAGTAGCCAATTGTGTTTGACTGGTGAAGGCGGGGAAGGGAAGAGATAATGTATCTCTTCAGGTTTATATTGCATGAAGTCTGCAGACTCCAAATCACATAATAGCAGGTAGTAGAAGATTTACCCTGCTCTATTGTTGGTAAATATTGGATCAGTCAGCCACCTAGCGTGGGAACTACCTTTTGCACTGTGTGGCACTCTATCAGTCACAGTGTTCAATATCTCATGGTGTCTAAGCGCAGCAGTTTGTATCATACAAATGCCAATCAAGTGTTTATTTTGTGTTGACGTGAAGTGAAAGCAAATCACCCATTGGCAGTCTTGCAGCGTCCCACTCTGAATGCTTGGGTGGACTAAAATTAACTCTATACTATTGTTAGTGAAATTGTTGCACACAAAAGTAATCACAATATAGAGAAGGGAATCAGTCTTGGACCAGCGGGATAATATGTAAATCATGGAGCTTCAGACAAGTTAATACCTATGACACAAACATTCCTTATGGCTGACCTGGCATTCTGTATATATACAGACTGGTTTCCCATGTCATCATGTAACACCATTACAATATCAAAGGAAGCACATTGGCCATGAAGGTATAACAATCATTGTTGCTTAAATTATGATATACATTCGTACAGCCCCGGTTGGCTTCGTATTAACAAGGTTAATTTTTTAGAATTTTCACTTTTTTTAGCGATCTTACCATGCAGTGTCCAACAACCTGAGTCTGAAAATTTTTTTTTAGGCAAATGTTTTCTCAACCCGCATTATTTATTTTGTGGTTAGTATGGTAAATGAAATGATCTTAAATGAGATTAATACATAACAAATAATAAAGCCCTCACAGGTTAAGGAAACATTCCTGTGCTCTGTTTACTGTAAAATGCATAGAACTTCTGGCCTTGGTATATAGTCCAAAGTACTCAGTACTTTTATATGTGTACAAGACAACTGTATGGTGAATGATGCAAGCTGAACACGCTTCCATTATCACATTTATTATTTAATATAAATAAAAAAAGCTTTACAATTTGATGAGCTCCCAAGACAAGTAGAAATTCCTGTCCCCTATCTTTGGTTTGCAGGTAACATAAAATAAACTTTTGTTCATAATATCAACCTTTTGTGTTTCAAGACCAGCTTCTGTGGCTCAGGGTAAGAGAGAAGACTAAAACCCAGGAGACTGTGGGTTGAATCACAGCCAAGGCAATGAGTTTTTTCATGGTCAGCCCCTACCTAAGGTGATATCTCTGCAGGCTTAATGGGAAGGTTGTGCCCCACAGCTATGCATCACTCACATATAAGTGTGTCATCCGGGGCTTCCTCGGTGTTATGATCCAACAATGAGGATGATTTCACACCTAGGACCTGCAGGTATGGTAGACACCGGGCCTGGGTGACACCAGGTTACAAAAAAAAAAAAAATAGAAAGCGAGTGCTACTGCCCTGTCAAGTAGTCCCAAACTAAAATGGAAACTCTGCAGATGTACATAATTAGGTTTAAAAATTAGACAAGTCAGCATTACAAAATGGAGTGGGTTACCTCCACCAAAAAAAAAAAAAAAAACCTTTTGCCTTTCAACTTTTTGATGTGTGGATAACGTAAATAAAATGCAAATGAGGCTAAATTATAAATGACCGTTCACCTGTGTAGACGAGGCGTTTTAGTCACGAAAGTTTCATTTCCATGATAATCTCCCTTTTCAATCCCTCACAAATAAAAAGCCACCAATAGTATATCCCACTGCAGCATTAACTGATAAGTGTTCAAGTCAGAACTTTTATAAGTGACTTTTGCCAATAAATAATAAATGATTAATGAATAAATTAAAATGAGGTAATGAGTACTTCAAAACTTTTTACTGCCTGACAAATTTCCAGAAGTAATGTGTTTGTAAAATGACACCTGCTGACCTACAACACTTTATAATTTCACAGTGTTGGTAACACATTAAAACTGCTTCAACAGGATTTAACTTCACAACCATCTTTTTTACACCAAATCTTATGCCAAATGAACTTTTCAAACTCATCTGTACATATACCATTAAATTAAATGAAGAGATAGTTTTGACCATTTGGATATTTGGTGGCTGCACTATAAGTAGTTAGAAGGGTATTCATGATTTGTAAGTGTCCAGCCTGTGTTTGCGGAGAGAACATTAGATGAGCCACTTAGTAGGAGTGTTATTTTGTCTGGGGGAAGTACCAGACTTACTACAGGTATATAAGCAATGCTAACAGCATCAGTATAACTAATAGTGTAGTGGCTGGCCTCTGACTGTACAGCCCCTGGGTAATAAATATAAACTAGCATATCCAGGATGGCCTTGAGGGCTTCCTTTGCTTATAATGAATGCAAGAGGTATTTGATGGGCACACATGCATAGGCCCAACTGATGGAAGATGATACACATGATTGCCAAGGTTATATTGATGAAGGTGGTATAAATACACGCAAAACAAATAAATATTGTCCTTATCCGTACTGTTATCCTACAATTATCATATTAAGCAATAATCAGATTCTGTCTTACAATTTAATAACATAGAAAATATCCTCCATGAGCAGACACTACTACTGTCCATAATAAAATCATACACAGATAGCAGTGTCCAATCACTGTTATCCACTGGGCAACTCACCATTTTGTTGGGATTTTGCACAGTGTAGATGTAATTAGATTTCCCAGGTGTATATTTCAGAGTACACCAACTCTTGACACAGGTATTTCCTGTTCTGTAGTACTGACTTACACTTGTGTATTTTGTGTGTTCTATTGCAGTACCTGTGGTCTGTATAACCTGCTTGTTACCTTGCAGGTGTAACTGCATGTGAAGCATTGACATCATTTGTCGATAGATAACCCTAAACCATGCAGGGGATTTAATTTTATTAAAATTAAAACATTCATGTGGCACATTTTGCCTCTGAGAGGAACAATTTTGAAAACAATGATAAAAATATTTTCAAAATTTATATTACTACAAATTATTTATGGCACACTATTGTATTTTTGTCAAGTCTGTAACTCCATTTTTCAGAACAATTTATGGCTGTCTGTAGTTTCATCTGAGTCACCATTAATAGGAACATTTTCGATGGATAATACTTTCTTTATGGTTGCTGAATTTTGACCAGGAAAGGATGGAGATTGGTTAATTTACCACAAAATGTATCCAAGGATAATGGTCATCAAAGCTTAAAGAGACCCTGTCATTCTATTTTTAATTCCATGCATTTCTATTTTGTCATGAATGCAGAGACATTTTAAACAAAGTTTTACCAATTAGATTAAAATTACTGTGTAACATGTGTGAATATAATCTATAAGCTTATTCTTTTTCATTAAAGTAAATCAAAGCAGAGGAGTAAATGCAGAAAATTATTTTTTGAGAAAATATACCATTATTTCTTATGTGCCTTTGACCAATATTTTCTTGGGGTAGGGAATATACAGGTGATATATTCTCTGTGAATAGACGGACCTTCCTTGAGGGAACTGAGGTAAAAGTGACGCTTGTTGGGCATGATGAGGGAAAAGCAACTGGATTTGATGTACTGGTAGAAGTGGGTTACTTGGACATCAGTCAGTACTCCACGCGTGCAGGGGCCTGTTGAGTCCGTCAAGACCAGTGTGCAGCACGTGTATGCAGTAATGAGAGGCTGACTGGCTCTAATTACAAAACCACTGCCAGTACCAAGCGCTGAATGTTGTGTGTAGCTCACTAACATGCACTCCCACCAGTTAGTTCTCTGTATAACCTGTTATCTGCACTTGTATTTAATGGCAGGTAAAATAATTGAATTCCCAGGCGACTTGATATTGCTTCATGTGGTGACCTATACAAAATCCCCCTCAGTGCAGTGGATACAGGATATCTCCTGCTTCATTGAACTGAGAATCCACATGCCCAAGTTACTTTGAGGAGGAGTGCAGTATGAGATGGATAGCCTTCTTTAACCCTTTACTGTTTACATTTATTTTAGGTTTCCGACAGATTCTGACACTACTTATATTTACACTAACAGCCATATCTTTTCAAGTTTTTTTTTGTATCTTTATCAAATTTTCAACAGTCACCACTAAGAGGGTTTGCTGAAGATTATTGAAAATCATCAAAACTTAGAAATAATATGCAATATTTTTGTCCTGAAAGAATCTATTCGTATCATGGCATTCTAGTTGCCCATTTAGAGTGCTCTTTAGTGGCTTGTAAACAGTAAAGGGTTAATCACATGAAAATATTAAAGGTCATGTACCTGAATTTTAAATCTAAAGTTTAGGTTTTATGACAGGTATTTACTAAAACTTGACCTTTTGATATTATGCAAGTATCACCCGGGAATACCCCTGTCGTAAGTTTAAATGCTTTCCTCTGATAATCTGGTCATATCAGGTCGCATGCACAGTGCATCTCACTTGCTGATTCTAACAGGTGAAACATCTTCCCCTATCCATTCCAGAATTGTTTACCTTGTTCTTGTAAAAATGGTTGCCATTATAAATATTGTCTGTGGGAGTGTATCTATATCCCCCTTCCTACAATACATTTAGCGAAGGATAATACAACTGGTCAGTAACTTGAAGTAAGAGTTCGTAAAGGGATGAGAACCTCTTGCCCTTCCCTGTTTAGTACACATCAAGTGAAAACTGCATTCAGTGTGCTGGTTCGGGTAAAGGATGATGTCATACAGTGCTTTATTGGGTATGGAAAGAAAACTTTGGCTGGAGTTACAAATGTGCCCAAATTCACCTCCAATTCGTTTCTGAGCAGGGGGCCACAGCCTTCTCAGCGTGTGACCTTAACTAGAACCAGCTGGCCCATTCAAAAACAACTGTAACAGCAGCAGCCAAACAGAGCAACATGCCAATTGGTCTGATGAGAAAGTAATTAAGCCCTGCTGTTGGTGTACAGGCTTCTGGTCAGTTGCCCAATAGGTTTATCTGTTTGTGGTCATGGAAATGGGTTGACCTCTGTGCCTGTGCTGGCCATTCAAGTCATTCGCTGAAGTGCAGCGTCTGATAGAGGGGGATCACAAGCAAACCAGGGGGTTGCTCCCGAGGTAGAAGGGGTGAGGGATCGACACCCACAGGTGAAAACGGTCCTCTAGTTGGTTACATCTATTTTTAAATGCTGCAAGAACTCTTTGGTCGGCTCACCAGGGTCACTGGCTATAGCTTACGGGGTCTGTGTTTCTGTTCAAGCTGGGAAGTGGATGCAGGGTTATGGTGGTGTATGACTATCAGGGTATAAACCCTCTTCCAGGTCATGTGCCACTTTAAAGTATTTTGATGTGATAGAAAAATCAGAGCATAAGATAAATCATTGAAAGATATTTGAAATGGTATATAGCTGATTCACTGAAATATGTATTTTTTTATATTTTGAATTGAATTCAAATTTTGTCATATTGTCAAATTTACATGGTAAAATACCTCAGGCTTTGACCCACCTTTCTAAATTGAACTATTTATATTCCAGTGAGTCATAAGCCTTAAGCCAAATCATAGTGTTCATTATAGATTTTGGAGCTTAATTCCTGTATTGGAAACAAAAAAATATAAAACTTTAGTCGGATCTTGTGTGATTTCTTCCATCACTCAGAACAGAAAGCTTTCTGTTGGTCATTGTCACTGCCATCAGTTAAGGGCAGAGATAATATATGTATTTTTTTTTATAATTCATTTGTCTAGTTTTATGTGAATGACTTTGAACATTGCTTTTCAAGAGGTGCTACTGCATGTTCATGTATTAGAATGTTGACATGCATGTAAAAAAATAGCGTTTTTGCAATGGCAAGACAGATTTCTCCAGATGGCTCCTGGGATCCTCCTCACTAACACACTGAAATTATCACCTACTGGTAGAGTAATCACACTCACTGTGGCAGCCAACAGGAGAAACAAGCCAGAAAGATCAGGTTTCTATGTTCACCATGTCATGGCAGATGACCCCAGTAAACTAAACTCTGACAACAGTCTGTGGCTAATTAATATAAATACAGACCCTAGGACCTCCAGGACCTCTGCTGGCTCTCCAGGACCACCTTTGGATCCTTAGGATATCCAGCAGGTCCTAATATGGCTGGAATGCTGTACAAATTGTTTTACTTGAGGAGCTGAAGAACTCTTCTTTCATAATATTCTATTGATAATTTATGGTACTTGTGGTCAACTATACCATCCTATGACGATGATAACAAGCTTTTGCTGTTTTCCCAATTTTGTAACAATGTTTAACTTTATATTGTGCCAGTGGACATAAGGAACCCAGTATCTTAATAGAGCGGGTGTTATATCACACTTATCAGCAGGCAGACATAGTAACTAGCAGATCAAGCAGGTTATTGAAAGTTTATGAACAGTACACATGTGATGTGAACATGAGATGTGCCCCAGACTCTAAACATAGTAGTACACTATCACTACAATCTGCTGTGTAGTAAAGCCATAGCCCAGTGACTGGATAGCAGCCAGCCATCAACCCTTACATACTGGGCCTGCTGCCTCAGTCAAAAGACCAGATTCACCCTCTCTGCCCCTTTCCTCTTTTCCACTACTTCAGGCTTCTCCAGCAGTTATCTGTTTGTCAGGGAGGGTGCAGCAGCAAGTCATTTGGAGGCCAGAAAGATCACTTCTTAATAGGTGGTAATGTCAGTCTGAACTCAGGGAGTTTACATAGTGTAAACGTGCTCTTTGATGTGCATGTTGTGCTAATACTGGATAAAAAATGAGTTTAAAGCTTCCCTGTTGGTTACATCAGCAACTCAAGTAGTTCTGCTATGACTGCTTGCATTGTATTTTTAATACACTGTTGTGAAAAATTTGTCATTATTTACCTGAGAATAAACCTGTTTTAAAATTAAATGTTTGCTCAAAGTTGTATTTAATCAGATAAACTATTTCTATTAGTGATTTCCAGGCCACTAGTTCAGTGTCATTTGTAACCGGCCTTCATGATAAAGTTAGCAGTATTTTACTGCGATGCTCCGTCATGCTTTAAAATAAGCTCTTTAAGCTAAATATAAATCATATATGTATTTAATCATGAGTTATTCCTATACACTGCTTACAAGTGTTTTCATAATAAAGTATATTTCAAATTTTCTGTTTTTCAATGTTATAATGATGATATATATTATATAAACATTTATTTTAATGTCAAATGATAAATGCATATTTATTGTTTCTGGTCTCCCTTTATCTATCTTAAATGAATTAAACTGCATCTGCACCTGTATGATGGTAATGAATGATGTTGTCTTTGAATGTGTCTCCTGTGTTGTTTTTAACAATACTGTATTGTAGTGTATCTTCAAGTCAGGTGGATTCTTTGTCAAGAGTTTTTTTTTCAATCAGGACAAAGGATGACTCTTGTTTATGATGCATCCTTAATTCTTTGTTTTTGTCACTAGAAACTGATGAGAAGAATGCTACAGATTCTTCCCTAACTGATTTATGATTGTATTCATGAACTGTTTAATGACTTTATAAATCTGCTTGAGTCCTGGGACATTCCATTGAAAAAGATCTATTTAATGTGAAACAGTTATTTTTAAATATAGCCTCACTGTTTATGTATCTGTCACACTCTTGGTTTACAATTTTCATTGGACAATGCATACACAAATTGTGCTGAAATATTTTCTTCCTAAATTTATCTGAATTAGCAATACCAGCCGAGTGAGCAATACCAAACTGAATAATCCTTAATAAATAACTCTCTCCTGCAATCCTTTCATATAAATGGACAGCTTGTAATCAAATAAACATTTTCCCTCAAAATGAGCTAAGGAACAGTCAGTTAATTGCAGCAACTCTTATTGGTGTCCATCTTAATAGAATACCCATGAGGATACTCAGGCTCATCAAGTAATTTTTCTTTAATTATCATAACAAATGGCACTTAGTTCATCAGGCTCAGATGAATCAGTACATTGGTTGCAACTGATCAAACTGACAGAAAAATTTAGTAAATTGAATATCAGCTGACCTAAAAATGTGTCATTACAGCTCATTAACCACCAAATTTGCTATTTTCTGTCAACAATAGCTTTACTGACATTCAACAGTGATATGGGTGTTATTGGCCATTCCATGAGGGCTGTCAGTGTGAAAGCACTGACCAACATCACAGACCACTTATCAGGATGCCTTACCTGTTTGTAGCATGGCCTGTAGATACCTGGTTCATTTATCCTGTAGAGGCTGGAACATCATTAGCACTCCAGTACTGGTCATTTGAGCTACTACTGTGGATTGAGCCACAGGCCATGCTGCTATCCTTGGAATGACAAATAGTTACACAGCAGCCTGTCTAGCCATCCAGGTAGGTTAACATACCAGCTGGTCAGATGACAGGAGTATGCTGCAGGAATGACCAGTGAGATGGGGCAGCTGGGGCTGACCGCTGTCAGGACTAATCAGAGTACAGGCCTCTTAGATATGACAACACCAGGATCCAAACACCGGTAAAGAACACTGTTATGGCCTGGAGCTCTTCTGATCTCATATAGATACTGCCCCAAGACATGACAGCGGTATGTTCCTAACAGGAAGACACTGCCAGGAAGGCAGTACAAACATAACTGACCAGTCAGCAACTGACCTCAAGTATTCTAGGCTGGACACTAGCTGAGACAGCTGCTGAGGCTGTTCATGGTGCCCTATAGCCTGACAGCAAACCTTAGGGCCTTGTCAAACTCTGCCATGTTAAGTAACAACATGTAAGTCATTATCGTAATCTGATTTCCCACCAAACAGCTCTGAGTACTAAAAGGCAGGTCTGTTGTCATAACTAACCTTCCCTGTGGTCCAGTATTGATGTATGTGCTTGTACTGTAACAGTCTTTGATATCTGAATTTGTGCCCTTGTGGAATTTCAACTAAACTGTTCTGTATTCAGGCTGTAGCCTCTGCATAATGTCAGAGGGCAGTACAGTGAGGAGGGAGGAGATCAGAATTTGGTCTCCCCTCCCATCCCCACCCCCATTGTGTCAAAATATATTATATGTAAGTTACACTTATGAAACCCAACAATCTGCCAGTCTTTATCCAGTACTTGTTCTCAACAAAATCAAGTGAATCTATGATGCTTGTGTTAATTAAGAGTTGTCCTATAATGTATCGTTCACTACTAATTTTCAGATGCTCAGTCCCATGATTATCAAATCTGCTCGCTGCCAAAATATAGATCATCAGATATCTGAAGAAATCAATGTTCCATTCTAAAATGGAATTCTAAATAATTAAATTAAAGATAAAATGGCAAAAGGGAAATTTGACAACATCCATTTTCCTCAAGTCTCATTTTCCCAAACTTTCCCCTAGAAGAAAGCAAGAAGAATGTTATATAACAGAAAAATTATGATAGAGCTCAAGCCATGGCCGATGAACGAAACCTATTTAACTGTATCAGAATTCTTAAACAAAGAGATGTTTTAATGTTTAGAATTGTTTCCTTTTCAGGGGCAGCACTTGAAGGTTTCATCATTGAATGAAGCATTAATAAAAGTACAGAAAATCTGCAGGTCTTTAAAAAGAAAACCAGAAGAGGTTAATGTATTTGAGCCTCTGCTGCTACATGCTGTTTCTGCTCCGTTTGAGGATTGTGTGATCATTAAAATATAATCATGGAGAATGAACAATTGCCAAGCACTATATAAACTCATCAGACAGCTGCAGCAGTACTGGGAAAAGCTCCAGCCAGGTCGTACACAACCATATCATACGCTCACCCAACCTGATGCCAGGCCCTGGAATATACTCGGAATATACTACCTCGCTGCATTAAGCACGTCGATGGTGTACAATTCACTCATCCCTTGTTTCTCTACAAAACACCACTAGCACTCTCTGATTGCTAAAGGCTGTTCTTGCTTTATTGTTAAATTCATGGCTTACAGCCATGCTGGTCTTAATAAAAAAATATTACTGCAGCTCTAAGTCACCAAATGAAATGTTGTCTATTCCAGTGTCCCTTTGTTGCACCACCCCTACCCCTTCCATTGGTTTATTCACCCAGTGTCACAGTTTTTTGGTCTCGGCATGTTCAGTTTACAACCCCTTATGCTCTCTTTATTTCTTTATATTTTTCTTTTCCTAATTTGTTTGGTGTACTCAAAACTTATTGAACCCCAAATTTAAGACTGCAAATGTAGAATTTGTTAATCTCATTCATTTTATAATCCATCATTCTTGTATGCACATGAAAAATTCTATACCAGTGCATTAGAAATTATTCAGACCAGTCTGAAAAGAATGAAGTTAAGACTGACACATGCAGAATGGTCCTAATATCTTGGTGGTCATATAAGACATGTGGTCTGTAAGTCTGGTTCTGCACTGTTTTTACGGATTCAAATGTATATATATATACATATATATATGATTCTGTGTTGTTATTATTATGCCCAGCAAAAAGTACTTAGAAAATACTTGTATTTAGAGCTTTACCATATAACTTTAAAGCTACTGAAGCTGATGCCAGGTGTGATAGGAGCCAAGTCTGTGATCAGGGCCACATCGTAAATTTGGGTGTTACCTGGCTGGCTTGCAGGTTGTACTGTGTTGTACTTCATGGTTATTCCCTGTGGAACTACTTGTCTCTGGAGAGACAGACAGTAATGTATATATACAAATGACTGTCTGCCAGGATGGTGGCTGCACTTGGCTGATATACCTTTTTTTCAGGGAAATATATCTGTATTATAGAGTAGACACAACTAATGTCAGCGTGTATTATTATTCTTAGATCCCTGGAGGATGGGTTTTTTTTTTTTTTTTTCAAGAGAGTGCAGTTATCAACTGTTAGTATCCCAGTTACCAGAACATGTTAGATAATTAAGGTCCACAATTTTGTGGGTCCATTTTTGTTCTAATAGATTTGGTGATTTTAAATCAGTATTTAACCTATGAATATACTTTCCATATAGATTTATGTAATTTAATATTTCATTCGTCAGTTATCTTTTTTCAAGTATTTAATGTAAACTTTGCATTTAGTGTACCGTTGCTATTTTTCATACGTATTGCTAGACGTGGCCTTACATAGGCTTACTTATCCATGTTAGTACAACTGATAATGCCAAGGTAAAAAATAAATGTCAGAATAATCCACTTGGTACAATATACATATATCCTTACATACATAATCCATTATGTCAATAATGGCAGTGGATCTGTGCTGTAATTCCTAACTATGGTATTATTACATGGTTTCCAGGGTGAGTTAAAAACTGTGCTGACACCCATTAAAGAGACCACATAATCTTGTAATGAGCTGCCTTGACATCAGTATGATTATACCTTGTAAAATATACATGATGAGAGTAAACCATAATATGAAGTTTGCACCCAGCAAGACTGTAAATTCAGAGCAGTGCTTCACAAAACTCAATATTTAAAGGGGCCTATTCTGATATCTGACGTCTTTTAACTAAAGATAATCCCTTGGACCTTCTAAAAATAGGCCAGAAAATGCGGACCCCCACTTCACACAGCCTGTTAGTTTTATTTATTTCCACATGTTTTCAACATTTGGGGTGGACCTGCCAAAAGAGCCCAGACAAATTCAACAAGGACATATAGCGCCAAGTCAGACCAACCAGAGGCTGCAAAGGGTGTTTTTTTTTAAAATTACCAGTATAGTGAATCTTCAACTTCTGTGTATGTATGCAACCAACCACCTTAGATTACATATGTTTTTACCAGTTGTCGGCATTGCTGTGTTTTCTAACAACTTGATGGATGGTTTTGTTATACATGTATCCTCTGGAGATTGAATTTGTAAAGGATGCATATCTTTAAGGGTGTTTTCTGTTTAGTTATTATGTGTGAAATTTTTCTACTTGTGTGTATTATTGAATAACTAGGGACCCATGGGTCTTGACGCTCAGCTGCATTTGTCTATAAGGATATATGTTTATGAGGTTTTCCAAAATATTGGTCTTGTGATCAGTTTGAAGCCAACCTGTCTACCCAAACTGGAGTTATCATCCATAAACTAATTTGTGAATGGTTGGGCCCTGTGACCTTAACCTCTGACCTAGTGACCCCAAAATCAAAAGCAAACTTCCCCCGTTTGCAGGTGCACCACATGTCGATGATGAAAAGTGTGGCTTAAAATGCATCCACAATCTTTCTAAAGTAGTGGGTCCTGTGACCTTGACCTTTAATCTCATGACCCCAGAATCAACAGTTCTTACTTTAGTGGTGGGCCATATATAAGTCAAGTTTGAAACCAATATTTCAAACCAAACTGATGTTATCATCTGGAAACTAATATTTGGATAGATGGCCCCCATGACCTTCACCTTTGACCTTGTGACCCAAAAATCCATAAGTTACTTCCACTATTAGCAGGTGAGCAACATCTGGAAGATAGAAGGTTTGGGACAGAAAGTTTGGCTAAAAACACATCAACAATCTTTTTAAAGAAGTGGGTCCTGTGACCGTGACCTTTGGCCTTATGACCCCAAAATCAAAAGAGTTCTTACATTATTGGTGAGTCATATTCAAGTCAAAATTGAAACCAGTATGTCCATCCAAACTGGAGTTATCATCCAGAAACAAATATGTGGACAGATGGGCCCCTGTGACCATGACCTTTGACCTTGTGACCCTCAAATCAATCAGGTTCTTCCCCTATTGGCAGCTAAGCTATATGTGCAAGATAGAAGGTCTGGGATGAAAGGTTTGGCTTAAAATGTATCAACAATCTTTCTAAATAAGTGGGTACTGTGACATTGACCTTTGACCTCATGACCCAAAAATTGAACAGAATCTTCCCCTATTGACAGGTTAGCAACATCTTGAAGATGGAACATTTTAGATGAAAAGTTTGGCTTCAAATGCATATGCATTCTTTTTAAAGAAATGAGTCTGTGACCTTGACCTTTGACCGTTGGACCCCAAAATCAACACGGTTCTTACTTTAGTGGCGAGTAATATATAAGTTAAGTTTGAAACCAATATGTCAAACTAAATTGGAGTTATCATCTGGAAACTAATTTGTGAACAGATGGCCCCTGTGACCTTGACCTTTGACCATGTGACCCCAAAATTATTTATGCTCTCCCCATACTGGCAAGTCAGCTAAATGCCCAAAATGAAAAGTTTAGGATGAAAAGCTTGGCTTAAAATGCAGCCATAATCTTTTTAAATAAGTGAGGCCTGTGACCTTGACATTTGACCCCAAATCATATATGTTAGAACTTGCTTTAGTGGTGGCCCATACGTAAATCAAGTTTGAAATCCATATGTCAATACAACCTGGAGTTATCATTTGGAACCAAATTTGTGTGGATGGACGCATGGACAGACAGACAGACAAACAGACAGACACACAGACAGGGTGATTACTATATGGGATCAACTTGTGATCAATACACACACCAGGTTTTGGGACACTAGATGTAATTACAGCTGAGAAACTGACATGATTGTTGTCATTTTATAGTAAAAAAAAAAAGAAAAATATTCGTTAAAATATCAAAAAATACAGGTGGCGCCACAACTTTTCAAGAACTGACAAAACTAGTCCTAGTCAATATTCAAGGCACGATTCATGACAATATATGCATTAATTAACAAGATATTAGAGGTTTTGAATTATATTTTTGATTATTCTGGGGGGTACTTTCAAGCCCCATAGCTCGGCAGATATAGGTCATAGTGACCTAATTTCAGGTTTCCAAGGAGGTTTTTTATTGACCTCCTTGGATGTTAACTTAGAAATTTCTAGGACCAGCAGTTACGATTTGTGCCCTGCTTACAGACGACCAGAAGGACAGACAGCCGGACGGACGACGGACAAAGCACCATTCCTATACCTTAGTTGACTTACAGTCAGCTGAGCTAAAAATGATTTGATTAAAATAATTCTAGTAATTTGACTGTTAGATCTTGTGGTATCTGCATATATTTTAAGGTAAAGGAATTTTTTTCAAGTTATATTAATACATCAGTATAAGGAAACATCTCAGTCAATTTTTTAAACCAAACTTTTATTTTCTTAAGGTAAACAGTACCTGTACTTTTTTAGATACTTTTTGATATTTCAGATAATTGTTAATTTAAATATATACAGTGTGCCACATATTCTAGTATTTCAACTGGGACAAGCAAGTGCATGAAAGGCAGATATTCTCCGACAGAGACAAACCATTTTGTTTATATCAGATGACTTTTGGCTATGTTACATTTCTGTTTGTTGAACAGTGTTTAGTGTTTGTGATGCTGTGTTTTATCAAACCCCTTTTAATTGATTTGACCAAATGTGCTGATATAAACATTATAAAGACATAACCGGTTGTTCATGGGACCCATTACTGTTATAATGCAGATGTAAGCATGTATAGACATGCCTCACAGGAGAATTGCCTTTATTACATTTCCACTATTTTTACCAGTAGTGTGCCCCATGCAACCTTAGCTGGCAGCTTTATATAAACTCAGTGTCTGTAAAACGAACCAGATGAGAGTACAGGGGTTGAAAATACTAAGCATTAGATGTCCAGGTACATTCTAAATTTACGTAGGCATATAATAATATATTGTATTTTGAAACCCAGATAGCTGCTCCATTTCTTTTTACATTTAAAACTGCAATGTATGCAGGAGTTATGGTATATCCTGACTAAACAAAAGTTCATGTCACATTCTTAATATCCTAGTTCTAACACATAATTAAAAGCTTTTTATCCATTCCCTCTTCTGAAAAAATATTATTTCATAACCAACTATAGAATAAAAATTAACACTGATAACCTATTCATTCGGTAACAGGACTGTGAACTACAAAATCATATTAAGAGTCATTAGATTACCTTTTGAAGAACAAGCAATGTTCATTTTTGTTGCTGCTGTTTAGTATTATGAAGAGATGTAGCAGAGCTCGGCATTTACATGTACTTGCAAAGTCACCAAAGGCTGCTGAAACTAACTTAAAAATGACCTGCCTCAGTATTCAGGTTAAAGTGTCTATGCATGTCTTTTACATGATTTACAATTAGGAAAAAAAATTAATTTTTTAGAATTATATTATCATAAAATAACATTCAAAAGTGATCCAGCACGGAAAGTCAAATCAGGACAACAGCTGTTATATCATTCATTTGAATTGATGAATTTGTCTTTCAAGCTATACCTTCAATTTATGATTTTCATCAGTATGTAACCCAATAAAGTACAAATCATTTTGTTAACTTACAATAATGCCATGTGATTATACTGCTTTACTCCATTGGGCCAGTACATTGGTTTTGATGATTTCAGTCCTGGTTGTAAAGTGTTGTGCATATATCCCATTAAGGCCCTTGCAATTAGATAAATCCTATAATAATTTACAGAAATACTTTTGAATGGGATCTGTAATTATTTGATTTTTAACAGTCCTTCAGGCTAGTAAAAATATCCCATGAATGGTGAGCCCTGCTGTAGTAGTAGTATGTGTATATCCTGTAAAACTCATACGAATTATGTGGTTTATTCCATATGGTTCCCATTATTCTGAGACGGCTGGCCTTAATCATTAACTGTGAATTAAAAAGCCAACAAATATGTAATCTCTGCAGCAATGTTAACTGCATCAGGCCTGTTTGCACTGAGTGACCTATAGAGTCCACAGCTGTCCTCCAAATGCTGCTTAAGAATGCTGTAAAATCACTGTGACAGAATTAAGGTCGGATGGGAACAATGATTTTACCCCCAACAAGCCTTAACAAGGTACACAAACAAGTATGTCTCTCTCCTGGCTAGTCTTTATTAAAACGGTCACTGTTGAATTAGTCCAGTACATAAACTTTTCTGATGATAGGGGCTTGGCCGTTGGTTAACAGAGTGCACATGTGGGGGTGAGTATATGTATATGTTTATAAATTATTACCAGCTAGATTCTGTTGTTTATCCTCTTGCTGCAGGGAATGTCTGAGTTTTGACTGTAGAATATCAATAAACATCCGAGCTATAAGTGGTTTGAGCATGCAGCCATCAGACCTCCCATATATACCATCCATGGTTCAGTTCATACACATATTCCTTTATAATTCACAAATAGTATGGTAAATCATTAAAAGCAATAACCCCAGGACAGTTTCCTAGATTTGTGCATATTAAATAAAAATAAAATCCATTTCCACAACAATAATTCTATGAAAACTGCAAGCAAGGCAGTTACTTACAACAAAGAAGGTTACTTACATCCAATTTTGTTGGATTTTACCTTGAAGATTAAGGTCAAGGACACCAGTTTTCAAATACTAGTACCACTCAGAAACTGGTTGAAACAATTTTCATCAAAGCTGAGAGGAAATGTGCAATACAGCATAAGTTAGGGTATATTCACATGAAATCCTATGTTTCTACCAATGTGACCATAATGATAAAATTCAAGGTCACAAGTTTTCAGAGTTGTCTGGGTTACAAGTTTTCAGACTTGTCTGTGATATTCATTGAACAATTTGTAAATCAAAGTTCAGATGAAATATGCAATACTTTACCTCAAACACGGTGCTAAATAGCATGTCTTCACTTTGTAGTTCATAATTTCAAGTTTTCATGGAGATTTTACCAGGATCTTTCTGGATGTACAGTTTAGATGTTCCTAAGTCTGATGGTTAGGATTTTTGCCCTGCTAATGGACCACCAGACAGTTGGATGGAAGATGATATGCAAAGATCCATCTCTATAGCTCAGCATGACTGAAAGTCAGCTTAGCTAAGAAACATCATGTGATTAGTAAATTATGACAGTAAACAGTGGCAGTAAACAGCTCTCAATTGTTGTGTGTCCAGGATGATTGGGAGTATGACTTGTAACCGTACCTAGACCAAGTGCAGGTCTTGGATAGATATATTGACAGGTAAAATGTGAACATGAGTATAAGAAATGAAACCATAATCTCCAGTGCAAGAAGCTTGAAGAAATGGATCAAGGCGCAGTTATCATAATATGTCTATTTCAAATTGATCAAAAGTTTGACACGGTAATGTGTATAGGGAAAAACAGAATGGAGAAAATCTGGTTTTATTTTCAAGAAAAATGCCCATAAACCACAAGAGGTGATGTATACTAAGCCTTTATGAAGAGACTAGTGGTGTGCCAGTGATATATTTTATGGGTCCATATACTACGCCTGAGTTCCAGTCCATCTTTAATGAGTTGTTTGAATCAGGAAGGGTGCTTTCAGTGTAAGTCACCATTTGCCTTACTTTTGTGGTTCCTAGAACTGTGTGACAGATGTACCCTTGTGCACTTAATCACAGGTTTGGATGGAGAAACAAACCACATTCATTGTCTTTCAGACTATGGAACTGTGCCAGTTGTTTTTGTAAAGGCTGATCATTAATGTAACATGTAACAGCTGTGAAAACAGAGGAGAGATAGTTTAAGGATCTTCAGCTGGCTGGTATTATTAAGATAGGCATTCATTTTTTTTTATTTTGTGTGATAAGATCTGATGTAAATTTGTATCAATGTGCACAGCTTTTCAGTGCATGTAGTACAATTTATTCTTATTTTCAAACTGTAACTAATGAATAAAGTTTTTATCGACCCAAGACTGTACACTATATATTAAGCTTTATTTGAACTGTGCCAATATATTAGTCTGTGTAAACTCTTCTTTTGCAGCCTTTTACCAACACTGACTGTACAGCCTCAGGCCAATAACATCTGAAAAGTCTCATTCCAACACTGACTGTACAGCCTCAGGCCAACAACATCTGAAAAGTCTCATTCCAACACTGACTGTGCAGCCTCAGGCCAACAACATCTGAAAAGTCTCATTCCAACACTGACTGTGCAGCCTCTGGCCAACAACATCTGAAAAGTCTCATTCCAACACTGACTGTGCAGCCTCAGGCCAACAACATTTGCAAAGTCTCATTCCTAAACTGTCTGTGCAGCCTCAGGCCAACAACATCTGCAGATTCTCATTCCAACACTGACTGTACAGCCTCAGGCCGAAAACATCTGCAAAGTCTCATTTCAACACTGACTGTGCAGCCTCAGGCCAACAACATCTGCCATCTCATTCCAACACTGAGTGCTTCCCGTGCAGACCATCAGTGATGCTACATCCTCACACTAACACTGCCCATGCTGCCTCAAATCAACAAAGCACATGAGGCTTCAGAGCAGTTTTAGAGCAGTATTGCTTGGCAGTCTTGACCAAATACATGCTGCCTTTATTAATCCCCTGGCCAACACTGCCCCTCCAGAGGCATATCAACACTACCTGACAGCCTCAGGAGTATCTGAAAAGACTCATGCTTACACTGAACACTTCCCTTGCAGACCATCAATGTTGACACATTTTTATGGTATACCAATGCTGCTTATTCAGCCTCCAACCAACACTGCACATGACTGAGGTTTAAGAGAAGCTTTGCCTGTGCAGTCTTGAACAAATATATGCTGCCTTTATAAATCCCCTGGCCAATAGTGTCCCAGTCCAGTCTCAAATCAACACTGCTGGCCAACACTGTTGGCAGTAAACTGCAGGCCAACACTGCCCAATCCAACCTCAAATCTACACTGCTGGCAGTGAACTGCAGGCCAACACTGCCCAATCCAGCCTCAAATCAACACTGCTGGCAGCAAACACCAGGGGGATACTGCATGCCCATCCTACCATCCTGCCACAGATCATACAGCTTACTTAGCCTTACCAATGGCAATTTTAGTTGCCTATCAAACCTGGATTCAACACTGCTCTTGTGGTCTGATATTGATAAAGCTTTCTTTCACACTCACAGACTTCGCCCAGTACTGTCCCATTAGGTTCCTCTTGTCATGTCCTTACTGTTTGTGTTGAAGATGGTAAAGTATCATGCAAATGAATGTTTTCTTTATAATTTTACACAAGTTATGCTCATGGTTTAATTTCTATGCTTATAGTCTAAAGCAAGTGGGGGCATATTGTTGTAAAAGTATTCAAGTATGAGTCAAAGACATTGATAGTAAGTACTATTAGCACAAAGTATCATCCATAGTACAAAAGACTCCTCTGATTGGAGGCACATGAGGAATAAAATCAGGTACAGTGCTCTGCTGGTGTTATCCCACTTATCAAATGGCCTGTTTTCTCTCCAATGAGACCCGGCTGTTCATTCAACACATGGGAGCCCCCGTTTTTCTAGCTATACACATGCTGGTGATAATTTTTCACTCCGGCAGCATCAGAGCCCTGGAGAGCTGAACTATACTTGCATGCATGCATGGCCTCCTGATAGAAACCTGTCCATATCCATCAGAGCTGCTTGGATCCCATGAAACGTGGGCCAACTTACTCAAGTTAGCAGATGGTCTTATTCCTAGAAAACCCCCAGGGGTATTTACTACTGATGTGGCCTCATAAAAAGCTTCATAGTGTCCTTGCATACTACCAGATTGTAAATGGGCCTCGCTTCATTTTTCATGGTCATCTTAAGGGTTACTGGCAGGAACCCTTTGTAGATGTCATTCTTTAGTCTCCCCCAAGCCCCCCTGAACTTGTGACTTCAATCAAAATGTCACAGAAAACAACTGGACCAGTCACTACTTTTCAGAAGTTTGGCCTTTGAACAAACAGAATATACTGTTCTTTATGTAGAATTAAGCTACTGCTCGGTATAGACATTCAGCTGTTGCTCTGACTAGCTCATTCACTCTTCATTTTTAGGGATGGATTCATAAATTTGTAAAAAATTGAGGATGCATTCTTTCAGAGCTGTATTAAAAAGTGCCTCTTAAGATATAATTTTGTTCATTTATATTGTTATAAAATTAAGCCAGTTTAATCCAGCTCAAAGGTAAATATCATATAATCTTGATTCAAAAGCTTAAGAGTGGAAATTCTGAATCAGTGGTCTCCTTCATGGTTCCCCCTCCCCCCTCCAAATGTTGCTTTTAGACTCCTGTCTCTATCATGTTACTTTCAAGACCGCCTTCCCAGGACAACATAGTAATTGCCTAGTGGCCTATTTTTAGTTTGATCAAAGTTTGTTGTAGCAGCCTTGGTCTCGGTTTCTTCATCAGCCTTTAAAAAATATACACTTCTGGCAGTGTCATAAATAATTGTGGGAACTTCACCCAAGCTCATTTTCCAAGGGTCTCAACTGTCACCCCAGCAGTTTCAATTAACATTGTTGTCTGAACAGAAAGAGAACCTTCTTGAAGATCTTGAGTCACATTACATGTTTATGTAAGTTGATTATCTTATCACAGATATCTTAGCCCAGGTTATTGTTTGAGCAGGCTGCAAAGCAAGGCGGGAGTATCTGCTGCATGCAGTGTTCTGGCCACATGCACAGTGTTAAATAAGTTTTTCATTATTAAGGCCTTGCACTTTTCATGTTCCCATCAAATGCTACTGCACAGAGCATTTTACAAACTCCTAAGTCATGTTGTGAAAGGCCTGTCTGACTGAAAGTTTGTATCTTGCCAAATCTAATGATCTTTTATTTTTGTGTTTTGAGTTCAGCTAGGGCTAAATATGTTTTTCCTCAGACCACACTGCTAAAGGCATCTGTCTTTGTTGAAATACCCCAAAGCTAATGTATAATGTTTGCATAATTAAACATACTATACAGATGTAAGATATTCAAACATGGCTTGTTTTGTTTTAATCTTTTTATCTTGTTGAACAGGTTTAAAAGTAGTCAGGTGAGACGTGTGACCATTGATGTGGGAGAGTGATACACCAGTATTTTAATCATAAGCTGACTTGGCAGAAACACTTGAGATCTAGTCTCCTTGAAGCTGCTTCAGATGTTGTGAGGTCTTATAAAATCATGACTTTGAAATAAATATAAATTTTACCATTAAATTTTGTAATTAGTTCAATGTGATTTATTTCAAATATCAAAGAAACTATATAATATTAAGCAAAAGTGCAGGCTAGGTGTGGCAGTCTTACCAGTTAATTAGAGAATTGTTTAACAAAGGCAACAATAACATCTGCTCTGCTGAAAACATATATAACATGAGAAGTACAGCACTATGGCTCAGTGGTAAAGCGATCTAATATCCTTTGAAAAAAGTATTGTGATAAATGTGTTTGTATCAGATTGACATTAGTAATGCCTTTCAGGATATTATGATAGTGGCACGTGCAAGTTTGATCATTATCAGTATCGGTGAAATGCTGAAGCCAGTACAAACAGGACCTGCTGCGGCTGTATACTCAATCAGATAACATACATTGTGGTGACTTGTGGCTTGCAGGATATGGTTTGTCCTTCATCAGAAATGCCTGACATGTTGTATTTTATGGATAAGGATTTAACTTATCTCATATCAGTTGAATAATATGCTGCACAAAAGGAATTAATAACAATTGAATCTATTGTAATTGGTAATTTTATGAACTGCATCAATATATTGCTGCTACTATTGGGCCTGTTTGATTTTGCTGTGTGTATTTTTGGAAGGGGCCATTGGAAACAAATAATGATACAAGGTGTTTTTTTATTATTACAACTTGGCTACTAAAATGTTTATATGTTGAACTGTCATTGATACATAAGTCACTTATGCAGCCAACCTTGCCTGAAAATAATAATTTTAAATCACCAGACTCTTCAGACACCCATAATGGTTTAGATTAATTGCTTTACAAGCTGTTAAAAGCAAATGTTGTCAAGAAGTTTAATCATAAGAAATGAAATAATATTTCTGCATACCATCTAAATACATATGTTCAAGATACATAGAAAGAAGCTGCTAAAGTACAATATGTGTTTTGTGTGTATGTGTGTGTGTGGGGGGGGGTTATTTTCTGTGGTCTAATCCATGAGGATTAACCCCCCTAAGAGGTGGATGGTGTGGAAAATTATACAAAGTCAATGTTTAAAAGAACAATTCAGAAGTACTTTTCTGACAGCTGAGTTTTGAAACAATAAAAATTGTTTAATTTGCATATACGGAAGGTGACACTGCTCTTAAACCCTTGAATAGTTTTTAGTAACCCTCAGGAGGGCACTGTGAAAGAGTCCGTTTAACAGCTTAAAATTTGGGGCACATAAAACCAGGATCTTAATGTGACAAACAATCTTAAATCGATGAGGAGCTCTTACTTCAAGCATGAGCTGGGAATGTCAAAGGACATAAATTAGTTGACATCTCACAAACAAACAGCTATCTGTAAAAGGCTTGTTTGCTTCAACACCTATTATCTGACATCTTGGGTTATGAGCTTTTGTGCATACAATTATAAAGTTGTCTTACATTATAGTATATGGGGGAAATGTGCACAATACTTTCTGCTCTTACTCCTCTTGGAAACATATTGAAGGAATTTGCATGAAATCTATTTTATTTGTTATGGGAATGAACATAAAACTTTTTCATATAATAAAGGAGAAAACAAAGGCAGTATGCATGATGTCTTTCATATCAAATAAGACGAGGAGCAAAAGCATGATTTCAACAATGTTTTCCAATGTACAAGGCTTCTCAACATCATCATCAGAAAGAGGATTAATTTAAGTATGCTTTACATAACATTTTTCAAGAAAACTGTAAAAATAACCCGTAATAATAATTAATAATAGTGAAGAAAGAAAAAAATTACCAATCACATGAAGTGTACATGAATAAACAGAATTAGAGTGACAAGCTGCAACTTTTCCTGGCTTTGTATTCTCATCTAGGGTTAGGTAATGAAACCCTATCCCTGCCTGACACTCAGCAGGCTGTACAACATGTCATGTCCACTTTACTCTGTCCACATGCCTTCACTATTCTAGGTCTGCTTATCCTATTATATATTGCTCCATGTGCTGGTCAGCTGGGCCCAGAACTATAGCTGAGAGGGGCGTTATCCAGGATTAGCTGACAGGTATGTTAACCTGGCCCAGAAAACATGTTAGTAGGATTCTGGTTAGTGCAGCTTTATGGTGAAGCTGCCCCTGTCTACCACCTGGGTGGGGACTGTGTTTTTGTATGTGGTGAAGCGATGCAAGCCAAACAAGAACCTACCTGGAATAGCAATGTGAGCAGCTAAGAGGGCAGGCCAGAATGGCTCGCTGACGACACTGGCCAGCGATCACTCACTCTTGTGTACTGGCTGAAACATCAGCTGTACCAGCAGGAAGTTCTGCTGTTGCCTTCTTTTTGCGGAAGTTGACCCTCATAGACAGGAGACAGGCACTTCTGTTTTGATATCCCAGCCCTCATCACCATCTCATCAACGTTTTATGTATCCTGCTTTTTTCCCCAGCTGATACATGTATCCAACTTACACTTCCAAGAAGACAAATGGCAAAGGTTACTAATGTCACCTTACTGTCTAATTATTCCTGTAAAACACCTTTCATATTGCAGAAAAAAGCACTAAATTGGAAAATTAAAAACACCAGATGCTCATGATCCATCATTGATTTGATAACATACACAATGGTTTGATTGTTTCACATTTGCCCTATTTCAGTTTTCTTTTGTAGCCCTTTTGAGGGAATCCTGTTTCATTGAAAATGACAACTAACATCAGTTTCTCATTGTGGTCCAGGGTCGCATTTTGCCATTCTTACTATGTCATCAGTATGCAATAAGACAGATTTTTAAGTGAGTATAATTTTTTCCTTAATGAGGTACAGATCTTCCAACAAGTTCCAAATATTGAAAATGAAGCATCCCAGGGAATACAAAGACATGTAAAGATAAGGCAGCGCGGGAACAGAAGCTGAATGAAATAACACCCTGCTTTATTAATCCTGATTGACAAGGGTTGATGCTGCCCCGGCTCGTGGCTAGTGAGCTCTGATTGGCTGGGACTGGGCATGCTGCAGCAGGCCCAAAATTGACCTGAGTTGACATACAGGCAGTTCCTGTGACAGACTCTATCTAGGCTGCCAGATTAGGTGATTGCTATCCTTTGTCTTGTCCAGACCTGTGACAACAACAGAATACCCTGATAGAACTGCTTATCACAGCCATGTCCCTGCCAAACAAGCACTGTAAACATGTCAGTGTGTTCTTTTCCCAGGAGCATCCCCACCATGTCCTGACATGACTTGTGCTATATGGTGCATGAACCTGTGATGGGGACTTGTACAGCTCACAAAGACAACAGTAATCAGCACTTGATGACATTTTTCTGAACACTTCTCTTTCAGCTTTCTGTGTTTCTCTTTACATGTATGATCTAGATAATTCTGACTGCTTTGGGCAACACCCATCACTTAGGAAGCTGGCACATTGTGTTAGAATCCAGAGGATAATGTGCAATGGTACACTTTTTACTTTGGAAGGCAAAAACAACAAATTGGCTACACTGCATTTTAGAAAAAGTACATCTCTTTCTACTTGCCAAGCAAAATTAATAAGTTCTTTATGCTTAATGTAATTTTTTTTTTATATTATATATCCAGAGATATACAATACCTGTACCTTGCATATTATTGCAGCAACGCCCATTCTTCATGTTTGGTCGTGTATGCTAGATGATATTGTAGTTACAGGGTTATTTACAGGCATAAATAGTCTTCCAGCCCTATCACCATTTACATGAGATAGGATCACCAACACCTAGTTCTGGTGTGAACCCTGTGCTAGCTACAGACAGGTACCAGCCATATCCTAGATGCTATACAGAGGTGATATGAGCATGAGGAAGGCAGACTGACAAATTTGTTATCCAAAGATTATATACAAAGTGTGAATGTGAAGGCGTTCCCTGTGGCACCTAGAGTGTTTCTAGTTTTGTCAACATCTACAGAGATTCAGCAGTATTTCTTTATTAATTTTAAGAGAGATTTTTCCAAATTTATTAGCTTAATCAAAGTTCTTACTTGAAGGAAAAGATTGCTATTAAAATAGAAAAAGTGTGGAAAATGAGGATAAAAATATTTCAAAAGGTATACATATTGCTACAATGTCAGGAAAGAAGAGTATTACCAGTTCATTTTAAAATTTTATTATTAATGCTTTTATGTATTCATGTAGTTATAGCATCATATTTTTTTCCCAAAATTGTAGTCCTTCCATTTACTTTTTTAAGACTTTTTACCAATTATGGTACACTAATTTGGAAATGGCAAGTTAAAAAATATTTGTTGAAAGTAATAATTTTCAGTTGTAACCAGGTATATACATCCATACAACAGACTTGTTTGTTTGTTTTCATCATCATCTCACAAGTCTCTACATATCTGCTGCCAAAGACTGGGGTGACATCAAGCACCCTGGCATCTGTACCAAGAAGCAACAAAAATGCTATTATTATCTTTACACTGTGGCCATGGAGTTTCACGTAAATCTGCTTTGACCATGATCTGATTAGCAGATCCAGCAGAGAAGATCAGGAGGAGCTGTACAGAGATAAGGACAGATGGTTTATAAAAAGTCCATCTGATTGGTCACAAGTTGCCTACACATGCAGGACTGGTTGTAGCAGACACATGGTCCATATGGGCATGATTCTGACAGTTCACAGCTATGTGACCTAATTAAATGCAAGGGTTTCATTTGCCCATGTGTTTTATCCTATTCTTAGTGTTTGGAAAAGAACACAATCCCTTTGTCACATGTAAGGGCCGGTCTACAGAACCACATGTGGTATAGCCCTGGCAAAAGGTATGATGGGGGTGCAGGGTCAGGTAGTGCAGAATTACTGACAAGTCACATGGGCTAAGTTCAAGGAGCAAGTGAACCGATGATTCCTGCTATTTTGCAAACTCAGCATTATGGTTAAAACTGTTTTTTTTTTTAATTTTGTGTTCCTTCATTTAACTTTGCCACTTCAAATGTATCCAGTGTCATGTTAGTTTTAAAATCAATAAAATATTGTCTGGCAGTCATCTAAATCATATTTGATATATTTTTTCTGGGCATAACAACTCTACTGGGAACAAACTAACATGCACAAGACTAACATACATTTCAGTGTTATTTTGGCCAAATAAATATTTAACTTTTCTAACATAGCCATGCCATGTGTATGTGTGTGTGTATGCCTGTATAATATGCACTTGTCATTCCCCATGACTTATGACAATAACATAATAAATGGTGACAGTTTGACAGTGACAAAACTACTAATATTTTGTTTCTGTATATACAAGTGTAATGATTATGTTTGTATTGTGTATACTACCTGAATTGCTGAGACAAGTATTTTAACATTCTTGTTATTATCACATGATTTACTATTGTTCTAAATTTTTGTGATGCCTGTGAATCTACATGGCATTCCTAAGGTCAGGTCTGAATTGACATGTTAATTATCTAAATGCAACAGGATAGACAGGCTCCTCACTTCCATTTGATCTCTTTGACTGTAGAAGCCAACTAACCAGCCTGAGTGCTGGTGAAAGAACCTTTTTTGACAACACTCAGATTCTGCTTGATATATTTTCTCCATTGTCTATACCACAAATGTATTTTTAATACATATGTAATTAAGCACAAATTAAGGTAGCCACATGATCAGTCTTGTGTTCAGCTATAAAGAGTCAAAAATCTGTGCTGGTGATAGAACCTTTTTTGAAATCACTAAAATGTGGTTTGATATATTTTCTCCATTGTCTATACCACAAATGTATTTTTAATACATCTGTAATTAAGCACAGATTAAGAGTGGCACATATGAGTCTTGTGTTAAGCTATAACAAGTCAGTGCCGAAGCGTGCAGGAAACCACAACTGGACATAGCTGTCTTGTTTGTTCATGAAAGGCGTCTGTGTTAGTCTAGGCTCATGTGAGCAGCATATGGGGTGATAGAGGAGGAGAACAATGGGCACAAAACAATCATTTAGACTTATCTGCTATCTGTTCCCAATCTACTAACTGGTTCCTGAATGACCTTTAACAGTTTAACCTTTGGGTAACTGGTATTGTTCTGAGGGAAAAGTGCAATGAAATATATAAGATCCTGTCAGTAGAATCACTTCAGTGTTAGGCTCAATATAGATTCCTTGGGAGGCATCTTCTGCTGTTTGCCATGTGGGAGTTGATAATTCTAACAGTGTGTATAAATTGGTTTCTTTGTAACTTGTAGCATCCTTGATTAATCCATTATGTGTAATGTTATCTTTCTCTGAATGTTTTCTTTGGGTAAATCAGCATCAATCATTACAAGTCTTGCCTTACATATGGACATCACTCTGTCTCCATTACTGTCTTTTTAGCAGCCTCCACTGCTGTCCTACCATTCCAGCCCTGATATATACACTTCATCCAAATGTGAGCCTATCACAGACTAAACTTCATTGTGACCTGAACATAAACACACTGCTTGTTTTCACAAGAGCCATGTGAGACAGCCAGTTCATAGTTATAAATTTTGGGTGGTCTCATAGAGGAAGTCAAGTTTCCTGGATCTACGGAACTGATTACCATCAAGCATTTGATAAGGTAGCAAATTAGATCTGCTGCTACTGTAGCTTTGTCATGAGCCGCATGCATGCATGTTTACAGGTTATGATCTGCCTTGTGAAGGTCTTTTTTAGGTCATTCACTTGTGTTACTAGTCTCCTTATGGGACAGGCGGTGAGGAATATTCCTTAAATATTAGTTCTCTTAAGGAAAGGTTTGTCATGGGAACATCAGGTAAATGGTATTGGCAAAAAAAAAATACAACCAGAGAACACCAGAAAGAATATTTAAATTAGAGATGTAAGAATTTCATTTTTGAAAAAGGTTAAAACATTTATTCACAGAAAATATTGCAAAAATCATGAAGAGTGGTTTTGTTAATTGTTTTTATAGATGTTTGAACTTAATTTCAAAGTCAGAATAAAATTGCACAAACATACACTTTGATGAAATTGATTTAACCTGATGTCAGTCTTTAGAATATTCTGATGAGGCTTACATAGAAGAACGTGCTTTATGTCCTTTAAGGTTTTGATCTTTTTTTTTCAATATCAGTAGAAGTCCCAAAGAATTTGATGTTCTAAAAGCATTTGATCTCTTTCCAACAAAACTGACCCCAGTGTAAATATATAGTTAGTCATTCCACTTGAACATGCCACACATCTTTAATCTAGTAAGCAGTAATGCTGACAGTTCTCAGTAATCCCTGCATGTGATAATGAACCCACATGAGGCAGTTGATGGTAAACCCATCCAACCTACAACTGACACGGAGTAGTATGATAATGGTTTAAGCACAGATCAGGGCTTTACCAGGTGTGTAATTGAGCCATGTACCATACTCATGCATGTGCCATGGCAATTAGAGATGGTATATTAAGAAGAAAAGATATACATTCTGAAACCAGCTGATAGTCAAGGAAAATACTGGTCCTATATTTCATTTATTTTTACTACAAATATTTATATTTAGATATATATTTATATACATTGAAATTTTAAAATGCATCTACACTTAAACGTCATATTGACAATAAGACATAGTACTAATTATACATTTTTACCATGGAAATGAACACATTAAAAAGGCACTGTCTTTGGGAATCAAATAAAGTCATATTTTGTGAAAAAAAAGAAAATCTAGCTTTATGTGTTTTTTTTACAACTTTGACTTTGCAATAATTGTGAAGATAATTTCAGGAATTGTTTTTGTCCAGCTGGTTCTTATTTTCTTATGGGTGGTGAGGAAGTCAGAAAAATACTTGATAGGAATGATTGTGAAAGTGTGAACTCCACATAAACAACAGATGTTACTAATAAACTATCCAGGATCCCAGGGGTGTAACCAGGAAAAGGGTAACACTGGCCACCCCAGGGTACTCATGGGTCAGTATTGACCTCATGCTGGTCAGGACTGTGCCCTGCTTGGCAAGCAATCTTTTTGTCAGCAGGGGATAACTAATCCACTTTGTACAAGACACCCATTACAAATGGCCAGTATACCCACACCCTATGGCAGACCAGGTTCACTAAATCAGTCAAACGGACCTGATGTGCTGGGTCAGTCAGTCATGCTGCCAGCCTAATGCAGCCTTCTTTGCTGTGGTAATATATAAGTTTCCAGGACCTTCCCTGTTAATCAGAACACTGCTATCTCCACTCCAGCATGCATGAGCAAAGACTGACACAGCACCAGGTTACAGTTCTCTGCAATGAATACACAGTAAAACACTTTCTCTTAATTTCCAAAGGCATGCACTTACCATACCAGTGTACCATCATGTCAGCACATTTCTCAAAAACACTGAAAATGAACACACAGTTGGGATGGACAAACAGTGACACTTTTCGTTGACAGTTATCACATGACATGCTTTGAGTTGGAGTTTTCAGTATATTGTGCTGGCTCTGATATATCTGTATAATTTGTAAATCACTCGAGCCTTTCCCAGAAAGCAAGGCCAGTATATATGCACATCTAGATAAAGCACACATGCCATTTATCACGGTAGAATTCCACCAAATGATAAATAAGGACCAAGAATGCTTAATTAGTGTAGAAAACTTTCAAGATAAAGTTAATGAACACCTTTTAGCTTTTAGTAGAATACCTGCACAGGCCAATGTGGTTTTCCACGTAATCACGGTCCGACATTAGAGAAAGGTAAACATTTGACCACCATAGAAAGCCACCGTAACAGAATGTACTCTTTGCCACTACAATTATAACAGAAGAATAATTACCAGTTTCACATACAAATTTATGCAGAGTCACTTGCGAGTGGTGGTGTACCATCAAACAGATAATTAACTAGGTTATATTAATTTGTAGAATACTTGTACCTCATGAAAGCAGGTATTATAACAAGGATCAGGAGAAAAAAATGGGTATTATAAATCAGCCTCTAAATTTGGAATGACTTGAATGTTTACTGCACCTGTGTGATTGTAAACGATATCCTTGATATGCCTGTCATACATGTTAAAAGCCTGTGTAAAATACAAGAAATTCCCTCCCACCAGACGGTTGGACACCCATGGCACCCATAAATCACACAAACTGTCGACTACTGTAGCAGCTCTGTCTATGAATTGTTGCTTGTGGAAGATTGCTAAATTACTCAGATTTGTCTGATAAATCATTAATCTTGGATGACCTTACAGTCTGTGGTTATGAATTTTACATTTAACATTTCTTTACCACATTTTGTAGATGGCTATGCTGCTAAACACATTTGTTAAACAAGACCATTAACAGGATACTAAACAGCTACACCCCATCAGAGCATGATATATATAACCAGGCTTTTCATAATTCAAAAAGATGTGTTTCTGAAATGACTGTCACTGTGGTTAGAAAGCATTCTGTTCTGCTAACCAGCATGACTGATCTATTTAGTTTTACTCTTTTCTACTGTAGCATTGATAATCAAGTCATAATCAAGTAATCATTAGTTTTGGAGCTTATCTGAAATTTTGGAACTCATCTGAGAACTAATCTTTTCATTGCAGTACCCTCTTGACAATATCTTGTTCTTTTGCTGTACATGATTGAGTCACTTAATTATCAAGGCCATACCATTGACTCTTCAACCATACAAAGCTTTATAAAACTAGATGGTTTAGTTTATAACGACTTGTGTTTGCAAAATGCTTCTGAGAAGCCTGTTCAGTATATGTCTTCTTTTGCTATATATGCAAACAACTTGTCTTACTTGAATTGATTGATAGCATAACCTGTATCGATGGTGACAATATAGCACCTGGACTACATGCTGCATTATGCCTTTTGAAGTGTGTCATAAATGTCTTTCTTTCATATTTATGATCATTTTGGCCCAAAGACCCATCAAGGCATATCTGACTGAATTTGTCAGTTTCAATCAGTAAATAATCTTGTGTTGAAAATACCTAATTTTCCATAAATATATAACATTATTTAATAAGCAAACAAATATACTTTGAGAAGCAAAAATTAGTGTACCTATTAAGTAATCTCCATTCTTAATTTGAAAGTGTATGGAAATGGTAAAATATCTCTGTCATATAAGTATATCTTGAAAGATATCTGGTTATTTTCTTTAGCTGCTTGGTTACTTTAGCCATTTCCGTATGGCCAGAGGGAGTTTACCAAATAACCTGTACCAAAAGAGAAACAAAAAACAGTGTATGGCTTATGCAGATAAAGGTGTGTGACACTTAGAGTAGATGCCTTATCTACAGGAATACCAGTACTGGGAAGAAAGAGAACCAGAAGGAGATTGCAAAAAACTGGAAGTTTTCAGACAAAGATACCACAAATGTGGCTGGATATAGTGCTTGGAATGATATGTTCTGATGCTGGCACGTGGCTGCAGGCTACAGCAGCCTAGCTGTCACCCACCATCAGATAGCCATGTGACCTGACCCGCCAAATAGTTTTCCATTCATGGCGATATGTTCTGTCAGGCAGAAAGTGAGGGAGTGTCTTTTTTTTAGCCCTTTTTTTGTGAGTGCTGCTAACTGCTTGAGGGCAAGCACTTTTGCAAGGACAGCCAGGATAGTGTGCATGTTTGGATGTGCACCAGCACCACACATGGCACCCTTTGAAAACTGATACATGACAGGCTTTGTGCAGGCTGGGATTTTTTTATTATCTTTGCCCGCTTGGGCGGGAAGATAAAACACACCCTCCCTTTGAAGTAAAAAAGGCGGCTTGCGGCACGCTTGTACTGAGGGCATGACACCCGAAGACAAAGAAGCCGCTACATTATGTGTGACAGACATCACAACCTGAGGCACGCGTCATGCACATGCTTGTCCTATCCTGAAGCTTCATTGACAGCATATGTCTGGACATATGTCCTGCCAGGAACGCCAGGAAATAGAGTGTTTCTAGATAGTGCTTCACTCTCAGCATGAGGACGCTTCTGGGTCAACGTTCATCCTGGCCAGATGCGGTGCACGAGGCTTGGCGACTCTCTGGCTGCACCTCTGTTTCTTTGTTAACAACCTTTGAAGCAGCCCCGCCCGTCCTTTAATGGCTGCCTCCACATAGATGGGTTAGAGCAGGAGAGACAGACTTGTATCTGATTACTAAAGTGTGCAAAGCTGTGTATACAAACCACTATATGCCACACACCGGACAGCCCCACCTCCTACGTGGGCTCTTAACTGACACAACACCCCATCCTAGAAATTTACTAACATTTATACACACTTGGACCACCCCTGTCAGTGTTCTCATTTGTCATTTGTATACAAGCTGAGCATCCAGGTCTCTTCAGTGAACATAAACTCTGAAGACTATGATAAAGACAGGACTGCATGGAAGACCATACTTCCAAGACTTTGGCTGGACATTTTCCATAAAAAACTTGAGGGACTTGACTATTCAGTCAGAGAATCTTAATCAGTGAACATGTTCATCACCACATGAATGGAACTGCCTTTTAAATTACTGCTGATGTACATATGAAAGGTTCCATGTCATTCATTACCAATTAGGTACTTAAGAAAGATACCATATTCTTAATTACTACTAATGTATAAATGTAAGAAAACATCTTTTCCCTATTAACACTAATGTACATGAGAAAGATGTCACCTGTTTCATTACCAAGTGTACATGTGAAAGAACCTACTTAGATTCAGTTCAGGAGACAGGGATATTAGTTCAGTCTTAAATGATTTAGTATCATTGATTGTTGATCAAGTTCATAGAGTATTCACTGAATCCAGGACAGTAACAGTTCTTTTTCTAATAGCAAATCCTAGTGCAAAAAAAAAATATCAGTAATTTTTTATAAGAATGCTGGTGGAAATAACATTGTTGGTAAAATTATGAGAGCGCCCATTTGAAATATGGAATATGCTGAAATGACATGGTGCTATAACCCTAAATATCTATCCAAATCAGTATAACTAGGGACCCATCGGTCTCGACACTCGGCTGCCTTTGTCTATAAGGAATGTTTATGAGGTTTTCCAAAATATTGGTCCCATGATCAGTTTGAAGCCAACCTGTCTACCCAAACTGGAATTATCATCCATAAACTAATTTGTGAATGGATGGGCCCTGTGACCTTAACCTTTGACCTTATGACCCCAAAACCAAAAGGAAACTTCCCCTATTGGCAGGTGCACCACATGTTTGATGATGGAAGGATTGAGATGAAAAGTAATTTGGCTTTAAATGCATCCACAATCTTTCTAAAGTAGTGGGTCCTGTGACCTTGACCTTTAATCTCATGACCCCAGAATCAACAGTTCTTACTTTAGTGGTGGGCCATATATAAGTCAAGTTTCTAACCAATATTTCAAACTAAACTGGTGTTATAATCTGGAAACTAATATATGGATTGGTGGCCCCATGACCTTGACCTTGTGATCCCAAAATCCATCAGTTACTTCACCTATTGGCAGGTGAGCAACATCTGGAAGATAGAATGTTTGGGACAGAAAGTTTGGCTAAAAATACGTCAACAATCTTTTTAAAGAAGTGGGACCTGTGACCTTGACCTTTGGCCTTATGACCCCAAAATCAAAAGGGTTCTTACATTATTGGTGGGTCATATATAAGTCAAAATTGAAACCAATATGTCCATCCAAACTGGAGTTATCATCCAGAAACAAATATTTGGACAGATGGGCCCCTGTGATGATGACCTTTGACCTTGTGACCCCCAAAACAATCAGTTTCTTCCCCTATTGGCAGCTCAGCTATAAGTGCAAGATGGAAGGTTTTGGATGAAAAGTTTGGCTTAAAATGCATCCACAATCTTTCTTAATAGGTGGGTACTGTGACCATGACCTTTGACCTTATGACCCCAAAATTGAACAGAATCTTCCCCTATTTGCAGGTAAGCAATATCTTGAAGATGGAAGGTTTGGGATGAAAAGTTTGGCTTCAAATGCATATGCATTCTTTTTTAAAAAATGAGTCCTGTGACCTTTACCTTTGACCCCAAAATCATATGGGTTTTTGCTTTAGTGGTGGGCCATATGTAAGTCAAGTTTGAATTCCATGTGTCAATACAACCTGGAGTTATCATCTGGAAACAAATTTGTGTGGATGGACGGATGGACAGACATATAGACAGGGTGATAACTATATGGCATCCACTTGTGATCAATAAACACACCAGGTTTTGGGACACTAGATGTAATTACAGCTGAGAAACTGACATGATAGTTGTCATTTTATAGTAAAAAAAATGTTTAAATATTCATTAAAATAACAAAAAAAACAGGTGGCGCCACCACTTTTTCGGGAACTGACAAAACTAGTCATGGTCAATATTCAAGGCAAGATTCATGACAATCCATGCATTAATTATCAAGATAGAGGTTTTGTATTATATTTTTGATTATTCTGGGGGGTACTTTCAAGCCCCATAGCTTGGAGGATATAGGTCGCAGTGACCTAATTTCAGGTTTCCAAGGAGATTTTTTATTAACCTCCCTGGATATTCACTTAGAAGTTTCTAGGTCCTGCAGTTACGATTTGTGCCCTGCTAACAGATGGCAGGACAGACGATGGACAAAGCGCCATTCCTATACCTAAGTTGACTTACAGTCAGCTGAGCTAAAAATGAGGGAAAAGACTTTTCAATTTGTTGGTAGAATTCATTGTTGCAAAAGTCACAGAAACCTATGTTCATGTAATGAGCCATATGATAAGTGTTCCAACAGGAATAGAAGGAAACACTGTATGGCTGGGTATTGACAGGGTATATCACACAGATGTGAAGATGCATCTGAATAAAAACCTAAACATATTTTGACACAGGTATATTGGTGAAAAGGGTTTCCTTTCCAGTGTCTTATTCTCAAAAACACTGAAAATTTCAGTTAAAGAATGCACGACTTAAAGAAGCAAAGCATTTTTGACATGTGTGATTATAATATGATAGTAATGTCAAAACCATAAAAAGTTGTTTTTATGTTTGAAAAGATTTTCCAAGTTAAAAGTAAAATGGGTTATAAGTATGAAAGAAGTACAACTTGCCTGATATAGGTAATCCAGGTTATATTCCATGCACTCATGTTCATACACAGTTAATATGTGTGGTACCTTCCCAGCCACCAAGGCACAAATTGTCAATTAGTTCATGTTTGATTTATTCAACACTCCTGGTGTACCAGCACTTTCCTGATCAGGTTTTTGCACTTGATCTGTACCATTATAATGCATGAGATTAATTAGTACAAGAACACTAGGCCACTCATTTCTGTACTAGTTGTTACAGTGTCTGCCAGGTGTGCTTGACTGGCAGCTAGGTGGATAGAATGATGGGTTTAGCTTCTCCAGGAAACTACATGCTTGGTCTAAGCTGCACATTAAGATCATTGCTTCACCTGACTGGTGGGCAACATTAGTGGTAGTTCATAATGACTGCCACCAGAGGGTGCTCTCTACAGGACTTCACTCATCACTCAAATGAACACTAAACATGCATGGCACACAAGCTGACGTTAATTATGTCTTTGTGGAAGATTTTTTCTTGCAAGAGTTTCAGCTGCTCTTCTAATTTAAAAGGTTGTTAACGTGTAATTAAATTTCATGTCTGGTAATGGTAAATGGGTCAGAGTTGAAAAGAGAAATTGCTTTCCATTTCGATTATCACTAAATGGTTTTTAATCAGTGGTTCTTGACATTTTATATTTCTTTTTTACTTTTTAAGCAGAAAGTATTTTTCTTGAAAAAATAATGCACAGTGTTTGAATTTCATTTTCACTTCAAATTGCACTGTCAGGTGATTTTAAATGCCAAGGCTTCTTTAGATTTTTTTCTGTCTTTTGAACTTTGTATTCATGTCTTCATTCAGGAACTGCCATTTAGATTTGGATCCAGCCATTGCACACTGCTAGGTTGCTCGCTGCAACCTTGGACCAGTTTGAGATAAATCAATCCCAGGACTTTTCTTCAAAAGTTGATCTAGTGCACTTGGATCTGATCCAAGAAGGCTTGGCAACTGGGCAATGTTACACCCATGTGATCAATAATTGATACATTTTAGTACATTTTTTATACACTTGGTCTTGTGGTAATCAGCATGCGCTTGGCTGGCAGCAGGTATGGCGGCGTACAGCAGTAAATGGAAGCAGAAGAAAAGCTTACTTAACACTACCTGTCTCTGGGATTTTAAAATATGACTGAAATGGACTCAAAACTTTGGACCAATTACATACCATCAGTAAAATAAAATGTAAACTTTTTCAGTGATTCACAGATAAAGTTTGTGTATTCTGTAACTGCACTATGAATGCTGCTGTGTCAGTCAGTGAAACATCTGTTTTTAGTGATTGCTCCCATCTGTTCACAAATTGTATGTTTTATCTTGTATACTCTGGCAGTATGGAAGACAAATAAAGTAACCTATTTGCTTATACCACACCTTAACTGTATAGAACACAAATAATATATATTTATAGTGTAAATATGTAAAAAGAAAATATTTTAACTCTGATTTGAATGTACCAACATCTGCTACCATGCCGTAGGCAGAGCAGAATGTTTATATATGGGAACTTGAAAACCAAATGGGGCATTTGTGTTATGTAAAATGGAAAATGATGCACAGGTTCCATGTAAAATAATTAATGCAGGTTGTGCCTGTTGGCTTCCTACATACTTCAACACAGTGTTTATTCTGATAAACAGTCAGGGTCATTCTGGTATTGTTTACTAGGCTACTTTTAGGGATTTGTACCTTTCCTGGGTCTACTAAAGTGTATTTAGAGTCTGGAGGTGTCACAGGTCCCTCAAGATATGATTGATTTCAGCTGTGGCTTTTCAGCACCTACTAAGAAAGTGCACTTTAGACTGCCAAGCAAGTGCTTAATTCTGTTGCCTCAAGGGGCCCACAGGACTGTCAGGTTGATGAAAGGTGCCATAATTGTATATCATATTTTCTGCTGATTTGTCCACAATAGGATAAACAGTTCTGGGTGCCAGCTACAAACATCAAGTTATTTTGGTCCTTGTGCCACGTGCTATTAATTTAGGTTAATTTGGTCGGGGTTTTATTTAATTTCAGGAAAGGCGCGAAGTAAGCATAGAAAGCCATTGTTCTGTTCCACCAATCTGAGCATTGTTATTTTTTTTTCGGATCCCCTGTCTACCTAATGAGTCCTCGGTAAACGGTTTCTGCGACATTCTTTGAAACACTATCTGCTTAGCAGTGAGCCACTTATTAAGCCATTACAGGCTAACCCTGGGAGGGCTTCTGGCAAACCAAGCTCACAAAGACAGCCATGGTTCAGTTGAGCAGTCTGGGACAGTGCTGTCATTGGCTGCCAGCACTAAACATGCTTCAGCTTGTACTACAGCAAGTCAGCCACACCAATGACAAAGAGGCATTCCCCAAATTACTCCCGAACTTTGACCTAAATTTGGCCCGGTTTTATGCTTAACCTTTGACCTGTGTGAATGTCCTAAAAAGAGAAGTAGTAGGTTATGTAGTAAAGTTATCAGACAAGCAGATTGCGGCTGATAGCTTTGTCTTGTAAATAGTTGCTTTGTTTCCATCTGTTTTCTCATGTGATCCAGGCTTTGTGCTGAAAGTAGTTGACCAAGCCCTGAACAGAATATACAAAATCAGAGGTAGCTGTGTTAGGGTGAAAAAAGAACACTGGAAGAAAGAAATAGGGTATAATGATAACATTGCTAGCAGGAGGCTACACAAAAGCCTGTAAGATAAATGTTACCAGCTAGTTATGATAACAGTGAAAAAAGGCTATATAAATGGAAGTCTCTTTAGATAATCTTTACATAGTAAAGAGAACTTTTTATTCATGAGGTAGGCATAAAATTTCCATTTAACATTGATTGTAAAGTATACTAACATATAACACGTTATAACTTAATTATTATAGACGGATACCTTTTAAGCAAGAAATAATTCCAGAAGTAATATTTTAGGTATAAATACCATGGTAACACTCAAGTTGTTATGATATCACCACATTCCTGTTATTGAATGCAAGTTACAGAGATGCCTACGTCTATTTCTAATGTAAGTTATGTTGTATGATCATCTTTGTGCTTTTTTTCAGTGTTCAAGTGCAGCACTTTTGAATTAGGAAGAGCTATTGTACAACACTTCTGGGCCTATATACTGGGTTTGATCACCAAATGTATACCTGTAAAGTAATTTATTATTTTCTTGTATAAAGACAGTATTGTCTTATATCATATGCTACATCAGTATACTAACTCATTCCTAAATCACTGGTAAATGGGGGAATCCACTAATAGCCTAGATGGGCAAATTACCTCAAGCCGTTAAATGTTATTAGCTGTTGTTGTATGTGCACAGGTATGTTTTTGTTTGTCATTATTTACTGATAGTTCTATATGTTGCCATTTTTGTATTCATACCTGCTGTGATTCATCAGTTATACAAAGACAAATATCAACTAGATATTTCTTGGCACCGCAGGTGCCATAGTATCCCCAGACAATTAATCCATTCCCTTTAAGAATAGGCCCCCCATCTTCAGCAACAATTAATATCAGACCACACTCATAGAAAAGGTCACTCTCATAGAAAAGGTCATGACCCCAATTTCAATATACATCATTCCATAACCCATGTCTATGTATATGCATAATATGAAAGAAATTGTCCATTAGTTTTTGACTTATAATGCTCACAGTACTATTAAGTGGCAATGATGGGGGTATTAAACGGCACGAAAACAAGTAAAAGAATAACAGGTGGCGCCACCTGTTTCCGGTACAATACATTACTATCCTAGATCTTCGGTCAAGTTGATTTTTGGACCAATCCATGCATCCCTTATTGAGATATTAATGATTTTGGGTGATTTTCACCATATATGGCAATATTCAAGGTTGAGGCCACTCTCATAGGGAAGATCATGACCCCACTTTAAATAAACATCATCCCATAACCCATGTCTATGTTTATGCATAATATAAAAGAAATCTGTCCATTAGCTTTAGACTTATAATGCTCACAGTACTGTTAAGTGGCAATGATGGGGTATTAAACGGCATGAAAACAAGTAAAAGAATAACAGGTGGCGCCACCTGTTTCCGGTACAATACATTACTATCCTAGATCTTCGGTCAAGTTGATTTTTGGACCAATCCATGCATCCCTTATTGAGATATTAATGATTTTGTGTAATTTTCACCATATATGGCAATATTCAAGGTCGAGGCCACTCTCATAGGAAAGGCCATGACCCCACTTTAAATAAACATCATCCCATAACCCATATCTATGTATATGCATAATATAAAAGAAATCTGTCCATTAGTTTTTGACTTATAATGCTCACAGTACTGTCAAGTGGCAATTTTGGGGGTATTAAACGGCACGAAAACAAGTAAAGAATAATAGGTGGCGCCACCAGTTTTTGGAACATGACAACCCTATCCATGATCTTCCATCAACTTGATTTTAGGATCAATCCATGCAAGATATCTTGAGATATTTAAGAATTTGTGTGATTTTCCCCAAAATTGGACCTATTCAAGGTCAAGGACACTCTCCTAGTCAAGCCGACTTTGTCTGGGGATACAAATATTTGATCATTGGATTTAAAGTGACATCCAACATTTAATAGGTTTTAAAAGTCACTGTCATCCAAGGCAACTAAGGTACATTAAAACATTTAACAAGTGACCCATGGGTCATGACGCTCAGCAGACTGACATATGACAATATGTCCTTGCACAGGCAACTAATTAAGATAATGTAGGTGGCATCATTGTTCAAGTATATAAGCTTAAGTTCATCAAGAACAAATTTGATGACAATCAAACCAGCCTTTCCTGAGGAAACTGGCTATTCGTGTGTATTTTGCATTATTTCTGGGGTGTTCAAACATACCCTAAAACCCCGAGAATTTCAGGTTTCTGGGGAGAATTTTGAGGAGCTCTCAGGATGTCAGGTTAGAAGATTCTGGGCCAAATGGTTATGATTTGTGCCCTACTTTTGGTTTCAAATTTTCAGTTATTCTGAGGGGTGCTTATAAGCCCCATAGGTCAGAAAATATGGGTAACAGAGACCTAATTTCACGTTTCCTCGGGTATTTTTCGTGGACCTCCCTTTATTTTAATTTAGAAGATTTCAGATCCAATGGTTATGATTTGTGCCCTGCTTGGTTTCTGGGGGGTGCTTACAAGCCCCATAGCTCAGAGAATATGGCTAACAGAGACCTCCCTGGATGTTAAGTTAGAAGATTCTAGGACCAATGGTTACAATTTGTGCCCTATTAACAGATGAACGAATCTTAAGAGGTCTCAAAAATAGAGAAAAAAATTCGTAAAAATTGAAAAAATACATGTGGCGCCACCAGACTGCAGAAACTGATGTAACATTCCATGATCAATATCCATGCAAAGAATCATGGTGATCAATGCATTAGTTGTTCAGATACTTGAGCTTTTGTATTAAATTTGCCATTATTCTGGGGGGGGGGTACATCAGAGCACCTTAGCTCAAAGAATATGGGTAACAGAGACCTAATTCCAGGTTTTCAAGGAGATTTTTCATGGACCTCCCTGGATGTAAAGTTAGAAGATTTCAGGTCCAGCGGTTACGATTTGTGCCCTGTTAAAGGACAGACGGCCGGACGGCTATAGGGTGATCCCTGAGCTAAGGTCAGCTGAGCTAATGAGTGTTATTTCATTTAAATTTGTATATACAAGGGGAAACTTTTGCTTGGAATCTGAACTACAGTATTACATTCATGCATTGTATTGTGTAATATATTGTGATCAGAGTATCTCAGTGTTTCTTGCACCTTGAGATAATGGATTGCTCAAGTAATACTCAAGTGAATGAAGTGTTATTTAGTGAGTCCGTCTTAATTTCTAACAGTACACAACATACTTTTATTATTAACATGTAAGATACGATTCCCAGTGAACCAGTTTGTCAGTTCTGTGACAAGACTTAGGGAGCATGTTTGCCCAACATCATAAATGGCTAACTGACCACGAGAAATAGCCTCTGAACCAGCCAGATGTAAAATGGCACAGACGCATTGGAAGGGTGCACAGAGACTTTACGGCAAAGCAAAGGTGTCTGGCAGTAGCAGACAGCGCTGCGATCTTCCTTCCTCGCTTTGTGCCACAGCAGTTGATGTTTAAATCCCCGGGATAGCGGGTGCTCATTAGTGCACATAATCCAGGTGTCGAGGCTCGTGGAATATCTGGAATCAAAGCCCACATGGAAATCAGTGACCTGGAGGAAAGAGTTATTATTGGACAGTCTGATTCTCAGCTGTGGAGGTTTAGTCTCAAAGGATTAACTTCGCTAGCTAATGGTCAAATAAAACAGCCACTTGAAATGTTGAATACCCCAGGTCAACCAATCAGACCTCTGTCTATATACACAAGAGTTAAGCTGATTTAAAGCCAAGGAGGTAAGAACTTCTTAGGTGACCATTTGCTGTAAGTTGCTACATTAGTCCTTAAAATCCATGTGGTAACTGCAAAGTTTGTTTAAATTCTGGTTGTGTCTTCCACAAGCAAATATGAAATAGAGAACGACAGGAAAATAAAAAGAGAAAAAAAATGAATTCGGTTGAATTTTGAATTTGCTAATAAAGCATTTTTAACTTGAGGAGAGACTGATTTTGCCTTTGTGGTACAAAACAATTTGTCCACAGCTGGCTGCTTATAGACTTGCCATACATTTACTTTTTTAATGGAAGTGGAAATAGCAATAGCTAACCATAATATATAGTCAGCTAAGCTAAAAATATGAACATTATGTTTATATTATATCACTTTAGGGAATAAGAGGTGAGACCAAAAGTAAATGATATCCTTCTGTGCAAGGATACTGTTATAATATTTTTATTTAAAATTTATACCATTTTACCAAGGATTTTGGCATGGAAGAAAATTTTGACTTCTCCATATTTAATTGTAGCTCCCATGAAAATTGTTAAACGTTCCCAAAAAGTGGTATAGGTCTTTAGCTTTGATTATCAGTATTATTAGGTAGCTATCACAGCTTTGATTAACAGTATTATTAGATAGCTATCACAGCTTTGATTATCAGTATTATTAGGTAGCAATCATAGCTTTGATTATCAGTATTATTAGGTAGTTATCACAGCTTTGATTATCAGTATTATTAGGTAGCTATCACAGCTTTGATTATCAGTATTATTAGGTAGCTATCACAGCTTTGATTATCAGTATTATTAGGTAGCTATCACAGCTTTGATTATCAGTATCATTAGGTAGCTATCACAGCTTTGACAGAAAGAAGAAAAATATTGAAAATCTTCATTAGTGTAACAGGAGATAACAAGTATTTGGCTTAAAGATACAGGGCAACTGTGTAAACACCTGATGGGCAGTAGTGTTGTCTTGATAGTCTAACAAAACAATTAGTACCAATGCCTGGGGTACAGAAACAGGGTGTATCAGTGAGTTTATTTTCTGACTGTGATCAAAACTGCCAGGGGGATCATACAGGCAAGTAGGACCTCCGTGTCAGTGCATAGGAAAGTGGGATGAATGGTCCTAACATGTTGGTAACTGATGAGACTAACAAACATTAGTTCAAGCCATGATTAAAGCCATTTATACAGGCTCATTTTGGGATGAGATACATTCAGGGTAAACTGGACTCACATCAGAACAAGGGTAGTAGTAAAATTTCCATCAAATGTACATCTTTTAATGTTTTGTCACTGTGATCAGTGCATAATAAAATGTTATTCACAAAATCCCTTTTTTAGCCCTCAGCCCTTAGGCTGATGGGCTATTGTCGTCACCCAAGCTGTCCGTCCGTCCGTCCGTCCGTCCGGCGTCCATTAACTTTTACCTTGTGAGCGGGATATCTTGAAAAGGATTCACCGTCAGAATTTCATTTCCTCGGTAAAGATGTATATCGACAAAATCTCGGTCAAGTTCGAAGATGGGTGACCTTGACCTTTTTTTCTACATTTTAGAGCTGATTATAGAAAAACACTTAGATGCTTATTACTCAGGAACCATTTGGTGGATTTTCACAAAACTTACTATGATTAATGGGACTGAAAGTCTGTACCTGCTATACAAGTTTGGTGGCGCCACCTACAATTTCTGATTTTTAATGAATTTTTATCGGAATTTTTCAACTTTGGCCTTGTAAGCGGGATATCTCGAAAAGGATTCACCGTAAGAATTTTATTTTTTCGGTGAAGATGTATATTGACAAAATCTCGGTCAACTTCGAAGATGGGTGTCCTTGACCTATTTTTCTACGTTTTAGAGCTGATTATAGAAAAAACATTTAGAAGCTTATTTCTCAAGAACCATTGGGTGGATTTTCACAATACTTACTATGATCATAGGGACTGATGGTCTGTAACTGCTGCACAAGTTTGGGGGCGTCACCTGCAATTTCTCATTTTTTATTGAATTTTTCTTGGATTTTTCAACTTTGGCCTTGTGAGCGGGAAATCTCTAAAAGGATTCGCAATAGGAATTTTATTTCTTTGGTGAAGATGTATATCGACAAAAATCTCGTTCATGTTCAAAGAAGGGTGACCTTGACCTAATTTTCAAGGTCACCGAGCTTATAATAGAATAAAACTTAGAAGTTTATTTTTCAGGAAGCATTTGGTGGATTGTTATGAATCATGGTACATACCTCTCCATTTTAAATTTATAACTGAGACATGTACAGATATACATCCATGTGAGAACAGATATTTAGTACTTGTTACTGTTACCACCTCTAAACACTGTTCTTTTGGCTGAGGGCTTTTGTCAGCTTCTGCTGATATTCTAGTTTATATTTTTCGGTCCACTCCAGTTATGATCAGATGAATTTTACCTTCTATTCAAAAACTAAATGAAATCAAATAGCAAATGCTTCAAGACTGCAGATTTATATTATATTTTTACCATGCTGATCACAGTTCCCTTCTTTTATTAATATTATATGCTTCACTCTGTTATTTATCACAGTTAAAAAATTGTTATGAGGAATAATTAGATCTGTACATCTTGCTGGTTGCATGTTCATGTTACTTTTGTTTACTGATTGTTAAATTTGCAAGTTTTGATTGGTCTTTGCCATTGAATAAACTACAAATACATTTACTTGGTAATAGAAGGCCAGTGAATGTAAGATCATTCATTTTAGTCAGATTTGCCTTGCAGGATTAAATAAATAACTTCTTGGTCATTACTGCATTACAGGATTCAAGACCTGTTCTCTCAGACCTGCAGAAATATAAGGATTCACAAAAAATCACAATATTTTAATAGTCTATGGTTTGTTTTAAGTGTCAAACTGATCCTTGAAACAGAATTAAGTGAATGGGTATACGCTGTCAATAACTAGATCTAAGTGACATGCACATTATTAAGTTCTACATCTAAATAGGATGACGTTGGCAGAACTTTACCTTTTCCTTTTACACATTGCCCTATTTTGTTACTTGGCCATTCACATCCAGGACCTCCTCCCTTTCACCTATGTCTACTTCAGATCATGGTATTGAAATGTCAGGAATCATGTACAAAACCTTTTTAGTACATCTCTGTCTAAGCTAGATCCTGTGCTTTAGAACAGAAAAGCCTTAGCCTTAGTATGATCTTCTCTTGTAGTAACTGGGTTTTTGATATTCTTGAGGTTGCATGAAAAATGTGTGCCCCTGACTTAGGTTTGGTCATGATACCACTAGAATATATTGAATGCAAATGCAGCACATTATGGCTTCCACTTTTACATGATATGAATTCTGCATTATTCAGAATTTTGTTGCTGTATCAGTTTTTTGACTGATAACTGGGATTTTGATCCCCCCCCCCCCCCTTCTTCAAGATGCATGGCCACTTTCTGCAGGTTGACTGCATATGAGGGTGCTAACTGCAACTAAAACTGAATTGAAAACTTGCCACATGTTCTAAATTTACATTGTTGGACTGGACAACAAGTTAGAAAATTGCGCTGTTCAAGTGTGATCAAGGTCTGAGACTTGAACTGTTTTCCGTTTTTTTTTTCAAGGTCTGTGACATCATAAAGTGTGATATAAGAATAGATACTGTTTACAAGGCGTATAACACAGAAAACACAATAAAGCAAACAGACATGAAACCGCTTGTGGTTCCAAAATCCATCACTTGTGAATTGCAATATATATATATAAAATTTAAAACAGAATAAGTGGTACCTGATCTTTTTTTATAATATTTTTTTGTGAAGGTAACACCTCCAATTTTAATGCTGGCTTAATGTAACTAGGTACTCTGTATATCTGAAGACTTTCAATCCAGTTTTGGACTTCATGATAGGGTAGAAACACATGATTGTCCTGGCGTCAACCAGGCTCTGTGTACCACATCTATGCGTCTTGACTGTATAACACTTAGGAACCTCCCCCCCCCCCCCCCCCCAAAAAAAAAAAAAAAACTGCACTAGTTTGTGGGTGAAACATAACTGTAGGGTACAGAGTGCTCACCCTAGGTATGGACCAATCGTGAAAAATCTCAGTGCTCCTTAGCTGAGATTCAAATGCATGATCTACCTGCTTTGAGGCCTGTGCTCTACCCTTAGACCATGGAAGCCGATTGGTTCCTGATCTTAATGGACAGCTTGTACTACGCTTGTTAAATACTGAGCAATCAGTGACAGTTTGTAACCATGCACTGCCACCTCACAGGTGAGGAATGCCATCCATGAGAGGACCCGCTTTAATATATTGTCATTAAATCTGTAGTTAATCAGCCATAATTACTGAATTGCTGGTAATCACTGACAATGTACACAGTATACATGCTCTCATAAACATATATGAAGCTCCAGAATTTTGTTTGTTTTGATGTGCTTCCGCAAAACCAGGTTGTATGGCAGTGATTGATGTGTTGGACAGCAGTTTGTGAAAAATGAGTATTGACTTAAATTTTGTTGGTACCTTGTTCATGATTAGCCATTTGTTTGATTGAAAGATGTGTAATGCAATAAAAGAACCCCTTACATTTCCATTCCAAGGAAGAAATCATTACACTAAAGATCAATCACACAGTGGCTTATATTTCAAACACCAATTTTTCCAATGGAGTGTGAAACTGGAGACAAAATTAACAATTTTTATTCTTTATATTTATTCAGTTAAGGTAATCACAGTTTATTAATAAGTGCCTTTCAGCAGATTCTGTCAGTTTATGCGGAAGAGCCTACTGATTGGCTATATTATTTCTTGAATTATTCACACCATGTATAAGATCAATGATTCAAGGCATAGATAAAACATTTTGATGCCGTGAAGCTGCCATTGTTTGGAATTTGTACTCCTCACCTTTGTATGAAAATTAGCACTGTATGTACTTTCAATTGGCTGAACGGCCAAGACTTTTACCACAGGAACATGAAGGATTTAGGTATACAATACTTTAGTGCACTTCAAGGTTTAAAGTCCAGATCCTAGAACAGCATACAGTGGTAGACTGCTGGCAGAGAGTTACTGTAAACACGAAGGTCACATGGGTAGAAAATATAGTTCAAACCAAGGGCAGCTTACAGAAATGTGTATTTGGTTCCCTCTTGTAGTAAGAAGGCTACAAAAACAATGCAACGTATACCAGCAGTTGGCCCTATATTAGAGGGTTAATACTTGAATCCCAGAGCAAAAAGGTAACATACAACAGGCCTGCCATGTAATACAGATCCAGGGAAGCTTTGTTTATTCCAGGTTCACTTCAAAGTTTATTTCAAGACATCAGATCAAAGGTATAATAGGTGCACATGCCCTTAGGTATCTGATAACCATAGCATTATACTTGCTACCATAGCATCTACCTGTCTAAGAAGTGCTTCATAGAATCGAAGACAAAACAAGAAATTAACAAGAAAGTAATCTATGGAGAAATGTATTTTGTCCTCCATTTACAAGACTTTGAGAATATCTAATTAAAATATATTTAAAGTAAGCATTATTCTTATGTAAAAACATTTTTGTAGTATTATATATGAAATATCTGTTGACCTAAATACCAATGTTGAAAAATCTATGTATTGCCGTTTCATTTGCATAGGTACCTTAGTACCTTATCTGACTAAAAAAATGTTTAATGTCTTGTAAAAACTAATTCTAAGGATCGGGTGTTAAACTCCTGCACATGTCATGGGCCGTGCTTCTAATAATAAATGACAATGCCTTCAAGTCATGTTTTCTTGCTTTATTCGAAAGTTGATTACCTCTTCTAGATGAACATTCTGTCAAGAGGCTTTAGAACACATTCCACAGTTAAGTATATTTTGGATCTTACATAGTGCCTACTTGCTATTATGGGCTTCACTATACCAAGCAGAACATTTTAATGATTGCTCCTAAGTGTCTTTTCTTCAGACTTATTTAAAAATAAAATTCACCTGTTGGGAAATAATGAATCAAAACCATTAAGAAAGGAAATGTGATGTATGTATTTTAGCATGTATGACTGCTGATATAAACAAAATGAATTTTATGAAAAAAACCTTTAGCAATCTCACTAATGACTGCTCTTTATTTGGTGTCCTGGTCGGACTGACCAGCTGTCTGTACTCTGCTTTTATTTTATGAAATTCAACTCTTAATTGTAAACCAGAAGTATGTTATTTTTGTTTATTTTGATAAACAGCTGAACACTTTATGACTTAAATTACCTAACAACAGGAAACCCTTAAGATATGTAGGTTTTATATTGTTGAAAGACTACCTGTTTATATTGACTGCAAACAGCCTTATCATGAGTGTAATAACCCAACTGGTCTTGACCTTTTTTATTTTTTTGTTTCCACAAGGACCATGGAGGGGGTCTTACATTTCAATACTGATGTCATTGGTTGAACTCAGATCAGATAATAAAGGAAAGCTTGGTGTAACCTTCAATGTGTTACTTCTTAAAGGGTACTTTGTCCTGGCATTAAGTTTTGATAAGAGCCTAATTGGTGCCACACTGCATTACATCAGTGTCTTTTGGAGATCATATATTATTTAATGAGCAGAGTATAGAAATGCCATGTCTGTGTATTTAATGTGCTGATGTAATGCTCTGCATACCTGCTACAAGTCTGGAGTTTTGCAATACAACATAAAACATGTCAGCATTGTATGAACTATAGGGGAGAAAATTGGTTATTTGTCTGCTTGACCCACCACATTGAAAGTACTTAAAATCATATAGCAAACAGTTTCCACAATATTCTGTCTAGCCAGCATTGATCATAATGGCTCCTATTTACGTAGTTGGTACAGACATTTCACAAAGTTTTATGGATTGACTTTTCTATCACATTTTGTGATCACCAGAATTGCTTCCTAAATATTTACTTTTTTATTTTGGGCTTTCTACTTAGACAGAGCAGACCAAAGGAGCATCTGGTGCCAGCCACGGTCCCTTTATCATCGCATGATGGCACGTAATCTCCAAAAAGTGTCCACATGTATAAGTGTTGATGGGTCAGTAGGTCCCCTTGAAGCAGGTATTTGGGCCATTTAATGGTCTGTATACTTCCTGTGGACTCCACCCTCCAGTTTGATGTAGCTGTCAGTGGTCCTTTGCTGTTTGCATGTGTATATTATATAAAGAACTACATTTATATTCTGCAGTATCTGTATATAGATTTTTACATTTGTTTTTAATTGGGGAAAAAGTGCTTTATAATTAACTCTGTTATCACTTATGCTAGAAATTCCTCTTTTTTTATCTTGATTCGGTGGTGACAAATTGACCAACTTGTAATATTTAACTTTTGATTCAGTTGTGACCAAAAAATCTGAGAACGTATTATCCTTGAACTTGCAGCATTTAGATTATCGTAATAATCTTAAAAAAAATGTGGGTCCAGTGACCTTGACCTCTGACCAGGTAACCTCAAAATCTACAGATTTCTTCCACTTTGGGCAAGTAAGCCATGTGTGAAAGATAGAAACTTTGGGATGAAAATTTGATTTACATTGCATCTACAATCATTTTGAAAATATCGCTCCTATGACCTTCACCTTTGACCTCTGGACCCAGAAAATTAAAATGTTTCTTACTTAAGTGGTGGGTCATTAATTAATCAAGTTTGAAGCTAATCTGTGTAGCCAAGGCAGAATTATTATCCATAAAATAGTTTGTGAATGGATGGGCCCTGTGACCTTGACCTTTCACCCTATGACCCCCAAATTGAAAAGAATCTGCCCCTATTGGCAGGCGAGTAATATCTTGAAGATGGAAGGTTTGTGATGAAAAGTTTGGCTTGAAATGCATACACATTCTTTTTAAAGAAATGGGCCCTGTGACCTTGACCTTTGACCTTTGGACCCTAAAATTAAAAGGGTTCTTACTTTAATGGTGAGACCATATATAATTTAAGTTTGAAACCAATATGTCAGACTACACTGGAGTTTTCATCTGGAAACTAATTTGTGAACAGATGGCCCCTGTGACCTTGACCTTGTGACCCACAATTCATTTATGCTTTCCCTATACTGGCAGGTCAGCTAAATGTGCAAGATGGAAAGTTTGGGATGAAAAAGCTTGGCTTGAAATGCAGCCATAATCTTTTTAAATAAGTGAGTCTTACCTTGACCTTTTACCTCATGACCCAAAAATCATACAGGTTCTTTCTTTAGTGGTGGGCCATGTATAAGTCATGTTTGAAATCCACATGTCAATCCAACCTGGAGTTATCATCTGGAATCAAATTTGTGTGGTAGGACTGATGGACAGACAGACAGACAGATGAACAGACAGACAGACAGGGTGATTATTATAGGGCATCCACTTGTGATCAATAAACACACCAGGTTTTGGAGCACTAGATGGAATCATAGCTGAGAAACTAACATGATTGTTGTCATTTTATAGTAAAAAAAAAATAAAACATATTCGTAAAAATTAGAAAAAAAACAGGTGGTGCCACCACTTTTCAGGTACTTACAAAACAAGTCATGGTCAATATTCAAGGCAAGTTTCATGACAATCCATGCATTAATTATCAAGATATTGGAGGTTTTGTATCAAATTTTTGATTATTCTGAGGGGTATTTGCAAGCCCCATAGCTTGGAGGATATAGGTTGCAGTGACCTAATTTCAGGTTTCCAAGGAGATTTTTTTATTGACCTCCCTGGATGTTTACTTAGAAGTTTCTATGACCAGCAATTACGATTTGTGTCCTGCTTACGGATGATCGGACGGCCAGACGACCGGATGGACAAAGCACCATTCCTATACCTCTGTTGACTTGCAGTCAGCTGATCTAAAAAACTAAGTTATTGTACACACAAAGCAGCACCATGCTTGGCCATCATGGTAGTCATGACGAAACTATTTCTGTGTTGATGGAAAAAAAAACCTGGGCTAGCTTAGATTAGGTTTCTGACATGGTTGGCACAAAGTGGTGTCTTCCTCTGCCATTGTGCCTGTGGTCAGTGACTTCTAGTGTCCGAGTGAAATGAGGGCATCTTGAATTATGCTGTATGATCACCAAAACTTTGCCGGAGTACATAAGCTACCTCATGTCTAGCCATCACACCTGCAAGCACTGTCTCAGTTATGGTTATATTGATTACTATTACTGCCAGGATTTGAATTTACCTTTGCCTATGCCATTATGAAATTGACTTGAGAAATCAATACCCTTCTGCAGGAAAGCCATCAACTATTCCAGAGCCTTTTTCAATCATTCATGTGAGCAAGACAACAGTCAAGATGAAATTTTCTCTTATTCCCTTGGCAGAGATTGAAGTAATACATATAACAATATAACACTTTAAAAGCGTTTCAAAGTATATATATGCAGTGTTTGGTGTCTCACCAGTAAGCTTGTATGTCTTAAGTGACACATAAAAAATCTACAGAAAGAAAAAAGACTTTAAAAGCCCAAGAAAATGATGTACAGTAAAAATGCCAGACCTACAGAAAAGGTCCTAACAGCTAAATAAAAAAGGAAAAATATAAAAGAACTGATACTTATATGAGGTAAACATTTTCACAATGATAACAAAATGTTCAGTTTGTTTAATTTTTTAGTTTATCATTTTGCCAAAGCAAGATTTTGCTGCAAAATTGCATGCATTTGATAATTTTCTGTTTTTCATTATTTTACAGCAAGTCACTGACCCTAATGGACCTTATTTTCCTTGGCATTACACTGACCAGGTTCTACTAACCCCAACTAAACCCATCAGGTTTTCTTCTTCTATGTAGATAATTATCTGTTTGGCTGGTGGCCTTGACATGGACTGATATGCCGATTCATGCCAGGGACATTACAGTGTATACCAGTGCTGCACGGGGTCATGAAAGTTTGCACTCAGACCATGCTATAGTGACCTTGGCTGATAAAAGATGTGCACCCAACTCCATGTATTATGCTAGTCCAAAAATTTTTCAGGGACTTCTATTTAATTTAACATGAATAAGAAACAGAACTTAATGAACTTATTAACAGAAGTTTTTTGCTAATTTAAAATAATCTTTGCAAAAATACTCTGTTAATCATCTATATTATATAATGTATTTTGAAAATAGAAAGATCTGGCTTATTAATATATTTTAAATCCAAAATTTGGAATATCTTTCCAATGACATTTTCTTATGGTTTCATATGCAGTGATTTTATATGCTGAGCTGTCATAATGAAAAGACAAGTTTCAGGAGCTCTTCTGTCAATAAAGTTTATGTAATAATAATGACTGGTCAGTTTTCGTTTTATATTTTTTATACTTTTTCCTTTCATTCAAATAGAATACACTATTTCTTTAGAGATGATATATTGTACGATTGAACCACTATTAAAAAATATGTATTATATAGCAGTTTACAAGATACATTACTTTTTTGTGGTAAATAATATTCTAATAGTATTTATGGAATATTTCAATCAGTTAAAGATACAGACAGTTAAGAATGACATTTGTTGCTATAAGTAGCCATGAAATGTGCAATTATCAACAGGTGTATCATTCTATTACCATCAGGTACACACCAGAGAATCTGCAGTTCGTTATACATACAGGTGTAGAGGCAAGCATCAGGTGATGTGTTTTGCTCATAAGCCACATACTGTTGTATTTCTAAACAACATATTAATAGCACAGACCTGTGTCATCCATTGCATCTCTCTTGTCTGGTTATTTGTCCCCTATGATTGGTGCCACAGCTTATAACAAGGGTCATTTGGTTTAAATTATAACTTTCAGGCAGTAGTGGAACATATAGGGGTAAGAAGTGGTTATCCACATAAAAGCTGCATCCAGGAAATGCATGGGGGATGAAAAGTTGCAAAACTGTGAGGTTTAATTTATTTCATTGTATTCAGAGGTCAAGAAAACACACAAGGTGGCCCCTGGGATAAGCGTCTCAGCATCCCGTGATCAGCTCAAGTAGATATTAATAATAACACATGGCAGACACCTGAGCTAGACACGTCTGTTCTAGGCAGGTGAGGAGGACTGGGGGAATCAGGTGCATTACTACACTGAGATCACAGTGCATACGCCCTGCTGGTATAGAACACAGGTGGTTAGCAGTGATTGTATATTTATATATTGCTTTTGGCATTTACTTTACACTTGTTGTATAACACATGACTTTCTGTGTTTAATGATAAGAATCTCTTGCATCCGTTGGAGATGAGTGGTTTATTTTCTTGTAACAATATTGTAATATTATGTAGGGACTTCTTTTTTTAACTAAACACCTTGTGTCTGTCAATAACAGTATCCTGGTGTATTTTGTAAACATATATACATACCACACAGGTGCTCACAGAATAAAGTTGCTCTTTGTAATAGTGAAAACGGATGCTGACTTAGTGGAAATCTTCAACAATCTCTTCCTGTTTGGTTCAGTGAACTGTGGATTATTAAAGTTCTATGTATTGGTGTCAAATGTACACCAGTATATATAATGAAGTAATAACTGTGAAAATGCTTCACAAGCTCACACTGATGGTCAGTGGGAAAGTACCACTACGTGGCTGTCACTCACTATTGCTCTGACAGGTATCTAATTTTTTAATAAGCCCTATTCAGTAAAAGAGATACAGACACTTAAGACAGTCCTTTGACATATGGAATGAGATCTCTAACCTTTATAGATACAGACACCTGTATTAAGGGCAAACACCATGGTCCCGTTAGTGTCTGTTTTATGGAGGTTCCACTGTAAGTAACAAGGTAGGATAAAATTGTTCTTTCTTTTTAATAATATTATCTATTATAAGCTTATTTGAAAAACTCTACAGTTAATCGTATTCCTCTCTTGTGCTTATTGTCAATTAATTCTTTGCTCTATTCTTGATTCAAAGTAGTGACTGGCTTGAACTGTAAGTTAGAAACAGGAGCAGCGGTAGAGAATGCAATAATGGAGAAGCTTGTTTTTCTTCTGCCTAAATGCACAAAAACCAGGCTGATATAATATGTCATGTACACATTGAAACTTACACAACAATATTTGAACTTGCTTGGGGTACACCTGCAAATGCTGCATCTGGCACTTTAGTTCCCTGTTGTCTGTTTTCTTCTGTCACTAACGTTTCTTGATATTATTGAAACCTGCAGGTACAATATGTTTTGGCAGGGTTTCAGATCAGAAGCAGGCTGTTTTTGACAGGATCTGCTGTTACTTTAAGTTTTTTTAACAAAGCATTTAGGTTGGCACACAGCCGAACATCTGGGGAGAAGGGCTCACACCCAGTGAGCAAGCACTTTATCTACCCAATACACTCAAGGACCCAAATTTTATACTTACTTGTCGAATTATGATAATATTCTTGACATGTTTTCATGAGAGGTTTTATACAAAACTTAGGTCATTTTCATGCCATTTGTAAAAATTTCCAAGATTGCAGGAAGGTGTATAGGGAGGGTCAAAATATAAAACAGCATGTGCAGACAACTGTATTCTAGTGACTTTCAGGGCTGTTAACTTGTAGGATTGTTCAAAATCATGTCTTTGCTCTGCACATCAAAGAATATAGGTCACTCTGACCTAAATTTCAGTTTCCAGTGAGAAACTCCAGGACCTTCCTGGATTTTAAGTAAGAACTTTATGTGTCAGACAGCCAGCCAGCTGGATGGATGGCCACACAATGGACAAAGTGTGATATTGTATAGCTCAGATGACTTTTTTAATGACCAGTTGTTAAAACTGGTGATTAGACTTCTAACTTCAAATATGGATAGCTTTGACTTGAGATTTACAAATTTAAATCAGTTAAATATTGACTGAAATAATGATTTATGACTGATTTATGTATAGATATGTTCATAGTCAATGTCAGTTTTCAGTTAAAACTTTTTCATATGATATTTTATCCCGACATTTTTCTGACATCTCAGAAATAGTCTTGTGCACAAAGTTACTTAATATAACATTGTTTCTCTTTTAAGAGAAAGTTAATAAATGATCCTAATATATAAATTCAGCTGAAATGTGAACTTATTGTACCCATTGGCAGCAAGAATAAATAAATGGTCCGCCTTTGTAAGTATGTTTGTTTGGAAGATGACCAGCATACATATGTTTCTACACTGGCTGGGTCCATTCATCCTGTCATGTGAAATGTGAACTCTATTCTGCGCTAGTATAAGACATAATCTGCTGGGCATTAATGGAATTATTCAGCTGGAGAAAACCCTGCTAATCTGGTCAGCAGGTGTAATGCTTAAGAAAAGCCTGTTTATAGGCAGTTTTGGAGCAATCAAGTGAACATAGAGTTTATTCAGTTTGAAAATTACTTGTTCACCTGTAAATCTGGTATTTGTACACATCATCATCTTAATGCTATTAAGTGTTGATGTCGTTTTTATTTTCTTATAGGTCCCAATTTGAAGCCATTTAAAGAGAATACCTACTTGTACACATGTATATGTTTAATCCTCAGATCCCTTAATCTATTTGTTTTTCTCTTTCTTTCTCTCTTTCTTTCCCTTCCTTTCTCTCTTTCTCTCTGACATTTGTGTGAATTTGTTTTCATCCCCTCTTTTTCTCTGCCATATATTCTTTCTTTCTCTCCATAATGGCAACCCAGCAATCTTTTTTTTTGTTGATAACTAACTATCTGGCATTCTAGCTTTTTCTTTATTTCTTAATCACCTTAATTTTATGGTCTCTATAGGCATACAATGCTTGCAGTCATTCCTCTCACATTAAGGATAAGATTACTAGGCTTCAGTGTTGTCAGAGTATATTGTTAACAGGTGCCATACATTGTCAACCTGTATTGTCACATTCTTATATTGTGTGACCATGTTTAATACTTAATAGCCACAGAGTAAGCATGTGATTTCATCTTGAGCCACATTCCAGTAAGCCATTCTGTCTGATTGACAGGTGAGTAATGCCTACTCAGCTATGGTAAACTGTGGAATGTGGCCAAATTAAATCTGGCATGTCATCTACATCATTATCTTGCTTCGTTAAATAATCATCAATACACCCAAAAACATTGTACAGGTATACTTCATAAATGTCCTCAAAATACTCTCAGGTACATTACAATAGGTACTTTTTTTAATTACTTATTTTTTACTGTTACCTTGCTTGGCAGATATAGTGCATTTTTTCTTTACTTCTACAGTTATATCAGCACTTGATGTGTCAGAGTTATAATAGCCGGTAAATACTCACATTCAAGTGGTCCTCCTACTGCTACTTTCATGCAGAGGTTTGCATTTATGCCTTTGTGGATATAAAGACCAAAAATGCTTATCCAAGATTTTTAAAATACTGCCCACAGTACAAGAAGAGTACAAAGATTATATTTCTCCTTTATGTTTATCAACAAAAAAAGTGCCATCTGTATTGACATATACTTTAATGACAAATCTTGGCAATATTACAAGTTTTCACAGATAATAATCCTCTCATAGGTAGCACAATCCTCTCACAGGTGAAAGTCCTGTATCAGTGAGCATGATCCTGTCCCAGGTAACATAATCCTGTCACAAACACAATTAATAGTCCTGGCCAAGATAGCACGATCCTGTCACAGGTTATAGTCTGGCCAGCCCAAGGTAGCTTGATCCAGTCATAGGTAAATGTCCTGTCCAAGGTGGCATGATCCTGTCATAGGTAATAGTCTGGCCTGCCCTAGGTATCTTGATCCAGTCATAGGTAATAGTCCTGTCCAAGGTAGAACAATCCAGTCACAGGTGATAGTCCTGTCCATGGTAGCACAATTCTGTCACAGGTGATATTCCTCTCAGGTAGCCCAAGGTAGCTTTATCCAGTCATAGGTAAATGTCCTGTCCAAGGTGGCATGATCCTGTCATAGGTAATAGTCTGGCCTGCCCTAGGTATCTTGATCCAGTCATAGGTAATAGTCCTGTCCAAGGTAGAACAATCCAGTCACAGGTGATAGTCCTGTCCATGGTAGCACAATTCTGTCACAGGTGATATTCCTCTCAGGTAGCACAATTTTCTCACAGGTGATGGTCCTGTCCAAGGTAGCATGATCCTGTCACAGATAATAGTCCTGTCCCAGGTAGCATGATCCTGACTCAGGTGATAGCCCTATTCCAGATAACATGATCCTGCCACAGGAACTAGTCCTGTCACAGGTAATAGTTCAGTCATAGGTAATAGCCCTGTCACAGGTAGCATGATCCTGTCACAGGAAATAGTCCTGTCACAGGTAATAATCCAGTCACAGGTAATAGTCCTGTCACAGGTAGCATGATCCTTTCACAGATGATATTCCTGCTCCAGATGACATGATCCTGTCACAGGTAATAGTCATGTTGCAGATAATTGTCCTGTCAAAGGTAGCATATGATCCTGTCACAGGTAATTTTTATCTGTTGTAGGTAGTATAGTCCTCTCGAAGGTAATAGACCTGTCCCAGGTTGCATGATCCTGTAACAAGTGATAATAATCCTAGCCAGGTGGTGTAAACTTATCACAGGTAATACAGTTATATAACAGGTAGGATGATCCTGTCACTGGCAGTAAAACTGTTCACAGGTAGCATGCCCCTGTCATCAGCATTAATGGTTCTTACACTGACAGAAGTGGTCTGGATACTGATTTTAAAACATAAGATTCTTGCTTGTTTCAGAGAAGACTTATTACTTTTGGCGATAAATAATAATTGAGTTTTATGGAATAATTCCCCCTGAGGGATGCTGCCATTGGGAAGTGCTGAGAAGCAGAGTATGTACCACTATGTCTGTCTGTCAGTGTGTCTGTCTCTGTTGGTATATTTGTATATAAGCTTGTCTGCCCTGGGAGAGGAGAACACTCCACTAACATACATCTGGGGCTCTTAGTTAGCAGAGTTGGCCACAGGGTGATATAGAGCACAGCAATAAGTAACTGCTCCCCAGATTACGCACTCGCAGCCCCCCACCAGGCCCCGCCATATTTACTACCTCCTGTACTGTGGCAAACCAAAGATCCCGGGGCAGTTTTCTTCTCGGCTACAGCTGCTTCATCCAGTCATTCCAGACAAGACACAAAACATTCTCTCAGTTGTAACCCTCTTTCCTAGTCTGAACTAACATTGTAAGCCTCCGCAGTACATGACTGTAGTAAACTGCCATTTACTTCTAAGCTCACCTGTGTTCAGTAAAACATTGTTGTGTGCAATCATCCCCCCACCCCCCCGGCAAGCAGGCATTATAACAATGTTGTCTCTGCTTTGTCTGTACTTTGTGTAAAGGTAACATTAATCACAGCTACTGCAAGTTCAGTCAGTTCCTACAGCACACACACACATACATACAAACATACATACCTCCAAGAGAAGATCTGACTCTCCAGAGAGACAATATATTGAAGAGAATATTTAACAGCACTTGACAATATTTTTTAAAGAGAATAATTATCAAGATACTGGAGGTTTTGTTTCAAATTTTTAATTATTCTAGGGGGTACTTATGAGCCCCATAGCTCAGAGGATGAAGGTCACAGTGACCTAATTTTAGGTTTCCAAAGATATTTTTTATAAACCCACATGGATATTCAGTTACAAGTTTCTAGGATTAGCAGTTATGATTGTGCCCTGCTAACAGAAGGACAACAGACAAAACGCCATTCCTGTGTATACCTCAGTTGACCTTCAGTCAGCTGAGCTAACATTTTACAGATCTATACATTTAGAATGTAATATTTCTGTACCACTTTTTAGTAAACACCTGTTCATTCACCTGATGATTCTCTGAAGTGCAGGATGAGTGCTTTCTTAGCTGGATATTAGAGTAGACATTTTGATTCAATATGTAATATTGTTAGTGGCAGGATCCATACCTCTTGTCAAATTTATTTGCTTATTCATCAATAAAACAGTTATTTTCAGGAAACACTTTGATAAGTTGGAACACCGGTCACATCATTTTCATGAGTGATGCATGATTGCATGCCATTTGACATTTTTTTTTTATTTTTGTGGGATCAGTTTGGGCATGGACTGTCAGTTTGGTTCAAGTGTGTTTATAGAGTCACTTCATTATCAGTCAGACACACCTTTTTGCAGGTACCTGATGTCAGATCAATATATCATGCACATATTCCAAACTAGAGACAATACAACCTGGATTCAGCATTGTCTGCTTTTTTTTCACCAGTGAACCAGCTTGTACAGGAACCTGCATTTTATTGTACAACATCAATTACCATTATATTTATCTACAATATGTCCATTCTTTATTTATTCAACATATAGAAACAACTCATGGGGCAACATTATAATAAATCTAATATGCCAATTTCTGTATAAATTCAAGATTATTATTTTCTTAATTAGTAAAATGAATTTAGGAGATGCAAAATAAATTGGAGATGATGTTTGCAGGGACTCCTGTTGAAACAGCTAATGGCATAAACAACATTTACTTTTGTCAAGCTATGTGTAATCAATATTATTTATTTGTTCATGGGTGAAACTGGTTGAATAATTGGAAAGTGATGTCTGCCAGAATTCTTCTAGAAACAGCTGCTTTAGACTGATTTCTCACATAAACAGGATACTTGGGCTCTCAGGTTTATTTGAGGTTGCTCTGATTTTATCAACAGATTTATCTACCTGAGGAGCTCTTGAGAATGGCAGTACTTCGGGAAAACGAGTAACATTCTATCACAGTTTGATAACACACTAAACCCATGCCGGCAGTAGTAAAATTTCTGAAGCTGCCCCTGTGTGATCTTGGCGTATATCTTTAGTCATTGTAGTGTTGTACTCTCTCTGTGTTGGTATGAAACGTACCCTAGGGCCTTCAACAACTGCCTGGGAGCCGCCCTCTACGAGCGGGGTTAATGCATCGCAGGCTCTGTACAGTTTTACCTTGACAGAAGTTACACCAGGTTTTTTAGTGGCGCTTATACAATTGGACTGTGTGTACACACCTGGCCTGCTGTTTATTCTCTCGACCAGCCCAAGCACATGCTCGCCATTTTTTTTCTTCTTTGTTGTTTCTACCCAACACACTGGCACATTTATCATTAAATTTAGGGAGGGGGGCTGCTTGCTGTGAAATTAAGTACTAGGCTGCCTGGAACAAATTCTTTGAAGTTGCCTTATAGGAATGGGCAATAACTACTGCACCAGTTTTGTGAATATTTCTCTTCTTGCAGGCTTGTCTGCATCTTATCTTTGTTTAACAAGTTTTTTTATGTTGTAAATGTTTCATATAGTAAAACAGGGCTTATAATAACCATTTGTTTATAATTACAGTAAATTTTTGGTGGACATTCATATGATAGCAGGCATACGGTAACATTCTTTCAAGGAAAATGCAACTCTTCTGCATTATACTAATTTAAGTTAGATTAGGAATAACACAAATAGTCATTGTTAATTTGGGAGTTCAACTCAGAGTAGGGGTTTCTTTCTATGGAAAGAAACCCCACTTTGTTGTAATTTTAGAATAACTGATTGCATGCAACATTCATAGATTTGGAGATAGAAAGATTCTGAAGGATACTGCAGAAAGATGTCTAGCTTGAAAGAAAAATTTATTGATAAAATGATAACACTTTAAAAACAGTGTGATGGAGATGGGAAGGAATAATTTAGCATAAAAAAACAAATGGCTTCTTGTTTACTCTCCTGAACTCAATACCAAGTGAAACCTGATAGTGAGGATTGTGAGGAATCATGTGAATGGGTGTGCAAAAAAGGGAAATTATAGCTTTGAATTATTTAGCTACTGGATCAATAACATGAGTGAAAAAATGTTAAAATGGTAAGAGATAGCAGTACCCTTATTTTACTGAAATGAAAGTGATGTGTGTCTGCATGTTTGTGTGGGTGTTTGTATGAGTTTATGAGTGTGTATATTGTCCTTATGAGGTCATATAAGTGAACCTGAGAGAAGTCTCTAGTGGAGTGAAAGCTGCTTATTAGGATTTAAAACCCCTTCTGACAAAGTAAAGAGAACATACTGTTATAATAACTGATAATCACCAATCAGATTTATTTGTGATAGTAGAGTAGTTTAAGAGCTTAATTTATAAATAGAATATAATCCCTTAAGCCAGGATACCTGGCAGCAACAAAACACAGAAATAAAATTTTACTAACTTAATTTGCTTGAACTGTACAGAATTAGTGCTGTTCATGAGTAGATTTGTTTGATTATTTTAGAAGCATTTTTGCCCCATCAAGTGTGCTCAAGTTTCCATTGCACATGATTTGGAAAGATAGTTACAGTTTAAATTAGCTGCCAAGTATTAATGTAACCAGATATCTGACCATTGATACAAGATTAACTATAGAGTGGGGATTAGGACAACTAAGTACATAAGCTTTTTATCTGGATTAGGTACTCTAGGTTTGGAGAGGCATTATTGTGATCTAGAGGCAATATGTGCACAGACTGGCTATATTCATGGTTCAGAGAAACAGCAAGGGGTACAAACATGCAGGCAATAAGGTACTCACCTTTGTAAAAACCAGATTGAAAAGTCCTTTTATCCAACCTGGTACATAATCCCAGAAGATCCTGGAAATTTCCTTGGAAATAAGTTCCTGGAAGAATCCTAGAAGCAGCAGTAATCCATGCAGCAAGTGACTGATGTGCTGCTGTGGAGCCAGATAAGCTAGCAGCCTGTAGGCAAGTAGAGTTTCCCTCACTCAACGGCAGCCACCGATCAGAGCTACAAGGTCCAACAGGCCGTTCAGTCCCTTGCATTCAGTCTTGCTCAATGCTGATAGGCTGCTACTGAGTACTGGACCAAGTGCCTGATTGGACAGAAAGAAAAAAAAATGAAAAATAATACATTTTCACTCATGCAGCACAGGAAATAAACAATTATGTTTTAGATCTGTTTGTGTTAAAGTTGTTAAAATAGCCACTGTGTGGGTTCTCTATCCAGGTGTTTCCGTATGCGTTTCTGTGTAATATTTTCCTTTTATTTTTTATTTTCAGGTCTGGACCCTCATGCCTGTAACATATGAGGGCCAGCAATAACTCTCCTGCTCCAGTGTTCTCTCAACAAATCGAAGCTGCCGGTGGCCACAGCTGACTAACATACAATGTAAGACATATACACTATAGGTGCCAAGCTCAGCTACAGTATGCATGAGTATGATATGTAAAGCTTATTGTTCACTACTCAGGTACCTGTATATTGCAAACAGGTGCGGCAGGCTTCATATAAATTCTCTGCACTATTAGTGTTGATACCTTGAAGTGACTGTCACCTAATAAGCCTGACACTCCAGATATACCAAACCTTTAATTTCCTCACTACTTTGTTCTTCACGGCCATGAATGGATAAATCCAGCCTATACAAACCAGTGGCAGATATATAGCTTAAGGCTTTATTCCTACTGTATTATGCTGCCACAGTTGATTAACCAGTAGCTACAGACTGTGAGCGATTTTCTGCATAATGGTTCAGTTGAACAGCCTCTCTGGTATAAATATTAAGATTATAGAGGTTATTGATACGATTACCGATCAGGGGTCAGACAGGGCATGTTGTGTTCGATCTTGCTGCGATCAGGGTTTTACTAACTTAGACTGCACTAATTAACTGATCCCCCTGAAGCAAGTATGAACAGTGAGTCTATTAACCAAAGTTCACAATAGAAAACTTGTAGCATATTTTTTTTTACCAGTAAATCATTTTACCAGACGGTCACTAAATTAGTGTACTGTCTGGCAAGACCAGTGCAGCAGGGCTAAAATAATCAGGTTCAGATTTCTGTCACCTCATGTTGGTAAAATGTTTGGGCAAGTAGTGTGGTGTTGATTCTCTATTGCTAAGCAGGTGCAAATAGATCAGACATCAAGGGTAGATTGTGATTTGGGGGGGGGGGGATTGTCTGGTTTCAGATGAGATTTAAAAAAGGAATTTATTCTGCAAAGTGTATCAGACCAGGCTAATTTCTGGCCAATGATGTTTCACCTTTCACAGATGGTCATGTATGAATTCAGGGAACATCTAAAGGTGCCAGTATGATATTTGACTTTGTATTGTGATGTATCAGTGCAACTGAATCATTGCAACACTAACCACCATGATTATTGAAAGAAGAAATTCATACAGTCTGTATGAACTGGTACCAGAGACACAAAATTATATTATAGTATTTCATAGTTCATTTTGTATCTGTTCAGCATGGTAAAGACATATGGAACCTGTCTTGGCATTTCAGGCATAAATTAGATAAATTTGAAACGTCTAGCCTTTTTGTTAATTTTCATCATCATTCATATGATCCAGATATTTTCATCACAGCTAAGCTGAAACAGAGATATTGCACCAGTTTTGGAGAATAATCGGACCTTGGTCCATAACTGGTATGAACATTTTCCCCATAAGTACGGCTTGTATATTCTTTGTATTCTTAGTTATAGGTTTCACCTTCATCTCTATTATATCTCATTGGGGAAAGTTATCTTCACATTTAAAAGTTAGATCATTGTGACCTAATTTCTTAAGCTGCCGGTCAAATTGGCCAATCAGCTGTAATACATTCAAGTTTTATTTTCTTCAGAGCTGTAATATTCAAGCTGCATGGGATGTATACATCCCTTGGTATTAAAGAACTACAATAAACTGAAAATCATTGTCATCTACAGTTTTAAGGACACTTTTTTGAAATAGCCTTTTGACTCTTTGACTCTGCGCTTTTTTTAATCTCCCAAACCTCTCACTTTTGCCTAATTTTCCTGAGGTACAATGTGCAATCTTCATTTTTTCATATAGAAGCACCATGAAATAACCTCTGCAATATTTGTTCAAGTGCTACTATACTTGAATGAGTTTACTTCATTTCTGTACTTTTTGTAACATATCAGGCAACAAGCTGTTCAGCAAGTTATCTGGCATAACAGTCCGGGCTAAAAAATTATTTCACTGTATTTTGAGACTTGCCCTTACAGAGAACGAATACACTCATTCCAAAATGTCTACTGAGCAACCTGTCATATTTGATGTATCAAATGCATTTGGCAATCATAATTTGTGTTTATGGTGATCAGCTGCTTGATGTTGCTCAGAAACACTGATAAATTGAACTCTTATCAGAGTAAATAATCCTACAACAAGAGATAAGTAAATACTGTGACCTGTTGCTGTGTACAGACAACCATCCATCCATCTGGTGTCTCTTACCAAATGTAGAAAAGCCTTGAATGATAAACTGCAGTTACAGAAGCTGCTCTAAATATTTCTTTCCTGATTTTTTTCCAGTTATTTGTTGTATGACATTTTTTGTTGTTTAGGTGTTGTTGAATAAGATTAATGAATAATGATTTCCATAATACTGATGTTTCATGAATATTCATATTATGAAAATGAGATGAATCAGTATTCTGAAAATTGTTTCAGTGCTTAAGTAGCTAGTACATAATGAATCATCCCATTCACAGTTTTCTCCTATTAGAGCAGATATTAATTATGAGTTGATGTCTTCATTTTTGTCAGTGCGCCCTTGGAGATTCAAATTGAGTGTTGATATTCTAGAATGGATATGATGAATATAAAGAAGAGTGATGGTAACTAATGACTGGTTTTCATCAGTATAGTTTGTGAAAGGAAGGCTCATTTTTTCAGGGCACGTTTGTATAATAGATGAGATTATGATAAATGTCATAGACAACTTGTCTGACCACACTAAAAGCAAAGGAAGTGAAATGAACAATTGTGTGTATCTGTGGATTTACAGCCCACTCTTGCTTTCTTTTAGAAAGCTGGCCATTCAGTGCCACTTTTTACTGTGTCAAAAATATCTTTCTTATGTTGCTTATGCCTTCATTACATTTTGAGTTAAAAAAAGTCTGAAAATACACAAGCTTTTTTCCTTTGAATTGTTCATACCAAATGGTATTTGTTGTCAAGAATACAGCCACAATTGATTACTACTGATAGAAAGCAAATATGCACATAAGAGTTCAACATGCATTTGAAACTAAACATTATCAGCTATTCATGAAGATTTAATCAGCTTTTGCCTGTACAGTTATTGTTTGGAAAATATCATATAGAATGATTGATAAACAAAAGACACTGCAAGTTTAACAAACTGTCCTCAGGCAAACTGGCAGAGCAGCCCTGGAATTGTGACTGGTTATAAATTAAATTGTATGTTATGCTAAATAATTCCATTATCTTTGTGTTATATCACCTTTGTCATAATACAGAACATGAAAGACAAAGGCACAAAGACAATAAGACCACATGTGCAAGAAACTAATATCATATCAGGAAGTAGATGCCAGTTTGCCATGTAAAGAAAACAAAATTTTATAACCCAAGTAGTTTACGAAAACAGCCTGTGTTACAGGACAGATGGCTAGACAGCTGGGTGACTGGAGGATATTGCTTTAACTGGGCTGTTCCATAAAACAGACGAGGTCATATAAAATTCCAAAATATACAGATAGAAAACACAAAATAAGTGATGAACTTTGCAGTTAGAGCCTCATTTCAGTATAGTTTGCCTGTGCATGCAATTGGACAAGTTGAACAACAGTTCTTTGACAGTCAAACAAATCCATAAAAGTAGGCAAACCAGTACATTCATCATTATGAGACAAATGCCTGAACATCATTAAAAGACAGCTAGCTACTAAACATCCCATTCTAGATTGGACACCAAACTATGCAACAATCAACTGGAAAACACCTGGTCAGTACAGTAGACAATTCATGAAAACTGACCAGAAGATATTTAATCTCAGGACATAGGTCTATCACTGAGAGCTGTCCAGTATACACTAGATTACAAGATAATTGCCTCCTGTATGAGACAGCTGGTCTGTATACACCACCTTACAAAACAGCAGTATACAGTAACAGCTGGTCAGTATACACCTAGTTACAAGACAGCTTTTCTGTATACACTCAGTTACAAGATTACTGCATTTTACACATGGTTGCAAAAGAGCAGAGCAGTATACACCTATTTGGAATCTTGACAGCTGGATAGTAAATACCTATTTGCAAGACGGCTGGCCAGTATACACCTATTTGCAATACAGCTGGTCTGTATACATGCACCTATTTGCAAGACGGCTGGCCAGTATACACCTATTTGCAATACAGCTGGTCTGTATACATGCACCTATTTGCAAGACAGCTGGTCTGTATACACCTATTTGCAAGACAGCTGGCCAGTATACACCTATTTGCAAGACAGCTGGCCAGTATACACCTATTTGCAAGACAGCTGGCCAGTATACACCTATTTGCAAGACAGCTGGCCAGTATACTCCTTTTTGCAAGACAGCTGGCCAGTATACACCTATTTGCAAGACAGCTGGCCAGTATACACCTATTCGCAAGACAGCTTGCCAGTATACACCTATTTGCAAGACAGCTGGCCAGTATACACCTATTTGCAATACAGCTGGTCTGGGTACACCTATTTGCAAGACAGCTGGCCAGTATACACCTATTTGCAATACAGCTGGTCTGGATACACCTATTTGCAATACAGCTGGTCTGTATATACCTATTTGCAAGACAGTTGACCAGTATAAATCTATTTGCAAGACAGTTGGACAGGAAACAACAAGTTTAAAGACAGCTGGTCTCTATAGGCCAAATTACAAGATAAGTAGCTAGTATACACCCAAGTGGCCTAACCACCACAGCCCTTATATTCCACCCCTTTGAACTTATTATGCTAATGAGCCCCAAAAATGCTTCTCCATGGATGGCTTTCCATATCTGTGGTTGAGAGAGCTGTTTATAAGGCGATAGGTACGTCACATAGGTCAGTCATGTATGATGTCAGATTGACTGATGTCATAAGCTGGAATTGCTACATCTCTGTTCTCCAGTGATGGATATATCGCAGTCATTGTGAAATGTCTTGCCATATTTTGGATTATTTGTCTTATTAAAATTCAGTGCAGGGTAAGATATTATTATTCCAAGGAATAGCTCCTGCAACATTTGGCCTAGAAATTATTATACTGTCTCCTTCTATATATGTGGTCTGTTTGAAGAGTGCCCAAAGTATGCAAATTTTGTGCTTGTCAGGGACCATGGTTGACTGTTTATGTTGCTGTCAGTAAATTGATGGGTTGCTTGCAACTGCTCTGCTCATGATTATTCATTGAATGAATAGGTGATAAAGGTCACATGTTAATGAGTTCATGGTTAGGTCAACTGCAAAACAGCTGGCCAGTATACACCCAGTTGAAATACAGCTGGCCAGTATACACCCAGTTACATGACAACTGGTCAGTATACACCCAGTTGCAATACAGCTGGCCAGTATATACCCAGTTGCAATACAACTGGCCAGTATATACCCAGTTGCAATACAGCTGGCCAGTATATACCCAGTTGCAATACAGCTGGCCAGTATATACCCAGTTACAATACAGCTGGCCAGTATATACCCAGTTGCAATACAGCTGGCAAGTATATACCCAGTTGCAATACAGCTGGCAAGTATATATCCAGTTGCAATACAACTGGCCAGTATATACCCAGTTGCAATACAACTGGCCAGTATATACCCAGTTGCAATACAGCAGGCCAGTATATACCCAGTTGCAATACAGCTGGCCAGTATATACCCAGTTGCAATACAGCTGGCCAGTATATACCCAGTTGCAATACAGCTGGCCAGTATATACCCAGTTGCAATACAGCTGGCCAGTATATACCCAGTTGCAATACAGCTGGCCAGTATATACCCAGTTGCAATACAGCTGGCAAGTATATACCCAGTTGCAATACAGCTGGCAAGTATATACCCAATTGCAATACAGCTGGCCAGTATATACCCAATTGCAATACAGCTGGCAAGTATATACCCAATTGCAATACAGCTAGGCAGCATACAGTTGCAGGACACCAGGCTTCATTACACACAGTCACAAGAAAGCCGGCCACTTTGCAAGTTACATCATATGTTAAAAACTTCTGGTCAATATACATCCTGCCACAAATCAGCTGACACTTGATGAATGGTCTTCTGGTCAATATAATTAACAGTTTGCTAGTGGACACCAAATTATGAAGATACATGCTCCTGGCCAGTTTTAAAGATACTTTATCATTAGAGTGCTATGAATATAGTATTGGTGGAATTTTAGCATTGTGAAATACTGAAGTAGTGTAATACTGTGAAAATTTAGCAAATGGTATAGCAATTAATAAAACAATATCATAGATATAGCAATAATGCACCAGAACTGCCAGCAGATATGTTATTCACTGGAGTACTGTTGGCATATATTGATTCAGGGCAGTACACATTGTGTTCACATATGTCAGTCCTGCAAACCTGAAGTTCTGATGGCTGCATATTATGCTGCAGTCTCCCATCAGAACAGAAAAACTGCCTCATGCATGTATGTGTGATCACAAAATTACCACTGAAAGAACAGGATCAATAGACTTGATGGACAGTGTTGTTTCAACCCTATCTCTTCCTGTGATAAAAAGTGCAGTGTTATGATGTGCAGAAGCACTGTTACAATGGAGATCATAGGTCTGCTGTGCTATGGGATGTGATCTAATGGGAAGAAAGGGAGATCAAAAGTGAATTGGTGCAAACAAGCCTGACACCATGTTGCCGCACTGTGAAGCTGACATCTTAAGTCATGTCAGCAGGATGTACAAATTTTAGAAATGGTTACATAAGAGAACTTATAAATACCACTCTGCTGGTCTGACTGACTGACTTGTATATTTTAAGCCCTCTGAGTGCTCCAATTGGTAGGGTATGGGACAGATTCCCTTGGTGCTCTCTAAATGTAAATTTTGAGGAATTTTGAAAAAGAAGTTGCTGCCAAGCAGAAAGCCTATCCACTTGCCAATGTGCTGTTGGGAGGGGGGGTGGAGTAGAGATATCCAAGGAGTCTATAGAGCAACAGCATCCACAGGCACAAACTTGGAAGCCTGTAGATCTGTCAACCATGCTGGTCATAGACGCCCTGATCTGGGGCAGGTGTGGCATGGGGCTTTTTACTTCAGCATCATCTGACTTGTTTCACCACGTTCCACGGCCTAGGATCAAGTTACATCCTCATTATGTTATGTTCAGTGATGCAGGTCTCAAGAAGTCTCAAGATCCATTTTTTTTTTAGGAGGATGTGGGGGGGGGGGGGGGGGGGTTAGTCTCAGAGGTTCTGGTCCGGTCTTGGCTCAGTCTTGGTTTTGAAAGAGAAATGGTCTTGGTCTCAATCCTGGTCTCAATTTTGAGAACAAGCAGAATTTCAGTTTTTATTATATTTAGTGATGGGCTGATCATCGAGTTTTAGCGAAAGTCAGTCGGTTTGCTGCCACTATTCAAGCGCTTGATTACTAAAGGCAACTATCGGTTACATCATATTCATGACTTGTTTTTTTTTCCAGAATACCTTTATGTTAGAGACAGAAAGATTCATTTCTTTACATTATTTCCTACTTCATATAATGAGTCTCTATTCCCAAATAACTTCCGTATGTGATTTAGCATGACACAGTAGATGCGAGAACAGAGAATTGTGGTTTAATTCTTGATTATTATAATTAATTAAAATGATGCTTGGAATAGCATAATTTAGTATTAAAAGGAAAATTAAAAAGGCAGGAACTCATATTCTTAAGGTAGAATTACTCAGACATGCGGGCTGGGTTAAATGAAGTACAGTTTCACAGATAATTGCATATTTCTTTATATTTTCTGAACCGATAAATAATCGATTATCGATCGGTTTGCATAACCCGTTGATCGATTATGATAAAGGAACTGACTCCCATCACTAATTATAATATGAAGTATACACAGCATAATACATACATATTACTTTTTCTTTCCTTAACAAAAGATCCACACTGTTTGTTTGTCTGTTAGTTTGGTAGCAAAATAACATTAGCAGCTCCTGTATGTATACAGTTTTATTAGATTATATAACTATATAACTAAGCTATCATGAGGACATTTATAATCTATATTAGACTCTTATTGCAATTGACACTTTTATGAAATGCAAAAAAAACTTGATAATTTATTACCTTGTCTGACAGTTGGTGTGAAAATTACAACAATTAATTTCATTATACAGAAGAACAAAGAAATTAAATTGTAAATTCAAACATGAAATACTAACAGATATTTTTACTCCATAAACAAGGTAAAGAAACAAGTGTTAATCAACAAAAAAAAACAACAATGTAAATGATTTACCATGAGAAAGTATCCAGTGGTTTTGTAAAGTACAAAAATGCAAAATTAGTTATTCAAGATTTCATGATTTGTTACCAGTATGTGTAATTATCCAAAGGTATGTCTGCGAATCATCCTTTTTAAATCCAAGATAAACAATATATGATTACATTGAAACAGTCAACATTTTCTTAATACAAACCTGATGCAGTTGCTGCTATTTTCAAGTGATCGTGTAGTATTTCTTGCATGAGTAAACAGTAAATTGATTCACAAAAGCTAAACTTCATGACCTAAGGTAGAGCTTTTGATGTTTAATATCCAAAAATGTGAAAGTAATTCAATTATGCTCATGTTTATGATGAAAATAAATGAGCTCTTCTGTAAATGAGACCGAAAAAAAATAAAGAAAAAGTCCAAGTGCTAAAGTTACAAACCTTGTAAAGTTCCTTTTGTCAAATGTCCAACAGTTTATAAGATATAAGTTAAGTAATCCAATTTTTCATGAGAAATGTGCCAATAGATTTGTCGGTCCATAAACATGATAATAGTGAGTGGAGCTTCCAGGATTCCGGAAGGTAAGTCTAGACTCAGTGAAACTGACTGGAATGAGAACATTCTCCAGATTCTCTGCTGATGGTACATTTCTCTATCCTGCCACCCCTAAATCCCAAAATGGTCTGATCCATTACAGTGAGAGGATGTTCCCATTTGGGTAATTAAAGGTGTGGTATATTATCAATTCTGTCATTCAGAAAAACAAGTATGCAGCATCTTTACATCTGGTTTCCTATTAAGAACTGAAGAGCCTGGGCCATTTTATCTTAGCCTTGCTTGTAATGATAGAGTGGTGATAGGTATTTGTCTACCTAGGTGTGTAACCACACATCCACAATGATGATTTATAAATAGTGTTATTTGGAAAATATATCTCTACAGCATCCTTAAATGATGCATGACAAACTTTTGTACGTAGGTAGATACTGTTATCAATGGTGCAGAAAGATAGCTCATTTGTACGCATAGGCCAGGTAAGAAAACAACTTTTCTGCATAACCACAGTACTACTCAACACACAGTCTTACTCTGTTACAATATAATTTTCTTTTATGTGGTACATGGGTGTGCCAGCGTACCGCTTCCTGCTAGCTGGGTGGGTATAAATGGCCCAATGGCACGCAAAGGGGCAGATCTGTATCTGTTATCTATGACAAGGGCATGGCAGGGGTCAGCTGACATGCACTGGGGTGTGTCATTAAAAATCTACTACAGCCAGCTCTGGTATCTGCATTTTTTGTGGGGTATGATCTGAAATATGTCACAGGTTAAATACATTTAGAAATTGCTGATTAAGTTTCACTTGGTGGCTGAGATATCACAGCTGCACCAACAGTGCACAGCAGTAGGTCTAATTCATTTTGGTTACAGGAAATCATAGACTATTTGTCTTAATGAATAAATGACAGATCTATTCAGGCTGATGCTTAGATACCATGTACACACAAGAAGTAATACAGAGAAAGGGAATAACTAAAATTGGATGGTGATGAACTGATATTAGAGGAACCAGACAAAATATTCCAGATAAAAGGGAAAGGTGAGAAAGGAAACATAAGTTATAACAATAAAAAAAAGGGGGATGGAAAAATTTCAAACAGAGAGTAAGAGAGAGTACATATGTGTGTGTGTGTGTGTGTGTGTATATATATATATATATATATTTTTATATATATATAATATAATATATATTTCTTTATTTAGTTACTTTAAAATGAATGTACATGTGTTAATACAGTATTATTAAAAATGTAACTAGGGATACTCAATAATTGTCATTCAGTGAATCTGTGCGTGTGTGTGTGTATATATATATATAAATATATATATATATATATATATATATATATATATATATATGTTTACATACATACCTCTGTTACAAATATCTCGTCTGCAGTGGAAAATGTAGCCAGATTAAATGTGAAAAGACATATTAAGACAAAAAATTAGTGTGATGCAATGAAAAATTTTAATCATACATGTGATGAAATTCATGTTCTGTAATGGAATTACCTGGAGAAATAAATAATACACAGTAGACACACACTGACCTGGGGGAATCCCTAATGTTATACAGACACAATAGTCAACTAAGCTTAAGGCAGTCAAGTGTTTGGCTTAAGTCCAATAAAGTTAGTATCATTATTCTTTATCACTTCAAGGTTGACCGAGTTGTGCAATTATGACAACACTAGTGTTGGGATGATATGGGTTTTTGATATCATGATAATTATTCAAATTTTATCGCAATATACCGTGATACCGCGATATTTTTAATTATATATAATGGCATTAATAACCCATCAATAATGGTATTTATAACAACCACCTTTAAAGTCTTGACTTTTTACAAGGAGTTAAGTATTAATGTCATTTATACCAATTGTGCCAGTACCACAGAATGACTCATTAAGGGATGTAATTTGCTTGAAGGTCCTGCAGGTGTGCAACCTTGACGCGCGAGAAGTGATGCCCCCATCGTCGAATCACCCTTGTCACAATTTTCCATCAGTTTCCTATAGCTACATAAAAGCCGAAGAATCCCGGCGAATTTTCGGAGAGCGTGTCATTCCAATCATGGCTAAATAAACCATCTCAATTTATATGGCAAAATATGCAACCCGTATGGAATATTCGATTCAGTGGTGACACTTTTATGTTGACATTTTCGTTCCATGCAACAAAAGCATAAATATGTGTATTTATTGCTCTTTCATTATAATGTTGTTTTCTCCTGGAATTCTCAAGCTTTTGTCCTCTCCGATTTATCCTGCTACTTCCGGACATTTCCGACTAATCCCGAAGTCTGTAAGCACACGGTTCAACCCACACGCGTGTATTCAAATACATGTGGTTTATGAAAATAAATGTGATTCTTTGAAATAAATTTATTTTGTACTTCAAGGGCTTGCTTGTGAACCAAAATCGTGAACAAAAATTGATATCGTGGTATCGCGATAATAGGAAAGTTAATGGTATGATAACCGTAGCTGTCAGATATCGTGATAATACCGTATACCGGTAACCGTCCCAACCCTAGACAACACTACTTGAGACTATTATTTCTGGTGCTACATGTGAGAATTCTGAAATATACAAATACTCTTCATTAGATTGATATCTCAAGATATGTTTTGTTTCATGTTAGAAAGCAGATCAGTACTAATCTTTTTAATTATTTACAATTCCGTGTCCTGTAAGCAAATGTACATATGAGTGAAGGGGATGATTATAGATCTGTTTTGTTGACACATAACTTAAGTCTTTGTTAGGTGATGAGCTTGATACAAATGTAAGATCATAATAGTTTTTAGAGAAAACTTCTTTGCACTTTTTTTTTTTGTCTAAGGTCTATATTAAAGCCCCTTTAGCTCCACCTGTTGTCAGTACTGCTCATATAATCAAAAGTCATTACATATAAGTTGTGTACCCCACCCCTTTAAGCTTAAACCATGCGTGTATGCTTATGTATATGTATATAAACATAAATTGTATTGTGCAAAGCTAAAACCTATGTATAAATGGACATAAACCCAGTGTAAAACCTGTTACACATGTATTCTGGAAGCTATACAGGATAACGTGAAATATGTTACCTGGAAGAAGGTCATTCATTGATTTCACATACCATGTGCATAAAAGTTGATCATACAGTGATGTATATAAAATATATTCTTTAGGCCAAAAAAAAATAAAAGGTATGGTTCTCAGGCACTGCCAGCATCAATTTGAAACCCCCGCATCAACAATTTTTATTTTGATTTTCAATAGAAACTTACCAATTTTGAGCTGCAGCCACTCGGACATTTCTTTCAAGAAGATAAAATCATACAATTTCCTTTGTTATGTAGTGCTTTTACTTGTTTAGCATTATAAATCTGTTATTTTCATGCTTTTCCCTTATCATTTTACATATTTATCGAAACATACAAAAAAATTAAATATAAAAAACTGCTCGCCCGCATTGATCTATGAAAAAAAGTGCCTGAGAACCAAACCTGATTTTTTTTTGGCCTTACACTTTATAGCATTAATTTTTTTGCTTTCTGAGATTTACTTTTAGAATGATGTTAAAGGTTATCATGTACATATGCACTTACAGGTTAAGGCAGAAATAAAAGCTAATAATTAAAGTGTAAATGCTTTCCGTTAAAGCTGTTTTATGGAACTACAATTTGTTTTTCACCATATTAGGTGGTATGTCAGTTGAAGAGTTTTGTGTGAATATGAAACTTGAAAGGCTTGGCTGTTTATCACAGACAGTTAAAAATCAAAGAACAACAAACACCATGGCAATTTGCAGTTTTTAAAGCAATTTCAGTGTTTAACTGGTCTATTTTGACACCCTTAGTGCTTTGACACTGCTTACCACCAATACAAATTAAGTATCTCAAAAGATTTCTTTAACATATTACACAGGAATATGTCATAGGTCAGCAGGGGTCATGGGAATTCTGTGATGTCATATGTGCGAGTCTGCTTGAAAATTATATTGATAATGAGAGCTGTCAGCTACATGTGGATCCACCCATAAACAACAGGGTGCAGTGTTAAAATGTTTAATTTTGACACTGCCATCCCCAGTTTATGAGGCACTCACTTTGAATACAGGTGTGACTATAAAGAGAGCTACTGGAGAGGGTATGCGTCTGCCAAGACTGAACATTCCTCATAATATTCTTCAAAAGTAAATCCATGAGCTAGCTCAAGCCTGCCAAATCACTCTTTTCTAAAAGAGTCACTCATTTTTTGAGGATTTCCTGGAAATGATGCTAATTACTTTTTTCACTCTTTTTTTTAAGCAGCACTTTTTTTTCATGAAAGGATTCCAATACATACAATTTCTCTCCTGCTTTAACAATCCAGTTAGAACAAGAATGGGACATTTCGCATTTTTTTATATGCAGATGCCTAGCATGTGTCAAGACATTGAAAAATGCCCTTATCTTTATGAATTGGGATGTGCGCCATGTATATTTCTGACTTTTGGAATGATGTGCATCGAAATATATATACAATTGTGCTATGGGAATCATGTCTTTATTCAGTCTGTAATAAAAAATGGGAAATTGAAACTATTTTTACTTCTTCTTTTACACTCTTTTATTTCAAAGATGTCTGTTCTTTTTAACCGGAGCATTTACTCTTGTTTGGTCATTTACCTTTGGCAGGCCTATAGCTGCCCCTAGAGTTTTGATTAATACTACTGTCATTATGATGTTATAATATATAAAATGAAAAATGCCCACATAATTAATGACATAAAGGCTATACAAATGGTACAGCTGTTGTGACTGGGCACCAATTATCTTGGTGAATCATTCTAAGGTTAAAAAAGGTTCTCATAATATCAATAAAATAGCGAATTTATATTTAGATTTCATGCTCAACATAACTGAAAAGATGATTATAGGGGAAGTTCCAAAATATTTAAATTATGTATGTCATAACACATATTTCATGTCTTGCATGTATCATTTCTTAAATTTGAAGCCATATACATGTGATACAGCATGTTGACACCCCTCAAACCAACATGGTGGTGAATAAATTCTCTCGCCTACTTTTCCTGGTGTTCTCTTTAAATTTCAGCCATTGCCCCTGACAGAAGTTGTAGTTCATCTAATATGCTATGTGCCAACACTGTGAGGGTCTACTATTATGAAAATTAGCAATATTAATGCGTTGCCAGGTGACACTTTTATTGCTATTGATTTCAAATAAGGCTACAGCTTCTCAGTTACAGTGATAGATGTTTATTTTTCAGGTATCTGTATGATTATGGTATATCCAGGTAGCTTTATAGCTTTGAGCCTGATAGAAGTTAATTCAGGTAACCTCTGTGGTTTCAAAATAATTGGTATTTTAGTCTATTGTATATATTTATATATATGTACAGTTGAATACTTGGGCACTTGAGCTTTCTGAACCATCTCTGGTATACATTGTACATTCTGAGTTGACTAAAAAGCTGAAACATTTGCCAAATAGTTGACTAAGCAAGATTGATTTTTTTTCATTAAAATCTTCCATATTCTTTAAAATGCTACAGGGACTGGTCTTAACATTTAATAAGTGTTAATACTCTTAGCATGTAAGACAATGAATAAAATTGCTATTGTATAGCAATAAAAAAATATGAGTTAACTTTAGATAAATAGATTAATAAACTTCAGGTAAAAAGACTATTTATATTGCATCTTAATTCATGACACAACATTCCTACTTTTTCATTCTGGCTATAGTATACAGTTTTGACATGCAATATGTGTTAACTTCTCTTATCTATCTGCTTCACTTTCTCTGTTCCCCATGTTACTCCTTTCTGGTACACTCATTAATATTAAATTTTAAATTTTACCCACTTTTACCTGGTTGATGGAGCAGGTGGGTTCTGTCACCTGAGTCTGGCAGTATTGACTGCACCTTCACTTCTAACTATTGGTAGTTGATGTTAAACAAGCCCTTGTGACAAAAAAAAAACTCAAAGAAACATTGAGTGATTTTAAGAGGGACTAATGAACAAGAGAGTTGATGAGGAGAATGATGTATGGTCCTCCATTGATGGTTTGAGCAGCAATAGCACTTCCTGTAAGCAAGTAAAGTGGCCTAATCATAATGCTCATAAAAGGCAAGCCTGATGAATTGATTACAATAAATCAACCAATTAACACCTGCCCTGTGATAAGAGGCCATGGGGTTTTATTAGACATACTCAAGTATGGGATCAGCAGGTGTATGAAACCACCCGGCTGTTTACATAATCAAGTTAAGGAGGAGGGCTCAAAAGTGCTACACTGTGTACAAACTGGTCCCTTGTATAGACACTTACAGCCTGTCACCAGTTTGCTAGTAGGAGAAATAATAAATAGTTGTAAGGGGCTCCTTCCACAGAGTGGGCCCTGTTTCTTGATTCTTCATAGTTCACTCTGTGAGCACAGCTGGGTTTGTTTCTGATTACATTAGTATTTACTAGATGCCAATTGGGTGCAGTATTGTTCAGCCTATAGTAATTTCTTAGATCTTCAGTATTGGATATGTTATGCAGTTTACTTTTTAGAATGTTCTCTACATGATTGTAGCTCAGTGCATTTATTCACTACTGTTTTTGAGTATAACTCATGCACTTTTTCTTTTTGATATAAATTAAATTCAGCTTTAGTTTTACTTGAAAATGCTGGTCAAGGAACACACTGAATAGACATTTTTCATGTTCTTCTGACCTTTGTGACACCTGGTGTATTGAAATGGAACTAAAAGCTAATGATAGGTACATTGATACACTAAAAATTATAATAACAAGAGGTCATTTTTGGGTAATAATATTGATCTGTCCGAAACATCCTCCCTTGCAAAAAGGCCTGTCTGGAACAAAATAGTCCAGAATGTCTAAGTCCAGAACGTCCGTGTCTGAAACGTTCGTCCATCTCCTTATACAGCCGCATTCACCAGGATTAGAATCTAGACTGCTGATAGAGTTAGATACATCCTGATTTTGGACCACACAGCTACTGAAAGGCCATTAAATATTTTTTTCTGTCCTCAATATATAAGGAATCTGATGCTCTATTAAAGAAGAGAGAACCTGATGTTCAAAGTTTATATTAATGGATCCACTAATTTTGAAAAAAATCTGTAAAATAATTGACCAAAAATCAATACAAATACAATACCAATTTATAGCTCAGTGAAAGTTCTGTATTTCATTTTATCCTTGGGTAATATTTAGTAAAGAGTACTAAACATAAAAATATGTATGGCATGTATATATAGTTTGGCTCTAGTTTGTTAAGGTGTCCCCTTTCCCCTGCCCATCAGAAGGAGGTCTAGATAATACTTAAAAAAATTATGCTCAATTTTTCATTGAGAGCCCTATTTTAATAATCATGGGAACAAAGGTATTTGTTTTCAGGAAACTATCAGGTGTAAATAAATTTGTGTTGTGGTTCTCAACTAATTTATTAAGTAGCTCATTACCGGAAGACATTATATGGTTAATTAAAAGTTTTTTGGTTCATTCTAATGCATCATACAGAATCAACATTATAGTATTATGCTGTCCCTTGCTGGCTTTGTTCCAGTGGTTGATTAATGTATCATTAAATTCTAAACACCACCCGCTGCTGGTGTAATATAAATATAAAGAGCTAAATAATGCTTTACTTTGTTCATGCATGTTACATAATCATCAGTTACTGAGCAAATTTTCTGGTTATTTTGGTGCGAAATCATGCCGCTATTTATTAATGCACTATGCTCATTTACTTGTGTTTATCTTTTGATCCAATTATATATATATTAGATAGGGCCTGAGCCTGGCACAATTTATGTACATTCTCATCTGCTGTGGTTACATAATGTAATTTGTATGTTTTCAAAACATATCAGGGGTAGGTTTTATCACAATAATAAGCAGGGGAAATTGATGAGTAACCTTGATCTTATCTTTCTAATTAGCTGACTTTTAAAAAAAGCTTTAATGTGCTATAGTGTGGACAGTTTCTCATTTCATTAAATAAAATATAGAGAACACCCCTTATAGTTAATCATAAAAAGAATCCTGTTAAAGAAAATGCTGTTTAAAAACTACAGTGTGTCCATTTTGGATTCTGTACTGAATTCTCACTAATGCTCATAGACTGCAGACTTTGATATTATATTTTCCTATTTAATTTTAATTTAGTTTTTTTCTATTTAAATTTTAACATATTTTTATTTATCATTTTCTTAGGAGATAATAAAGGAAAGATATTGTGTATTCTAGCATTCTGCAACTACTCATGTTAAATTGATTTTGACTAGGTCCAATAATTTTTTTTTTCCACACCTAGTTGGAATAACCCACCTTCCACACTAACCTTTTAACAAATATGACATGAAAATAATTTTGGTCCACTTGACTGGGCACAACCAAATGGAGGGGGGCAGGGGAGTTAACCCTGCCTTTTTTTGAGAAATTACCTTTTTGCAGTTTTCCCCAATTTGATGGGTTTTCCCCAATTTGATGGGTGACACATGAGAACTGAAGACAAGAATAATTGGAGTAAACTGGAATGATCATCTTGATAAAATACATCTTTTTATCATCAAATATTTATGGATCTACAGTTTATCATCTTTTATGTCTAATTAAGGTTTTTGGCATTATTGAGTAACCTGCTGAATTCATAAACATGAATGTATCTATGAAATATTAAGCTTTATTTCAGTTGCTTCTATTTTCTGCTGATATAAAGTGATATTTGCCTCTTTCAAAATTTGAACAAGAATATGTGATCTGATTTTTTTTAAAAATTCACTTTTTGTTAAATTTAACTGGTGGATTATCTCTGTTTTTTTTTATGGAAAATGGTAACTCTAGTGAACTAAAGATTTTCTTTAAATTAAGTAAAATAGGGATACCTTAACATGATTCAAAATAAGACTTTTATTGTTGAAATACTCTTGAAGTCTTCATCACCCGGCTCAGCTATAGACTGTGTTATAGTCTTACTGTCTTTGTCCATGTGTCGTATGTAAACCAATGATATAAAATATCACAGATGGGAGGCGATGTACTTACTGAAGTCATAAATAGACAGTTAAAGAAAAGATATGGTCTGATACCTTTAAATATTTACCTCTACCTCTCTGTTTTAAAGCACACCTGGGTGTCCCAAAGTACAATTGTCTTCTTATATGGCTCACCTTATTGTGTTGACCTGAGCTATAACTTGCAGGTGAGCAGACATATAATGTTACTTTTATTTCAGCAGTTGTTAACTATGTGCAAGTTATAATGTTATTATAATAGTAATAATGTGCAAACAGGGTTTTTTTCTGCTTGTATGTCTTTTATTGTTTGAGACAAGGTAGGTGCCACACAGTTGTTTAGTGAGAGTAGTTCATGCAACATATCTACCAGAGGGTTTATGTTGTTGTTTGTCTTTTTTAGACTGTTATCATAGATATGTTTGAAGTGATGTTTGTGAAAGTTTGTTATACCAATTATAGTACCCAAGAATTTTCAAAGAATTCCTCCTGTATGTGTGTGTGTTTTTTCCAGTCCTTACATGGTTTACTGAAAGTTCTTGCTGAAACACCTTTCATGGTGTACCTACTTATAGTATGTGATACAGTGAACAAAAATTGGTTTACATAATCTTTGGTGCAAATGACATTTGTTACTTTTGTGGTTATTGGTGTATAAGATGATGACAAATCAATACTTACAACCTAATAAACTTGTGTCACACTCTTATCACAGTCGGCATACTACCACAGTCGGCATACAGTCACTGGTCTAATTGAAAAATGGTCTACTAATTGGTACTTCATGAGGAATAGGTGGTTGTCTATAACATATAAGTCATCTGCATGAGGACATACGCGATTATTCAAATTTATTACAATACCTTTACAAACAGTTAGTAACAAACTCTTATTATATAACTCTCCTTGCTCTGTTTCCTACCTTTTGTTGTAAGGCAGAGTATTGTAGAAGTGAACATCCCTGATAATAATGATATTTAGACTAATACATGTTAAACTGACAGCCATGGGGGTTCAAGGCCCAGTTTAAAATCTTAAGAAAAGTGTCTATGGAATCAAATTATATAAAGAATTTCCTGTATATAGTCTTCTATATATTCACCAGATCTGGGCTCCTATGTTATAAATTCAGTTAATTAATAAATCCTTACTTCCTTACCTTGAACTTATTCACCTGAGAGCTGGTTCATATCCAAAACTGGGAAAAGGTATACCACCACACAGGGACAAGGTGGGTCAGTTTAACAACAGACAAGTCTGGTCCATGGGAGTCTGGACAAGGTGGGTCAGTTTAACAACAGACAAGTGTGTGACATTCATAATACCATGATTACATGGTCAGTATCACGTACACAAAATACTCAGCCTAATGATGTCCAAGAATAAACAGACCTCACTTTCACCTGGGTGACACCTGGGCATTAAGTGAGTCAGAACTGTAGTAATGACTACAGGTAAATAATACATCTCATGACAGCTTAGGTAAATATTGATGGCCACACCTGTAATTTTAAAATGACCACATGAAGTCTTTTAGTGTTATGATCCATGCAGGTTGCTAAGATTGTAACTTGTATTGTGGGGAAAGTGTTAGATGGCCTCAGTTTGACCAATGGTCCACGCTTCACCACTGGTCATTGACTATAGGTCATGCTGCTTGACCACTGGGCTAGTTTTGTGTATTACCTTCTCATTAAAATAATTATAAGCCTCAACTTTAGGTCACTGCTCTATTGTAACAGGGTTGTACAAGGTCATGAGAAAACTGACCAACGTCTGCTTCTGTGTGAATGAATCTAACCCTCTTCTCCACTCCAACACCATAAGTGTGGGGGTGAGAAATAATTTAACCAACCTTCCCACCATCCCTTTAAGCTACAATTAATCAAAACAAAATCAAACACAGCAGACCGCTGGCTAGCTGAAAAACTCAAAGGAAAATATGGGCCAATAAGTGATCAGTAATAAAGAGCATGTTTAGAAAATGTGATTATTCCTATAAAGCATAGTTATATCAATTTTAAACAGAAAATCATTGAATCTTTTAGTTTGGATAAATGAAAGTTGAGGAAAATATAAAATTATATCTGTAATATTTGATAGACTTTATCTATTTCATATTTTAAATATGCTCATGTAATTGAAATCAATATTTGCATATAGAAAATTATATTGCTGGGTAAAAGTTGTAGCCCAAACTATAAACCTAAGTACTGAAAGCAAACATGAGGGTAAGTAGGATGGCCTACCTTGCCACTGTTGCAGTTTTTGCCAGTTAACACACTTTAATCAACTCGTCTTTGCCTCAAGACCAACATGTTATAATACTAGTTTAGCAGTCATCCACCAGGTAACAGACCAACAGTGACAGTCAGTTTCACTATTCAGAGGAGAGAGAAACACATGAACAAAGTAATATCTTATACCTACAAGTAACTGGGTCAGTAAGAGCATTTAGCCAACTTTTCCTGGGCTCAAGTCCCATTTCTCTGTTACATTTTATTGAAATCCACAACAGAATTTGTTCACTCAGACAAACAGACAGGCAGGTACCGATTACAAGCTACCTCCATCTAGCTTAATGGAGGGCAGTTCTTGAGTGTTGTTATAGTTTGCTGTTGATGACTCTTCATTGAAACAATAATAACCTCCTGTAAGCTTAATGACGGCCGGTGCTTCTGAAAAGTTCTTACAAAATGTGCCGTACAAGAAGAAGTATATATTATGTTACTCTTAGTGCAAAGTGTAATGGAGATCACCCATTTTCAGCTTTATGTTTCCTATTTTAGATGACATCTGTGGCCAAGCACATACTTAGGTGTGGAATAAATGGAAAGCAGAAGTCCGTGAGTTACTCCCCCACCTCATCAAGTCTTCAAATTCCTAGTTACAGAACTCACTGGGGGTACACTTGAGAGTGGTTTATTTGCATCTGTGAGTGTATTAACAAAGTGCCTTATGGAAGGTTAACTCACCACTTGGGATAGGTTCTCACCTCAGTGTGAGGAAGGTGTTAAAAATAATATGTCTTTCTTGATGATTGAAGAGCCAGAAATAAAATCAGAGCCACATATAATAATTATTGAAGCTGCAGCCATAAACTTTTATTTGAAAGCATTGAATAATTATAGAATTTGTAGCCTCAAACTCATGCAGGTCTCTTTATAAAATGGTTCATCCACACAATATGTGCAGATTATACCTGAAAGATGGCATATTGAGTGACTGCATGTTAGTTTTGATATGTTGGCTGTAAATTTCACTCTAAGAACTTTGAAACCATGGTTTAGAAAAAAAAAAACAGAATCATTAAAAGACATTCTTGGATGGCAGTGGTTTATGTAGCTCAAAGGGGCTTGACTAAGCTCATAAATTTTTTTAGTATTAACAAGAGTGAAAAGTTGACATGATTCCAATTATTAGGTTCAATGTTATGGTGGTGGAGTAAGACGTATTATTGCCATTAAGGACAACCCAGTATTCCCGTGTTGTTGGGGTTTTTTTTTTTTTTTTATTTCTTGCCAGTGTGTCAGTGTAACTACATTTTTTTTGTGTGTGGGCCCAGTTGAATGCTTCCAGATTTAACCTGGGCTCATGCTTTGCTGACAAAATAATGAACTGTTTCTGTAGAAGTTAGGTGTGCTTCCAGCTGACTGGAAGTGACAGGGCTGTAGGGTTGGCTTTGCCTTATATATAAACATCTTAATCAGCTGCAGGACTGTTAACAGGGGGTGCTGTTTTCTAATTATCTTGTTCTTTAATAAACCACACCCAGGTTTTCTGTTATTTTACAATGTTGCTATCCCCCAAGGTGGCATAATGTAATCAACATATGCTATGTTTATATACACAAAGGTTCAAACTCTAACATTGAATGTTGATTGACATTAACAGGTGCATCTATATTTCTACCATTAGAAGGGCACCAGGGGAGCACCCCCATCTTAAAAATAATGATATCATGACCTTATGTAAATGTGCTGCTATTTACCATTAGCTGTTTATAGAGTAAATAATACAGTGTATTTATTAACCCTGAAGGGTTCAACTTGTTATATAACTTATTACAATTTTGTAATGAGCAATGACAAATTCTTTTTACATGAAAAGCACCTGGTTCATAGAATATCAGTTAGCATGGTATCTGCATAAGCTGTCCCTAGAAAATAATACACCATGACCAAGCAGCCACAAACGGACCTCAATGAATTAAGGATAGTGACAAGGAAATTTAACAAAAGTTAATTTAAGAAATTTAAAGAAATTCAGGAAAACCCCTTCTCACAATTCACTTCTCTCTTATGGTCACCTCACAGTCAGGGTAGCTTTTGAAGTCTGTGGCCTACCTAATACAGACACCCCACCATGACAAATAAAAACTCCCAGTCTCCACCATCAGTGTCTGTAATTAGGAGATTTCAATGTATATTACATTTGTGTACCTTGCCCCATTTGTGAAACTAATTATATCCTTCCTTGTTCAACTGGGTGGAACTTTTGTTCACCCTTGAACTCTAAAGACAAAATTGTGTTGATTTTTTGTCCCTTTACATTTTGCCCAGGACTGTCATATAAAGCCTTTTAACAAAACATGACTCAAACAGTTCTCATTTGAGAATGACGCTCATGTTGCGATGAAAGATTGCATTAAAACTGAAGAGCAGATCATGAATGCACAATGTTCTGTAATTCATTTTAAAGACCCCGTCTGCATTTAGGTTTGTCTTGGTTAGGTATTCTTCTTATTTTGCCAGAAAGTTTGTTATGAAAGTAAAATGATATATCCAGTCGTTCTCATGCACATGTTTAAATGTGAATGCCAGTAAGCATTTAATTCTTATTAAAATTGAGGTATCTAGGGGATGAAGAAAACTTGTGATAACATATTGCCTGTTCATCATTCCAAAGAAACAATACACAGGGAGCTTATTCATATATTGCATACTTAATATTTTATCTGTCATGTTTTTTGATACTTCTCAAATGTATATATTTTGTAATTTTTCATGCCTGGTGTTAATGCATGGCTGTGTCTAATGGATGTGCTCGAAGAACAATGCTGGCACCAATGGACAGCTCCTGGCACTGGGTGTTCCTGTTCATTTCATGCAGCATGAGTTAGCACAAAAGATGATGATTCAAGTTGTTTCAGTAAATATGTTTTGCTTTCCACATGTGTGTGTGTATGTGTGTGCATGCATGTGAATTAAAAAAATGAACATGACCATGACATGTAGGTAACATATGTAAATTTGCAGAAATTTATTGAATACACAAACACACATCGGTTGTAGATAATTACTGGGGCTCTGATATATTGTGATAAAAAAAAATAAAGTATTGTATCAGTATTTTCGGATGTCCCTGTATCAGTAAAATGACCATACTTTAATCATCTGATGGAAAGTTGTGCCTGTTAGCTAATATTTATTTTTTTTTAGTTTAGAAATTAACAGTTGAACAGCATCGTATTAGCTAATATTTAATTATTTTAATAGTTTAGAAATTGTTTGTAACAGAGGATGTTTTATTGACATTTTATGAAGCCAGAAATACATCAAAATCCAAACTATAATATACCATATATTTATCATATTGTGTCATTTTGTTAGTGAAGTCTCACAGTATGTGTTTGATTTGACATTTTTTGGGGGGGGGGGGGGGAATGGATAAAAATGTGCAGTTAAATTTAGAAAAAAAAGACCGGCTTTAGTGTATGTGGGTATAGAAAATATATGTTAATATATTTGTGGTTTTGTAAATTTACATTATTCAAAGACTCCTAAAGTTAGAGAGTTATATTTGTTCACCATGATCTGCAGTTATGTATAATTATATAACAAACTTGACATGTATGAGGAAACACACAGTGAAATGATAATCTCATAAAATATTCAAAACTATTATTATAATGACATTATTAAAAATTGCAGAAGATAAGATAAAGTGCTTTTTATCATCTACCCAGTTGCCTGGTAGAAAACCAACAAAGCTGATACCCTGATTAGCTGGCCAGACGGAAAGAGTAACAGAGCCAGCCCCTGAGGCTTTCATTGTTATGCAATAACAAATATTGAGATAATGAATCAAACATTCAACAAGGCATTAGTGGTTATGCAATTAAAACAGGAGCTTACCTCAACATTGATTTTTCATCCAGGGTTCTCTGGCTTCAATTGGCTTAATAAATATGACCACTCAGTAGGGGGGGCCACAATAAGAGCACGGGCAGAACATTGTAGCATGACTTGATTGGCTAGGGGTGTCCCAGAGCGGGAATGTGGAGTGAAAGAACAGCCAAGTGACAGGTGATGTGCATTTTGGGTGATTGGCACATTGCCAAGGTATAGTACTACTGTATAAGGCAGCACTAACTGTAGTAAGTGCTCTGGTTGAAGAGGGTAATCACTTCCTGGCTACTGCCATGCTTGTTTTTGCCAACTGGGCAGAAAAGTGTTGCTATATGCAAATTAAGCTTCCTGGAACAATATAGTTTTTATCAGTAACCACAAAACAGCATAGGGACCAAACCAGAGGAGGGGGGAACATCCCAGTTACAAACAAAACACACAAGCCCAGGGGGTTTGCCAGATGCTACGCTAGTACATTGCTCTCTTTGTAATAATAACATGTGCTGTCAGAATTGGTGGGCTCCTCCAGGTTACTTGGTGTGTTATTCCCAACAAAAGTTTTTGTATGTGGCCGATCCTGTTCACCCCCAAAGGAGCATATAGTACTATTTGCCCATTGATCAAGCTGCTCAACTGGAAGATGAAAGACTGCGTTGAAAACCCTGTAACAAGGCTCAACGGCCCTTAAAATTCTATATACACCTCTGCTGGACATAACCTAATCAAGCTTTATCGTTTGGATTCATCAGAACTAAATGCCAGCCAATTTTCACCCCTGCTCTACTCACTTCTCCTAGCCAGCCGTGTTGTCAAACTAATCAACCATCCTTAGTTATTTTATCACCCCATAAAATTATCTTCATGGTGTAAAAGATATGCCTAGGGCTAATACCTCTTTTTGAAGGACAGTTAGCTTTGATGTCAGCATACTGACTGTTATAAATACACTTTTATACCCCTCCTGGCATACAGATAATATTTGCTTCAATCCACAATGCTTCATTTCAGAATTCTTTAAAAATACCTAATTTTGTGGTATATGTGTTTTTTTTATATTTTTATTTGTAAGATGACACCTGTATCATATGGAATATCATCATCTTAATTTCTTAAAAAAATCTGTACATAAAGCCCTGCACATTCTGTATATTCATCAAAAAGTGAATTGACAGTTAATGCAAGAATAAACATGTTTGAAGTAATGTTTTTGTCATAAATCCACTAGTGACCATGTATTTATGACCTTTGTTTATTTGTACCTTAGGTCCAAGAAGTACAGAGTAGCTTTCTTTTGTTACTGTAAAAAATATATCAAAATTTGTAATGCTTATATAGATATTTTAAATGTTTTAAATTTGTAAATAAATAAAAGGAATACTTATTTCAATTTTTTGTTTGTTTCTGAAATAACTTATTACATCACCTTTTTAACTAATTTTTAGCAAACCTGTGAGCTTATGCGATGGTGCGGCGTCATCCGTTGTGCGTCATCTGTATGTTTACCATAGCTATCTCAAAAACAGCAGGAGCTATTATTACCAAATGTTTTGCAAATAATCAGTCATCTAAAAAACTCTATTGGATTTTGTTTAATTTTTTTCTAACTGCATTTTCTTAGATTTTATAGGGAAAAAGCTAAAAAAGCTTTAAAAATATTTTTCTCCGAAACTGTCCAGCCAAATTGTCCAATATATCACAGGAGGTTGAACTTCGTCATCTGTTATAAAAAGCATATTAAAATTTCAGTCTCAGAAACAGCTGGAGCTATCATCACCAAATTTTATGCCAATGTTGGTCACATAGGTCATATCTGATATTGAGGTATTGGTGGCGCCACCTGCATCGGCCTTTTTTTGTACGGGGGTCATCAGTGCCTGTATCACACTGAGGACTACAAAAAACTTCTTCTCTGATACCATATGGCGAAAATGTTTAATATCGCACAGAAATGATCCTAGGCTAGTGCTTTCTGAAGTTTGTTCAAATGGTCTCTGTTCAGTGACTTTTGGCTAAGTTATGGGAAGCTGAATTTAGTCATATGCCATAACAGCCCATTTTAGCTCAGTGGCTACAAAGATCTTCTTCTCAAAAACCACTGGGCCGAATTCTTAAATCTCACACATTAATTATCCTCAGATATTGATAATTCAAGTTTGTTCAAATGGTTTTGGTGCAGTGCTTTTGCTGAGTTACGGGAAGCTGAACTTAGCCAGTTTGCTGTATCTTCCTATATGAGTTATAACCCTGCGAAACGTTTTTCAACTGATGCCACTGAAGCCAGTTTGTTTGATATTTTACAAGAATAATCCCCACAATAATTCTTATAATAATTGTCATTAATGGTTCCACATGAATATTTTTTGGCTGAATTATGGAGATGGAATTGAGTCATTTTACCATATATGTTAGCTGTGTGATGCTGTTACATCTAGCCTGGCACCAGTTTATCAGCATCTATTACATCATGCCACTAGACATTTAGATTTCAGGTTACCTTTGGTTAATATTGACAAGAATGTTTTTTATAAGCTTTTAAAAAAAATTGATTTATGATTTAAGTTATTCATCATACCAGGCAATGTAACAATCATGGATATTTAGCTCTTTGTGGCTATATAAAGACAACTGTACATGGATTATAAATTATTGGAATCCCTACTCAACTTAATTCAAGAATTTGCCATCAATGAGATATACCTGTATTATAATTTTGCATTCAGAATGAATCTGTAATAATTTTAGATATATTCCTGATTTCTTTTTTATAAAAAGTCAGCTGAAAAGAATTGTGTATTAGGAAAATCAATTTCAAAGTTATTTCAAGTAGGTACCATTTTTGTTTACAGATGGCAGATTGCCAGTTTCTGGATGTTGGCCATTAGCCAAGATGATTTCAGCTCTATAAATAGTTTTGGCACAGTGCCAGGATTGGAAGAAGTGCAGCCAGGTATCGGTAAAGAGTTTACTCAGGGCAGTAGCTGCATTCTATTTATAGCTTTGGCAGACTGCTCACTGCATCAGATTTGGCACCAAGGTTCAGCCTGGATCTATTTATAGCTTTGGCAGACTGCCATCTGTGTCAGATTATGCTACAGGTCAAGGTTCACTCAGTGCAGCCAGGTACAGGTCAAAAATTCATTCAGTCTCTCCAGGTGTGGGTCAAGAGTTCACTCAGTGCAGTAGCTTGAGGCAGCAATTTGTCACATTTTACTCAGGGGCAACTGCCTTAAGCCTGGTCAGCCCAGTGCATCAAGGGAAGTTTGATGTATTGGCCTGATATTTTGACCTGTCTATGCGTCTTTGATGGTATTCTCATTTACAAGACAGGTGCTGCCACCAACATTGACTTTTGCAGTGTATGCGCCTGCTTATTTCTACAGAGTAATTAGATACATCAGCCTAAAATTAAACAAACATTTATACATATTGGGTAGCTTTATCATTTCAAGACTTGTGGCGCCACCCACAGTAATCTTTGCATAGTGTATGTCCCTGCTTATTTCGCAGGAGGGGTTAGACATATCGGTCTGACATTGGGCATATGTATATATCTCTTTGTTGTATACTACACTGGTGGTGCCAGCTACAATCATTTTTGTGTTGTGTGCACCCATGCCAGAATTTCAGCAATGATGTTTGTGTAATTGTTTCTTGGTCAAAGTGTTTAGAACTTGCATTGTTCATAAACATGTTACGCTCCCGAGGCAGCGGAAATCTTGCATTCTAAAGAAGCAATTGATTTTCACTCTGCTAGCTTTGATGGTTTATGATATATTTAGACACCAGATGGCAGTTCGTTGTCCGCTGAAATAAACGTAAGTATGATGTGACAAGCAGCCAACCAGATGCCTATAAACAATCACTCAACAGGCATCCTGGCTCCGCCCATAGCTGCGCTTCAAGCGCCGCTTGATGATAGTTTACGTTCTCACATCATCGACCGATTCAATTATGACTGTGTTAGTGAAGCCATGTATCTGTTGTCTGCAGAACTGAAACCAACCAGCGAGGTGTATACGCAGCCTTTGTTGTTATGTTTCGTTTGAATTACAGCTCACTGGCTGAATATCCTATGTGCCCAGGGCCCTAAGCAAACCACTTCTGGGGCAATTCTCTCTGAGCCTGTGGCCTGTTCAGACGGATACAGGGTGATGAGCTGTCACTCAAAACAAAATGAACATGATTGGCTCCATGTATTCCTCCCTTGGCTATGTCTTCCAGCACAAGTTCTCATCTGATTGGACAAAAATACAGTGCTCCCCTCTGGGGTAGCAATTTAGGATATGAGGTCATAACAACAGCGCTTTCAATATAGGTAGTAGGCCTATAGTTAAAGCGCTGTGTAAAGAGCGTATATACATGTTAGACATGTACTTGAAAAGTAATGGTCAAGCATTGAAGCATTATACCTGGTGTAATCCCATTTCACAGGTTTGCATTAGGCCTGTAGGCCTTGTATTTTTTTTTAAATGTTCCTGAAATCATTGATTACATCACCTTTGATGCTAATCTTAATTTAAAAAATTCTTAAATCATTCATTTTATCACCTTTTATAATTTAATCTCCTCCAGATTAACAAACCAGATTGAATTGAACTTTGAATTAATAGGGAAACAACAGTGTGGTATTCATATCTTATTTATTGATATAAATAAACTTATTAACTTCTAAAAATTATGAACCTTCCAGGAGCAAAAAATCAAATTTCTTGTTTCCACAGTTCCTAGGAATCTAAGGTTCAGGGTAACTGTAAAGTCAATGTGTTCTTGGAATTCTCCAGGTGCAAAATCAAGTCGCTTGCTTGGGGTTCTGATATTGAGTGGTTCCCCATTGCTCTGTGCTGTATGAACTTGGCCTTACCACAGAGTCGGATTTAACTTCAATAACATTATCATTGCTCATTAAAATAAACCAAGTAGATAACACTGACTGGTTTGTGTGTTTCTTGAGACCAGTTTGATTTATGATTCTAGGTGTTGTTGAGTAACTAGCATATTTGACTACTGATCAGGTACACTGAGAAGAGGGTAAAATCCAATTATAGCAAGGTACAGATCTGTTAATATCCATAATGAAAGCCATGGAATATTCATTGGTTGTCTGTTTTGGGTAGCTGTTGGCCACAATCTCTATTGGTATTTATAAAAGCTAAATTTTCAGGGTTTTTATATGTAAAGCAAAATGACTGATAAAATGGTGGTTGAGTATTTTTGAATCTCTGGCCAGTCAAATATATGATGTCCAAATGCTTGAGACTGATTGGAGAGGGGGATTTTGGCTGAAATTCACTCAGGCCAGAATTTTCAGAAGCCTCCATACAATCCTCCATTTTCTTGCCTTTGCCTGGAAGAATTAACAAATTGTTTGAGAAAAGTGTTATAACAGAATTTAGTCATAAAGTTGGCCAAGAAGGCTTGAATTTCAGGTTTTTTGTTGATATTTTGGAGGAAAGGCTCAGGTGATGTAGGAATGACTAGGATGACCTTCAAGCATGGACTGTCACCCACTGTTGTAAAATGATTCCAGAAACAAGAGTACGGTGTTTTCTTCATTCTTTCAGGCAAGCTCTGGCTTGTACCAAGGTATGAACCTGGCTGTCACTCAGGCAATGGAAATGACAGTCTTTGTAATAAGCAGAATCCATGCAGGTCTAATCTTTAGTGTTGTAGTAAGTGTAGACCAGAAGTGACTGACTCGGGTGTACACTTTAGGTAAAGGAGGCTCACTGTAATATAGGAATTCTAACTAAGTGGTCAAAAGGTGTAAAAAATACACCCGGTGATTAACCCAACAAAAATAGGAAGTCACTGATATATTGTATGTGAAATGCAATCAGGGTAAAAATGTTTTTATATATTTTTTTTTTATCCCAATTTTTCTATATTTTTGATTGTAAAGTTTATTGATGTTCTATTTCAACCTGCGGGTTTTCTGAACCTTCTTGCATGTGAATTAATCCACATATTTTGACTTGTTGGTTTTATTTACAGCTAACATTTATATTTTAGTGATGGACAAAACATAACTCTCACACACTTGGTAATTGATGGTTGGATGTTTCATGGTATGCTTGCAGTGAAAATAGCCCTGTAACATCAATCATCAATAAAAAGAGATAAAATAGTTTTACCCTAGATTTGCTCACCATTCATATAAATATGTATTTGTTAAAAATTACATATATATACATATATCAGTTGCAATATATCCCTGTTATTGATTGCTGAGCATAGGCTTAGCATCAATATTTCATTAAACAATTTTAATTTACTTCAATGTGTTATTCATGTTTAAAATTTCTATATTTGTTATAATGTATCAGGTTACAACACAAAATTACATGTCTACACATATATTTGTAGCGGTGACTAGGAAAATTTATATGCCCTAAGTGACTGCTAGGCCCAAATATATATAGTGTGTGTGTGAACATGGACACTTTTTGGATATGACTCAGACAGCAAATGCGTTTCCATTGTCATTACAAACATCTGGATACAGTTATCATAAACTACCAGTGTGTTAATAAAATTTGTACATTTTCATGTTTTTGAATTTTTGGGCAACCAATTTCTGCTTGCGCTTAAAATCTCATGATCTTCCATTGATAACTTATGTGACAAGTTAGTTCCTATTTACGGTTGAGTGATGCTGATAATAACCCAAGATACACAAATAACAGACGGGTGACCCTGCATGAGCTTAAAGATCCATGGATCTCCTGTTAATCATTCATGTGGCATGCATGTTCCCAGGTATGGCAGAGTGATGTCATATCATGACACAAGGTCATCAGTAACTGCATGGTGATTCTAAAGCCATCTTTGATGTAAAACATCAATAAAAATCTTGGTATGTCACTTCTTTTACTGCCCTTGAACTATGGGGCACAGAAAACATGCCAGAGCTCTCTGAATATAAATGGGCCACAAAAAGTAAATTTATAAACCAGCAGCAGATGCTGAATCATCATGGTGTCTCAGAAATATATGTCCATGCTGTCTTTCTCCCCTTTGAATATCATATCCAGCACAAAGATAGCAGGATTTCTCAAAGCATATCTTTGTGAGAGATTACATGTGTGCTTCAGTGGGATTTTTTTTTTGACAAATGGCATATGTACTCTGTTTGATTTTTTAATGTCATATAGAGATTTTAACAACATTAATGATAGAATATTGAACATTATAGACTTATTAAAAGCACATGTTTTTATGACTACAAGGATTAAGAAAAATATGAGTGAGCAGTAAATTGAAAGCATTTTAATTCCAGTTATCAAATATTATTTTTTTACCTGTCATATCCATGTCGGCTAATATTCTTTATCTTCTGTATTATAAGGCTGCTTGCTGGAGTTTTATGTAATTACTTTCTTAATTTTTGGAAACATATGCAACTTAGTTGAAATGTACAGACAGTAGTGATGTGCCAATTAATTGACTCCATCAGTGATTTATCATTTTCTTTTATGAACAGTCATACTGGTTGTCATAAACAATTATGTATGCTCATGCAAAGGAGTCATAATATCTAAAAATAAATAAACAGCGAACAACTTTAAAATTGATCTTCAATCAGCAGACAAGTGTCAACTACTTGGCCATTATTTTATATTACCATAAACCATGTGTCTTTTCTAAGTGGCCATTTAAACTTGACTGACTGTCTGCCATTGTTCATATACAAATCAGATAAAACCTTGGGATGTGTTTGAATACTGTGATAATATAGCCCAGAGCTGTGTTAGCCACACAAGTAGTTGCTGACTTGGACAAAAAGACGGCTGACTAAAGTAGTAAGTCAAGTTTCTTGGCTTTACTTGGGTTGTAATGTATCTGCTACATGGCTTAAACCGACCTGAAAGCCTATCCATTTGACAAAGTTATGAAGTAGACATACCTGTTTTATTTAAACAAGCTGTCCATATTATGTGTGACATATTGCATCCATTTTACATTTACTAGTTTGTAATTAAATATTGAGTTAGTTTATATATTGAGGTGGTTTCATAAGGCAATACCCTCATACTCAAACAATCACACAGTTTCCTTTCAGCAACAATTAACAAAAAATAACAAAATCTGAACATTTGTTTTGGGCATTTTTAATTATTTAAGATTTATCTTTTTGAATTAATTTTTTCTCAAGTCAAAATGAGCTGCAGAAAATCAGCTCACTTCGGCTTAATGAAATATCAGCAGTGCCTTCTGATAAACTGGGCTCAGCTTGATCTTAAATTGGCTGGCAGTGGTGCCGAGCTCTATACAATAACAATTTATTGATTCTTTACGTGAATAAGGACTTAATTCTATTAGCATATTTACAGAAATATAGAAGGTCTATAAAATGATTGCTCATCGGTCATTTTTTTTTCAATCATGGAACATGATTTTATCACCAATTCCTACCACTAATTGGGAATCAGTAACATTAGATTGTTTATAATAATAAGACTGCTGCATGAAAATGCACTGGGGAAGCACCATCTTGCAACACACACAGCTTGAAAATGAAGTGGGATAAATATGCAGTGACTCAGATGGTTCTTTCATGAATGGCTGGAACGGAACTTCTTCCCAAGTTACAGTCAATGCCTCTGAAGAAGATCAGGGGCTTTCTTACGACCGTGAATGCTTCCTTCGTTAACAAGACGACTTCCAGCATGAGCTTTCCAAGAACGGTTCATGCATGTTTTGTTGTTGTTTGTATGAATTCCTCTGTCCATGCACGTGTTGACAAAGGTGTAAACCTCGTATTTTGCCCCCCCCCCGCAGTTGTTCTTCCCATCACTAGATGCTATTTTCATCCATTGACATTTCCAGAGAGTACTATGGAGGGCAGAACGAGTAACTCACACACTACGAGTGGCCTGTTTTCTCGTCAAGTTTTTGGCTCTGTAGTACTGTTGTGATCACCGAGACGGAAGGAAGGTTAACACTCAGGTCTCACATACCCTAAAATTAATCAGTCACAGCAGGTAATGTAAACCCAGGTACGGCTGGCCGGGCTCTTACGGCAGCTTTACTGTGTGTGATCCTGACAGTGGGGTAAAACTGGATTGTCTTAATGAGGGCCAGTGAAGAAAGAGGGTCTTAGCATTATATGCAGAGCTGCCCAAATCATCTTCAGCTTCACCACAGTGAACGAAAAATCAGGATTACCCCTGACAGGAGCAGACAGGAGGAACAACATTCTGGGATTTTCGTATCTGTCTTTCATAACAGAAAGCATAACCAGCTCCAGCTACCCTTCCAACAGCATGAATGAAAACTTGGCTTTGTGTAAACTCCAGCCAGACTCTTATTGCTGTTACAAAATATTTATTTTCTCCATTGTAATCATCAGCCTTCTGTTGTTTATGTATTTTGTGTTATAATAATGCAGGGGTTTTTATTCATATTTTTTAAAGTGGTAACTCTGTAGGTAAAACATACAGATGAAACTGAAACTAATAAACTTGTGTTTATTTCTGTGTGCAATTATACACTGTCCATTACAATATTTCTTCATGAAACATTTGATGATGGAAGCTTTTGTTTATTGGAACTGGGTCTGTTTGTGTTACATATAAAAACACATTTGTTTTTGTTTTACATAGAATGATAAATGAGGAACTTGTATCTTGTATTTGAGACTAATACTTTCTATATATCTGTAGTCTTGAAAGTACAATGATACAGAACAAGAAGGTGATAGACAGACAGTCAACTTGTACCTTCACCCTTAAGATTTAATATGGACATGTTTATCACAGCAAATCAGTGTTACTTGATTAATAGGCCAGATTAAAGTTTAATAAAAAGAGCCATGGTGATTATTAATTGTTTTGTAGTTAAGAGGTACCTCAATCATGCATACACATGTAGCTCTGCCAAGGCTGAAGATTTTAAGGCCTCGGAAAGAAAGTGAACTTCATTATCCTGAATATTTGTACTTTGTTTCAAAACTTGGCCCATGCTATAATGAGTCCACATATTTCTGCAAGATCATCCATCAGACTGACAGGATCCATGATTTTAAAATTCAGGAGAATTCATAGAAAATCCATGCAGAGTAATAATAATTTTGGGGTTGAAGTGGACGACTCACAGAAGATGGAGCTGTCTGATTTTTTCAAATTAATTCAGTGTGGTTTTTTTTTTCTGCTCCAAAGAGCCACCACTGATCCTGTGGTTTTCATTTTAAGAGTGAATTTTGCTCATCAGGACTTGTCTGCAAGTCCTTCAGAACATTGCTCTTCAAGAGACAGATTTTGCTAATTGAAAGATTTGTCAGTCTGTGAACATGGGATCAGTCTGATCCCCCAATCATGACTAGACAAGCTAGACATATCATGCAATATTGACTGCCAGCCTGTTTACAGACCATTATCCCTGTTTAATTTGTTCATTTGTCCTCTGAACCTTCCAAGGCCAAGAACACTTTGCATGCCAGCATTTGGATAAAAAATGATGCTGAACACTGTTAATTACACATCATCCTTAGCTTCTTCAGTTCTTTATGTCCATTAATCTAAATATTTAAAGACATCAGACTCAAATTGCGGCAGTTACAACAATTACCTGATGTAGATTTGTTTCAACCTGTCTTTCTTTACTTTGAAGTCATTAGTTGTCAGTTTTCACTGAGAAATAAACATCAAAGGCTAGGCCTAATTGACTCGGCCAGGAAATTAACCTTTATGACTGATTGGTTCTTTGGAGACATGGCGTCAGATCTGAGAATGACATATGCAGATGTCACAAAGGAAGCTCTCAGGTTGTTGGCTGCTTTATTCTTTTGTTGAAGCTTGTTTGTACATTGTGCTTACATTTTCATTTTATTTTAATCTCAGACTTTCTAAATTGTAGTAATTTTCTTGCTACAGTTTCAGCTTTCACCAATCAGGTGTTTTGGATAGACTGAAGCATTTCCTTAAATATTTCCTGTTCTAAATAGTTGCAAAAGTTTCGTTTCATACTGCCATCCAGATTTCCAACAGTGTCAATCTATCTTACTCTTACATAATCTGTGTTCACATAAAAGGGAATCTTCGACATATCCTGGAACTCCTCAAAAGTCCTGGAATTCAGTTGCATTCTTGAGTGTCCATTTATATTATAGAATTCACAAAAACATATCATGTCTGAATCTTCTGGAAATCACTGAATATCTGGCGAAGCTGTTGACAACTGATTCCACAATTTGCACAGCTGGCAAACTGGTGTTGTATAAACCAGTCAGAGAGCTCCAGTTGTAAACTACCTACTGATGACATGACCTATTGACTTTTAGATCTCTTCACTCTATACCATAGGGTTCACGGCATGTAAATATACTCTATAGAATTCCTGAAAATTTATGTTTTGACCAGAAAATCTGGGAAAATTATGGCAAATTTTACAGTTTCTTAAACATTTGGTGAACCAATCTAGAAAGTGGGGTTAGGTGTGGTGCTGGGTTAAGTGATCTGTTCATTGTAAAGAAAATCAGTGGACAGAATGAGATTAAGGTGAAATAAATATTTGGTGCCTGGACACACTTTTTCTCTGTTTCCACAGGTGATGTTATCCAGGCATGGTTGTGTTAGTGTTCAGAGAGAGGCAGAAAGCTCCAAGAAAACCAGTGCTTATTCACAAACATGTGCCAGCATTGACGATGAACACCATCCGCAGAAGCCAGGTAAACATCATTGAGAGATGGCACTGATAAGCCTTAGTGTTGTTTAACACTCGGTAAATATTGGCTCTGAGACTCCGAGGAAGGGAGAATATGATATGCATGTTCCAGGGCCATTTGGCATAATCAGTTATTAGCATCTATTATTTAAATGATTACTAATATTACTTTTTTATGGTGTTGCTGTTTATCTGATAACATGTCACATATATTTTAAAACAACAGCAGTGTTTATTAAATCAGAATGAAGGAAAATAAATATTTATAATCAAATAGTATGTGCACAATGTGTTTTAACCAGATAAATTTCACCAATTGATGCTTATTGAAAGATTTTATTGAATTCACTGACTTTTAAATGCTTAAAAGGTAACTTACTGGTTTGAAATCAAACCCATATCTTTGAACAATTGTTAGAAATTATAATTTTTAATTAATCTGAAGAACAATGTTATTACAACATAACCTGCTGTCCCTTGCACTGATGTTTTATGACCCTCTAGGTCATTGATCTCTTACAAAAAAGATAAATAAATAAGTACAGCTGTTGCTGATTTGTTGTAAACCATGTTACCTCCATTGCAATTGGCAACTCTGGGATGATGCAATATCCTCTGGCCCATCTGGGGCAGAGAAGAATCAACAAGCTTGCAAAATATGTTATCATTATGATGACTTTCATTTCTATCATTATAATAAAGTTTCACTGGGCATTTCTTTGGTGGAATAGACAATAACACCTGCAGTGGTTCAGACATTGGATATTGGAGCTGAATGTCCATTTAAATCTTGCAAGAGCCTTCTGGTGAAAAACTGAGAAGTACTGACAGAGCTTTAGACAATTGCTTTAAATCATGAACAAGTTTTGGGCCATTTCCTATCCCATATATAAAAAAACTTAAATTCCTGAAGGCAGACTAAAAGTTTAATTAAAATATGAGTTAGTTACAGTGTAAATGGATTGAATTTTATATTTTCAGAAATTTATTTTATATTAGTACCATGAATTTTTCATTGATTTGGTTGAATTGACGTAGTCCTAGAATGAAACCTCTGAATTCTACTAATTTGGCAAATTGGGCATGGTCCATAAAAAATGTTATTGTGCTCTTTAACTTTGCAGATACAAGTCCCCTTGCCACTACACTCTCTGCAAACAGATTCTTGCCTGGACCCTGTCTTCGCTGTCCTTTTTATGTCACATCTCGCTCCTTTATAGAACCATGACAGGTTTATTCCTGCTCATTCTGCTCATTGGGCTGCCATTTTGTATATACACTTAAACCAAGATGTCACAGGTGGCATGTTAAAATTATGGGTAACCTGCTGGTCTGAGTAATCCAAAAGAATCATTGTTCTCCTGATCAGTGTTATGTGGAAAGAAGCCCAGAATAATTTGTGAATCACTGACTTGAATCAAATCAATATAATTTTAATCTCCAAATGTAGACACTGATTAACCTAACAGGGCTTTCAGCAATGTTGAAGAAAGTATCTGTGATGCTTGAATTCTTTTGACACTCAGTTCCAGATGTCCAAACATCCGATCTAACGAGCAAATTTGACTTACAAAGAGGACCAAAGCTGGCTCTTGGAGCAGTCTTGTACCATTACAGATTTCCTCAAACAATTGTGTAAACACTGCGCTGTTAACTGTCAAGCTTTCCCTTATATCAGTTAAGCATATAATGCCATATATCATCATATAATCATATGGTGATAATGATGTAAAATGCAAAAAAAAAATCTATTTTAGAAAACCCTTCAGACTTTGCACATATTTCATCTACTTGGGACACTCAAAAATCCTAGTTGAATCCAAAATTTTGGCCTTATCTTCCCAGATGCTACAATTTTTCTCCCGATGGAAAGCTCTGTATGTAATTTAAATCTTCCATTGATCAAGCGTTTTCAAGCCTGCTTGGCATTCAGAGCCACATGTCACATAAATGAAACATGGTGAAGCTTTTTGGTCACACATTCTGAAGAACAAAAACTTTTATTGTGGAATGGATTTTTTTTTTAAATACATAAACTGTTGTTCAGTTCTATAAACACACTTCCTAAAGTACAAACCCTTTATGCTGAATCTAATGTTTCCTTAGTTGAGTCAGTGAAACAAAAGCCAGAGGCCTACAATTAATCCCTATTGGGTTATTAATTGTGATAGTATAATCATGCCCCAGGGGATATGTCAATGTTTTGTACCAGACACTACAGATACTGGACTTATGAGGGTATCTGCTGTTCCAGTCAGGCTGCCTGAGCTGTCCTGGATGATCTATGGCAGTATTCTGGACTGTATCATCAGGGTGTAGGCTTTGTGGCCAAGGTGCAGGATTTAAAAGCTGAATGCACTCACTTCAGACTTAATACAAAATAATGATACTTTAACAGAACCTCATAGATTCACTCTCATGTCATTTACCTGAATCCTGAGGCTATAATGTAAACAGTTTTTTTTGTCAAGAAGGCTGGCACTATGAATTTCAAAGAATCCATTGTCATAAAAACATTTTTTTTTTCTGAAATCTGGTCCTTATTTTACCACATTTGGTCTTATTCAGCCTAGTATTTAGCTCGGCTGACTGTGTCATATGAGCTATAGCAATCACATTTTGTCCCTGTCCATCCGGTTGTCTGACCATCTGGCCATTAACAGGGACAAATTGTAACTGTTAGATCTAGAAACTAACATCCAGGGAGTTCCTAAGGCAGATCTCCTAGACAACCTGAAATAAGGTCATGGTGACCTATATTTTGTGGCCTTCAAGTCAAAAACATGATTTTGAGCACCCAGACAGTCAGATGGGGCACAAATTGTATCTATGAGGCCTAGAATCCTCTAAAATAACATTCAGGGAGGTCCTAGGCAAATGTCCTTGGAAACCTGAAATTAGGTAGATGTGTCCTATATTATGCGACCTATAGGGAAAATATGTCATATGAACAACCTGAATGTCAGATGGGCACAAATTGTATCTGTTAGGCCTAGAATCCTCTAACAACATCCAGGGGGGGTTCTAGGCAGATCTTTTTGGAAACCGGAAATTGGTCCATGGTGACCTATATTTTGCGACCTATGGACCAAAAATATGATTTTGAGCACCAAAACAGACAGGGTACAAATTTTATCCATGTTCCTCGGAACTGTCTATTGTAAAATCCAGGGAGGTCCTGAAATTTTTTATTTTCCATCCGTTTAACAACTTAGTTTCATTAGCCAAAGGCTCTTCTCACAGATGATATGTAACTTTAAGAAATGAAATGAGCACTAAGTCAAATTCAGCTGAGCATCATGGCCCATGGGCCACTTGTTGATATTGATATTTCTCTGTATTAGCATCCGTTGCAGAACCCCATGACCCATGTTTCCTTCTTCACTTTGTCAGTACATTAAGACAGAAAATAAAAACTAAATTTTCACATGCATGCCTATACTATTCTGATGAATCAAGAACCTACTATCTAAAATTGTAAAAATAATATCAAGAGAACCAGAATTGCTTTTTATCTAATATATTTATTGTATTTTATAAAACTACATGTAAAGTAGTTACACTTGGGGACAATTTTGGGAGTCCATTGACTGTTTTTGTAATTAGGACAGTTACCGGTAAGCACCGTTTGCTGAAATATTAAAACTAGATATTCTTAAAACATATTCTCATGTAATTGTCTGGTGGACATTTCTGCTTCCCCTAATGTGCCTTAACTTATCATAAATAAATGGCTGTGTTGCAGGGAATGTGTTAAGAATGTGATCTGAAGGGCTGCTTCTCTGGATGTCACCAGGGACATGCCAACATCTTAAACCCAGGACTGGATGGCCTAGGATGACACTTGATTTACAGCACTGATAGGTAGGGTTGCTGGAGAGGACGTTGAAAAAGGAAGTTGAACAAGATCATTGAAGTCCTTACATTAAAAAATACAGGTCCAACAAAAATGTGTTTGAAAGTAAATTGGAATAGGTAAGACTTCCTGTGTTCTTTGCCATTGACTCTAATAACATAAAACTTTGGTCTGATTAGGTCATTGAGGATTGGTTAAGAAAGCACAAGAAATATGTTTGATTTTCTTTATGACACATCAGTGAAAAAGAAACCTATGTCCGTGCTATACAAATATGTGCATCAACACACATTCATATCATGGTCCTACTCACTGAAGATATTTATCTCAGATTGCATTACTATTGGCCGATGACCTCTTGTCTGTGATTTCTCCTTCCTACCTCCACATTAGGGCTTTATTCACTACAAAATCTCACTCTCCCTTTTATCACAGGAGTCCAGACTTAAGTAAGACATATTCACAACTATTTTTGTGGTTTATTACAGAACTCAACCTCCTCCCCCACTTATCTGGTGATACACATTAACAGACTTGAAACTGGCATGTTGTGCTGGAAAAAACTATACCCAATGATGCACACAAAGGTTTTGAGTGAGGTTTGCACTGCTTTCTATCACTCTTGCACAAAGGTTAACTCCAGGTATACAAAAAATGGTACACTTAATTGTGTGGTTTATTTCCCGTTAAACTACTCACCTGGGCACACTCACCTGAGCAGCCCACCTGCCATGCATACACAGACATCACAAAATAATGTACACATCAGGGGGACAGTGTATAACAATGGAGAGTGTATTACTTACCTCCACGCAGATGATCGTGTGGATAAGGTTGCTTCTTTAACAGACTAGGTAGTGCTGTAAATGCCAGATAATACATACAAATTACTGATACACTCCGGCGTGTAGTATAACTAGAGCATAGTGTGTTGACTGTTGATTCAGACAATGAGGTATCAGACGATTGTATTGACCAGATTTATAGGAGCCTGGGAACACAAGCAGGTGATTGGCTGGCTAATTCCATTGCTGAATCGGCAAGTTTGATGCCAGAGGAGATATCAATTAATGCTCTGGGCAATAAAACCACTTTTTTGGTCCCAAGAGGTTTACTGGAGGAAAATAGCTTCCACAGTGCTTTTGAATTAAACATGCACATGATTCCATTCCTGGCAAGGTTTCCATGAAATATTTATCTCATGTGCTCTTCCCTCAGTGAGGGTAACACCGGCACCATACAGTGGTTTTACACCATGAAAACATCAGCCTTTCAGATCAGCTGACTCAAATTTATGGAACTGCTGCCATGTTTGTTCTAATAGGATAACACTCATTGCTCTCACTCTACCCCAGGTATATAATATATATATATATATATATATATATATCCCACTAATTTATTTTCATATATTTCCAATTTTCACCTAAATCATTTTCTTTTTTAATATTAAAAAACAACAACAGGTGTTTACTGTTGTAATGTAGCCATTTTTTTTGGTAAAAAGCTTTAAAATTTGTTTCCATACATTCATTTGTCAATCCAGTGTGTGAATCTTATACCACCTAATACAAATAATCTGTTGATCACTCATATTAACTTTACAAAATCATTTTGGAATAATCCAATATGGCACAAGGTAGTTTTATTTTTTTTATTTTTGTATTAGACTTTAAATTGTTTATTTAAGAAGGCCACATTTTCAATTTATTTTACAAATAAATCATTAATTTATGTCTGCCTTCTTTTATATGGTTATCATCAATTTTACATGTGGATCCATGCTTCAAGGGCTCTAGAATTTCTCTGTCATTCACTGTTGGATTTTACATAATTTACAGCTGTTGCTTCATACTTTTTGCCTACTAAATGTACAGAGAAAATGTTTTACATCCTCTTCTTTGAAAAGTGCATTGACTCCACACATTTTATATTTTTGAACAAATTAACTAAAATATTGATGATCCCATAATGATGCTTAGGAATCTCATCATTGCAGATAACTTGTAAATATTGCTTTAACAACTGTATGAATAAATAAAGATTTAACAACATCAGTAATGCACTTCTTCTAATGTTATTCTATTGTACATATATGTTGATAGTGGTTTGTGTTATGTTATAGTTTCGTTATAGTGTCTTTTAATCATTGTTTGAGGTATAGTTAACAATATCTTTGTTCGAATGCAGTTTTACTGCAAGTCATCAGTTTAAACTGTGTTTTTGTGGTTATCTGTCTCCTTGTTTTTATCTTTCCTTAAAGTACAGAAGCAACATTGTGTAATAAGCCCCAACTTTCCACAATGGTCTGATACCCAAGTTCAACTTAGAGAAAAATTCTTATAGCTATCAAGTAATTTACATGTAAATAATGGTTCGCTTTTATTTAAGAAACCGTGTGAAATTTTAGACACATGTAAAAGTAAACTTCAACATACAAATGCTTGGAGCACATTTGTATAATTTGCATTTTACAGAATGGAGGATGCATTTACTTGTATGCAGAGTATCATATCATTCACATTTGGATTTGCATGCATCTGACCTCTGTAACCTGGGGGAAAAATGATTACCAGCCCTTTTCATTATATTGGTATATACTTCATGCACACTGATTTGGGAGAGGTTAAAAAGTGCACCTGGTGACCCTGAATTATCAAAAACTTGCAGCTGGCAGTCAGGTCATTCAGTACACAAGCATGTTCTTAAATTGAGAAATCCTCCCCTTTGTCCTTCAAAATGTGATTTTTTTGTTTTGTTCAGACCATGTCATCATTATGCCTTTTTTCACAAACCATTGATCTCATGTTTACAGTCTTCTTCATTGACTAAAGTATAAGTTAACACTTTTGTACCAGAAAATATTTTCAAATTTTAATAACAGCATGGACCTCATTTCCTGCAGAGCATTGCTTTTTGATAAATTCAATAGAGACTCAGACAGATAAGGCATTCATATAATGAAATGAATAAAAATCAAGACTATAACAGACCCTGACATATTGTTTTATGATTTGTACTGGACTAAAATGGGACCTGTATCTCCTTTGTTTAAAGTGAAAGACAAGAAAAAGTGACTTCAAGTTTCTTCCTTATGGCCTTGTCTGTGTGAGGTCATGAAGTGCAAAGGTAGCCAGTACAATATATAACATCAGTTCTATAATAATAATCAGGTGAGTTTTTATTCATGCTCACATGTAATCACTAATCTGATCACCCCTGATATCACAAGTATCCGTTGGTCTGTTTCTTAACCTTATTATATCAAAATGTGGATTGGTCAATTTCAAATTAAATCTGATGGAGAGTTGGTTCTTAAGGTGATTGATTTACACGTCAGCAAAGGAGATATGTCTGTTGCTTTTTTCTGTTAGCAAGGTTACAGGTGCTGATAGAACACTTTAGAATAGCCCCCAGATATTTAACTCAAAATGTCAAGGGGCTGGGTATGGTGTAGTGACTGTTTATAAATTTTAGGCTGTCATGGTGCAATCTAGAGTAGACAATTGTGTGAGATGCAAAATCTGGTGCTGAATTTGGTATTGAGCATGTATTGTTATATGTCAGAGATTTTTTTTGTTTAGTTTCGAAAGGATGGGTTCCCCATGGGTAATGCAAAGGCTACTGAACCAATTTCACAAAACATTGTGGAGGGGTGGGCATGGGCCAGAGAAAACACTACTTTGTGTACTAGAATATTCTAACTTTACATCCAGGGAGATCCAATGAAAATCTCCTTTGAAACCTGAAATTAGGTCTCTGTAATCCATATCCTCTAAGCTATGCTTCAGTTGATTTTGGATACCACTTACAAAATTTGGTATTCAGATGATAAAATTCCTTTTGTGAATGTCTTCCTACTCAGGTGAGTGTCATGACCCCTGGGTTACTTGTATGCTTTGCATTTTAAATGAAGCACTTGAGGCAGTGGCAGGGGTATGTGCTCTCTAAGTTTGTTATGTGAGCTAGGGTAGTGTGGGTTAATGAGAAGAGGAGCAGAAAAAAAAATATACATGCATGGACCTGGTGACCTTGAATGTTACCAAGGTGAGACATCCCACCAGGTAGGAGCACTTGATAACTGATAAGTCGTTATCTGTTAACAGCAAACCAAAATAGGTGTGTGTGAAGATCAAAACAGCAGAACCCTGGAGGCAAACAACTCTCAGTAAAATATATGACAGTCTTTTCTTTGAAGATTGCTGCTTTGATATTATAATGTTTAGTGGGGGGCCACAACTTGTCCGACAGCTGAATAGGTAGATAAGGACTTAATTTACCTGTAGTATTACCTGTGCCTTAATTTACCTGTAGTATTAGCCTACATAGGGCCAGTTTTATCCATCTTGGAACTTAAATTAGCCAAGTGTCAACACAGTGAGGGGATACAAAGAAGAGAGTTTGACATAATGTTTTTTGTTTTCTACACATGTAGGATTCAGTTTTGCCAGATAACATAATTTCCTTTTTTTTATGGAACACATTGACTACCAACAGGCACTTGAAATCATCAGTGACACTTGATTGTAAAAACCCAGTGATAACATGTTATATATAAATGACTAAAGGTGTGACACTGAGCTCAGGAGGCCCTCAGCAGCTTCAAAGGAAATACATCCTTTTCCAAAAAGTAATCCAAAATGCCATGCAGATAGGTTTGACTACAGCTGTTTTGATAAACACTTAGTTAGCCCACATTAGTACTATTTATCCAAAATATTTCACTCTTGAATTCAAGGAGTGGGGCCGCTCTAGGGTTTCTGATAAATTCAAGTGCCTGTGGACCACCCCTCACCAGATTCATTCATCCTGAAATGATACTCTTATTATTGACATATGATATTACCCTATTCTTTATAACATGGGTTTTTATTAGCATTATCCCAGTGAAGTTAATCAGATAGCATAAACTATATACAGACCTGGAAGTGTTACTTACTTTTATAAATGCTAGATTCATACTGAAGAAGGTTGAACCAAGCAGTGCCTTCCACATCTTTCTCTCAACACTTCTGTATTTTGTGTCACTGGTAACTAGCTGATCAGTAGTCAGTAAGAAAACCTCACTTGTGTCATTCAAAAATAGACATCAAAGGTACCTTATCAGGAAGCTATCACAGGTGGACTTCTGTGACATACACACATAGAATTAACATACATCACATCCAGGGCAAATTGGACTGAGGTCTGTACTACACATATAGCATTAGAAGGTATATTACATAAGTCATTGACATATTAATCTGTATTTGACTGCCCCACTGTTTACTTACCTGCTTTGATCAGCCTTTAGAGGAATATGCTTGCTTTCAAACTGACGCTGATGCCTGGTCTTTACAGGCCAGAGCAATCTTGGAGATTTTGAATGCAAGTAAGCCGTTGCATGAAACAATCATTCAGTTATAGTGTTACAGAGTATGTGATATCAGGCAGCTATTTCTTGTAAGGTGATTTCTGAAAACTTAAGGTGAACAATTACAAATTGAAGGTAGTAAGAATAAGAAAGTCAGCAATATTGGTGAAGGCTCTCAGAATATTTTCATGGATGTGTAAAGAGAGAACAAGACATTTTGAAGGTAGCAATGTAGTACAAGAATGTTGTTGATAACACTTGTAGAAGGCTGATAGAGGAATAAGACTATTCTTCTTAAACTCCTGGGAGTTCAACTGCTTTACTGGTCTTCTTTATGTTCCTCCTGTTCATCCAGCTCCAGGTACTATCCAGACCCTTGTTTTTCACTAGCTGACTGTACTTCTGAACATCCACAATACACAGGTTTCTTGATTGCTTGTCTTTTTACAGGAATGTGTATCTCTCTGAACATTAGGCTATTCATTTGACTGATCACCTCTCTCTGGCTTATTATCTTTCTCCTGGTTCCTGTGTTTACCTTTCTAACCATTCTTCTCAGGGTCTCTGCTGGGCAGACATTCTTACCTGACTAACTTTTCGTTTCTGACCCAATGCTGTTCATCTGGAAGACCTTTCTTTAACAGGTCCCTCTTGTACATCAGGCTGATTCTTTAACTTCAGGTCCTTGCTGTTCATCTGGAATTTCAATGGGTCTTCACTGTTCATCTGGCAGGCTCTGTCTCAGGTCTTTGATGTACATCAGGTTGGATCTTTTTCTCAGGTCTTTGTTGTTCATCTGGCTAGATTATTTTCTCAGGTCCTTGATGTTCATATGGCTGAATCATTTTCTCAGGTCCTTGATGTTCATATGGCTGGATCTTTTTATCAGGTCCTCCTTGTTCATATGGCTGGATCTTTTTATCAGGTCCTCCTTGTTCATATGGCTGGATCTTTTTCTCAGGTCTTTTTTGTTCATCTGGCTAGGATCTTTTTCTCAGATCCTATTTTGATCTTCTGGCAAGATCTTTTAATGAGGTCCTTGGTGTTCAAATGGCTGGATCTTTTTATCAGGTCCTTGTTGTTGATCTGGTTGGATTGTTTTTCTCAGGTCCTTGATGTTCATCTGGTTGGATCATTTTCTCAGGTCTTTGTTGTTCATCTGGCTGGATCTTTTTATTAGGTCCTTGTTGTTCATCTGGTTGGATCATTTTCTCAGGTCTTTGTTCATCATCTGGCTTGATCATTTTCTCAGGTACTTGATGTTCATATGGTTAGATCTTTTTCTCAGGCCCTTGATGTTCATATGGTTGGATCTATTTATCAGGTCCTTGATGTTCATATGGCTGGATTTTTTTCTCAAGTCTTTGTTGTTTATCTGGCTGGATCTTTTTATTAGGTCCTCGTTGTTCATCTGGTTGGATCTTTTTATTAGGTCCTTGTTGTTTATCTGGCTAAATCTTTTCCTCAGGTTTTTGATGTTCATATGGCTGGATCTATTTATCAGGTCCTTGATGTTCAAATGGCTGGATCTTTTTATCAGGTCCTTTAAGTTCATCTGGTTGGATTTTTTTCTCAGGTACTTGTTGTTGATCTGGTTGGATATTTTCTCATGTCTTTGTTGTTTATCTGGCTGGATCTTTTTATTAGGTCCTCGTTGTTCATCTGGTTGGATCTTTTTATCAGGTCCTTGTTGTTTATCTGGCTGAATCTTTTTCTCAGGTCTTTGATGTTCATATGGCTGGATCTATTTATCAGGTCCTTGATGTTCATATGGCTGGATTTTTTTCTCAAGTCTTTGTTGTTTATCTGGCTGGATCTTTTTATTAAGTCCTCGTTGTTCATCTGGTTGGATCTTTTTATCAGGTTCTTGTTGTTTATCTGGCTGAATCTTTTTCTCAGATCCTTTTTGTTCACCTGGCTGGATCTATTTATCAGGTCCTTGATGTTCAAATGGCTGGATCTTTTTATCAGGTCCTTTAAGTTCATCTGGTTGGATTTTTTTCTCAGGTACTTATTGTTGATCTGGTTGGATTTTTTTTTCATGTCTTTGTTGTTAATCTGGCTGGATCATTTTCTCAGGTCCTTGATGTTCATCTGGTTGGATCTTTTTATCAGGTCCTTGTTGTTTATCTGGCTAAATCTTTTCCTCAGGTTTTTGATGTTCATATGGCTGGATCTATTTATCAGGTCCTTGATGTTCAAATGGCTGGATCTTTTTATCAGGTCCTTTAAGTTCATCTGGATGGATTTTTTTCTCAGGTACTTGTTGTTGATCTGGTTGGATATTTTCTCATGTCTTTGTTGTTTATCTGGCTGGATCTTTTTATTAGGTCCTCGTTGTTCATCTGGTTGGATCTTTTTATCAGGCCCTTGTTGTTTATCTGGCTGAATCTTTTTCTCAGATCCTTTTTGTTCACCTGGCTGGATCTATTTATCAGGTCCTTGATGTTCATATGGCTGGATTTTTTTCTCAAGTCTTTGTTGTTTATCTGGCTGGATCTTTTTATTAAGTCCTCGTTGTTCATCTGGTTGGATCTTTTTATCAGGTTCTTGTTGTTTATCTGGCTGAATCTTTTTCTCAGATCCTTTTTGTTCACCTGGCTGGATCTATTTATCAGGTCCTTGATGTTCAAATGGCTGGATCTTTTTATCAGGTCCTTTAAGTTCATCTGGTTGGATTTTTTTCTCAGGTACTTATTGTTGATCTGGTTGGATTTTTTTTTCATGTCTTTGTTGTTTATCTGGCTGGATCATTTTCTCAGGTCCTTGATGTTCATATGGCTGGTTTTTTTCATGAGAAAAAATTTATCCAGGGCATCGGCCCCTGTGTATTTGACATCCAATTATGTTACAGTATTTCCCCACAAAAACATTTGGTGCTTGCGTAAGTTTGCAAACATGTAAACAGTTAAAGCCTGTGGGCCGTGGTATCTGATCTACAGACAGGTGACAAATGGCTTATTACAGCACCGATTAGCGCTCACTCGGTACAGGGATGGCTGCCTGTCCCAAGAAGCCCAAAACTAGGTCACGCTGTTCACCTGTGTACTTACACGCGGGGGAGATAATCACTGCGTTAGGAAGTTCCTACTTAAAAATCACCCCAAAATTGTAGTGAATGACTGCAGCCCTGAGCAAAGCTTGGGAAAAAAATAGACCGAAGTTCAACCTGACATCGATATCGCTAGGAACAAACGAACACAAAACCTGCAAGACTTAGTCAAAATTAGTACTCCACAGAATGTTAAATATATGATTCATTCACAAAAACTTTCATCAAAAAGATAGGAAAACGGAGTTTGATCAAAGAATGACTGACGTGTTGTCCACGTGTTGCCCTGGCTTCCGTGCTCTCACCCTGCGGTTTGCTATGCTGGATACCTACGCTGTATGTATGCAGTTATATCGCATGTAATTTTTCATTAGTGCGTCCGTCTGTGGAGGCAAGGAAGACCGGAGTTAATTGAAACTTGAATAAAACTGTCGTTTACAGCCTTGTGTTTTCTCAGAATGTATAATAAAAATGTCTGATAATAAATTCCTGCCCTTGATTAACGGATATGACCAACACTTATATACACTGTCACGTGGCCTTTTCAGGCGACTCGCTTGGTCCCAACTTCGCGTGTTCTTTTCAACTTAGATTATATAAAATGTAGAGAAGTCCGCGACAATCTTGTTTTAGTAACATGCTTAAATAGTCATGTTTTTATTGATATCTGACACAAACAATCATTAGAAGTTTAAAATTAATGAGCAATGATGGAAAATGTGAGAAATCCTTGGCTGTTCTATTATCGCACACCTGCCGATTCTGGGTGTCAGACGATCTTCATTTCTGCAAAATACTTAAAGTATCGACCTGTTATATTTATTAATCTTAGAGTCATTATGATGTCAATAACGTTTAAATAGATTGCACAACAAAACAAATGACAATTTTTACAGTTAAAAAAAATTGGAGTGGTATGAATGTCAAAAACAAGTGGCCAGTCATACAATCGACCTTTCCCCAGTGGCCTGTCACCCTACTCTCGATGGTCATGTATGCTGCTTCAGACCTTTTTTGACCTCCAGAATGGCTTGAAAAAATTTTTACCTGATATTTGCCGTGAAAATTTATACTTGACTTATATGCGAATTTTTACGGTAAATACAATTTATAAAAAAGCATTGTAGCCAATTGAAAAAGGCTTTCTGTATTTGAAAACAGATTTGACTACATGCTGAGTTTCAGCAGCCAAGTCAAGAGGTCACTCAGTACAAACAGGTGGGGTCCAGACATCACCATGAACCGTTTGACCGATCAGGCTAAAAATTTTGCACAAATGTAGCCCTTTGATAGCTTTATAACATATACTAAAAATGGTGGCGCCACCTGCAACCATTTTTCACAGCGTCCATCTGTTCATCTGCCTTGGGATAATATCACTCATATCTCAGCAGTGGTTTGACTTTTCCACCTGAAATTTTGCAGGTTTATACATCCTGGACAGCTTTCTCAATTTTATGACAGGTGGCACCACCTACATTCAGGTTTACTCTGCAGACATCCAAGCTCATATCTCGGGAACCATTTGACTGATTGGGCCAAAATTTTGCATGTGTATAGATCTCACATAGCTCTTCATCATAGGCAAAACTGGTGGTGCCACCTGCAACCATTTATGCACAGCGTCCATCTGTTCATCTGCCTTGGGATAAAATCACTCATATCTCAGCAGTGGTTTGACTTATCCACCTGAAATTTTGCAGGTTTATACATCCTGGACAGCTTTCTCGATTTATGACAGGTGGCGCCACCTACATTCACATTTACTCTGCAGACATCCAAGCTCATATGTCGGGAACTGTTTGACCGATTGGGCCAAAATTTTGTCTGTGTATAGATCTCACTCAGCTCTTCATCATAAGCAAAACTGGTGGCGCCACCTGCAACCACTTATGAACACAGTCCATCTGTTCATCTGCCTTGGGATAAAATCACTCATATCTCAGCAGTGGTTTGACTTATCCACCTGAATTTTGCAGGTTTACACATCCTGGACAATTTTCTTGATTTTATGACAGGTGGCACCACCTACATTCACGTTTACGCTGCAGACATCCATGCTAATATGCAACACACCTCACTCTTTTCCCCTTGCCACTTAATCCATGCCTCACTTTACCCATCCCACACTGATTTCTGTTGATACACATAGTCACTTGTCGACTACCCATATTCTAGTTTTAAAATGTCCTAGTCTGAAACTTGCATGTCGGAAATGTCCATTTTGCTGAAATCCTAAAGACTAAGGTAGATATGCAGGACTTAAAAGGATCAATATTAAATTTAAAAAATAAACCTCCATTCATACTCCCAAACTTTGCACAGGTTCGCATTAGGCCTGTAGGCCTTGTTTTTAAATATTTTTTTTTGGTGGAGGTACCACCTCCATTTTTTTATATACTAACTTAACTAAGTATCTGTACATCTGCAGAATTCCATTCCGGTTTTGGACTGTGTGACAGGGCAGTATGAGACCCTTCCTCTCATTTTATATCACGGCATTAACTAGGCATAGTGACTACTTCACCTGCGGGTACTAGGTGCTTAATCGTCCCTATTGCTGGGTCATACCACCAAGTAACCCCCTGAAAGGGGCACTCAATTTTCGAATGGAACACGTCCATTGGGCACAACCTACCCATTAAACCTGCAGAGCACTCACCCTGGGTGGAAGCCAAGCTTTAAAAATATCTCACTGCCTCTGCTGAGATTTGAACTCACAATCTCCTTGCTCTAAGACCTGAGCTCTACCCCTGAGCCACAGAAGCCAGTCTTCCATACATACTGATTATGGAGTATTTCATCATTTCCTGAAGACTGGTGGTGCCAACTGTACATTTTCTAATTTTTTAATGCATTTTTTTTCTTGATTTTTGAGACCTTCAAATACAGTCAAGGGCTGAGCACTATGACCCATGGGTCACTTTTTAAGATATGTGATAAAGTTTCACCATTTTGGCTTTGATATGATAGTCCTGGCCTTTTAAGAAAGCAAATGAGTATGAATTCAGTCAAATCATTTAATGATAACATCTCCACCGATAAAAAAAATTAAACAATAAAAAAAAATATGACAATTTGATGTGTTTCCCTCTATGATATGATGTCTGTTACCAAATATCTCAGGAATGAGAGGAATCTTTCAGCCCAAATTTTACAGAATTATTTAAGCAGAAATTTCACAAAAATTTTGATCTTGTGTCTGCTATAAGATTTCTAGTTGAAGGTTGCACCATTTCTATTGACCGTTCATTTAGTCAAACCAATATTTTCTGCTTCTTAAGAAAATCAGACGTGATTAAAACTTTAGCTCTCAGATCATAGTAGAGAGTTCCTTGGATGGGAAACTAATGAGTATGCACCAAATTTAATTATTCTCGAAATGGGTTTTTTGCTGAACTTCTAATATTGTTGATTGTAGAATTGCACCATTTGATTTGTTTCCATTCATGACATAATGTCTTTTACAATAAGCATCCTGTTTGACTGGAATTTTGATAATTAAATTGCTGTCTAAATATAAGCAGAGGGTGGAACTTTGCTATGTTGAATAATGATGTGCAGAATGATCTTTTCTATTTTTTAAGGATAAGAAAGAATAACAGGTTTTTTTATTATTATTATTATTATTATTATTATTATTATTATTATTATAATTTTAACAATCATATTCCATACGCTTGTATAATATTGTTAATATTATTTTTATTTATTTTTTTTTTAATATTTTTTAAAATTTTTTATTAAATAAATGAACTGGACTGCTTGGACCAGTCCACCATTAGTACCGGACTGCCTGCAGCTGGACTGGACCAGGATCGGACTGTGGTTGTGAAACTGACCACCAGGTGGTGGTTCAGTCTGTCCAAACATCGCCAGACAATCATATAATGATTTATATAATTTTATAAATAATACAATAATGACATAGAAAAATTAATTGAATAATCTGTATATAGCCCTTCAAGATTTGACACAGGTCTGTTGTCCTTTGAACACTCAAAAGTCCCATCTGACTCTTCCAAAGTTTGGCCCAAGAATCCCAGACTCATCAATGTTTCTTTCTATTAAAAGTCCTGTTTGGATTAATGATGTGTAATTCATGCAAGAGAAAGTATTACATTGCTGCTCCTGTTAAGTTTATATAAGGTAAGGATTAGCAGACTTTACAGAAATTATCACCAATATAAAAACAGGTAGACAGATGTTATGAAACAAAGTAGGGAATATAATATAATTTTGATGTATTCATCTCCCACACAGATAGAGAAACTGAAACTTAATATGATCCATTAACATATGGCGTGAAGGATTGGCACATTATATATTTATACAATATTCAGGATGACTTGTCACAGTCTGTGCTCACTCAACGTGGCCACCTGTGTACTTCATTCTTTTATCAGGCCTGTTCTCATTGGGCGTGGTTGCTCACTTATGACAATCAGAGATTTATTTCAACTCACCATCAGATAATGCCATATCTATATACTACATAATGATTTGCCAGACAGGCCACAAGCTTGATTCTTAATTGATTGGACCATGTTTTTCATAATATACGCTCTTATATCATATCTGTTATATCTTATTTCACATCATATATGATACTGACCCAGCATCTGCACAAGTAGGATCATGTATGTGTGTGTCACACATGTGTGTATGAGTGTGTGTACTATATAGTGTAACATGAAATTGCTGTTTAAGTTGTTTTGATGAATAAGAAAATTAATTTTGGTTCAACTCTTCACTTGCAGAAGTAGGACAGAATACATATAAAAGGCTATATGTTAAGCTGAGCTGACTTTCAAGTCCTGCTGAGCTATAGTGAAGGGTCTTTTTTTTCAAGTTTAATGTCCTGTCATCCTTAAGCAGGGCACAGTTCATAACCATTTGATCTAGAAACTTTCCCATCAAGGAGATATCACATGAGGAATTCGCCCTAGAAAACTTAAATAAGCTCATAGTGACCTATATTCTGTGAGGTAGGTATGGAGCAATTTCACGATTTTGACAGACTTTTCATGGTGATTAAGGTTTTAAATCATGTATTTTGTGTTGGATCTTAAATTAATAATAATATACCTCAAGTACACCTTTTATTCTCATTTTCATGGGAAGTTTCATCATTTTAACTAGACTGGTTGTGCTACCTGTATTCTTTTTTCATTTTCACTGATTTTTACAATAGATCATAGACTTTCAAATTACAGCAATTTTGTGGAAGCTTCTGAGGGGTTGATCCAAATATTTTCCAGAGAATTGGTAAGCTTATTGGTGATGGACAGTTTTTTCGCATTTTAACTTTTATTTAGGTCAAATTAAAGCAGTATTGTCATTTATTATCCAAAACGTTTTGCATTTCATAGGTAATTTGTGCTCAGTACTTATAAACCTCTTTGTATTTGATTGGTTAATTTTGTCTTCCAGCACCAGGTGCAAAATCTTGCCACAGTTAAGTTTACCCCTAGGGCGTGTCCTTCCTCCTGGCATGTCTAGAATGATTGTTGGTGTATGAGTGAAAAGAAAAATGCATGTGTATGTAACACAAATGTCGAATTCTCATATTGCAAATGGAAGAAATAACATGTTCTGTATTAAGACCAAAAAATAAAGTGAAAGTGGTTTGACATTTTCGTCATTTGTTAATTAAAGCTCTGATAATTTTCCTGCTTTAAACCAGGTACACCTTTACTTTGATGTCACCGGAGGCACCACTCAAAACCTGCTGCCAACCTTGAGATGTCATGGAAGCTGATTGAAATGGGTTGTCCTTGTGACATGTGTACCTGGTGCACTCTCTTACATAATGACAGGAAATGTTTCACATCACATTAAGTTCAGTCAATACTACCTGACTGATACCATCAGTGATGTGATTTACTTGTATCATTACAGTTTAACATCAATGGACATAAGATCCAAGGGCAATGGTCATATCCATTTACATACCTGGATTTTTTTTATATAGACCTGTTCAGGTAACTTTGGTTAATGTTGTTGATAGGATAATTAGGTGAAAGGTAAAGAATGAGGAATACACATTTTTTATTCCATTTTTTTAATGTGTCCTTGGTGTGTGGTTGACTGTATAAATTAATATTTTGTATTATACTATGTGCCTTGGTTATACTAGAATGAATCTGCTACTATTATCACCATAAGAATGACTGGCAATAAAAAAAATATAAATAAAGGGTTACTTGTATTTCTGTGGTTGTCATCTCTCTGCAGATGAGATTTTTTTTTCTAAATTGTTTTGTGTTAAATAAACTAAGATTGTTTTAATTGAAGGTTATGGTTTTACAATGTACATTAATTTTCCTTTTTGCACTTGCTCTTTTGTAATTCTGTCATCATTGCTTCCATAAATTAATTGTATCCGCCAAAACGAAGTTTTGCGGATACTATGTTTTTGACCGAGTTCCGCCGCCGCGTTCGTTTCCGGAGAACTCCTCTGAGACTACTGGACAGATTTTTCCTAAACTTACACAAATTATCGGGTCACATGTGAACTGGTGCCTAACCAAGTGACCTTGACCTCTGACCTTTCGTCTCTGCCCAGCGTCCGTTTGTGCGTCTGTTTCCACACATAAACCCATATATCTCGGGAACCGTTTGACCGATCCGGAAAAAAATTTTACACAAATGTAGCCCTGGGATAGTATTATAACATACACAACAAAAGGTGGCGCCACCTGCAACCATGTTTGCACAGTGTCCATCTGTTCATCTGCCGGGGTTAAAATCACTCATATCTCTGCAGTGGTTTGACTAATTCACCTAAAATTTGGCATGCGTATACATCCTAGATAGCTTTCTCGATTTTTAGACAGGTGGTGCCACCTACATTCACGTTAACCCTCCACACATAAACCCATATATCTCGGGAACCGTTTGACCGATCTGGAAAAAATAATTTACACAAATGTAGCCCTGGGATAGCTTTATTAAATACACAACAAAAGGTGGCGCCACCTGCAACCATGTTTGCACAGTGTCCATCTGTTCATCTGCCTGGGGTTAAAATCACTCATATCTTATGCAGTGGTTTGACTAATTCACCTAAAATTCGGCATGCGTGTACATCCTAGATAGCTTTCTTGATTTTATGACAGGTGGCGCCACCTACATTCACGTTAACGCTCCACACATGAACCCATATATCTCGGGAACCGTTTGACCGATCTGGAAAAAAATTTTACACAAATGTAGCCCTGGGATAGCTTTATAACATACACAACAAAAGGTGGCGCCACCTGCAACCATGTTTGCACAGTGTCCATCTGTTCATTTGCCTGGGGTTAAAATCACTCATATCTCTGCAGTGGTTTGACTAATTCACCTAAAATTCGGCATGCGTATACATCCTAGATAGCTTTCTTGATTTTATGACAGGTGGCGCCACCTTCATTCATGTTAACGCTCCACACATAAACCCATATATCTCGGGAACCGTTTGACCGATCCGGAAAAAAAATTTTACACAAATGTAGCCCTGGGGTAGCTTTATAACATACACAACAAAAGGTGGCGCCACCTGCAACCATGTTTGCAAAGTGTCCATTTGTTCATCTGCCTCGGGTTAGAATCACTCATATCTCTGCAGTGGTTTGACTAATTCACCTAAAATTCGGCATGCATGTACATCCCAGATAGCTTTCTTGATTTTATGACAGGTGGCGCCACCTACATTCACGTTAACGCTGCAGACATCCAAGCTCATATCTCGGGAACTGTTTGACCAATCAGGAAAAATAATTTACACAAATGTAGCCCTTGGATAGCTTTATAACATACACAAAAATGGTGGCGCCACCTTCAGCCATTTTTGCACAGCGTCCATCTGTTTGTCTGCCTTTGGTTAAAATCACTCATATCTCTGCAGTGGTTTGACCAAATTACCTGAAATTCAGCATGCTTATACATCCCGCATAGCTTTCTTGATTCTATGACAGGTGGCGCCACCTACATTCACGTTCATGCTGTAGACATCCATGCTTATAACTCCAGACTCATTCAACCAATCAGGAAAATTTTTTTACACAAATGTAGCCCTTGGATAGCTTTATAACATACACAAAAATGGTGGCGCCACCTGCAGCCATTTATGCACAGCGTCCATCTGTTTGTCTGTTGTGGGATAAAATCACTCATATCTCTGCAGTGGTTTGACTTTTCCACATGAAATTTTGCTTGTGTATATATCTTGGATAGTTTCTCGTTCAAATAACAGGTGGCGCCACCTACAATCATGTTTATGTGGCAGAGATCCATTCTTTTATTTAACACATGTAACTCTATATCCCCTTGCCACTCAATCCATGCCTTACTTCACCCGTTCTTCTCTGATTTTGGCGGATACACGTAGTCGCTTGTCGACTTCCCGTATTCTAGTTGTAAATCCTTTTCTTAGTTGGTCTTGATGAGTCTAGGAATGTATATTCTTTTACTTAAATTTATACCATCAAAAAGTTCCTTTGACAGTTAAATGAAATACAAGTTTTAGATATCACCAGTGTTTTAAGAAAATCTTCAGGGTGTTCTCTGGTCAGGTTGTTAACGAGATCAGGACAGTGTATTCATCTTTAAGTCATCTTTGATGGTTCAGTGACCCATCCATCCAGTACAATTAAATTTCAAATGTGTACACTTAAAATCCTACCCATGTGGGCTTTTAAAACAGTGTTCACCTTAAGTCATAGTTTCTCTCTAAAACCCAGAACAATCAAAGAAGACATTACTTTTATATATAAAAGAAGATACAAGACAAAATCTCAGTTTCAGGTTTCTGTATTAGGCAGCTGCAGAGAAATTCTGGCATTATCCTTGTAGGTCATCAGCCTGCACCCATTGACCGAATACGAGTGACCTTGGCATGAAATAATACAGAGTTAACGGACCCAGTAATAATGTGAGACCAGGTGTTGTCACCTGGTGGACCCGATAACACACGCAGCAGACCGTGATCATTTCAGAAAGAGCAATTCAGTCCAAAATACAGGTCATTGTATACAGGCCTATAGAATGCAGTCATTAAAGCTATTACCAGGCTTTGTGTGGTGTGATGAAGCGAAGTTTACCCAGTCATCTTGTCCAGTGGCCACCCACTGTCCACTCACACTGGTCAGTCTCTTCAATCATTACACATGACCAGTCAAATAGGTTCCTAACTAATTCACCAGGCAACCGTTCTGGAGGTTCTGCTAGCTGTCTTACCTATGTTTAACCTGTTCTTTGTTTACTCATTTTCATTTATTTTGTATGTAATTATTTATATTGTGTCATATTTTTATTGCATAACAGGGCTCAGCATTAATGGTTAACTACTTATCCAGGGCGTGTAAAAGTGCCAGAAAACTTGCTCAGGCCAAAAGGCCTCATTCTTAACTAATCTTCATTTGTTCATTTTCTTTCATTGAGAAATGAAATCATATTGATCAAATATTTCTTCATCTTAAATTACCTGTAATTTATATGTACTAAAGAGAAATATTATTTCTCGCATGCAATGGGACATGCAATTCAGTCATGTAGAACACACTATAAACTTATAAATAAACAATTGTCTTTTGAGACTTTATTATTTAATGCTTTGTGGGTATATATAGTGTGTTCATTTATGTACACTTGTATGATGACTTATTTTGGTGTGTTATGATATTGTTCTTTAATATTAGCACCAAGTTCACCTTACATTTTTTTCCTGTAGGTTTATAGAATACTAACTGGTTTTAATCATGAGGACATTTTGCAGCAGTGAGATGGTTACGTGAGTGCCTGTTTGTGTCAATATATACAGTAAAACCTTGAAATTACAGCCCACCAATGGAACATGATAAAGTGATCACATTTTGGAGGTCATCGTCTAAGCGAGGTCTCCTATACTGTGGTTGGCTTTATGTTCGTGAGTCTGAAATTTCACAATTTCTTCATTTTGAACCTTTTCGCGAGAGTTTCATTTTTTGCAATCACACCAGAAAAAAATAAAATCTAAGTGCACCAGTTTTTGTATTAATTATATGATATGAATGAATTGCACATAATCTAATTTATTTGTGTTACAGTCCTTATATTTTAATAATAATTAACATGTTTGCATGGACCGGTTCCAACACCATTTACAGGTTAGGTTGCTGATTAAGGAACCATGTTTCCACAGGTGAGATAACATCATACCCTCTAGATCATCTAAGTGTAGGCCTCTGGGGCATCTTATTCCCAATGATTTTATATTCTCAATTATAAATCATTCGCGAATATCGCAAAATTTAAACCGTCGTGAACAATAAGGCAACCACAGTATTCAAGGAGCGGAAAAAGAAAAGGAACATTGAACAAGGACTTGTTATTTTGAGGTGGTCACAAAACAGAGGTGGACATAAGGCAAGGTTTACAGTATAACTAAATGTGTTTATGGATGTCTGAATATACTGTTATCTACAGTAATGTCTGTCAGGATGTTTCAGTGAAGTGAATCTGATGGACCAAAGAATGCACAACATTGATTACATCTGTGTTTGATTAAATTGTAATCTTTTTCACGTGGACATACATAACTGTTTTATTTACATTTTATTTTTTTCTGTGTGAAACAGACATATAAACATGTAATCACTTATGCTGGAAGATAGCCACCGAACTTTCATGTCATTTATATACCTGCAACATTTTCTTTTTATTTTCTTGTAGCATTGATAGGCTGTGGTATGTGAAATTCTGAATGTAAAAATGTAATATGTGAATGTCTGAATGTGTAAAAAGTAATCATATTTGTCCTTATTGTAGTATTATTTGCAAATATATATAAAGTTATTCCTCATTTACTCTCATATAAGCAATAAGACACTTTTTACATGATGATGGAATAAGACTGAATTCCTGTTTGTGTAATTGCATATATAAACTGATACAGAGTTAGTCATAACTATGAATGAAAACCATGTTTTTGGCCTTGGATTTACTGTAATTGCAATCAAATGGGGTGTAGGCAGGAGTCACTGCCAGTGCAGATAGTATGAAATGGTCCATTATAATAGTAGAAACTATATCAAATAAATGGAGGACCACTCATGGCATGCTTTATGTGGATAACAAGATTGGATTAATCATCTTTTATACCACCTGACCCAGTGTTATTACAAGCTGGTTGTCAGCTTGATGCAAATGATTACATGGTGTTTATAATGTAAATGCATAGTCAGATATGTGCAATATTGGACAGAGTTACACACACTGCTGGTGTAAAATCATGACAATTATAAAGTCCTAGTTGTGTTCCCATGCACAAATATGGATATGGGTATGTCAATATCACATTGTGTTTTGATCTTTCCAAAACCCAGCATCTTTATAGGGTCAAATGAGAACTGGTACCTCACAAACACAAGTGGTGCCACCTACAAGTTTTTTCACTTGGTGTCCACACATATCTCAATTTTTTTCACATATCTCAGGACTGGTTTGATGTATTGGTCTGAAGTATTGCATAGCCATAGATTTTATAATATGACTTAATTTTATACCCAAGACTGGTCTAACCACCTGCAATTGATTTCATGTGGCTCCCATTTGCTTTTGATGAAAATCACACATATCTCAGAGGGGTTTGACATATCAGCCTGAAATTTTGCAGACCCATCCAGCTTGTATAGCTTTCTCATACACAAGACAGGGGGCACCACCTTCAATCATGTTTTCATATAATATGGTCGATCACATTTAACTTAATATCATGTAACCAATGATATTCATTTATGCTATTCAAATAAGCAGGGTGTTAATCTTCAAGGTTGTAGCAGTCACTATGATACTAGAATTACTATCGGATGGCTTCCGTTTGTTTTCTGTATTATGCAGAATGTTCTTAATCACCTGTTTTGGAAATATCTTTTAATGATGTTTCAACTCATAAGTTTATATAATTTTATTTTTATTTTTACACTCTCTAAGAAAAAATTACTTTATATTTCCCTGTTTGCCTTTGTTATTTATTAAAACAATGTTACTGCAAATTGCCAACAGCTTTCCAATCACATGCATATGTTAAAGGTTGTCAAAGGTGTAATACGATTCATAAAGGAATTCTATTTACCAGAAAACATTTTATTTGTTTCAACTACATAAATAGAGAATTACTGTGCATTTACCTGTTCATATATGTTATCTATTAAAAAAAAAATATTTCTGCAGAATGGCTGACAGCTTAATGATCAAGTGAATGTTTTAAAGGTCTGTCTAGAGTTCTATCTATATATCTATCTATCATCTATTTTTTGTGTGAAATCACACATATCTCAGGAGCAATTTGGGGTATCATTCTGAAAATTTGCATGGCAAACTTTCTCAGACACCAGATTAGTGGCACAATCTACAATCTGGTTTTCTTAGAATAGCTTCATGCATGTATCTCAGGAATGTTTTGACATATCAGCATGAAATTTTGCAAGTCAGTCCAGTACACAGGACAGTTGGTGCCACCTACAATCATATTTTCATATAATACATTCATGTATCTCAGGAGTGGTTTGACATATCAGTCTGAAATTTTGAGTGTGCTTTTTTGGACAGATGACTAAGTTCAACCTCCTGTAACTTGGCCAAAAATCTACAACTGGAGCCATTCGAAAAAACTTGTGAGAGATTGTTCCAGGGATCATTTCTGTGAAATATAGGACAATTTGGCTGGACAGTTTCGGAGGAGAAGATTTTTAAAGCTTTTTTAGCTTTTTCCCTATAAAATCTAAGAAAATGCAGTAAGAAAAAATATAAACAAAATCGGATATAGTTTTTTGGATGACTGATTATTTGCAAAAAATTTGGTGATGCTAGCTCCTGCCTTTTTTGAGATAGCTATGGTTAACATACAGACGACGCACGACGTACGACGGACGCCGCCGCACCATCGCATAAGCTCACAGGTTCGCTAAAAAGCCATTCCCTATATAATACAAGTGTACAGTACCTTATAAGTCATGAAATACAGTTATAGAAAAATAATATTTATTATATCTAGCCAATGTGCACTAAAAAAGCCAAACATTTTAAATACAAGTGTGCATAACCTAAAGGATCATTTTCTCTAGACCTCAGCCTCTAATGGACTGGCACACCCTATGTATCTGATGGAAAAACCTATGTAAAGCTTATACTGAGGCAGAACAGAACTGACTTCAGTGTTTTGTTAAATCCAGACCCAGATCATTCAGTCACTTAAAACCAGAATTTGGAGATATCTGTGATATTACACGCTGGTACAATGGTTATTCCCTCCCATTAAGTTAAACTTATGTGGTTTTCACAAAACATCTTTCTATAAATCTACACAAACAAAGATTATCAGTTAAGTATGCTTTAGGAAGAAAATAACAGAGTGATCCCGGACAAATAGTGAGAAACATAAGAAGTAATCTAACCATAATGTCACCCGGCTTGTTTGATATCACCAAACCTGACATGTCAAGTGGATGTGTTTTATCAAGTGCTGCTACAGTAATGGTAAATATGATCTCAGACACCTTTGGAAAATTGTTTGACAAAACTCTACTTCCCTGTCGTACATGTAAGACAAAAAATTCCCATCTTTGAAGTTACTTTCTCCCAAAGGTTTTGCCGTATAACGGTTAGATGAATCACATATCTAATGGTAAGCGACATATGTGGGAACCGATTAAGTAGAAACTGTCTCTGCTGCCTTTAATGTAGTGTCACGTAATCTAGTCGAGATGGCATTAAACTACCCTCCATAATGTATTGGTCCTTATGTGTGAAGTAATGGCTTATCCACTTCTATACCATAAACAGGAGATAGTACAGCATTAGTTTTATTGTGTGAAAATAAGAAAAAGTAAGGTTTTATAGCACACAAAGACAAGGATTTGTGCTTGGACACACTTGTTGAACTGGAATTTGGAAACCCAGCTGCCCTGGAATTTGGAAATATGTGCACACATGTTCTGTGTGTTCATACACATATTAATATCTGCATGTTTCATACATGTGTGCATTCCTATTCACTTGTAACAGTCTCCATGAAATGTAGTAATGAAAGTTATGAACAACTGTTAAGTGCTGCTGAAACTAGAAATAACTTCCCACACCCCCACCCACGCCCTGCCTCCGTGTCAGTCTCATGAAAGGAACGTGCTTGTGTGTGTGTTTGTAGAGTTTTTCATTATATGTTAGTTATGCAAAATTCATCTTGCATTCACAGGTAAAATTATAGGTTTGGCTTTTTCATTTAAGCAAAGACATTTTGCCATGAACTCTTTGGAAATAGTTACATAAAGAAGTGACTGCTGTACAACGACTATGCAATTATTTTAAGATAAAGACAGGAAAAAGTCTGGCCAAAAAAAAGACATATAAATATAAAATTTAAAGTATATATATGGCATGGCTTATATAATTAAAGTAAATTATATATTTATCATAATTTTAATGATAATCATCATTGCAAGCTTTAGTGAAAACAACAATAGGCAGTGTTTGATTTGTTGATTTGTTTATTCTTATTCAAATGATTTTCATTCACAGGTTATCAAAATTTGATTGGCTGTGACACATTGTACCAGTATTCAGTTTAGACTTGTAGTCACACATTTAATACCTGTAATGGTAGGCGAGACATTGTGTGTATGGCTGTAATACCATGTTCATGACAGGCCAAGCCTGTGATACAGTCCATTATAGTAATGATATATTATTTAGCCTTGTCCATGTTGTAGCCTCCTAACATACTATGGTTCCTGGATATTTTTTATGCTGGGAAGCCCCTTGTATATATCAGGGCGACAGCTGGGCTTTATGGCCAGACTATTTTTATCCTCTACAAAGGCCTTGTTAATGCCAGCTGGCTGCCAGCAACACCATAGAAAATAGGATCTGGTAACATAGGGGTCCTGTCATCTAAAATGTCATGGATAAGGTGCCCAGTTTTTTCTGGCTGAACATCGTTATTTGACAGGTATATTGCGGAATAATGAATCATCAAAACCAGCATGTTTGCATATGAATGAGATTCCTACCAATAAAGATGGCCAAATGGGGTGATGTGTACACACATAATACATAGTAGAAAATAAATTATCCACTGTATATAGTGCATCAAAAATGGCTGAAGCAGACTCATTTGTGATCAAGCTCAGAAAATATTAAATACAAATAGGGGCTGCACATGTGAACATGTTGGACAAACAAGTTGCACAAATAATAAGTCATGCACAATTTAATTATATATGAAATATATTGTATGAATGTAAATGATATTTATCCAACACATGTTTGCTTCTATTTGAAAACAAGAAAATATCATTGATTTTTTTTATATTTTCATAATAATCATAGCATTTTGACAAAAAAAAATGCATTTTAAACATCTTATTTGAAAAAAGTGCTCAGGCCCTTAATTATATATGTGTCATACAAGTTCCATTGACCATATTTTATCATGTCTCTGTATTCCTTCTGTAAAAATGTAAACATATGCCACACATTTGGGTTCTAATAGCAGCACTCAACCCCATGATCAATAGTTAAATTACAAACATACATGCCAGGGGAGATCATGCAGTTTACAAGCTGCAACAAGGTGGCAGCACCAGACAGAAATGGTGCAGCCATTGCTTGGATGTAAACTGTGAACTTGCTGTTATATTGCAGTTCTGATTAACTGAAACCATGTGTTCAAAGGTATGTTCATGTGATAAAGCAGAGCTTGTTTTATTTGGTGTTTTTCAACAACAGATAAGTTGTAATTTGCTTTTTTTTTAGCTTTTCTTGTTTAGCCTAAATATGTTGCTGCAATGCTTATATTTGCAGTGATACAATTGCAGATAATTTTGTTGTGATGTATTTGAATAAATCATAAATTCTTTTCATGCAGGTTTAATATCTTTAATACTCCATAGAAGTCTTGAAATATTAAATTTTAGAAATTAAATGTCATGATCTACAAGAATAAATTCAAACAGCCATGATAAAATCTGATTGATAGTTTGACAAATATTTGATAATTCATTTATATTGACCAAGTAAAAAAAATACTTTAATGCAGTTAATCATGATGGCCTGAACCTCCTCTGTAAAACTAAATCAGTCTACCATTGGCTATTTTCATCTGTGGAAGAGTTCTAACATACACACCTTCCACAATAGTAGGTACATACCACCCTAGACTTCTTGGTTAGTTCATATTTTTCCATACTATCGATTGTGGATGTCAGCTATAAAACATACAGGTATATATATTAATTATATATATTATATATACACATATATCTGTATATAATTTATCAAAATGCTATGCATCTTATGCTAATGAAGTTAAGGTTATACTTTAAATTTAATCCTTTTTGGTACATACAAAGATCAAAGTGTTTCTTAAGTTTTTGATAATTGATAACCCACAAAATCCAATTTGGTTTCTGGTTTAGTTGGATCAAGATGTAGATTCAGAATAACAGGTTAATAAGTTTATACATCTGGATCAAGCAGCTTACTCATATTTTTATGTCAGATGGAGGAATTACTTTTCATTTATACTGATGGCCTTGAAGTCATTTACACTTGTGTTATATGTTCTTTAATTCTATACTCCCTGTAGATTCAGCTTCTCATGTTAAAAGCATGTTCTTCAAAGTGTATTTGATATTTAAATTATTTAATATTTAAACTCAGGAGGAGTTACTTGGGCACATATTTTTTTTATTACCTCTATGCTGTATATAAGAAGAACACTTTCCTAGCTCAATATATCAGTGGGTTCTATTTGGTAGAGTTGTCTATAATAAGAGGGCCTGTTTGCCAACATCTCTTCTCAAATATCTTTCCATAATTTATGGTTGCTGAGGTAAACACTTCACAAATTATTCGCTTTGAATATTGTTCATAAATGTGCCAGGGGGCCAGTGCAAGGTGTTACTGGGTTACTGGGTACATGTGCTGTGTTGTAATTTATGTTCAATGCATGCCTGGTCAGTATCACAAAATAGATAAGAAGTTGTATATTCTTGAAAATATATCAACCAGTCAAGGTGCTGCTCTATCCCCCAGTACCATCTGTAGTTCCCACAACTGCTGATGCAGACATTTTTAGAGGTCATACAAATTTAATTTACATGCGAAAGTCACACATCCATAACCTCTTGCAAGAAAAATTATATTTTTTTTTATGGAAATCATTCACATATATGTAGCAGTACTGCTTAACATATTTGTTTATATTTTTATATCATACAGAAGATACTCATGTCCATTATTATTTTTTTCTCTTCAGTGCAAGACCTGCATGCAATAAAATTTATCATTATACTGATAGGGCATGTCTGAGAACAAGACAGTTGTCATACAAAACTCCTCTGTTTTGTAAATATGGGATAACTTGAATAGAATCAAGGTGATTGTATACAACTTGTCATAACTAATTTTACATGTTCCTGTTTATTATGATTTAAAAATGATATACTCAAAGTTAAAGACACATATCATTACATCTTAGAATGCCATTCATTCCCCTTTATATGATATATAGTGAAATGGGAATTCAGCCGTCTGATTGGTCATCCTGTGATAAGACCTTGGAAATATTTATGTACATTTGTTTATATATAAAAGTACTTATTATCTAAATGGTAATTAATCAAATGCTGCCCCTGCTCAAACACCCACCATTCATCTTTGAATATATAAAATAGTATTAACAGCTGAAAGAGCAACAAGAATTATCTCCTTTACAAAATTATATTGCTGAATTAGATATCTTTATAAATCACTGCTTGAGCTGAATTGTAATGTAATTCACACCCAACAACAAGTTCATGCTCCTGTCATAATATATACCATTATCTAGATAAATGGTACTGTAAATATAGCTGTCACTGATACAGAGACAGAGCCACAGGAAGCATCTCCAGTGACCACCCTGAATTCCAAAGTGGACACTTTGTCCTATCGTCACAGATAGGTGTCACTTCTCTCCCCTCCGGTGACGACTGTCCCACATGACAGGCACCAGAGTTGTTGTGTCTGCGGTTCAAGTGTGTGAACAACCACCGGAAATTATAGTCAAGACCTCTTTATGGTAAATTTATTGCTGTTGATATTACAGGGTTACATGAGCAGTTCAAGCCTTATTGCACCAGTGCCATTTTTTAGTCCTTACATTAATCATTTAATAAATTTGTTGGTAAAATGTAAAAATTACATATTTTTTTTTATCTTGCTAGTTTCAAGAATATTTGTATTTTGCACTAAATATAGTGTTTTGGTAAATGTAGAGATAGTATATTTATGTTAATCTTCACAGGTTTCCCTGTTGAGTAATCAGTGTTTGTTATGTCTATTAATAGTTATCTGTGGTCATCATACCTTAATAATCATAATATTAAAAATGTTCTTCCATGAAATGCTACTGGTTATATTACTAAAACATCAGCTGTTTATTCATTCAACTTTAAAGAGATGGTTAATTTATGCATCTTTATTTACTGTATTCAGGGTATTATGAACGCAGGGGTAAATGTCTGCGACGCTCAGAAGCTCTTTCGGAAGCTTGCTTCTGATTGTCCAAGAGTCCAATTAGACATATGCGTTAAACCAGCCTCTGCTCCAATAGTTTATTTTTTTATCAGTGACTTTATACCAAATGAACCAATGTTCTGAAATTAAGACATTGTAACGTATGTCAGGGTCAGTTTCTTTTATCATGTTTGAATCGGTAACATCTGTCTTCTGTTACAGAATTCCTAATGTATGTCCTGTACCTGGCTGAACGGTGTATAATATTGGTATGTTGGACAGCTTTGTTGGATAAACAAACACAAAGAGGTGTGGGCGATATGTAGAGTTAATTTTGTTAGAGTCTGGGGCAAGGCCATGATCCATATTAAACTCACATATAATCATGCTAAATCATTTGCAGACTATTTTTCTCTCATGTACTTAATTCTGTCATTGTTAATACAGTTTCAAGTGCAGCAGAGAGGTGCCAACAGACTGGTCACCACTTGAGAACCCGACTTGAGATATTTTAGCACAAGTTGCCTTATCAGCAAGTCATCAGGGTTTTTTTTCACCCGGCAGGCCTTCATGTGGTTTATTGTAACATAGTTTAATGTCATGTCTGTGACTTACAACAGACCATGCAATCGCGTGATTGGTCCCAGACACGATTTGTATGTAATAGGTGTGACAAATCAGTAGAAAATACCCCTTGTGGGATCTGATAATAAATCCAACACTTGTTACCACCCGATTTGGACCCTGCAGTTTCACACCTGTGTCGTAATTAGCAATCCAAATCATGCACACTCATTGCTTAGTTTCCTGGGACACTACAAACAACCATTAATTGACATTTTGTGCCACACTTGATACCTAGGAGGTAATCTTTCATGTCACCATGAATATAATCCAGTAATAGTTATCCTTCTGGCAAATTAGTCTTTCTGATTTTTTTGTAAAGGTATATGACCAAAACAAGAGGTAATCTTAGATGTAATGGTTAGTATGTTCATGCTAACTCACTGTTGGGGAGTGCTGAATTAATTTGGTTAATATCACACTTTTCCTTCAGCATGTCTCCACCAAAGCCAGTCTTCTGGCGTTTCTCCCCCTTGCCCAACTTGCATGACCATTTACTTTAAATATAGCAAAATGAAATTCATCAAAGACAATGGTGCATGACAGGTAATTCAGTATAAATCATACAGAGAGCCTGCACATTTTAATTGCATCAGTCTTAATAAATGTAAAACAGATGTCAGTTCAAAGAAGTTGTTATTTTAAAATCTACAATCAACCAGTGTCAAATGTTATTTAAGAGTTGGTACTTAAATCTCTTTACAGTACATTTATTTCAGAGTGGGCATGTCACCTTACATTTAAAATATTTGAGTTTACTTAATTTCCTAACAATTTAGTTAGGACTAATCACTATGAAAACGTTAACGTTGCCTTATTAGTGTTTGTGGTACATGTTGACATTCTTTGGAAAGAACTGACAGGGACAATTAGGCCAGTATCAATTTTAGCTGGTACGAGCCAGGCACACCCCAGTTTCTCTTGGCACAAGACCGATCAGGTCATGTGACTCCCAGATGTGCCAGGAGACAAAAACGTGCCCCCCAGCTGGACAAGGAAGAGGATGTCACCCCCTGAGAGCTTCCTGGTTTATCCACGCCCCCTCCACCCCCTTGTTGGGGCAGCAGGCCAACTGACCTCACCAGGAAATGTCCCCTGTCGTGCCTGTATATGAGACCCCAGGTACCAGAGCACGTGGACACAGCATGACCTCAACCAGGCTGAGGAAGATGCCTGTTTATCTACGATTATCCAATGTCTCTGTTCCTCTTCTCTTTGTGTTTTATTTTATACATATTTCAGTAGTTTTATGTCATTGTGATGGATGATATTTATTACATCAGATACTGAAACTTAACCTACATGGCTTTTATATTTTATTTGCTGTATTCAGAAATATAACCCGAGCTTTATAAATCATTCTTTTTCCAGAGATCAGCTCTTTCCTGGGTGTCTGTTGTGGTTATGAACCCCTGTCTTTCTTTAACAACTTTATACATGGGCAGTAGTTTAATTGCTTCAAACATGTTTACCTTTGTTTACAGAACCAAGCTTCAAATAAGAAGTTGCAGCACTGAAATAGAGCAACAACCTGGATGCAAGAAGACAGTCCAGTGAAACTGGTAACAGCAGAAAACCAGTCAAGATATTTTACCAGAGAAAGATATCAAATTGTGCATCTCTGATCACTCCTAACCAGGACTAATGTATAATCAAAATTATTAAATTGATAAATCACTTAAGATTATAGATACTGTGAACAGTGTATATGTGGACACACCTTATTTGTAGTAATTCTTCAGTACATTCTCAAAAGTTAGGTGACATTCGGTAAGTCTGGACCCTGGAGATGTAATCCTAAAAAGCTATAGGTGACATTCCCTAATCCAGTTACCTGTTGCCCTTGAGATTAAATTCTCAAAAGTCTGGTAACATACTGTAATTGTTACCTTTAGCCCTAGAAATGTAATCATTAAAGTTAGGTGACATTATGTAATGCTTTCCATATGACCTTGGAAATGTTATCCTCAAAAGCTAGGTGAAATTTTTTAACTCTTTGCCCAGTTGAGCTGCAGATGTGATCCTGAAATGTTAGGGGAACTCCTGTAATTCTGTTAACAGTAGCCCTGGAGGTAAAACAGATCTGTTTTTGTGTCAGACTAGGTGTGGTTTTACAGCTAGTGGTTAAAATAGTCATTCTTGGAAAAGAGGAAATTCCTCAGGTTAGTTCAGTGTAGTCATGGAGAAACTAAAGTATGTTCAGGTAGTGTTTATAAACTTTACAAGAGGAAATTTTGTCCAGTCTGATTAGGCCACCTTACCACATCAGAAACACGGACACCTGTGAATCCAATTCTGTCAGGTCTATGAAAAGCAGTTTTTTTTACCAATTGAATTGTACACCATTTCTTGGCATACTAGTTACCACTAGTATAACAAAAGAAGGAATAAATAAAAGACTATTTTAAGTATCAGTTGAGAATTTCAAGAGCAGAATCGGTACTGTGATCATATATCTAGCTGGTATACTTGTATATTACATCAAATGCTGTGTAAAAAGTTTTCCATCTTTGCAGCACACTTTTTAACTTTTGGGGATATGATGATTTTCAAGGAATTTCTCCAATAAAAAATAAAGGATAATCCAAAATGGAAAAAAATTGTCAGGAATTTCCAGGAATTCCTTGGGCACTGGCACACTTGCACAGGATATTCTGACTGATCAAGTTCGTTCAACCCAAAGCATCTTCTGAGCACAGGTTGTTAAAAAACCTTACCCATACTTCACTTCAGTGTACTCGCCACACACCTCCGAGATAACTGTTATCTCTTCACACATGATTTGTATATGTTCCTATGTTAACCCTGCTATTTCTTATCTGATGTGGTTAGGTTTTCAACCAAAGACACCACCCAGGGCAAATTCCAGAGTCAGAAATACTGGTAAGGCATGAAAGAAATATACATACATATATGTTTAATTGTAATATGAATTTGTCTCTCTCCCTCTCAGTCATATACATGTATGTGTGTATACCGATATTCTAAGTGTAGATTTCCTCATTTTCTGTACAATATGATGTAGAGATATTTCCACAGTCAGACTGAATTTGTGCTGTTATTCATCCGATATGCTTGGGGCCAGGAAGATGACGCTTGTTTTTTTTATGAATGAATACACAGGAAGCGCCATCCTTTGTGTGTGTAGCCATTCTTTTCTGTGTGACTGGTCTCTGTATACAAACAGGGGTACGCCACAACATACAAATCACAGCAGGGGTCTATTTTTGGTATATACCGTACATAACAGCTATTCATCTGGCGTCAGCGTCTCTCACTCTCTGCACAAAGACGATTTCACCTGTCTTGGCATTGTAAAGAATGGACTCCACCCTGTTGGGAGATGATCACCTCATATTTCCTGCCCTTTATATCTGCCGAGAACATACATCACCCGCAGTTATCTTATACATCACCAACATGTATAAACGCAGAGAGTTGTCAACCTTGTCAGTGTATTACAGTTCATGTGCCTGCCTCTCACAAATGAAACACAGGTATATAGAGAGCTGGCAGTTGTTACTTATGTCATAATGTGTGTCCGAATGTCGTCTCCTGAAGTCAGGTGTTATAACTTGTATCGCTGATGCTCTGTACTGTATGTATCCCTGTCACGATCCCTTTTTTTACCCTGTACTGTATGTTTACCTAGTCATGGTACGTCTTTTTACCCTGTACTGTATGTTTACCTTGTCATGGTACCTCTTTTTACCCTGTACTGTATGTATACCTGTCATGGTACCTCTAACTGTATGTAGCATCATATCGACCCTCTGGCATTACGACTAGATTTCTGGCACCAGAGTGTCTTTACATCTAAGTCTGAGGAGTGCATTTTAAGGCCTTATGAAGATGCAGACTGTCAATTAACATAAACCAGATCAATTGTTAGCATTTTTGTGTACTTTCTAATAATACCAAACATGAGCAAGAAAAAGTTCTGTTTTAACCCAGCACATAGGTAAACTCCTCTGCATGTTTGTTGAATTCATGACCGCATGAACACAAGCATGGCTCGCACTGGTTACAGGACGCAGGTAGCTTGCAGGCAATACAGGAAATGACCCATGTCCATGGAGACGATGTTTCAGTTTGGGTTGTGAGCTCACATGTACACTATTGTGTTTATTCATCATTCTTAGAATAAAATTGAGATTATGGGCCTTTTACCACAATATGAATGCAACCTGATGCAAGACCACTGCGATACATTCCTTGATATTACTTGTACTACGACTCGAGTAGGCTTACCAGCCCAATTATTCGATTGCCTACTGAGTCAGGCTGTCACGGCTATACTGTATGTATCCTTGTCACGGTACCTTTTTTTTACCCTGTACTGTATGTATCCTGTCACAGAGACTCTGTACTCTATGTATCTGTCACTGAGACTGTACTGTATGTATCTGTCACTGAGACTCTGTACTCTATGTATCTGTCACTGAGACTCTGTACTGTATGTATCTGTCACTGAGACTCTGTACTCTATGTATCTGTCACTGAGACTCTGTACTGTATGTATCTGTCACTGAGACTCTGTACTCTATGTATCTGTCACTGAGACTCTGTACTGTATGAATCCTGTCAATGAGACTCTATACTCTATGTATCTGTCACTGAGACTCTGTACTCTATGTATCTGTCACTGAGACTCTGTACTCTATGTATCTGTCACTGAGACTCTGTACTGTATGTATCCTGTCACTGAGACTCTGTACTCTATGTATCTGTCACTGAGACTGTACTGTATGTATCCTGTCACAGAGACTCTGTACTCTATGTATCTGTCACTGAGACTCTGTACTGTATGTATCCTGTCACAGAGACTCTGTACTCTATGTATCTGTCACTGAGACTCTGTACTGTATGTATCCTGTCACAGAGACTCTGTACTCTATGTATCTGTCACTGAGACTCTGTACTGTATGTATCCTGTCACTGAGACTCTGTACTCTGTATCTGTCACTGAGACTCTGTACTGTATGTATCCTGTCACAGAGACTCTGTACTCTATGTATCTGTCACTGAGACTCTGTACTCTATGTATCCTGTCACTGAGACTCTGTACTGTATGTATCCTGTCACAAAGACTCTGTACTCTATGTATCTGTCACTGAGACTCTGTACTGTATGTATCCTGTCACAGAGACTCTGTACTGTATGTATCTGTCACTGAGACTCTGTACTGTATGTATCCTATCACAGAGACTCTGTACTCTATGTATCTGTCACTGAGACTCTGTACTGTATGTATCCTGTCACAGAGACTCTGTACTCTATGTATCTGTCACTGAGACTCTGTACTGTATGTATCCTGTCACTGAGACTCTGTACTCTGTATCTGTCACTGAGACTCTGTACTGTATGTATCCTGTCACTGAGACTCTGTACTCTATGTATCTGTCACTGAGACTCTGTACTCTATGTATCCTGTCACTGAGACTCTGTACTGTATGTATCCTGTCACAAAGACTCTGTACTCTATGTATCTGTCACTGAGACTCTGTACTGTATGTATCCTGTCACTGAGACTCTGTACCCTATGTATCTGTCACTGAGACTCTGTACTGTATGTATCCTGTCACAGAGACTCTGTACTCTATGTATCTGTCACTAAGACTCTGTACTGTATGTATCCTGTCACTGAGACTCTGTACTGTATGTATCTGTCACAAAGACTCTGTACTCTATGTATCTGTCACTGAGACTCTGTACTGTATGTATCCTGTAACTGAGACTCTGTACTGTATGTATCTGTCACTGAGACTCTGTACTGTATGTATCCTGTCACAGAGACTCTGTACTCTGTGTATCTGTCACTGAGACTCTGCACTGTATGTATCCTGTCACTGAGACTCTGTACTCTTTGTATCTGTCACTGAGACTCTGTACTGTATGTATCCTGTCACTGAGACTCTGTACTCTATGTAGTACGGTACATATCATACACAGGTGGCTGTTGTGTCAGCGGATAAAAATCCTTAACAACAGTCTCCAGACATACTAAAAACAAAAATATTGACATTGAATATATTTTGTATGGTTATTTTACTTTTAAGTCGAATAAAATATTTCTCTCTCTCTCTCTCTCTCTCATATTTCTTTGTGCATGCAAGATGTAAGATTTCATCTGCCTGTGTATGCATGTGTGTAAGTTTCTTGTTTGTGTGCATGTCATGTATATGTTTTCATGTCATGGATTAAACACAGACAAAATGTAGCTGTATCTGTAGTGGTTGTTATTAATCTAAATAGGGATAACACCTGGATTTCCTTTTGATCTCCACCCCCCTCCCCCCATATATAGGTTCAAAGAGGGATACCTACTTTTAATTGTAATTGTAATCATCCTGTTCAGGTAGCTACAGAAAACTGTTATCATCCATTCAGTATGTGTGTACAGGATGAGGCCAATAGTTTGATGCAAGGCCAGGCACACAATTTAGCAACATAGTTTCATGATTAACTTCACTGACAGCATATTTTCACAAACCATCTATAAACTTACTCTCATGGTTTTTACTAGCACGTTTGTAACATATTCACCCATGTAATAGAGTCACCTTAGTATTTTAAGTATCTTTATTAAAAATGCCACATATAAACACTGATTCTTTTCATGGCAGGCAGGTACTGTACACAAGTGGTATTTATAAATTGATTACAGCATAATTAATTACAACAGCAGTCACGCAGTGCTAAGTGCCAAAGATTCCAAGTATCTATACTAAACATTAGTGTCATTAAATAAAAAAAAATCATCCAAAACAAAGCACATGATACTCTGACTTGTTCAATTCTCATGAATTACTTGTAATATTCACATCCCATATAATACAATGACAGCCAGTGATGCTGCTGATAACCTGTTTTGTGTTTTCAAGGTATCTCAAAAATGTGTGCTATGCATAGCAGTATATATTCACATAAAAGACATCCAATAAGAGCCTTTAGTGCAGTGATATCGAGAAAGGAAGGTTTAATTTTCAGTTTTAGATATATGAAAGTCACCTGGTCCTCATCTTTATTGTCCCTAGAACTGTGCAATGACTTGAAAAACATGTATAATTAAGCACTTACAATGACTTTCAACTTGTAAGAAAAGGCATAACTAATATCGATAATTTCTCATGACCATTTAAATAATGCAGTGAAGTGGCTAGGCTGACAGGCAGTGACAAACTTTTTACTGTTCATGAATGCAAGCCTGATAATATATGCATGGACAGTAAAGAGAACCCACCCATCTAGAATTTCAGGAAGCAATTGCAAAATCTACAGGACAGGTCAGAATGGATAGGCTCATCAGTACCACAGTATATGGATTACAGAAAATTCAAAGGACTGAATGGTCATTACTGAATTAATCTGTATGCCTTGCATTATGTCACATAAACTTGAGCATCAATATTGTGGTATTTTGACAATGTCTTATTACACTTCTTTAAGTTCAAATGCATTATGTTTCATAGCTTAAGCATCATGATAATATATAAAATACAAAAATTATTATTATCTGCCCTTCAACAGCAAATCCATATCCGATCATAACAACATGTAAAATGACAAGAAATCACTAATGGTGTCAAATTCCAGATGAATGATATAGAATGTGATAAATAATCTAGTACAACATGATTTATACTGGTTAGTACAACATGATTTATGCTTGTAACTGTTGGAGAATATGAGTTTCATATTCCACTTAATAGCATCCTCCTATCATCCGAGTAACAAAGCCTGTGACAGACAGTCAGATTACCTATCAACTGGCATCCTACACATGCACTAAACACTTGTAGACTTTCTTCATTAATTAAACCTTGACTATCTATGTCACAGTTGTCCAAACACTCATCAGCTTTATCTCTGGAAGTGTATTGTGAGCATCTTCAGACTTGTCTCTCCTTTCTTGTCATAATCTCTTGGATAACTTTCTGTGTTGGCACCAGGAACTTGTATACTTTATCTTCGTTTTCCAAACAGCGAGGGTCCCCAGTTCTTAGTGAGTGTCTGTGGTGCCTGTGGCTGGGATTGCATGGTTTTGTCTTGTTCTGCCTGTAAAACAAAATTATAAACCTCATACGAGTTATATAACATGTATAAACTGCATGCACATGGAGCATTCCATTAATTCAGTCACCTCTTGAATGACTTTTACCCTACCAGTGTCACCTTAGCCAGCCAACCTTGGGTGTAGCATAACATTTGTTTCAAAATGAATAAAGTGTTTTTTTGTAGTTTGGGGGAGGGGAGAGAGCATGCATTATCAAGTCAGTTATCAGAAAGTGTTCACACAACAGACATTTTGTCCATATACATCTTAAGAGACTTTAACATGCTTCCAATGAAACAGAAACTGTTAGTACAGCCAGCCTCGCCACCTTGATTAGTTCTGTTTGTATAATTAATAAGACCTGTAAAGACTCCATATTGAAGTAAATTCCATGCACCAAAAGAACTTGACAACTTGCCCTCATTGTAAAGATTTCAAGAGGACAAATACATGCACATACAAGATCACTGCAGTAAACCTCTCTTAATGGATGTGCTATTCCTACATCTAATACAGCTGAGAAAATAGCCAACGGTATAAATATACCTTTCATTTATTTTTTTTTGTTTCTTAAAAGTGCAGATTTTGTAAGTTTGATATTGCCTGTGTATTTTCCCAAAATAGCAAAAAAATCTGCTTTTGACTTTCAAACCTACACTATAGCATTTAATGGTACCCGCACAAAATGTATTCCTGAAATATATCATCCTGATATGTACATCAAGCTACACAAACAGAATCAGTCCTCCTGTAACAATTACATACATCATGATACAACATGACTGGTAAAAAAAAAGACATGATGGAGGGAGCGGAATCTGGTCACATGACCACAGAGAAAGTCATTCACATTCCAAATATAGGTATATCAGTGGATGGTTCGCTGGACTCATTGGTTGTAATTTTCAGGTATGTCACAAGGTTAACAACCATGATAACTATTAATCTCTGGTGATGATGTGTCATGGCCTTGGGCTTATTCAGTATAAGCCACCCACGATGGCAGCCAGTTTTTCATATTCAGACCTTGCATTATTTATATGGGAAGGTTGTGTACACTGGCACATCAGGACTGACACAGCTGGCAAATTAATAATAATCTATCACTGTTAAATCTGACTGGAATGTCTGATTTTACAATAATTAATACCTAAGGATAAGCTTAAGGCCCAAAATAATGTTAATTCTATTACCTTAAGTTCTTCAGAGGTGCTAAATTAATGGTCTTTATACAAATTAACTGAATCAGGAATTAGACATTTTAATGAAATACATGAGCTAACCCTTTGTTATATACTGTCTCCAACTCTATATTCTTTTCAGGATCATCATATTCTATTATCTCATCAGCTATTTACCAGCAGTTATTTATTTTCATTTTGTGCTGTAGATCACATTATAATTACTGCAAATGCTTTAAATCACACTTTTGAGATAATCGTCCACTTTTTCTCAATTTGAAAACAAATAGCAAAATTTAACTGATAAAAAAATAGATACTGGTGTCATCTGATATATGTTTGTATTTCTACAGATGGTCTTTTTCATGTAAATATGTCTTTATGTCTTTATTATGTCTATATGGCTTTTCACTAGAGCATAAAATGGGATTTATATCTTATCTGTTTATTGAAGCTCCCAATATTTCTGTATTTTTGTGCAAAGGTTAACATTTTAATGTGTGCAATCTTGCATGTTTCACCCTTAAGTATTTATTTTAGATATATCTGTAATTTATCCATGTCTGTTTATTGCAATTTAACATTGTCAGTAAATGTCACTCAGTGATTTGAACAATGTCTAAAACAGACAGTTGATCTGATACAGACTATAAGGTTTATCAGGTATGGTTCAAAGAAGTCAAGTTTTTGTCATTATATAACTTATTATGACACATGAAACCACTATGTCTTATACGGTGTGGAAAAATGGAAGATCCAGTAACAAAAGTACATCTGAATAAATACCAGAAGATATATCAGAGGACACAGTATCAATATGATACAGTAGACAGATCGTGGACAGATGGGGGGTGAGGAGGGCAGGGGAAGGCAAAGCATTCTACGTGTGACAAGAAAGATTCAGCACAGAAGAAGAAAGAGCCAGCACCTGTGTTCCCTCATCCTGGACAAGCTGGAAAAACAAGTCCTCCAACAGATGTAACATGCTGGTCATGTCTCCTAGGACAGTTTATTATCTTTTTCAAGCTTTGTGGTCGACACCAATCATAGACAGAAATATTCAGGATATTTTTTTTGTCTGGTAAAGGTGTGAACCAAGTAGCTGATGTGTTTAAAATGAGTTCTTTCTATACAATGTATGGTAATCCCCTAACGCACAGTTAAAGACAAATTCAGTATACCTTTAACATTCTCTATAGTCTGAGTGAATACACCATATGTATTTTCTATTCTTTTGGTGTATGTGATTTTTTTATACCTACTATTTCAAGCAGTGAACAGGAGGCAATAAATGTTCAGCCCTTCAGTTTTATTATAAATGTGTCTTTTAATGATATTATATGTAAACTCAATTATTATATGTTGCCCCTGCATTATTAAGAGATCATTTATTTATTTTATAATGGGGGTACTAATAAGTTGAGAGACCTACACAACTAGCAGGGAGATTTGGTATACTTTGAAACACACAATGGCATACATGAGCACAAATGTTTTAATGTTTGCCAAAAATGCAGTTTGTTTTAAGTAATGATCACTGACCCCTGGTATTTCCAAGTGTATATTTAAAACCTCTGACTTTGATGTATACCATATGGTACATCACAGTCCACACAGTATTACTGTATCAGGTCGCATGTCTACCCATTTCAAAGAAATGATCATAGCTCGCCTGTACACCATTGACAAAACAAGCCACTTAATTAAACAGCTTGTTTATGGTCACAGTAAATCACTTAATGTCCAGTCACAGCTGAAGGTCTAAGATAAAATATTTGGGGTTGCCCAGTCTTGCACTTTACCATGATTAATTCCTAAAGTAAAGTGTGAAATACTTCTCTTATGATTATAATGGTTATAAATGATTAAAACAAATATGGCAGTATTGTTTTGTCAGATTTTTTAAAACTATTTAGTATGGATTTCCATGATAGATTGTCTTTACCGGCAAATCTGTCAAGCTTTGCTCAGAAAGTGCAAGTCAAGTATACAACATGCAGCAGACAGCTACTTGTGTGGACATGCAAGAGTGAAAATTCTTTCATGTATTCAAATATTATCTGGCCAGGGGGAAATTCTGGGAATTTCACATGGGATACTAACATAATCACTGTCTGACAAGTCTTGAGGATACTGTGACATACAGCAACAGTTGCCAAGGAGAACACACATCTCTTTCACCCTGTCACATCAAGCAAGGACCGGCCATTAGTCGGCCATTAGTCGCTCTATGCTAATGGATACTCCATTTAACCTGCTGAAGGTACATTAGACTCCGCTTTCTTGTTCTATTTGGCAGAGACGCCCCACCTTTTCCTCCCTACCCGTGTGAGCCCAACAAATGTCCATAAACTGACAGCAACTAACAATATTCAAGTCTCAATACTTTCATCCTGTGTCTCATATTAAAAAATAATCTAATGCTGTTCATTTGTCTGGCAGCTGCTGGCTTTATAAACTATATGGACATGCTAAAATTCTGAAGCTAAGCTTGCTTTGATAACACAAGTACCTGCCATTAATATTAAAACAACCCCCTTTGTGTACTCTGTTGGCGTCTGTTTACAGCAGCACCTTAACAGCCCTACATGAGTTGCATTGTACAAATGTGCTAAATTATCCATTACTTATGCTAAATATGGATCTGCGAATACTGTACAAAGGGTTTTATAGCCTGAATTATATGGTGCAAGATGAAACAGTAACATGTGCTACAGAATTAATGATGACCTGATTGTTACTTTTTTACACTGAACATTTTGTTCACATACTTTATTAACAAGTTCACATAATTAATATTTTACAAAGCAGATTCCAGTTTTTTGTATAAATCCAAATTATTATCAGGTTTAACAATTATGATATACAAAGTCATGATAATAGCCTTCTTTGGTTGCATTAATGAAATATACTGTCTTTCTCCTTAGTGTTTGTTTGCATAAAATGTTGACCCTTTCTTTTAATGCCACCAAGGTAACCTTCAGTATCAGACATGTTTCTGTTCTAATCAAAGAGGAAATGAGCAGAAATGTGTATACCTGATAAACTATCATGATGCAGTAAGTTATTTAACAAGAGCATGGGAAACGGGCATAATACGACCGTTGTGTATCTAGTGACCCTTACCTCATTAAATAAGGTGAATTTGATGAAAAGGTAATTCAGGTAAGAAACTCTATTGGTCCATATGTATAATGAGTTTCATAAAAATCTATAGGATTTAAGGGAAGTCACCAAGGTGCCTCCAAAGTGCCATGACCTCTGACCTCCTTAATGCAGGATTTTGCTGGAAATCAAACTTAGGCGAGATATTTTACTGATTAACATGTCTCATGAGCTTTATCAAAATCCTTCATATTCTTCATAAGTTACCGCGGCGAGACCACAGAGAAGCCAAGTGATCGGTGACCTAATTAAATAAGCATGGATGTTGCCCATAATAGAAATCAGGCTAGATAATCTGTTGGTAAGTAGTTATGGTGAGTTTTTTGAAAATCCAGCAAAGCCACAGTAAGTTATCGTGGCGACATTTAAAGTTAACGGACAGACAGGAAGAACAGACCAATGGACAGACAGTGGGTATACCATAATACTCCCGTCATATGATAGGTGTATAAAAACTGTTTTGCAGGTACTAATCCAACAGAGGTGCTGTTATTACAATTTCAAAATATGGAGTTGATGTAATGTTCATTTATACTCCTTTTACAAAAAAGGGAAACAAATCTAAGTTAAAACAATAATTAAACACATATTTAATGAAAGCAAAATAAAACTAATATAAATGCAAAAGATACAAAATGTTTGCCCATAAACTATATAACTTTTAGTCTTTTCAAAGTAAAAGTGCAAACTTTGTAACTTTTATTAAGTTTCAAGTCCTTTTGACATCTGGAGAGTGAAATATATAGTAGAATAAAGCTACCAGTATGTACATGAATGGAACACATGCAATCTAATTGGTTTGGTCTCACTATTAATACATAGACATGCATTTTAATTTTTTTTATAAATATATTCTTGGCTCAGAACCAATTTCTGTTATATGACTGCTTCATTGTGTACACTAAATTCTTTAATCTTCATGAGGATTAATTCTCCATTTGCCGTTACTATTATACACTAAACTTATTCCATTAGCAGTGCCAAGTCTTCCTTTATCCTGTATGTTATTTACAGCATAAATATTTAAACCATTGTTTGGCTGATGGACATTTAAATATACTACAAGTAAAAGATGTACAATAGCTTTTGTGTCTTTACTCCATTTTGGTTGAACTGTGTATTGTTCAAACTTTATTGGAGTATATAATATACGAGGAGTGTATTGCTTTCATATGGAACAAACGGCTGCTTGAAGATTTGAAATCCAAGCAAATCTGAAGAAAATCCCTTCTTATCTGTCAATCATCTTTACATTAAAATTACTGGTATTAAGATGCTTATAGTAACAGTTTTACTTTTAACTCCGATATCTTAAAACTTTCTAACTTCTCCACATACAAATACATCAAAATGTAACCATGGCAAATAAACTAAGCAGACATAAATTCTAGTTTTGTGCAAACTTTTTTCTCATATTCAACCATGATTTTACGTTAAAATGAATTTTTGACACATCAACATAGCATAGAACTAACTGTTTGTATAAGTTTTGTCTATTTGGTCTCAAAAGTATGTTTTGTTAGTAAGCTTCTATCAGCTAACACAGTATCATTGTGATGAGTTTTCATGTCATGTAACAGAAGCAAAATAGTAACAGCTGATGAAGCCCTTCAAACAATATCTGAAGCTTCTGTACAATACCTTCCATCAGATCACATCTTTATAAAGCTCCTGTTCACAGGGGCGACCCATGATTTAGGAAAAGAGGGGTCCCACCCAGGATTACTAATGACAAACTTAAAAAAAAGGTCTGGAAAAGGGGGGGGGGGGGTCCAGGTTGCAAAAATGGGCTTGAAACTCTTAAAAAAGGTTGCAGTGGCTGAAAAAGAGGGGATCCGGACCCCCTTGACCCCTCCTGGTTTATCAGAATGTACAATAAATCTATACAATCTTTTGAGCAGAACATGGTTAGGAAACACTTCATGATAAGGATCTTCATGGTAACAGGTCTTTATAATTACTGAAAAGTACAAAAAAGTTACCAAAAGGTACCAAAAAGTACTAGGATGTTGCTCAATTCATGACCCATTTTTTTTTATTATTTCACACTTTCATTCCGTGTATCTGTATCAAGGTAACTTTTTAGTACTGTTCATGAACTTTTTGTTACTTTTAAAATATTTTTTTTCCCTATTTATACATTCAGGATCTTAAATAGAGCAACAATGAAATACTTTTGAGTGCTTTTCTTGGTTACTACAGATAAATATGTTTACTACAGATAAATCACTGACACGTCACAGTTGAGATTAAAATCCAAGTAGATTTTAAATACAAATTGACAAGTCTGAACCAATCATATTCTTGTGTCAATTATATTTTGGATCATGAATATACGTCTCACAAAATTATGTTATTTTATCATATTATAGGTAAGCTTTTTTTTCTTCTTCATAACTTTTAATTAAGACAAAATATATGTACTGTTTATTTTTGTCTAAACGGGCAAGAATTTCATCCTTCACTGTAGTCTAAAAACATATTTTGTGATTGTGACACATTTTTAAAATGATGAAGGTTTCCTGTCTTCTCTATACTTTCAGTTGTAATTACAACTTCGCCTGTGCCTTCCTGAGTGATATACTCTGTCCCAGGAGACACCATAATCATTCATTTTGATACATGAAAGGCTCCAGGTGACACACGTAAAAATTACCAGATTATAAAACCAAGCTTCCCTAGAAGCAGATCCATATGGGAACAAAGAGGACCGTCAGGTACCGCTACGGTTGTCCCTCCATCAGTCTTACACGCCACAACAAAAAAGTCTGACAGGGTGGACAGGTGTATACAGCTACACATCCAGGAATACCAGAGTAACAGAGGTACAGGCTGGACTGACAGCACGCTGTCACAGCAACAGTACAATGGAAGCAAAACAGGACAGCATCAGCAAGCAGCACTGCAGAGACAGCAGCCGACCAGCCCTGCTACCAGATGGTCTGCCTGCCCTAAACAACACCCAGACTTGACAGGTTCAAAGCAGTCTTCTTCTGGGAAAACTGCTTGTTTAGAAATCTTCATTTACAAATAGGAAGAAAAGGGAAGGCATGTCTCAGCTACTGAAACACTGCTGCCCTCATGGTCTGCAATCTATCTTCCTCTTACAGCTGGTCAGCAGGTCAAAACCAGGAACAACCCACACGTGAAACTGACCAAACACTATCAACATCATTAATGCCTGACCTGGTACAACCTCTGACCTGAGCTGGGTCAAACGGGTCACTGACCACCCTTACAAGCATTGTCCATACCAAGCCAGCCATTATTTGATGACAGCAGAGTGACTAATATTAATTGGGTTTTAACTGAATAATAATCATCTCACTGATAAATGTGAATTCTCTTTAAATAGGAAATGTAATGGAGAGCTCCATCTAACAGCTGCCATGATCATTAGCAACATTAGCTTGATGCCCTCTGAATGATGTTAACAGTAATTATTAGTCCATAATGTAAGATCCTGTAGACTTAATTCTATGTAACTATGATCATTACAATGGTTTTGTTCAATTAGTTTCTCTGATTCACTGTGACTCATGACTAAATCAGGGATGATATAGATTCAGCTTCCTGGTTATAAAGGCCAACCCTATATGTCTAATTCTAGGTATGTAAGGTAAATAAGCCAACATGAAAATTAATGATTTGTTCAATGAAGCACTGAGGTTCCTTTCTTGGCAATATGTAAATAAACCAATGCACAAAAGTCAGCTATAAACTATGTTTTAATTAAAAATAAAGTAATGAATAACCCATATCTGATGAATATTTGTATGACATATGACTGATCATTTGCATAATTGCATTGTACAATGTGTTTATGTCACTGGTAATTTATAATAAGGTAAATTAAGTTTAGTCCACATTTCAGGAAATTTCAGAGCCAATTCAATCAGTCAAAGGATAAATCAGCTGGTCAATAAAAAACCTTATTAATTAAGTGACAAGAAGGGTGAAAAATATGATATAACAAAAAGGTATTTAATATCATTTAAATAACCCAATTAATGCAATATCAGCTCAGGTTGATAAAAATGCCTTCAATCGAAATTAGCTCCATATATAACCACTAGATGGCAGCATTAGCCAGTTACATTCTGCCAAAACAAGCTAACAAGGTCAACAGGTGTACTCCTGATTACTCAAAGATGCTGGTTATGAGAACATTAAGGGCACCTTCTGCTACTTAATCTACACAGCTGACACTTATTTGACCCTATTCACAACATTATAAACGTGTATGAATAACAGAGAGGCATCACCACAGGTGATGTGTACACTCTGACACCAGGGGGCGTGCAGGTCTGTCAGGCTCTGTAACATCAGAGGATGGCAGGTTTACATCTAGTACAGTTTACCAGTTAAAGAGTTACCTTGACAACAAGATTAACTATACCTAGCAAGGACATTTATAGTGCTAAGTCAAGTCAATGTTTACATCTACCACTGTACAGATGCTTAAATGGCTTGCATTAAACATAAAGAAACACTTCTGCTAATACAAGTAATTGTATCGCCAGACATAGTCTGGAGATACTATGGTTTAGGCACGGTCGCGCCGCCTCCGCCGCCGCAGAGATTTCTTTTGGACACAATAACTCAAAAAATATTTCACGGATCTTTACCAAACTTGGTATATGTATAGATATGGGTGAGGGGACGACGCCTATTTAATATGAGGTCATGACCTCAACTAGGAGAGTTACCTTGAAATTCAATTTTGGGGAAAATCACGCAAATTCTTAAATATCTCAAGAAAACTTGCATGGATTGATCCCAAAATCAAGTTGATCGAAGATCATGGATAGGGTTGTCATGTTCCAGAAACTGGTGGCGCCACCTATTATTCTTTACTTGTTTTCATGCCGTTTAATATCCCCAAAATTGCTACTTGACAGTACTGTGAGCATTTTAAGTCAAAAACAAATGGACAGATTTCTTTCATATTATGCAAATAAATAGATATGGGTTATGGGATGATGTTTATTTAAATTGGGGTCATGACCTTTCCTATGAGAGTGGCCTTGACCTTGAATATTGCCATATATGGTGAAAATCACACAAAATCATTAATTTCTCAATAAGGGATGCATGCATTGGTCCAAAAATCAACTTGACCGAAGATCTTGGATAGTAATGTCATGTACCGGAAACAGGTGGCGCCACCTGTTATTCTTTTACTTGTTTTGTGCCGTTTAATACCCCATCATTGCCATTTATCAGTACTGTGAGCATTATAAGTCAAAAACTAATGGACAGATTTCTTGCATATACATAGACATGGGTTAGGGGATGATGTATATTGAAATTTGGATCATGACCTTTTCTATGAGAATGACCTTTTCTATGAGTGTGGTCTGATATTAATTGTTGCTGAAGATGGGGGGCCTATTCTTAAAGGGGGGGGGATTAATTGTCTGGCGATACTATGGCACCTGCGGTGCCAAGAAATATCTAGTTTTTTTATAGTTTCATCATGTGAATCATCATAGATCATGTGACTTCACAGATTACTGGTCAGACATGATCATGTGACTTAACAGATTACTGGTCAGACTTGATCATGTGACTTAACAAATTACTGGTCAGACTTGATCATGGGACTTAACAGATAACTGGTTTCGACTTGATCATTTGACTTAACAGTTTAATGGTCAGACTTGATCATATAACTTAACAGACAACTGGTCAGACTTGATCATGTGACTTAACAGTTTAATGGTCAGACTTGATCATATGACTTAACAGATTACTGGTCAGACTTGATCATGTGACTTAACAGATGACTGGTCAGACTTGATCATATGACTTAACAGATTACTGGTCAGACATGATCATGTGACTTAACAGATGACTGGTCAGACTTGATCATTTGACTTACCAGATTACTGGTCAGACTTGATCATGTGACTTAACAGATAACTGGTCAGACTTGATCATTTGACTTAACAGATTACTGGTCAGACCTGATCATGTGACTTACCAGATTACTGGTCAGACATGATCATTTGACTTAACAGATAACTGGTCCAACTTGATCATGTGACTTAACAGATAACTGGTCAGACCTGATCATGTGACTTAACAGATTACTGGTCAGACATGATCATATGACTTAACAGATTACTGGTCAGACATGATCATGTGACTTAACAGATGACTGGTCAGACTTGATCATGTGACTTAACAGATAACTGGTCAGACATGATCATTTGACTTAACAGATAACTGGTCCGACTTGATCATTCGACTTAACAGATTACTGGTCAGACCTGATCATGTGACTTAACAGATTACTGGTCAGACATGATCATATGACTTAACAGATTACTGGTCCGACTTGATCATGTGACTTAACAGATAACTGGTCAGACCTGATCATGTGACTTAACAGATTACTGGTCAGACATGATCATATGACTTAACAGATTACTTGTCAGACATGATCATGTGACTTAACAGATGACTGGTCAGACTTGATCATGTGACTTAACAGATAACTGGTCAGACATGATCATTTGACTTAACAGATAACTGGTCCGACTTGATCATGTGACTTAACAGATTACTGGTCAGACCTGATCATGTGACTTAACAGATTACTGGTCAGACATGATCATATGACTTAACAGATTACTGGTCAGACTTGATCATGTGACTTAACAGATTACTGGTCAGACTTGATCATTTGACTTAACAGATTACTGGTCAGACCTGATCATGTGACTTACCAGATTACTGGTCAGACTTGATCATGTGACTTAACAGATAACTGGTCAGACTTGATCATTTGACTTAACAGATTACTGGTCAGACCTGATCATGTGACTTTCCAGATTACTGGTCAGACTTGATCATGTGACTTTACAGATTACTGGTCAGACTGGTGGACAATGTACCTATACAATTATAGAGAGTTTAAGGTTTGTACTATATATATGATATACAAAACCTAAAGCTGCATTTAACGTTCCTATTGGACATGTTATGTCTACAGCGGTCTTATAAATACATGTAAGAGAAATTTTTTATGACATATTGACTTTTGATCCAGCAGACCTACAGAAAATGGACTGCATTTGGTGACTGCACAGGCATAAATTGTTTGAGGTTAAACTACATTCTGTGATTATATCATTCTCTGCCTTTGATTACATACAGGCCTTTCAGCAGTGACACCTGGTGTCTGGCTGGGGTATTTATACACATACACATGTATGGCTTTAAGTATAAACATGTCTTTGTCAAAACACCATAATAATCTATTTGTGACAAGAATGACCACTCAAATAACATTTTATCACAACATCTCACAGAAACTTCTAAGTTTATTATATTAACAGTTTTAAAATCTATTATTTTATGATCCAACATGGTGCTAGAAGATTATTCTCAGCCTACCTATACCTCAACCATCCTCATCATACTATGCTGTATGCTGACCAATAGCCTGATTCACACACAAAACCTAGACAGCTCTAGGTTCCCCAGTGCACTAGATCTGGCCTGAATAGTTTGGAGTTTTAGTTTGTAGTGTTCTAAACTAGACCAGTAGTTTCAGGTGGGTCTAGACACAGGAGCACACTTAGACAGCAAGCTGAATTCACCTGTAAGTGGAACTAGAGCCAACAAGGTAAATCTGGAGTGACCCACTGTAGATCTAGTAAGGTCTAGCACTTCCCACAACTACTACATACTACCACAGATAAGATCCCGCCAGATTTCCTTGTGTAAACTGCGATGTGAGATATGGACCAAGCTTGACACCAACTTTCTAAAGCAATAATTTACAGCTGTTTAAATGGTCACTTGGCCTGGCACAGTGTAAATTCCAGATTAATATGGCAAGAGCTAGATTTGGTGAGATTGAGCCAGATAAATGTAAATGGGGTTTATGTCACAGTTTGGCAGTTCCACATTTGGATCACAGCTAGGTCAGCTCTGGAAGAAAGATGGCCCTAATGACAATACATGGCCTGGGAACTTGATCAGGGTATAGAATTACTCCCATGTGGCATGTGTAAACTGAATTTAGTCTGTGATTCATATTTTAACCTACTCTTGTTTCTTGGAAGAACTATGAACTTTTGATGTCCATTCCAAAAAAATATTTTCATAAGATATGACAAAACAGTTGGACATTTATGGAGAATCTGCTCACACACAACAAAATGTGCAGAACACAATACTGAGCTATGTTCTGAATCAGCAAAAATCAATAAATTAATAACTGATATTCTAATCACAATGTTGAAAATGTATTGGACACTCATCCTGATAAAACTGTCTGCACAGTTTCATTTAAATAAGTTCAATCCCACTGAAGTAATTCAACAGACAAGAAAAGCGGAGGGAAAATGGATGGACAGTCAGGCAAAACTCAATTACACCAATATAATATAACAACTTGGTATACTACCAAAGTAACAACAACACATTTTTGCTAAGTGGCCTAAGTCTGAAGGAAATAAAATATAGCCAATGATACCTGACCCCACATATAATCTGCAAATTATTTAGATATGATGTAGGTTTATAAAATATCAACATTTTTGACAATGTCAATAACACCCATCTCTTTGAATTTCCTACAACTGGCTTCCTGGTGTACAATACTGGTGCCATCAATTTAGTTTCAACAGCCATGATAGGTGGCAGCACCATACAGACACAACATGAGATAGGACATGCCATGGTAATTGTAGCTATAGTTAGAGATGGTATTTGACCACTAAACAATCTGTCATGAGTAAATTGTCACATTCATGATTAGAAAGAACAGTACTTACAACAAGTCGCTGTTGATTTTCTTTAAATGCTTCTAGGGGATCATCAAACTGGTTGTAATGGTCTAATACATCACGTACATCTTCAACTCCACTGATTGCAATCACTGGATAAAAAAAACAGAAACACTGCACAAGATTTACTGTTACTATCACCTGTATCTAAACAATAAGGCTGATGGGGGTACAATATGATACAGTAAAACCTCGACTAACAACCACCTCCAAATAATGACAACTCTTTCACAGTCCCAATTTTTTCTAGCTCCTTATATCAGACCTCTCTTAGATGACCACCTCAAAAAAGCCACCACTTTGTCCAGGTCCCAATGGAGGTCACAATTTCGAGGTTTCACAGTATTCATTAAGTTTGTTCATTTAGCTGGTCGGCCACTGAACATAAGTCCTGGTTTTCAACAAGTGAGGTATTTAAGGACCAGAAATAAACTAAAAGAAAGTTTCGTCTGCAATATCTATTCCATGGTGCATGATTCCTGCCAGTCATTAATTAAGTCCACAGTTTACTTGTACATATCAATATATCAATGAATTAATCCTGCCCAGTACATACATCATACAATTATGATATGACAATGTCAATGTTATATTAAAGATGATGATCATCCAATTAATTGCTACAATATGTGTCCATGACAGAGGTGCCCCATCCTTTTGCATCAACACCAATATTTAAACACTGGAACTTCAGTTACAATACATGTTATAACATGCTCCGGACCTCTGACACTGAATGAAAGGAATGTGTATTAGCTACATATACTTACTCCTGAGGAATGATGCCAGGTCGACCAGTTTCCTGTCGTCATCATTGCCGGTCCATTTCATCATCCCAACAGCATTACGAGGGTGAAGCGCATAAGAATTTGGATCACAGTCCACGATTATCACTTTTGATAAATCTCTGTTGAGACAAGCCAGGTCCTGGAAATAAAGTTTGAATCATGTCATGAAAATCTGATAGATCATTGTTTATAAAACTGTCAACAGTTACACAATAGATGAAGACAAGAAACCAGTAACCATGGATACAGCTTGCAGGTGCACACAAAAACGGTTCTCTCACATATTACCAATACACAAATATTAGGGTAGACAAGCAACTACGTGTATCCGCCGAAATCAGAGTGGAACGGGTGAATTTTGGCATGGATTGAGTAACAAGGGGAAATAGAGTGAGGTTTGTTGCATATTAGCATGGATGTCTGCAACCGAAATGTGTATGTAGGTGCTATGTGAGATCTATACACATGCAAAATTTTGGCTCAATCGGCCAAACGGTTTCCGAGATATGAGCTTTGATGTCTGCAGCGTAAATATGAATGTAGGTGGCTCCACCTGTCATGAAATCAAGAAAGCTATCCAAGATGTATAAACCTACAAAATTTTAAATTTTAGGCAGATAAGTCAAACCACTGCTGAGATATGAGTGATTTTATCTCACAGCAGACAAACAGACAGACGCTGTGAAAAAAACAATTGCAGGTGGCCCCACCAGTTTCGCGTATGATAAAGAGCTATGTGAGATCTATACACATGCAAAATTTTGGCCCAATTGGTCCAAAGGTTCTCGAGATATGAGCTTGGATGTCTGCAGCGTAAATGTGAATGTAGGTGGCGCCACCTGTCATAAAATCAAGAAAGCTGTCCAGGATGTATACACATGCAAAATTTCAGGTGGATAAGTCCAACCAATGCAGAGATATGAGTGATTTTATCACAAGGCAGATGAACAGATGGACGCTGTGAAAAAATGGTTGCAGGTGGCGCCACCATTTTTATGTATGTAAAAAAAGCTATCCACGGGCTACATTTGTGCAAAATATTTTTTTAGATCGGTCAAATGGTTCCGGAGATATGTGGGTTAATGTGTCAAAACAGACACACAGGTGGACGCACTGGAGAGAGGAAAGGTCAGAGGTCAAAACAAAATCAGGGCACAGCAGTTCACAATAGACCCGAACATAATCCGGGGTTTCATAAAATTCCACCCAGCAGTTACGGAGGAGTTCTCCGGACACCTACGCGGTGGCAGCAGCGGCGGGCTGAAAACATAGTATCCGCAAAACTCTGTTTTGGTGGATACAATAATTCCAAACATACCTTCTTATTATACCTTTAATATACCTCTAGCAGGAGGTATTATGTTTCTATCATTTTTTGTTGGTTACTGGAATGTTGTTTGTTTGTAACTTTACTAGAAAGTAATGGAATTGGGTTTTTTTTTTATGATATTTTGTTTAGGGTTACATAAACATCTAAGGTACAATCCATTTAATTTTGAAGTTAATCTGAAGCATCATTTATTTAAAATTATTAAGAATTGTGATATAGGGCCATCCCAGAAAACAGCAAGAGTATCAGCATTCACTAGTTTCAGGGGACACCTTTGGTCAGGCATGCAGAGATGACTTGTGATATGATCATCAGGTACGTGAACTGTGACAAATGTTCCCCTGGGCTTGCATTCATATATTTTATATGCTTGTGTAAGACACAAAAAAAAAGTGTTACCAGGACCTTTGCAGAGGTACACTTGTGGTCTCTAGTTTGTATTTAATTCCAATTCTTTACCGACAAATGTTAATATTCTATCAAGACTACATTCTTTTGTCATATCATCTTCAACAGATTTGATGAATAACCTTGAAAAGGAAAGGAGACTAGAATATCAGCAGTATTTATGGATGGTAACAGTTACAAGTATTCAGGTAATATTTGCTCTCACATGGATATATATCTGTGTATATGTCTCTTGTTCAAGTTATGAATTGGAATTAGAGAGGTTTGTAGTAACTTTGTAAGTCTGGCACCTAGTCTTTGTGAGTCATCAAGGCCAATAACCATTCCACGTATCAAAACAATCCACTCAGTGGTTCCAGAGAAATAAGCTCCTAAGATTTTTCCATTATAAGCTCTGTGACCTTGAGAAGTAGGTCAAGATCACCAATCTTGGAACTTGACCGAGATTTTGTTTAAATGCAACAGCACTGAGGAAATAATTGTCTGTGTTGAATACTTTTGGAGAAATCCAACTCACAAGGCCAAAATTGAAAAATCCAAAAATATTCTTATATGCTCAGGAATGAGTATCAATTTAAACAAGGCCTACAGGCCTAATGCAAATCTGTGCATTGGGAAATACACCAGGTATAATGCTTCAACGCTGGACCATTACTTCTCATGTATATGAACAATGCAAGTACTAAACATTTTTAATAAGAAACAATTACACAAACATCCCTGCTGAAATTCTGGCATGGGTGCACACAACACAAAAACAAGGGACCCATGGGTCACGGCGCTCAGCTGAAGTTTGAAATTTTTGCAATTGCAAAGTATGCAAAATATTCTACTGTAATGTTTTTTTCATTTATATAAGAATATAAGAAGCTAAGAGGAAAGGGGCCCTCCTACTTGGTTATAGTAAAGTTCTAAATATATGATTGCAAACTAATACTCTGACAAGACTGTCATGAAGAAAAACAGTAAAAGTTTTGAGATACTGTGATGCATATGAAATTTACAGATGGACAGGCAAGTGGACAGAATGGACTAATACCTTTATTTCACTTTCAAGGGAATAATGCATTTAAGTTTATATATAAGCCTATTTTTTTAGCATTTCCACTTTTTCCATAAAAAGTTTTTATCTGAATCATTTTTTTTACAAGTTTCATAAATTTTTGATAAAAAAAATGAAAATATAAGTTAAAATATTAGAATTGTTGCAAAAGTTGCAATCATTATATATCCAGAGTAAAAAAACTGAAAATATAAGTTAAAATATTAGAATTGTTGCAAAAGTTGCAATCATTATATATCCAGAATGTAGCTCATATTGGGTCATATTATGCATACACATATATTTTATTATTTTTAAATCACAAATATTTAAGCTGAATTTAAAAGAAAATAATTCCACAAAATGGTATCTACAAGATTATTCCTCAATCACTATTAAAAAGTTTTGCACATTGGAGTTTTCAGTACATGCTTAATTTTATTCACTGAGATAAAATAAAAGATTCAGTAAATTTTATAAAATAAAACATCTTTTCAAATAAAGTATACACACTTTGGTTGAATGATTGACAAACAATATCATTGTGCTAATTACTATCTCAGATTTAATGTATTACTGGAATTAATAGTCAATTTCACACATGGTGAAGTTTTTACTATTCTGAAGTAAGGAATTACTTATCTGATGAACATCCACACAGCAATGCACCACTTTGTGGACACAATAAAATGTGCACTTAAATCATTTCAACCCTGGTGGTACAATAAAAAATCTAAAATGTAGCATAGCCTAGAATAAGAATGAATCAAATACAGAAAATAATAACATTCATCAAGTTTATGCACCATCTGGGGGGGGGGGGGGGGGAGTGCAGGGCAGAGGGGAAGCCTGCTGGTAGTGGCCAAGCTGAGCCAAGGCAAGCTGCCTGGGGTGGGTTACATAATGCAAGTGAAGGCTGTACTACTAGGTGGGCTAGATGTAAACAACACTTGACATGGTGTAAATAAAAGCTACTCTTTTCAATCAATTCCTTTGATATTTCAGATTTTAAAAGAATAAATCCTTATGTATATATGCTGTAAAAATTAAATCAACAGTGCTTACAGGGAAAAAACGTGCCATTGCCAAAGTTGGACAAAATTTAAGGTATTGATTTTTTATTTATGCTAATAACTTGAAAAATTGGCAAAATTCAGATCTAATTTTGGGTAAACAATTGAATCTTGATTAAATAAAGTTATATTCCTGAAAACACGGTCTACAGGCCTAATGCGAACCTATGCATTGGGAAATACACCTGGTATAATGCTTCAATGCTGGACCATTACTTTTCATGTATATGAACAATGCAAGTACTAAACAATTTGAATAAGAAACAATTACACAAACTCTGCTGAAATTCTGGCATGGGTGCACAGAACACTAAAAAAATTGTACCTGGCACCACCAGTCTTGTATACAATGAAGCTATCAGAGATCTATACATATGCCCAATTTCAGACTGATATATCAAACCCCTCCTGAGAAAAACGCAGGGACACACACTGTGCAAAAGTCATGGTAGGTGGCAACACCTGTCTTGTGAGCGAGAGAGCCATCAAAGACACATAGACAGGTCAAAATATTAGGCCAATACATCAAACTTACCCTGAGTCTGATGCATGGGGCTGACCAGGCTTAGCTGAGAAAGGCTGTTGCCCCGAGTGAACTGTGACAAATTGCTTGCTCAGGTTACTGCACTGAGTGAACTCATGACCTGCACCTGGCTAGACTGAGTGAACGTTTGACCTGTACCTGGCTGCACTGAGTGAACTCTTGACCTGTTGCATAATCTGACACAGTTGGCAGTCTGCCAAAGCTATAAATAGAATGCAGCTCCTGCACTGAGTAAACTCCTGACCCATACCTGGCTGCACTGAGTGAACTATTGACCTGTTGCCTAATCTGATACAGTTGGCAGTCTGCCAAAGCTATAAATAGATCCAGACTGACCTCTAGCTTGTTGCCAAATCTGAAATAGTAGCCACACCATTGCAAAAGCTCATGCAGGGGCCCTGCCCTGAGGGGCTTGACACCCATGAAGTGATCATATGGTGCCCATGAGGTGTTCACATGTCACCCATGAGGTGATCACATGCCATGTGCTTGGCTGCACTGATTGAACTCTTGACCTATATCTGGCTGCACTGAATGAACTCTTGATCTGTTCCCAAATCTGAAACAGTTGGCAGTTTCTCAACCTATTTAAAGATACGGATTCAATCTTGGCTTGTTGGTATATCTGTTTACACAAACTGAAAGACTTTGGCTAAATTTTTTTTTTCAAGCCGACATATTCATAAACTTTTTATCAAAATATCTAGAATAATAAAAGATGCAGTACTTTCATTGTTAAAGGTCCAATAGTTCTGCCAAAAATCATTCTAGTAAACTTGAACAAAGGCCACCTAAGAATAATTTTTGTGCAATGTTACAGAAGATATAATTGAAATAATAATTTTGTAGAAGAACACTACCGCAGTCCTCAGTTTGAAAAAGACATAATAATGGCCATGAGACCAACTTAAGCTTTTCACAACTCAACCAAAAATCAACAAACTCAGTATATTCTGATATGATTGAAAGAACCATGTCCTAGGATAATTCTTTTGAAAAATTGAACAATTCAACTTGACAGTTTCATCATTAAGCTGAAAGAGGCTAATATTAGGAGGTTTTTTGCCCATAAAAAACAGGTCAATGTAGGTCACCACAAAATCTGCAATTTCAAATATGAGTCATGTGACCAACATTTGCACAATACCTGGTAATGCTAGTTTCTGTCATTTCTGAGAGTACTATGTCAGTATGCTTACTTGGCCAAATGACTGTTCAAATTTGTAAAACTCCACTAAAATTCATCAGATGCAAACCATTTGAACAAACTTGAGAGGGCTTGCCTCTGGGATCATTTCTGTCAAATATTGAACAATTTGGCTGAACAGTTTACAAGTAGAAGACTTTTAAAGGTTTTTTCAGCTTTTTCCCTTTAAAATCTAAGTAAATGCAGATAGCAAAAAATAAGCTGAATCCCATAACATTTGATTTGTGACAGATTATTGCATAAAATCAGGGGATGGTAGCTCCTGCTATTCCTGAGAAATTAAGGGTTAATGACCAATGACCCCCGTACAAATAAAGGTCAATGCAGGTGGCACCATCAATACCTGAATTACATATATGACTCATGTGACCAACACTGGCATAAAATTTGGTGATAATAGCTCCGGCCGTTTCTGAGACTATCATTTTAGTATGCTTTTCTGGACAGATGACTTAGTTCAACTTCCTGTAACTCGGCCAAAATTCACCAAACTTGAACCATTCGAACAAACTTGAGAGAGATGGTATAAAAGATTATTTCTGTGAAATATTGAACAATTTGGCTTGACCGTTTCAGAGGAGAAGTCGTTTTCGAAATAGTATGGGTTAACGTACAGACGACGGACGACAGATGCCGCCACACCATTACATTAGCTCACAGGTTCGCTAAAATATTACTAAAGATGCATACTGAATGCAAAATTATAATACAGATACACCTCACTGATGGCAAAATCTTGAATTAAGGTGAGTATGGATACCAATTATTTATAATCCATGTACAGACGTCTTTATATAGCCACAGAGAGCTGTATACCTGTGATTGTAAACATTGCCTGGCATGAGGAATATCTAAAATCATAAATCTACAATTTTTAAAAGCTTTTAAAAAACAATCTGGTCAATATTAACCATAGATAACCTGAAATCTAAATGTCTAGAGGCATGATGTAACGGATGCTAGTAAACTGGTGCCAGGCTAGATGTATCTGCTTCACACAGCTAACATATATGGTAAAATGACTCAATTCAATCTTTATAATTCAGCAAAAATTCATTCTTTGGAACCTTAAAAGACAATTATTATAAGAATTATTAAGGGGATTATTCTTGTAAAATAATAAACAAATTTGCCTCAGTGGCATCAATCAGAAAACGTTTTGCAGGTTCATAACTCATATGGGAAAATACAGCAAAATGGCTAAGTTAAGCTTCCCGTAACTCAGCCAAAAATCACTGAACCAAAACCATCTGAACAAACTTTAATTATCAACAAGGGCCGATGCAGGTGACGCCACCAATACCTCAATTTCAGATATGACTCATGTGACCAACATTAGCATAAAATTTGGTGATGATAGCTCCAGTTGTTCTGAGATTGTAATTTTAGTATGCTTTTTTGAACAGATGACTAAGTTCAATTTTCTGTAACTTGGCCAAAAATCACCGAACTTAAACCATTCGAATAAATTTGAGGGAGATTGTTCAAGGAATCATTTCTCTGAAATATTGGACAATTTGGCTGAACAGTTTCGGAGGAAATTTTTTTTTCAGGTTTTTTAGCTTTTCCCCTATAAAATCTAAGAAAATGCAGTTAGCCAAAAAATAAGCAAAATCCAATAGAGCTTTTTAGATGACTAAATTTTTGCATAAAATTTTGTGATGCTGACTCTTGCCATTTTCAAAATAGTCAGGGTTAATGTACAGACGACCCACAACTGACGACAGACAACGGACAACGAATGCAGGACGACGCCACACCATTGCATAAGCTCACAGGTTCACTAAAAAATAACACTTGAAAGGGGAAACAGGTGGTTTGAGCTGAAACACATTTCAATGACAGCCCAAGAAATCTCTAAAATACCCATCTTTTTGACAGAGATGATATTACTGAGTACTGACCTTGACATGGTGTCCATTCTTGTATCTTGTTGCATCCCTGAATAATCTGTACATTATGATGCCCTGAGGATCAAGTCCCTCGATGATCGGCCAAGCAGTCTGTAGAATAAAAATATATAAACAATGTAATAATCTGTACATGACGATGCCATGAGGATCAAGTCCCTCAATGATCGGCCAAGCAGTCTGTAGAATAAAAATAACTTCTTCTTTTTTTTTGGGGGGGGGGGGAGGAGGGTTGATTGGGCAAATTATTATCACTTTATGTAAACCCTGAACATTTGATTTATACAACTAATGGCAGGGTAAACAAGAACAACTTTAAATACTATAATCTATAAATAAATTTATTACTTAAAGACAAAAATATAAAGCAAATCTCATTTGAACAAACACATCCCATTCTCAGTATATTTCATAAATATTTAATATTGAGTGACTGAACATTTGGAATTACTGAAAAGTTACTAAAAAGTTTTTAACTACTTACAAATCCCTGCTCTGATGTGTAAATCACAACTTCAAAGAGAGGTGGTGCCACCTGTTGTAAGAAGTAGTCAACTGCAGGTCGCTTTTTGAACCTCCAACCTGTCCCAAGCTGAAAGGTTAATTTATAATTATCAAATTAACAAACAAGTATTCACTTTTGGTACATTACCTCAAAAGGTTGACATGAAAATTTTTTCTTAAGCTATGAAAACATATATCTACTAGCATCTATAACCAGCTGAATATTTTCTTAGTCCACTATTTTTTGGTGGCACACTCTATTTAAAGAAGAAACAGGAAACCAAATGATAGGAATAATATGTTATCATTCAGACTTCTGACTTCCAGGTTTAATACACAGAGGGCTAGGAATGGTACAGAGGTCACAGCACTTTATTAAGACTTTATCAGTACAGTGAACCCCTGAGCTTCTTTATCACCTTTTAGGAACCTTCCCCCCCTTGGGTCCGCTTCTGCTGGTAATGAGGTATGCATATTCCTGTTTCTTTCTTAATGAACAGCTTCCTTGCCTCAAAACATACATTTAATGCATCTTTTATATCTCCCTTACATCAAATTATACTTCCGACAATAATAATATATGAAACCAATCAAAGATCTTCGAAAATCTGAATGTAAAACATCATCATTGACCAGGTCTTCAAGGTAACTGATGAATGAATTTCTTGCTACCAGGACAGCGCCACAAAATAAGTGTAAAAATATTTGTACACATCTTAATGAGACAGTATTTAACTGAAAATCTATATTTTTTTTTAATTTTTGAATAAAAAGAATAAGACAACATTCATCATCTCATTTAATTCATCCCAAAACCCCAATAAAAAGCCTGGTTACTGGTTTTATCAGCCAGTCATATATATACAATGGAGGGTTATGGGAAGTAAGGGGAGCACATATGTACCGTCCAGTCAGGATGAACCAGGACTCCGGTCATTTCTAGCACCAATGTGTACGGCGGCTGATGGTATGGTTCCTTCAAGGGATCAGGCAGCAGCTTCTCACGAGACGGATCCTGTATGCTCTACAAGGCATCAGAACACAGTACAACCTACATAGTTGTTAGAACTAATCGTAAAATTTTTTAACATTGTACTCCACAGTGGAAGAATTCCATCCGATTGGTGTGTTGGCATCATACAACCAATATATAAGAATAAAGGCTCAGTGAGTGATCCTGATAATTACCGTGGTATTACATTACTTAGCTGTCTAGGAAAACTATTCACTACCACATTAAATGCAAGACTAACAAATTATATAAACGCCTGCGGAATACTTGGAGATGAGCAAGCAGGATTTAGAGAAGGATACTCAACTCTTGACCATATTTTTGTCCTACATTCCCTAATTGAATTGTACATACAAAATAAAAAAAGATTGTATTGTTCATTTGTAGATTATAAAAAAGCATTTGATTTAATCGACAGATCATCACTTTGGGGTAAACTCATTAGCAATGGCATAAACGGCAAAGTCATAACTGTTATATACAATATGTATAATAATGCAAAATCTTGTGTAAAAAATGGGAAAATGTTGTCAGACTTCTTCGCATGTAATATTGGTGTGCGTCAAGGTGAAAATTTATCACCATTACTCTTTGCTATATATCTAAATGACTTTGAGTATTCCATTAAAAACAGTTATAGAGGCCTAGGGTTTGCAGCAGACAAAATTAGAAATAGACTCAGTGATGATGACATAGAAATTTTTCTTAGAATGTATGTATTACTATATGCAGATGACACTGTAGTCATGGCTGAGTCAGCAGAAGAACTACAGGCTGCATTGACTGGGGTACACAATTATTGTAAAAAATGGTTACTGACAGTAAATACTAGTAAAACTAAAGTGGTCATCTTCTCAAAAGGTAAAGTAAGATCTCATCCAGCATTCTACTTTGGAGACGACACACTTGAGGTAGTGGATGACTATACCTATCTAGGTATCACATTTAATTTCAATGGTATGTTCCACAAAGCACTGAGCAAACAGGTCAGCACAGCTAAACTAGCTATGTACAGCCTAAAAACAAAAGCTCAAAAACTTCAATTGCCAGTTGATATTATTTGTGAATTATTTGATGCAATGGTGATACCAATACTATTATACGGTTCTGAAATCTGGGGGTCCCAGAATCTGGACCACATTAAAATGTTTGAAAAAAGGTTTCTTAAAAGTGTACTTAGGGTAAATAAGAGCACAGCAAACTGCATGGTATTTGGGGAACTAGGTAGAACTCCTATTGACAATCTTATTGAAAGAAGAATGATCAACTATTGGATAAAATTAATTGGAGGAAATCAGCACAAGTTGTCATTTATCATGTTTAGTCTTCAGAAAAAAAATTCTATGACAGCAATGAATTTAAACCAGTATGGGCATCAAAGATCAAAAGTATTCTCGATAGATGTGGATACTCATCCATGTGGAACACCGGTCATGATGTTAACAAGAAATGGTTACAAAGGAGCATAGAGCTCAGACTTAATGATATCTGTAAGCAAAATTGGCATAATGAATTGGCAGAAAACAAACTGTGCCACAGTTATAGGATAATTAAGCAGGACTTTGGCTTTGAAAAGTATTTAAATACACTTAACCTCTCAGAGAGAAATACCATAATTAAATTTCGGTGTGCAAATCACAAACTTCCATCTTATATTAGTCTTTTTAAACATAAAAAACATTCTAGTCTATGCACATTATGTAATCTAAATACCCACGGTGATGAGTTTCATTATTTGTTTGAATGTACTGCCTTCAAGACGGAAAGATCCCGCCTAATACCAAAGTTTTACCTGACTAGACCAAACACCTTAAAAATGCACCTATTGTTCAATACTGAGGATCGATTACAACTATCAAACTTAGCTAAATTTGTAAAGAAAATCATGTCAGCATTAAATTAAAAATATTACTGCACTTGATACACCCAGGGAACATCCTATATATACACATTACAAATAATTATTTTACCATCTTAAGGTCAGTATTATTTTCAGATAGGTGTTCCTATCTTTATGCGGATGTTAGTATATTGGTATGTTGCATATTATCTTCTTTTTATACTTAGGTTAGAAATATGTGCTTTTGTCATATATTGATTGTTATCATCATTCGATGACTATGTAAAATTTGTTTTATATCACATGTGATCTTGCCATGTAAGAATTTCTTTATAATGTATTGCATGACTCTGTATACCCCGAAAGGGGTCCTTCTGAGTTGAATAAACTAAACTAAACTAAACAGTTTATATTAAGGATAATAAAATAATGAAATAAACAGACCTGAGTTTTAGAAATCAGTGGATACATATCTATAATAAATATGACAATAAACTGATTACCACAAGCATTTTGTTTTTCATTAAAACAAATTTGTGGACCAAGTATAAATTTAAAATTGAATTTAGTGTTTATGTTTATAAATGGTCCGTGTGTCATACTACTGTTAGAATCACAGCAAATATGCTGTCAAAAGCTACTTTTAAGACAACATTAAAAGTTTAAAAACATGTAAATTTCCACCATGTGAGGATATATGTGTAGAGGTTAATTTCCATTTTAAAGAACAGATAAATACTTACTTGTACAAAAAATTTTAGTTCTTTCCTGGCTCTTTTGGGGTACTGTTGCCACTTTGGTACTGAAAGGAAATTGCAAGTATTAAAATATATAACATACATATGAAAGTGATGATCTTATTTTCAGAAAACCAAATATATCAGAACAGTGCAGAATCTCTCACTTTAAATATTTTATGATTTTGTCATTCTATTGTATTCATTTTAAATAACCTTTCTAATTGCTATTCTATATTTTGTAAAATCAAAACTATGCATTTCCCTTTTTAACTGGACGTAAAGTACGCAAGGAAAGAGAGGAAAAGTGAACAAATTTGATAGCAGGAATATGACAGGATAAACACTTAAAAATATTACACCATGGGAATGTAACAAGTGAATTAACATGTAACAAACATTTATTTGTGCATGAATTCCACTATTTGATCATAAAATAATGATCCTATTTTTCTGCATAATTAGCCATAAACAGTAATGAAGGTGTTTTTTAGCAGCAAGTCTTTTAGTGAATACCCATGTACAATAACAATGTAAGCAAGCAGAAATGGACAAACAGTAATTCCTATTTTCATGTTTTGGTCAAGTCACTCCATGCAATACACTGATAAATGTATATGAAGTGAACAACAAACTAGTCCCTACTTAAAACTGCCAGATATAAATATCAATGGTATGCATTTCTATACTCTGATCAAGAAATGTTTATTTTTCTTTATGTAACAATATGTAATACTTTGGAAATATGTAAGCTGTAAATACTTACAATTAGTAAATTCATCTGGCAGCTGAAAAGAGAAGTTTAGCATTCAAATGTTTATGTTTTCAAAAAATGTACTATACTTCATTGATTTACATTAAGTATTTACATTTCTGTATTTCTCAAACTCTATTAAAAGATATTGAATTTTGAGATAAATCAGAAGTGAATTTTCCTTTCTTCCTTCATTTTATCAATGTCCGTCAGTATAACGTCACATGGAGAAATGTAAAATGACCTGCAAATTGGTGTGTATTCATATTAACTAATATAGATTTATTTAATGGTAGCAAAAATATTTACCAGTAATTTTTTTATTACAATAGTGGCATAACCTCTTTTTCTGAACAAACTGAAAGTAAGGAACCCAAACACTGAAAAACGTTACAAAATCTTTAAACAAATTAAAAATCTGTATTAAATACAGTTCTTTTTGCCAGTCAGGCTGGACTGTCATTCAGCCTGGTGATGATCCTCATTAATTATTACTGAACCAATGTTGTCAAAAATGCTCAGGTCTTGAGGATTGGGCAAGTTACTCAAATATAACATTTAAATAAAGAAAACTTTTTGTACTGTTTCAGGGCACATCCTTGTTGAACCATGGTTGGACTAGGAAGTAAGCCTCCATCACAAGTTGCCAAAACCCCCATCAATTAACAGTTTTTAAAAAAAACTAACAGTGTGGCAGTCATATGATCTTTGCATCTAGGTCTTTTTTTCAACAAATATTACGCACACCTTATAATTTGAGAACAAATATTATTCACAATGGGTAGCAATGACTTTTACCACAGAAGACTTGATGTAATATTAATAAGTGATGATTACTTGCCTTTACATTCAACTTGCATAACAAGGGACCCATGGGTCACTGTGCTCAGCTGAAGCTGACCTTGAAGGTAAAATTCTAAAATAATATCAAATGGAGATAAAGTGTAAGAGGAAGAGGTAATAAAGGCCATGGTTGGTTTATATGATTGGTTTGTATTGATGAGCAAGAAAATGTTGCAAATAATATTTTGTGACCTGACCATGTGTTTCCTAATGTTGAAACTGAAGCATGTGAGCAGTTTGTGAACAAATGATCTGTACTATTACCATGATCATTAGTTGGCTTTTTGATTAACTGTTGACATTTCAGTAGTTTACACATTTGTTCAATTGAATCTATTTTTTGTATAATATATATTATCAAATATATATGTATTTTTTATGAAATGTATACAGTTGAAATATAACTAATTAACAACATAAAACAGGGCAAACAAAGCCTGATCTCAAATTCTGCATGAAGCAGGAAAATAAAGAACAAATGTTTGTATTAAATCCTCATTTTTTTATCACATCAATTTTTTTTTAATTTAAATTTATATTTCTATACATTTCCAATATAACATATATATCTGAATATAAAAGTTTATTCATAATTCTCAATTGCATTATCATAAATCTCAATCTTGTCAGATAACACCACATCATGCATACAAATGTTTATTTATTTTTTACCACAAAAATATATCTTTTAAATCTGCAAACAATAAATATCTAAAAATAATACTTGATTTAGATTTCACAATTATTAATTGTGTCTTTATTTATCCATAATGTGCTTCATATTTTATACATTTAAGCATACTGATGAGTTCAATTATATTTGTTAAAATCATTTAAAATAAAATTGATTTCTTTAACAAGGGACCTATGGGTCACTGTGCTCAGCTGATGTTAACCTTGAAGGTAAAAATCTAAAATAATATCAAATGGAGATAAAGTGTAAGAGGAAGAGGTAATAAAGGCCATGGTTGGTTTATATGATTGGTTTGTATTGATGAGCAAGAAATTGTTGCAAATAATATTTTGTGACCTGACCATGTGTTTCCTAATGTTGAAACTGAAGCATGTGAGCAGTTTGTGAACAAATGATCTGTACAATTACCATGATCATTAGTTGGCTTTTCGATTAACTGTTGACATTTCAGTAGTTTAAACATTTGTTCAATCGAATCTTTTTTTGTATAATATATATTATTAAATATATGTTTTTTTTATTAAATGTATACAGTTGAAATATAACTAATTAACAACATAAAAAATGGCAAACAAAGCCTGATCTCAAATTCTGCTGATGCAGGAAAATAATGAACAAATGTTTGTAATAAATCCTCATTTTTTTATCACATCAATTTTTTTAAATTTAAGTTTATATTTCTATACATTTTCAATATAACATATATATCTGAATATAAAAGTTGATTCATAATTCTCAATTGCATCATCATAAATCTCAATCTTGTCAGATAACACCACATCATGCATACAAATGTTTATTTATTTTTTACCACAAAAATATATCTTTTAAATCTGCAAAACAATAAATATCTAAAAAAAATACTTGATTTAGATTTCTCAAATTTTTAATTGTGTCTTTATTTATCCATAATGTGCTTCATATTTTATAATAATTTAAGCATACTGATGGGTTCAATTATATTTGTTAAAATCATTTAAAAGAAAATTGATTTCTTTAAAAATGCTACATTACACAACATTGCATCTTCTGGATTACACCTTGAATTATTTTTTCAAGGAAAGTTTTTGCATATCAGAGTGGAAACAGCATTACAATTAAGGAGATACAGTGAAAACAATAACAATACTGCATAACACTTGGTGGGTTGGGTTTGCGGGGGGGGGGGGGGGGGTGATATTGGGGTGGTGATATGAGAATAACTGTACACCTGTCACAGCAGGGGATCTCCCCGAGTGACTGTAACAAATCAGAAACCCTGGCATAGCTGACTTCCAGTGACCTGGAGTGGGACCCTGCATCTGTAACCTCTAATCAAAGCAAATGACTACAATAGAGCCTCAAGAAAAAAATCAATAACTAGCTTAATTTTCAAGCTTTTATTTCCAAATTTCAGATTTAAACAAATTAAATATTTATATTTACATGCTGTGAAAATTAAATCAATGGTACTTACAGGAAAAAAACGTGCCATGGTCAAAGTTGGGCAAAATTTAAGGTACTGATTTTATTTTTATGCTAATTACTTAAAAAATTTACAAAATTCAGATCTAATTTTGGGTAAGCAATTGAATCTTAATTAAACATAGTTATATACTTGGGAAAATAGACTCTAGTTTCAAAATTTTTCATGTTAAGTGAGTAAATATTTTTCCTGATTTTTTACAAAGTCTATATGTTTGGGCCCATAACTTAAAGAATTTATACTTAACAGACTTAATTTCTGGCATGTACATAGGAACTATATGGAAGAATATTTATGGTAAATATGAGGAAAAACAGATGAGTGGTTTTGATATTAGGCAGTCCTGAAGTGTGAAAATAGGATTTTAATAAAAAATTGAGGTTTTTCCTTAATTTCTCAAAGGAACGAAGTCGCAAAGACCCAGTTTTCGGCTTGGTAGGAGATCTTGGGGACAGCTAACATTATGCTGAATTTTGGATTCCTAGGTCTTACGGTTTCAAAACGTGCCACATCTACGGACGGACGGACGGACGGACGGATGGACGGACGGACGGACAGACGGACGGACGACGGACAATGGACCACGACTATAGCTCAGATGACTTATAGTCAGCTGAGCTAAAAATGATACATTACACAACATTCCATCTTCTGGATTACACCTTGAATTCCTTTTTCAAGGAAAGTTTTTGCATATCGGAGTGGAAACAGCATTACAATTAAGGAGATACAGTGAAAACAATAACAATTACTGCATAACACTTGGTGGGTTGGGTTTGGGGGGGGGGGGGGGTGATTGGGGTGGTGATATGAGAAGAACTGTACACCTGTCAGAGCAGGGGATCTCCCCCAGTGACTGTAACAAATCAGAAACCCTGGCATAGCTGACTTCCAGTGACCTGGAGTGGGACCCTGCATCTGTAATCTGTAATCTGTAATCAAAGCAAATGACTACAATAGAGCCTCAAGAAAAAAATTAATAACTAGCTTTATTTTCAAGCTGTTATTTTCAAATTTCAGATTTAAACAAATTATTAATTTTTGTGTACATGCTGTGAAAATTAAATCAATGGTACTTACAGGAAAAAACGTGCTATGGCAAAGTTGGCAAAATTTAAGGTACTGATTTTATTTTAATGCTAATGACTTAAAAAATTTACAAAATTCAGATCTAATATTGGGTAAACAATTGAATCTTAATTAAACATAGTTATATACTTGGGAAAATAGACTCTAGTTTCAAAATTTTTCATGTTAAGTGAGTAAATATTTTTCCTGATTTTTTACAAAGTCCATTATGTTGGGGCCCATAACTTAAAGAATTTATACTTAACAGACTTAATTTCTGGCATAGGAACTATATAGAGGAATATTTATGGTAAATATGAGGAAAAACAGATGAGTGGTTTTGATATTAGGCAGTCCTGAAGTGTGAAAATAGGATTTTAATAAAAAATTGAGGTTTTTCCTTAATTTCTCAAAGGAACAAAGTCGCAAAGACCCAGTTTTCGGCTTTGTAGGAGATCCTGGGGACATGTAACATTATGCTGAATTTTGGATTCCTAGGTCTTACGGTTTCAAAACGTGCCACATCTACGGGCGGACAGACGGACGGACGATGGACCACGACTATAGCTCAGATGACTTATAGTCAGCTGAGCTATAAATGGTTTGTGTGCAGTGCTTTCAGAAACTGCTGTTGTACTGCAATGAACTGAATTCATATTTTAATACACACCTCATTTCCATCTGGGTCTTTGATTGGAGCTCCTGTTGAAAATAAAATGTCATACATTAAAGTATATGATCACATAAAATTTGTAACAGCTAACTGACATAATAAATATAAAACAATGTTTATAGATGTAAATATGTCAGGCAATGGTCAGAAAGAAAGAAGACACAATGCTTGAGTGGAGTGACTTGCTCTGAGTAACTCACCTGGTACATCAACCTTGTAGAAGTGAAAACATCAAATGTTGCCAGTGTCCAGGTAAATATAAAGCAGAAAGATGAAAACAATAAAGGAAAATCAATTAGGGTTAAAATCTATCTACCTGAAGTATGATAAGATACATATAACCAGGTAAGGATGGTCATTTCAGCTGGTAAGACATTCATCACTTATCCAGTGATTTTGACTTCAGCACAGGCATGGAACTCATTAGCTTCTCCCCTCTCAATACACTGTGGAAAATCACTGCCTGTGACTTGGAATGAGTTTGAAGTAAAATACAGTGAACTCCCGCATGACGACCACCCTGTTAACACGACCACCCCGATAACATGACTACTTTTCTTGGTCCCAGAATTGTCTAGTATAAATTATCATATAAAAAAACTTCAGTGACACAACCACACCGCTATCACGACCAACGACCACCTTTTCTAGTCCCGACCTTCAGATGAGCCCCCGTATCACGACCACTTGCCTGTGGCGACCGCGGCCCGTTAAGCAGATAACACGCTCATCGCCCAGCTTGGACTTAGATAATAGCCCGTAATTAATTAGCCGTATCACGACTACTGGCCCGTGGCGACCGTGGCCCAGTGAGCAGATGACACGCTCAGCTCCCAGCTTGGACTTGGATAATAGCCCCTGATTAATTAGCCGGACATATGGAAAGTCCGCTTTTATCTGCCCAGCCATAGTTAGGCTTGTTTAGGCTTGTTAATGCCGTTGAACCTGTTAGCCAAACTATACGCATCAATAGATATTGGACTCCATGGTCCGTTGAATTGTTAGTTGAGTACGGCTGCTAGATTACTGAGCAAAAAGGAGTTTGGCAAACATAACTGACACCAAACGCATACATTCAGGTGAGTAAAGTAAAACTGTGACAAATCACATTTCAATGATTAAGCAGGAACCATATAAATTACGCTTATAATATGACGTGTTCATTCTGTTCTCACTACGTATTCGACATCAGATCATCTTCGTGTTAAGACCAATGCTGTTAGAATGACTTCAACGCCAACTCGTAAAAAACCAAGAGAGCTCAGCCTCAAGGAGAAGATAGAACTCATCAAGACCGCCGAGACTCAGCCCGGTACAAGTTTAAGAAAACTAGCCACTCAGTTTGGGACAGGAAAGACACAAGTGCAAGTCATCCTGAAACGCAAGGCTGATTTGATGGCAGTGTACGGAGAAAATCAACAGGGTAATGAAGTGACCTTTATTTAATATGAATAACTTACTTCATATTCTGAGTTAAATTGTTTAAATTATTACTGCATGTCATTGTTTCATCTGTGTGTTTTATTTCTATGTGAATAAAACTGTTTGAATCATGTTCATATTTGTTATTTATTTTTCTTTATATTTAATTTTTATATTGACCCAGGGACAACAATTAACATTTACTTGAAATACCCATATTATCGCCTGCGTTAATATTGGCAGACCAATGTACAATTAGCCTGTAACACGACCACCCCGCTAACAAGGCCACTTTGCCTGGTCCCGCAGGTGGTCGTGTTAGCGGGGTTTTACTGTACTGGCATAGGTTAATAAATTATCATCTGTTGCACATGTCAATGCAGAATTGTGCCACTTCTGTAAAATAAAAGAAAGCAATAGTGTTTTGTACAACTGACTAGTGCACTGCTTGTTTGTGACTTGCGCCACTAGGGGGCAGTGTCATAGCTGGCATAAATGGCTGCTGTGTCCGCAGTTGAACGGACCACAGCACGAAAGACTCGTTTTTATCTTTATTTCATAAATTTATGGCACAATATTACAGAGATATATTCATCAGTTGCTTATTTATTGATTGGTGTTACGTTATGGGTTCAGGTTTGAACTTTAGTGGGTGTTTCATGGTGTTTCGTCACTGTTACCCAAAACATTGGTGTTTTGGGTGTTTAGGGGGACCGCTCTTTACAGAGCAATTTAAATAATAAGGCAGACCCGAGTGGCCACAATGTTATGTGGGTAAAGGGGGTAGATCTGTCCATATCCATGCCCCCCCCCCCAATTTTCTCAGCAAATGAGGCCCATTATACCTAGTATCATGTAACATACCAAGTGTAATTTAATTCAATAAGTGTTATTTATTTCACACAATTGTTTAACTTATTTAATATTACAGTTTACCATTAGATAACAGACAATATCCTGAATTCCTGATGCACTTGTCATTGTGATGTGATTTGACATTTATCTGAAATTTCAAAGATATCAATGCCACAAACATGTGATTAGTATGTAACAATTCTATTGGCATACTGACAATATTAAGCAATATGAGAAAAGGTAAACAAACAAGGAGCCCATGGGTTACGGTGCTCAGCTAAAGCTGACCTTGAAAGGTAACAATCTAAAATATCAATAAATGAAGATACAGAAATGGTGTTAGTTACAGTAGCTATACATACAGGATATAACATTTTATAAAAGTGTTTACAGGAAAAACTTTACATTATGCATAGAGATATATGTATTTTTTTCATCACAAATAAATTGTATATTTTTAGAAATTTTACAAATAGATATGTGGTTACGATTTTAGAGAGTACTGAGGTGTAAAAACAGATTTTCAATGGAAAACTGTTTTTTTTTTAAAATTAATTTCTTGAAGGAGCAAAGTCACAGTGACCAAGTCTGTCTCTGACGGTAGAAGAACTTTGGGACATGTAACCGTATGTCAAAATTCAAATTGTTGATTCGTAGGTCAACAGGTTTCAAAACATGCCCAGTAAACCGATGTCCAGACAAGTACCATCGCTATAGCCCTGATGACTTAATAGTCCATTCTAAGAGCGGATAAACAAAAAACCAAAAAACATACCCCATTCTAACAGCAGAAAACCACCTCCACACAGTCCAAACGCACCGAGTGATAAGAGACCGAGTTTCCAGGCATTCTGAGGACTGAACCAGCCTGATTTCTTCTTTGAGTCACTTTTACCCTTCTCGTCCCCCTCTTTATCTTTATCAGAAGCAGCAGCCTGTAATACTGGGTCTGTAGCTGTTGTACCATCAACTTTTTGACTAAACCATTTTGCTTGGGCAGCCCAAGGACTTGCAAAGCATGTCAAACGAACTCTATCTGCAAGAGATTTCGTCTGCCGCGTTCTGAAACATGACTGTGAGGTTAATGTCCGACAAACTACATTGCTGTTATGTAATTTTAATATGTTTGGTAGCATGCCCACTGACACAGTGGCTGGTAGCGTCCGTAAATGTAGTAGTCGACTTGACATTTCCCTAACACACATGCAACCCATGAAAGCTGACATCTTGCGGTTGCTGGTACCTGCGCCGCTGCTGTTTATATTATGTTATAAAGAGTAAATGTTAGGGCAAACGATAAGGGAACCAGCAACCTACCGAAAATAAACGAGATTAATTTCATTCACTTATTCGGGCCATTTTGGTTCTGATGTTGGTTCGTGAAACCAACAACAATCAAGACCAGTAAAGCATGTGCTTGAATGTATGTACGAGTGTTGGCCGGGGGGGGGGGGGGGGGGGGGCAATTTTACATATTAAAAACACTAGGGGTAAATCTATGAGGCAGGTCACAAGAAGTATAAATTTTGGATAAAAATATTTTTAATAAAAACAAAATAAAAACAAGGGACCCATGGGTCACGGCGCTCAGCTGTTATATATGATAAAAAATATGATTTGGGAATTAGGCACATGCTGGTTTTGTGTGGTAATAAATATAAGCTTTATTATGAGTTGTTGGTGTTTAGCTTATGTATGATTTTGATAGTATCTTTGGAGACAGGGAAGAGGATTGATTTCATTTATTTTATTAACAAATGGAGTGCTATTGTCACACAGATTTTGACTTGGCCATATAACTTATAAGCAGCACATATAATAAAAGAGTTTAACTGTTTATTTAAATTTAATAACAAATATTGTGCCAATATAATTTTTATAAAAAAAATACCGTAATCCGACGTAATAAGCGCCTCTCCCGTAATAAGCGCCTCCCTCCCCCCCCCCCCCCCCCCACCGGATATGGGAGATCGCTTTATGAAACTAAAGGATGAGCCATCCTAACCTCACTTTTCTCACTAGCCAATATAACACAGGACAACGTAATGCTTTCATTTCTCCCCGCCAAGCTTAAAAGTTACCACCAGTTTTTATTCAATCTCCGTTAAGCTTTATCATCTAATATAATAATAATATTAGTTACACATAACAGAATCAGTGGTCGAGTGTATCATAGATAACACTGAATGACGGTGTCCGTGAAGGCAGACCCTTCAGGTGGCCATGCTGATCGGGTGACCTGAATTCAGGTACGTATGTGGATGTATTATGCAATGAAATATATATTACTTACCGTATTTGCTCGTGTACAGGACGATAAATTTTATCCTAAAATATTGGCAAAGAAGGGCGGCCGTCTTATACACTGGAACAAGTTTCTCAGCGTCCTCAGGGCCGCCAAGGATAATTTACAGCAATTTGAATTATTACGTCGGCCGAACTTGATGCCGTGAATATCGGTGATCATGTCCGTATGGTGGTAATATACACTCAACAAAGAACATTACAATGCTTTGTTTTTGTTTGAATTTATCGTTTATACATCAGATTTCCATGTGCACATAGTTAAATAATTGGTAAGAAAACGTTTGCCCTTGCCGCATTGGCACAGGGATTTTAACTGAATCAATATATGAAAGCCCTTCTGACAGTAGAGCCAGTGAATTTACTCGACCGCGGACGGAATTGCGGAATTGACGGACCAATCCAATCCTGATAATATATAAGTTTTAATGTATTTTTTGCCAAAAAATATCTTGGCAATTCACTTGAAACATGTACACAGTGATATAATTGTCGATGCCGCTGACAGCGTGCAGGGCTTACCCGTGTACTCAAGATCCCAGTGCCCTGGATTAATCTGTGTGTATACAGCGCACGCGCAAGGGATGCTGGGAACTTGCCTAACCAATTGCCATCCAGTAGCACGTAATATGCATGTTAAAACAAGGATGATTTTTTCATATGTTGCCGTATTTGCCATATTAGCTGTCAGCTGGCTTGCACACTGACATACACGGAGACTCACTCATGGCACTTCAATTTCAAGACAACCATTAGCGCATTATAATTATAAATATGAAGCGGCCTTTCCTAAGGTGACAATGTTTGTCAAGCTTGTATTATTGGACTACGTCGAGAAATGAATGTATTATAACGGGTCAACAAAGTTCAAGAAAGGGACTGTGTTTCCGCGGGATATAAATATGACAAATTTCCTAACAATTTTAAAACAAAACCCCGGATTTGGTTTGCACTGAAGTAAATATAATGCGCTTGAGTCTGAGGGCCAGTATTTCAGTTTTTTTTTTAAACTTTTGCATGTAATATCAAGCACAATGAAAGACAAAAAAGACAATTATTGTCGATGCCATTCCATGTCATTAATCGGCTCAGCTGTCAAAGGTATTTGGGCAAGGTGACTGACATAATTGGGGTACCGATGTCCCGTATAATTTTTCTTCATCATTCAAATAAATACTGTTTTACATATCTTTATATGAACATTTTATATATTCTGCTACCTTATTAGGCGTTGACTTTTATAAAAGCGTTCATTTATTACCATCCTTATTTTTTCCTCTTCACCTGCAAAGGAAATCTCGAACTGTAGTCATTCAGACAATTCTCTCATGCAACACAAATTAAAGTCGTCTGCAAATCGGTATCACCTGGATTACACAACCATTGTTAAATGATCATTGTTTTTTTTCTGAATTGTCCTGAATGTGCTGTGAAGTCAAACACGTGTACACAAGCCGCAGTGTTAAATTGGAGGATCGTAATGCACTTTGGAAGTGGGCAGATGTTGGAGGGGCGCTTATTAGGGTATAAAAAATTTGGAAAAATTTAATTTTGAGAGCGCCCGGGGCGCTTATTACGTCAAATACGGTAATAAGAAAATCATATGATTTTTCAAAAATAAAATATAACTGAAATGATTATTAAAATAATAATATAGAATATATTCATGAATGCATTCATGAATACATTTTGAAAGTATCTGCACTGGTATTCAAATACTTTCATTTTTACCTGAATTCCCATTCTTATGCAATAAAATTTTTTAATGCAGTACATATTCATATTCGTATTCAAATACATTTGCAAAGCATTCGCACCATGTCAAGTGTTTATTCAGTTTTAGCCAAACAATGCTGTTGAGAATCCAGAATATACAAAATTCACAAATTTAAATAATGATCATAAGTACCTGGATTTATGGCTTTTATTTATATTGAAAAAAATAAATGTAAGATATTCACTTTGGACTACTTTCACATCAATCTACACACTAGACACAGTAGGAATCTAGATTAATATTATCAACTGCATCTTTGTCTATCATTAATTTCCTTCATGTGATCCCTAATAATTAGTAATGAATAATATGATTTATTTTTTATCATTAAAATTGAACTGAAAAATACCATAGGTGACTGCATGGTGTTATTTGGAATAACATTGACATTCTATCCATCCATACAAGATTCTTACATCATCAGTAACTGCAAGTTAATTTCCTGTTACTCACCAACAAACAAATTCCTTTTCTATTAATTTTTCTTTAATTTTTTATTAAAAACTAATAAAAATTTATTAATATATTGTTTATTGTTATGTTGTTTATGGCTGGGCATTAACTGCCTGGCTGCCCCAGTGTATACCTCGCCTCAAGCGTGCATAATTTGCTGAAAGGTCAACAAGGTCAACATACAGGTGACTGAAGAGGGGCTGGGTAGAGCCTGGGTCTGACATGGTGTCATAAAAACATTAATAAAATGTAAATTTTTGGCCAATTTCGTTCAACTTTCTAAACTACAAAGATGAAATCCTTATGTGTGTATAAAATTATATCAACCGTGCTCTCAGGAAACATACGTGCCATGGTCAAAGTTGGGCAAAATTTAAGCTACTAATCTAAGGTAACAATCCTCTTGTTAAGGGAGTAAATATATTTATTGATTTTTTAAAGAAGTGCATTATGTTTGGGCCCACAACTTAAAACAATTACGCAATACTCACATCATTTTTGGCGTGTGCATAGGGAATGTATAGAAAAATATGTATATTATATATGATCAAAGTCAGATCAGTGGTTTTGATATTAGGCAGTCTTAAAGTGTAACAATGGGTTTTTAATGGATAAATGAAGTTTTTCATTAAAATGTCGAAGGAATTAAGTCCTAGTGACCAAATTCTTGGCATAGTAGGGGATTTTGGAGACATCTAACTGTATACCAAATTTAAGGAACTTAGAGCTGAAGCTGCGGAGCTGAGCTCTAGCCAACTGCATAAAACTAGCTTGATGTAACCAATATGTGACATGGTGCTTGAAAACTTGAATAAAATCTACAGTTTTTGATCAACTGGTTTCAAATTTTTGGTGGTAACAGTTGAAATGCTAACAAAAAACATACTTTGAAAATTAAATCCACAGCAGTTACAGACAAAAAATGTGCCATGGTCAAATTTGGGCAAAATTTAAGGTACCAATTTTTTTGTTTTTGCTAATATTTTTAAAAATATAAAAGATTTTGATCTAATTTTGGGTATACAATTTAATTTTGATTAATAAAAGTTATATTACTGGAAAAAAAGTGCTTAGCTTTGACAAGTTTTGTGTTAAGTGATCAGTTTTGGCCCATAACTTTTTAAAATTAAATATCACAGACCTAATTTCTGGCATGTACATAGGAACTATATAGAGGATTATTTATAGTAAATATGAGGAAAAACAGATGAATGGTTTTAATATTAGGCAGTCCTGAAGTGTGAAAATAGGTTTTTAATAAAATAAAATTGAGGTTTTTCCTTAATATCTCAAAGAAACGAAGTCACAAAGACCCAGTTTTCAGCTTGGTAGGAGATCTTGGGGACATCCAACATTATGCCAAATTTTGGATTCCTAGGTCTTTCGGTTTCAAAACATGCCTCATCTACGGACAGACGAACGGACAGATGGACAGACGATGGACAATGGACCACCACTAAAGCTCAGATGACTTATAATCAGCTGAGCTAAAAATTGCAATTTTTTGCAAATAGAAGACAAAAAAAAGAGATAAAATTACTCTTTTTACAAAAATGTGGATAAAATGTTATTAGTGTGAGCACATAGGTTCTCAATTTAAATAAATTTGATAAAATTGTTTCTTATTCAAAGTATTTTTACAAGGGATAATTAAAAGAAATTAAAAACTGTTACCAGATATTTTCAATTTAAATTTTAGTTAAAGGATAGCTTCACATTAAAAACGTAGCAAAAAGGGACATTTGAAATTGGTGACAAATATGAAAAAAATAGAATTAAATGTTATAAACTGAATATGTGAATTCAGCAATTATTTTTCAATATCTGTATTATAGAAATAAAATGTTTGGTAAATCGCGTCAGCTCAAAATTCTACAGTTTTGTTTATAAACTGTTTCTCTATGATGGCAATGTTAAATAATATTGTTATTCAACTTTACTTCCTTACTTATCTATAAAAATTAAATCATTGATGGACTTTTAAAATGTAAATTAAGATATGAGTTAGTTTAGAACAATCAGATTTTCCACATCTACATAAAAATTATCAACAGCTTACAGCCATTTTTTAAAGAAATGTAAAATAAAAAACAAAACAGATGTCGTACATTGAATTTTTATTCATAAAATTGAATTAACTTCTAAAATAGAGGTCACTTTTTCTATACAATATATAATTATTCAAAACCAGAATTTTATATGGTTACAAGTACTGAAATATAAACAAATAGCATCACTGGAATAATGCTTGTAAATCTTTGGGAAGAAGTGTGGTAATATACAGCATATTAATCTCACTAACTGACCACTTTTAGCAAAAATGAAACGAACATAACTCATATCTCTGAAAAAAGCAACAAAAATACACCATTACTGAGTGAACAGAAGAAACACCTAAGCTGTGACATTAATTAAAACAAGCCAAAATTACACCATCACACTTCACAGACATTTATATAATCCCAACAATAGAGACATAGAGCACTCATTTTTCACTAGACCTACTAGACTAGTTGGAGACAATCTTCAACCCTTAGTGGCAACTCTTAATGACATATATATGTTCTCAGGTGGCATGTCCTTTATACAGATGGGAGACTTCAGGGTAAGGAATCTAAAAGGACCAGGGTATTTGGCCATTATAAAGGCCGCTATTGAGGAGTCACAGTTAACCAGCAGCAGCTCTACTGATATTACCAAGGTGCAGGTGAAATGTATTGGTTACAGTTTTTAAAGGAGTACCTTATCTTGAATGTTATCCCTGGTCCATGGGAACGTAAATTCAGATTGTCTCAAAAGTCTGTTCATTTATCCTTATTCTATTGATGGTACCATTTACTCTATTTTAATAGTTCCAGTGTTTAAAGTTCTAACAAAAATATTTTTACTTAAAAAATTAATGCATTATGTACGATGTAAAAGACACCTTTTAGGCAAAAAAAAAGGTATGGTTCTCAGGCACCGCCCGCATAAATTTAACCCCCCACATCAAACATTTTTATTTTGATTTTCATCTTTCAAGAAAATAAAATAATACAATTTAGATATGATTTCCTTTGTTATGTAGTGGTTTTACCTGTTTAGCAAAAAAAAAAAAACTGTTATTTTCATGCTCTTTCCTGATCATATGACTTTTTATCGAAACATACAACAAAAAGGTAAAAAATAAAATACCGCATTGATTTCTGAAAAAAAAGTGCCTGAGAACCATACCTTTTTTATTTTTTTGGCCTTAAATATGAATACATTAATTGATATGAATGAGATGAAAATATTATTAATAAAAATATACATTACATCTGGAATTCTTTTTAAAAGATAAGTTATTGCATAAAAAGAATTACTTCTTTAAAGAGCAAGGTCCTTTGCAATAAATAACAATTCTCTAATATTGCTTGTTTGTTATGAATATGTTCAAACTCCACAGTTAAATGGTTTGGATGGAGGGCCTTCTTGTTCTTCAGTGAATGTTCATATGATAATAAATAACCACATTATAATATTCATAAATAATACACATTCATATAATTGAATTGCTTACATTATTAAAATAAAAATCATATACATTTAAACTCCCTGAGATATTCTAAAGATCCTGTATATTAAAATTAGTTATTTCATGTAAACACTGTGTACAAAGAGACCTTACATACCATAAAATAAAGACTATTTCTCAACTGTTTAACACACACACACACACATATATATATATATATATATATATATATATATATATATATATACATACTGCCAATGGGAATCAATCCTATGACCTGATTGCTGGTCATTTGCTCAACTGGCAATTGGAAGGTCATGGGTTTGATTCTCATCATCAGTGAACCGACTTTTCTAGGTATTCATGTTCCATTTCTCTATACCATGAACCAGCATGGCTTTACTAACATCTCTGTATATAAATATATATTTATAAATTGTCACTTTAAGCAAAACTATATTATTACATAAAATATAAAATATATTTAGAAATAAAAAACTACACAACTGATGAAAATAATTAAATAAAGCACTGTGAGTGTTATAACTTTCACAATGTGATGAAATATATTTGGGTTTGCACACTAATAAAGTAATTCTGATAAAGGTAATAATTTCAGATTCTTTTTTCAAGGTCTTTTCATATACATATAGCATATGTAATAGGGCTGTGTACTGCCAAGACAAAATGATTCACGATACAGAATTGCAATAAGCAAATCAGTTTGCAAAACTATTGCCCTGTAAAATTCATTGACAGGAATAAAAAATACCCCCCTGCACATTGATTAATGTGTATATACATAATATTTTGACAAATAGACAGGTGTTCCTGATGTCCTGGACTACTGACTCAGGTCCAGAAGCCAGGGACTACCAGCTGAGGACACAGCAAATTAAAGAATTTTAGACCAAGTTCGTTCTAGTCACATATTTTTTTATTTATTCTTTGCTATTTTATATGCTTTATTTAGGTTTCTCAAAAGATTTGTGAACTGGTGATATAATAGTGGGCAAATATTTATGCTTGAAGTTCATGCACAGATCGCAACTCTCTCAAGAGCTCTGACATTTGTTACAGCCCTAATATACGTAAAATTATTGTTTTGTATAGATCCCTCATCTGACTCCTATCTTTAACAAGAAGTGAAAAATATCCCAAGGCTCACAGAAATTAGTTCAGTTCTGCATACAAGTAAAGTAACCTATGTGATTACAAAATTTGGTGCCAATAGCTGCAGACAGAGGGTGACAGATAGCTGGTAACAGATAGTGGATACTGGATGATGGTTAATCATTGACAGTGAAAAAGCTAGCCAAGTGAACTAAAATGTGACATGTTATGCTTCTTTTCATATTTAATAGTTATAAGCAATGCTAATTAAAGTATTAATGCAGCTACAAATCCACAAATTAATTATAAGTATTTATAAACATTATTTTACACACTAATATGTGTTCTGGTTCAAAATGGGTCATCAATCTAGCACAAAATGCACTTATTGATTTAATGTGGTACACTCTATAATGTGTACAGGTTATTCTGCAGTATCATAAAGATACATTACAGCAGTTGCATGATTGGTCAAGCTAACAGGAAGTGAGGCCTGCATCTGCCAATCAGCAGTGTCCATTGTGAGGTCACATGAGTGCACCAAGTCATGAGAGTTAAATCCTCTTTCCATTCCTCCAGTGCAGTACAGTTTCCAAGATCCAAGTAATGCTCTCCCTCCAAGCCTGTGACTGCCATGTGTATTGAGAAATGAAGCAATTTCCCCTGTCACTGGATTGTAAAGCATCATTTTCTTTCCCTTTGGATCTTCATCAATGATTAACAACTGCCCTGCCAATGGGAAAACATCACCAAGACCCACAGCAAGGTTATATTTTTGAATATGTGTCTCAAGCTCAGGCACCGGCACCCATGTCTTGGTGTGTGGGTTGTAGCACTGAGCTTTTGTATAGTTGGCCCTGTGATTTTCATTATTGACAGTGAAGCTGTGTATTCCACCTAACAAGTAAAGTCTACCATCAAGGGAGGCCAGGGCACAGCGAGCAATCCCTTCACAGTCATAAAGATTAGGAAGTAGCGTCCATTGGTCAGTTTTCCTATTGTATTCTTCTCCGTCATTACGAAAATTAACCTTCTGTTGACCTTTGCCCCCAACCACATATATTTTACCATCCAGTTCTGCAGTGCTGTGATTTGCTCTAGGTTTTAATAATGGCTGTATGTCAATCCACTCATTGGATCTGCTGTCATACTTCAATGAGTCACACCTAGCCAACTGGTACTCTTCACCCCCTGTTATATAAATGGAATCTCCCATTACTGTTACACCATACAGATGCTTTCCTTTGAATGGCAACTTGGTAAGGACCTTCCATGATTCCCAAGTGGGATGATAGTACCATATAAAGTTTCTTTTGTCTGACCCTGTTTCAGTATTTCTGGGTACAACAACAATGCATTCTTTTGGCCTACCTTTATATGGAGAAGAACAATTATTTTGAATATAAGATAAATCTGTAAGTTTGACATCTTTGTTAACTGCATAAATTTTCTCCAACCAAGGCCATTCATTCAATAATTTTATTAGGACTGATTTATTCACAGCCTCCCAATGAACATACTTTAACAGTGTTTCCTTTTCAATGTCATTTGAGTCATTATAATTAATCCAGCAATACAGTCTCTCTAACAGTCTTTCTTCATTGTTAATACAGCAGGCATCATTAGATATATACTGGACTAACTTAATAAAATTTATTTTTAAAAATGCATCCAATTCTATTATGAATGTGAAGTTTTGTAGAATACACTGACGGGCTGAACGTTCAAGTGCTCTACATGAATGCCTCGCCCCGAGTTCCTCGACCATGAGACAGTTAAATGCTGTAAGATGCTGCAGAATAATAGAGGCACAATTTTCTGCTAAATTTCTGAACTGCAGGAAATCAGCAACTTCAAGAATATCCATTGCAGTATCTTGTGTAATATCAATTTTTCCTGTGTACATGTAGTTAAGAACTGCATCAAAACTACTTGGTGTTATATGACAAGCATCTAATGATAATACATCCCCAGTCCTTGCTGTTTCATCGTGTGTGAACAACGCACGGAAGTATCGACTGGAGGCTGCCAAGATGGCACGATGACAAGGGAATTCTTGGTCATCTATTCTGATTGTAACATCAGTGTAGAAGTTCTCCTTCCTCATTTCATTCATCTGTTTCATAATATCAGAAGCTTTTCCAGCTTCAATAAAATGACAATCTTTGACTGAATATTCCTCCTGGAGCTTGTTCATTTCCACTTCTTTAGGCAAACACTGAAAGAGGAAACAAGTTTATTACATGATGAAGACTGTTGTGTTTAAGTTTCAGCACTTTCTCACTTTCAGGTTCAGGTGATATTTTTATCACATGACATGAAAGAGTAACATATATTCTATTATTTCATGTGATATGTTAATATCTTAGTATTGGTTTTATCTCGATCATATTATGTATGAAGCAATTAAAGTTAAGAAGTTAAGGAAATTTTCTAGCTTTTCAAGCATTATAATTGAGTGTAAATGCATAACTAAAACAAATGAAAACAAATCATCCTTACTGAAGTATAGGGATATACACCCCATTTAATTAAAAACCGATTGAAATGTACAAATTAAAACTATAAAGGCTCCTTTAACAAGCATGCAGGCACTACAACTATCACCATTAATTTTTATAGTAGTTCATAATATGTTTATTAATAAATTTATTGGTTCCCTTTCTACTGCAATATATAATGGCCTGTGGCTGTGGTCTGTCACAACAACAATAATGGAATGTGTGACCACAGAAGGGGGCGTGTCACGGATTTTGACAGCTGACCTAAGGAACTGGTCACTGCTCGCTGCGCGCTGAAAGAGCGATAAACATCCTTCACCATCAAAATGCAGACTTACATCACAACAAAATGGTTCACAGTGATGACGTGGTTTTGTGGCACCTTGTTGTCTTTCCAGGATTAAATTGCTTCTTACTTTCCATTACATCAAACCTACCGCAATGACCCCAGATGAGTTTGTTTTGGCTACTTACAGACAGCGCCATCTATAGGACTATAAGACTTTGGTAATCAAAATTGCCGTTAGATGTCTCTGACAGTTTAAACACTCCTAATGGGGAAACCAGAGCTTTTGCAGATTTTTAGTTAATTTGTAATATTACTATATACTAGTATGCACTCCAGTATTTAATGGAAGTGCCATATATTTTAAATAATTTAAGTTAATCTGAGTGGCATCTAAGGTCTAGCGGTACTGAAAATGTGCCCCAATTACTTCGTTTGCAATATAAATAAGCCTTAAATAAGGCTCATGAGTAATAACTCATGAATGACTTCTTAATTTAACTTTAACGAGCAGTTGACCTCTATTTGTGCAGTTGTAAATTAAAATGTTGTAATTCTGGTTTTATCCAGTTCTAACATTTAAAGTTTTGTTATAGTGTCAGATTGAAAATCACTTTGTTTGGCAATAATGGAATTTTATCGATCAACCATATAAAATTATCAATCACTCATATATAGAATAACTGGCTCTAGTATAAGATATTGTCATATTTCTGTAACAATTATATATAATTTATCTTACGTTCATTCGCATACAATATTATATAAAATATAACAGACCATAGAGCAAACTGTATGGTATTAGTGACTGCAAACTCACTTAAACTAAATATAATAGGCACCATATTATAAATTAAATGATAAAAATACTTAAATAACTCAGAAACATAACCTCATATTCACAGAAATTCATAATTTCAATATAGTAGGCTAAAGTGATATACAGACAGATATTTACGTGAACCCTACTATAGCCTAGCTGTTACATAGATAAAAGCATTGGGTGTGCATGGCGTCCGGGAACGTTTTGCCCATGCACTAAAGAATATAAATAAATATAAGATTTATACACTATCTTATTTTTTTCATAATCTTATTATATTGTTCCTATGACTTGATGTATGGTCTACAACGGACATAAAGAAGTCCTTCGGAGACAAAAGTTTTTTTTACCGGTATTTCTATTTTTATCACATTTTAATGTACCAGACGTTCCGGTGCATACACACAATATTGGTGTGCCAAATTGATAGACAGCGCAAGGTCATTGTTTACATATAAACTATTTATATGTTTAACTTTAAACGATCTATCGGTAGAGCTATATGTTTACGAAGATTTTAATCAGATTATAATGTCCGAAGTAACAATACATGTGGTCAAATATTTTAAGTGGCTGTTGGACACGTGGGAGTGGTCGCTTGTTTACAGAAGGCCGTACCATGTCAAACTCCGTGTTTGAGAATGGTAATATCCCATTCCTCTTGGTTTATACCCGGGTCTAAACTGGATCTGAGTTAGACAGTATCTGCTACATCAGCCGTGAGGTACGTTACGTTTATTGTACTGCGTTAATTTTTGTCTGTGTAAAAGACACCTGTTTCATACAAAAACTTTCCTACCCTTAAAATGTAGCTTTTATGGTGTGACTGGCTCAGAAAGAGATATTTAAAGAAAGATAATGCTTATATAATATAATATTTTATATATAATGTTTTTTACGAATCGAAACAGGCTTTAAAACTGATATTAAACGAAAGGACACAGGACTGGTTTCCCTCAACTAAACTAATTGAGAAAAAAATATTTATAAGTTTACATTAAATTTAGGAATAACCTGTTACAAATAGTATAACAAGAGCGATAAAATGAAATCACCAGGTTTTTGGCTTTTAATTAACTTACGTGAGAAAACGTAACAGTGATTATTTGCGACTACTTTGGGGATCGTGAAAATTAATTTGATGTTGATACTGATAATGCTGGAACTCCTTAGGATTCCGAACTTTCATATTTTGCCGTAATACAACTTTTCTATCAGTATATATTACTATGCGCATTATGCATGAGTAATTATCGTATGCGCATTGTGTATCTTCTGCTTATTGCGGGTCAGATAAGCAAGCATTGCGAGTTTCAAGTGAGATCAGTTGTAAACCATGTAGAGTATCCGATGGGAGAGATAGGGCAGCGTATTCTTTGCTGTCTTGACTGTGCTATGAATAACATGATCTTTCTTTGCCGATGTACCAGTCCCGGCGGTAGGTGTCGCTATAGCATGATGCATGGGACAGGTCCAGTACATAATCACCCCTTATTCATTTTAGTGCATGATTCTTAAAAAATGTCTAAATAAAAACAGCTCATTTAAGCGATCCAGCAACGGAGGCGAAGCTTCAGGTTTTATAGATATATTTTAGCTGATATGTTTTTAGCAATAATATCCCCTTCTATCTCTTTTTTCCTTTTTATTCAAACACCTATTGCCTACTTATTGTGCATTGTCTATTTTATCCAGTGGTGAACGCTGGCATTGTACTTTTGTTATTTCTTTGTAATAAAATTTCGTGCACCACTTTATAATATATGACGCACAGTGCTTCGCTTATTCCCCTTTACTTCTTTCAGTATCACAAAGCAACAACTATAATGAAGCTTGTCGTGGGAATTCTGGCCGCATTGGCCTTGGTCGCAAAAGGTCAGTATATAAGTTTTTCCTTTATTCAATGACACGCATGCGCCTTCACATTGCAGAAAATATGTTCCTTTTTTTAACAAGAAAGCACCATTACAAGAACAGAATATCACAAGATTTGGCTGATTGGTACAGGGAAAGTTTTCATGAATCCTCTCTTTTACGTCACCTCTAAATAGTAACAAATCGATTAATTCAGAAACTACGTACTTTCGTAACAGTAATAATACGACAATTCCCTTTTGAGGGCTCTTCTCTTTCAAAGATATATCTCTTAATTACACGTGCAGGCGTCTAAAAAGCATGCAGCCCCGTAAAATAAGGTCTAAATCCATAACCTTCCTGTTAAATGAGATGCTAAGCTCATAAAAAAATTAAAATAATTATGAATTTTATCCTGTAGGTGGCGCATCTGGCTGTGGTGACCCTGAGGCAGGTTCACCATTGGTCAACTCCTTTCATGTTTCTCTTAGCGACAGCAAAGTGACGTACGCGTGTGCCAAGGGATTCCGGTACAAGTCCGGTGATTGGGAGCGCACTTGTAACAGTGACGGCAAATGGTCAGGCGCCAGTCTGAAATGCACCGGTATTACTCTGAAACAAGTCTCTTTTTTTTCTTTTCATTTAAATTTTGTGAAATTACATTTTCTGCATCCTGTAAATGTTGTTAAGTAATAAGAACAGAAAACCAAGTTCTTCAAACTATTTTTAAAACTGAACCCTGAATGTACATGTGCAGGGAAACGGTACCTTATTTAAGGCACTATAGTGTGTACTATGTCATTTTTATCCGTAAACGTTAAGTAATTGTTCTGCATCAAATTCCAGGAAATTTTGCCTTAGTTCATGATCGCCCACAAATAATTAAATATGCCATGTAATTATGTGTCGATGGTAATACAGTGAATACATTTCAGTGATGATGGTTCGAAACACTTGAAAATTTTGTCAAACCCACTATGTTATCAGTTTTTTCTTGTGTCATATAAAGGCACAACTGATTCCATGCTATTACGTCTCCTGTTTTTTTTTATATTCTTATCCCTGTTTTTTGTTTCTTCGTCTTTTGGTTCTTCTTCCTACATGCCTTTTCTTTTTTATTCCATTTTTTCTCTTCCTGAGCCTTACCCTTTATAACACGATTCGCATGACCTTTTTAAATAAACGGATGCATCTACTTCAGAACATGGATATCGATGTTTGGGTAGCAAATTTTCGCCAATGTTAACAGATTAACAGTTTTTTTCCTATATTTACACAATACTGTTACCAGGTAATTGTGTGAAGGACTGTGCTGGCCTTCCTGACGGCGACTACCAGTCCTGCTCGAGCTGTGGTTGGTTCCTCTCCTGTGTAGGTGGCACCATGATCGCTCAGCGTCCCTGTCCCTCTAACCTGGTCTGGGATGACCAGAACAAGTGGTGTGGATGGCTCTCCGCTACATGCTGTACGTAATGTATAGTATTCTTAAAATCAGAATTTATATACTGTCCAAATTACCATCAAAATCCGGAAAAAGCAGTTGGCAGAGTTCCGATAAAGCAATAAAGTTAAATGGGAAAGTTCGGAAAAAGCAAGAATGTAAAAAGAAAGATAAATAAAAAAGGAAAACAACTTCACAATAATTACAAATTAATAACCATCTGGTGGTGAAATCAAATGCTAATAAATGGCCTTCCTACGGGTCCAATGTGATGTTTTGCAGAGCGGTGCACTGATGTTTTGAATATAATCATATACATTCATTAGACAGATTGAGTCTATGGAGTTTGGTAGAAGTGACTCCTTTGCGTATCATTAACAGCACTTGTATTGCATTAGCTTTTGGAAGATAGAGAGATAGCTATATAGAGTATAAAAAGAGAGATAACGGTATCTATAATACTTTTCCTTTTGAGACGAATCTTTTGGCGGGAAAAAAAACATTCCGTGTGCGCATACGATACATAGTGAGATCTTGTTGAAATACCGCGTGCCCTTCTTGACGTTATTAGTTTTTAATGGCACAATCAGATGGCTCTTTTTCTGTGTGTCTGTGGAAATGTTCCGACAGACAACCCTGATACAAACATACTAACCCGGTGAAATTAATGTTTGTATTTGGTAGACAAAAACATCGTTCTTAATTCTTTTTTTTTAATTTAATCGCAAGGAACGTTGTGAAATTTAAGCGAAGATGTTCCATATGAAAGACAAATGCTCACAAACACCTGCCTGAATTTACAAAATAGTTATACTGTCAACGATGAAACGAGCTGTGGAACAGAATCTCCATAAAATTTGATAATTAATTGAGAAAGGTCCTTTATCTTTGTCCAAACAATTGTTGTTGTTGTTGTTGTTATTATTATTATTATTATTACGATTATATTTTTACTGAATCGTTAAAAATAATTATTATCTTTGAACCATCACACGTGCATATAGTGTGTTTATTATAGGCTTGTTACAGACCACGTACCACTTGAACAAAACGGCATGTGTATCTCATAAGTGATGCGTCTATTATAATGGAAACGGAATATTTCTGATTGGACTGGCTCAGTCGGCATGTTTTAATGTCGCTATATATGGCAACACATGTAACAGGTACTGCCATCTGGTGACAAATAAAATAACTAATTATTGGACCGTCATGTTTGTCCCCCAGACATTCCAGGCTCATTTATGTTTATTAAGGCTTAGAATAACATCTTATTTTACATAATGTATAGTGGCGAACATACTTCCTAAAGTCTGGCATGTCTATATTCGGGCTAGTAATACTTCTTTTGATAGAATTTCATTTATTATGAGTGCGCATATTTGATTGCTAGGGGACTGTGTGAACGACTGTACTGGGAAGGCTGACGGTGACTACCAGGCCTGTGACGGCTGCGGTTACTACTACACCTGCTCTAACGGCCGCACCTACAACAGAGAGTGTCCAGTGCTGGCCACTGGCTCCGCCCTGGTGTGGGATGACCGAAACAAACGCTGTGACTGGGAGTCCCAGACGTGCACAAAAAGTAAGACATTGCATGAAAACCATGGGACTTTTAACAGTAAACATGAATACAGACTGTACTATAAATACCAAAATAACAAATATAACACATCACAATATTTAATGTAGTATTCATCCATTACTTAACCCCAAAATGCTTTTTATGTTGCCTTTCGGTGTTCAAAGACCTCACATGTTGAAGAGCATTGTCTTTCTTCTTAATAATGTAATCATTGTATTGTTCTTCTTGTTTATGTATGACCCATGTCGTGTATTCGGCAGTTAAGAACCTCTTTTATAGAAACCCCCCCCCCGTATTTTCAAGAAATTAGTTTACCTCACTTCACTTATGTGTTACAACCTTTATAAATGTCATAATTAAAATAAAACTAAAAATATTTTAATAAATAAATTATAAAATTATAAATTATAAAATAAAAATATAAAAAATTATTTTTATCGATTCCCGATGCTTACAGGCTGCATGGTGTCAAAGCACTATTTAATATTAAATCCATTTTCTGCCATTAGCTGAACGAGCTGGCAAGTACTTTTTTTAGTCGATGTTATATAAATAATTATTTTTCGTATAATTTGTGTATATAGGTGTGTTCCGTTCTGGACGTTTTATTAATATTTTGAAAATATCATTGCAGGCACGTACCTGAACCCACAAAACTGAGCCCGAGATGGACAGACGACATCTGTTCTGCGCCATCCAGCCAAATAGAATAATTCTTTGGATTTTGATAGTGATCTCAATATGATCTGTATAATTACCGCCTTTGCTATCAGTTTCTCCGGCCTTGTTCCTCTAATTACTGCACGATATACGCTCGTCTATTTCAAACACTGTAGGCTTTGTAGGATTTGTTGAGAGAATGCAGATTGATTTCCATTTGTTTTCTTACACCGGCATGGTTTTTATACATTTATAAATCTGTTTGAAAAAAACCGAGTTGTTGTTTATCATTCACCTTTATTTTGACTTCATGGGTATGCCTGAACCGCTCAACAAGAGAACATGTTCTAATGTTCTTAATCTCTGAAAGACGCACGGTCATCTGTCTTCTTCTATATCATCATACAGAAGATGCGCCAAATTAAAGCCATATTTTCACCTGGCATATCTGTAGAATTGATGTGATCTCTGTGTTATTCTGGTTACATATTAATGAACTGAAGTTAATTCCTGTTGTGAACAGTTCTGATAACGTGCTATGACGGATGTATAAATGAGCTTGTTTATCTGCAAGCTGTTAGTTAAACGCGGTACTCATGCTCATGATGACAAACATAAAACAAGTGACCCATGGGTCATGACGCTCAGCTGACTGGGAAGAGATTCGCAAAAGGAAATTTTATCACCAGAATGGTAGTATATACCCATTCAACTGAAGCATCAAACAGATTAACCAACAGGCCAAGATTTAGTCTGTATTTATATATCTCAAAAATAGAGAAAAATGTGTAAACTTTTAAAAACTAGAATACGGGTAACCGACAAGTGACTACATGTATCTGCCAAAATCGGATAGTGAGGCATGGATTGAGTGGCAAGGGGAAATAGAGTGAGGTATGTTGCATATTAGCATGGATGTCTGCAGCCTAAATGTGTATGTAGGTTGTGCCACCTACCACAAATCCAGAAATCTGTCCAAGTTGTATACACCTGCAAAATTTTAGGCAGAAAAGTCAAACCACTACATGTATATGAGCGATTTTTGCCCATGGCAGACAAACAGACAAACACTGTGCAAAAATCTTTGCAGGTAATCCCTCTAGTTTTGTGTATGATAAAGACCTATGTGAGATCTAAACACATGCACAATTTTGGCCCAATCGGTCAAATGGTTCCTGAGATATGAGCTTGGATGTGTCCAGCGTTAACTAGAATGTAGGTGGCGCCACCTGTCATAAAATCAAGAAAGCTGTCCACGATGTATAAACCTGCAAAATTTTAGGCAGTTATGTCGAACCACTACAGAGAAATGAGTAATTTTAGGCCACGGCAGACTAACAGACAGACGCTGTGCAAACATTGTTACAGGTGGCGCCACCATTTTTTGTGTATGTTACAGAGCTATCAAAGGGCTACATTTGTATAAATTTTATTTCCTGATCGGTCAAACGGTTCCCGAGATATAAGCTTGGATGTCATCAGCGTGAACGTGAACGTAGGTGGCGCCACCTGTCATAAAATCAAGAAAGCTATCCTGGATGTATACACATGACGAATTTCAGGTGAATTAGTCAATTCACTGCAGAGATATGAGTGATTTTAACCCAAGGCAGATGAACAGATGGACACTGTGCAAACATGGTTACAGGTGGCGCCACCATTTTTTGTGTATGTTATAAAGCAATCCAAGGTCTACATTTGTATCAATTTTATTTCCTGATCGGTCAAACGGTTCCCGAGATATGAGGGTTTATAAGTGGAAACAGACCCACAAAAGGACACTGGATAGAGAGGAAAGGTCAGAGGTCAATGCAAATTGGTTAGGCACCAGTTCACATGTGACCCGATAATAGGTGTAAGTTTGGGAAAAATCGGTCCATTAGTCTCCGAGGAGCTCTCTGGAAACGAACGCCGCCACGGCGGAGGAACTCGGTCAGAAACATAGTATCCGCAAAACTTCGTTTTGGCGGATACAAAAATACAGGTGGCTCCACCAGTCTGCAGAAACTAATAAAAACACTTAATGGTCAATATCCATGCAAAAAATCATGGTGATCTCTGCATTAGTTGTTCAGATACTTCAGTTTTTGTATCAAATTGTCCATTATTCTGAGGGATACTTCAGAGTCCTATAGCTTGAAGGATATGGGTAACAGAGAACTAATTTCAAGTTTCCACAGGCACCTTTCATGGGCCTCCTTGCATGACAAGAATGAAGATTCTAGGTCCAGTTGTTGCGATTTGTACCCTGTTGACAGATAACCACATCTTTAAAGGTCTCAAAAAAAAAGAAAAAAATTCGTAAAAATTTGAAAAAAAATAGAGGTGGCACACCCAGTCTGCAGAAACTGATGGAACAGCTCATGATCAATATGTATGCCGAAAATCATGACCATCAGTGTTGTAGTTATTGAAATACTGCAGTTTTTGTATCAAATTTTCCATTATTCATGGGGGGGGGGGTATTTTGGACCCATACAGCTTAAAGAATATGGGTAACAGAGACCTAATTTCAAGTTTCCATGGAGACTTTTCATGGGTCTCCCTGTGTGTCAAGAATGAAGATTCTTGGTCCAGTTTTTATGATTTGTGCCCTGTTAACAGATGTTCATATCTTTAAAGGTCTCAAAAATACAGAAAAATTTCGTAAAAAAAAACGAACAAATACAGGTGGTGCCACCAGTCTGCAGAAACTTATGAAACACTCCATGATCAATATCCATGCAAACAATTATGGTTATCTCTGCATTAGTTGTTCAAATACTTTAGCTTTTGTATCAAATTTTCCATTATTCTGAGCTGTACTTTGGAGTGCCATAGCTCAAAGGATATGGGTAACAGAGACCAAATTTCAGGTTTCCATGGAGACTTATCATGGGTCTCCCTGTGTGTCAAGAACGAAGATTCTAGGTCCAGTCGTTACGATTTGTACCCTGTTGACAGATAACTACATCCTTAAAAGTCTAAAAATGGAGAAAACAATTCGTGAACATTGAAAAATACAGGTGGCGCCACCAGTCTGCACAAACTGATGAAACATCTCATGATCAATATGTATGTCGAAAATCATGACCATCAGTGATGTAGTTAATGAGATATTGAAGTTTTTGTATGAAATTTTTGACTATTCTGGGGGGTAATTTTGGGCCCCATAGCTCGAAGGATATGGGTAACAGAGACCTAATTTCTGGTTTCCATGGAGACTTTTCATAGGTCTCTCAGTGTGTCGAAAATGAAGATTCTAGGTCCAGTCATTACGATTTGTGCCACGCTAACAGATGACAGCATCCTCAAAGGTCTCAAAAATAGAGGAAAAAATCGTAAAAAATCAAACAGTACAGGTGGCGCCACCAGTCTGCAGGAACTGATTGAACATCTCATGATCAAAATGTATGCCAAAAATGAAGACCATCAGTGATGTAGTTATTGAGATATTGAAGTTTTTGTATGAAATTTTTTACTATTCTGGGGGGTACTTTGGGGCCCGATAGCTCAAAGGATATGGGTAACAGAGACCTAATTTCTGGTTTCCAAGGAGATTTTTCATGGACCTCTCAGTGTGTCAAGAATTAAGATTCTAAGTTCAGTCTTTATGATTTGTGCCTTGTTAACAGATGTTCACATTTTTTAAGGTCTCAAAAATAGAGAAAAAAATTCGTAAAAAATCGAAAAATACAGGTGGCGCCACCAGTCTGCAGGAAGTGATGTAACATCTCATGATCAATATGTATGCCAAAAATCATGACCATCAGTCAAGTAGTTAATGAGATATTGAAGTTTTTGTATGAAATTTTTGACTTTTCTGGGGGGTACTTTGGGGCCATATAGCTCGAAGGATATGGGTAACAGAGACCTAATTTCTGGTTTGCAAGGAGATTTTTTATGGACCTCTCAGAATCCTAAGTTACAAGGTTCTAGGTCCAGCGGTTACGATTTGTGCCTGGTTAACGGACGGACAGACGGACAGACGGACAGACGGACGACGGACAAAGAGTGATCGCTATAGCTCAGATGACTTTCAGTCAGCTGAGCTAAAAACTTGTGATCCGAGGTGGTTGATCGCTATTAATGATGAGAGCATGTGAAGCAACACTATCGATCTTTTGTCATTGGAAAACCTGGTTCTTAATTATAATTTGCAGCTATAGATGTCCTTGCCAGATGTGTTTGGACGTTCGGTGGCAAATTGGGAGGGCCCCCACATGTTATAAACATGTGGATCCAAACAAAACGGAACGAATCAGCGCTTTTTGGCTTACTTTTATAAAATGTTAAATTAAGAGATTTTCTTTATTTAACACACGTGAAATATTGGAATAGAAAGTGTGACAGTTGTAGCCTTTGTCTATATATAATGGCCCTGTGAATAAAGGAAAATTAAACATCGAGGTGAAGGCCATGCCCCCTATTTCAGTAGTCTTTACCGACCCTCCCATCAGTGGTCGTTTCTTAACAAACTAAGACCTGGTGATTCCGATTTACCACGGAGCTGAATTCTTCCGCTGAGCCATATCTGCCCATATGAAATTTAATACCCATACCTCACCATGCTCATGCAAATTTTATACCCATATCTGCCAACATGCAAATTGCAACTTCCCAGTCATACCTGGAAAACCCCGAAAAGAAACTAATATATATAAAGAACTGTAATTTACATATGGAAACTTTAAAAAATGCGTCATTTGGCGTTGGTGCATCAACAGATAATTATAAGTGGATAGCAAGCGTCCATCAAGACATGCGCTTCTGTAAAAACGTTTCGAATCTAATAAGCAACTGTCTGGAAGATGAAATACTGATAAAATTGTAATTCACACATGTACTAATGAGGGGAAAAATTATATTGCTGATAAAAAATAAATTAAAGAATGGTGCATATTTATTTATTTATGAAAGTGTCGCATTCCGACATTGATATATAGTGCATACATGCATCTTAGTAAAAGTTTTCAAGAAGTAAGAAACAAGCAAAAGAATTAAACCAGGAAAGGTAAATGAACAAACGGACCTAAGACAATTCGAAGATAGAACAAGGCAAATACCTTTATTGGATAAAAAAAAGGAAGGAACACAGTTAAGTATTTATGACTAACAAATTTTCGGGTTCTACAAAAAAGAGAACCCCAAGAGTAGATTTCTTTCACGAGGGGCATGAGTACAATTAGATACAAAATTAAAATAAAATAAGTATATAATCATTTACACAAATGTTCATGTATTCACGTCGGTTTAGTTTACAAATTCTATCGTTCCTGACACCGATGGCTCTTCTAGTTCAATGTGCTGGTGCTGAGGTGTTAAACTATAGAAATCTGCAGTCAAAAAAATGCAAACCTCCGCCATGCGGGGGCCCTATTATGGGATGCTCCCTAGACCGTGTTTGAATTCACTTACTCGGCCCCTATTCACAGGTTCATTCGTGCATAAGTCACTATACATTAGCGAATATTCCTTGATGACTTTCCAGAATCCGGACCATGTGCCTGGAACCACACATAAATGTAATTGAAAATTACCTGAAAATTCTATGAGATTCCGTTCATGACTCCATGAGTTATGTTGTGAACAAACACGCACAAACATACCTGACACTAACGGCGATGCACGCATGCTCTCCTGGCGGAGAAAAACAGTTGTTTTAAGACAGTGCCGGTCACATGTTTACAGATATGCTACAATGTTGATCAGCGATCTCCTCTGTGTGTATTCGTGAAAAGTCTCTCATGTGATTTTTTTATGTGGTGTTTCCGTCATTATTTGACTGGCCCAGTCCATGAAATAGTTAAGACTTAATTTATTGTTGCTCGACAGAGAAATCAAACGTCCCCACGTTGTATCGCACTAAGTATCGGTACTGCCATCTTGCGGCAAACCTATATAACTAATTTACCACTATCTGACCCTCTTATTTCATGGACTGGTAATCTTGCCCGGTTCCCGGACGGTCAGCGCCACACATCATCGCCTCGCTGAACTAAGGTCTCTTCTAGGGACGTCAGCAGTGATCTTTCCCAGAATCTTTTTTTCAAAACCAACATGGTTCATACAGTCATCGCCTATTTCGGACTTCAAATTAGCTACTAATATTCCCATTTAATTTGTCTTAATATTTTAGGCTGTCGCTTATGTTGAGTTCGGCGAGACTTTAAAAACACTATACACCTCAGCCTCAGTGTTAACGTTTATCGGACCACCACTCTTGACAGTAGGACTGTACCGGCTGACTGAAACGATTACGATTCGCGAGTCGCAATTTGACAGTTAAGCACGGGTTCGGACAAAATGCTGCCAGCTGCTCTTGTCATCTCGGTAGGGAATTTTCTGGACCTGTCGGTACAAAATTGTTGCGATAGTGTCTACAATATGCACTAACATTTGGCCCATGGACCGTAATATTCGTTCTGTAGAGATATATCATAGGACACGAAGGTCCATGTGTGGTATATACCTGATTTCAGTGCGAATGTTACTCAGCGGGTCGAACTGTGGAACCGCTGTTGGCGTTCTCATAGCAACGATCCCAACTCACATGAGGCATGACGACCTGATATGCAAATACGGGGGAATCGTCAGGCCCTCAAAGAGCCTTGTGACGCCTTAATATACAAATATCAGGGATTCACAATACGGACTTTACAGGGCTTAAGTGATAAGAGCTGGCACTGAGTTAAGTCTATCGGTACATGGAATCACGTTTTATTTTTAAGCATTTTATTAGTGAACGCAAATAATAAAGCCCAGGCGCAGGGCTAGTCATTATACATACGTTCATATGTGCATAAATGGGTTAAAAAAACCACAGAGGTGTTTTACACGCAGAGCCTATGCCATAGGGCCTGCGTGAACTCAGGGATTCCCTGTAAATGATGTCACTCCATCATTTTCAGGATCTATGATCCATTGTAAAACATTTCTGCCAGTTTACACATAAATGAATACTCATATATACGCGTCATACATGAAAACACAGCTATTTTTCACGCATATATATATATTTATATATATATATATACATACATACATACATACATACCTGGCTTCGTCTGTATACATATATATGTACGTGTGTATATATATGTGTGTGTGTGTGTACCCGCACAATGAAACAGAGCTCTATACATGCAGAGCGATTTTTTACTGACATGTGGCACTCATGCATTGGGCCGTCATGGGCCAAAGAGTTCCCGCGAAATAGCCGACAGACGGAGAGGCTCCATTTTCTTGTTGCATTTCTGGTAATATCTGCAGTTTTATTCATCAACGGTACGTACACATTAGTTCTGAAGAAATTTTCCAGGGCATACACGAGCATATATGGTTTTTAAGCGAAAGGCGATTAAACAAGGCATAACGAATTTCAACACATTCCTTGAAATTCATAATGAAAAATCAGTGTATAATATTAGAGGATTTGTAGTTAAGATTTGGGCCAATTTCAAGGCGTGCGTTATTGGGATTGTGTACATGTGAGCAAATCCTGTTGTAAAACAAATTCTTTCCTCCCATGGTTGCATCTATATTTTTAATGATTTAGGTGTGAATTCGAATTTAATATCGGTTCCATTTATATTTTTCAAGGAATTGAAATATAATCAGCCCGTAAAAATTAATCATGCTCAGACCAGGCCTTACATCTGGATACCCAGAGCATGGCCGTATCTCCAACTTTTTTGTCGACATGCACATTCCCGTTTTTTTTTTGTATCTATAATTTATCCAATCGATTAACAGTGTCCTATTAATTAATCTACAGCGTTGTGTATAATTTGTCCTTTGAAGCCGGAAACGTCCAATAAGAAATGCAAAAGCGGAACGATTCAAAAATCTTTTTCGTAACACTGAAACTGGTATGATGGTATCGTCCTCCTGAGCGAGATGTCTCTTTGTGGAGCTGGAGTTTACCAGAGATAATAGTCTGGATGTCAATATTTTACTTTACACCGCCGCACTGCATGGCCACCTGTCGGCGATTTGACGAAATGGATTTTAGGTTTTTGAGCGAAAATTTTGAAGACGAAAGAGCGAAAGATGACGGAGTCCACACCAACACATACTGGGAACAAGTAAGATATGAAACTCGTGTAATCGAAGTAAAATAGGCGAACTGTCATATCGCTGAAATGGGGGCCACATGACATGCATGTAGTGAATCCTTATTATCGCCCACTTGCCCAGCCCAGCTGTCATGAAACTGGGAACTGTCCAATGAAAATAAGCTCTTTCCTGGAGTCTTCAGTACTTCCTTAAACTGCATCTTAAAAACAATCTGTAGCCCAATATTTTGCACGACTTTGACTCACGCACCTCCTCGAGGCACAACATTTCTGTGATCAGAAACGTTTTTATGTCAAGCTGCTTGTAAGTTGTATCTTAATTTTGCCACTTATTTTTGTCTGCATCTTACGTGAATCCTAGACATCATACCATCCATCCTTATATACTCATAACCTCGCCCAGATATTGCATGAGTGATCCTCCAGTCGCTCCCAATATTTTACTTTATTTCCTTTCATTTTGGACATATTATCACCACATTAGATGATCATTCTGTAGAGAAATGAAATATATTTTAGTCGGATCAGAATAATTTAGAACAAATTTAAAATTATCTCTTTTCTTTAAAAATTTGTAAAGTGTAATTGTAAAATGTATGGAGTGACTTTATAATGCAGGCTAAATTTGACACAATTATAGAATATGTGCCATATTTATATTAACTGTATTTTTGTGGTGATAGTATCAAGGAATCTGCATTCAATAATATTACTGCATAAAAAGGTGCAGAGTAAATGCTAGAACTTAAATCAAGTGAAAGAAATTGCACAAAAGCAGATATTGTGTTTATGTTGGGGACAATTATGAAAGGGATGCTTACATGTAATATTTGACAAAAAGTAGTAATTTATTCTAATGGCTAAGAAATTTAGCTAAATGTTGTGTATAAATGAAAACAGATTCACATTTAAATATTGCAACCTGAGAAATGAAAACTGCCTCTTAATCAGAGACAATGAACTGTGTGACCTATGCAAAGAGAGCTGCACTGCTGGCACCTGGTACATTGCAACAAGTTTACCTTAATTAGTGTTAACTGTCCATATGTGGTTGAGCAGACATTTTTTGCCACTTATCACTGCTTATAAGAACAATATTCTACCAAGCTCTGTTTAAAGTGGAAAAGCACTTTCAAAATAGCATGTTATCTAAGTGATCAAACTATTTTTTTTAATGTTGAATACAACACTTTGTTGCCAACATACCATCATTTCACTATTTGTGGAATGTCTCTTCCTTCTCTCCATCTGTATACACATACATCTTTATTTTACACCATCATGCCACCAGTCTTTATATGTGCACACATTGATTATGAACATATAAAATTATCTGCCTGTTAAGTTCTTTATTTTAAATAAATAATGTAAATCATGAAGATGGAAGTGCCATGAATACATAACTGCATGATAGGGGTTCTGAAGAATCAGGAGCTACTCAACACAGACAGGGTTGAATATTGTTCTTTTTAGAGGTAAAAACCTTTTCTCAGTGTTTTTTTTTTGCTACTACAAAAGATCCTGTATTTCATTATCATTCAAAATGTTCACTGTCCCCTCTACTTTAACCAGTCATGTGATTGTGTTTTCAGGACACTGTGGAAGAATCAATACATGAGTGTTTCAAAGCTTTCAAAAACAAACTGGAACTGAATGATGGGTAAGTGATAATTTTACATTAGGTATAATAGATATGAGAGTATGCAACATGTAAGTGTACTAGTGAAATACCATCCATACAGTGGAATCTTCCAAGTGCAGACCAGTGTAGCGGACCCGGCTTTTCCAGTCCAGTCGCTCCAGGGGTTTGTCTTGGGGGGGGGGGGGTTTCAGGAATTTTATAAAATTACTGGTGAGTTCAAACCACTTAACTGCTTCTTATTCTCAATCACGAAGAATGACAACTTCTCAAAAGTGGTATAAAAATCATGTTTAAACAATAAACGTAACTTATGTTCAGAACAGCGGAACCCGCTAAATGGACTCCAGGCCCAAGCCAATCTTCCGTGGGCCCATGGTCAGCAACCATGTTTACTTCACCACTCTCATCCTAATCTGAGGCCATCTCTATCTGTCTGACCCATATCACTCTTATTAAACAGTTCCCCAACCTACCGAGGAGTCCCCGCGACTGAAAAACTCTTCAGTCCTCTCCCTCTCTCTGTCTAACGGCAGCGAATCTTCAACAATTCTCTGTCCATGCATTGTCTACGTTCAGCCTTTTTCTCTGCCTCCCTCTACATCCAGGCACCTATCTCTCTGGCTACAACTACCATAAAAACCCTTGGCTACTGTAAAACTTATCAACCAAAAGGCGGAGGGGGGGGGGGGGGGGGATGGTCTGCCACACCAGATTTGTTAAAGCACTAAACACTCTAAACATTTTAAAAGTTTTACTGAAAATTATGCTAATTAAGCTTTTTTACTCTTTTTTTATAGCAGCATTAATTTTATCCTTTTTTTTCATTAAAAGAGTTTTGAGACCTAATATTACTATACAAAGGTAAGTCTAATTAGATCAAGAATGGGATACTTCACAATTTTCCTGTGCAAAAGGTATTTGGATGTAATGCAACATGCAGAGGTGCATAGACCTTTGCATGTTTCTGAATTTTTAAATTTTAGTGTGATGCACATATTTACTCAGTCTGTGGTAGAAATGGGAGAGCTGAGTGGAGAGTTGTTGCTGATTGTTCCCCCAAGGGGACACATGTTGTTTTCAGTGCCATCGTCTGTCGTGTCATTGTCAGTTGTCTGTAGGATCCTGTGAACCCCATAACTTTTGAAGTGTTGCACATTTTGTCCACACATTTTGACACACCACTTGTTTCCACAAAGTTCTTGGACGTATGGGAAAACTGGTGACCTTAATGTGGATCTTCAAGGTCAAATAGGCCAAATTATAGCGCATCTTCTTTAGGATTTCTTGTGAATGTGAAAACATATGAAGAAATGCATATTTATCCCTCAAACTTGACACACGATGTTTCCATCAAGTTCTTGGAAGAGTTCAAGTACAGGTGACCTTGACCTTGATGTTCAAGGTCAAAACTGTAACACTAGGAATACTGTAAAGTGCCTAACAGAATACACGTATTGTATTAGGATACCGTAATGTCATTAACAAATTAGCAAAATTTGTATGGAGTCCACCTTTGTCTTATATTTGGGGCATCACTGTGAATCTAATCCGGAGTGTCATGAAAAATGACCGAGAGTGAGGGAAAATAGGGGTATTTATGGTTGTTTTCTTTTTGAAATTTACCATATTTTCTTAAAAATACCAATCTAATTTTTTATATAAAGGCTAATTTGATTTTTAAACTACTTTTACAGTGGAACACAGTGTTCTGTACAGTTCAGTACCCTCACATAGTTCACCATTATCACGAACCAATCACATATCGCTTGGCATGTCATCTGATTATGGTAAGCATATCAGCGTTAATCTTTTTATACAGCCACAAGGTGGTGCTACCCTAGTGGCCAAATTCACTACTTCCGGCAGCAATTTTTATTCAGTAGCATAAGCCAAATACTGCACATTGTGAAATAATACCTCCTATTAAATTTTTATTTTAAGCGCCACATGACATCCTCTAGCTTGGCACACATACCCTGCAGATATATCCGATAGGGGTCACAAATAGTAATACAGGTAAAACATTGCTAGATATACCTACATGCATTTATTTTTTAAAGGTTTAAAAAATTTACTGAGGACACTGACGCTTACTAGTCAGGTGCAAGGTGGCAGGAAAAACTGCTAGGTGCATCCGCTTTCTGCAGCCTGGCGTTAACACATTCCAGACAATTGTATCAGCAGATCATTCATCTGTATGCTGAATGTTTTGTAAAACAAATAAAACATTACTAGTATTTATTGTTTGTTGTGTGTGAATACATGGTAATCTAAGGTTTTTGGTTGAATTCTATCATATAAGGTAGAGCTGGGAGCAGGTTTGAGCAAAATTTGGGTGCGTATTCTATTACAGACTTTAGTGGAAGTAATATGTGTGCATTGATAGGTAAACTTGCTGAGCAAAATCGGGGTGCATATTCTAATGAGGCAGTGTATTCCCTTAGGCACTTTACAGTATTGTTACCCCCTTAACTGGGAGTATGGTACTGAAGATTTTTTCCTCATATTTGACACATTTGTTTCTGCCATGTTCTCTGAGCTGACCATGATCTTCAAGTTCAAATCTGCTGAAATGTATAATTATTAAAAGCATATAACTTTTGAAGTATTGCACATTTTGTCTTAAAGTTTGACACACAACTTGCTTCAACCAAGTTCTTTGACGTGTTTGAAAACTGGTAACGTTGACCAGGATCTTCTGGGTCAAATCTGCTAAAATACAAAATCATTGTGAGAACCCCATAACTTATGAAGTATTGCATTACTGGGTTCTCATAAGAGTTCAAGTATTGGGGACCCTGACTTTCATCTTCAAGGACAAAATCTGCAAAATTCTGGGATTATCATGACCCCAATAAAAGTTTAAGAACCATATATTTTATTCTAATTTCACACACGTTCTTTTTATCACATTCTCAGATAACTGGTGATCTTCAAGGTCAGATCTCCTGATTTAAAAGTTTTCTGAAATGCCATAACTAAAGATAGTGCATATTTTATTCCCCTCAAGTTTTGGGATAGACCATTGGGGGGTGGGGGCCTATATATAGAGTTTCACTCTTTCTTACTCTCCTCTTTTCTGGAATGCCTGCTCTTTTTTGGTCATTTACATTTGGCAGGCCTGGTTAAAATCAAGATATTTATCTCACACATTGCCTGTAACAATGATGTGATAATTGAACAAATGTTTTTACAAGACGTTGAAAAGAATGAGTATATCATTTATCATTTAATTGTCTTTATATAAAATCCTATCCCTTTGAATTCCAGCCTACCAGTGCTCAACAGAGATAGGCATAAAGCATTTCTAATCAAAGGCTTGCAGCACCTGTCAGAATCCTATGAGGTGAGTTAAGAACAGCACAAGGCCGAAGATTTTAGTTAAGGATGTTGTTATATCACTCTGCACTAATGCCTTACATGAACTTAAAAATGAGTATATATTGGTAATAATTTTTTTAGCTCAGCTGACTTTCAGTCATGCTGGGCTATAGCGATGGGTCTTTGTCAGGCGTCCTTCTGTCTGTCCGTCCGGCCGGCCGTCCGTCCGTTAGCAGGGCACAAATCATAACCCTAGGGGCTAGGGCCATGAATCCTATGCAGTCTTAGAGGTTATAAAAAGATCTCCTTGCAAACCTGAAATTAGGTCACTGCGACCTTTATTCTCGAAGTTATGGGGTGTGTTTGCACCCCCCAGAAATAACTCTTTGAGACAAAATTTTCATCCCAAACCTTCCATCTTTCACATACAGCTCACCTACCAACAGGGGAAGAACCATAATTTTTTTTTTAGGTCAAAAGGTCAAAGGTCAAGGTCACAGGGGCCTCCTCTTTGAAAAGCCTGTGGATGCATTTTAAGCCAACCCTTTCATCCCAATTCTTTGATCTTTCACATATAGCTCACCTACTGAGTTGGAGAAGAATCCTATAGATTTTGAGGTCACAAGGTCAAAGGTCAGGGTCACAGGATCCACTTCTTTGAAAAGGTAGTGGACACATTTCAAGCTAGACTTTTCATTCCAAACCTTCCAGCACTGACATCGCTTCTCTGCCAACAGGGGAAAAGACCTGTTGATTTTGAGGTCAAAGGTCAAGTTCACAGCACCCACTTCTTGTGTGGAGTCATTTTCAGGCAAACTTTTCAATCTGTACCTTTATCTGTCATATATGGCTTACCTACCAATAAGGGAAGAAGCCTATTGATGTTGAGGTCAAAAAGTCAAAGGTCAAGGTCACAATATTTAATTGTTCTAAATGCTTGTGAGCATATTTCAAGTGTAACTGTTCAACCCAAACCTTCAGTCTTTCACATATGCCACATCTATGCATCACTCAGTTTGACTCAAACTTCATATTTATGGGTCTTTTTGCTTGAATAAATAACTTATTGATTTTGGGGTCAGCTGATCAGCAGGTTAAAGGTTGCAGGTCAAAGTTATTCACCCATTGGTTGCCAAGTAATTACACCAGATTTAAGTGGTTAGTAGTTACCTATCATTTAGAAAGAATCCAGTTGATATATGGGCAAAAGGCCAAGGTCATAGGTCAGGGATGTTCACAATTACTTATTTTATAGACCATCTATATTTTTCTTGTATATATAACCATCCCACTCCAGCTGGTACATCTCCCTGTGTGGCTGTAATTGTGAGTGACACTGGTGACATATGACTCCCTTTTGTATCAGCCTATTAAGTGATACTTCATAACAAAAACACTGTTGTCAGAATGCTTCAGCCAGGCATTAAGACTATGAGAGTATAGTATTAAGGTTTAGCTACTGATTTATAAGATGATGGGAACATTTTGCAGTTTATTTTATGGAATCCTAGCAATAAACTTAGTTTCCTAGATATCTGAATATTTTAATATATATCACCACATATAAAAGCAAGTGTTTGTTCTCATAATATGTGGATCTGTACCTTGATTTAGGATGGCTTTTTGTTTTATTTCAAGACTCTTAAACATGCTTTCTGCATTTCTTTTCTTTCAGGTTTGGCAGTTTACCTACCCTGCTGACCCCATTGAAAAGCAGAGTGATAATAAAAATATTGGACTTACACTTTTTACAATTGCATATCTATAAATCTGATATGAGGGCCTGGACATGCCTTTTGAATTATTTTGGGCATTTATTACTGGATAATTTGCCCCAAGTTTGGTCTCTTATTGGAGAATGTGGGATATCAAATGTCATACTTGTCAGAAATCCATTATGTCTGCCAGTTAGCCACCTTAGAAATTCTTTCTTCAGTGCAGTTTCAGTAATTTTTCTTTAATGTTTGGTCCAATTTAGAGAATGTTTGTTGTCTGATTTCAGACTTGTCAGAAGTCCAATATGGCCACCAGGCAACCATCTTTTAATTCCTTTTAATCATATTATCTCAAGAACAGTTAAAGTGAATGCAGTTGGATGTATATTTATGTAATCTTGTAAAGGATTGGGTTAAATATTTCTGAATAAATATTACTATCATTTATAAAAGTGCAGTACAGTTGGCTTGTATTGAATAAAAATTCATACAGAAGCACCTGTTTCTCAATAATTCTTGCATGTATTTCCTTGATTTTTGCTATATATTTTGATCTTATATTTGCCCTTTGTGGTGTTCCTTTTGAGACTGACAGGTTTCAAGCAAGCTGTTGGAATAGTTCCTGATAGCTTAACAATCATGCATTTTTCTCAGACCATCAATTCACTGTGTTTTAACCAGACATAGGTGATATATATTTCTGTTGTCATAGAAAATTTTCAAATAATTGGCAAATTGGTTCTTCAAAATTTTACTGGAAGTTGTGAATCTCAGTCCATGATGTCACAGGTCATGCTTTGCAGCTGAGCGTCATGACCCATGGGTCACTTGTTTAACAACATACTGAAGTTTAGAAAATTAATGGCAACTGGATTGTATTTTTTCCCCAGCCCTTGCTTTTTCAAGACAAACCAAGCCAAAGATGATAGAAAAATATGATATTAAGGCATGAATAAGAAAATTCTAGTGTAGAAATTGCATTGTGATGTGTTGCCCTTTTAGACCTGTATAATGGCGTAATGGTGACAAACATAACTGCCTGGATGTTTCATCTCTTCATACAGCTAAGAGGACTACTCAAGACCACTTGAGATCAACACGTAAAATGCCCATGATTTTCTTTGGACAGACATATTACAATGAAAAATTCTGATTAATTTCTTTAGCTTAAAGCAAACTCTGTCAATGTTAAATCTTGAAAACTTGGTATGGATACAAAAGAAAATTGAATATGTATTACCTGTAATGTTAAGCACAGGTAAATTTATATAAATTAATGAAAATATGAAAAAGTCTAAAATTTATCTGATCAGTAGAGATATTTTACTTTTCCTCATAAGTACAACAGAATAATTATCTTTCATCTTTGAATTGATCTATACAATATAATGATCAATTATAAAAACAGGCAGGTTCATTTGTAGTATTTATTTTGTCCTTTGACCCTGCAGGTGCTTGATGCCAGCAGACCATGGCTGTGTTACTGGATTTTACATTCAATGGAGCTGATGAATATAGACATCACAGAGAAACAAGCATCACAGTAAGTTGTCAGGTGTTTAACTCCTCCACCAGTGGTCTGGATTGAATAAGCAAGGAAGTTACATAAATTAAGTAACAACTCTGGGTCTGGCTGTGTCGAATGTTGCTGACAGGGGTGATAAATCTCGCCGGTCAAAGGCACAGAGAGATGTCACTGATAAGCCCAGTGTTAATTGATACAGCACTAGAATCAACCCTTCGGCATGACTTTGGAATGACTCATTAATTTTAGAGACCCAAGGTGTGAAGGCATGAATCCTAGAAATGTGTTATGTCAGTTAAGTAAGTTATTCCCCAAATTAATCTTGAGTAATTAATGTAATCATTGGAACAGTCTTAAATCAACACAGTATATTTTCATAAAGACATCCAGTAGCATGCCAACATGTGAAGCCGTCATTGCTAAAGACGCCTGAGCCATCTCTGGGCGGAGGTAAATATGGGCCATAATACGAGAATAACAACATCAGTGATCAACAGAATAGTATAAAATAAGTCTAATAATTCATAGGTGTCAGAAGTGTGTAGACTAATGTGAACTAATAGAAATCTAAAATTATTCAAGTAAAAAAATAACGTCCGTTTTGTATCACAGCAGTTATTGATGAAGAGTGACCGCAATCACCGCATCTGTCCCAAAATCACTCCAGTGATTCCTCAACATGAGATCTCTTTAAATATACCAGTTGCACCTAATTCTTAACAAAACAAACATTTCTGGTCCATGTTATTCCTGTAATTTACCACTCAGTTACTGGATATATTGCTCTCAGCCAGACCAGCTTCAGCGGACTGCATCAGTAAGAACTGACAGCCTTGCTATATCAAAGGCTGCTATATCAGTAGGTGCACAATAGGGTTAATGGGTTTATCTCATCTTAAGTGCAATAGGCACACAGATGACACTCAAGTCCTGGCAGAGTTCTCTGGAGTTGTATCTCCATTTATGTAACCTCCTTGGAATAAGCATATGTCATTTTTAGATTTAAATAATTCATCAAATATTTCTTTATTATCAGTTTAATTCATATTATTTTTCTGCTATATCTTGTGAAGACCTAAGTATTGAGGAACAATATGACGTGCAGTGAGAAAGAATATCTTGCGTCTGATTGGTAGAATTTAAAGGGTAAACTAATTTATTAAGATTCTGCCATTGTTTTGTAATTTGTATTTTTTATGTTTTATTGAAACTGACAGAAACAAGAAATAAAAAAAAAGATGCATTTTGTTGAACTTAGTTTAGTTGTTAACTTTAGTAATTGCTGTAATAAAGTCTGTAAAAGATTTGGTTACATAGTTACAGGTAACATCCACTTGTGTTAAACTTCAGCATATTTTCCTTTTGGGTTTAATTAAAATATGTTTATTCTCTGCTAAGATGTGACTTAGTCACTAATATCTCAAAAGAAGTTCTTTCTTTTATCTTCACAGTAAAACTGTGTACTTCTTCCTATTACTCTCTGATAAATTATATAATTTTAAATCTCAGCCATTTTCACTTTATTTTCAGTATATGGAAGTTTACCAATGCTCCAAAAATGGAACATTTTAATGGGAATCATTTTCTTGATTGAAAAAATTGAAAAAGAACTTTATTCATGTACATCTCAAATTTAAATACCCCATAAAATCATAATTTTGAAAATTAACACCCAACACAAAAATATGCTTTGGTTGATAATTTGTTTTAAACAACTATGTTAGAAAATCAAAAATGAACATCAGTGTTGCATTCTCAATAAATAATTATTGCATTTTTAGCTATGTTTGTACAGATAATAATTTGACTGTTTCAGAGTGATACAGTTCCTGGCCAGGTGTCAGTGTCCAGAAGGGGGATTTGCAGGTAAAATATGACTAAGAATGTCAGACTCTGGGAAGTGTCTATATTAGGTTTATGTGGTGATATAATTATAATATTCAAAATAGAAAGAGATATTGCTTAGAAACTTTTCAACATTTAAATATAAGTGACATGTATTTATCATTAAAATTGTTATACAAATACAGGTCTGTTGAAGATTTTGCATATATTTCACGTCAAAAGTGTTTTGTCAGATATATGGTCAGTCTATGAAAATGACATGCTTTCAGTGTTGTCTTGAACATTTGTTTTGAGAAGATTGAAACTTATTCCATTATGCAGTGGTTGATATTGTCTCCTCATCTGTTTGTAGCCTGTCACCACCTGATCAGGTTATGATTAAAATGTGTTCCACATGCAGCCTGTAGTGTTGAAATAACCTGCATTTAACCACAAAGCCAACACTGTAACAGTATGGAAAACTGTCTTAAAATTTACAGTTATGTGTGTACATTTATACATTGGTATGAGCAATTGTTTTGGCTCTTTTAACATTACATTTGATGTTTTACTTGAGTTGATGTTGGCTATTTTACCTGTACTTAATAAGCTGGTATGGTCATTTACAGGTGGCCCTGGACAGCTAGCTCACCTTGCACCCACTTATGCAGCTGTTAACGCCTTGTGTATTCTTGGTACAGTAACTGACCAAGCTTACAAATGCATCAACAGGTAATACCAGCAGCACTTTGGGAACATAGGCAGCTGCCAATGTTAAAAATTTTGAGTGATTAAGTATAATATAATGACAATATTCAGAGGATTATTTTATTTTGTTGTTCATACAAATATAGCCAAAGTCTCTCTTATTTCCAAACCTTAAATGAAATTTTGTGTTTGCTATGCCATTCCCTGTATATATCAGGCCAAAAAACCATAATGCATCTGAAATGGCGATTAGCCACTGGCACTGAATTTATGTGAAACTCATTTTCTGCCACTGGCATTTATCATAAAAACCTTATATAGCAGTGAGGGACTATTGTATTTTGGTAGATCGGGCTTTCTATCAGGTATGTATTGAAATGCTGTCACTGTATTATGCAGGGATATCTGACAGTATGATGTTTAACTTTGTACCGCAATATGTCAGTGAACCATTGAGTCATTATAACCCATGTGAAAACTGTATTACCCTTGTATACAAAACAAAAATTCATATAGTACAATGTTGTCTTTTTTGTGGAGTACTTTGTGAGACCCAGCTTTCTAATATGTAGCAAGGAATTTATATTGACTGGTGCAGAAATTAATGCAGATGTATGTCTTGTGTTTCAAGGCAAAAGTTGCTGAAGTATCTGATGTCCATGAGGACACCTGAAGGTTCGTTTATCATGCATGAAGGTGGGGAAGAGGACATCAGGTGAGATAATGAAATAAATTACCATCTATACATGGTGTTCCACAGTGAAAAGTACAGCTTATCATGTAGGCATGCTGGTTCATTGTATAACATACATGGATGGGAAAGGAATACATGTAACAGTTTAGTGTTTGATGACAGGGAATCAAACATAGTCCTTCATGGGTGTACAAATGGAATGAACAGTTTTGATTCCCTGTAAGTTCAAACTTTGAACAGTGAAGCAGATTTTTGTGCATATATCTTTTCCATTCCATATGAGTAAAAATGAGAAATAGAAATGAATACTATAACCTACCACAGATGTTTTAAATAGTCCTATTTCTATTTAAATATTACCCTTAAATCTTTCATATGACTGTGGAGAATGTGTAATGATTACATATTTAACTATGTTAATATTGAACTACACTAGAAAATCATATTCAGTTTCTTATATGTCTTACTTTCCTCCTGTCCCTGACTTGTCCAAACCATCAGATCCTTCTTCATGCTTGTCATATATGAATTGAATGACCCTTAAACTGTATGATAAATCAAAATCAAGGAGGGTGGAGCCCTCCTTTAATATTTGCCACATTGACCTTTGCCCTTGGAAGTGCTTGACCTTTTTCACTCCACAGTCATGTGGATAAAGCCTATGATATGAGATACCTAGGAGTGTAGGCATGATATATTTTAATAGTTTTACCTGTTCTTGCAGGGGAGCCTATTGTGCCCTGAGTGCTGCAAAACTTTCAAATATTTTTACCCCTGCCCTGTACGAAGGAACTGCTGAGTGGATTGTCAGGTAACTATAGTAACACTAGTAAGGTAACCATAGTATCTCTTAGGTTACTGTGGTAATTTATTAGGTTGAGGAACAATCAGCTTTGTCACCTGTAGAAAAATGTATTTTATGATTTAACTTTTTTAAAATCTAAAGCAACCAAGTGCTTTAGCTTGATTTATATGACAATATCAGTAAATTGAAAGTGTTATGTTGTACATACCTTACACTGACCTAATTGTTTTTTTCTGTGTATTCTACAAGTATCAGACTTAGGAGGAGGGTTTCTTAGTGTATCAACTTGATAGCTTTCTCTCTGTGTATTGTACAGGTGTCAGACTTATGAAGGCAGATTCAGTGGGGTACTAACATGATAACATTGTCTGTATATAGGTGTCAAACTTATGAAGGTGGGTTCGGTGGTGTACCAGGGATGGAGGCGCATGGTGGCTACTCGTTTTGTGGACTCGCTGCTCTGGTGCTGATGGGGAGAGAGTGGCTTTGTGACATGGATGCACTGCTGGTAAAGTGCAGGATTTTTTTACCTATGTGTACTCTGATTGAGGATCTGCATACGATTTTTACCCAAAAATTTTAATTCAAAAAATTCAAATGGTTCCAGTTCAGTGAGTTTTGGCCAAGTTACAGGAAGCTGAACTAAGTCATTTTGCCAAATATACATATTTAAATTACAATTTCAGAAACAGCAGGAGCTATCATCACCAAATTTTATGCAAATATTAGTTACACGAGCGGTATTTGAAATTGAGGTATTGGTGATGCCACCAGCATTGTACAGGGGTCATCAGTCATCAGTGCATTAACCCATAATTTCTCAGGAATGGCAGGAGCTCATAACATCAAATTTTATACAACAAATCAGTCACATGTCAAATTTGAGATTGAGGTTTTTTTTGGTAACAACTGCATCAACTTTTCATTTCACAGGGAAAATCTAGAAAACCTTTGGAAATCTCCGAAATCATCCAGCCAAATGGATCAATATTACACAGAAATGATCCCAGAGACGAGCTCTCTCAAGTTTGTTCAAATGTTCAGGTTCGATAAATTTTTGCCAAGTTGAACTTGGTCATTTGGCCAAGTAAGCATTTTAACAAAACAATTTCAGAAACAGCAGGAGCTAGCATCGCCTTATTTTATGCAAATATTTGTCACATGAATCATTTTTTAAATTGAAGTTTTTTTATGCCACCTGCATTGACCTGTTTATTTATGGGCATAGAACTGATTCAGCTTCTACATTAAAAATGTTTTATAATGAAATGGTCAAATCCATTTGATAAATTTTTCACAAGAATTATCCCAGGGTAGGGTCCTCTCAATTATGTAAGATTAGATAGGGTGCATTGATGTCAAAGAAAGCTGAAGTTGGTCTTGTGGCATATATCAAACTGAGGGCTGCAAAATTTAGTCTTCTTCTGCAAAACTATTGTTTCAGATTCTGTGACATTGCACAAAAAAGATTCATAGGAAACCTTTGTTCAAGTTTACTTTTGAATGAATTTTGGCTGAATGATTGGACCTTAACAATGAAAAGACTGAGACACTTAGGTAGACAGAGACTGACAAAGAACAACAGACTGAGCTGTGTGGGTATATGAGCAGAACTGCCCAGGCAACAAAAATAATTGGTGTCCATATCCAACTTATGTGTAAGACAAGTCCATGAATAAAATATATCTGTATTGTTATTTTGATTAATATAGGCATCTTTGATTACTCTGAACATTTTGTAAAAAAAATTATATGAATATGTCAGCTGGAAAAAAAACATTGTAGTCAGTCTTTCATTGTGTATAAACAGATTTGGCAACCTGCCAAAATATTGTCTGTATCCATAAATAGCTTTACTCGTTATTTGTTGGTCAAATACATCATTTTATATAACTCTTAGGCCCATCATGTTTCTTTTCCTTATTGCGTTATTATATGGTTTCAGGTCTAAATTTTCATGTATTTCACAGTGCAGTATGTACTTATCAGATTTAGTTAATGCTTATTGAAAATTGAAAATTTAAATTTTTTACAGCATTTTATTTGAGAAAATAAATGTGTATTAATTTTTATAGTTCAGCTAATCTCCACTATTTCCTATTTCTATATTTGGCAAGGGTTCATACATCCCCAGTGGAGTAGTTATTTTTCTTACATATTGCTGTCACATAGCTGAAATACTGATACTTGATACTTGATATTTGATCATGAGAGGCTCCTGCATCTTTGATATAGCCCATTAAAGTGCACAGTATTAATTTGGCAAACATATATTTAGTATTTTATTATCACCAGATAGCATGGCCATTTCCTCTTAGCTTTTCAAGTGCTAATATATATTAAAAAATCACAATAGAAATAAGTAAATTTTGCATATGCTAAAATTCTTGAAATGCAGTTGAGCGCTGTGACTCATGGGTCTCTTATTGTCCCCCGCTCCGCGGATGCAATGGACATTGATTTAGGTTATCTTTCTGTCTGTCGGTACATCATTTTTTAGCTCAGCTGACTATAAGTCATCTGAGCTATAGTCGTGGTCCATTGTCCGTCGTCCGTCTGTCTGTCTGTTCGTCCGTCTGTAAGACTGGCATGTTTCAACACCATTGGACCTACGAATCTGAAATTCGGCATACAGTTAGATGTCCCCAAAATCTCCTACCATGCTGAAAATTTGGTCAATAGGACTTCATTCCTTCGAGATATTAAGGAAAAACCTCACTTTTTTATTAGAAATCTTATTTTCACACTTCAGGACTGCCTAATATCAAAACCACTCATCTGGTTTTCTTCATATTTACCATAAATATTCCTCTATATAGTTCCTATATACATGCCAGAAATTTAGTCAGTATTATTTAATTTAAAAAAAGTTATAGGCCCAAACATAATGAAAAAATCAGGAAAGATATTTGGTCACTTAAGACCAAATGTGTAAAAGGTAGGGACTTTTTCTCAGTAATACAACTTAAATTAATCAAAATTTAATTGTATGCCAAAAATTAGATCAAAATCTGTTAAACTTTTTTAAATATTGGCAAAAATATAAAATTGGTACCTTAAATTTTGCCCAAGTTTGACCATGGCACTTTTTTTTCCTGTAATTGCTATAGATTTAATTTTCAAAGCATGTTTTTATTTGCATTTCAACTGTTAACACCAAAAATTTGAAACCAGTTAATCAAAAACTGTCGATTTTATTCAAGTTTTCAAGCACCATGTCACATATTGTTTACATCAAGCTAGTGTTATGCAGTTAGTTAGAGCTCAGCTCCCCAGCTTCAGCTCTAAGTTCCTTAAATTTGGCGTACAGTTAGATGTCTCCAAATCCCCCTACCATGCCAAGAATTTGGTCACTAGGACTTAATTCCTTCGAGATATTAATGAAAAACTTCATTTTTCCATTAAAAACCCATTGTTACACTTTAAGACTGCCTAATATCAAAACCACTGATCAGACTTTGATCATATATAATATATTTATTTTTCTATACATTCCCTATGCACATGCCAGAAATGATGTCAGTATTGCGTAATTGTTTTAAGTTATGGGCTCAAACATAATGCACTTTTGAAAAAATCAAGAAATATATTTACTCCCTTAACAAGAGGATTGCTGAAGCTAGAGATTTTTTGTCAGGGATGTAACATTATTTAATCAAGATTCAATTGAATACCCAAAATTAGTTCTGAATTTTTCAGATTTTATAAGTTATTAGTATAAATATAAAATTTGTACCTTAAATTTTGCCCAACTTTGACCATGGCACGTTTGTTTCCTGAGAGCACTGTTGATATAATTTTCATATCATGCACACATAAGGATTTCATCTTTGTAGTTTAGAAAGATGAAAGAAATTGGCAAAATATTGTAGCTTTTATTAATGTTTTAATGAGACTATGTCAGACCCAGGCTAGCTAGTCCCTCTTCAGTCACCTGCATGTTGACCTTGTTGACCTTTCACCAAATTATGCACGCTAGAGGCTTGAGGCGAGACATACACTGGGGCAGCCAGGCAGCTAATGCCCAGCCACAGTTGATCAAGGTGTCCAACCCAACTCATCTAATAGTTGTTTTGAAAAACAACATAACAATAAACAATAAATTAATAAATTTATATTGGTTTTTAATAACAAATCAAAGAAAAATTAATAGAAAGGAATTTGTTAGTTGATGAGTAACAGAAAATTAACTTGCAGTTACTGATGATGTAAGAATCTTGTATGGATGGATAGAATGTTAATGTCAGTGTTATTCCAAATAACACCATGCAGTCACCTATGGTATTTTTCAGTTCAATTTTAATGATAAAAAAATAAATCATATTATTCATTACTAATCATTAGGGATCATATGAAGGAAATTAATGATAGACAAAGATGCAGTTGATAATATTAATCTAGATTCCTACTGTGTCTAGTGTGTAGATTGATGTGAAAGTAGTCCAAAGTGAATATATTACATTTATTTTTTTTAATACAAATAAAAGCCATAAAACCAGGTACTTATGATCATTATTTAAATGTGTGAATTTTGTATATTCTGGATTCTCAACATCATTGTTTGGCTAAAACTGAATAAATACTAGACATGGTGTGAATGCTTTGCAAATGTATTTAAAAATGAATATGAATATTAATATGTACTGCATTAAAAAATTTTATTGCATAAGAATGGGAATTCAGGTAAAAATGAAAGTATTTGAATACCAGTGCAGGTACTTTCAAAATGTATTCATGAATGCATTCATGAATATATTCTATAATGTTATTTTAATAATCATTTCCATTATATTTTATTTTAAAAAATCATGATTTTCTTATTATTATTTTTTTATAAAAATTATATTGGCACAATATTTGTTTTTAAATTTTAATAAATAGTTAAACTCTTTAATTATAAGTGCTGCTTATAAGTTATATGGCCAAGTCAAAATCTGTGTGACAAAAGCACTCCATTTGTTAATAAAATAAATGAAATCAATCCTCTTCCTTGTCTCCAAAGATACTATCAAAATCATACATAAGCTAAACACCAACAACTCATAATAAAGCTTATATTTATTACCACACAAAACCAGCATGTGCCTCATTCCCAAATCATATTTTTTATCATATATAACAGCTGAGCGCCGTGACCCATGGGTCCCTTGTTTTTTCTTTCAGTGTGATAACTTTCCTAAATTTTATCCAATTTCATTCAAATTTGGATCAGTGATTGCTCTCATGCATACCTCGGTTGGGATTGGTTTTAGAGTGTCTATCTGAAAAATATTTCTCTCCAGCTCAAAAACAAAATTATATAATTTTGGTCAAATTTCTAAGTGTGTTTTAGTTCTTATGTTCGCCTGCAGATGTCTCCACATGTCATAGTGGATTTTGGTCCTATTTGTATCTGCCAAAACGAAGTTTTGCAGATACTCTGTTTTTGACCGGGTTCCGCCGCCGCCGCCGCCGCCGGTTCGTTTCCGGAGAACTCCACTGAGACTACCGGATGGATTTTTCCGAAAGTTACACAAATAATCGGGTCACATGTGAACTGGTGCCTAACCAATTGGCCTTGACCTCTGACCTTTCTTTCTGCCCAGCGTCCATTTCTACGTCTGTTTCCACACATAAACCCACATATCTCGGGAACCGTTTGACCGATCAGGAAAAAAATTTTGTACAAATGTAGCCCTTGGTTAGCTTTATAATAAACACAAAAAATGGTGGTGCCACCTGCAACCATGTTTGCACAGTGTCCATCTGTTCATCTGCCTTGGGTTAAAATCACTCATATCTGTGCAGTGGTTTGACTAATTCACCTGAAATTCGGCATGCGAATACATCCTAGATAGCTTTCTTGATTTTATGGTAGGTGGCACCTCCTTCATTCACGTTCACACTGCAGACATCCAAGCTCATATCTCGGATACCATTTGACCAATCAGGAAAAAATTTTTACTCAAATGTATCCTTTGGATAGCTTTATAACGTACACAAAAATGGTGGCGCCACCTGCAGGCATTTTTGCACAGCGTCCATCTGTTTGTCTGCCTCGGGTTAAAATCACTCATATATCTACAGTGGTTTGACCAAATTACCTGAAATTCAGCATGCGTATACATCCCGCATAGCTTTCTTGATTTTATGACAGATGGCACCACCTACATTCACGTTCACGCTGTAGACATCCATGCTTATATCTCTGGACTCTTTCGACCAATCAGGAAAAAATTTTTACACAAATGTAGCCCTTTGATAGCTTTATAACAAACACAAAAATGGTGGCCCCACCTGCAGCAATTTTGGTACAGCGTCCATCTGTTTGGGTTGCCTTGGGTTAAAATCACTCATATCTCCGCAGTGGTTTGCCCAAATTACCTGTAATTCTGCATGCGTATACATCATGGATAGCTTTCTTGATTTTATGACAGGTGGCGCCACTTTCATTCACGTTCATGCTGCAGACATTAATGCTTATATTTCGAGACTCGTTTAACCAATCAGGAAAAAAAATTTACACAAATGTAGCCCTTGGATAGCTTTATAACATACACAAAAATGGTGGCGCCACCTGCAGCCATTTTTGCACAGCGTCCATCTGTTTGTCTGCTGTGGGATTAAATCACTCATATCTCTGCAGTGGTTTGACTTTTCCACCTTGAAATTTTGCATGTGTATACATCTTGGATAGTTTCTCGTTCAAATAACAGATGGCCCCACCTACAATCATGTTTATGTGGCAGACATCCATTCATATATGTATTACATGTAACTCTATTTCCCCTTGTCACTCAATCCATGCCTCACTTCACCCATCATACTCTGATTTTGGCGGATACACGTAGTTGCTTGTCGAGTTCTCAATGTGTTTAAGTTTTTATGTTCCCCTGCAGATGTCTCAACATATCATAATGCATCTGTTTTAAGTTTTTTAAAATTTTGCCCCCAAGATTTTCTCCACATGTTATAATGTTGGTTGCTTATCAGGCATGAAAGACAACAAGAGCGCAAAGCAGTGGACATTAATTCCACAAATTTGCATGTTTTCTTCAGAGATGGACGTGCAATCGTCAGATGCGCTATGAGGGAGGCTTTCAAGGTCGGACCAACAAGTTGGTGGATGGGTGCTATTCCTTCTGGCAGGGAGGTGCCTTCCCACTCATACACGCTATACTTACAGAAAAATGTGAGTAACTTTCAAGGAAAAATGTAAGGTTCCTCTGATAAGTGCAATGCAGAAACAAGTTAGATGCACCCAATACATGCAGCACTCATTAAAAAGATTATCCATGTGTTATGCAGGCAACCTAAATGGTAAAATGAGAGTATCTAACTAATTATGCATGATTTACTTATAAAAAAAAAGTTTTTACTACTGTTAATACCCTCCGAAAACTTATTGTTATTTGTTATTCTCACAAGCAGTCTGTGGATGAATGTGCAGACCTTCACTCTGATACATATGATACAGAAAATATTAATATCCCTGCTAAAATGTGCTGTACATTTACATGAATTTGATTCATCCAAAAAAAATAAGTGGTTTATGTCTTATGAGTGCAAAAATTAGGACCCTGTCTGTCTGTCATGCCTTCTGTCTGTCTGTCAATCTAAAAATTTGTTTCAGGATGATAAATCCAGTTTGGATGGACATATGGATTTCAATCTTGACTTATATTTGGCCCACCACTAAAGGAAAAACCCTATATTGAATTTGGGGTCATGAGGTTTAAGGTCAGGGTCAGAGGACTCACATCTTTAAAAACATTGTTGATGCATTTAAGCCAAATTTTTCATCCCAGGCCTTGCACATAAAGCTCACCTGCAGATAGAGAAATATTCCTGTAAGTTTTAGGGTCACAGGGTCTAAGGTCAAGGTCACAGGAGCCAGCTGTCCACAAATTATTTCCAGATGATAACTCCAGTTTGGATGGACATGTAACTCAAACTTGACTTATATATGGCCCACAACTAAAGCGAGAACCCTATTGATTTTTGTCTAATAAGGTCAAAGGTCAAGTTCATAGTACCCACATCTTTAAAAAAGCTGTGGATGCATGGTAAATGTTTCATCCAAAATCTTTCAGTTTTGGATTATCTAACAATAGGGGAAGAACCTTGTATATTGATTTTGACATCACAAGTTCAAAATTCATGGTCACAGGAGCATCCTACTGATTTATATGCTGGCAAGGCTTCCAGATTTATACATCAGATGTTATTATGCCTCTGTTGCTTGGGATACTTAACTCCTACACCTTCATACACGACTATCACTGATTCAGACCTTAACATGCATCATGGTACAGATGTTTAAATACTGTTTTGGGATAGTTCTCCCTGTCTCTGCATGTAATTAGGTCCTATATTATATTTTTTCAAGCTTCACTTAGCCAACACTTAAGTCTATGCCCCTTTTGCCGGGCCCTTTCTGACCTGTCAGTATTCTAGTTGATAACAGCATTTTAGAGGGGAAAATATATGCAATACTCACAAAGTGTGAGTGCCTTTCTTCTCACACAGTCATATAGCTGAAACTTTATGAACTTTCCATCTGATATTTTATGAATTCACTAGAAATGTGTCATGAACCCTTCACAGTAAATTTTAGAAATTAATAAAGAGTGGGTCAGAGTACTTTGGATTTCAAATTATATTTTGGTTTCAGTTTTCCAGACAGCCCTCTAATTCAGCTTTTTTTGGTTATTCTCTACAGGTGACCAAGAACTGAGTGCTGAAAACTGGATGTTTAATCAGAGTAAGTACAAGGTTTTATCAAAAACTGCTGAACTGGAAATATAGACAATTTAAGTTTGACAATGGCTCAGTCCCCAAAATTTGAACAGCTTCTTGGACATTCATTTGATGTAAATTTCCAAAATTGTGTGTTATTTTTTAGGGAAAATTTCTCATCTGACACAGAAGATGTGTGAAAAAAATAGTGCAAATACTGCAGTGTCAATCTCATGGCACTACCAGCCACTCGTAAACCTGTTTTACTCTGTTTTTTAAATGTTTGAAAAAAGGTTTCTCAAAAGTGTACTTAGGGTAAATAAGAGCACAGCAAACTGCATGGTATTTGGGGAACTAGGTAGAACTCCTATTGACAATCTTACTGAAAGAAGAATGATCAACTGTTGGATAAAATTAATTGGAGGAAATCGGCACAAATTGTCATTTATCATGTTTAGTCTTCAGAAAAAACTCTATGACAGCAATGAATTTAAACCAGTATGGGCATCAAAGATCAAAAGTATTCTTGATAGATGTGAATACTCATACATGTGGAACACTGGTTATGATGTTAACAAGAAATGGTTACAAAGGAGCATAGAGCTCAGACTTAATGATATCTGTAAGCAAAATTGGCATAATGAATTGGCAGAAAACAAACTGTGCCACAGTTATAGGATAATTAAGCAGGACTTTGGCTTTGAAAAGTATTTAAATACACTTAACCTCTCAGAGAGAAATGCCATGATTAAATTTCGGTGTGCAAATCACAAACTTCCATCTCATATTAGTCTTTTTAAACAAAAAAAACGTTCTAGTCTGTGCACATTATGTAATCTAAATACCCACAGTGATGAGTTTCATTATTTGTTTGAATGTACTGCCTTCAAGACGGAAAGATCCCGCCTAATACCAAAGTTTTACCTGACTAGACCAAACACCTTAAAAATGCATCTATTGTTCAATACTGAGGATCGATTACAACTATCAAACTTAGCTAAATTTGCAAAGAAAATCATGTCAGCATTAAATTAAAAATATTACTGCACTTGATACACCCAGGGAACATCCTATATATACACATTACAAATAATTATTTTACCATCTTAGTGTCAGTATTATTATCAGATAGATATTAGTATATTGGTATGTTGCATATTATCTTCTTAGGTTAGAAATATGTGCTTTTGTCATATATTGATTGTTATTGGTCATTCGATGACTATGTAAAATTTGTTTTATATCACATGTGATCTTGCCATGTAAGAATTTCTTTATAATGTATTGCATGACTCTGTATACCCCGAAAGGGGTCCTTCTGAGTTGAATAAACTTCTAAACTCTATTCCACTGACCTGTGTGCACCTGGTTTTTATCTCAGCTGACTGTAAGTCATCTGAGCTATAGCATCCACCCTTTGTCCGTCATCCATCCGACCGTCTGGCCCTCCATCCATTGACAGGGCACAAGTCCTAACCGTTGGACCTAGAAACTTCAAAATGTACATCTAGGGAGGTCCATCAAAAATCTCCTTGGAAACCTGAAATAAGGTCTGTTACCCATATTGTCTGAGCTATGGGGGTCATGTGTACCCAGCAAGAATAACAGAAAAATTGATACAAAAGCACCAGTATCTGAATAACTAATGCATTGATTGCAATGATTTGAATGCATTTTCATAACGAAATGTTTCACCAGTTCCTGCAGACTGGTGGTGCCACGTGTATTTATTTTGAATTGTACACATTTTTAGTTCAGCTGACTATAAGTCATCTGAGCTATAGTCGTGGTCCATTGTCCGTTGTCCGTCGTCTGTCGGTAGATGTGGCACGTTTTGAAACCATAAGACCTAGGAATCCAAAATTTGGCATAATGTTAGATGTCCCCAAGATCTCCTACCAAGCCAAAAACTGGGTCTTTGCGACTTTGTTCCTTTGAGAAATTTAGGAAAAACCTCAATTTTTTATTAAAAACCTATTTTCACATTTCAGGACCACCTAATAACAAAACCACTCATCTGTTTTTCCTCATATTTGCGATAAATATTCCCTTATATAGTTCCTATGTACATACCAGAAATTAGGTCTGTATAATATAATTTAAAAAAGTTATGGGCTCAAACATAATGCATTTTGTAAAAAATCAGGAAAGATATTTGATCACTTAATACAAAATATGTTAAAACTTAGGACTTTTTTTCCAGTAATATACTTTAATTAATCAAAATTAAATTGTATACCCAAAATCTTTTAAATTTTAAAAAATATTAGCAAGAATAAAAAATTGGTACCTTAAATTTTGCCCAACTTTGGCCATGGCACGCTTTTTTCCTGTAAGTACTATGGATTTAATTTTCACAGCATGTACACATAAGGATTTAATCTGTTAAAATCTGAAATTTGAAAAATAAAAGCTGCAAAATTAGGCTAGTTATTGAATTTTTTTTAGGCTCTTGTTGTATTCCCTTACATTGTCAAGCAGTCCACTTTGGTCACTGTAGGTCATTCAGTGCAGCTCTCTATGCTCCCCGGGCTGTTGGCATAATGTTATGCAATCCCATCACAAGGGCAAGCCCTCACTCCACTGAGTTGAGCTTGATCAGGCTGTCTGCAGTTAATACCATACTACAGGGAGCCTTTTTCTCCCCCCCCCCCTATTCTGTTGACAGACCTGTACTATGAACTAGATGAATCTTAAAATTAACATTTTTTTCAGCAACGAGCAGTAGCAATGGAGACCCCTCCCCCAACCCACCCCTTCAATACACAGGACTAATAAACAAGATGAATCTTATAATTTTAATGTTAAATAAATTCTTTTTGATGAGACTTGGACAATTTTGATTTTTTTAAAGAAAAAAATTTCAGGAATTTAATCCTAATATTCAAATGTGATAAAATATTAGGATCTAATGTAAGTGCTAACTGACAAGATTTAAGAAGAAGAATAAATACTTTGTAGCATTTCATTCATATCTCTTAAAGTTTGCGGGGCCTAAGTGTGAATAACACTGTTAACTTAGTATTAAAATTAGGAATATTGGTCAAACTTTGTGGGATTAATTTTTAACTCATATGGCCATATATTTAAATTTTGAAAACTTAATTACCTTCACACATTATTTGTTCATGAAATGTTACTTTTATATAACACTTACTGTAGGCCTATATGTTCCCTTGGTGCATCACTAAATGGTTTAGCTCATGTCCATTATTCTATAAATTACAGAGTTTCATTTTAGCAGGGCCATTTTCTCATAGCTTTTCTAATGATAATAAGCATGAAAAACCAAAAGAAATAAAAATGTTTTACAGTTACTAATATTTTCCAAAATTCAGCTGAGCAATGTGACCCATGGGTCCCTTGTTTCTCTATTTTTGAGATCTTCAAATGAAGCGGTTGTCTGTTAACAGGGCACAAATCGTAACCGTTGGCCTCAAGTCTTCTAACTTGAAATCCATGGAGACATGAAAAATCTCCTTGGAAACCCCCCGATTAATAAAATATTTTCAGCTTCAGTATCTGAAAAACTACTTCATTGATTGCCACGATTCTTTGCATGCATAATGATCATGGAATGTTTAATCAGTTCTTGCAGACTTGTGGTGCCTTCTGTATTTTTTTTTTGTACACTTTTTTCTTTATTATTTCTTAGACCTTCAAATGAAGCAGTCTGGCTGTTAATAGGGCATAAACTGTAACTGTTAGACCTAGAATCTTCTAACTGTACATCCAGGGAGGTTTTAGGCAATTAGGTCATTGTCTCGTACCAGACTTCCAAGTAACCATGGGCGGATGCACCGAAAATCAGCCTGGGAAAAGTGCAGATGGACAGTTAAAATGACATATAATACAATCCCATGCATCAACAATCATCATATTTAAAATATTCAATGGTCAAACTGGAACTGAAAATGTGCTTCTTAACTTTTAAATTGGTATCGGATGGAGAACATGTTTGAACATGGAAGTTCAGTTTGCCCACGCGTACCACCACATGGTTTTATTTGGCTGACGGAAATCTTGTGTAAAAGGACATACAGAAGCAAAATATTCAAAGAAATCTGGTACTCGTGATTAATTTTACAATGCATATGTATGCTCATGGGTGTGCAGCTCGAAAGTATCTGGGGTCATCCTGACCGGGATGAGATCACCCATATTGTGGAAAGTGTGCAGACTTCCCAGAAGATTCAAGCCAGTTCATTTAAATTAGTGGTGGGGGGTTGGAAAAGGTGTATTCACTGTTTTAATTTCATTGGAAAATTCACATTTTTTTTCGTGGACACAAGCACAGACTGGTTCCAGTGTCATCCATTTCTGTCCCATGACAAGCGTGCACCTTTGACCCAGCTAGATTTTCCAAATGCCTCCCTTTGAATTTCTGACCACTTAGGCTTGTCTAGCCTCTTCTGTGTACCAAGCTAGTCAATGGCCTTTAATCTCTCAGGGGAGCCTGCGGTGTTTGCAGTAAAATGTCCACATGTGATGATTAATCTTGGTGGATTGGAATCATGAAGGTGGGTGGCAAAAATAGAAAACTTGTGGTGATTCCCCAGGAACTGCATTATAAAACAAGTTTAAATGGTGCTTTTCTATGCAAGAGTTGCATAAGTAGATAAAAAATGTTTGAGGGTACCAACTGAAATTTTTGTACAATTTTGTTTAGCTGGTGGGGATCAATCCTGTTTTGGTGGGAACTAGGAAATTGGCATGTGGCAGGCAAGCCCCAGAGAACACAGCAAAATCCTCTGTAATGTTGAGGATATTTCGATGGAAATTCACCGTGGAGCGTTATGATGATTATGTAGATTATAAAACTATTATCTCACTTTTTTTTTGTTATTTTCATGTTACATTCTCGGGTTCTTAAATTCAATAGCAAAAGCTTGTGTCCATCAAAGAAGGATAATTGATCTGACAAATTAACAAAAGGTCCCTCCCCCCCTACTGGAATATTTTTACCTCACCCTGTCACAGGAATTTTTTTTTTATTATGATGCCGTTATTGCAAGGGTAAATATTTTTATAATAGTATCATTTTAAAACTTAAAAACAAGTAATTTACAGATTAAACAACAGAATAACAACACAAAAATCTCTTCCAGGTTGCTAAATGTTTTCATATTATATTTTTAAGGTCAAGTTTAAATTTTTAAGTGCCAGTTAAAGTTCAAGGTCACCAGTCTTATAGGGCAAGTAAAGTTTTGGAAATTTTTCGAGCCCTGGATTGGTTACAGTTGAACCTAGAAACTTCCAATTTGATTAAGATCCAGGGAGGTTCCTGTAAAAATTTATTTGGAAAACATGAAATAAAGTCACTGTGACCAATATTTTGCAAGCTGCTTGAAAGAACATGATTGTAACACACTGTTAGTCACATTGGCACAAATGTTAGCAGCTGGATGTAGAATAAATTCATTGTTACCTATATATAAGGTCTATTGGCAAAATGAATGATTTTGAGCACTCTGGGAGTCATGTGACCAATTGTTCAAGGTTCCCTGAATTCAGCTGATTGTCATGGCCCATGGGCCACTTGTTTTATAGAGTGTTTACATGAAGCTGTGTCATCTGAGGCTGTTTTTGCATGTGACAGATGATCTTGACTGCCATAAGTGGGTCTGATATGTTGTAAAATTTGGACTGATTTTTAAAACAATTCTGTTTCTTGAATAGGGTGTAAGGTAGGTATATTTTTTACCTTTTGAAAATTAGGCCCTTTAATCATCTGCCCTACATTATTATGTTTTCCCTTTGATGTAACTAATAAAAACTTTCATAGCATAAAACAGGTGGACATGTGGGGATGAAACAGACTATAGTAGTCATTTTGATTTCAGATGCTCTCCAGGAATACTTGTTGATTTGTTGTCAGCATCCAAGTGGTGGTTTAATAGACAAACCGGGCAAGTAAGTGACGACCTACTTACATCATTACTGTTGGTGATACTTGATTACTTCATAAATGAACTGCATATTTCACATTTGACAAAGAAATATAATGCTGAGCACTGTATAATATTTTAGCATATTCATGTTAAGAATATATGCACATGGGAATATTCATGATTTATGCACTACTGGTATGTATGTTTATTATAACCAATCTCTGACAAATATTTCATCATATATATCTTTTTAGAATTAATGGTAGTATATGATATGTAGCTCTGTTAATATTAAACAGTCATTTCTGTGAAAAACATGTTATGTACACATACAGTACTGTCTTGTAGAGTAATATTTTAATGGAATATTTATACTCGTTAATTAAGTGCTTTGTTAATTTTTGTTTTTCATTTTTCAGGCCTCGTGATTTCTACCATACCTGCTACTGTCTAAGTGGACTTTCTGTCTCACAACATTTCTCCAGTGGAAAGCTGGAACACGTGAAAATCTTAGGAAACCCATCTAATGAGCTAGTGAGTATTGTTAGAGCAAGTGAAAGATCTTAATAGGCCCATCTACTGAACTATTGGGTATTGTTATGTTATAATTAGTAATAGGAAAATGTCAGTGTAAGGGATCATTTTGAATTAAAAGGAAAACATTGAGAGAGTGCGCGAGACCCAGTGGTGGAGTCAGATTAACATATGCTTATTTTCAGATGCATATGCTTATAAATGGTTGATACATTAAGTGAAACATTACATGTTGATATGTGATACCTGCCTGTTTTTTTCAACATGTGTATTCTAAATGCCAGGAGGGAAATCATAACCTTGACATTTTACAAAAATGTATTCTGAAATTATCAACCTGATCTGTCAAATACAGGGGTTTGCAAATGAATAAAAAAAAAGCACAACTGGTATGCCACCAAATTAGCAGCATAATTTAAGGATATTTAAGGAGTGTTGTTCAATATAATGTGGCCCTGTTAGAATGTGGAGAACTATATTTAGATAGAATAAGGAACACCCCTCAGACCTAAGTCAACTATATTTGAATACTGGATGAGGACAATTTCAGATGTTATATGGTGATCCCATGTCAGTGACAAAGCCATTGAAAGCTGTGTGCTGCTGCCAAATGATAAGTTTTCCATGTGGTTTCTTTTTAAAAAAAAAGTGGCCGGGGCATATAGTTTTACCCATGTCCGTCATTCCGTCCTTCCGTCCTTCGAAATCAAACAGTTGTACGGACTTTTTTTCGCAATGCCTGCAGATATTGGCCTGATTTTTGGTGTGTTGGCAGATAATGACCAGTTACAGATCGAGTTCGCGTTTCCTTCTGGTTGACGTACTTTTGACCGTTTTACGGCTCCTAAACTTAGAAAATTTCATGAAAAATAGAAATTTTTTTATGACAAATACACATGTACGGACTTTTTTTCGCAATGCCTGCAGATATTTGCCTGATTTTTGGTGTGTGGGCAGATAATGACCAGTTACAGATCGAGTTCGCGTTTCATCCCGGTTGACCTACTTTTGACCGTTTTATGGCTCCTTAACTTAGAAAATTTCATGAAAAATAGAAATTTTCATGACAAATACACATGTACAGACTTTTTTTCGCAATGCTTGCAGATATTGGCCTGATTTTTGGTGTGTATGCAGATATTGACTAGTTACAGATCGAGTTCGCGTTTCGTCCCGGTTGACCTACTTTTGACCATTTACGGCTCCTTAACTTAGAAAATTTCATGAAAAATAGAAATTTCTCATTACAAATACTCATGTACGGACTTTTTTTCGCAATACCCGCAGATATTGGCCTGATTTTTAGTGTGTATGCAGATAATGACCAGTTACAGATCGAGTTCGCGTTTCGTCCCGGTTGACCTACTTTTGATTGTTTACGGCTCCTAAACATAGAAAATTTCATGAAAAATATAAATTTTTATGACAAATGTAAATGTACAGCCGTTTTTAGCCCTCACCTCATGGGCTGATGGGCTATTGTCATCACCCAAGCTGTCCGTCTATCCGTCCATCTGTCTGTCAGGTGTCCGTCCGTCTGTCCGTCCGTTCCGCGTCTGTTAACTTTTACCTTGTGAGCGAGATATCTCTAAAAGGATTCACCGTTGGAATTTTATTTCATCAGTGAAGATGTATATCGATAAAATCTCAGTTAAGTTCGAAGATGGGTGACCTTGACCCATTTTTCTACATTTTAGAGCTGATTATAATAAAACACTCGGAAGGTTTGAACTCAGGAACCATTGTGTGGATTTTCACAAAACTTACTATGATCATTGGGACTGATGGTCTGTACGTGCTGCACAATTTTGGTGGCGTCACCTGCAATTTCTGATTTTTTAATGAAATTTTATCGGATTTTTCAATTTTGGCCATTGTGCAGGATATCTCCAAAGGTATTCAACTAAGGAACTTCATTTCTTCAGTGCTTTTGCATCATATTTACAAAATCTTGGTCAGGTTCAAAGATGGGTGGTCTTGACCTACTTTTCTAGGTCACAGAGCTTAGTATAGAAAAAAAACTTAGGGGGATATTTTTCAGGAAGCATTTGGTGGATTGTTATAAAACATGGTACATACCTCTCCAATTTAAATTTATAACTGATTACCAGCTTTTGCTAATATTCTAGTTTCGCAATGCAATGCTTACAGATACTGGCCCAATGTTTGGTCTGTGGGCGCATAATGACCACTTACAGGTCGGGTTCGCGTTTCGTCCCAGTTAACCTATTTTTGACCATATGACAGATTCTGAACATAGAAAATTTCATGAAAGACAGAAATTTTTATGAAAAATGCACATGTATGGACTTTTTTCACAATGCCTGCATACTGGCCTGATTTTTGGTGTGTTCCTTGATAATGACCCGTTACAGATTGAGTTTGCATTTTGCCCTTCTTGACCTACTTTTGACCATACAACACCTCCTGAACTTAAAAAAATTTTACAAAATTTAACAAATGTTTCTAATTTGCCCCAGGCGGGGGCATTCTTGTCGTACCGACACATCTAGTAATTTGAATGGGAAATAATAACATATACTAGCAACATGCAAAAATTAAATTTCACAATGCTTTCTTATTTTTCAGAGAACAACCCATCCATTATTCAACATTTGCGGGGAGGCAGTGTTGAGCAGCTCACAGTTTTTCTCATCTGAACCAAGCATAGACTTGAACAGCCAGTCTTAAATCTCTCAGGAAGTAGACACTCTGCATCTGCAACTGTGATGGGAACATCTTTTATGAATTTCTGCTTCAGCAGCAAGTACTTTATAAAAGGAATCATACATAAGATCTTCAATTTACTGCCTTTGCTTGAATGGCTTCTGACTGACAGCATTGTTGTGCCAACTTCTGGATAAAGTTGACTCGTTTGATTTTGATGGCTGCTATGTGTTTCGTGTGTACTGCCATCTCATCAACTGATTCTCAAGTTACCATTGGTGAAAATCAAAGGTAAATGCTGAAACTTTTATAATGAATGATACTATATCAGACTGATCAGATTGACTGACAGTCTTAGTTAAAGGACACAGGTTTTACTACTTATGCTGAAGAATATGGTAATGATCAGTCCAGATATCAAAATCTATAGTACCAAGCTGTGGAAAACTTGAACAAATTTCACTTTTTTCTGTACAAGTTTCTTATTGTTTGGAGAGTACAAAAGCAAGTTTAATCCTAGAAGTCTGAACTGTAAAGCCACAGCATGTGGCAGAATGATACATTGACATGGCAACATCAACTGCTGCCATCTTTTGGCAAATATATGTACCAAACATGGATCTGAGCCACTTGGTCCTCAGCTGATGCAGACCAGATGCCATCTTTTGCCACTTACTCTGTGTATGTGTTTACAAGAACACACTAACTTAAAAAGAAATCTGATTGTTGCATTTGGTGTTTTTATGGGTTGAATAGATTTTGCTTGTCTATGTATGAAATGTGTACAGTAAAACCTCTAATTACGACCTCAGTCTTATGACCACCTCAAAATAAAGACCACTTCTTCACGTTCCAATTCCTTTTTGCTCTTTACATAAGACCTCTCTTATAAGACCACCTTGAAAATGCTACCACTTCCTGTTTGTGGTCATAATTTTGAGGTTTTACTGTATATACATACACAGCAAAACACCTTTACCACAAACGTGTATTTCATGTGACAGTCATCTGCTGTGTCCAGGTTCAGAAAACTGTAATTGCAGGTTTGATACTGAAACAAGTGTGGGCCGTAGGCTCCAGTGGGAACCTCACCTTCACAGCTGAGATATAATTGGCCTGAACACATACTAGTGGCAGGCATTTAATACTAATAGATGTCACTAGTGTGCTGGAAACGATTTATATCTATATATATCTATCTATCTATATATATATATATATATATATATATATATATATATATATATATAAATAAATATTTTTGAATAAAAAATTATATTCAGAATACTTTGTTTTCTGCATGTTACCACAGTGTCTGAACCAATTTATTATAATAATAATGTCAGGTACACATGATATATGTACAGCAGTTCTGTTATTGCACAAGAGAGGAAAACTTTGATTCCTGGTTTATTCAGATTAAGTTACTATCCATGGAGATGTGCAGATGCATTAGGATAAACTCTTTATAATCCCCATTAGGAGATGTGGTATATTAGGGCTTGTCTACAAATTGGACTTTTAAATATTTTTTTTTAGAAAATTGGTTACCTACTAGATCGTTGTTATTTTCTCCTGATTACTAAAATCTATTGTATGCCTCATGTGGTGTTTTATTTTTAGGAGACTTTTATATTTTGGAAAATTTTTAAGAATGTTACTGACACTTCAAAAGGACAAGGAACCTTATATTGAATTCTTTAACCTTATTAATGAAAAAAAGGTGTCACACTATCTTTCAAGAATTCCAATGAAAATTGTCGTCAATGAGTGGTAGTGTGGAATCTCACCTGATGACCACCAAGCTGTCATGATCACGCTCCTAAGACAACCACTTTTCTGGTCCCAGACTGATGTAAATCATTATAAAAACATCCCGCTGACATGACTATCCCACTAGCATGAGCACTTGGGCTGGTCCTGCAGGCAGCCATGTTCACAAGAATTCACAGTATATGCATTTAACTGAAACAAGATGGACTACTGGTGATGTCTCTTTGACATTTTGTTGAAAAACAATGAGTTATGAAATGTCAGTACATTGGAGTGGAAGAAATGTTCATGAATGCTTTAATATGTGCTTAAGATTAGTTGAAATATATTTGCTATGTTATTACTATGTTGTAAGTGAATAAATGTTTTAAATTCAAGTGTTGAGTTGTACTTGAGAAACTGCCCAAGTGAATATTGGGACTGAATATAACTTTAACAAAAAGTAGTCAGAGATCACTAACCCCTGCCAAGAGTATCCTTATTATTTTATTTATTTATTTATTTTTAGCTCAGCTGACTATAAATCATCTGAGCTTTTGTAGTGGTCCATTGTCCGTTGTCCGTCCGTCTGTCTGTCCGTCCGTAGATGTGGCACGTTTTGAAACCGTAAGACCTAGGAATCCAAAATTTGGCATAATGTTAGATGTCCCCAAGATCTCCTACGAAGCCCAAAACTCCAGGTGTCCAACCCAACTCATCTAGTAGTTTTAACTAACAACATAACAATAAACAATAATTCAATAAATTTCTATTGGTTTTTAATAACAAATTAAAGAAAAATGGAAAAGGAATTTGTTAGTTGATAATAACAGGAAATTAACTTGCAGTTACTGATGATATAAGAATCTTGTATCGATTGATAGAATGTCACGTATTCCAAATAACACCATGCAGTCACCTATGGTATTTTTCAGTTCAATTTTAATGATAAAAAAATAAATCATATTATTCATTACTAATCATTAGGGATCATGTGAAGGAAATTAATGATAGACAAAGATGTAGTTGATAATATTAATCTAGTTTCCTGCTGTGTCTAGTGTGTAGATTGTTGTGAAATTAGTCCTAAATGAATATATATCACATTTATTTTTTTTTAATATGAATAAAAGCCATAAAACCAGGTACTTATGATCCTTATTTAATTAACCCTTTACTGTTTACTTTTTATTTATTTTAGATTTCCGACAAATTCTGACACTGTTTAAAATGACAAGAAAAGCAATATCTTTTCAAGCTTTGTTTCTATCTTTATAAAATTTTCAACAGTTCCCACTAAGAGGGTTTGCTGAAGATTATTGAAAATCATTAAAACTTAAAAATAATATTCAATATTTTTGTCCTGAAAGAATCTATACATATCATGGCATTCTAGATGCCCATTTTGAGTGCTCTTGAGTGGCTTGAAAGCAGTAAAGGGATGTGTGAATTTTGTATATTCTGGATTCTCAACATCATTGTTTGGTGAAAACTGAATAAATACCAGACATGGTGCGAATACTTTGCAAATGTATTTGAATACAAATATGAATATGTACTCGATTATAAAATTTCTTGCATAAGAATGGGAATTCAGGTAAAACTGAAAGTATATGAATACCAGTGCAAATACTTTCAAAATGTTTTTATGAATGCATTCCAGAATATATTCTTTGATATTATTTTAATAATCATTTCAGTGGTATTTTATTTTAAAAAGTCATGCGATTCTCTCATTATTTTTAATAAAAATTATATTTGGGACAATTTGTAATTATTTTTTATAAATAGGTAAACTCTTATATTATATGTTCTGCTTATAAGTTTTATGGCCAAATCAAAATCTGTGTGACAATAGCACTCCATTTGTTGATAAAATAAATGAAATTAATCCTCTTCCCTGTCTCCAAAGATACTATCAAAATCATACATAAGCTAAACACCCACAACTCATAATACAGCTTATATTTATTTCCACACAAAACAAGCATGTGCCTCATTTCTAAATTATATTTTTTTATCATATATAACAGCTGAGCGCCGTGACCCATGGGTCCCTTGTTTTTGCTATGTTGTCCTACACAGCTGTCACTGTTCAACAGCCCCTTCCCAGATCACCTCCACAACAAAGTCAATGAGGTGGTGGTGGCAGGACCATGTTTAAACCATAGTATCCCTGACATTGTTTAGGGTTACAGTTAATTCACCATTCAATCATTATAATGAATCAGATCTTATCTGATAGTTTCTATTCAAAGGGAAAGGCAAATTTACAGGATCCAAAAGATTTCTTTGGTCCCGTTTTTTTTTACCTGAAAATCTATTTTTCACTACTGTTTGAAAACAGTATAATGTACAACAAAGAGGTTTACAGTATGTATCCACAAACATCCTTGTCCAATTAAGCTGTATAATACATATTAAATTTTACATTAACTCAAATGATAGATACATATTTGAAATCCCCATAATATCCACTATTTGATCTTTAATATATAAATAAATGTTAATTGTTGGTCTGCAGACTATAAAATTTAAAACTTAATTTTCCATTAAAAAAAATGTCTTTGGCAATAAGTATCCTTTCAACAAAATTCATATAAATATTCTATACAAAATCTTCAATTTTTAGCTCAGTCATCTGAGCTATAGTCATGGTCCTTTTCCAATTATCCATTGATCTGTCCTTTAACAGGGCATGTTTTTAAACTGTTGGACCTACAAATCCAAAATGTTACAGTTAAATGTCCCCAAAATATCCTACCATCTCAAAATTGGGTCACTAGGACTTTGTTCCTTCAAGATATTAAGGAAAAACCTCAATTTTCCATTGAAAACCCTTTGTTACATTTCAAGACCAATATCAAAACCACTGCTCTGTCTTTGATCATATTTAAAATACATATTTCTCTATATATTTCTGATGTACATACCAGAAATTAGGTCAATATTGCGTAATTACTTGAAGTTATGAGCCATAACATAATGCACTTTTTAAAAAATCAGGAAATATATCAACATCAGAATTGTTGAAGCTAGAGAATTTTTTCAGGGATATAACTTAATTTTGTTGAGATTCAATTGTATATACCCAAAGTTGGATCTGAATTTTATCATTTGTTTTAGGTATTTGCATAAATATCAAATCGGTACCTAAATTTTGCCCATTTTTGACCATGGCATGTTTTCCTCCTGTTACTGCTGTGGATTTAATTTTCAAAGCATTTTTACATATGCATCTCATCTGTGAAAATCTGATATATAGATTATATAGAAATATAGATTTTATTCAAGCACCATGTCAAGTATTGTTTACATCAAGTCAGTGGTATGCAGTGCGCTATAGCTAGCTCTCAGCTCCCCAGGCTGTTATGTAATCGCTTCTTTCTGGCCAGCTCCCTCTGTCATGGCAAGCTGGGTCAGGCTGTCTTTAGTTAACATCATAGAGAGCCTTTCTTTCTCTCTCTCTCTCTCTCTCTCTCTCTCTCTCTCCCCTCCCTCCTTCCACCCCATTCTATTGAGAGACCTGTACAATAAACAAGATAAATCTTATGCTTTCAAATTTTGTCAGCAACCAGCAGTAACCACAGAAGACTCCTCCCCCCCTTCCTTTCAATACACAGTACTAATAATCAAGATGAATCTTATAATTTAAATGTTAAGTTCATTTATTTTGTTGAAACCTCAACATTTTTTTTTTTAAACAAAAAATTACCAGGATTTGAATCCTTATATTCAAGTGGGTTGAAATAGTAGGATCTAATGTAAGTGCTCATTGACATGTTAAGATTCAATAAAATATAAATACATTGTAGTGTTTCATTCATATCTCTTAAAGTTGGCTGGGCCTTGATATGAATAACCCTGTTAAACTTAGTTAATCAGGAATATTGGAGCAAACTTTCATGGGATTGATTTTATGAGCATCAGGCCATATATTGAAAACTTAACTACATTCACACATTTTTGATTATGAAATGTATCCTTTTATATAATACTTAAGCCCATTTCTCCTCATTGAACCATTAAATGGTTTCAGGCCACAAGTTTATTTTATTACACACTGCAAATGTGATTATTACACCTAATTGGCTTGTTTTAACATGCCAATTAATTTTTTATGCTGATTTGAATTTTTTTACAGCATTTTATTTCAGTTAAAAAATTAAGTTTTATTGTTATACTTTTGCTTAAGTTCATTATTCTATAATCAACAAGGTTTCATTTTAGCAGGGCCATTTCTTCTTAGCTTAACAAATGCTAATATATATATGAACCTTAAGGGACCCTATGCAAAATACCATAATTTTAACCCCTGCTTATCTATGCATGCCTTACAGCTTAACCTTTGTGATTTACCACTACCAGCAAGTCCTTACAATGGGGAACAGTGGGTGGGGCAAAATATATATTTCAATTTTAGTGATGTCATTCATTTCTTTATTTAAAGGTCATTAACATAATTATGATCATTTAAGCGTGTTTTGAACTCTGGACATACATGTAGGCCTACCATTAAATGATCACAGATCTGACTGTTGATCTGATGATATTCCTGGATGATAGATTTGCCTGGTATTATGTGCCAAAATGTAACAAATTCAAACACAACCCTTGTCAACATGTACCCAGCTGTATATACACAGCCACGCAGACTCTGCTGATACCATTACACTGTGCTTACACTGGCCTGAATTACTGACATGATAACAGCCACGCAGGCTGCTTGATAATAAAACTCACGATGTCTGTGTAATTTCATTAAGGTCAAGGTTGTGGCATTTTGCACACACGCCAGTGCACCTTCCTAGAGATCAACTAGGAAAGCAATTTGATGGAAAAATACTCTGTGCAATATGATGAAAGTAAAGTGTGAATGCCAGTGAATGTGAGAGTGTGCCTCTGTCAAAAATCTGAGTTTTAGTCAAATCTATTTACTTTATTGTTTGTAAATTTAATAAGAGAAGTTAATTTGCCTCAATTCTTCCTTGTGTCCAGAGCCAGCAGTCTCATTAACATCAAATGCCTCAACAAGGGGGACAAGTGACAACACAGACTGATGCACAGAGTTGAGAACACAGTGGAAACACAATAACACACACTGCTGGGTGTTTGATTTGCTGGGTATGGTATGAATCTACTTATCACATAACCCCCTCCTTTCCTGCTCAGAGGCTCACTATAAAGCGCCCTCCAATTAGGCACCTGGAACTCGCTCACAAGGTTAGATTCTCATCGGCCTATAACATATTTATTTCAAGTTCTAAAGATTCCAATTATTCTGAAGCAATTCCCCTCTGCAGGAAATTTTGAAAATATGGAAAAGATATTACAATAAATATGAGCAAGATGTCTGTAATATAAAAAAAAAAGAATGTCAGAATTTGTCTGAAATCTAAAATGAATTGTAAAGGGTTAAAGGTGGTTTCCCTGTATAATAAATTCCTGCTTGCCTAATATTGTTACACTATCTGCACAGCGCTTAACTTCTATATAGGCCTTGTATAGAAGGGTTAGATTTCCACTGCTCTGAGGAGTGTAAAAATGTTAACTGGGTGGATTATAATTAAACAAGACAACACAAAGCCATATTTATAATTATTTATTACCTATAATCTACAATATACAATGAAGGTGGGACATACAAAATGAACAAATTTTATTCAGTCCTGACAATAACGCCAGGACCATCCCTAATAACAAGGAGAAAACACCATTTCCTTAAACAACACTTCTCTGAAAAACTACAGTGCCCTTGCATAGTCACTGGGTCCTTGTATAATCTGCTAAAGGCCCCTTGTTCCCTCGATGTTCCCAGTCTTCGAAAGACTGTAACCGCTTGGACTGTGTCAATATTCTTTTGTTACTGTATAAAAAACAACAGGTTTTGCTGATGCATGCCACTTGGGAGTCTTTCTGTGAATTTATTGCCAAAATATCTGGCAGATAATTGTAAAATACAATCAAGATATGATACAGGTTAAAAGAATCATAGAATTAATATTTCATTGTTAAGCGCGAGACAAAATTATTCATTCTTGTAAAGCAGAGTGTGAATATGGCACGACCTCATCATCGCAATCACAGGATGCATGTCATATGATTGGCTATTAATTACACAAAGGAATATTGTTTGTGACTTGCTGTTAATCTGGCCTTAACCAATCAAATGACAGTTTTAATGTGAACTTTGGAGGAAGCATGTAGAACAAGGTCTATACTGGTATCTCTGGTGTTTATCACTGTGTCTGTAACATGACACTGGTACTAATGTATGAGGATTCACCTGCTCCTGGGGTGTGTTGCAATAAGGTGACTTAAGTCAAGTAGGTGACTTAAGCCCAGGGGCATCTGTATGTCACCATGGTAACCATTATGACGTCACAATTGTAATCATGGTATTTAGGCCCCCAACTGGGCTTAAGTCCAGTAAAATGTTATTGCAACAGGCCCCTGTTGTTTACCACATGTCAACTGGCCAGTAAAATATGTTTGGCATCAGGGTTTCAAACATACAATATTATGACAAACCAACACAGCATTACATGGCAAAATGAAATGAACTCCATATTACAGATTGTAGGCATGGCACAAATTTAAAGTCAACATTTGGAGCACAAGGCTCCAGTAAATGTGACAGATATTTTATTGAGCATCATGTATGAAATAAATAACAATAATATATATATAGTTTATTTAAACTGTTAGGTTACAGCAATTTTTCATCTAACTTTACGAGATACTACAGTATATTTAACCTACAAGTAATAACTGAAAATATCAATTTATCTGTGAGGCAAGTTTTATTTAATTAATTACATTTTTACTGGGAAGCTGGTAATTTAAATATCCTGGTTGTAAATGTCTTTACCTATGTTTCTTTAAATAAGCTCCGCACAATATTTATGACCATGACTTCAAATACTCGTCACCAGAGGGCTCTTCACCACAAGATTTTTTAAAGACCTGATTTATATAATCAGTGAGCAAAAATGGAAGTGTGCACCTAACCCCTCCCCCCCCCCCAATTTATTTTTCTTTTACCATATGACTATAATAAAACCTTTTTTATTTGTTTATATGCATTTAAGAAAACATGGCCAATTTGGAAATAAAAATGTTCAGCTGCAGTAATGATGTAGGCACTGAGTTTGTACTTGTATAGAGTGTGGTTTATCAATGTGAGACGTGCCATGACTCAAAGAAAATTCATGACAATTTTATTGCAGTGGAGTGACCTCTTCTTGGGACTGACTGTTACTAACAACTAAACAACATAAATCTGACTTTGTCAGTCATTGAAAACACTGCTAATGTTACAATCTTAATCAAGCCCCTTCCCACTTATGTCACCCATTAGCACGACAAACATTACATACCTTCAAACTGAGGATTTCTATTTGTTTCACACACAGATACAGGAAAAAGAATTCAGAGTAAACATTCATACTGCGATACATCACTGTTGAATTAACAAAGAGAACATATTAGACATGATGGAAATACCAAAATTTATTTATTTTTTTGTTATAAACTTATCTTTTTTGTGATGCCCTTAAAGTTCTATACAGATCATTTCATTATCCGTGTCCTAAATCACATTAGATATTGCCCACTAACATCTCCCATAATCCCTGGATTCATTTTTATTTCAAAATATATGAGACTGGGGATTTACTGAGAGCAAATGTGACTGGTCTAAAAAAAGAACCAATCACCATGCTTGTTCCACTGTCACATGGCCTATCCAGCATGCAACATGATAGATATTTTACTGTTATACCTTTAAATGCTATTATGATCTAGTTAATGACAAAGGATTCAAAAGGAAGATACACTGAAATTAATATTATTAAAATAAATTCTTGACTGACACTCCATCTTGTGCTAATTTTGTGTTCACTAGTTCTTTTGTTCTTGTGCCTTCAGATTTCCTATTAAAGGAATGTACAATATGTAAAAATGCAGAGCAAATAATAAAACTTTCTCTTCATACAGAGAGGTAGAGGAGTGAATTTAACAAGTTTTAACATGACTTCACTTCAAATACCTCTAATTCCTTTGGAAGAAGCCATCCTTGCTTTTTGTTGTACATGCTCCAGGTCTGGTCATACTTTGACTTACACAGTGATCTATCTGGAACTCTGCCGTGAAACCTTTACCGATCTAAATAATGTAATTCCAGCTGCTAGATTAAAATAACCTGAGTCTGACTTTTAAAAATGGATTTCTTTAAACATACATGTTTATTTGGTTGTAATTTCTGACTCCCAAGAGAAATATCAGCACAGTGATGGGTGACAGTTGACATTAGACAATGCACCTTTCACTAGAATCCTATAACTTATACATGGTGTAATCTTGGCCATAATATTTCCACACAGGATCCTCCAAAGACCCACATTTTTTCACATAATTACCTCTAAGTAAATCTTAAATCAGCTCTTCTGGCCTTATCCTTCAGCAGCCTTTGGGCTGTCACATGCGATGGTCAAGGACAGTGTATTCCAGTGTGTAACAAGTCTCAAGCCTGTGACTGGCTGTGTAAAATGTAAAATGCATCATTCAAACAGGTGTAATCATTCACTGTAAGTCAGTAAGTGATGCCCATTTCATCAGAGTGACAATGAAAGATCCACAACAAGCTGTAATGTCAGTTTCTCAGGGATCTCCGTTTGTTTTGTTCCTAGTTAAAAGTAAGTCTCAGGTACTCACAGCCCCTGTACATAAGAATGGGTCAGGATCTGGTAAGATGTAATCCGTACACAAGTAGAGATTTTTTTCATTTTTTTTTTCTCAAATCTGAATGTAAATTCTGTTCCTGGACAGGATCATTCCTTGCCCGCAGTGACCCAGCGAATATGATGTAAGTGACTTTAGCAGCATCAGAGTAGTACTCAAAGAATCCCAGATAAATATCAGGTGCAAACAGTCTAACACCTGCCGAGTCGATAAAGGACCAGCAAATTAATCACTGTACCCGCAATGAAAACAATCCACTGGCCTGGCTGTTGTCCCACCAAGCACATATTTCAAGGTTCATGAAATCATGGTGACAATATTTTCCAAGATCATCCACATTTTTTCAGATGTTATTATCTGTCAATATGATTGAATTCCACACAATCACTGACTGGAGAGGTTAAAAATCTGCTGTGTATGCCACCTATGGTTACAAATAATCCACAACTCTGCTATTGTGCCTGTGAGGAGATTTAACTGTAATGTAAGACTGACCCAGACCACGGGTCAAGTAACATCTGCAGTAGTCCAAAGCCTATACAAAAATGCTGTACAAATACACTTGGCAAGGGTCATACCCTCGCTGAGATCCATGTTTCACGTTTTTAATTTCTTTCTTTGATTCTGTCCATTAGTCTCCATATCAGAGTCTGAATCTGACCCATGGTCAAACATATTTACTGTTTTCGAGTTTAACCCCTCCAGTGCCGCTGATGATTGAGTCGCAAATGTCCCAGCTGCTTTTGCCTTTTCCAGAGCTCTTACTGAAATACAGACAAAACATTTTGATAAAAGGTTGTAATTGGTAGATCAGACTGAAAATTATAGGTCCTTATAGACCCCAACCTTTTGTATATGGCCCTCCTCCATTCATATTTGGGAAAATGTCTTAAATCTAAATTAAAACAAGGGACCTATGGGTCACGGCGCTCAGCTGTTATATATGATAAAAAAATATGATTTAGAAATGATTAACAAATTGAGTACTATTGTCACACAGGTTTTGACTTGGCTATATAACTTATAAGCAGAACATATAATATAAGAGTTTAACTATTTATTAAAAAAAATTACAAATATTGTCCCAAATATAATTTTTATTAAAAATATTAAGAGAATTGTATGATTTTTTAAAATGAAATATAACTGAAATGATTATTAAAATAATATTAAAGAATATATTCATGAATGCATTCATGAATACATTTTGAAAGTATCTGTTATATTTATACTAATAACTTGAAAAATTTGAAAAATTCAGAACTAATTTTGGGTATTCAATGGAATCTTGATGAAATAATGTTACATCCCTGAAAAAAAATCTCTAGCTTCAGCAATCCTCTTGTTAAGGGAGTAAATATATTTCTTGTTTTTTACAAAGTGCATTATGTTTGGGCCCATAACTTAAAACAATTAGGCAAAACTGACATCATTTCTGGCATGTGCATAGAGAATGTATAGAAAAATATATATATTATATATGATAAAAGTCAGATCAGTGGGTTTTTAATGGAAAAATGAAGTTTTTCATTAATATCTCAAAGGTATTAAGTCTTAGTGACCAAATTCTTGGCATGGTAGGGGATTTTTGAGACATCTAATTGCATGCCAAATTTTAGGAACTGAGAGCTGAAGCTTGGGAGCTGAGCTCTTGCAAACTGCATAACACTAGCTTGTTGTAAACAATATGTTACATGGTGCTTGAAAACTTGAATAAAATCGACAGTTTTAGATCAACTGGTTTCAAATTTTTGGTGTTAACAGACAAAATGCTAATAAAAACATGCTGTGGAAATTAAATCCACAGTACTTACAGGAAAAAAACGTGCCATGGTCAAAGCTGGGCAAAATTTAAGGTACCAATTTTTTATTTTTGTTAATATTTAAAAAAAAAATAAAAGATTTTGATCTAATTTTCGGTATACAATTTAATTTTGATTAATTAAAGTTATATTACTGGAAAAAAAGTCCATAGCTTTAACAAGCTCTGTGTTAAGTGATCAAATCACTTTCCTGCTTTTTTACAAAATGCATTATGTTTGGGCCCATAACTTTTTTAAATGATAAAATACAGACATAATTTCTGGCCTGGACATATGAACTATATAGAGGAATATGTATGGTATATATGAGGAAAAACGGATGAGTGGTTTTGATATTAGGCAGTCCTGAAGTGTGAAAATAGGTTTTTAATAAAAAATTGAGTTTTTTCCATAATTTCTCAAAGGAACAAAGTCAAAAGACCCAGTTTTCGGTTTGGTAGGAGATCTTGGGGACATCTAACATTATGCCGAATTTTGGAATCCTAGGTCTCACGGTTTCAAAACGTGCCACATCTACGGAAAGACGACGGACAAGGGACCACGACTATAGCTCAGATGACTTATAGTCAGCTGAGCTAAAAATATATACTACCAAATCTTTCATTGTCAAATCAGGTTATCATTCAAATATTAAATTAACTAAAAAACTAGAATTTCTTGGTGCCATAGTATCCCCAGATAATTAACCCCCCCCCCCCCCTTAAGAATAGGCCCCCATCTTCAGCAGCATATACTGACACTTGTAACCACAATTACTTTTATCTAACAAGTGACCCATGGGTCATGACGCTCAGCTGACTGGGAAGAGATTCACAAAAGGAAATTTTATCATCAGAATGGTAGATACCCATTCAACTGAAGCATCAAACAGAATAACCAACAGGCCAAGATTTAGTCTGTATTTATATATCTGAAAAATTGAGAAAAAATGTGTAAAGTTTAAAAACTAGAATACGGGTAGCCGACAAGTGACTACATGTATCTGCAATAAATCAGAGTGAAGTGAGGCATGGATTGAGTGGCAAGTGGAAACAGAGTGAGGTATGTTGCATATTAGCATGGATGTCTGCAGCCTAAATGTGTATGTAGGTTGTGCAACCTACCACAAATCCAGAAAGCTGTTCAATTTGTATACATATGCAAAATTTTAGGCAGAAAAGTCAAACCACTACATGGATATGATTGATTTTAGCCCACGGCAGACAAACAGACAGACGCTGTGCAAAAATGGTTGCAGTTTTGTGTATGATAAAGACCTATGTGAGATCTAAACACAAGCACAATTTTGGCCCAATCAGTCAAATGGTTTCTGAGATATTAGCTTGGATGTGTGCAGCGTTAACTAGAATGTAGGTGGCGCCACCTGTCATAAAATCAAGAAAGCTATCCAGGATGTATAAAACTGCAAAATTTTAGGCAGATATGTCAAACCACTGCCGGGATATGAGTGACATTATTGCACGGCAGACAAACCGACAGACGCTGTGCAAAAATGGTTGCAGGTGGCGCCACCAGTTTAGCGTATGATAAAGAGCTATGTTAGATCTATATACATGCAAAATTTTGACCCGATCGGTCAAACAGTTCCCGAAATATGAGCTTGGATGTCATCAGCGTGAATGAGAATGTAGGTGGCGCCACCTGTCATAAAATCAAGAAAGCTATCCAGGATGTATACGCATGCCGAATTTCAGGTGAATTAGTCAATTCACTGCAGAGATATGAGTGATTTTAACCAAAAGCAGATGAACAGATGGACACTGTGCAAACATGGTTACAGGTGGCGCCACCATTTTTTGTGTATGTTATAGAGCTATCCAAGGGCTACATTAGTATAAATTTTATTTCCTGATCAGTCAAACGGTTCCCGAGATATGAGCTTGGAAAGCTGATAAAATCAAGTCCCATAGGAGCTCTCTGGAAACGAACGCGGCAACGGCGGAGGAACCCGGTTCATAGTATCCACAAAACTTCGTTTTGGTGGGTACAAAAATACAGGTGGCTCCACCAGTCTGCAGAAACTAATAAAAACACTTACAAACATCAATATCCATGCAAAGAATCATGGTGTTCTCCCCATTAGTTGTTCAGATACTTCAGCTTTTGTATCAAATTGTCCATTATTCTGAGGGATGCTTCGGAGTCCTATAGCTTGAAGGATATGGGTAACAGAGACCTAATTTTAAGTTTCCACAGGCACTTTTCATGGGCCTTCTTGCATGACAAGAATGAAGATTCTAGGTCCAGTTTTAATGATTTGTGCCCTGTTAACAGATGTTCATAACTTTAAAGGTCTCAAAAATAGAGAAAAAATTCGTAAAAAAAAACGAACAAATACAGGTGGTGCCACCAGTCTGCAGAAACTGATGAAACACTCCATGATCAATATCCATGAAAACAATTATGGTGATCTCTGCGTTAGTTGTTCAGATACTTCAGCTTTTGTATCAAATTTTCCATTATTCTGAGCTGTACTTTGGAGTGCCATAGCTCAAAGGATATGGGTAACAGAGACCTAATTTCAAGTGTCCATGGAGACTTATCATGGGTCTCCCTGTGTGTCAACAATGAAGATTCTAGGTCCAGTCCTTACGATTTGTACCCTGTTGACAGATAACTACATCCTGAAAGGTCTCGAAAATAGAGAAAAAAAAATTGTGAAAATTTGAAAAAATACAGGTGGCACCACCAGTCTGCAGGTACTGATGAAACACCTCTTGATCAATATGTATGCAAAAAATCATGACCATCAGTGTTGTAGTTATTGAGATGTTGCAGTTTGTTTTTATCAAATTTTCCATTATTCTGGGGGGTTATTGGGAGCCCCCCATAGCTCAAAGGATATGGGTAACAGAGACCTTATTTCAGGTTTCCATGCAGACTTTTTATGGACCTCTCAGTGTGTCAAGAATGAAGATTCTAGGTCCAGTCTTTATGATTTGTGCCCTGTTAACAGCTGTTCAAATTTTTAAATTCGTAAAAAATCGAAAAATTCAGGTGGCGCCACCAGTCTGCAGGAACTTATGGAACATCTCATGATCAATATGTATGCCAAAAATCATGACCATCAGTGTTGTAGTTATTGAGATATTGAAGTTTTTGTATGAAATTTTTTACTTTTCTGGGGGGTACTTTGGGGCCCCATAGCTCGAAGGATATGGGTAACAGAGACCTAATTTCTGGTTTCCAAGGAGATTTTTCATGGACCTCTCAGAATCCCAAGTTACAAGGTTCTAGGTTCAGCGGTTACGATTTGTGCCTGGTTAACGGACGGACAGACGGACGACGGACAAAGAGTGATCGCTATAGCTCAGATGACTTTCAGTCAGCTGAGCTAAAAACTTGAGAAGCTATATTTTTCACCAAACATGGGAATATTCAAGGTCAAGGCCACTCTCATAGGAGAGGTCATGATCCAAATTCAAATACACCTCATCGCATAACCTATATCTATGTATATGCATAATATGAAAGAAATCTGTCCATTTGCTTTTAAAATAAAATGTTCACAGTACTGTCATGTTGCAATGAAGGGGGTATTAAAAGGTGCAAAAACAAGAAAAGGACAGAAGTGGCACCACCTGTTTTCTGCAGAAGACAAAGCCATCCAAGATATTTGGTCAATGTGATTTTTTTACCAATCAATGCATCCCTTATTGAGATATTTAACATTTTGTGCAATTTTTACCAAATATGGAAAATAGTTCAAGGTCCAGGCCACTCTCATAGGAAAGGTCATGACCCCATTTTTAAAATACATAATCCCATAACCCATATCTATTTATATGCATGATATGAAAGAAATCTGTCCATTAGTTTTTGACTGCTCACAGTACTGTCAAGTGGCAATGAATGAGGTATCAAAAGGTGCCAAAACAAATAAAGGACAGAAGGTGGCACTACCTGTCTTCTGCAAAAGACAAAGCTATCCAAGATCTTCAGTCAGTTTGATATTTGGACCAATCAATGCATTGAAATACAATGATACATATTTATGATTTTGTGTGATTTTCACCATATATGGCAATATTCAAGGCCAAGACCACTCTCAAAGGAAAGGTCATGACCCCAATTTAAATTTACATCATTGCATAACCCATATCCATGTATATGCATAATATGAGAGAACTCTGTCCATTAGTTTTTGACTTGTAATGCTCACAGTACTGTCAAGTGGCAATGATTGGGGTGTTAAAAAGCACAAAAACAAGAAAAGGATATTAGGTGGCGCCACCAATTTCTGTTACATGACAACAGCATCCAAGATCATCAGTCAACTTGAATTTTGGGTCAATCCATGCAAAGTTTCTCGAGATATTTAAGAATTTGTATGATTTTCACCAAAAACAGACCTATTCAAGGTCACTCTCCTAGTACAGGTCATGACCCCATTTTAAATAAGCTTTGTCTACCCACCCATATCTATGCACATGTCAAGTTTGGTAAAGATCCTTGAAATATTTTTCAGGTTATCTTGCTGAAAAAATTAACAGACCACAGTTTATTTGTGTAAACTTTGTGTTATATATATAGGGTGGAACTCGAAGCAGAGAACATGCATGTGTGTTTGTGTGTGCATCTTAATATTGCCTCAAGGAATAAACTTTCTGTTATGAATCATTTAGGCATTCACATCCAGTCGGGATTTATCAAAGTACCAGGACATACATTTTGCGGACCCGTATGATTATAGAAAACTTAAATTACTGCTGACGCCAATTGTGAAATTACAAAGATAGTGTATCAAGTTTATGCCAACATCTGATGATAAAGAAACACTACGAAACATATATATAAATACTTATTCCATAGTAAAAGGGTGTAAGATAAGCACCATTTTGTTAAGATTATATATAAATACTGGAAATATTTTTCATTAAAACCTGATCTGAACATTTGACTTTGAAACAGATACTAATATATACATTCCTGTTGAACTGTTTCCAAGCAAAATGGCATCCACTTCCCCGAAAGGTGTGTTAATTTTCCTTCAAAATCTGACAAAAATATTACTCCCTGTTAAAAATTGAAATCTTGGCCTGTATGGAGTTTGCAAAAGGAAAATAAAATTAAACATATTCAAATTAAAATCTGTGGCCAAAAAAAACCTTCCATCATAACCATGGGTAAAAAGTGTGTGTATATAAATATATATTATGCACATACATACATACAGAACATAAATAATCTAAACTGAAGAGACAGTGGCCGTAAAGGAGGAAAAGCAGAGACAGTAACAGAACTGGTGTTGGAAACGTCATGTCTCAATGAAGGCCAACATGATGAATAAGCTGACAACTGTTATTGCCAAGGAGATTTTTGCAACATAATAATAATGCTGAAAACAAGCTGATTAGTCTAAGCTCCATTAATGACAACCCAGCTTACTCTGTATTAAACAAGCTCTCAAAATGATACCTCCTGCCTGACCTTAACTATAAATGCCCTTATGATCTGTACACTCGTTGCCCTTGGTGTACTGAGGTCACATGTGCTTATCCTGTGATCAATAAAGATGAAGCCACAGAGGTCACAGTTATGGTGGACCTCTGAAGAGTGGCTAAATGCCAAGCATGATGGACCCAGTCATAGTGGTTAAGATATGGGGTATATTCATATAAGTACCTGGTACTAATAGCTTCATTATATAATTACAAGGTTCACAGATACCTATACATGACCTATCTATTCACCATCATGTTAGTCTCTAGCTCACTGTTTATGTATGTTGATGGATAAAATGATGGATAAAAGGCTATGGCTAAGTTCTATGGTGGACAAAGACTTTCCTCATACTATAAAGGACATTCAGTTAGCAGACATAAAGATCTACCAAAAGGGCAATTTTATAAAGGCTAGGTGGCAAATACAAAATATGCCTGGAATTAAAAATATCCAGCTCTATGTTCTAAACTGTTAAAAACACCAAAATCACTGAAACCCAACATTCTACGTAGTTTTGTGAAAAGCTGCAAACACACGAGCCTCCTACCAATGAAAACATAACTTCACTGTCTGATTCTATTACACTTTTTATAAAATAATTTCATAATGTATTGAATTTATCATCAAATATGGGGGTTTATGTCTCCATAGTCTCAATGGTCTGGTTTAGTAGTTAAAAGTACAGAAATTGGAGGCAGAGAGTCTGAGATGTTACTGGGACATGACACACCACCTGCTGCATGCTGACAAGTTCTGTCTAGCCTTGAGACTGCAGCAGCAGGTGTCACTCCTGCATAATCAACATGTGTGCATATACAGACACTGTATCAGCCATCCTTACCTTGCAGTTTCTTACCTTGCTGTTCCAGCAGCGTGTTTTGTCGCCTCAGGTCCTCAATGTCTTGCTGATGTGCGTTGTTCTTCTTGGTCATGAATGTGATGTAATCTGTGGCCTGCTTCAGGATCTGTGCTCTTGATGTCTGCAACATTACAAACTGATAATTACAGCACACCACACCACACTACATTACAAACTGATAATTACAGCACACCACGCCACATTAAAAACTGATAATTACAGCACACCACATTACAAACTGATAATTACAGGAAATTACTTATTATATTTGCCACTAAAATATAAAATCAAACAAAATTCAATTCCTGTTTCAGCACACACTTAAGGAGAGGGATATATATCTGACACTTCCTAATTAGTACATCTCAAGACCACTGAAGAAGATGATGCTGCCCATCCATTTCATTTTGCATAACTGTATACCAGGCTTCATTTAAAATGCACAGTGACTTAATGAATCCTGCTGCCTCACATGATTTTGCCTTCAAAGGGAAACACCCATCATTGTAGGATGCCCTGATTAACTGCCTGACTTGTAATGTTCTTGTGGTATGCATCCTGAGAGTAATTAAGTAATTTGCTATTTGATGGCTGTGCCTAATATTACTACAGTTGAACATGTAAGAAAGACCACCTCTCTTATAAGACCACCTGTCAATTTGGGTGAGCCAAATGCATGCACATTGTTTATAACTGACCAGTCTTATAAGACCACCTGTGAATTAAGACCAGTTTTGCCTGGTTCCATGGATGGCCTCATATCACAGGTTTCACTGTATATAAATGAGTCATTGGCTGAGAATGGTTGTTTTAAAATATATACACAGGACCATTTATACCAAAGGCTACATGGTGGATCATGTGCCCCCCCCCCACCGGCTGCGTGTTCATTGCGTTACATGCAGGATTAATTTCTGCTGCATAATCACTGTAAAATTCCTATTTAAAATCAATGAATATATTTTAAAAGTTAACATGATATAAGTTTTGGCTTATTACTCCTGTGATGTAATTCATCTTTGGTAAGAAGAAAACGAACTGACATGAAGAGGTCTGTCTTTGGACAGTTCTAACAAGCTTCTTAGTATTCATATATATCCATGCCTGCAGAACCCCAAAAAGCTTACAGACTATTTCAAAATTTGATGAACTGTTGGTTTGAAAAAAAAAATGCCCCTTTTGGTTGAACCCTGGCATATGCTTTTATTTGGGGTATCCATGCCTCATTTATTTGTATAAATATACAACCTGTATCTCTGAAACCACCAGATTCCAACCTATACATTCATTATTATGTCCCTAGAAATACATAACCTAGTAATACAGAGACTGCCCAGGTTTTACTCTCCCTTGTGGTGGATTATTGTATGTACTTGTGAATGCTGATCTAAGCCTAGCTGTACCCCTGTTTACTGCCATACAGTCCCCTGATCAATAAGACATCCATCAATAGACTGGACTCGACACACCTGCTGTTTAATGATTAGTACTGATTACTCAGTCATACAGTTCAATAATTAATTTATTTAATTAGTGAACGAATTAAGGTATTTGCTTAATCATAACAATCTAATATATACAAATATCAGCAGGGATTATATCATTAATTAATACAATGATTGCAAAGCAATAAATTAGCGAAGGACGTACTTTTTATGGCATTACATATTTTACATTTGGTGTTTTAATCTGCAACTAAATCCCCAAATGAAAGAAAAACATATTTCATATAGTGGAAAGAGAAAATAATATTTATTTTCTATAAAACTATGATCATTTTTATGCGAAACACCTGTTTCACCAATATATGAACCTTATACAATCCAGGGTTGGCATAATCTTCCCAGAGGGAAGGGTGGAAACATTTTCATCCCGGATTTTTATTAATAACACTCAAAACAAAATACAGCCCCAAGCAGTTCATCTATTTCATATTTTACAATATTTGACAAAAGATTGAAGGAATTACATCCTTTTTTTTCAATAAATTTCACATATAAAGGTTTATTTTCAGGACACTGATATGAACAAATTCACAATTGACAGGTCAGTAACACTGACACATCATTTCACCCTGTAAGTATTTGGTTACATTCAGTTAACTGTTAAACAGAGGGCATAAACTAAAGCATTCAGCTTAGGTCAACTCTGCTCAAGCTTTTGTTAAGTAACTTACTCTTCTCTTGACACAAAAGTAAATATAAAAAAGATCCTACTATAAAACTGTACTTTCACCACATAAAACTCACATAAACTTACACTTTTACTCCATATGATGTGCACACACAAGCACATATACTTGTCACAAAAAAAACAAGTTTTAACCTATCTACCAAACAACTTTCACCCCAGGGAAGGCATTTTTCATAAAAATCAACCATAATTAAATGACTTTGCTTACAAATATACAATAGGCAAAATTGTAGCAACAGAAACAAAAAGAAATTAAGTAAGCATTACTTTATTACTACAATAATCATAATTTAATTTCCAGATGTCACATTTATATCTGCTTTTCTTTATATACTTCCGTTTATTATTATAAGCTACGCCTTTATGGCTGCTAGGATATCATTTTGTCATCCAGTTATGTGGACCATGTTGACAATGAAACTGACCTTTTCCCCTTGAAGAGTGGGAACCGAATCCCGCAGACTGTGAAAACTCTCTTTTATATGGTCTCTCCGCTTCCTCTCAAGGGCATTGTGGTGGGCACGCTTCTCAGCCTGCATAAAGATAAAGATAAAAACATCTAATGTCACCCACAATTAATACATATATCATAATGAAAATTAATATTGTTATATTTATAATATGAAATTAGTCAAAATATACTAAACCATTCTGTGTTCTTTATCAAGACACACACAATGGCTTTAGCCTTTAGCTCAAACAAATCATCTCCTTATTTATCCAAAATATATTTGGTAATGATCATAATTTATAATACATTTGAATATATTACTGAGAGTTAGAGGGAATTACAAAATTTACCTTGAAGGAATTTTCTCTGTCAAACATTACATGTGTGAAGAGTAAATGACCTAAATGGCAAACATATTCTCTTGCTATTTCATCAGTAAAAATGTAAAAGAGTGAGAAAGCAGGAGTTACTTGATGCTAAAATATGCAAACAAACCAGTCAGTTTATATAAAATCCACCTTATATATTGTTATATTTATAATATGAAATTATTCAAAATATACTTAACCATTTTGTGTTCTTTATCAAGACACACACAATGGCTTTAGCCTTTAGCTCAAACAAATCATCTCCTTATTTATCCAAAATATATTTGGTAATGATCATAATTTATAATACATTTGAATATATTACTGAGAGTCAGAGGGAATTACAAAATTTACCTTGAAGGAATTTTCTCTGTCAAACATTACATGTGTGAAAAGTAAATGACCTGAATGGCAAACATATTCTCTTGCTATTTCATCAGTAAAAATGTAAAAGAGTGAGAAAGCAGGAGTTACTTGATGCTAAAATATGCAAACAAACCAGTCAGTTTATATAAAACCCACCTTTCACTGTTAATCAGACACTAACACCAGTGTTTATGTATAAAGGAATCCACCACCAAAGAGTTAACCCAAAAATTGAAAAATATTTAATTTCTTTGGAAATCAAGTATACCTGAGACTTCAATCATACTTTAATGCTGATAAAAAAATAATCATAACAATGACACAATGTTTGAAGGGGGCGGGATAGGGGAGGAGAGATAGTAGGTAGCAACAGTTACAGGATTTGTGAAAGTCATAATAGCTTCTTATCATGAATAAAGATTTAAGCTTTTGATTATATGACTGATCTGCATGATAATGTCAAATGGTTTTCATCAGTGGATATTGCTGTAAATTAATACCAAATATTTATGGCTTCAGCACAAATGTTAAAATGCATTTTTACTGAACTGTGTTTGGTTCCTTCAACCAAAACATTAAATATCACCACGACTGTGATATTTTTGTGAATAGTGACATCATTTTATCAAATATGCACATAAAACATCATATTGAATTAATCTTGAAATATGTCACAGAAATGAGGATAACCTGATATCAAACAAAAAAGATGACATCATATAGCTCATTCATTTAATCAATTCAAAGTGCATTTGTAATATATTATGTTTCTTTGTCTGACAGAAGGATATGTGTGCTTACTGACAAAATGTCAGTCAGAGAAGAAAAAGTTACAAATTACAGGATTTCAGTTTAAAGCCTGTATTACTGTAATACCAGCCGGTTCGCCAGAATCACTGTTGTTTAGGTTACAACTGGGTACAAGTGGTACCCAAAGAGTACAGACCACAACCTGATTTGTACCATGTGTCGACCATTTACATCATAACGACCTGTTTCTGCGGAATTAGGTCGCCTAAACCAACAAGGAACTGTTAGTTTCTATATAACCATACTGGTTTATTTGCGAGTTGGGGGTGCCCTAGGTCACAGCAACCCGATGCAGGGTTCGAAACCAACCCCGGCCGTGACAAGTGACATGCCTAATTACTAAATTAGTGCACGCATGCGTCCAGCGATACACGAATCCAGGCACGTGAAATTCAGCCCAGCTGATGTCATACGATTAATATCCCAGGAAATTTTGGTCTATTATCGGTTTTATCGTACCCACTCGCCATGAAATAATTGATACGGGCCGTTTTAGTGTATCATACCCGCCATACCACACCCATAAGAGCGAGGGAGGCGTAACACTAACTTACTTGTGTCAAAAATTGACCCCCGGCAGCTCCGATTCCCTGCGAGGATATGGACTGGTCGTCTTCATCCTGCAAACAGCGGAATACTGTAAAACAGAGCTCGGTTCCGGGGGTACGGTTATAATCAGAGGGTTTTTGAATAACTTACGTCACTTTCGATGTCAACATCTCGCTCCTCGTCGCTCATATTTTGGGAGAAAATTGTTGTGAATATTTAATTCGCCGCGGGTTCCTTTCCTCGGCAACTAAACAACGCCACGCGGTCACCCCCACGTGGTTTTGGGACGAACCACTCCTTGATATTAATACATTGTAAACTAACATGCGTTTCACTTTGTTATCCATGTCTTAACAAAACCCTCTATACCATAACTCAGTGGTCTTCAGTTTACACTGAAATAATGTATAAGAAAGTTTGAAATGGAATAGTTTTTAATATATTACTTATTAGATTCTGGGACTATGTTTTGTTGACTCAATATTCAGGAACTGAAATGGATCATCACGTGACCTTGCATTTCTGACCTCTGACCTAGTTACGGCCATGATAATGTCATGCCGAGCACCAACATTGTAGGTGCGGGGGAGTAGCCGGCTTATCCTTGGCAGGTCTTGTTTACTGTACATGTGGCACCGTCCATTCTGAGACATTGGATTAACAGGTGAGCTCACTGTGACTCCCATTTTTGCACACCATATCATACATCTGTATCATATTATATGTGAACACCACTTCACGTTTTCTTGAGACTGTCTTATCATGATTTCAGAACTTCATTCAGATTACTGCAGTGAAGTAAAAGTTGGTTGTAGAGGTGGCGATAATGGGGTAACTAGCTCAATTGTAAGCTGTCACTTGGTCTTATTCTTCATTTCTCCTTGAATGCTGGGTTCAGTTTAATATGATGGACAAATTTAAAACCGGTGTAAGATATAGGAAGTTTGTTATTTATCCTGACAATACCTCCCATGCATCGGTGATTGTTGCCATGACAATTGTTGTTTGTGTTTGTCATGGTCAATGAGCAATGCCAATTGTCATACATGAAGAATACACTTGAATACCTGAGTGGGGTTTGCATAGATTCCTCTCCAGCCTGGGCAGTACAGAGAGATCGAGAGTCCCTGCAACAAAATTAGTCAATAATACATCAATAGCTACAGGTGCCCCTGGAGTAATAGGATTATGGATCCATAATTCCATTAATTTAGTTCTTAAAAATGGACAATTCCCTTTATATTCTGAATCAATTTAATTATTAGGAGTAATTGTATTCAGATGATAAGTGACCAGTTACAAAATAGAAGCCTGAATCATACTTATTAAATGGTCATGCTTGTGTCCAGAATTTGACCTTGGTTAGATAAGTTTTAAAATTCACAGATCAAACTGTATATTTTTTAAACCTGAGGTAAATTTGCAAAGTTTCTGAAACTCGAAGTAATTATTGGGTCACATCACTCACATGTGAACTTGTGCCTGACAAAGATTGGTGGCATCACTTGCAATTCTTTTCAGATAGTGTCAATCCGTGAATTTTTTTCCAGTGTTAATAGCACTGGTCTAAGGATTGGTTCTGTATATTGGGCTGAAACTCTGCATGTCCATGAGTCCAGGATACCTATATCTTTTACTCAAGACCAGTGGCCCCATCTGCAATCATTTCCGCGTAGTGTCCAACCATGTGTTTGCTTTGGGTGAAAATTACTCGTCCGATATCTTTCATACCTTAATCTCATACACAAGCCTGGTTATGCCACCTTCATCGTTTTCACATAGTGCCCATCCATCAATCTGTGATTGGTCAAAATTGCACTTATCTCCCTGTATAATGCCTGGATTGATGTATCAGCTTTAAATTTTGTGTGTGTATGGGTCTTGGGTAGCTTTTTTTGTAGACTTGACAGGTGGTGCTGCTTACCATCCTGTTTTCATATAATACATTGGTGTCCTTTTCTCAGGAGAGGTTTGCTGTATTTGGTATTTTCATCCATCTTAGGCAGATTTCTTGTACATGATACCAGTGGTGCAACCTACAATCAAATATTTGTAGAATACATCAATGTATATATCTCAGGAGTGGTTTTATGTATCAGTCTGAAAGTTTGCATAATGATGGTGCCACCTGCATTATTTTTTTTTTTTTTTTTAATTTTTAGTCAAGCTGTGAGTCTTAGGATAGTTGGGCATTTGGAGGGCTGTCAAGTCTGTAAGGATTCCATGCCTCTGCGATTTGACAGAGAGATACCTGTAGTCCCTTGTTGACTGCCCATATTCTAGTTAAATCTAATTTCACCCACATGACCTCATGGCAGTGGGGGGAGGGGAGGATTAATTTACAAAGTCTTGAAAGAATAAGATTTAAATAATACAATTAGGCAGGTCCTTTGCACTTTGGAAAGCAACCATACTCTTCTCTTGTCAACAGATGATAGTAATTAGATCTTTCTCTGTCCAGTTCTTGCTCATTTGCTGATGACTAGTTGTCTTTTCTTGCCAGTAACATGCAAGAGATGTCAATATAACAAACCATTTTTGTTCCGCTACGATGGGACAGATCCACACTCTCAAACTTTTCCTGGTTGCACTCCTTGCTGTGTCCCTTTTGGTCACAGTGTCACTTGTTAAACTGATAGATTGGTGTATATGGTGTACACGGCTACATACAGTCATATTCATGTGGATGTGGACTTGATAAGTGGACACCTGGAATCACAATTTTAGACTTGGCTATGGTGAAACTGTGTTCATAGTGAAATTAAACTTATGTCTACCCCCCCATCCCCCACCCACACTTAGTTGTCTTCTATAGAATATCTTGTGAATGCATAAACCTATGAAATGCTGCAATTTTTACCTGAAGTTAAAACGAATTGTTTATACCAAAATTTTCAGAAGAGTGTAAAAGCTCTTGATTTTGATCTTCAAGTCTAGATCTGCTGAATTATATTTAACCATCTTTTTGTTTTTTTTTGTGATTCAACAACTTTGAAGTTCTGACATCTTGCTCCTCAAATTTAATACACCAATTGTTTCTGCCATACTTTGTAAATGTTTGAAAATTAGTGACCTTGACCTTGATCTTCAAGGTAAAATTGCCTAAAATGTTAAATTTTTGTGAACCCCATAAATTTTGAAGTATAGCATATTTTTTTTCTATAAATTTGGGAAACAGTTTGTTTATGTCACACTCTTGGATGCGTTTGATAACCTGTGACCTTGCCCTTGATCTTGGAGGTGCTGAAATTAAGATTTATTGTGAGTATTTTTATTACCCTATTTCTGTAGGATTTCCCTCAACTTTCACACACTGGTTGTTTCCACCAAATTTGATCTTCAAGGTCAAATCTAAGAATTCACATATTTTATATTTTGAGATGGTGCTTCTTCTCCCCTCAGATTTGGGGAGGGGGTGCGGTCTTGTATCTGTTTCAGCTTCTCCAAAAGCCATTCTAGTTTATATGTACATTCCTTGTCAGAGTAAATGAGTAATATCATAATCTTCTATGCAATATAACAGCTCTTGATATATCATAGGATTATCATGGCATTTACTTGTATAAATAATGCCTAACCACAGTCTGTAGTAACAGTGGTTTGAAAATGCTAGAGATTCTCAGTGGACTGATATTCAGATAATAATAAATATTTGTACATGCTGTTCAGCCTATATTCTGGTTGGCAGTACTGACTGTATATGGTATAAGTATTATCAGTTCTCTGGGAACAGAACAGGTGAGTCGTTCAAGGCAACAGATGAGTTAGTCGGTGAATTGAAAGCGTGCATGGCAATTTATAATTTATACTACATGGTGGTGTACGTCTCTCCATGTTTATATATATGAGTTTGCTATTCTAGAAATTTCCCAGTCTTTGTTCGCAGCAGCATTAGGCAACAGAAGGTAATATTTCCTAAGTATCATGTCATGATTCCAAATAAGAATGACTACTACAAGTACTAGAATGCCCCTCACCTGAGTGTGTACCTCTGCCAAGGTAAAACACTCCTGCTGGATACATCATCCACACTAACATATATAATTAGAGTGTTCACTGGCCCATGTCCTACCAATATACAGAGGTGTTTGTAAATTGGAATTGGTTCAGTAGTTTTTGCAAAATCCTCCAAACAGCAAAAAAAAAATCGCTAACAAACAGATGTGGATGATAAAATAATCTCATAGGCAGAGATGATAATTTCATTGGTCAGTGATATTTGCTATTGTCATTTACTGTTTATGATTGGATAAGACATATCAACACAAAGTTTATCTTATTTATTTTGCTGGTCTTTAGCCTTCAGTGTGTCAGTTGTTTGGTTAGAAGTAAACCTGACAGATCTTGATGAGGAATAGTCAGTAATAATAATACTGTGGTTGGCCTTTTGTTTGTAAGGGTTTAAAATTTACAATGTTCATGTAACACATATATTCTCAAAAATAAAACCTTTCCAAATAAAACATCCTATATGTATATATATATATATATATATATATATATATATATATATATATATATATATATATATGTAGGCTATAGGGTCAGTGTCAGGGGACAGATTATTACCCCAGCAACAACATAGGCCCAGAACTATTTAATTTGGGTCATCATTGGGCTAAAACACCTGACTGCAGGCCATTGTGACTTGTTATATGAAAATTCATGTGAAGTTTTTACATACAAAAAAAATATTTTGTAAATAGGAATATATTTTTTAGTTCAAAATTTAAAATTTCAGAAAAACAAATTTTTGGAAAAACGCAGGGTTGTTATTTTTCCCGGGAAAAACTGGTCAGTGGGAAAAACCCGGGATTAATTGGGAATAACTGGGGAAAACTGGTTAGTACCGGGAATTACTGGGGAAAATGTCTGATCAAAATTTTTGAAAGAGTATAATGATGAATAGTTAATTAATTCTGTTTAATGTTGCATGTTGAAATTATATTATATGTGTGTGTGTGTGTATATATACACATACATATATATACATATATGCTTGTGAAGTCCAAACTGCGAAACAGACTAGGACTTGAGAAAACTGCCAAGCTTGTAACATGTTACCACACCCTGAGAAGTCCATCAGAGTTGGATTGGTAAATATGTATCAATGAACCTTATTTCTTAGCCATCAATGGACTTTTTCAGTGTAACTGATATATCTGATTATCTGTTTACCTATCACTATGTATATACATACAAACAAGCTGTTTTTAAGGAAAACAATATAAATTTTTATATCTTGGTTTTGTGATTTGAGTATGTTTGTTTAAATATATATATATATATATATATATATATATAATATATATATATATATATATATTTTATATATGTGTGTGTGTGAAATGATATTTCCTTTTAATTCAGTCAGATATCTGCTGGTCTCTCCTTTTGTAAGATTATTAGAGGTTTTTCCCATTTTCCCACTTTGAGAGGTTTTTCCAAAGGCGGTAAATATCAGTATTTACCAGCTGGTAAAGACTGCACTGGGGAAAACTAAACAACCCTGGAAAAACAAGATTCAGGAAAATCTGGCCCTACTGTATTAGGTATATTAGCCAATATAAGGCCTGTATATCAATTTTGAGGATGTACAGGTCTATATTTGATCAGAAATTTCATACTCCTAAGGGTCAGCCACTGGTTACAAATGACTGATCATCAAATTACAACTGATTCCCAACCCTGGGTTGGCAAGTTTTAGGCAGGAAGGTTTTAACCATAGGTTTTAGGTTGGCAGGTTTTAGGCACCAAAAGTGCCTAAACCTATATTTGTTTAAATTTTTGACTTAAAGATCTATAATACTACCAAACTGGCTGGGGTGATGCAGTCACAAGGCCTTGCTGGGCTTCTTGAAGGTTTCAGGTATTACAAGTAATGCATGATTTCCTGTTGGCTGGCATTATGCAGTCTTCAAAGAGCCTGTATAGGTTTCTTGAGCATGAGACCATGTTTGTGTGGCTCATAGTTTCATTGGCCAAAGTTATTATCAGGACCCTTTGGGTTTCTTATGAGTGCCCTGCTACCTGGAATTATGTAACAGAGCCTCCAATATACATCTTGTAACTTAGTGTAAGGTAGGGTATCAGAGGGGGGGGAGGCATGCTTGATTAGACAGGTTAATTACTATTTATCAGGGTGATGGGGTAATAAGACCCAATGGTCAAGTCCTACTAGGCTGCTGCTGTGTACTAGTAGATGTTCATGTGAACTTTCATACATGACGAGGATGATGCCATGAAAGCCATTGCCCTGAAAACTGTTCTTGAGTCAAACATTTTACAGAGTATTGTAGTCAGGGCCCCTGACCATGACATGTGGGTTTCTCAGGCCTTTTATAATAGGTTGAACATGGCCAAAAAATGATAATGAATATTCTGTGGTTTGCAACATATTCACTGCAGTATATTTTCACATTTTTTCAGTTTTACACATATTATAGTGTTTCATGAGGGTTCATTTTCACAATCTTATCATACAGTTAACAGAGCATTTCCATCATTATATAGACAATAAATATGTGCACAAAATCTAAAAATTTGACAATGGATGACCTAGCTAAGGAAATAAACAATTAGTAGAAATTCTTGTTCATTATCAGATAATGTAAAAGATATTAATCATATTATCATATTTTAGTTTATGGCTAGCATAAAAGATTTTTATTATTTATAAAATCAATCTTTTGCTTTTTGCCATTTGAAGCTACAGGCATTCAAAACATACATGTTATGTTAGTGAGACTACAGTATAAAGGACTATTCATCAGTGTAAATGGAACATCTTTTTGAATTGGGGAAAAACTTCTTTTGCATATATCACAAAATTTAATCCCTTATGATCAAAAAGCCAATCAAAGAATCTGATTATAAGCTCACAGTTTTAGCATTCATTTATAAATTGGCAGTAATGGAGGTGGGAGACCTTAGAACATGATTTTGGTATACAAGCTAAAACTGTCATTTGGAAAACCTGAAGTAGTGTTGTATTCATTTGTTGCTTTTGTTTGTATCTTGGTTTATTTTGTTGAGCATATTTCTATAATGCATTTAGCTGTGTAACAATAAAACATAGTTAAACTGCAAGTCATAGGTGAGGGTAATAAAGGTTTTAGGCAGTTAAAGGCAGTTTTAGGCAGGTTATAACCTATTTTAGGCAGTTAAAGGCAGGTTTTAGGCTCTGCCCTGCCGAAAACAGGTTTTGGGCAGCCTTAAACCCAACCCTGTGACCCAACCCTTCTCAAAGTGACTGTTGACTAATAATTGGTCATCAGTTGCTGATATATACTCTGTCAACGATCGATTGTGATCAAGGAAGTGTCTCCAAACACCAGTTAAAACAGAATTATTTTAAAGGAAGTACAGAATTGTGCTTTATTCATGTCAGTTTATTTTTGATGCAGCCCTTGCAGTGAAACTAGAAATGTTATCCTGATTAAACCAGTCATTTGAATGGTCCAGTGTTTTACGGTTTGAGGTTCCGGCTTCTCTGACATTCATTGTCTGGTAGTATATGTCAAATAATACTTTTTACTTTGTGTTTGTATGCGGGCTTATGTTTGATACTGGTAACTGTGTGTACATCACAACTACTGAATATTATATATCTTCTTTATTACTGATTTTGGATAATTTGGGTGATTCAATAATGTACAGCTGTGTTACAGTGTACATATTTGTTGTAGAGCTGCAGGCCTTTTGTACCCCTATGTTTCCTTTGAATAAAAAAACCTTGCATATCACAGTCATATTGTATTTAATTGATTTATAATGAAAATTTGACACAGACATAACAAACAGTTGAACACCCCTTCTGTACAGACATACTACATATATATAAACCTAGAAAGCACTCAGGGAGCAAGCACATCCATCCATCAACAGCTGTAATAACTCTTAGTCAAATGTTCCATAATAAAATGTTATTTAAATTCTTTGAAATAGTTTTAGAGGATATTGATAACAAGCATAGGTTGAAGCCAGAAATGGCCCATAACACACTGCTTGGCAATTTCAGACAGAATATGATGTCACTACTCTTCCATTATGAAGGTGTCATAATTACAGATTGAGATGGCTAAATTTTCTCTAAAGTTACTTGTCAGTTTAGTGATTTCAGTTGTTATACATACATTTATTTTCGACCATTTGGAAAGTTGGCAAACTTTCACATATTTTATCTCAACCCTTCAGTGTAAGAAAAAGTATTCTCTCACTCCATGCAAGTTTTGTTCCCTTGAGTCCTGTGAACTATTTATTTTCATGTTGTGGCCTACCTGACACCATCTGTTCCAGCCTTGTCCAGATTTTGCCGGTGTAGTAAAATCAGTTATCCTATTATATACAAGGCCACAGATGCCATGTATTGATTAAACATTTAATGAGCATGGGGTTTGATCAGAGTCACTGAGTAAATTGCCATACCTCAGCCAGATTGCCAATACGAGAAAAGCCCTTGTATGAAAGGGGCACTGGTACAGTAACTGAAACATTTGACCTGTACTGAAAGTTATACCTCTTTCACAAGGCAAATGTAAACAGTTTGCAGTTGATTTGAAAACAGCTTGTACCCATCTACAGTATTTACCCCAAGGTACAAGAGTATAACACAAGATATCATGAGGCAGCAAAAGTCATATTTAAAACTGCAGTAAAAATCTCAGTGGGGAAACTTAAATATACATTTTTGTCATTTTCTAGCTCAGCAGACTGTTTTAGTGACCTGAGCTGTAGCAATCACCCTTTGTCTGTCATCCATTTGACTGTCATCCCATCGGGCTGGCCATCCTTTGCTGGGCACAAATTGTAACTGTTAGACCTAGAAACTTGTTAGTTAACATCCAGTGAGGTTTTGGACAAATCTCCTTGTGAAAATATAACTAGGTCATGGTGACCCATATTTTGTGACCTATGTGCCAAAACATGATTTTGAGCAGTCAGAAAGGTAACAAATCTTAATTGTTGGACCCAAAAACATCTCACTTTTAGAAAAGCCAACTCATTTTCTGAAAAGGTCTCCTTGGAAACATGAAATAAGATCATAGTGACCTATATGCTGTGATTTATGGGGGGGGGGGGAACTATGCTTTAGGCATCCTGAATTGGATGAGAACAAATCAAAGCAGTTGGACCTAGAAACAACTTACTTTAAGAAAAGGAGGTCATTGCCAGTCTCTTTGTTATCTGAGAGTTATAGAATGGGTCGTTCCCAATGTTCAGGGTTCCTTCACAGGTATTTGCATAGGATCATAACATCAATAATTAATGCATGCATTTCCTGTGTGTCAGTTATAGCTGAGCATCATGGCCCATGGGTCACTTGCTTAAGACTGCACACTACTATTTTATTACTTAGAATAAACAGTCCTGCCTGGTGTCATTAAGCAGCCATCTAATATTTATGTCTACTTGCTCTCTGACAACATCCCTTCAAGTGCAAAGAAGATTCTGGAACAATATTAGTAAACCTGTCTGCTTGTTTGAAGAATTTTTGACCTCATACAAGCATGTCACAGTAAAGATTGGATTTCCACTTTGGTTTGTACATGTGCATATTTTCTTTCATTCCTCACTCATTATTGGCTTTGCTAGTGTACAGCAGTATCACTCGATGTATCAGGATAACCATTTTTCTGTGACTGTTGTCAGCTGGTGACAACTCAAAGTAGGCTCTATAAGTCCTGAATAAACTAGTCATGAATATGCCTGCTGTGTCATGGCCTGCATGATAACTTAAATCAAATGTTTTAAAACTTGCAATTGGCACAAAGCATATTGACCAACTTTTGCCTTTGCCTTTCTGAATCATGGGTTACCTGTATGTATGTAAATCTTTTTTTTTCTGTTACAGGTAACATTGTATATATTGTCTTAGCATATGTTTTTACCAGTTTTATGCCAGGTACACAATATTACTGAATCTGCCATACTGGCTGTGTCCTTGTATGTTTATATGCCTAACATGGTTCACTGGTCCTTGACTTTTGTCAGCCTTCTGTCAAAAGTCCTCTTTGAGTTGTAGACAAGGTTAATAACACTTATCAACTCAGGCTTTGTCAGGTGTGGTTTACAGGTTTTGCTGGTGAATGCGTTTATAATATCCCAAGGGCAGTGATTTGTGTTTAAGAGGTGGCACATGGTGTTAATACAGAAAACTGTTTAATACTGACTTTTTTTTAGCTCTGGTAAAACCAAGTTTTTCCTTAGGTGCTTATGGAGTGAACACATAGCTGGAAGATTGATATATGTATCACAATCACAAGTATGGAATCTTTGTTATCACCCTGAGCTTTCCGTATAAATGACTTTGTTGGAGTTATCATAACATCATCAAAGATGGATAGAAGTTATATTTCACCAATGTCTTTTGTCAGTCTCTCCTGTCCAAGATATCTGTAAGGAGAGCCATAGATGAATTTTAGTGATATCTTAGATGTAGATGTAGGAGCGATTTTTGGTGAGAGTCAGTTTAATTGTGCATTATGATATCATTGATGAAGGATAATGTTTGTGTTAACTTGTATATCTGAAGAACATACATTGGTGCTGACCTCTTGGTAAAGAATTTTGTAATTTTATCAGGTATTGAGACTTCAAAGTGTTTCTCTCGCATATGGGTGACAATGAAACTTAGGTTAAAGTCTCCATATGTGTAAAGGGTTATAATTAAACTGTTTTCAGAACTTATTTTAATTAATTAAAAATAAATGCATGCTGTAGTCGGTATATTGCATAGGAAATTCATAGAATTAGATCTTGACAGTAATGCTGTGTCAATTTAAGGATTACTAGTAACAGTGATTAGTTGTTTTATTTCATAATCAGTTGAATTGGTTGCATAAGCAACACCAAATCAACCACTTGTAAACGGATATGTATGCACATGCAAAGAAGACATGTTGCCTGAAAAAATTTTGTAATCCTGTGTGAGCTATAATAAAGATGGCCTCAAGGTAGTGAACAGCACGGTGCTGCAAACAAGTGTCAAAACCTGTCCATTAACTTTACCTTTCTGGAAGATGTTCAAGTCAGACTGAATTTAATTGGTAAATATTTTACGAACACTTCTATACAGAAGATTTCACAGTAATATAGAAGGTATATAAAAAATCAATCACCTGGCCGCTGTGGCTCAGGGGTAGAGCACAGGAGATTGTGAGGGTGAACACTCTGCAGGCTTAATAGGAAGGTCGTGCCCAACGGCTGTGGGTTACTCCATGGTATGACCCAGTAATTGGACAATTATCCACCCAGGGTCCACAGGTGCAGTTGTCACTGGGCCTGGTAAACACCAGGATATAAAATGAGAGCAAGCATGTGATACTGCCCTATCAAGTAGTCTGGAACCGGAATGGAATTCTACAGATGTACATATACTTAGTTAAGCTAGCATTAAAAAAATGAATGCGGTTACCTCAAAGAAAAAGAATGAATACCTTTTTTATTCAATGATCAATTAATGATAATTTTGTTTTCTTCCAATTATCAGACATGTATTATGACCAGTACTTATCACCAGTGAACAGTATTCTTGTTGCAGCTGAGCAGTGAGCAGTTCACATATGGGCAGTTGTCTGATGACCAATTGTCTTGTGGGCTGTTGTCTGCTCACTGATCCACAAAGTTGTTCGTGGGTTCACCTGATGCCTGGTCGGGGATTCTGTTAATTTATCTCAGAGGACCAACAGACAAGAATTCTGTTAAGGAGAGACTGCTGCAATATATATTGTACAATTTAGAGCTGTATTCCTGCTGGCTGCCCCAAACCTTCTTATCCTGAAAAAATCTTTTATTAGGTTTTATGGTCAAACAAACACTTGTGTGTATGGCAGCAAGGTGCAATTCCCACATAGCATATACATTGTAATCAATACTGATGTTTTGTTACAAATTCCTATGTGTATCTTAAAATAGATGTATGAATTCAAAAAAGGGAATATACTGAATGTTTTGTGTATAAAATACTGAAGGTTATAAAAAATAGTATCAGCATGAATACTACTTGGTCTGGTAATGATAAGAGTTGCAGTGATACTCTGAGTGTCCTTCATTATTTGTTAGCTTACCAGATGCATCCGTTCATCCCTCTTGCTTTCAAGATGCTGTATTTGTCAGCTTACCAGATACATCAGTTCATCCCTCTTGCTTTCAAGATGCTGCATTTTCAATGTTATATGAATAGGAATTTTTGTCACGACAGTTAAAAAAAATTGTTATTATGAAAAAAAGTTGTAAATTCATCTAAGTTGACTAATATTGGAGCTCAGGATACATTTCCATCAGTGGATCACATGTAGCCGAAGTATCAAATCAGGAACTGCAGATATGAATGGCACATCATTTGACCATATACCAAGATATGTTAATGCACCATTAGTCCATTATATCATTACAGCCCTAGATGTTATCAAATCATGTGAATTAACAAAAAGTAGTTAGAGACCACACACATCCACCAGGATGATCCTCAGTAAACTCTGAAATGTGGCCTACACAGCTGTCAAGGTTAAAGAACCCCATCCCAGGATTCTGATTACTTCCAGAGTTCCAAGTTACATCTACAGATTTCCATTTTGGTTTTGAACTTCATGATAAGGCAGCAGCACTGAATTCCTATCATGTTATTTTGTACCCTTGTGTCATTATCACCAAGTCCTGTTATTTACTGCATGTATGGGCTTAAGGTGTGCAATAATCCCCATTGCTGGGTCAATCTTTTATAGGGGATACTCTACTCTCAGGCACAGCCTCCCAGTTAAGCCTGCATAGGGCTCACCCTGGATGGAGGCTGACTGTAAAAAATCTTTGAACTTACCACTCCCTGGCCTGTGGTCCTGTGCTCTATCCCTAGACGGTAGACCACAGGACACAAGACAGTGAATAGCATTCTAGTTTAAATTTTCCATTCTGATTAACTATATACAACACCTGATGGGTGGGGTACATTATCGCAGGAGTATATATCTGTTATAAACCATTGGGACCATCTAAACAACTGGTATCCCTCGTTTGATAAGTATATACCTTGGAGCCCCTGTGTGGTGCTACCTGAGCATTATAGTTATCAGTGCCTGGGAGGCTGTATCAGCCTTTGTAATGACCAGCACCTGGCTGGTGTGAGCAGCAGGTACAGCAAAATGAGCTGGTGATGTGGGAATCCTCAGCAGCTTGTCCTGGTTACAGAATGCTGACTTAATGGTGTGTGGGCCTCGCATGGTGTTATTTCCTATAATTTGATTTTAAATATTGTAAAAGATACTTGCACAGCACTTTGTGTGAGAGCCTCTGTGACATAGATATCTCTCATAAATATGTATAGAAATCATAGCATTGAAATATGTAAAGTTTTAAATATATCAAACACTTCGGATCTTGTTGAAATAATAACACAACAGCCATTCACTGATCCAAGAACAAAGAGGGTCATTCATTAAAAATTCCCCCTGATATATGATAGAGCTGAATATTCTCCTGAATCATGATGCATATAAATCAATCAATATACCAATGTGTGGGTGACATATTTATGTAGGCAGACCTACTTAGGTATCCTCTATCACAAAATCATTGATTTAAAAAAACTATATTTTTTTCATCTGCCATTTTCTGTTTGAGCTAGATCTTCAATATGGCTGATTCTCTAATGCTGACATTAAGGTACAATGTTACTGTAGTCCAAGATCACAAGTTGGCACCTGATATTTATTTTTGACCTTTACCTAATTCCCAAGGATGCCCACTCCTAGCCAATTTTCTATTTTCGCCAAATGGTGAGTGTAGGTTGGTGTGGAGGCTTATATTGATCACTTGGCGATAGCATAAATCTTATTGTTACTTGTTTGAGCTTTTGCAGAAAGTTTAAAATATCTTGAACTCTTGTTGTTTTGTAACTGAGATGGTTTAATGCAAAATCTTAGAAGACACCAAGTTAATTCATCTTTGGATTCTTGAACTTTTAGTTTGAATTTAATCCCAGAAATTTGTTGAAGGTTCTCCACACAAAATTTTGTTTAAGAACCTTGCCACTAAATATATGTTTTTAGCTCAGCTGACTATAAGTCATCTGAGCTATAGTCGTGGTCCTTTGTCCGTCGTCCGTCCGGCCGTTAACAGGGCATGTTTTAAAACCGTTGGACCTACGAATCCAAAATTCTGCATACCATTAGATGTCCCCAAAATCTCCTACCATACCGAAAATTGGGTCATTAGGACTTCGTTCCTTCAAAATATTAAGGACAAACCTCCGTTTTCCATAAAAAAGCCATTGTTACATTTCAAGGCTGCCTAATGTCAAAACCACTGATCTGTTTTGATCATATTTAGTATTCATATTCTTCCTTACATTTTCTGTGCACATATTAAAAATTAGGTCAGTATTCGGTATTATTTTGAAGTTAAAGGCCCAAATATAATGCAATTTTTTAAAAATCAGGAGATATATTTGCTCACTTAACATGAGAATTGCTGGAGCTGGAGACTTTTTTTCAGGAATATAACTTTATTCAATCAAGATTCAATTGTTTACCCAAAATTAGATCTGAATTTTGCAAATTTTTCAAGTTATTAGCATAAATAAAAAATCAATACCTTAAATTTTGTCCAGCGTTGGCAATGGCACGTTTTTTCCCTGTAAGCACTTTTGATTTTATTTTCACAGCATATATACATAAGGATTTATTTTTTTTAAATCTGAAATTTCAAAGGAATTGTTTGAAAAGAGTAGCTTTTATTCAAGTTTTCATACACCATGTCAAGTGTTGTTTACATCTAGCCCACCTAGTAATACAGCCTTCACTTGCATTATGTTACCTACCCCAGGCAGCTTGCCTTGGCTCAGCTTGGCCACTACTAGCAGGCTTCCCTTCTGCCCTGCACTCTCCCCCCCCCCCCCCCAGCTGGTGCATAAACTAGATGAATGTTATAATTTTCTGTATTTTATTTTATTCTTGGCTGTGCTACATTTTAGATTTTGTATTGTACCACCAGGGTTACAATGATTAAAGTGCATATTTAATTGTGTCCACAAAGTGATGTATTGCTATGAAAGTGTGGATGTTCATCAGATAAGTAATGCTTTACTTCAGAAGAGTAAAACTTCACCAGGTGTGAAATTGACTATTAATTCCATTAATGATATTGTTTGTCCCTCATTCAACCAACAGTGTGTATACTTTATTTGAAAAGATGTTTTTATTTTATCAAATTTACTGAATCTTTTATTTTATTTTGGTGAATAAAATCAAGCATGTACTGAAAACTCCAATGTGCAAAACTTTTTAATAGGAATTCAAGGAATAATCTTGTAGATGCCATGTTGTGGCATTATTTTCTTTTGAATTCAGTTTAAACATTTGATTTAAAAATAATAAAATATATGTGTATGCATAATATGACATAATATGAGCTACAATCTGGATATATAATTATTGCAACTTAGAATTCAAATATTTTAACGTATATTTTCAGTTTTTAGCCCTCAGCCCTTAGGCTGATGGGCTATTGTTGTCACCCAAGCTGTCCGTCTGTCCGTCCGGTGTCCGTTAACTTTTACCTTGTGAGTGGGATATCTTGAAAAGGATTCACCGTCAGAATTTCATTTCCTCGGTAAAGATGTATATCGACAAAATCTCGGTCAAGTTCGAAGATGGGTGACCTTGACCCATTTTTCTACATTTTAGAGCTGATTATAGAAAGACACTTAGATGCTTATTACTCAGGAACCATTTGGTGGATTTTCACAAAACTTACTATGTTTATTGGGACTGATAGTCTGTACCTGCTACACAAGTTTGGTGGTGCCACCTACAATTTCTGATTTTTAATGAATTTTTATCGGATTTTTCATTTTTTGCCTTGTGAGCAGGATATCTCTTAAAGGATTCACAATAGGAATTTTATTTCTTTGGTGAAGATGTATATCGACAAAATCTCGGTCAAGTTCTAAGATGGGTGACCTTGACCTACTTTTCAAGGTCACAGGGCTTGTAATAGAATAAAACTTAGAAGCTTATTTTTCAGGAAGCATTTGGTGGATTGTTATGAATCATGGTACATACCTCTCCATTTTAAATTTATAACTGAGACATGTACGGATATACATCCATGTGAGAACAGATATTTAGTACTTGTTACTGTTACCACCTCTAAACACTGTTCTTTTGGCTGAGGGCGTTTGTCAGCTTCTGCTGATATTCTAGTTTTTTATTACAAAATTATAACACTTGTAAATAAAAAATGAAGAAGATAAAAACTATAAATTGAAAAAGTGGATATGCTAAAAAAATAGGCTTATATATAAACTTAAATGCCTAATTTCCTTGAAAGTGAAATTAAGGTATTAGTCCATTCGGTCCACTTGCCTGTCCATCTGTAAATTTTTTATATGCATCACAGTATCTCAAAACTTTTACTGTTTTTCTTCATGACAGTCTTGTCAGAGTATTAGTTTGCAATCATATTTTTAGAACTTCACTATAACCATGTAGGAGGGCCCCTTTCCTCTTTGCTTCTCATATGCTTATATTGATACGATGTGGGGTCGGGGATGTCCCCACACTGTATCACATATGGTTGCTGATGTTGGTGGCTGACAATGTTCCAATTAAGACCAGTTTGATGACAGAAGCCTTTATTCAATAGCAAGGGATCTGGGACAGTCTCTCTCTCTGAGAGAGCCGTCCAGCCTCCCTGACTCACTCTCCGTGCGCACTACAGATAGTTTTGTTACAGAGCTGTCATGTGACATATGAGACTTAGATATCCATATTTCTGCATTTTGTCATAAAAGCTAAACCTTATTGGATGACTCAAAGTAGGTCACAATTACATCAGAGTTATAAGTTGACTGCTCTGTGTGTTGATCAACACCAATGATTCAAAATACATCTTGGCTTTCACACTTGCCATTGGGACAAGTTGACTTGTGAATAATGGAAGGTTGATTTGCTAATCCTTTAGCATAACACAACTGGTGTACCGTACCAGTGTACAAGTACATGACAGAATGATGTCATTCCTAACGACAGAGGAATGTTGTACATATGATATATTCCCATTGATTACCAATTTTTTTGTGCATGAACAAGGCGAAATATGTGTGAAAATGTGATGAAAAATTAAATAATTCACTGACAGTTGCAGGTTTTGATCTAGTCCTAGGATTAAGATGGTAATTTTTATTGTGAGCTTTTTGTGTGTAAGATCAAACATACATCTGCAGAGTGATGATTTAAAGCATATGATAAATGTTAATGATCGAAATCCTTGTCACTCCACATTTTGGTTTATGGGTTATCAGTATCATGAATGCAGTGACCAGAATGCATTTGCTCATGAAACATGTCTGTCATAGTATGTGTAAATGTGAATTCCTATGAGAAGAATTCCTGGGCTAACCTTCATATTTTTGCCTGGCATATCCAGCTATTAATGAGGTTAACCAAATCAAACCCGTATTCAGGGCAATAATGTGACCACATATGAGTGCATTATTGACTTTTGGAGTCATCAAACTCCCCAGTTTGTCCAATTCCCTGTATATTGGGGGGCTTCCAATGAACCTGTGTTTGAGGACCAAACTGTGACAATTGAAAATAAGCATCTCATTGTGCTTTGGTTACACAATGTGCTACCATTCCATTAAATTTATAGCCAAGAGAGCATTTCGATACCTCTGATTTGGTATGGAACAACACATGAGAAAATCTCAATATAAATGAATGCTAACATGCGGTTGATGTTGCATTTTGCTCTAGTACTCTAGCAATTATTGTATTTAAATCAATACAGTCATTTTGGTGACATTGCTTATAAACATCTGAGACAGACATAACTTGATCAAATCTAACATTGACAGTTCTACATCTTTTGCTGTGGTCTTGTAAACTTATTCCTAACCATATCAATAAGATAGACACACTATAAATTGTGTCAATTGACAATTATGACACCTCAATAAGAGAAAATTATAGATTACTACACACATATTTTTTTTTTGTTTTACAACATATACATGCAAAATGTTCTGAATTATGCCACAAATTACATTTGACATTTAAAATTCTGAGTCTCTGGTTTATGTTTCATTACCTCAGGAATCTTGTCATCTTTGGGTCTTAAGTTGTCTTCTCTACTGGCTTGGTTGTCATCTTTTTCCTTTCTGGAGTCATGGGATGGAAGGTGATGCAGAAGAGAGCGGTAGAACGGCAAATCTGCTTCTAGTAGTTGCAGGAACATAGCGAGGACTTGTTGTGAGATAACACACAGTGCACATGGTATGGCCAGTAGTATTGTTGACATAGGCCTGAAGCTGGCTTGTCCCGATATTGATTTTTTTTGCTGGCTGGTCCAAAACAATGATGATCTCAGGTTGAGATTTCACAGCACTTTTTGAAGTGAAAAAAGTCATTTTAGCAACTTGAAGTCACTGTTAAAGCATTGCGCTGGTTTACAGTGTCCTTTTGGTTTAAAGATACAGAGAGAGTCTTTGATCTTCTCAAGCAGAGCACTGGGAAACTGCAGCCAAGTTAAAGTTTGAAGACAGAGTTCTTAGCAAAGTTTGATACCTTCAGCAGCAGAGATGACATTCTTGATGTTAGGCTGTGATCCGGTACCTGGGTTGAAGTTCCAATGCATGGGTTGGTAGACCAGTCAATGGCACCTGTGGTTGCGAGAGGGGATCTTCATTCTTCACTCCAGCTGGAAGCATTGTCAGTTTTTCTGGTGCTGATGTGCTGGAAGTGAATCCCGGTTCATCCACCATAATGATACAGGACCTGGTCTCCACCATAATGATACAATGTGGGGTTGGGGATGTCCCCACCTGTATCACATATGGTTGCTGATGTTGGTGGCTGACAATGTTCCAATTAAGACCAGTTTGATGACAGAAGCCTTTATTCAATAGCAAGCGATCTGGGACAGTCTCTCTCTCTGAGAGAGCCGCCCAGCCTCCCTGACTCACTCTCCGTGCGCACTACAGATAGTTTTGTTACAGAGCTGTCATGTGACATATGAGACTTACATATCCATATTTCTGCATTTTGTCATAAAAGCTAAACCTTATTGGATGACTCAAAGTAGGTCACAATTACATCAGAGTTATAAGTTGACTTTATAAGTTTTGCCAGATTTTACTGGATGAAAGTATTCTGGAAAATCCCAAGTCTGACCTGACATACATCCAGTTATAGACTGACCTACAAGTCCTATTTGGAGGACAGTGCTTATATACACATGCGGAGTCTCATAAAATAACATGTTTTAATTGTGTTCTACCATTCTCTCATAAAGACTAAACATATAAGTCATTCTGTGACACTATTTCTGTTTGTACAGACTTAAAATAGACCTTAATGGTTTGGTGTACTGTTCTCTGATTAAACTGGGAGAGAAGCCTATATGTGTGTGACCGGATGACTGGTTGTCGGGTGTCATCAATTATGAGAAGTCATTAATTGTTCAGTCTGACATGCCTGAAACTGAGCTTAAATTTGTGAAATTTGAAATGTGAAATATTCCTTGAAATATGTGTTAAGTCACAATGAGCACTTTCCTACTCCATAACAATATCAATGAAAAATATTACAATAGAATATTTTTCATATTTTGCATAGAATTTCAAACTTAAGCTGGGCGCCGTGACCCATGGGTCCTTTGTTTATATTCTGGATTCTCAACACCATAGTTTGGCTAAAACTAAATAAATACCAGACATGGTGCGAATACTTTGCAAATGTATTTGAATACGAATATGAATATGTACTCCATTATAAACCTCCTTCTATAAGAATGGGAATTCAGGTAAAAATGAAAGTATTTGAATACCAGTGCAAATACTTTCAAAATGTATTCATGAATGCATTCATGAATATATTCTATAATATTATTTTAATAATCATTTAAGTTATATTTTTTTTTTAAATTATATTATTCTCTTATTATTTTTTATTAAAAATTATATTTGGCACAATATTTGTTATTAAATTTTAATAAATAGTTAAACTCTTATCTTATATGTGCTGCTTGTCAGTTATATGGCCAAGTCAAAATCTGTATGACAATAGCACTCCATTTGTTAATAAAATAAATGATATCAATCTCTTCCCTGTCTCCAAAGAAACTATCAAAATCATACATAATCTAAACACCAACAACTCATAATACAGCTTATATTTATTTCCACACAAAACCAGCATGTGCCTCATTTAAATATCATTTTTTTATCATATATAACAGCTGAGCACCGTGACCCATGGGTCCCTTGTTATTATCCAAGTGTCCTCTACTATGACGTGGAGGTACTAGGTAGTTATATCACTTTTATCAGTGTCGCCTGTAAATGTAGGTGCCAGCCACAGCCTTATAACAATAGAATCCCACATCCCCTGGTGGTCAGAGGTAATTTAGTTGTTGTCTTATTTGTATTCAGCTTGTACTATACAACCCCATTATGTATGGGTATTGTGGAACACGTCTAAGTTCATTATGTAGAGTTAAACTCACTCACCCCACTGGGTTTGTTTTCATGTAAGTAAGCTATATGGTCATGTTAACTGTTTGTGTTAAGCAATCATATTTCACATTTAAAAGTTAAATCTGTCCAAAACCTCAGAACACACATGTTAAATTGCTACATGTTTTAAGCTTGATCATATGTGTATTTTCCCCACAATCAGTTTTTCCCTAAATCAGGAAATTATTTACCCTTGATTAGACCTGTCAGCCTTTGGGATTCTACAGAATGAGACTGCTGGTCATTCAGATTTGTTCCATGATCATGAGTGTTTTAAGGTAATCTTGTAATGGCTCAGCTACCTCCTGATGTATCTGACCATTCACTACGCTTCGGCCTTTTGAAATTAGTTCGGCAAAGTCAAAACAAAAGGCCTCACTCACACCTCCTGGGGGGTCTTCCGGGGCTGGCCTAAAACACGGAACGGAACATGGAACGCGGAACAGGGGCCTAATTTACGGAACAGAAGGGAACAAAGATATAAAAGGTGTCATAACTTTTAAATAGGTGAATGTTTCATGACATAATTATAGTAATAAATGTTTTTAAACATATGCGATTTGTTAAATTTTTATTTTAGCCCCTGTTCTGCGTTCCGTGTTTTAGGCCAACCCCGGAAGACCCCCTATTTGGTGTGAGTGAGGCCTTTTGTTTTGACTTTGCCGAACTAATTTCAAAAGGCCGAAGCATAGTGAATGGTATCTGACTTGAATCCATAAACAGCAAAACAAATCCATAACTGATGTTCCTGTTCCTGGTTAATGTTCTACAAATAAACGTAAGTGCTGTGTGGCAAATTGACATAAAAACCCAAGTGACATCCTGTAAGAATGAGCCAGATATATCATAGACTTCTGACTATACTCCAGCTTCAAAAACGTACGGACTGCATGGTCCCTTGTACCAGGTGACATGAGTAGTGTGCTGGTAATTGTAGATGGCTGGCGGGAAACATTTAATTTCCTCATTTAGTTTAAGGATGCACATAACAAATGAGATGCCCAGTACTGATAATGATGTACATCTGTTTGTTACAGAGGAACTGTTATACGAAGGCCCTTCACGATTCACATGCCTGTGTTTTTATCATCATTGTTTATTTGGTCAATTAGCTGCTTATATTGTAAGTTAGTATTCATGTTATCAAATATATATATATATATATATATATATATATATATATATATATATATATATATATATATTTATATATATATATATATAGTGAAGTTAAGTGAACTATGGCTTATTCCTCTGTGTTAGCACTGATATATATCTCCTATGCTTGTTTAACAGTAACACACACGGAAAACATTGTTTGTTTTCAAAATGGATACACATGTGATCTAGGGTTTAGTCTGATGTGCAGTGTATATGCAAACAGTTCATTAAACAATACACTTTTATGACCTGGTATGTCATCTTATTAAATCCATTAATTCTCTGTAAATCACTTTTCAATAGGTGTTTTAGAAAAATGGCTGTTTATGGTGCTACATTACAGGACTATAAATGTGTGTTAGAGGTGATGTTTATTACCTGTGTAGGTATGGTTTTCAGGTTTCTAGGTTTGCATTGCTGTTGCCCTGTACAGCAGTAAAAAAAAATATGAGCTCATTTATGAAGTCATTAAAAGAAATTTTGTGTTTTCAGCAGAAGTGACTAATGTAGTAGCTATAATATGCATATCCCATTCATACTTTCCAAGCGACTGTTTCATTTGGAGATTATTATGATCCATTTGAAAGTTTGGTGGTATCTATGGTATTTAAGCTAGAATTCTTTAAAACTTTCAAACTCTTAAATGGAATTTCATTTAAAGCACCTGTGTTTTTTAAAATAAATACATACATAATAAGAATATTTCTTTTATTTTGTACCCTCATATGCAAAATTGATCATAAATATTCAAATTATTTTTTAATTGTGTTTTTTTATCATATTAAAAAAATGAGAATTAATGGTGATAAAGGGGAAATATACACAATATACACAATAATATACATAAGTTTCAGCAGTTTGTATGGTTCAGTTGAATGCAGAGATTGTTAAATCTTTTTTTATTATAATACCAGGAATTATAATAAATATATTAATGATAATAAATATCATTTTCTGTTACCATATATATTGTAATTAGGAATAGAGTAGATCCTCCCTTTTACAGACACATTGGAGCTTTTTTTTCCCCTGTAATAATAGAGTATAGTTACTCATATCAGGAGATTACAGAGGACTAAATCTGCTTATTGTAGTTCTCCCTTAAGCATATTCTCCCTCAGACGCTCGTAATATAGTAGTGTCTGGAATAAAAAAGATGTATCTGGAATGTAGAAGAATCTGTAGGTTTTGCTGTTTTACAGAGGTTTTGCTGTATATATATAACAGTAACTGTGTACACAATCAACATGGTGAAGCCGATCTGAGCTATAAAATGATGCAAGTCTAGTATTAAAGTTCGAAAGCAGGCCCATATATTTTTCAGATGTTCTCTTTTGAATGTGTGAGTCTTTCATATGTGGATGAAGTTAGTATGGCTTATTTTTACCTCCTTGAAGAGAAAAAATTATATAATAGTTTTTTTTTATAAATAATTAAGAACAGATACTGCACTGTCAATGCTGAATGCAGTCAGTAGTGAACTGATGGTGAGAACTTGGCCACATGTGATGCAAGTGCAGTCCTATATTTAGAAGTTCCGAACATTCCCCATCTTTAAAAGTGTTACCTCAGGTGTGCTTAAGAGACCCCACCTCAGTGTTAGCAGACATTTGCTTTTAAAGAAAAGAGGAATCTAAGGATGACTGGAGGATGCTGTAACAGCAACGTAGACAGCCATGATTGCTGTCTCACAGACATTACTTTAGTAGACGTGGTACCTGGCAGGTGTTGGTATTCTCACGCTCAGTCTAGATTTTAACTATGCATGTAGTACATATCTTATAGTTTTCAGTTTGTTCAGAACTTGTCTGTCAGTCTTGGAACAATGTTTTCAGTAAGATGGCCTTTTTAAACCCAGAAAACCAGAGATTTACATGCAAGCATAAGCTTAGTTGAAAGTCACAAAAGCTACAGACAGGCTGAATGTTGTCTTTAATAATCATAAATATATATATTGTATAGGCTTAATAGACTATTTACTCTGGTTTCCATTTAGTCTCCTTCTTCTATATGTAAGAATATGAAATGCTGGAAATCCTTTGGCCATTTCTTTAGAAGTCAGTTAATCATACCAGATGTCGGACAGGTCTTCTTATTGGAATGAATCTTACCACTGTCTTATGTCTAAATGGTTCTTGAGATGATATATTTCAATTGTGTCAAACTCAAAGGATATGTAAGGTCACTGCACAGTGGCCATATTTGATATCTGATTGGTCTGATTTTTGATAGCACACATCTCTTACAGGGATGAATCTTCCATTAAAAAAGTTATGGCAGTCACTTGATCGGTTCTTGAGAATGTGCATGGGAGGAAATTAAAGGTTGTTGCCTGATGGCCATGTTGGATTGTTGTCCTGGCAGGATCCTCGTCATCATTGTCATGAATCATGTACATGTAATATACATAAATCTCCTTCCTGGCTTTTTGGTTGGATGTTGACAGCTGGGCCTTATGTTGTAAACTTGCTATAGGGGTGAAAGTTCAAGAATCATGTGATAAAAATGTATACACTTTGTTGAGAATTTACCAAAAACAATAAAACGTGAATGAAATGGAAAACATATACATAAAACCTTGTTCTGTCAGCTCGCTTAATTCGAATTACAGTGGAACCCCATGATTACCATCACCTTATGGTCACCTAGTGGTCATAAATTGGGGTGGTTGCATTTGTGAATCATATATAATCATATATAATTAGGTCCAGGAAAAATTATCATAATTTTGGGTTTGTTGGAATTGTGGGGTGGTCACAAAGTGGGGATCCACTGTATCCACTTTTGTCAAAGTTTCATGCTCAGAATTCAAAATAAACTTATTCAATATGAAATCATTTTCATATATGTGCTTGTGATAAACTAAAGCTTATATTAGTCCCTTTGACACAAAGAGGGTTTCACTGTACGTCTATTTTTGTTTGTGCAAGGAGTAAATAAACACACACAAAAATCAGATTCTAAGAACTTTTGCTGTGCATTTCCATCAGTTATTCAATTTGAGAATGATATCTATTCATGCATTCTTTATTAAAATAATAAAAACTTGAATATTTTCTCATCACATATATTGAAGAGCAGTTATAGATGAACAACAGCTGCAAGATTTATACTGAATAATCCTTTTAGTGTGGAATGATTGCATTAGAGTGTATTACTTACACTACATCATGTTTTATCTGGCTGAGTGATTACTGTACATATGGCCTGTCATCTGGACTGTGTTATAATTAATGCGTTGTCAGTGCTCTGTGTGGACGGATCCCCCATAATCTGGATATCAGTAAGTAACAGTAGCACAGTCACATGAATACCACCAGATTCTGGTTGAGATCATTCTGTGCATAGTGCAGGTTGTTTCTGATGGTATCAGTGGTTGTGACTTGTTACACGTTTGTTATTTATTCAAAGATACACTCCTCAAGCAGTGGATATACACTTCTGTTGTTCCAGATCTCCTTTGTTTTAACCGCTACTTTGTTTAATGTGTGTTTTTTTTGTTTCAACACCAGTGCTGGCAGAGGGCCAAGAATCAGACCAAGGAGAGCAGAGTGTTACAGATTAAAACTTGGAGGCAGGGTTGGGTTTCTACCCAGCAGAAAGGTATTTCTACCTTACCATGGGTAGAAACTGGGGTAAAAATGGTAGAAATACCTTTCTACCTGGAAGAAATGGTAGAAATAGGGTAGAAACGGTTAGAAACATCAGCTGGCCTGACTGAAATATGTATAAGTGGCACATTTTAGTGGAAGCAGAAATAATTAAAGTATAACCAGTCAGTAAACAAGATAAAAAACATTTGATTAAAAACATAAAAAATACAATTAAAACCAAAAAATGAAGTTTTTTAACACAAGTGTTTTGCATGCCAAATAATTTCCTTGGTATGACACATGTATGCACAGTTCTCTCTCTGATTCATTGTTGAATCCTAAAATCTTAATTCACTAATTGTAAATGTACAGATCTGTGCAATATAATCATGATGATTTAGGTTACTCTCATGTTGGTTTGAACATCAGGTTCTTCAGTAGTCCAGCTCTGTCTGTCACTTTAACATCCAAAAGCAGAGGAGATGCTTTCTGGCAGTTTTATTTCCAAGTCTGTTACAAACATTGCTGTGGAACATTTGGCATGATGTATTTTTAGTCTGTAAGCTTTGGCAAGTTGTTGATTACCACATAGCTTACATTTGCCATATTCTTTTCCACCCACCTTGACAGAAATTAAGTGTTCCCATATTTGGTCTTTAGGTCTTCCTTTCTTGTACATGACTTTCACTGTATTATGCAGATTTAATTGAAGAGTCAGGTGTAGCACTCTTGAGGTAAGAACAGTTGGTTCAGTATATGCCTATTACTTTTAATGATGGATATTTATAACATTCTGAAATATGATGTTATGCAACAGCTCAGTGAGGCATATAAGTTTATCTATTATACTTCCCTCAGAAAAATGTCTGGAGTAGGGTTTCTGAAACCTATGCCAGCCTAAGCAGGGTTTCTCATAAGCAGTGATGCATATCATTTATTTGAATGTATCACAAATTTGCGCTCAAGAGAATAATTAGGAAAACCGACACATATCACTTGGAGGGTTCCAGAAACCATGAAGCATGCAGGGTGATTTGTGTGATACATAACTTACTTCAGGTTTCCTTGAGACCATTTAAGCTTGACAAACCCTGATGATTTAATTAGGGCCCCGCTTGACAAGAGGTGCCCCATAGTGATCACCGTGTCAGTCCGTCCTTCTGTCCATCCGTCCTTCTGTCAGTGACACTTCCTTTCAAGCGCGATAACTCAAGAACAACATTCTGCAGCTTCCAAAATTCACAGGGATGATTGGTACCTATGAGGGCTCCAGACCTATCGAATTACAGACTTGTCGGAATTCCTATATGGCTGCCACAGCCCAATCGCTGATTTTCTTTTGCACGCGATAACTCTACAACAACATACTGCAGCTTTCCCAAATTCACAGGGATGATTGGTTCCTATGACGGTTCCAGACCTATCAAATTACAGACTTGTCGGAATTCCAATATGGCCTCCACAGCCGGATTGTTGATTTTCTTTCATGCGCGATAACTCAACAACAACCTCCTGCAGCTTTCCCAAATTCACAGGGATGATTGGTATCTTTAAGGGCTCCAGACCTTTTGAATTACAGACCTGTTGGAATTTCAATATGGCCGCCACTGCCCAATTGCTGATTTTCTTTCGTGTGTGTTAACTTACAACAACATCAGCTTTTCTGAATTTACAGGGATCATTGGTTCCTATGATGGCTCCAGACCTATTGAATTACAGATTTACTCAAAATCAAATATGGCTAACAGACTACATTCGGTGATTTTCTATTGCACACATTATTTCAGACATATCTTCTTTAATCCAGTATGTTTTTTTTCCCTCATGCATATTGATAAAAACCTGTTCCTGTTTGTGATATTTTTCAAATTTAACTTAATTTTTCACCCATATGTGAACAAGTCCAGCACTAGCAGAAACGTGGGGCCCTCTGAGGACCATTGTCCGACCACATCGAGTATGTGTGGATATTTCAGCAAACTGACTGTGTTAAGCTTTATTCCACAAATGCCCATGAATGTGACTCGCTAACATAGGGATTGTTTCAATATAGTTAATGTGACATACGATTTCTGTTCTTTTCTGCACAGTTGAATTTTGTATACTTTACCAAAGTGAGTATTCTAGAATTACAGGCATGTTCAAATCTGTAATTATCTGAAGATAAAATGTATTTCACCAGAAATAAATTTAAAAGACACCTGTTGAAGTATTTCCATTGAGATGTGATACTTTGCCATACTTTGCCATACTGATCATTATTGTGATATACTAGACGTGGTTTGGTATATTATAATTAACATTTGTGCCTTTGATTTAAACATTCTACCAATCTCACCACATCACCATCGTGGAATAGCATCTGTGCCTTTTGCGTACTGGCTTTGCTTTGAGCATGTGTTGTTAAGTTAAAAACGTTGTCACAGGGATGCCCAAGCTCCCTTTGTGACATCATTTTACAAACTCGTGCCCTCGTGACCAATAGGTTTTACAGTATTTGGATGAATATTTCATGAAATACCCCTTAAATTTCTGTATAGGGAATATCTCAGCTCAGATAGAGGCCCTAATATATAAAGCTTTTGTTAAAAGTCTTATTTCTGGAAATTGTATAAAACAGAGACATATATATATATCTATATGGTAACTTATACTTAAACCACAGAGTAATTTAGCCACCACTATCAGCTTCTTAAACATGTCATTTCCATGTGATAACATGTCGCAAATACACTGACATTCTAAATATAGAAAGTCCTATCACTATGATTAGACAACTAATCTTTGAGCAGCATTTATAGGAAAAACTCTTGTATAGATAACACATGAATAAGTTTTTCTGTTATTTTTGCATGTGATTAAGATTTTTAGCTCAGCTGACTATAAGTCCTTTGAGCTATAGTCGTGGTCCATTGTCCGTCGTCCGTCTGTCTGTCCGTCCGTCCATAGATGTGGCACGTTTTGAAACAGTAAGACCTAGGAATCCATAATTCGGCATAATATTAGATGTCCCCAAGATCTCCTACCAAGCCGAAAACTGGGTCTTTGCAACTTCGTTCCTTTTAGAAATTAAGGAAAAACCTCAATTTTTTATTAAAACCCTATTTTCACACTTCAGGACTGCCTAATATCAAAACTACTCATCTGTTTTTCCTCATATTTCCCATAAATATTCCCCTACATACTTCTTATGTAGATGCCAGAAATTATGTCTGTATTATATAATTAAAAAAAGTTATGGGCCCAAACATAATGCATTTTGTAAAAAATCAGGAAAGATATTTGATCACTTAACACAAAACATGTTAAAGCTATGGACTTTTTTTCCAGTAATATAACTTTAATTAAACAAAATTAAATTGTATACCCTAAATTAGATCAAAATCTTTTAAATTTTTGGAAATATTAACAAAAATAAAAAAATTTGTACCTTAAATTTTTCCCAACTTTGACATGGCACGTTTTTTTTCCTGTAAGTACTGTGGATTTAATTTTCACAGCATGTTTTTTGTTAGCATTTTGTCTGTTAAACCCAAAAATTTGAAACCAGTTGATCAAAAACTGTAGATTTTATTCAATTTTTCAATCACCATGTAACATATTGTTTATATCAAGCTAGTGTTATGCAGTTTGCAAGAGCTCAGCTCCCCAGCTGCAGCTCTCAGTTCCTAAAATTTGGCATACAATTAGATGTCTCTAAAATCCCCTACCATGCCAAGAATTTGGTCACTAAGAAGTAATACCTTTGAGATATTAATGAAAAACTTCATTTTTCCATTAAAAACCTATTGTTACACTTCAAGACTTCCTAATATCAAAACCACTGAGATCTGACTTTAATCATATATAATATACATATTTTTCTATACAATCTCTATGCACATGCCAGAAATTATGTCAATATTGCGTAATTGTTTTAAGTTATGGGTCAAAACATAATGCACTTTGTAAAAAATCAAGAAATATATTTACTCCCTTAACAAGAGGATTGCTGAAGCTAGAGATTTTTTGTCAGGGATGTAACATTATTTTATCAAGATTCAATTGAATACCCAAAATTAGTTCTGAATTTTTCAAATTTTATAAGTTATTAGTATAAATATAAAATTAGTACCTTAAATTTTGCCAAAATTTGACCATGACACGTTTGTTTATTGTGAGCACTGTTGATATAATTTTCATATCATGCACACATAAGGATTTCAGCTTTTTAGTTTAGAAAGCTGAAAGAAATTGGCCCAAAATTGTTGCTTTTATTAATGTTCTTATGAGACCATGTCAGACCTTAGCTCTCCCCAGCCCCTCTTGAGTCACCTGTATGTTGACCTTGTTGACCTTTCATCAAATTATGCACGCTTGACACGAGGCATACACTGGGGCAGCCAGGCAGCTTATGGCCAGCAAAAGTTGATCCAGGTGTCCAACCCAACTCATCTAGTAATTTTAACTAACAACATAACAATAAACAATAAATTAATAAATTTTTATTGGTTTTTAATAACAAATTAAGAAAAATAGAAAAGGAATTTGTTAGTTGATAATAACAGGAAATTAACTTGCAGTTACTGATGATAAAAGAATCTTGTGTCGATTGATAGAATGTCACGTATTCCAAATAACACCATGCAGTCACCTATGGTATTTTTCAGTTCAATTTTAATGATAAAAAAATAAATCATATTATTCATTACTAATCATAAGGGATCATATGAAGGAAATAAATGATAGACTAAGATGCAGTTGATAATATTAATCTAGATTCCTGCTGTGTCTAATGTGTACATTGATGTGAAATTAGTCCAAAATGAATATATTACATTTATTTTTTTTTAATATGAATGAAAGCCATAAAACCAGGTACTTATGATCATTATTTAAATGTGTGAATTTTGTATATTCTGGATTCTCAACATCATTGTTTGGTGAAAACTGAAAAAATACCAGACATGGTGCGAATACTTTGCAAATGTCTTTGAATACGAATATGAATATGTCCTCCATTATAAAATTTCTTGCATAAGAATGGGAATTCAGGTAAAAATGAAAGTATATGAATACCAGTGCAAATAATTTCAAAATGTATTCATGAATGCATTCATGAATATATTCTTTGATATTATTTTGATTATCATTTCAGTTGTATTTTATTTTAAAAAATCATACGATTATCATATTAGTTTTAATAAAAATTATATTTGGGACAATTTTTAATTATTTTTAATAAATAGTTAAACTCTTATATTATATGTTCTGCTTATAAGTTATATGGCCAAGTCAAAATCTGTGTGACAGTAGCACTCCATTTGTTAATAAAATAAATGAAATCAATCCTCTTCCCTTTCTCCAAAGATTCTATCAAAATCATACATAAGCTCAACACCCACAACTCATAATACAGCTTATATTTATTTCCACACAAAACAAGCATGTGCCTCATTTCTAAATCATATTTTTTTATCATATATAACAGCTGAGCGTCGTGACCCATGGGTCCCTTGTTTTCTGTATAACTTTTTCCTCATTTTTTTATCAACACTACAGTGTTTGATGTACAAATAATTTTGGCTTTAATCAACTGTCACATTTTTTTAACAGAACAGTGTCAAAGTTATTGCATGGGCGTACATATATATATGCTAGTATTTAGTTTTAATGACAGATCCCAGTGTCCCACCACCAAAGCTTAAAACAACTCATTCTGGCTGTGCTATAATTAACCCCCTAATTGTCCAATATATTGCTATCACATGGTGAAACATTGCAAGATAAATGATGATGTTTATATACCAGTATACCTAGTAACTTTTACAATTTAAAAAAAAAGATTGTCTAGGGTAAAACATTTAATATAGATACAGATGCAAGGAATGTTTTGGCTCTGAATTAACAAGTGTTAATCATGAGTAAGGATGATTATTATAACTGTCTGCTCGTTTGTACTTCTTAGAAGGAATTGAATCATTTCCAGTACTGGTATATTCAGAACGTGTGCTAACCTTGTAACTATACTAATCATGCGGTGTCCTGTAGTGATTGCTGTGTCCTTCCGTCCTCCCATAAGTGATGCTTTCTTTTGTGCACAACATCTCAACAAAAACATGCTTGATCTTTCTCAAATTCACAGGGATGATTGTTACCTATTGTTACCATCCCTCTTAAATAACACAACCGCCAAAAATCAAATATGGCAGCCAGACCACAATCAGATATTTTGTATTGCAGACATTATTTCAGACCTATCTCCTTTAATATGATTTGAACCAGTAGCATTTTTTTCCCACATGCATATTGATAAAAAACCTGTTTCTGTTTGTCACATTTTGAAAAGTAAATTATGTGACAAAGGTGTTATAACCAATTTATTCAGTGTTGGTAAATGTTAGAAAGTGTACATACGATTTTAGTACTTTTGAATCTGTCTCTAAATGGCAAATTACCTGTCAGTTCAGTGAAAGCCAAAGCATGTCCATTACATTCCATCAGGATGACACTGAGGTCAGGGCTAATTAGCAGTTCAGGGAAAGACAGTTGAATCTTATAAAGAAAATCACACCTTTGTGTATAGTGCCAGTCAGGCTGAGATATGTTCACACTTGTGCTGTTGTAGTTAAGCATTCTAGATGATAACTTATCAAAGATATAGTGATCAGTTTAATATGTATTTAAGGATTGGAAATCCAGACATAGGGCGAGAGCTAGGAGAGAGTGATGTATACCTTGTGCATCTCTTTCCTCCCTTGTCGGACATGGTGGACGATTGGCACACTAGGATGGAACTGGCTGCATGCTTAGAACAATATTTAAGTAAGTTATGGACTTCCATCTCAAATACCAGCAGAGATTATGACCTTCAATGTGACTTAACCAAGAGCTGCCTCATATGATTGTTATGTTCAGTTAAGTATGTGTTACACTGTGACATTCAGCTGGAAGATGTTAGCTAAGCCTACAGCCGGAAACTGTAATTTAATGTTTACAAGGAACCTGTAACTGTGTGCATGACGTTCAACTTGAATATGTATCTTTTATGTACAGCCGGAATGTGAGCCATAATGTCAACAGGAACCGGTATCTTCATTGTTTAATCGTGATGTTCAACAGAATAAATGATGTGTTTAAGTTTCAAGGACTTGCTCCTTAAAGTCACCAAGATAAAATAACTACAACTTTGCAATGTGGCACTTAACTTTTTAACCCATATGTAAACTAGCCCACCACTACCAGAAATGTGGGGCCCTCTGAGGACCATTGTCTGGACCACATCTAGTTTTGTGATGTTTTTAGAAAAACTGACAATTTGTTTCTATATAAGACTGTATCCTTCCTCATTAAAATTGTTAAAATGTAAACTTTCAAGAAGATGTCATGAAACAGAAGGATATAGGGCAGTTTGCCATTATTTCAGCATTATAAATTATTACTTCAGGGAGCTATTATTGTATCCCAGCATCCATGCTGTTGAACACTCTTCGTATTTGTAGTACAGTTTTATCTTTTCTCCAGTATACAACACCACTTATCTGAGTGTCTGTTGTATTACAGTGTGTTTATAGCTTCATCCACAATTTGAGTTATATCAATCATAACCAGAAGTCAGCCGCTGTAAAGTCATACAGTTGATGATTTTTCAGTATTTGTACACATGTGCTGTCCCTGAGTGGAGTAAACATAATTGAGGCTGCAGACCTTAGATTAGATGTGCTCCACAGACCTTAGATTAGATTTGCTCTGTAGCTCATTTTCCAGAGCAGTCGGAGCAGAGAACAGGTCAAGTGCCCAACCTAGTTTTAAAGGAAGTGGATATTGTTATGGAATGTGTGTATGATCAAAGGTTGTTTTTAGGTTTTTAGAATGGTGACCCTGTTGATGGCTATCTGTGTTATGTCTGTGCCACGCTGCCTGGGCATGATATGAACACTCTTCTTGATCAGAATTAATTTTATGGAGTCAGACTCTTTCTGCTTAAAACTCTTGAGTGCTGATATATGCTTAATAACCCCATTTAACATGAAATAAGTATTAACTTAATACATATATATTAATGTCCTCTGGTGGTACTTCCTGATTTCTGATTGTGGGGTAACTTTAGAATTCTGTTCATGATTCTTTATAGTAATACCTCAAATGATCATCAGTGTCCTCTAGTGGACATTCCCGGAAACAAAGCAACTCAGGGATAGATGTAACAATAGCAACTTTTTGTCCACTTTATTATAGAAAAAACAGAAAAATTACAGATATAATAGTGAAACATCACCTGAAAACATAATATCTCGGACTAGTTTGATGTTAACAAGACAATATTTTAAGAAAAAAATATTGTTTCAGGTATGAACATAAGATGGCCATGATTATCATATGCGGCAGTACTGTAAATAAAAATGATTCCAGAGTGCGCTGTTTATGTATAGGAAATCTTGGTAAGTAAAACTGACTTGAGCTAAGTTTCCATATGCACTGAATGCAGAATGCAGCATGCAGAATGCGTGTTGAGAGATTTCATATGTACTGGCAAGGCAACATGGATATTTTCTATGTTGCTTCGGGATACCATCTACAACTGTGACTGCAAAAAAGGAATCGGCCTTGCCGCAACCACATACCAAGGCGGCTAGGAATAGGAATCATAGCTTAACTATCTTCAGATCTGTTAAGGACTCATGACTTAGAAAATCTTGAAATATTAACAATCATGTCAAAATTGCAAACTGTTTGATACCTAATGTCTGTTTTATAAAATAAATTGATGTTTTCTGCTGAAATAAATGATTAAAATCAAGCTGTTACCTTCATGATATGGAATGTCATTATTTCACAACTGAGCATGGGTCCCAGCTGCCACTAATTACCACTTAAACTGGATCAGCACTCACTGTATGAGTACTCACATTGAATCATCACTCAAACTGTATTAGCACTGAAACTATGTCAGCACTCAAACTGTATCAGTGCTCAAACTGTATTAGTGCTCAAACTGTATCACTGCTCAAATGGTATCAGTGCTGAAACTGCATCAACACTCAAACTGTATCAGCACTCAAACTATATCCTCACTCAAACTATATTGGCACTCAAACTGAATCAGAACTGAAACTGTATCAGCACTCAAAATGTATCAGCACTCAACATGTATCAGCACTCAAACTCTATCAGCACATAAATGATGATTGGTTCTGATGTTTGAAGGAAATGATTAAGTCTTGCTCTTGACCTTCTTGTGTAGATCCAGAAATTTGCCTCTGCCAGAAGGGTATGCTTTATTCCCTGTTCAATTGTGTTTGTTCACAACATAACTCGTGCAATCATGAACAGAATCTCATGAAACTTTCACAGCATTTAGTGAATGGGCCAGTAAAGAATCAATTATATTGTTGTGCATAATCTGGATTCTGGAACACCATCAGGGAGTATTCACTAATTAATTAATGAAAGTCACTTATGCACAAATGTACCTGGGAATATGGGCTGAATAAGTGAATGCAAACATGATTTTGGGAGCATCCCACAATATAGACCCCACCATGCTTGCATTCTGTAAAATGGAGATTTCTAGTTTTTTTCTGCATGGAATTTTTTTATTGTTATCCTTCCATATGCCTACCTGGTACATGGTCACCGGAGTTGGCCAGTGGAAAAGTGTATGCACTCTTCAAATGTTATACAAAGTTTGAATCCCATATAGTACTTTCAAAAAGTATAATAAATGAGATATTGTATGTTACAGATGTAAGAAAGTAGAGCTTGTGTAGAAAGAGCCCATTTGGAAAATACAATGTACTTTAGATGGATAAATTACCATTATTTTAAGTCTGCTGTAGATTTGGTTGGTGTAATATTGAAATTAAATCAAAATGGAAAACAAAAAGAAGCTAAGGTGTACAGTAAGATCAGTGGCTTATTAGTGTTCTCCACTCCTGATCTGTGTCATGTTTGACTTAATTTATGGTGATGACTGCCATTAGCATTACAGTGAAACTAGGAGTAATTATAAGGAATTTAATCAAGTTCTGGCATTTAAGATAGAACATTCTTGTGTAAACTGTGCTTAAATGAGACCCTTTTTTGTTTATTACTGGATGGCTTCTATTATGTGAGGATCAATTAGCTAATTAGCTGAAGATAGGTTTTTTTAAAATGACTGATTTATGGAATGGCATTTAGTTTGAACACAGCTTATTTTATTAAAATTCATGAATTCCATTGATTTAATTTTTGACCTAGCAACATGTTTGAAAAGTACAAAGTATCACTTTCTGTCAAATATCCTTGAGTCTGTTGATTTCAGTAGGTTAAAACATCATACTTGTAGAATTGTTAGTATTTTAACTATGTTATTATGCACTATTGTGTACCAGAGACATATCTCAATAGCATAGTTCACACACAGGTTTCTTAGTAGTATATATAATTTACCCCACCCCAGATAGTGGGTTTTGCTGATTTCCCTAGCTGAATCCTAGGACTAGTAATTAACATACTCTGCAGTTAGTTACACTTATCAATTTTGGCTTGACCAGTAATATTAATGTAATCTATCATCTTTTCTAATCTTTTATAGTATTGTTATTAAATTATTTCTAACTTAATTCATACAAAAATGATTAGAGAATAAGAGATTCTATTTTAACTGAATGAAAAACTTAGATGTTTTAATAAATATTGAAATAAAACTAATATATGATGTTTGACAAATTTTCTTCAGACTTCACTTGACAACTGGATTGAATTATTACATTTTGTTATTAATAATGCAAAATCATTGAGTTTATGACATGCCAGTGTTTCTATTTCAGTGAACAAGGTTGGCTGAATGATAAATTATCAAGGAGTATTTGGTTCATTGGTCACAATGTTTTGTTCTAAATGTCAGTAAATAGTACAAAGTGTCATGGTGAATGCCACAAAGAGTTGTTAGACTATCAGACATCACTGTCACATGAGGCTTGTGATCACATATCATTTGTGACCAGACTATCAGACATCACTGTCACATGAGGCTTATGATCACATATCATTTGTGACCAGACTATCAGACATCACTGTCACATGAGGCTTATGATCACATATCATTTGTGACCAGACTATCAGACATCACTGTCACATGAGGCTTATGATCACATATCATTTGTGACCAGACTATCAGACATCACTGTCACATGAGGCTTATGATCACATATCATTTGTGACCAGACTATCAGACATCACTGTCACATGAGGCTTATGATCACATATCATTTGTGACCAGACTATCAGACATCACTGTCACATGAGGCTTGTGATCACATATCATTTGTGACCAGACTATCAGACATCACTGTCACATGAGGCTTATGATCACATATCATTTGTGACCAGACTATCAGACATCACTGTCACATGAGGCTTATGATCACATATCATTTGTGACCAGACTATCAGACATCACTGTCACATGAGGCTTATGATCACATATCATTTGTGACTATCAGACATCACTGTCACATGAGGCTTATGATCACATATCATTTGTGACCAGACTATCAGACATCACTGTCACATGAGGCTTATGATCACATATCATTTGTGACCAGACTATCAGACATCACTGTCACATGAGGCTTGTGATCACATATCATTTGTGACCAGACTATCAGACATCACTGTAACATGAGGCTTATGATCACATATCATTTGTGACCAGACTATCAGACATCACTGTCACATGAGGCTTATGATCACATATCATTTGTGACCAGACTATCAGACATCACTGTCACATGAGGCTTATGATCACATATCATTTGTGACCAGACTATCAGACATCACTGTCACATGAGGCTTGTGATCACATATCATTTGTGACCAGACTATCAGACATCACTGTCACATGAGGCTTATGATCACATATCATTTGTGACCAGACTATCAGACATCACTGTCACATGAGGCTTGTGATCACATATCATTTGTGACCAGACTATCAGACATCACTGTCACATGAGGCTTATGATCACATATCATTTGTGACCAGACTATCAGACATCACTGTCACATGAGGCTTGTGATCACATATCATTTGTGACCAGACTATCAGACATCACTGTCTCATGAGGCTTATGATCACATATCATTTGTGACCAGACTATCAGACATCACTGTCACATGAGGCTTGTGATCACATATCATTTGTGACCAGACTATCAGACATCACTGTCACATGAGGCTTATGATCACATATCATTTGTGACCAGACTATCAGACATCACTGTCACATGAGGCTTGTGATCACATATCATTTGTGACCAGACTATCAGACATCACTGTCACATGAGGCTTATGATCACATATCATTTGTGACCAGACTATCAGACATCACTGTCACATGAGGCTTGTGATCACATATCATTTGTGACCAGACTATCAGACATCACTGTCACATGAGGCTTGTGATCACATATCATTTGTGACCAGACTATCAGACATCACTGTCACATGAGGCTTATGATCACATATCATTTGTGACCAGACTATCAGACATCACTGTCACATGAGGCTTGTGATCACATATCATTTGTGACCAGACTATCAGACATCACTGTCACATGAGGCTTGTGATCACATATCATTTGTGACCAGACTAACAGACATCACTGTCACATGAGGCTTGTGATCACATATCATTTGTGACCAGACTATCAGACATCACTGTCACATGAGGCTTGTGATCACATATCATTTGTGACCAGACTATCAGACATCACTGTCACATGAGGCTTGTGATCACATATCATTTGTGACCAGACTATCAGACATCACTGTCACATGAGGCTTGTGATCACATATCATTTGTGACCAGACTATCAGACATCACTGTCACATGAGGCTTATGATCACATATCATTTGTGACCAGACTATCAGACATCACTGTCACATGAGGCTTATGATCACATATCATTTGTGACCAGACTATCAGACATCACTGTCACATGAGGCTTATGATCACATATCATTTGTGACCAGACTATCAGACATCACTGTCACATGAGGCTTATGATCACATATCATTTGTGACCAGACTATCAGACATCACTGTCACATGAGGCTTATGATCACATATCATTTGTGACCAGACTATCAGACATCACTGTCACATGAGGCTTATGATCACATATCATTTGTGACCAGACTATCAGACATCACTGTCACATGAGGCTTATGATCACATATCATTTGTGACCAGACTATCAGACATCACTGTCACATGAGGCTTATGATCACATATCAGACATCACTGTCACATGAGGCTTATGATCACATATCATTTGTGACCAGACTATCAGACATCACTGTCACATGAGGCTTATGATCACATATCATTTGTGACCAGACTATCAGACATCACTGTCACATGAGGCTTATGATCACATATCATTTGTGACCAGACTATCAGACATCACTGTCACATGAGGCTAATGATCACATATCATTTGTGACCAGACTATCAGACATCACTGTCACATGAGGCTTATGATCACATATCATTTGTGACCAGACTATCAGACATCACTGTCACATGAGGCTTATGATCACATATCATTTGTGACCAGACTATCAGACATCACTGTCACATGAGGCTTATGATCACATATCATTTGTGACCAGACTATCAGACATCACTGTCACATGAGGCTTATGATCACATATCATTTGAGACCAGACTATCAGACATCACTGTCACATGAGGCTTATGATCACATATCCTTCCATGTATCAGGTGACCCTAATTGGGGATGTTTGGGGTTTGAAAGGGTAGAACAGAAATGATGTGACTACTGATATTTGACATTTGCTTCTTTTATTTTAGCAAAATTAAACAGTCATCAGAAATCAGCTTAAGGTTATTTGTGTTATTGTGCTACAGCACAGTCTTATCATACAGTCTCTGTTTTAGGAGATTGAGTCATCAGAAGTAGCTGAGCTGTGTCTTGTGTACACACAAAACAAGAAAAACTGCTGCCTCCTGGGAACAGCTGTCTGTGAGGAAATTTAAAGTCGCTCGGTGCCAAGTTGTTGTTGTGACCTTGTTGCGGATACTCCATTAGCGAACGTTGTGAGAATTTTGAGCGACCTGTCAGCTTTTCAGTTTATTAGATGCTGCATGGGTAGCCCAGTTTTGCTCCTCTCCCCCTCCTTTCCCCAAATGATTCATGTTGTTTTAATGAAAGCACAACAGTGCTGTTGAACAGTTGACATTCCATGAAGCAGATTTCTTTCTTACTATACTCTGAGACTCCAGGGATCATAAATATTTTCAAGAAGACAATCTACACTGAGCAGGAAAAAAAAAACGTTATGTAATTTCAAACTTTGCATGTTCACACAGATATTGGTAACAGGATGAAGCCTATTTAAAATTTGGTCATGACCTTCTCTTTTGGTGATCTTGACCGTGAATTTGTAGATCGTCGCTGAAAATTTCTTGTAAAAATTAGATATCTATATGGAAGGATGGATGGATTCCTTAAATTTGGTATGACAATTCAGAGACCTTGGAAAGCTTGTAATATAATGTATAAACATGATTTTGCTGTGGTCCAGTATGATGCTAATGTGGATACAGTTCAGTGAATCTGGGGATTATTTGTTTGGTCTTAGTCAGTGTCATGGACACTTTTTGGTTTACTTGTCTCGTTTCACATTTTCTGTCTGAAGGCAAAGCCAACTTCTCCTTGTTCCACTATTGGCAGTTTTACAACTATTGAACTTATATATGCATGTTATTGTAACTTGTATTACAAAATTCCTCATATTTGTTGGTCCTCTCTGTCTCAATCAGCCTTTGCATTTCCTAGGGCAAAAGCAGTTCTTAGAGTGGGTTCCTTGTATTTATATCTTCTTTAATGCGCCCATCCATGAGAAGACTTATCATTGTTTTACCCGTCTGTCTGTCTCACGATCTTTTAACTGTTAGTACGTGTTTCTGTGATAACTTATGGGGGCTTTGATGGATTTTCATAAAACTCATAACTACTAACCAATGGATTATATAAACCGAGTTTGATTATTGGCAAAATCCACATATATTTAATTAGGTCAGAGGTCACCAGGCTACTTTGTGGTGTCACCGTGTTAACTTGCCAGTAACATAATGCATTTTGATGAAACTCAACAGAAATATTAACAAATACAATATATCACCTAAGTTTGATTCCTGTCAACGTCCAAGCATGTTTAATAAGGTCAGAGGTCACCAGACTTTGGTGGGGTTGTCATGGGTAACCAAAAATCTGATGGATTTACATGAAACCTCTTATAAAATGAACCAGTAGAGTTTCTCAGCTGAATAACATTCTTGGCAAATTCATGCATATTTAAGGAGGTCCGAGGTCACAAGACATGCAACAGACGTATTGTGCACCATTTGCGGTGCTTGTTTTAACTTACGGCTGTAGCCTTTAGACATCAGAATGTATCAAAATTGGCTTTATGTGTCTTGTGAGTACCTTATATCAGTGTATCAAATGTGTTACTAGGCAGTCAGACAACAGTTATGATTTAGGAGGTTCTACATCAAGATAATATGCCATTATATCAAAGTTAACTGTTCATCACTGGTATGGATAGTTGTATTTTTTCAAAAGAGGAACATATGAAGAATTTGAAGCCTGGAAAATGAGGACCTTGATATAATTTTCCATCAAACCTGCTTTGGTGTTTTTTATGAAATCTTGGTTGTGTTACAAGGGTCAGCTGCCACTATGAATATGGATATACTTTCACTATATAGCATGTGGCACCGTCAGTATACGCAGTAATCACATACATGATCCTGGCTGCCTGGCTATTGTTTATTGATTGTAGTGCAATTACCATGTCAGGGGTGTGACAATATCACTGAACTTGGGGACTGAACTAATCATAATATCAGTGCTGCTGCATAGTACAGCTGTTCCTGTAGCAGGGGTTAGGTCGTGGCCTATTTGTTATAACATTGGTCCTTTGAGCAGGTTTTTATTGCCACCAACGCTTCAAAGACAAAATGTTAAAACCTCAATAGAATTTCAATAAAATTCTTATTAATGTATCAACTGTAGATTGGGTTTCTGTATTATTCATAACCCTGTGCATAACACCCACATGAAAGACTTAGGAGGATGAAGCTAACTTTATGACAGCAGAATGAAAGGCAATGACAAAGTAAACTGGATTACATATTTTCATTACATAGGTGGCTAAACAGTGCAATCAGTCATTGCAGCTTTTGAAGTTATTAAATAGTGATAACTTTAATATCTTCGATAATGGCATGTAAATATGAAAAATAATGAAAGATAACTGCATATATTAATTCAGTCCCCAGCATGTACCGTGATTTTTAAAATAAATTTAACAAAGCCTAAACGTGATGTGTATAAGGGCCTCAAAATCAGTAGAAAGTGTACTATCAAATATAATATAATGAAAGTACATAATTTGTAAGGATTAGAAATCTAATACTTAAGCAAATTTTTATTCCATTTAATACAGTATTGAACATTCCTGGTATCTGCCTACTGAAAAAAGAAGATAGATTGTGGTTGTGGGCTTATGGCTGCACATATATTATTTCCTGTTCAATAAAAGTCTCACTGTGGATGGATGACCCTGTGAAGTTATTGTCCTGTTTTTTGTCTGTGTTTTTTCTCAGTCTATCTTTGTGTAGTGTTCAGGTATGCATCACTGACATTCAGGCAGCTAAAATGATACAGGATTCAGCGGTCTCCAGCCATGTGTTAAAATCACAAAATGAAACTAACATGATTAATGAGTATGTGTTGAATGATGAATGTTCAACAGACAGCACTCAAAGAGCACATTCCTACACCCACTCAAGATTATCTCTCACATGTTAATCTTCTGTGTCTCAAAATACATAATTCATAATAGAAAATAAATTTGTTTTGTATCAAATAAATTTAGTTAGTGCCTGTGTAGTAATCTTTAAAACAAGGAGGAATGTTGAACTTCACATATAATCTGAAATATATATTTAATGTATGGAATCACACAATATTCAGTAAACAAAGAATTTTAGAAGCCATGGAATTAAAGAGAGCAACACCATCCAGTGGGCATTGAAAACCCTGATCAGTTACACTTCACAGCCTTGTTACCAGCAGATGATCAGCAATAATAGCTGGCCAGGAGATCTTGCTGTCCCAGAGGTGGTATTGATTCTTCCATGGTGGTCACTCACCAAGTTAATAGCAGCACAATGAACCGTTAACAGGCTTGACCTGGTCCACTGTGTGACCACCTCATGCTGACTGTCATTGTAGTTGAATTATTCATGTTTTTCCTGTGTCTGATGATTAAAGATTAAAACATTTATTGTTGTGAGTATAATTAATACTGTTGATAGGACAATACATTCTTTGACCAATATTGACTTCATGGCTCTCACTTTATATTCTTGAATTCACTTGTAATAGTCTCTGAAGTCTTTATACCTCTACTAGGAGGTGTTACGCTATTGTCTTGGTTGGCTGGTCACTTGGCTTGGTTTCACTCAAAAACTAATGAAAGGGTTCTGATGAAATATTGTGGACTGTTTGGGTAAAAAGGAAAATCCATTAAAATAATGGAGTCAATTAAGATCATCATAATATGATTTTAATTTAAAAGATTCTTCATTTCTATGATAGGGTATATTTTTATTTTATGCCAAGAGCAAGGACTAATTAAATCACTGGTATTAGAGGCTGCATTTGATCCTGAGCTGACCTGTGGCTGTGTTCCAAATTTTGTGGACTGTTTGGGTAATTAACACCAAAGGAAAATCTATTATATTTTGGAGTCAATCAAGATGATCATTATATGATTTTAATTTAAAAGATTCTTCCATTCTGAGATAGGGTATATTTATATTTTATGCCAAGAGCAAGGACTAATTAAATCACTGGTATTTGAGGCTGCCTTTGTTCCTGAGCTGACCTGTGGCTGTGTTCCAAATTTTATGGACTGTTTGGGTAATTAACACCAAAGGAAAATATATTATATTTTGGAGTCAATAAAGATCTTCATAATATGATTTTAATTTAAAAGTTTCTTCCATTCTGAGATAGGGTATATTTATATTTTATGCCAAGAGCAAGGACTAATTGAATCACTGGTATTAGAGGCTGCATTTGTTCCTGAGCTGACCTGTGGCTGTGTTCCAAATTTTGTGGACTTTGGGTAATTAACACCAAAGGAAAACCTATTATATTTTGGAGTCAATCAAGATGATCATAATATGATTTTAATTTAAAAGATTCTTCCATTCTGAGATAGGGTATATTTATATTTTATGCCAAGAGCAAGGACTAATTAAATCACTGGTATTAGAGGCTGCCTTTGTTCCTGAGCTGACCTGTGGCTGTGTTCAAACCTTACAGATGGTAAACAGTGATAGCCTTTGTGTGTATATCACAAGGAAAGTTTGCTCCTGTTCCTGGCAGAGGGAGACCTGTTTAAATGGGCCCAATTTATTTTTTTTGGTATAAATGTTCATGTTTTGGTTAAGATTTAGGAGTAGAATTAAAGAGAACAATATAAGTAAAAATTTGTTGTTGTTCAGTGAGGATACAGCAATACACAACTGGCATTTCTAGTAGAGTTACAATGAATTTCAGTCTAGTTTGATAATATCTTTACTATGAGCAAAGCTAGAAACATGAGACCTCTATATCTTGAACTTCAGGGAAATCAATCAGTTACAGTATAATATTCATGAAGGGGCCAAGAGGGCATTCAGCACAGTGGCTGGAATGTAGATACCTTATCAGAGACAGATCATTATAAACTTCTCTAAACCATTAATTCACTTCATGACATCACCCAAACTGTTTACATTTTAATTTAGTAGAGACTTTTCCCCCCATAGAAATGTGTCATTTATTTCCTACCCCAACTTATTTGTCTGGTTGACTTTTTTTCTCTACCACAAAGTTTTGACTTGTTCCGGTGATCTTACCTCCATGCACAACACGAGTTCTTTGTCAAAAACATGTGCCTGGTCATCTGAGGCTAATGAAACAGTTGAAACTGTCATAATTAGGATAAGCCTCCCTTCTCTCTGCAAGCTGATGTTAAATACATTGCATATAATTGAATTATATAAAAAATAAGTCACAATCTCTAGAGCTGATGAAACATTAAATTAATCTGTGTCTTACATTTTATGGTATACAAAAGAATAAATAACATCATTAATTATTTTCCTTTGAGAGCTAGTGATTTTTGAAAGTCTGTCATTCACACAAGCACATCGACAAAGTTCCATTCAGAATTTCCCAATCATGATTATTAAGTTAGACAAGACAGAATTTAACAGTACTTTTTATACATCAGATCTAGAATAGAGCACTTCCTGTCTATTTCCTCTGGAGTATGGCCGTCAGCTCCACAATCATTACTTCAAGGGAATGATGCATTTAAAGCCACTGTGTGAGTTCAGCCAGACTTTGAAGGTATTAGAGAATTTGAGATTGAGTAGTTCTCTGGGCAAGTGCTCCTTTCCTGCTAATGTCAAACCCTGGAATTGGTAAGAGCTTAAGTAAGTAAGGTGATATATCACTGCTGATGGTAATCATAAGCCTCATTAAGCAGTGTCCATCTGTTAAAGTCTGGCAGCATCAGGCTTCTCTTAAACTAGTGGGCCTTAAATTATGGTAAGTGAACAGAACTCCAGCAAATGGAGAAAGCAGGCCAGGTCAGACCCCAGGGTATTTAACAACTCCAAGAATGATGAATTGACTGGTCAGCTGTCTGGTTGGGAAATTTTAGATAGTATTTACACTTACAGGAATTTTGGTGATGCATCAAGCTTCACAGAAGAATTTTTAGTATTTGTTAAATTTCTCAAGAAAATTTTAGGTATTTTCATTTATGTGTCACCCAGAAATCTTAAGTATTTTAATGTAAACTTCACAGACAAATGGTGTGTAATTTAATACAAGCTTCACAATGAAATGTCAGATATTACACTTGTCCCACATCCAGATATTAGAAATTTGAATTTAAATTTCAATCCCATTGTTTGATACTTAAATAGATGTATGCACTGCATCTAAATATAGGTATCTCAATATAAGGTTCTTGTGGATTTAAAAAATATATTAATATAAGCTCCACAAATCACTGCTAGGTACTGTATATTTATAATTAATGTAAGGTTCTTGTGGATTTTAAAAAATATGTTTATGTAAGCTCCACAAATCACTGCTAAGTAATGTATATTTATAATTTAATGTATATTTATAATTTTACTGATGTTATAAAACGTAGGAAAATATTTTGAAATTATTTTTGAAAATTTACATTGCCACATTGGGTCATGCCATTTAAATTATTGTCACACTGTTCAGCCTATATTTCTCTCCCATTAGGCAGACTTGAAGACTAACATATGGTATAAAGCTATTTTGAACATTTCCTAGCATATTAACCTCAGTTAAAAAAAAACAACAAAACCTGGAGCTAACTGGAATGTTCACCAATTTTCACCCATACAATTATGTAAACAATAAATCAGTTTCAGTTATGTTTGACAGATCATTAGAAATATATTTAAGTGTAACAGTATCTTGATAAGTATTTGACAAGACACCACAATAAACCATTATTTCAGAAATATTCATGTCTAATAAAATAAACCAACAGAGTGTACAAGAGTGCCTGTCTGCCTGAATTTATCTTGACAGTTCTCTGATTCTGTTGTTCATTGTTCATGTATTTTTATTTTTTTTATGCTCTAGATAAACACTTTATATCAATAAACAGATGTGAAAATGTCTATTTGGGTTTCAGTAATATAGAATACATAGTCTTCATAACATTCACTTATTACTGTTCAGTAGGGTACTTTCCTTAAGTTTTCATAAAATGCAGCCTGCTTTCTCCTTTTATATGGTAGTGTTGTCATAGCAACTTGAACTCACTGATAGCTTGTTCTTCTTGACACAATAGAGGGTTTACTGTACAATTTCTCACTTCACACAGATGTTCATGCAGACAACACATGATTTTATAGTTTTCTTGTTCACCTGAACAAGCCTTATGTTTAGTTTATCTTCTTCTCCCCAGGTGGCAGCAGTGATAAGTGACGTGCTTGCTGAGATAACTTGAATCATCAGTCTCAAGGTAGGCTCTCACATTAATAAGTGTTATCAGATAGTAGTTTACTCTTAGCTCACCAGATGACGTGAGGATGAGTGTCTTTATTCCAACTGTCTATTATGAGTCATGGGTCACCCAAAAATGTTTGTAGTTCACATTCAGTTTGTTTCATTGTCAGTTACATGACAGTATTAAGAATTTGATTCATGATGAAAACAACATTCAGACTGAAAGAATACTGTGTCCCCTGTACCTGACTACCTGTGCAGCCATGGCAACAAATTTTGAGACTTGTCTGCCAAACATTGCATTGCATTTATGTTTGAGACTCAAAGGGGCCTTATCCCCTATAAATGTCCCTGTTAAATTGACTCATGGTACAATGCATTTTTTACCCCTAAAATATTTAAAGAATAATTATTTTTTACTTCCTCAGGAATTTAAAACATATAGATATTCAACAAGGGAGTGAAAGGACTGCTTGATAGTATGAAATAAAATGGTGGCTCTTGTTGAGCTGATAACACCACTTCTGGTGTAGGGCCAAGAATCACACAAACCTTGTGAGAACGAGTGTCATGGTGTTATCAGACCAGCATGAGCGGGTGTCTCATATTTAAAATTTGGAAGGGGATGTACATTGGAATACCACGCTTTTATTGGTCTGATTACAATTCTTTGCTGTGTGTGCACCCAGAAAATCTTACGATACAAAGCAGCAGTTCCAAGAACTGTGATCTTGTGTGACTGCAGTGTATGACTACTGTGTGAGGAGCTTACAACTTAGCTTGCTGTACGCATATGCATGAGAAAGCATTCAAATTAAATGTTTCCAAAGGAACAAGAGCTGATGATGCAAGCCTCCTTCTGTAGATATTGGCCAGGCTTATATAGTTATGAAACATGCAGGATCAAGTTTCATCAGTAGTCTCCATGGCAACCATCACATGAATCATTTAATTCACTACTATGTTCCTTGTAGGAGTGCAGAAGCCCTCCAGTAAGTTGAATAAAGTCTGGGAATTATTGTAGCCTCAGAACTGTTTTACCAAGATTTTCACTTAAATTAATTAATTCAGAACTAGTATTGGTTATTAGTCATTAGTGATCAGTTGTGTTAGTCTGAGAGTTACTAGCCACAGTAATGTTGGCCACAGTAATTATTTAATTATACAGTGACCATAACTACAGGAACATTGACAGGATATTGACAGGAAAGTTAGCACTGTGATATGACCCATAGAGAACTGCAGAACTGGACACACTGACACCAGTATGTGACACTTACATGATAGCCTTGAGGACCTAACAAGAGAAAATATGTAGAGATGGTTCACAGGATTGTTTTTCTAAAATTGATTAATTTGATTTTGTATGTGAAATATGTTTAGGCCTCAGATGTTCATAAAACAACCTCTAAAAATGCTTTTATGAAAAAAATACTCAGTTGGTTTTTAAAATTGAGTATTTCAAATTTTTTATGGATCATAAAAGAAATAAATGCAACAGTAGAATTGTATATGAGAATATGATTAAATAAATATAAAAAAAAATAAGAAACAGCAGCTTTCCCACAGTTTCACAATACTGAACAATCAATTCACCCAGAATCTGGATGAAAGTTGAGCATCTCAAAAATGGCACAGGGAAAACAAAAATATTACTTACTTTTTGTAAGTTTATATTTATACATGGGGGCTGTCATAGAAACCAAGAAAAATATAGCCAAGGCATTTTGTCCACACAATTCAGATTTTAGTTAAAAGGAGATCTTAAACTTTTTTTACAACTTCTTTTTTATGTATTATCCAGTAATCTCTAGGTCGATTACTGTTCTTAAATTGTACATGGGTTTTATAGTAATTTCCTCACCGACCAGCAGTGAATCTGCTAATTGACCTATCATGGTTCCTAGGGTTGTGAACTAGTGGACTTAAACATTTTTCGGTAAAATTAAATTTTTTTTTGAAAAACCCACCAAATAAACAGCCCATTTAAGTCAGTTTCATTACCTTTCTGTGGCTCATAGGTTCTAAGGTTAATTTCATTTGTCCCAGTTGAACCTCAATCCTGACCCATGATCTTGACTTATGATCCATGACCTTTCTGATTTATGACCTTCACCTCATAAGTTCATAACTGTGATCATTTGCAGAGATCCAACAATTTATAATGCATTAACCTTTGACTCAAGGTAAAAGAAACCAGGACATTTCATTTATTAAATTGTGTGTACAGCAGCTTTAAGCAGTATCAAGCCAGCAATCAGCCTGTGCTGGAGTAGCCAGCCTCCCCTAGGAGTGTAGCAGGTGGCGTTCCCGGAGCCAGCAGTTCTGTCTAATGATGACTGATTCAGTTCTGACACAGCAAGGGTTGCTTCATCTCAGTTATTGCTGACTGTCATTTTCTCAGACTGGTCTTTAAGTGCTGTAACTTTGTCTTCTGTTTCCTTTGCTGTGACCCTGTACCTAACACATGTTTTTTGTAAAATGTTACATGGGAAGCAATTTTATGCATGCTGTCTGTAGAATTAGACCCTGAATGAAGAATGATTCTTTGTATTAAACTGTATAAAGAGTGTTCTGACAGTAAAACTTTGTTTTGATATTTTCTGCATGAAAATGAAAAAGAGTTAAAAGTAATGATATAATGATGCATTTCAATTTCAGCTAGAGAAAATAATCTAAAGCTTCTTTTAGTTCTTCTTGTCTGAAATTTGTGTTCTGAAAAAGTAATAAAAATTGAAATATATTTTAAAAATAATATTCATTAAAAATACATGTGCATTTGACTTTTTTCTTCATCATCCTTTGTATAAAACTATAAATAAATAAGGACACCCGAGGGAGTGCCTGTGTTTATAGGTAATCAAACTAAAAAGAAAGATGCTTTAGTGCCAAGAGAATAATAAACTGGGCTCAGTTTTATGTGAAATTTATTATAAATAACCAGGTTAGTCCAGATTTATAACACATAACCCCAGATAGTCTAAATGTATTATACATTACCCCAGCTCATCTTCATGTCTTTTATTGTGTACCTTTTCCCCTCTGTGGGGGCGATCTAAAACCAGGACCTCTGAGGGACTTTGTTCGATATTAATCATGGCCGCATTAAAATGGAGGAAGTCCTGTGAATTATATATGTGGCCGAGTGATACTTGGATAATTTTGGTATTCTTGACATCATGTGATACTTGCCAGTAATGTAAAGGTTATGGGTTGTTTACAGTTCTTAACTATTGTGGAATACTTGGATTAATATAACAGGAGCACAAGCTGCAAGTCCTCTCAGGGTTTATATTTAGCCGGAGCAGAATCAGACACTTGATGATTGGTAAATATGAAAATTTCAGACATAATCATCAAAAGATTGAACAAATATCGCTGGCTAAATCAAACATTTTTTCCATCACATTTATACAAACAGATACACACAAAAACATGGCATAGCCCATGCCTCTTTTGTTGCCAAGGTATTGTATTGTTTGGTAGATCAGTTTTAACTTTGGATCCAAACTGACAACAAATAGTATTCCTCTAAATCAAATGCTACTTTAAGAGACAATGTTGGGTAGAGGTAATGTGGAGGTCCTCATATTTTAGTAGGTATCTGTTGTGTCTTCAAAGATCTTAAACAGACATTTATTTTGTATCAGTTTTTCTGCTGGAATAATCATTTAACTTATAATATACAGATTATGATAATGACGTCATTATTCTACTCTAGCTTTTGTTTAATCTGCAGAATGTCTAAAAGAAGTATATCCTCTTCCTCAATATTGTCTTATGCAAGTAACAGTGAACTAGGCCAGCTCTCCTTGGATCTTTTGATTTCAATATATCATTCTATTATTAAAGGGGCCCTATCACCTGTAAAGCATTATGAATGAACACAAAAATAGCTTTTTCCCTTTAAAAAAAATTTGTACCTACCAAAATATTGCCCTGAATTCGTTTGCTTACTCCTGTAAACAAGTGTTAAAAACAGTGAAGCGGGTGCATTCACAGTTGTCAACATAAACACAGCAGGTGGACTCTGTGCATTGCAGGGCCACAATACCCGCCAGTCATGAGATACCTTGACTGTCTTGACTCCTAAAACATAATACATGTTCCCTGTGGCTGGAACATAGGTAATTTGGTTCACAATCAGACCTCTGGACACACAGCCTTGTTATGGTAAACAGACACACATTTACTGTGTTTACAAACACCCAGAGTGATAACAAGGTGTAAACGGCCGAATGCGAGGTACTGAGACTGTCTGCTGGGATGGTTTTGCTGGAAAAACTTTTGTATAAAGCAATAGACATAATATTGCTCCTGATTATGTCCCTGTAACATTTATGCAAGTAAGAAGCATTGAATTTTAAAATCAGCACAAAAAGTAGAAGAAACTAGGTTGACCCATCTTGGTGAGTTACTGGAGGTGTATTTTGTCAGTTACACCCATGTCTGATGAAAGCAGCCAATGTAAAGGTCCTGTACAAGCACCCAGCTGTATGAGGATGTGATGGAAATGAACTCATTAGGACATCAGGAAGGTAGCATCATTGTTCCAGGAAATATGTCTGTATTAACTCACTCACATTGTTTCTTATGAGAGACCTGAACTTTTCCTGCTATTTCAGAAAGCCCTGGAACAAGAAATGTGATTTTTCTCCTGCTGGTGTTATTTTGAAAATTCCCTTGCCATCTTCTTTCTTCTTCCTTTCTGCTCCTTGCATCAATTAAAATCCATGAAAACACAAAGGAAATCAAATTTCTGAGACACCTTAGGAAGCTTACATCATTTCCCTTGTGTCTTCACCATTCTGACATTTGAACTAATATTTTGCTTTGATGTTTCAAATTTGATGCTTCAAAGGAAGCAAGAACATCTTATGTATCGATCTTAATAATTATTTCCTGTCATACAAAGAACTCACATATAACACATATATAAACCGTTATTACTGGTTATCATAAAATTTTCTAATTGTGTTATATTTATCCTTATGATTTATAGATTTTGATAGGGGTTTGTCTCTCCATCCGGCAGCAGGAACTGCTGAAGCTGAAACTGCTTCAGTTCTCCCTGCCAGGGTATCCATCTCAAATTTTGTGTAACAACATTTTTTTTATTGTTTTGCATGTAAGCCTCTGATGCAGAATACAACAACACAGCAAATATTTTGATCTGACCCTTGGAATGGGTGTTCTATTATGATTTGTATCATGATTCACAAGCCCTTTCAGTTTATTTTAAAAAGGCCTGAAAGTCATGTTGTCTTGGCTCCCACTGCTCATGCAGCCATTCAACAGTATGTGCCTATGTGGTAAATAGTAGTTAATTTAATAATCTCCTAACCAGTCTAGCAATTAGTATGTATGAAGGACTGAAGCTTGAACTCAGCTGCTAATATATGCAGTAAATTCCAACTATTCAAACTTTGTTCACATCAGCGTGTTTTACATTTATTATCCCCATGAACTCTCCCTTGTCACATAAATAACTAGGTCATTTTGACCTCTTTTCTCAAAATATGATTTTCCATCATCCATTTCCAGTATCATCCTGTGCCCATTCTAGAAAGTTATAAAATGTTATGTATGCACTGAGAGATTACACGGATGAAAAGTCTGTACTGGGGCGGAACATACCTAGCTATTATAGTGTTAGATTTCAGTGTTGAAGGTCCCTGGTTTGATCTCAGCGAGTACGACTTCAGAGGTAAAACAGAGAAATCCTAATGGAATCACAGAGACAGGCTCCACTGTCATAACTACAGATTATGATTTATTAATATACCCTAATACTGTAGACCTGTTATCCTTAGGACTTAATAAAACTACTGGAATGCCATTCTAACCAAGTTGGTTTCCTTCATAGAATGCCATCAAAGACTTACTCCTGAGTCTTTGAATTAGATGATGTCACAAATAGTCATCTTTCTAGTTTAGTTTTACCAATGGTTACAAGACCATTCAGGTTTAATCCATAAACTATAGCCGACAAGTAAACATAAATGTTCCTGGCTTAGATTTTATACAACCAGGTGATTTTCTGGAAGATGTGCCTGCCTTTCCTGTAGCTGTATCTGTAATATTTCCCAAAGCAAGAGGTCAGAGGTTGAGTGATTTTTCAAGGTACTTACTCGATTACACCTCCTCCATCAATTTAAAAGTGTAGATTTCCCATAAGTATTTGTTGGCAAATACATGTGAATATATTATTAGTAACACTTAAAAAAAACTAATTTTGACGTTCTTATCATTGCAAAACATTCAGTGAAAAGAAGAAACCAGGTCTTTCTTTCAAGGTATATTTTTTTTTCTTAGTGTACTTTTATGTTATCTGTAGGTCAGGAAATGGATCACTGTTCATCTTCAGCTTGCCCTCACATAAACTTGGCATATTGAAGTTTTCTCCAGGAAAGCTGCCTGTCATCCTTAATTTCCTGTGAGGCTCCCTTGCCTGATCATTTGTCTTACAGAACAAAGAACAGTGTCTGTTACATGTATAATTCAGTTTTCACTGGAATATAAAGTAGCCTTTGTGAGCTTTATAACCAACCCACACAGGTCAAAGTGTAGATTTCTTTTTTTCTGTAATTATTCTTACATAAACCAATGAAATAAAAATAAAATTTGATTTCTCAGGTTTTGCTTACACTGGAGTAAAATGTCTAATACTGATTTGTTTATATTAGGGGAAATGTTGCTGTTTTAAAACTGTTGAAAACTGGGCAGTGGATTCAGTCAACTTCTTTTGATATTGAAGTTTGAAGCTTGAGAGGGTTGAATTATTATGACATAATTTCATTCTTATCATAAAGTCATCTCTGTCGAGATTTAACAGACAGTGTCTACATCAGTGCAAGCTATGTATCTATGTATTAGGCCAAAAAAGTAAAAGTATGGTTCTCAGGCACTTTTTTAGCTCAGCTGACTATAAGTCATCTGAGCTATAGTCGTGGTCCATTGTCTGTCGTCCGTCCGTCTGTCCGTCCGTCCGTAGATGTGGCACCTTTTGAAACCGTAAGACCTAGGAATCCAAAATTCGGCATAATGTTAGATGTCCCCAAGATCTCCTACCAAGCCGAAAACTGGGTCTTTGCGACTTCGTTCCTTTTAGATATTAAGGAAAAACCTCAGTTTTTTATTAAAAACCTATTTTTACACTTCAGGACTGCCTAATATCAAAACCACTCATCTGTTTTTCCTCATATTTACCATAATTATTCCTCTATATAGTTCCTATGTACATGCCAGAAATTATGTCTGTATTATGTAAATTTAAAAAGTTATGGGCCCAAACATATTGCATTGTGTAAAAAATCAGGAAAGATATTTGATCACTTAACACAAAATATGTTAAAGCTATAAACTTTTTTTCCAGTAATATAACTTTAATTAATCAAAATTAAATTGTATACCCAAAATTAGATCAAAATCTTTTAAATTTTTTAAAATATTAACAAAAATAAAAATTTGTACCTTAAATTTTGCCCAACTTTGACCATGGCACATTCTTTTCCTGTAAGTACTGTGGATTTAATTTTCATAGCATGTTTTTTTTAGCATTTTGTCTGTAAACACCAAAAATTTGAAACCAGTTGATAAAAAACTGTAGATTTTATTCAAGTTTTCAAGCACCATGTAACATTGTTTACATCAAGCTAGTGTCATGCAGTTTGCAAGTGCTCAGGTCCCCAGCTTCAGCTCTCAGTTCCTAAAATTTGGCATGCAATTAGATGTCTCAAAAATCCCCTACCATGCCAAGAATTTGGTCACTAAGACTTAATACCTTTGAGATATTAATGAAAAACTTCATTTTTCCATTAAAAACCCATTGTTACACTTCAAGACTGCCTAATATCAAAACCACTGATCTGACTTTAATCATATATAATATACATATTTTTCTATACATTCTCTATGCACATGCCAGAAATGATGTCAGTATTGTGTAATTGTTTTAAGTTATGGACCCAAACATAATGCACTTTGTAAAAAATCAAGAAATATATTTACTCCCTTAACAAGAGGATTGCTGAAGCTAGAGATTTTTTGTCAGGGATGTAACATTATTTAATCAAGATTCAATTGAATATCCAAAATTAGTTCTGAATTTTTCAAATTTTATAAGTTATTAGTATAAATATAAAATTAGTACCTTAAATTTTGCCCAACTTTGACCATGGCATGTTTGTTTCCTGTGAGCACTGTTGATATAATTTTCATATCATGCACACATAAAGATTTCAGCTTTTTAGTTTAAAAAGCTGGAAGAAATTTGCCAAAAATTGTAGCTTTTATTAATGTTTTTATGAGACCATGTCAGACCTTGGCTCTCTGTAGCACCTCTTGAGTCACCTGTATGTTGACCTTGTTGAACTTTCAACAAATTATGCATGCTTGAGGCGAGGCATAAACTGGGGCTCCAGGCAGCTTATTATATAATGGCCAGCCACAGTTGATCCAGGTGTCCAACCCAACTCATCTAGTAGTTTTAACCAACAACATAACAATAAACAATAAATTAATAAATTTTTATTGGTTTTTAATAACAAATTAAAGAAAAATAGAAAAGGAATTTGTTAGTTGATGATTAGGAAATTAACTTGCAGGTACCGATGATATAAGAATCTTGTATCGATGGATAGAATGTCACGTATTCCAAATGACACCATGCAGTCACCTATGGTATTTTTCAGTTCAATTTTAATGATAAAAAAATAAATCATATTATTCATTACTAATCATTAGGGATCATATGAAGGAAATTAATGATAGACAAAGATGCAGTTGATAATATTATTATCTAGATTCCTACTGTGTCTATAGTTAGTACATTGATGTGAAATTAGTCCAAAATGAATATATTACATTTTTTTTAATATAAATAAAAGCCATAAAACCAGGTACTTATGATCATTATTTAAATGTGTGAATTTTGTATATTCTGGATTCTCAACATCATTGTTTGGTGAAAACTGAATAAATACCAGACATGGTGCGAATACTTTGCAATTGTATTTAAACACGAATATGAATATGTACTCCATTATAAAATTTCTTTCATAAGATTGGGAATTCAGGTAAAAATGAAAGTATATGAATACCAGTGCAAATACTTTCAAAATGTATTAATGAATGCATTCATGAATATATTCTTTAATATTATTTTAATAATCATTTCAGTTATATTTTATTTGAAAAAAAAATCATACTATTCTCTTATTATTTTTAATAAAAATTATTTTTGGGACAATATTTGTAATTTTTTTAATAAATAGTTAAACTCTTATATTATATGTTCTGCTTATAAGTTATATGGCCAAGTCAAAATCTGTGTGACAATCACACTCCATTTGTTAATAAATAAATGAAATTAATCCTCTTTCCTGTCTCCAAAGGTACTATCAGAATCATACATAAGCTGAACAACAAATCATAATACAGCTTATTTTTATTACCACATAAAACCAGCATGTGCCTCATTTCTAAATCATATTTTTTTATCATATATAACAGCTGAGCGCCGTGACCCATAGGTCCCTTGTTTTCAGAAATCTGTGCAGGCGGGCTAAATTTTTTTATACATGTTTTTTGTATGTTTCGATAAAAATGTCATATGATCAGGGAAAAGCATGATAATAACAGAATTGTTTTGCTAAACAGGTAAAAGCACTAAATAACAAAGGAAATCTGAGCAAATTTGTATCATTTTATCTTCTTGAAAGATGAATATCAAAATTTTTGATGCGGGGGGTTAACACGTGCGATGCCTGAGAACCATACCTTTGTTTTTTTTTTGGCCCCACTTAAACATATTTTACCAGTCTATCATTCCTGTGTTTTATAAAAAAAATCTCACCTGTACTTATTCTTTTTGAAGGTACCACACAAATGATTACATTCTGATGTGGAGAAGATTTAACTTAAAATTAGAAAAAATAATTTTTATTTTTTATAATAATTTATCAAAGGGACAGGGTGCTGGCTAATAAAAACAGTTCTGGACTTTTGGTGTTGATGGCTTAGAGTATTGCCCTGCCTACTTGGTCAAAATGGATATCTTTTACACTCTGTTTAAAAATCTGGAACACTGAATTGTATGAAAAAAAACCCAAAAGAATAAATTATTTTTATCTCTTCCCTTAACACTCAGTAAACTGGGCTAAACTTCTAGCCATGGTACCAGTGTCTTAACAAAAGAAGCATCTGTTCTTTGTTCTGTGTCACATGACTTTGTGAGTCTTGAAATAGTTGTATATCAGTACAAGAGTTCTTTATGTGTGAGCATGCTGTCTTTAGTGATGAGAGCTCATGAACTCGTTTGGTTTGTGAAAATGAGGCTCTGCTAATGCCATCATTATTGGGAGGAACTTGAAACGAAAGTCTGTTTTGTTGAGTTATTGTCGTACTTGGAACTAAATTGGGAGACCTTCCTTGGGCTGTAGCTTGGCACGCTGAGCCAGTACTGGCCAGTAACTCCTGACAAAACTGTGATTAGAGGTTGCCTTTTTGTTATGTATATTGCTTTTCATCAGTGTTTGTGTTCCCGCAGGATTCAGCTCGTGGGCTGACCTGTGTATCAGCATTTTAGATGCAGCAGTAACCTCCCCCATATCTTACTTAGTTTATTCCTTCTAGCCAGTCATATCACATATTGTAATATTCCAATATTCCTTGGGGTACTCCCTGGTGATCATATTTTACTTTACATCAGGATTCTATATCAGGTGAATGTATTTCCATTTTACCAAACAAAAGTGTAGACTTTAAAAGGTAGTTTTTCCTGTGAAATCCTGTCCCTTTTACAGGAAATATTTGATGATGTCATTGTATCCCCAGACAAAGTCGGGGGATACTATGTTTTCATACCGGTCCTGCCGCCCCCGCCCCCGCACATAAATCTTGTTGGCGCGATAACTCAAAAAATATTTCACGGATCTTTACCAAACTTGATATATGTATAGATATGGGTGAGAGGACGACGGCTATTTAAAATGAGGTGATGACCTGGACTAGGAGAGTGTCCTTGACCTTGAATAGGTCCAATTTTGGGGAAAATCACACAAATTCTTAAATATCTCAAGAAATCTTGCATAGATTGATCCCAAAATCAAGTTGATGGAAGATCATGGATAGGGTTGTCATGTTCCAGAAACTGGTGGCGCCACCTATTATTCTTAACTTATTATTCTTTTCGTGCCGTTTAATACCCCCAAAATTGCTACTTGACAGTACTGTGAGCATTATAAGTCAAAAACTAATGGACAGATTTCTTTTATATTATGCATATACATAGATATGGGTTATGGGATGATGTTTATTGAAATTGGGGTCATGACCTTTCCTATGAGAGTGGCCTTGACCTTGAAAATTGCCAAATATGGTCAAAATCACACAAAATCATTAATATCTCAATAAGGGATGCATTGATTGGTCCAAAAATCAACTTGACCGAAGATCTTGGATAGTGTTGTCATGTACTGGAAACTGGTAGCGCCACCTGTTATTCTTTTACTTGTTTTAGTGCCGTTTAATACCCCATCATTGCCACTTAACAGTACTGTGAGCATTATGAGTCAAAAACTAATGGACAGATTTCTTTCATTTTATGCATATACATAGACATGGGTTAGGGGATGATGTATATTGAAATTGGGGTCATGACCTTTTCTATGAGAGTGACCTATTCTATGAGTGTGGTCTGATATTAATTGTTGCTGAAGATGGGGGGGGGACTATTCTTAAAGGGGGGGAGGGATTAATTGTCTGGAGATACTATGGCACCTGTGGTGCCAAGAAATATCTAGTTTTTTTCTGTGACACCACCACCATCTGTCTCCATAGATCCCCTTCATAGGTCAATGTAATGAGCCATTCTTAGTTATTGAATAGTGCTATATTATACTTGAGACAATTAGATAAATGACACCATGGTTACTATGTGCACATATAAATGTGTTGTAGAACATATTTGAGGGACTTCAGTAGAGAGCATACCTATAGCATGACTGAAAATTCAAACCATGAAGAAGAAAATGAACAAGAACTTATCTTAAACAGACCACCTTCACTTTGATTTAATCAAGTTTTATATTTAAGCAGACCCTGTAGTGGGTACTTTCATATACCACTAATATCCATTCCAATTTACATTTTGACCTGTTTTTTACCCCTTTACATTTTCTATATGCAACATACTAAGCTCAGGACCCTTTGCACCGGATGCAGAATTAAACACATATTTAGTTAACCAGGATAAAAATTATCCTTAGCCATGTTTCAAGCACCTTGAAAAAGATTAATATGAAATTTGAAGTACAGTTTGTATTTTGTGGTACTTGTAAACCTTTGTTGATAGGTGGTAAAAAATTATTTTTTTTTTACCAAAATACATGCTTTTTTCTACTCATGTATGCTTCAGTGACAGTGAAAAGTCAGCAAATTTCATCAAAAGTCATGAATTCCATGTATAAGGAAATGTCAGGAAATTTTGAAAGAGCTGTGGTCACCAACATTGATTATCAGGTTGTAAGGTTTGACATCCCTTGCTTGAGGGGCTGAAGTTCAGTTACTCAGTATTTAATGTTGTGCCATAAATTAGGTGAATGAATTTTAATTTCAAAGTTTTACATGTTTATTTATCATTTTAATCCAACTGAAACTTGAAAGTCAAGTAATTCGTTCATGGTAAGCTGCCAGCAAACCTGCTAAGTTGCACTGTAATTTACAAAATTAAATTTATGCAATTAATTCAAATCAATTAAATCATAAAATGTTTGAGGCAAGTTATCATATGGGAAACTCAGTGTTTGGTGGACTTTGGTAGACAAAATCTAAGTCAGACAATTGATCAAACAGACAGTCCAAAGAAAATATCCCATCCAAGCTTTTCCTAAGAAGAACCCTTATACCAAATTTGTATGAAATTGGAAAATATTTCAAAAGATAATACTTTCTGAAAATAGCATGCAATAGACACACTGAAGAAGAGATAGCTGAAGAAATCCCAAAGGTTGAAGTGATGGAGGGAATGAAAGATGTACAAGCTGACAGATGTTAACAGTAAGGTAACAAAATGAGTGTCTGCACTTATGGTCACAGAAGCAAGCATATATCTCTGTGGTTCTCCCCTACCTTATTGAACATGATGAATAATATACAGAGAGAATGGCTCATAATATAGTCTTCACTTACAAAATTATTCATAAGTGCTCTAAGGCAACACATAATGCATGAGCAAATGAAATGTGCAAACCAGTGATCCAGACCATAGGTTTTACTTTGGGTTTTACCATGCTGCATTTATTATTCAGGTTGATCCTTTAATAATTAGATTACCTGCTTATCCCTGTGGACCACTGCATATGTTGCTTTGGTTACTTCAACCAATGATGGTGGCAGGGGGTTAATAGATTAGCCATGTTTGTGTGTGTGAGTGTGTGTGTCAAAGCCATATCTTTAAAAATTTCTGGCGGGATTTCAGTGAAATTTTTTAAGGATGCACCATGGGCATAGAAGAACAATTTTAATTTACGGATGGATCTAGATCCATCCAAATTCACCCATTCGCCTGCTGTCTTGTGTGTTTATACTGTACAACATGTATCTCTGATGCCAGACGTTTTGGGGTCTCAGTCTTTAATTAACATTCCATGCCTCACTTGACCTAATGATTCGGTGGATTCACGTAATTGCTTGTCAGTTTCTCATATTCCAGTTATTGTTCAGAAATTTGTAATTATTATCCCAACAACTCAGGTCTAATATAAATGATAAAAGTAATCATAAAGGTGGATGGTTTGGGAGGTGTTTATTAAATTAAATAGTGTAACAGTGCCATGCTTCTAATACAGTTTGTAAATGCCAGTTATTTGCTTTCAATTGAAGCAGCATTTTACTTTTTGTCCTTTGGTCTTCATTTAGATATGACATAACATCTCCATAGCCAAGGGTTGACATTATTTTCTGTAATACGAGATCCCCTATTATTCAATTGGCTCAGTACAGACTTCACCGCAGGGACTTTTGGAATAAAAGTCTCTATCCCCCTTGAGCTAGAAAAGCTATTTAATTCCAAATCAACACAGGATGGTCAGTATATAAGCCGAGGCATGCAGACTCCCATTTTGTATCAACTTAATTGAGATGTCTGTTCAACTCATAAATACTGCCCCAAAGGCTGGCATGTTTTTTCTCCCATGAATAAGAAAACAGGATTTCAAAAGGTGGGCGGGCTGCATATCCCTTCCAGCTGTCAGATCTTTTTGAAGTCAAATAGATGTGATGCTGTGCAGAAATATTGAGAGTGCATTTAATGCTATTACAATTTGAGAATTTGGGTGTGGTCCAAAGAAGAGTTATTCTGCTTTAAACTGCTGGTACATCTTTCCATGTCACCAAGCTCTCTCCACAGATAGATTTTCATATGGACAGTGTCCTCTGAGTACATTTGTGTCACATTCCCTCATCTTATCAAGACCTGACAGGTTTATTTCTCCAACTTCCTCACAATAGCTCATGGGGGCTTCCATTTTGTGTACACACTAAAACCAGGATGTCACAGGACCTGTGTCAGAATCATGAGGATACCCCTGATAAAGTTGTGTCATTTTACCTCTAGTAGCAGCGAGGTAAATTTTGCCTTTGGCAGCTTTGTTTGTCTGTTAGCAACTTTACATCTCTACAAGCATTGTTCTCATTCTCACTCCAGGCTGTCTACCTGTCTCTTCCTTCTCTACTCACTGTCTACTGACTTCCAGTCTTCTGTCTGTCTGTAGATGTTTAAGCTCATCGAGCTGTCTAGTCTTGGACTTTTCTCCTAGCAGCTATAATTTGGTAATCTCTCACAGTAGCCGCTAGACAGTCTGCCTGGTTGCTTTTTTCTTGTTTTACACTTTTACTCCGAGTCCTGTCTTCACTACAGCTTGGTGTCTATACTGACTGCACTGAATGATTACCTAACCTTTTCTATCATTTAACAGGCAGCTGGTACTGTGCATATGCAGGAAATTACATAGTTATTTCATAATTAAAGGGCATTATTCAACAAGAAGTACAAGAATACTTTAATTTGATGTTTCACTGGTCACAAGGAGACCAGGGAGCTGATTAATAAAGTTAATTAGAAACTTGATTACTAACAGCTTATTGCATGTTCCTTGATACTCAGTACAGCACTCTGTGATGACATTATGGGAACTCTTGTAGCCTTAATGAGCAGCTATTTTCTTCACATTTGTCATTTGAGCAGCTCTACTAGGACATCTGTCTCTGAGTAGCTCTCTATCTTGGGATTGTCTTTTGGTAGCTGTATTATTAGGATGCTCTTATGTCCACATTTCTTGTGGTTAAGAGTCTTGGGGTGATTCCAGTAGAATAATTCCTGACACACATGGAAGCCTAGTTTGTCAACAGACCAGGACACAGCCTTTCAAGCGGTATGTCCAAGTCTTGGGAAATCAAGCCATCTAGTTCTGTAATTGCATTTCTTTCATACCAGCTGCTGCCAAGTGTACCAATAAACCAAGAGTGAATCAACCACGTTTTATGGATTGCTGGTCCTGGAAGCTGACCAGTCTGGGTGATAAATACTTCCAGTTCCACCCTCAGAAAGATAAACATGTGGTTTATTAAACATCAGGCCAGCATAATAAGAATGTCTTGACAAAGCTCATCAAAGCATTAAATGAAGCCTTCAAGTCTGTGTCACACTGTAACACCAATTTATAGCTTATTTTCATTTTTAGTGACTATTATATTTTCCAAAGCTGTTCCATATATGGTATTTTATTATCTGACATTTTCAAGAGTTTGTCTGAGTATTTCTGTGGGTGAGTGTATAACACTGGGCGGTCAAATTAGTAAATGGAAGTCAATAATTAACTCACTAGCAAAATTGTAAACCAGAACCTAAATTTATACCAAGTCCCATGTTCATCCGAACAACTGAAAATTAGGTAAGCATGATTCCACAGTTCCACAAAAGATTTCTTTACTGATATTTTGCCTGACTCAACATACAAGATATAGATTAAACTTCAGCAGGGATACATGCCTGTATTCCTGCAGAAGTGGCTGATAGGTCAATGTTAGGATCCTCAGTCAGTTACACTTTATAGTTATATCTGTTCATGACTGGTGTACATAACAATCCTCTACCTAAACAGCAGTTGTTATACAAAACCTATATCTCCTTTGATTTAAGCACTGCTTTGTACAGCAAGATTCTCTGGGTTTCACCACCAGGGCTGGCACAGGGCAAACAATTGTAATCAGACCAGTGAGAGCGTGGCATTGCATTGTGCATCCAGCTCCAAGTTTCAAACCAGTGACAATCTGCTCTCATTGGTTTGATGCACAATTGGATACCACACTCTTAGACTTTAATAGAGGTCTGATTACAATTTCTTGGCTCTGTGCCAGCCCTGGTGGTGAAACCCCAGAAAACTTGCTATACAAAGCAGCTGGTGAAACAGATGAGATCTGGAACAGCTACAGTGTATATAACCACTGTGTAAGGAGTGCAGGTGTACATATGTTTCATTATTACTAATTATGCCTGGTGTTATGGCCCATGGACTACATTTTTCTTATTTGTTCATATATTCAGGCTTTATTGTGATTAATATCCATCTGTGAAATAATTTTCAAAAACAGAAACTCTGAAAACCTTTTTGTAAGCCCTAGATGTACTGGAATATAAATATAAGAAAAGCATATAGCAAAGGACAGATAAGTAGTACATAATCATATTTTGTTGTATTTCTCTCTGTTTCTTAGATAATAACAGGATGGAAAAATGCTCCTCATTCATTCTGCCATTTCTCTGATTTCTGAGATAACCATTTGAAGTAGACCCTGCAGCAATATATTACACAGCTGCCATCTGTCAGCTCTGTGCTTCATGCTAAATATTTTCCACAGATGCAATCTGTCAGCTCCATGCTTCATGCTAAAGAAATGGACAAAATAGCTCCAGTGATAACTAGTTAATTAAGAATTTCAATTATTTTGTTTAACTTTTGACAGTGCAACTCTTTAATTATAAGGGAAAAATTACCATGTTATCGTAGATTATGGCAGTATGATTTATTGCCTAGAGCAGCCAGTAAGGTGCAGGGTCCTTTTGAAATGTGCCATCGCTCCTTTTAAGCTTTTTGTAAAAGCTTGTTATCATCAATCCAGAACGAGCGGGAGGCATAAAATACATCAACCCTCTGGCCAAGAGTCCAAGCTCGGTTGATACTGTAGCCTAATTTGAGGAGACATTGATTGATTTTAGACAAGACCTTCGCATCCATGAATAGTTATTCTATCAACACATTTGACAGGCTAAAATTGCTGGCCATTAAGATAATGTATTGTCTCTTCAGATGACCAGCCTGCCAGCAACAAGTGATAAATGGCTCTGGTTTTCTAACTCACAGGGATCAGTTCACAAAATTCGTTTTAAATTGTAAGTTTTCTAGCTATTGGTCTCTCTTGTTTTATTCTTATGTTCAGTTTTCTCAATATTTCAGGGATGCTTTAAAGTGTACAAGTTTATAAGAACATCAAGCTACAGTCTCTTTTCTTATTACAAATGGCAGGGATGAGTCCACAAATTGTTATACATGCATGTTTTATGGGTATCTGACTCTTTTTGTTACTTTCTTATTTTCACTGCTCAGTATTTCCACTAAAGGCCTATAATAAGGAAAAATCTCAAATTTATGCAGTTACAGCTCATATGTCATGGCTTATTTAAGGGAACAATTCATACATCCTTTCCAGCTTGAAGTCAAGGAAGGTTTGGTGTGTTTTTGCATGTGTTATTGTTTCCTTTGTATTCAGTAATATTATTGGATATAAGTTTCATGGATCCTTTATCATTTTTTTTCAGTTTCAATTGACTTTATATTTGCAGGTATTCATTTTCTAGTCATTTTTCCCCTATTGCTGTGGTGTAGGGTATATATATGGTTATATATATATAATGATGGTTACTTATTTGGTCACAAAAAAGGCTCCTCCTAGTCAGCTTAGTGTCAAGACCTGTGGGTCACTTTTCATATAACCATTCCATTTCCAATTATTTCTGAATATATACCCCAGTGTCCTTGCTAATAAGCTTTGTTACATGTTTTAGCTGCTGTGTAACTTTGATTTATGAACACAGAAGAATGCTTCTCTCGACACAAAGAGCAAGGTTAACATTACACGGGTCATCGCTCATAATGTAATGTATAACTTGGCTTGTTTGTATGTGTTTGGTCCTGGAACAAGGTGATTTAAAGTTTTGAAAACATAGTTGTGACTCTTAATAAAGAAAATACCACATCAACTTCCCTGAGACTAGGAAAATTGGCAAATTTAATTCAGTGATTATATCTTAAATACAGGTCGTCACTCAGTAGATTACATACATTCCCCCAAGACAAAACAATCCCTGATTGGCTCCTTCGTCCAGATCCCCACCAAAATTAAATGGGGTTATCCCAGGTCCATGTACCCACCCTCTAACAAAACTCATGAGCATAAAATAGCTTTTGCATAATCCTGCTTACAAACAGACAGACAAACAGACAGACATGGGTGAAAACATAACATCCTTGACAGAAGCATTAAACAAGACCATCAAAAGGCCATGAACCTGTACTTACAAATTTATATAAAGAAAACTTCATCAATTTAGTGCTTTTATTTATAAATATATAAAAGTATAGAAAATTTGTCAAAAATAAATTCTGAATGTAGGAAGACAGCAAGTGGTGGAAAAGCCTTGTTGGAAGTTGAAGAGTGAGACTAAATGGTGAGGCTGTGATGCAGACACTGAGGGCAGTAATTTCCGTGATGCTTTTATATTGATATTGGCATTTGCCCAAAGGCCTTCCATTGTGTCTTGCTATAAAATGTTACAAGAATCACAGCTGGAATAAAAGACATGCTATGAGGGAGCATTTGGCAATGTAAATGCAACACACAATTGATATCTGATGAATATCCATGATGAGACAAGTCAATGAAAAAAAAAGAATGATAGGAAACTCCATAATCATTCATGGTTCAAGAAGTTTTATGAATTCTCTTCCCTGCAGGGACTATGACCATAATCCATGATCTTTTAGGGTTCATGAGTTTTATTTATTGTTTTATCTGGGGAGGCTATGACTTCTTGTCTTTGTGCTTAGATGATCTTTTTTTCTCACGCAGTTTGGTTGGAGTATGTCATGGGAGGTTTTATGTGAGTAATGGGGTGTACTATGGATAACTCCGCTGAATGCCAGATCAAGCTGAACATATTTTGGTGACATCCTTAGACTCATTACGTGTTGTCAAATTGCAATTCCACGAACTCAGACGTACGTCCGCAGATGTAATTCTGCTTGAGTGATTTTAATAATGCATGGCTCATAAGCTGTAAGTATGTGACTGTGGCTAGATCCTGCCGGATAATCAACTATTACAGGCCATGCATGCAGGCTTCCACCCATCCTCTCTTCAGTTGGATGCTGTTAAGCAAGTCCAAGTAAGTCAAACCCGTGCCTTAGGGATGATTACAATAATTGATGGACATCATTAAAGTGTGGTTTGCTGGGTGATGTCCAGCACAGTGACTTATGGAGGTCATTTCATAACCAGAACTGGCCTCTTATGCATCATCATCGGTTTGGCGGGCTAGGCATTGACATTGCCTCTCTTGAGTTTGTACAGTCACTGTAAGTGTAATCAGAGAATCAACAGATTGTGATACAGACAAATATTAAATATGGACGATTTGGAAGGGACTCACTCTCTGGTGGGACTTTACTGTTTATAGAGCCATGATGTTAATGAAAATAAATCCTAACCCCATCAAGCTGGAGTCATCATTGGAAAAATGCTGGGAGTGTTTGTAAGCCGGATGATTCGCAGGTCTCTGTGTCCTGTTCGGTAGTTGACGGTGCCAGGCTGGGTGGGCTAAATCACAGAGGGAAACTCCCACAGATAACAGTGTTCATTGATTGAAGAGAACATCCACAAGGATAACCATAAGAAAGAGAAACGTTGCACCAAACTAAGCTGGCTTGTCTTTTGTTTAAGGTGGGATGTAGCAGCCGACGCCACAGGCTCTGAGGCAGTGCTTTTGTTACGGGTGTACGTCGAAAGAAATCATTTAAGCAGGATAACCCACAGATTGGCCGTACCGCGCAGGTAAGACCACCAGCACGGGGAGTTTATCAGACTTTTTATCATTGTGTTGTCACGGTGTGGTGTTTTAGTTTGAGCCTTGCTGCTGGTTTTGTAGAAGATACTATATCAGCTGATTAATGTTTGACTCAAAAAATTAATCAGATTGTGCACATGTGATCCTGTTTTATAATAGTGAGAGATGTGTATTAATTTATAAAGTGAAGAAAGTTAAATATTTCTGCTAAAACTGTACTAGCTGCATTCAACTCAGTCCTAGTCTTGTTATTTTTATTCAATATCAATTTAAAGTGAAACTTTTTCTCCTAAAATATTGAAGGAAAACCTCATGTTTCTCCTGTGCAAGGGTGGGAGCATTTGCTATTTTTTTGTCATTGAATATGATTAATTTTTAAATTTATTCCTCATAGATGAATGTAGATAATTTAAACATTTATAGAATTTTGAAATAGGTAATTCCAAATTTTGTACTTTAGCAATAACTGCAAGATGCAGAGGTTTAAAGGTGATTGATATTAAAAAGGAAATTGATGAGTTACAGTAAGGATTTTCAGGGAGTCTCAGGAAAGCCTGCAGACCCTACAAAGAGCTGGTGGAAGAGGGAGTTTAAAGGTAACTGTGTATCATCTCACTAATCTCCTCTTAACCTCCAAGATTATATAAAACAAGAAAAACCCAGACTTTTTATGTGTATTATTCATTGATTCATTATTGTCATGATTGTTTTCTTTTTATTTTCTAGTGATAAGTTAGAATGTGTATTTGTTATACTTATTTAATGACTTTGGTTAAATGTACATAAAAGTGTGTACTTGTACCTTGTCCCAGGGGAACCATTCAATCAGTGCTGCTGCCAAGGTTTTCTGGCTCGTTCAATACTTTTCATAGGTGAGCAGTAGGCATGAGGAATAGCTTCTTAAACCTCATGTTGTAGGAGAACAAAAACCAATATGAAATTGGCAAGTTAATTACTATGTGTCTAGATACATGCTGGAGGGGAGTATTGCATAATGATATTATTAGATTATATCCGTAGGCTGCTGGGGGGATAGTGTGGTTTGATTCCGTTGTCTTGTCAGTGTCATTTCTGAGCCAGCTGTCTTGAGTTGGCAGTGTAAGTTATAGCTTTGTGCATGATTGACTGTAGAGGAACTCAGGCTTGGCAGTTACCCAGAACTTCTGACAGTATATCTGTCAAACCTAACATGTCAGCAAATGTTCATTCACATTGTGAAGGCCAGAGAATAGCCAAGTGGCTCAGATACTGTACATCTAAAGCTGCCGTTCCAGGAAACAGACTGTTCGGGAGTTAGACAGAGTTTCAGCAGGGCTTCAGCAATTCACTTTAGATTATGTATGAGTGGTGGGCCAGTTAACTGATTTTATTGATGATTGGTCTTTTTTTCATTATTGATTTAATTGGTTGAACTTTTTAATAATGGATCACACACAATTATGTATTATCCAGAAAGAAAATATTCTAATTTTGACAGAGATTTAAGAAAAAAGGAAATAAAGTAGCAACAGATTTAAAACTGAACTGTTTGCAGCAAACAAATATAAAGTGTCAACAAATTCAGCATAACCTTGACCTTTCGGCTTGATGTTACACTTCAGACCTAATTTTCTTAGTCAGTATTCTAGGTATAATTGTATCTGCCAAAACAAAGTTTTGCGGATACTATGTTTTTGACGGGGTTCAGCTGCTGCTGAGTTTTGGAATAACTTTATTAATAATAAATTTTTGGAATAGAACTCTTGAGACCACTTGACAAATTTTTCCGAAACTTTACATGATTATCAGGTTGCATGTAAACTGGTGCCAAAATATTTAGTGTTGACCTCTGACATTTGCTCTCTCCAGTGCTTTCATCTGTGCATCTATTTTGACACATTAACCCACATATCTTCAGACTCATTTGACCAATCAGGCTAAAAATATACTGCACAAATGTAGCCCTTGGATAGCTTGATACCATACATAAAAAATGGTGGCACCACCTGCAACCATTTTTGCACAGTGTCCATCTGTTCATCTGCCTTGGGATAAAATCACTCATATCTCTGCAGTGAATGGACTTATCCACCTGAAATGTTGCATGTGTATTCATCCTGGATAGCTTTCTTGATTTTATGACAGGTGGCACCACCTACAATCACTTTCAGGCTGCAGACATCAAGGCTTATATCTCAGGATTGGTTTGACGTATCCTCCTGAAATTTTGCATGTGTATAGATCTCACATAGCTCTTTATTATATGCAAAACTGGTGGCACAACCTGCAATTTTTTGCACAGCTCCCGTCCGTTTGTCTGCCGTGGGATAAAATCACTCATATCTCGGCAGTGGTTTGACTTATCTGCCTAAAATTTTGCATTTGTATACAACTTAGATATCTTTCTGGTTTTTGTGGCAAGTGGGCCACCTACATCCATTTGACATCCATGCTAATATGCAACACACCTCACTCTTTTTCCCCTTGCCACTCAATCCATGCCTAACTTCACCTGTCCCATTCTGATTTTGGCGGATACACGTAGTTGCTTGTCGACTACCCATATTCTAGTTCTATACTGCAGATTTCAAGGCAATATAGATGGAATATAAAATAATCGATTATTAGTCAATCATTGGTCATAATTTTCTTTCACTGTCATCAAACATGATATTACTGCCAGATCCTACCAGTTTTATGTTTTCTTCATTTTAGGGAATCTTAAATCAGGTTCTGAGGCTTTTAACATGTACCTTACAGGCAGTATCTTGCTCAGCTTTCATTGTATCTCTACTAAATTTTGCAACAGGTCCTACAGAGACAGTTTGTTTAAGGGTAATGGAAATCTGTAGAATTTGAAATAAATATTCAGTAATTTTAATCTCACAGAATAGAGCCATATGAGGGAGCTCCACTTGGCAGTTTGATTGTGCTTTAGTGAGTCTGTGAAGAGTAAACGGAAATTGGGAACTCACTAAATATATCATCTAGATTTGGTCAGGATTTCAATATTAAAGACCAAGATGCTGATGTAAAAACAAAGTACATCCCAAGGTACAATAACATTTAATAATTATCTCTATAGTCTCACCTTCAGCATCGTTATCATGGGATGAAGTACTTGCCAAAACATAAAGTTTATGTTTTGAACAACATTTTATACTTTTCCCTAATTTTTTAAAATAATTTAAATAGCATGTCCTCAGGATATGTTGCATCCTGTAACTGTCAGTTATGAATAACAGCATTGTATCTCTCATTGTTTACTCATTTAATGCTAAGTTCTGAGGATCTAATAGCATACATGACTTTTATAATAACACAGTTTGTCTTTAGTGGTTTATAATGTGTCTCTACAATACCAGTTGTATACAGTGTCAGGCTACACAGTTTTAAAAATGTAATATGAACCATGTAAAACATAAATGTCTTTGTAAACATGGGTTTGTGCTGTACAACTCTGTAAACATGGGTTTGTGCTGTACATCTCTGTAAACATGGGTGTGTACTATACATCTATGTAAACTTGAGTCTTGTGTATGGTGACAATTACTTGGAGTAAAATCAGTGTTACTTTGGCACATTCATTGATCCATTCATATTTGTGATGTTTACATGTATGACAGGGAATGTATTTAGGGAATACTGTTACATTCAAATTGGCCATGCATGTCTTGTGTATTTCTCGAGTTGGAATAGTGACATAAATATTATACATTTCCTGAAAATTTTTTACACAGAAGGTTAGCCTGCAGATGGTTACAGAACTTTTTTAACATTTTGCAAATCAAAGAAATGCATATGTGCATTCATTTTGTTTTAATTTTTAACGTGACATTTGCTTCACAGATCTAGTAATTTCTTACAGTTCTTCACAGATGTAACATACAGTAGAACAGTAGACCAGGAAGGCTAAGTGTAAAGTTAGATGAGACTGACACTGTCAGTGATATCAGACTGTAAACCCACACCCTTACCTCCTCTGTACCTCTGAATAGACACCTCCATATTATGGACACCTGTCTTTCATGGACACCTCTAATACAGACTCTTGAGGTGGTCCATTGACAAATATATTCAGACATCTCTAATTTCTCTGATGCAGTCACCACTCTGTTAAACAAAAATTCCTTGTACCCCAGTGTTTGTAATTGAGATGTTTCTCTGTATATGAATAAATAAGGAATATTAATTGCATATGTTAGAATTCACTCTGACTGGCCACACCAAACCTTTTTTGCTGTAATGACTGGGGAGGATCTGTCCAGGTCTGTCATGGATTTTCATGTTTTGATCATAATACAGATCATAGCTGTAGTTGACCTGATACAAAACAATAAAGTCTGTCTTCTCATTGTATGCATGTATTATCAGGGAGAAATAAACATGTTTATAAGTGTAGGGGTATCCATGCAAAGTATTTGTACTCATAAAATATTAATATTGCAAACAACAGATGAAAGTGGAAAAAATGATGTTTTGAAGTTTGTCATGTTAAGGCATGAATTAAGTACTTACGACTTAGTACCGTAAAAATTGGTAAAAAACAATTTCTTCTCTCATTCAGCACCTGATGATTTTAATTTATGTATATTTGATCATTTTGACAGGACAATTGCTTTTTTTGGTGCTTCAAAGAACTGGAAGATCTATATTTCATCCAAATAATGGCAATTATGGAAGTTGTGAGATGTGAGTGCAGGTTTTGTAACAATGCTGTCCATGTTAAGTGGCGAGGTTAAGTGGTTACTGGGGTAGTCTGTGATGAATAATTTACAAGTGCCCACTACACACAGAATAATACAAAAGCCCTCATGTAGGAGTGTATTCACATAGATTTCCCAAAGTGCTGTAAACCTAATTAAGCTCACTTACTATCTCTGACAGGTTCCATCCATGTTCATTTCTCTAAAAAACATTCACTGAGGTACCTTTTAACCCTTGTTTCTTTGCCCAAGACTAATAAAAATAAGTAACTGACATTCCTGTGTATCTGAATTTTTTTTTATTTTGTCAGGTAGTGGGTCGTGTGAGTGGATGATCTTTACATAGGTTCAACCAGTAAATATCATATGTAACAAATTTCATTATTTCAGCCTACTGGTATATTAATAAATCATTCAACATAATTTATCAGATATGGTCTAATGATATTTGAATGATTACTTATAGGTCTTGCTGTGTTTTTGGACTTCATGGTCAATAAATACATGGTTTATGTAGCTATGCCATATAAGGTGGATAAATAGAAGAGAATCTCACCAGCAGTATGTGATTCATTCTGTCTATAGAGATCATGAAATTGAAATTCTTCATTTTTCACTTACGTAGTCTATCTTAATAATATCAAGTCCTTGGTGGCTGCGCTTTCACAGACCCTGATTCTGTGAACCATTCTGACATCTATGTCTTGAATAATGAATAACCCAAAATTAAATCTGCCAATCAAATCCAATAAACAAAGTTATACAATACACTGTTCACACATGGTCTGAACATGAACATGTGCACCAGAAACTGGACATGTTTATGTGGCTTTATTTGAATGATCAAATTTTCGAAGCCCTCCTAGCATTGCTTAACGTAAGGTCTAGAGCTAACACCAGGCCTGCTCCAGGATCAACAAGTCATTTGATTGGTTCAATTGCCTTATTTATTATTAATGAAACAGACACCTGAGGGGCTTGCTGAATCAAGGTCTGTGAAAGTGCAGCTGCCACAGACTTGTTAGTATGAAGATTATGTAGTCAGCATAGACCTGTGCACAAGTAAAATAAAACATTATCAGTCTCTAGAGAGATCATGAGAGACTCTGTTATTTGATGATGCACTTATCAGAGCTACACAAGCAACATCAGACATATGTGTAGTTTTAGATACTTTATGGTCAGCTTAGAACTGAGGAAAAGGGTACAGCTATATATATATGTCCAGACCCAGATAAAGGATCTGGTTCAATTTAAAAATGGGCCAGTCCAGATTAAAATTTTGATCTGGACAGACTCTTGTCAGAATCTTGTGATGAAGACTTCAGGATTGAGATCTGGTCTGGACTAATTTTAAACTGGGCCAGCCCAGATGAGAATTTTTATCTTGGCCGGTCAATATAGCAATCCTGTGGTGGACTAATTTTAAACTGGGCCAGCCCAGATTAGAATTTTTGATCTCGACCAGTCAGTATTACAATTCTGTAGTGGACTGATTTTAAACTGGGCCAGCCAAGATCAGAATCCTTATTTAACCCTAGGCTAGTTTGATTTTTATCATTTAAATAGATTTTCAAGGGCCTTCCTTCCTGAATATTATGTTATAAATTTTTATGTCCAGCATTACAATATGTGCAAAATTTTCTAATGGGTAGCTGGACAGAAAGATGACAGACCAAAGACTCCAACTTGGGTAAATTATGAATTTACAAGTCTTGGATGACAAGCTTTACATTGGGTAATATATATTAATAATTATTGATTAAATTTTGTATTGGTTTGTTGAGTTAATGCAAATGTTCTGCAAACTAATATATTTGTAGTTTTCAACTGCAGACTATATAAAATACCAATGTTTAACACAATCATTTTATCTATTATTTATTAGTCATTTCACATAAGAGGTTAAATTACAACATAAATATGACAGGGTCCATCCAATGGCATTTTAATAGAATATTAAATAAATTTATAAAATATTAATAATTACAGACAAAATCTTTCAATTGATTAAAGGCCAGCTAGGAAATATAGTGTAACCGAAGCCAGCGTAGGTGTAGGTTAGGATTCTGATCTGGGCTGGCCACCACAGGATTGTAAACTGGACCAGCCCAGATCAAAATTCTAATCTTGGATAGCCCAGTTTAAAATCAGTCCAGACCAGATTACAATCCTGAAGTCTTTAATACAGGAGTGTAATCTGGACCGGCCCAGATCAAAATTTTAATCTGGGCTGGCCCAGTTTTAAATTGGACCAGATTCTAATCTGGCCCTTGATATATACAATAAAGACTATTGCCCAAAAAGCATTTTAAAATGCTAATATAAAAAAAAATCAAGCTGCAATCTATTTTGTAGCTTTAATTTCATATAACTACTGTAATGATCAGCTTCAGCTGAGCATCTTTACCCCTGGCTGAGTCTGTTGTTCCCTGTAAGGACCAATAATATATTCTCTCAACTGGTTTATTGGGAAAATGGTACTTTTCTGTCAATATCAATCCTTTACATGTCTTATACTAATCATAGAGAATGTACTGAAGATTTTAAATCATTGCTCTTTGTCTGTGCCATGAAAAAAATACAGTCCTTATCTTTGATATTGGAAAGTTGCCTTTAAATCAAGGCCTTCTATTTGTGTCATAAGGTAAGCAAAAATAGAAGAAAGTAAACCGCTTTATAGTTAGAGATAACAGTAGTAATGTAGAGAACTGGAATCTGCCAGTCACTTTATTGCTGTGCCAGCGATTCATGTTTGACCGTCTAGACTTGAATGTGACTTGGCGTGGTACTTATTCCTTATGTTGTTTGGTACTACAGTTGTGTATTTACCAGTCTGTGTGAGACAAAAACAGTCAAAGTCAAAGGTTGCATTGGCTAAAAATGGCAGACTATAAATGAGGGACATAAAATGACTTGAATACATAGTAAAGAGCAAATGCCACCACCATAACACACTATTTAGACAAAAAGAAAAGAAAAGTGAACTTGAGTATTAAATATAAATATCTGTCATTATTGGGATTCATATCCTGACTTCTACTCTTGTGGGTACTCGCAGTGGCCACTGAACTAGTTGTGTTATAGAGCAACTTAATTCCATGAGAATTTGCTGTAATTATGAAATTTTAATAAAGAATTGCGAAAGTGCAGCTGCTGAGGAAATGGTTGCTTTATCCTAAAATGGAATCAAAATGAATGAAAAATAGAGCTTCTTGATATTCTCAGTGTATAATTTGGACAGAAGTTTCAATACATTATTTGAATTTATATTTGCATGATAATAATTAAAAAAAATAAAAATTTCTGATGAGTGGTTTAGGTTCCTCTGAGGTGACATTTAAAGTGAGCAAACATTGGTAGTGATAGTTTGCTAGAAAATGTAGACCTGTACTGTTGTAGAAGGTAAATAGAATAAATAAAAAGCTGGTAGAACGCTACCATTTGACAGTTGTGTAAATTAGTTTTGCTTAGGTGTTCAAAAAGTAATATTGAAAGTTCATGTACCTGTCAGGCATGGGAAAAATCGACTGGGACACTCCTCATAAAAATAGGGATTTGCTGTGGCATAGTGCATTAAAATTTACTTCTGGCAGGATTTCATTCTCTGAGGAGATTTCCAGGCACAGAGAGATTGAGCTATTGTGAACACTAGCAGAGGATCGGCATATTTCAGGGAGCTTATACATTGGTGTGTCCCTATCAAGGTTTTATGGACTGTGTGGGTATTAAAACGCAGTGATGTGGATTAATACGGCCATATTGTGGGCAGCTGGCGATATTGCGAGGGTTGATTAAGACGAGGTACTGACCCGCGCGGGTCCTTGGTGGACATGCCTGAAAAGTCATGACAAGGCAAAGACATAGTTAACAATTATGACTGAATGATGGGTCACTGATGAACTGTTTGTCTTGTCTCTGCCGTTCTGGACAGAGCTCTGCAGGGATTTCCTCGCACAAATTGGACCAGGCCTGACTTGATCGCATGCCAGCATCTGGATAAAGCAGCCAGTTAATGTGCTTCATAGCCCAGGAAATAGACGCATCAGCACCAGGCACTTCAGGTTGACTCTCCTTTCATATACTGTAATCCACAAGATAAACAGAATTAATTTTTATGAATTAACAGATAATCGTATGTAAATTTAAGATAATTACATGTGGCAATATAGTGTAAGGACATACATATATCAGATAATTTCAAGCTGATTGAAATTTGGAACTTCAAAAGAAACATGATGTAAAAAGATCTAATGTATGTCCATGTTTCACATCTGATGTGGTTAACACTTAATGTCTGTATAGTGTATTCCCAGGTTATGCATCTGGCCTCATCATCTCTGAACATCTGTACAATAAATTCCCAGGTCAACCATCATAGCTTTATCTCCCAGTATCTAAACAGTGTGTTCCCAGGTTGTTAATTTCACCCTGTTAACTCTCAGCCTTAATACAATGTATTCCCAGTTTTCACATTAGGCCAAGTTATTTCGCTATATCCTGACTTCTATCAAATGTATTCCCATGTTTCACATATTGCCTTATTATTTGCCAAGTTTGTATGATGTATTCCCAGTAACCTCATATTTCATAGTTACTTTTGTCCCCCACTTCCACGGAACGGGGGACATTCAGACATTGTTTGGGTTTGTTTGTCTGTCTGTTCGACCGTCAGGTTTTTGTGTCCGTGTGATACCTTTCCTAAATATTATCCAATTTCATTTAAATTTTGGTCAGTGATTGCTCTTATGCATTACTGGGTTTGGATTTTTGTTCTGGGCTCCAAAACAAAAACAAAATTTCCCTTTTGTTCCCAATTCACAAAAACTTGACATGTGGAGACATCTTCAGGGGACAGTGAAAACAAACATACAGGCACTGTGACATATTGAGACATCTTCAGGGGAAAATAAATACTAAAACATAATGAGAAGGCAAAAGGGGACAACAAGAGGTGGAAGCAAGGGACATAAATTCAACAAATTTGCTTATTATTGTTATTTTTGAGTTCTTACCAGTTTCACATTTTCTTGGTGGGTTCACATTTAATCTGTTTCTAAAGATTTGTCCTGCTTAATCTAAGGTTCAAAGTTATTTCCCAGCTTTGATTAATGTAGTCCTCAGTTTCACATTCTACCTGGTCATATCCTAACTTCTGTAAAACATACTCCCAGTTTAACCTGGTTTTTACATAAATTCTGTACAATGTATACTGAGGATTTAAATCTCCTCAGGTTATTTCATGGTGTCAGAAAAATTGATTACAATGCATGTATTTCAGTATTTCATATTGTTTATTGTTATTTCAACTGCTGTATTTTGTTTTGTGTTTTATGTGGTTTCCAGGTACAGTGTATTACGTTTCACTTCTCTAAGGGTTTCCCCAAGTTCAGTCAAATGTGTCAGTTTTTACCTGGAAAGTTTCAAATTTCTATGGAATGTATTTCTAATTTCAATTCTTACCTTGTTTCTTCCCAAAATCTACAAAATTTAATATATTCATAAGTTCCATATTTTCCTAGATAATTCCAAGGTTAAATCCAGTGTAATCCGTGAATCTTATCCTACCTAGCTGTTTATTTACCTACCTTTATTAAGCACATTCCCAAGTTTCACATCACTTGACTATTCATTAACCTGATTATGAAATACACGGGGGCCTCAAATCTCACTGGCCTGAGCCCCGTCAGAATCCGGCATCCCTTATGATTCCAAGGAAATCCATAACCTGCTTAGTGTGGATTTGGTTACCTCGGCTAGGGAACTGGGTATTACAGGATGAAACCTACATGAGATTCCTAATGGGGGGAACTCCCCTGATGGCAGATTCATTGTCCATAGCAGCGCTGCTGATCCCGTTTACGGGACCAGACAATCTGACTTGTTTGTCAGTGGAAATATGTTTGCTTTCAGCGTTCAAACCAACAGATCTCCGTTATCAACACAGTGCTGCATGCTCACTGCTGTAATTGGCACAGACAGTTATTAAGGGTTTAGTGCTGCCACTTTATACTTTTGATGCAACATTTTTTTTCTGCAAGGAGCTGATTTCTGTGTTTGTTTACTCGTATTCTTTCAGCTGTAATTACCCTCTCTCATCTTGCTGATTGCATTAAGGACATCTCATATTCCTTCTTCCCTGCAAGATTATCACAAACTCAAAGATTTGTTTTTTGTTTTTTTTTACCTACCCCTTCCCTGTAAAATTGTCTTGAAAATTGTATATTAAGTGGTTTCCTTTTTCGTAAATAATTTTTGGAATTTTTTTTTTGAACTTTTCACAAATGGTTTCGTTCTAAAATTTTCTTGAAGTTTGTTTGTATATATATAATGAAGCTCACATATTTTTTATATTTACCTTGCAGTAAGGAACTTAGTAAGACTAAGAAATAATGGTTTTTCACATTTGAGGTTGCTTTTCTTTTGAAATGTTCTTTAACTTTCCAGGGACAAGATGACTGAAATGTGCAGTAATACTATCATTCCTGAGCTGTTTCATAATCTACATCACAAACATCAATAGACTACCTTCCGATTAAAAGTTATGCACCAATTATTTTTTTTTTCACTTTTAAATTGACAAATTTATTTTACTCTTTTTAGTTCAACAGTTGTGTTTCCAAATGTAAAAATTTAAATGGAACCAGAAACTATTTAGGGATTTACAACATAATCTCAAACCATTGCAAAAGTTTCTTAAAAAACCACCTGCATTCCTGTCAGTACTATCACAAATTTACAGACTGATATAGATTTATTAAGGGATGTTAGGTCATATCAGTGAATACCGGCATCCTCACAGGACAGGTAATTCAGTATAACAGTTTCATTATGCCCTTGGTGCAAAACATTGATGCAGAGACTGTTATGGGTATTACATTAAATATCAAGGGAGAGTTTTTAACCGGCCTCTGTGGCTCAGGGGTAGAGCTCAGGACTGGAAGATCATGGGTTTGAATCTCAGCTGAGGCAGTGACACTTTGCATGGTCGCCGCCCACCCAGGGTGAGCACTCTGCAGGCTTAATGGGAAGGCTGTGCCCCACAGCTGTGTATCACTCACATAGGAGCAATGATTACGTACGCAGGACCCCCAGGTGCAGTTGACTGGTGACCTGAATGACACCAGGATAAAAAAAAATGATAGGAAGCGAGTGCTACCACCTTGTCAAGCAGTCCCAAAACGAAAAATGGAAATTCTGCAGTAGTACATACTTAGGTTTAGAATTAGATAAGTCAGCATTAAAAAAAATGGAGGTGGTTACCTCCACCAAAAAAATTTAAAAAAAAGGGAGAGTTTTTGTAACAGACCAGCATGTGCATGGAGCAGCTGAAGGGAAGTGCTAGCTGTAGTTGTGTCAGATTATATGTACATTTTAATAAGACCATGTTCAGCAGTGATAATAGATTAGTTGTATAAAGTATATCCAGTTCCTTATGTTTGATAGTTTTGAGTATCTTGCAGGTATTTTCCCTTAAGATTATTAATTAATATATTAATATTATCATTATGTTTTTGTTATAGGTATGTAAGTCCCCAGTTTCTCAGGGGTAAAGTCAAGAGTCCTATGTATTGCAGTTCCTTGTGTCTTATTAGTAATTGGTACAAAAAAAGGTTAAGCAGAATATGCACTTTGCATGTACTGGTGAATTTCAATTTTTGGCAAGGGTTGTTGCATCTAAGATGAAATTGTTGATCTGTTGAAACTTTATTATTACTATAAGCCTCTAACTAACAGAAAGTCATGATTCAAATATGCCAATCTGGGTAAATCTACAAAACAGTTTGATTGACAAGGCAATTGAGATCAGAAGTTTGGTGCCTTCAGCAGGTTAATTTGGACCTTCCTACCTCATTAACCCCAGTTCTGCAAGTACATATACATTGGCTCAGACAGAATTTAATGTAAGTCATGTCGCAGTCGTGTAAGGTTTTATCATGGCTGTACTAGCTATATGTAATTATGTACAACAGTACAGATTCTCCCGCATGGGGAAAATTGAAGCTGTAGGTATGACAGTGTCAGGAGAGTCTTTATTGTATTCTGGTGTGTGGATGGAATCATTGAACACTGGCATTAACTGTTTTTAAGCTTGTATAGGAGACACCATGAAGTGATGGTTTATTATATCAGTTGTTACAGTGTATCTACTGACTTGTTAGCTAATAGTACAGTAATGGTACACCTGTGTTCTGATATATTGCAGTACAAAGTAAAATATCATTGTCCTCAGATGATTCAGTACAGACATCATGATGATATTTGATCATTCTGTGGAAAAGTGTCTGATGAAATTGGTGATTCCCTAGCTCAGTGGGTAATAATATTAGTCATGTAAGGTGGAACATCATTTGCCAGTTGAACAGCTGTGAGTGGTTAATAAAACCAACAGATGCAGTATCAGGGGCTCCTGGTGAACATTGTATAAAATTTAGATTTATAAGTACGGCTGGTTAACTCTGTGTGCAAAAGAAGAACATTTATTAGACTTTGAATTGACACTGTATTGTACCATATTTATTGTGATATTTCATAAGACATACTTTGAAATCATGTCTTGTTTCTGCCTCCTGGGCTTGGGTCTTACTGGTATTGTTAACATAAAATTATTTATTTGGTGGAATATTGAAATGCTGTATAATATCCCATTTTTCATGCATACCCAGTGCAAAGAAATCAGTCTGATATTTTTCTTTTAATGCATGGCAAACATTGGCATGTACTTTAACATCTTAAAACTTATAATGTTCACTGTGTTTTGTTACAATTCATTTGAAATGAAATGGCAAGTTATTATTTTCATTAACAAGATTGGCTCATCTAAGATATCCTTGTTCCTTTTGATTGGTTCAGACATTAATGAAATGCCATATCCTAATATGTGTCAGCTTTATTAATATCCTTGCATGGTTCCCAACAGTCCTAGAATTCAGGGATTCCTAGAAATATAAGTTTCTCTTAAAGTGCCAACCAGAGTCTAGGAATTCGAGAAAAATGATGTTAAATCAGACAACACTCAGGGAATTAAAATAAAAAAAACAATCATTATATCCTTGTTCCCATGTACAATAGGGTGACCACTAGATGATTGGCTTTGATGGCTGTATAGATTGGAGATCCTTGAAACAAAGGAAAATAATCTTGAAAATTCATCTCGGAATAATCAGGGATTCTTGGTGTAATGAAATGCTGGGAATACTGCATTATGATTTTAAGGGACCTACAGATATTTACCAACAGGTATATCAGATAAACATGAGGTATAGTGTTTACTCCTTACAATATTATGATACCTGCTAATATTTCATTCTAAAGCTGGTTACTTGCTCTTGTACACTAGTGGAAAAATCCGGTAACGGGTATGATCAGAAAGCAAAACACAAACATAGAGCGCATGCCACCTGGTGTCTATACCAAAGAACTTTATAAAAAGTTTTCAAGTTTTCGACCAGTGTTCCATTTGTGGTTCTTCATTTTGTTTCTTCTCCTCCTTCCAGAGTTGTCATGGTGATGCATGCCTCTGGTCAGACAGTCTTGTTAGGGTAAACATGCGTAATTGGGGTTTGTTTACTCACACACAGAGCCATAACATAATACAAAACAGGTGAATTGGAGGTACTAAGTTAGTTTGCTAAGGTGGTCTTTTTGGAAATACATGTTTTCGGCAAAAATGAACTAACTGCATGAGATAATACACATATTGCATACATTTATGTACCTTTAACGTTTATGTGTATCTGTGCAAACATCATAAGCACAATACCAGTGGTTGAAGTCTGATTCATTGAAAATTACAGTTAGTTTCAGCCCAGCAGACTCAGGCTTTACAGGAATGTCTTAAACTTTGAGTTAATAGCCGTCATCCACTATTGAACCCCGACAAAGTGGTTTGCTTCATTGTCCTGTGACTGTTAGGGGAGGCAGTTATGTGACTTTGATGTCTGTATACAGCCTGTTATTCTAGTCCAGGACTGGTCGTAGAAGAAGTCTCGCTGAGCTGTCTGTGTGGGAAACATGTCTTTGTTAACTTGTGTTTCCATTAACTCAGTGGTTTACTGACTTTAAACGTCACTTTAATGGAGCGGGTAAGCTCCAGGAAGCAGAGAGTTAAATTGGACACAAAAACCCAGTCTGACTGATTTGCCCGATTAACCAGATTAATTCTTTTCCAAGATTAATTGTAAAACAGTATTTGAATATCAAACACTTTCACTCACAGATTGGTTTTGTAATGAAAACTAATATCTTTTAAAACTGTTTATTCTTTTATGATCCATAAAATGCATGCTTTATAAGGTTGGTTTGAATAATGTTATTGTTTTTTATCAGGTTTTGTAGCACAGACAAAAAAAAAAAATTTTGCAACCCCCACCCCTCCCCCCCCCCCCCCTTCCCCACCTGCCTGCTGATCAAATCCCACAGGTTTTAGTTTTCAAATTAAAGTTAATTTTGTGTACATGGTCAGCCTTAATATAAAGTGAACAAGCACCAAGTTCTCAGAAATGTTGCTAATCAGTACTTCAGTCCTTGTGATTTGATTGATTCAATGAAAGATTTAGGTGTTAAAAAACCATATTATTATTTGTAAGGTTTAAATAAAGGAATATTAAAATTAAATGTATTCACCATTTCAAGACTGGAAGCATATTTCATTTCCATCCTGGAAACTGTTACATATTTCATTTTGACCTCTATCCATATTTTAAGGTCACTTTGGGTGATTGTGGTGGTCTTCATGAAAATTTATAATGTTTGAAATGTAAATGTTTGTTTGGAAAGTTAATAATTTTCTCAACAGTTTACCTAATACCTGTGACCTTCTTGCTGTTTGGCTGTCTTGTATTTCTTTGTTTTTTCAAGGCACAAGACATATATAGACAAAAATATTCCTGTAGACACATGAAGGCCGTGTGCAACTGTGTACTATTTTTAAAACTTTACTGCCAATATTATGTAGTGTATAAACAGACCTTTATATTCCATCCAACACCCATTAATAATTAATTAAATAAATTTTATTTGTTTGAGATATTAGAGTGAATACTGTATTGATCTAATGAAGGACGAGGGTAAAATGGTTTTCATAGTTCACTGACATTCCTCAGTCTGTATTCTCCAAACAGCCTTGTACATGCCTGGTAAGGTGACCTTTGTAACATAATATAACCAAAGTATGCCACTGCCTTGAGCAGTCTGACACAGGGAAAGATAATTTGTTTTTACTGCTAGACTTAAGGTCAGAGATGTCACTGCCATATCAAGCTTATGCCTTGGGGAGTTACATACAGATGTTATACATAGGGGTTATATAGCATATGATATAAATTTATCTTTTAATGTGAAACCAAATAATACCACAGTGAGCCCCTTTATATGTTCAGTTTCCATCGATAAGTGCTCTTTGGTCATCTCTACAGCTGTTTTACTGTTTTCTTACTGTATGTTATATGATATATACATAGTATATTAACCTTATTACCAAAAGATGGCCATCATCTGGGGTCTTTGAAGTTCCTACTTTTGAAAATAAATTTTGCAAATCATGAATGATGTAATGGAAATATCAGACAACCACTGAAAATTTGAGTAATCTCTGATCCCTTCATTTGGCAGCTGAGTTTATGTACTGTATATTTTTAACAGTTCCTTGTTAAGACATACTTTTTGTTGCTTTGCCTTGCTATGCATATAGTTTTACCTATGTCTGTCCGTCCATCATTCCAAAATCCAAAAGTTGTACAGACTTTTTTTCGAAATGCCTGCAGATATTTGCCTGATTTTTGGGTCATCCATTCCACATTATTGAGCTTTGTATATTTCTTAGCTGTGTCAGATGTTATAAGAAATATGTGTACACTTGAGGCCCCACACTGTATTCCTGAGCTGGATCTCACTCTGGACCAAATACTGTACAGTTGGAATAAATTCATTGCTGGTCTGGACTATTGGCTTCACCTGTCACATTGTTCAGAAGTAGATAAATTCTTTTACACCTAAAAAGCACCTTCTCCTGGGGAATCTGTTCAAATGAGGAAAACAAAGTGTCTAGACTTGTTAGGATTGGTTCATGTTGTTTGATCAGTGGCAGCATTTGTTGAACCAGTGTGACCCACTCAACTAGCAAATTTCTTGTTATTGGAGGTCTGGTGTCATGGGAAAAGTGTTTGTCTGGGGTTTTTTTTACCGGATAATTTCTGAAATGTTGATCCCCCACAAGTAATGAAGCTTAAGTCCTGCATTTATCCTATTAATATAAAGGTCAGAGACCCATGCTGATATTGTTTTTTTTTTTAATATACATACTTGAAAAATTAAAAAATAAATAAGTTTTTATGGAATCAAAAATACACAATTATTATAAGATTATATTTTAACAATTAAAATAACTAATATGTAAAAATATTCAATAAAAATTATTTAAAGTTCAACATAGAATCAACAAACTGTAACTGTTTAACAAATCAGTTTTACAAATGGCTTTCTCTGTGAATTTTGAATCCATTTCTAAGTGTTTCTTTCTTTTCTTTCCCAATAGTTTTTACCCAATTTATTGCTGATTTTATGATTTTACAAAGCCATGACCTTTTGCTTTTTGCAGAATTAATTTATTATTTTAAAAGCATGCTCAATATATATTGGACAGAATGTCCAACCTAGTAATATCATTGTGTTATTACTAAACCCCCTGTACATTGTTGTTCTTATAAATAAAACAGTCAAACTATATTTCATTGACAATACATTCATATCTATAGATACATATAATCGTACAAAGGGGGGTATGTCCTCAGAAGGCTTACTCCAGTACTTGACTTCCAAGAAGTCATATGCCATTGTTGCACCTCCCCTAGGGGGAGACACAGGATTTAGTAAAAGTGGGCTCATCACCTTGGCACCCAATGCAGTGGGAGTGCTAATGACCATAATGTATAACTCTCACATGTATAAGTAAGGAAGTAAATGATGCAGGATGCAAAATTTTAGGTTTTAAGTGTATATAATCTTCTAATTCCCAGATTTTTTAGGTAAAAAAGGGGCATGCACAGGTTATGTGTGTTTCTCCCCCATATCAGCCTCTGTTAGTGGAGGTTGTGGCCTCTGACCAATTTATTGTTTGTTCAATATTTTTAGATAAAGCCAGTGAGTTTTGAGATACTATAGGATGAGTTAAAATCAGTTGCTGTTGTTGTGTGTATGTATGTGTGTCCTCATATTGCATACCTTAAGTATGATACAAAAGCAAGAAATATTTTATTAAGTGAATACGCAGAGATAAATTCTTACCTCTGTCTCCAAGCACAGTTTATCTGATGATTCAGGAGATTCACCAGGAAAGAATACACACATCTCATAAGGACTTAAGTAGGCCACATGAGGAGTTACAATCATATACACATGCTAAACAACACACTTTACCTGAACAGAAAACTTCAGGGTGTTCAGGCTCGATGTCAGTAAGACGTATTGTTAAGTTGCTGTTAGAATGGAGTACTAATCTGTGTAATGGCCGGTTGTTTTTGGTGTGGATGTCATGTGATGCTCCTGACTTAATTCATCCCATGAATGAGTAATGAACCTCTGATGGAGAACCCTCTCAGCACGCACTCTTCTTTATCATGGATTAGTATTCTTACCAAATTAACCCACCAAAATAAGCTATTATACTAATGGCAGCCACATCTTGGCACTGGTCCACAAGCTCTTATATTGTCAATTAGGAAAAGTATATGTTTTTGTGGTACATGATACATTACTTAAGTATATATTTGAATTAGAAAAATTTAAACAGGGAAACCTGTACTTAAAGGCACTTGTGTATTATAGACACACTGGAATAAAGTTAGTGCATCTACACTAGTAAACAGTCCATATTGTGAATGGGATTACTCTGTCCGCACCAGGCTCCTTATCCTCATCAGTTCAGTGCACTGTAGTCTGCTTCTAAGTTTGTCTACATGCGTCTGATTGACATCAGAGTAGTTTACAGTAAACAGGTTCCAAGTGTGTGCAGGTAAATCCATTTCAAGTCTTTTCGAGGCATTGTCCTTTGACCCTATTGTACCCTGCAAAGAAGAACAGATTAAAACAAAGTTCAGTTGCAAAACAAACTGCTTTCAGACTTAAGTACTACAGTTAAGTATGATCAGGATAAAATGCAAACCAAGTGTGGATACAGCCTCTGTATTACAATCACCTTTCTATCATGGGAATCCTCTTTTATGGACATCTCTATTACGGATGCCCCTCTTTTATGGACAAAACAAAGGTCTTACCTGTGGTATATTAGTTTAGCAGTCTATTTTCCTGGAACATTATGCATAATATCAGAGTATTCCTGTACAGTATATGATAAAAGTAAATAACCTTGATAATATAGAAACAGAAGGTGCTGAGTAAATAACTGAAGAGTAATTGTGGCAAGTCTAATGTATTATAAAGGAGAAAGTTTTGTCTTGTAAGTTTGATATATATAAAAAATGTACTGATTATACTTATTGAGAAAGCAGTGGATATTGCCAAAACCAAGTGAACTATTCTAATTGCCATTTAGGGATCATTTAGTTTTCTTTTTCCTGGTGTCTTTTGGAGTACCGATGAACCAACCACTAACCAATGAATACTAAATTGACAGCTCTCATAAGATGTCCCATTGATCACTCCAAAACTTACAGGCAGTCTTTACAAACATCACCGCCATGATAAAAATGCAGGCACATACTCAGTTAATTCTAAATTAGCATGGTAAAATGGGCAATTATTTCCCACTTGGACAACAGTTTGAGAAATTACAGAATAAACTCACAGCTCATTTTAACTACTTTAATGACTAGAAAGGATCATTTTGTTTTCTTTTAACTGTAATCATTAAGTGATCATGATATAAATCCAAACACTATCCAGTGAATGTTAATTTAACAGCCCCGCAAGATATTCCAGTGAACACTTATATATTACTCTCTTTCTTCATTACCAGTATTTATTATATCATAGGCCAGTAAAAAAAATCCAGGCACTTGGTAGATGGTATCAATTTTAAATCATTCTGCACAAAATTTGCTGTAATAATGTTACTTAGGCAACATTCATATCAGCCAATGGACATTTAAGAATTTACTGAAGTAATTAATCTGTCCATACAAGAAACTGATATGAATCTTGTTCCTGAACTGTCAGCGGCTAATTATAATATCTTACTAATGATATTTCATTTATCTTTCAATATGTTGATAAAGAAGGAAATACTTTATGTAAGAACTTTGCTTCTTGAATCACCTTCTTTTTTTACAGGTGTAATTTGAACTTTTGTTTACTTTTGAGAGCATTGTATTTACTTTTTCTTTGATTGCATTTAGAATTTGGCCCATGTGGATGTGGTCTTGACATATGTTGTTACTATTTAATGTAAGCAAAATGAAACCTTAGAGAAGAATTTTTCATTTAGTTGTAATATATAAGTTCATTATTGTTTGGACTTCTCTGTATCTTATTTTTCATATTATTAACTAATCTAAAACTTTATGAAAACTTTTTAATTAATGTTCTGTTTATAGTGATTTAATTGCTTTACTCATTCCAATTTGAAAAGCAGTATGACTTGCTGATCTAAAATACTTGATGTTATAAATTAAGATATTATTTTCACTATAACATGTGATACATTGAAATAATTTTTTTTGGGTGATTTCACTGACAAAAGAATATATAATGATACCACACACATCAACTGATACTGGGAGAATACATTACAAATCCTTTCCAGGAGCCACACTTTATGAAAGTCAATTAAATATGATTGTGTCTTCGTGTAATGACTGAAAAACAGTCATATAATCCTTCACCAGGGGTGTTTTAAACATGAAATTATAAGGCCAGAAACATCAATAGTTTGGAGAGAGTGATTGGTCACATGATCGTGACTGCTCTGGCTAATCGTTTTGTTTCATAAGGAGTGATGAAATAAGTAAACTGGTATGAGAACGTGGAAAAGCTGCACATCTGTTAATCATTGGCTCTCTGCGGGGGATATTTCTGATGATCCAACTGATCTCCAGCGGTGACACTTGAGGCAAGGTGGTGTATTATATATATATATATATATATATACAATAATGTACCCATGGCTGGCAGCAGTCACATTGCCACCACAGCTATCAGAGAATGGTTGTCATATGATACAGTTTCTTGTAGAAATATTTGCTTCATATATATTAAAGAATTTCAGATATTACTGCAGGTAAGTCTTCCTAGAAGAATGTGGCATGAAGTTTAAAATTTTATTATAAGCTGTTGGTAAAGTCTTTCTGTCTTTGTCAAATGTCATAGCTATCATAATTTACTGCTGTACAGTGTATATTAACTCATGGCTTTGATAGACATGGAACTGATGTCTTATAAAGAGGGTGTTATACATATATATAATGAAATATTAATTGATGCTAGAGAACTGATATAGTTACCAGAGTTTCTTACAAGAATATAAAATAAATTTAATAGTTCCACCAAGAATAGAGATAACAAATTAATGCAGTCTTCAAAAACTAGTGGAGCATGCAAAATTTTTACATAATTCTTTCATCTTTATCATACTCAAAGGATCATGAATATTTAACCAAATTTATTGACGCTCTTTTACAAAAATATTCTTAATCTATCAGTAATCCTTTGAACAAATATTTTCATTGGTCTTGAAAATCAGTCTTAATTTGATCAAAACCAGACAACCAATACATATTGATGTTTTAGTACTTTTACTCTTGTTTGAGAGTATTTGGAATCATATCAACAACTTAACTAATAACTACTATATAAGTATCACATTTTTAATTCAAAATACAAAAGATCCATTTTCTTAAATCATGTAAAATGTTTAAATGACAGAAATCCATGCAAATGTAATGAGGTCAGAGGTCATTGCACTTTGGTGGCACATTGGTGACTTACCAAAAATCCTATGGATTTTCATGAAACTCAATATACATATTTACCAAAAGACTTTTTCACCTGATTTGCAATTTTATCAAATTCACACATATTTCATGAGGTCAGAGGTCCCCGAATCATTGGAGTTACCTTGGTGACTTACAAAAAATCCTAAGAATTTACATGAAACTCATTATACATATTTACCAATAGAGTTTCTCACCTGAATTACATTCTCATCAAAATTCATGCATATTTAATGAGGTCAGAGGTCACCAGATACACAATGGGCATATTATGCATATTTATTGCGGTGCTCTTGTTTAAATAAGTTATCTTTCAGTTAGAATTATTAGATATTTAAATTTATTTTGATCAAAATTGTACATCTGTATTGTGAGATTGAACAACCACTTCATGAAATATAATGGAGAAAATTGATACTATTAAGGAGAGACAACTCAGAGGCAATCCATAAATTGCCAAAGGGGAGGCAGGTACTAAATACTGTTTTGATCTTTTTTTACTGAATTGTTAATACTTTAATAAATGTTATAACCAGTAAAAACTTATCAATGAAATTTCAGCTATAATGTAAAAAGAAAGATGAAAGGTTCTGCCTTGGAACTTGGTGACTGCAGAAGACAATTCAAACAAATTAAACAGATAAATTTTACCCATAAAGCATGTTGGTTGAAAGATGAAGCCCCAGTGTTTTGACTTACAGTTCATACACAGGCAATGAGGCTATTAAAAAGAAATCAAGCGTGGACTGAATCATGCATCTTATTAGATTATCCCACATGGAGGAACATTTGGTTGGTAATGAAAGCTTGATTATGTCGCTGTCTGACAAAATTCAAGGCAGGCACGGAAAATACCAAGGACAAGCAGTTGATTTACATGAATTGCTGACAGTGGCTTCAAAAAGAAGAAACTTTAGATTATGCCATAAAATATCAAGAACGGCCAGTAGAAATAATGAAATTAAGCAGAGTGGTTTCTCACTAGGGCTATTTTACTCATTCTCAAGAGTCCTTAAACATGCCAGAAATCCAAAGATACCGGACATGCAGAAGTAAATTGACGACTGGTGTGCAAGAAGAAGATATGTTTCCTCATGGACTACCAGGGTGTGTCTTTTTAAAAGTGATCTGAACATTAGTTTCCTAATGATGTCCCTATCTCCAGATAACTTTGTGAACTATTATGAGTAACATGAGAATGTCAGAGGCAGCAGAGGAATTAGTTTTGCTTTATGTTTGATTGATATTGATTTGGGAAGATTGGACATGTAGGAGTACTGAATAGAAGAACTCTCTTCTGTAATTCTTGTTATCCTGTCTTTTTTCTTATTCAATATCTCGAAGACTTGAAAATTGGCTGGTCCCCCATCCCCCCTGTCACCATACTGTCACGAATGATTATTTATTAGATTCCTAAGAGAAGACTCCCAACACGATATCTCTCCGTATTAGTTCTTCTATTTAATGATATTATATAAATATAGCTGGCAGGCTACGAGAAAAAGTAAAGTTTTTATTCTCTGCTTTTACTAGCTCAGAAGGTTTTCTGTCATGATGGGTTCCAACCTATAGTGCTGAGTCTTTGCCCATTGTCCTTATGGCTGGCCGTTTGTAGGGCACAATTAAATTATAAAGTTTGTAAAGTTCTTGCTTACCATCCAGTAAAGTCTTTGTGAAATCTCCTTGGTGACATGAAATTCTGTCATTATCAACTATGTGCTTAGTCCTCTATGTCAGCTAAAAAAGGTAGAATATGTCAACAGGTCACAAAACATGTTCATCATGCATCCTTCACTTAAACTTCATTAAAGTCTACTCAAACTGTTAACAGGTAGCAATTCCTATACTATTCATTATGGTATGTTTTAAATGTTTTATTTATTTTCTACAGCTGGAAAAATCATAAATAACCTAGTTATAAATGTAGCTGTCCATTCTGCCTAGTTTTAAGCAGTTGTTTGCAACTTTGATTATAGAAGGAGCTCCCACATATATATTAGCCAGACTAGTACATGTGGTCTCTGAGCACTGTCTGGTTGATTCCTTTATTCTTTTTTTTTCATAACCTGGCAGAGCAGGCTGGCAAAAACAGCAGTAAGAGCTGTTGCTACTCAGCAAGGTGTCTCACAGAGGCTGTTAATTTGATTTTATCATGAGCTTCAGTTGCTGTAGACCCTGCTTGGAATGGCTGCAGTATTGAATTCTGTGGAAACCTCCCAGCTGCAGCACGTTTAGGTGAGACTTATATAGGAAAGGTTTTGCAAGTTCAGCTGTCAAACATGTTATATGCATGTTACATTTATATTTGCTTCGGAAAATCCTTTATTTTAAATGAGAGGTGTGTGGCCTGTTGTTGGCACTGTCTGTTGAATGAAGGTGAAGGTATTCATACAATAAAAAAATAATTTTACAATTAGGCTATCTAAATTTCAGGTTTCATATATATGCTGTTGTTGTTTGTCTTTCACACTGCCTCAAGTGCTCTTAATTGGACATCTACCTGTCATCCTCTTCTTATTCATCCTCTCCTGGGCATCTTCTTGGTGTCAGATGCGGCTCATCACAGTCCTTTGCCACTGTTACATTCCACATCCTCTTCAAAAACCCACAAGAACAAGGACATATCCCCCCTACCTCCCTTGGACAACATTCAAGTTCTAGACATGGGCTAAGGCCTGATATCTCAGACTCAAAATAAACCTGACTCCTTCACAGTTGTCTCTTATTTTTACACACTAAAACAAACAGCTTTCAGGTCATTCAAGTTTTTTGTTACACCATACATTACAAGATCTCATTTTCTGTTTACACAAATTGTAACACCTGTGCAAAGCTTACATTAAAAATTAAAACACAGTGCTATGAGATGCTTCCAACAATCAGTATCATGGACCAACTTTACAAGTTACTTGTTCTGTAATTAAATCCTAATAACGAAGGATTCCTGATTCCTGAAAGTTTCACTTGAAATCAATTCATGGCCTGACCTTACCTAAAAACTTTACATATGTATTTGTTGGATTAAGAAGTTCCCTCTGTCACACTGATGTTGTTACATTTGTTGCAAGTAAAAACAAGGATGAAAGGACAAGTAACTGCTGTTCTTTATATTAACTTACTGGGTGTCATAGTTTCACTGGGGGGGGGGGGGTATATCAAAACAAAAATGACTTGTTCTGTAAAGGTTCAGGCAGGGTTTAAACTTGGATTTTCCACTCCACAGTTCAAATGCCTTGACCACTTAGGTATATTAGACTTTATCCGACTCCTCCATTTGTTAGTCCTGCAGAACAATTTCTATTTTTGTCATTTTGATGGTACCTGGATGGGACACAATGGAGACCCATTGATGGCCCTATGTATTTGGATTTTCTTCTGTACAGTTTCTTTTGTCATTTAATATATGACCAGGCCATTATTCCCTATCTGTACTATATAGTCATCAATTTTAAAAGCTTGAAAGTTGAGCTGTGTATTTATGGTTTGCATGTTCAGACCAATTCTCTTTCATCTTTTAATGAATAGGTTAGTACAAAAAATATTAATAATGAAGGCAACAAAGGAAAGGATGCTAAATTAATCACACTAAAAGCCCTCTGAATAAGGTGACTCTTTTTTGTATATTAACATTCATTCCCTTTCCAAGGCCAGAAAAATACATGTGATATAAATAATTAAAGATAATAAAAGGAATTCACAGCTGTTTTTGGTAAATGTACTTCATGGTCCCAGATACATATAGTTTCACTTTGCTAAATATTTCTTCCTTACAAAAACAGGTATAGTTTGTTAGTTCTAAATCCACACTGCTCAGAATTATACTCACAGTAACATGGTTCTGCTTGTTAGGGTTTATGGGCATACAAATTCAAACCCCACAATGCACCGGGGCTTCTACATACACCAGTTTCATAGGTATACATATAGTGAAGAGGGGTCTGTTCAAAATTTTGGATAAGAATTGTTTCAAGGCAAGTTACATAAACATTGAGTGTCTTTTGAGAATTAAGTAATATATTGTTCTCTTAAAATGTTACAAATTTTATTTTGAAGTTTGAGACAAGTAGCCCACAATTCCCAAATTGGTTCATTATGAGTAGAAATTACCTCTGGTGGAAGTGTGTTTTAAATCTTGCAAATGGTGTTTTTAAAAAAATTCTGCATGTGGTTATTTTTCATCCAGACAGGATTCCTTGCCATCAGTGAAATGGGGGGACAACCTGGAAATGAGTTTCCCTTTTGTCCCTTTTCAAGTTTGGGGGAAAAGTCAAGAAGTTTGACAAGAAAGCATTAATTTAGGAAATTTCATTGGTTCAAGAGAAAGATATCAGTCTGGGTATATTTTCAACTAATGTCCAAACTATGTATCCACTAGATTGTTGACTTGTTTTTTAACACAAAACTATCTACTTGTATACTAACATAGTTTCACCATGTTCACTGCAGAGATGGTTCAACTCAACATTGAAGGCAAGTCAAACTCAAAGTAAATTAAAATAATGATCCAGGAATTTGAAAATTCATCAGAGAAAACTGAGGATAATATCAGGAAAACTGTTTTTGTAGATTGGTTGGAACCCTGCATGGATGCTCAATATGTAATACGGATATCTGTGGTCTCTTTGATGTCAGGCCTCTGTGTTTGATCATGACCCATGTTGGCTGACCCAGGTTAACATCATGAATAGCAGGGGTCTCCTTTGGACAAAGTACAAAGAAAAATTTAGTCCCAACCCTTAATAGAAATATGTCTTCAAAACCCTGAATTATTATGTTGAGTTGACAAATGTAGCAGTGGGGGATATGAGGTTTGCCATGCCCATAAAGGTAATTATAAGAATCCTGATAATCTTATTTTAATCATTAATTATAGCTATCAAACAAACAAGTAATAATATGTGCAGAACCTGACTTTAAATTGTTCTATACAAGTTGCCTTTCTTAAATATATCAGATTGGGCCAGTGTCTCAGGGGGTGTCTTTTATTGGTGAGATCAGTCAATTAAACTAGGTCTGTCCAGACAGTACAGGTTCGGATGGTCTACAGTGGGCCATTTTCTGCTGAGTTGACTATCAACAGCTGAATGTAGGACATAAGGACATTAGCTCTATTGACAAGAGCTCCAAGACATGACCTTTAACCCCACAGACAGATTGGACTTAAAACTCCACCCAAGGCAGGTTTGTCTTAAGTGCCCCCTCCAGTTTATACAATTAGTCTGCCCATTAGCTGATGTATGGTATTTGCAAGATAGATATGCAAGAAGTTGTATGACAGTTATGAAATATGTCATTTATACTATGAGTAAACACTACTAGCTATATTGAAGTGAGTGTATATAATACTGTTGGGGTGTTTTATTTAAGATATCTGTATTTTATTTTATTTTCTGTAAATCCTTGATAAATTTCTTGTTTTCACCATTAGGGCATGTTTATTATAACCATTGTATGTTTTCTTTTTTCTCTAGGAGTTTCTCTGGTTGATTTAAGGTTTGGTTCAGAATTATTTTATCAAATGATATCATTTTCAATTTTGTGCAATGAATAATATGGAAATATAACTGTAAATATGCTAGACTTATAATCATAGAGTTTTAAGTTCATATGTTCAACATGAACCATTCTCTCACTCTTAGACCTTTAACCAAGGTCTTTACCACTTGGTATTACCCTCTTGAACCCCTAGAGTATAAGTGCTAGCCAAGAGCAGTTAGCAACCATAGCACAGATAACCTCTGTATTCCTGGTTCCTGCTGTTTGTATGATTTAGTCACCTGGAAGAAATTCCAGCATATCCACCAAGAGCCTGGAAGGTAACATGTAAATTCATATTGGATTGACATCATCAGTGTTATCAGACTTGGGAGCCATAAGAAAACATAAGAATGAAAATTTTAATTAATCTTTCTCAAATAGTTTGTGAAAGTAGAACATTTTAATTTAAAAGTATTCAGGTGTTAATTTATGGCTTTGGCAAGTTTGATTAAACCATTGCTGATGATAAAATGATTCAGCATTGTGAGCTCCAGATATAGCAAAAACTTCATGGCTCTCACGTTATGTACTGGAAAGATATGAATTTGGCTTTGTGATCTGAGAACAGCCAATAAGCTTTCAGAGTTCAAACAGGTCTAATCAGATTTTGTTTTCACCCATGACCGCATTCAACTTGTTGTGAAGCCAGCCGTAATTAAAGGGCACTCTAGTGGATCTATTGGTGCTGAGGAAACTACACAAATGGTCACCATAGAATTTAAGGCTGATCTTCCAAATTAGTTGCTCTGTTAGAGCTAATTGCTACAAATATTTGGAAATCATATTTACAGATTTTACTCCAGTTCTTGACCCAGAATAGATAGTAAAGTATTAATGCATTTTATGCTGAGTCAGCATTAAGTTTGTTGAAGTGTGTAGTGATATTACATGTGACTGGGTAGGAATTTATATGAGAGTAAATCATATTGTTTCTTTATATACAATTTTGGTCTATACCAGATACTTTAGAAGTTGAGATTGAGGCCTTTTCAGGTCATATTAGTAAACATTAAATCATGGTTTGTTGAAATTTGTAAGCATGTTTCTTTGGTATCTAGTATAAATTGCATTTATCATAGACTTGATATGTTATAAATGGATCTGATTTAACTTCAGGCAAAACATAACCATTCATTTGAAATTGGCCTTATATGTATGTATATTATTGTACCTGGGAAGAAAAATTTCTTGTACAATAACAACATCTGCTGTATCTCTTGTTTTGCTTATTCAATGAAAAAGACAAAAGTTCTGTATATGCCTGTTTTTATATTACAACCAAGCTAGGTTGGCTGTATTGGAAGAAATGTTAATATTACTTATCAGATGGTATTATCAATAAGATATTGACATTTTTATGACCAGAGAGTCCATGAAAATGTCCTATAAAACAGCCCAAGGCAACAATGAAACCACAGTTCAGGGATTGTAGAAAATACTTGATTGATGGAGAATAATCTGGATTAACCTTACAAAAAAGATTATACATGACATTTTATACATATAGGGCATTAGAAACTGAGGTTAGCCTTGCTAATAGGCCTGCCTTCAATATCTGTTAGTCATCTGTATTTAAATTAACTGTGTTAGATATACAGGAACGCCTAGTCTTATGGACACCTGCATGTTGTGGACACCTGTTAGGTATTGAATAGTAGGCCAAGAGGTCTGTTACCACTTTTAAATGGGAACCTTTCTATTACGGGCAAACTCAACTCTCAAAAGTGTCCATAAATAAGAGTTATGACTGTATTTGGTATTAAGATAATTGGGGACCTGAGTTTGTATTATGACCATGCAGGATGACCCTGCAGACCGTGTTTTCATGCATGATTCTTGTTCATGTGTGGCGTCACAGCCTTTGGGACATCGAGATTGTCTCTCAAATCAGGTTACCACCAAAAGACATCTCTGTTACTGTCAGATACTGCCTTGGGAATAAGTGGCCCCGGTGATGTTGAATAATTTCAGTCAAGTTACATGAATCTGTGTGCATACTTGACCATAAACTAAGTCCTTATACTGGACATCTGTTAAACTTGGTTTCAACAGGAAGATTGGTTCTAAAGTTTGTTGAAGAATATTTATGGTTATGACATATGATATTTGATGGTTAAGTGTTGAAACATTCTGTATTGTTTTTATGGGAATGAATTATTTTAATACTCTTATGATATTTTTCTAGTGTTTATTGTAAAGAATTTTATAAATTTTTTATCTTTGATGGTCTTGGTTTTACAGATTATATGTACTCTTAAAATCCTTAAAACATGATATTTATGTCTGAAATTCAAGTACCAATGAAATCATGAAATTTTAAATAATTTTCATAAATTCACAAAAACTGTTTTTGTAAATTATTTCATCAGTGAAGTGCAGGCATGTTCTTATTTCAAAGTAAGATCAGATACACTGGAGACACAAAGAATATTAAATAAACATAGCCTTATTACTTACATATTGTAATACAAAGTGGTAATGGTAAAGGCATAAATTTACAATTTGCTCAAATGCAGATAATATATAATATTAAGACAGATGTTTTTACTTGGTTAAAACAATTACTTTGAAAATTACAGATATCTAAAGGCTGTAAGGAAAAATACTCATTCTCTTGGAGTGTACTATCCTAGTGAATGTATAAATAATAATAATAAAAATAATAATAACTACAGAATTTTGGAATTTGAAATATAGCCCTGAATAGGAATTAATCATCTTTGTTTTAACTGAACATGTCCCCAATAAGGGAATGGAAGTTGAGCGTCCTTTTACAAAAATATACTTGCATGAATATATGGTTGTAAAATTTTAATTGAAGCCATTGAAGGTAATTGTTTTGATATTTGAATGGAAATTATCTTAAATGGGTTTAAAAAATCCTGCAATGAAATGAGATGTGTAAGTAAAATGTAAACTTTGTCATGAAGACAATTTAAAAGCAGGATACTTTATTGAAGACTTTCCCTTGCAAAATTACTTTCTAGAATTGACAAATATAAAGGGACTGTTATATTTAAATATTGCCATGGATGCAATATAGATAAATGTCTTCTGATATCTTATCAATAATTATATGAAGAAAACATGAAAAATGTTAAATAAATGATAACTGTATATTGTTAAATAAAACCTGTGTGCTGCACTGGAATGAATAGTTTTATTGATTGATTATGCCATATCATAATGGCAATGAAAACTATAAAACCTGTGATAAAATGAATCAAAATTATAAAATTGGATACTAGATACGCATGATATAGATAACCCCTTGATATCCCAATAAAACGCATAAATATATGAGTCTTAAATTCCTTTGATAAATAGATAGTTATTTTTAATAATTTTATGTGTATACATTTTGTTTTTAAGTAGATTACAAAAATGAGATGTAATACATTTTGCCATGTTTAATCCTCTTTATGGATTAGACCTGGAAATCAAACCACAAAACATTTAAGGTGACTCAGTAGTTCACATGATTGATCACATTTAAAGTTTCATGGATTAGCCAATTGAAGGGACTGACAGTAACTTTCACCCAATCAAGGTGAATGAAGTAATCAGCTGACAGTGATTTCAACCAATTATCATAAGTAAAGTAAAAGAGACTCACAGTGATTGGTTGGTTGCTGAGAACTGTGGGTGAAATGGAGTTTTTTTACCTGTCTTGTAACTCAGCTATTGTTTCACATTCAATTAAACCTTGAAGACCTGAGGGAGCACTGGCCTTAAAATGCTGCCACAAGCCCTTTTCTCTGTCACCCCATTTACAATGCCAGTCTTCATTTAAGTTTCCCTTATAGCAAGATTAAAATCTAATTATGAGATATTTACATATGGCCATACAAAATAAAGAATAATACGCGTTCCATTTGTCATAATATGTAAAGAAATAAGTTCTGTTATAAGTTTATGTGTATAATTATTATGAATTAATGTTGTTTATTAAAAAAATGTTATTAATATTTGTCTTTAAAATATTTCATTGTCATTTATTATTGTATTGTATAACATATGGAAAGTCAGTGTTTTATTTTTCAGAAAAAAGACAGAATTGCATTACCTCAAGCATCCTTTGGTGCCTTCTTTTCAGCCAGAAAAAAATTGTCTTTTGCAATAAACTATTAGCAAAGATAGGTGTTGGCAAAGGGGGTTGACGGTCTGATACAATCTGTTACCCAATGAATCACTGTTTTGTTAAATTTTGTTAGCTGTTGTGTAATTAGTAACTATTGCAACTGCATAAAAACAGTCACTGCTTAATTAAGAGTATCTTTCACTACTTCAGCATTAACTGTATAAAATCTTAGCTTTTATCCTTTGTCATTTGTCTACTTCCACAATGACAGCTTTAGAAATTTTGATGGTAAAATAGTCTTTTCACATATTGATCTTTGTATTATGATCATGAGTGTCATTTGTGCCTTGGTTTACTTGTTTGTGCATAATACATTGACTTGACTGGCACATAAACTACTTTCAGCATGACATAACAGGTTTACCATATACAGCACCTAGGTAATGTCTTTTGCAGACTTTTGCCCTTCTTTTCTGTGGTAAGTCAGGACCAGTTTACAGGTTTCATGTAAGCAGACAAGGAGCCAATAGAGGTAAGAGTCAAGGAGGCCACAGATTACTGAAGCACAACATATTTTTACAATTATATTACCTGAAATAGCTCCAATATCCTCAGGCTTCTGATTCTGGGATTTCCAGGTCCATTCCAGTTTGGCTTTGATGTAAATATTCCATTATCAGGGTTTAACCTTGGAATGAAGGACACTTGAATGTAGACTTATAGTTATTGGGGTGACAGAGAGATGGGCTTGGGGCACCCTTTAAAGGCCAGTCCTCCCTCATATTGTTCTAAGTACATTTGCTGTATATAGGATAACCTGCCCTTAGGATATGGAGTCCGAAGATATATCCTCAAGGTCAAATTGAATGTGAAACAAACAGCTGAGTTACAAGACAGGCAAAAGTGCCCTATTTCATCCACAATTCTCTGCAACCAACCAATCAGTGAGAGCCTCCTTGGCTTAATTTATTGTGATTGGTTGGAAATCACTGTCAGCTGATTACTTCATTCATCTTGATTGGCTGAAAGCAATCATCAGTCAGTTCAAATGGCTCAGCTGTATTGTCTCAGTTTAATCCATCAGAACTTGAAATATAATCAATCTTGTAAACTATTGCATCACCTTGCATGTTTTGTGGTTTCAGGTCCAAGTCTATGCAATAATGAGGATTAAACATAGCCAACCATATTACAGGTGATTTTGTAATCTTATTTTAATATGTAAAACAATCTTTCAAACATTAAAAGATTCAAATAAAAAAATTCAGAACAGGAAGACTGGATTAAAAAGTTACAAAAAAAAAGTCCAGGCATTTTGTCAGATTATAAGATGTTTTATTATTTGAACTGTTATTGGTTATTATCTTCTATCCCTTGTTGTTGATGTGACTGTCTACAGCTCTTAGAAGCCTTGTCTTTGAAGAAAATAGGCAATTATGTGTTTATTATTTTAGGGTAAAGCCATCATCAACAAGATAAGAACTTGTTACAGAATAGCTGGTATGATAGTCATAGCAACTAACAAAGTGCCGACACATTTTCATCATCTTAGACAGGGGAGGTGGAAAGTTCAATAAAAATTACTTGCAGGCACGTGGGCTGAAGAGAGGGATGACTGCTAGGTTGACAAAAAATAAGAGGAAAGAGCCAATGCGGGGATATATCGAGTGGCCAGCGGTTATGATCTGTTTGATTAGATGCTGCTCTTAGGGGTTTGTGTGATCATTGATCGAGAAAATTGTAGAATGTCAGGCTTACCGTCAGGCAGCTCAATCACATTGGGTATTCCCATTCTTTCACTCCAGTACACGTTCAGCAGTCCCCCGAATACCCAGTGGAGAATCTTGGCCTGTTTAGTACTTTGAGGTGACTGTCTCTGTTTTAGTGACCCCGCACTCAACTTAATGGTATTAGGATTGAATCCGTATGAATTCTTTCAGATCTGGTTTAGTGTGTCAAGATATTAGCGTCATCAATCATTATAAATCAGTGGTTTTCCTTTATGTAACAGCGCAGCTACAAACATACACATGTGGTCAGAAAGTCTACATGTTATGGCCTCTGGTGCCATCAAGGCATACATCATCTCAGAACGAGAGCCATGGTAGGAAAGGTCTGTCTTTTGATGAGTCCTGTGCCCTATTTATTTGACCCTTGAGTCAACCATACCATGTTTGACATACATATATATAAAAAGTTCAATATACAAAGAGCTTGTGACACCTTTGGTAGATAAACTTGAAGAGAAGTTGTCCAGGAGATGGAAAAATTTGGGTTAAAATCTCATCCAGACATCATGTCTTTGTGTGTCATACATTTTCTCAGTTTCTCACTTTTAGTTTATTATAATAAAAATTTATTATTGATGAACATATTTCATAACATTGTGAATCAACTGACAACAAGCAGTATAAGTATTGCTGGTCTCAGGCAAAACCTCCAGCTATTTGTCTTCAGGCACTGAAACACATTGGAAATTGTTCAGAAGATTTTCAGTTGATCATCATTAATACAAGGTTTCAGAATTCAGTCTTTATGGACCCAGTAAAGAAAATGAGTTGGCCAAGCACCTGCCATTGGCTTATGTAGACGCTCATCTGCTCCTTGTGACTGAGAGAAAGCCCTGGAACATTCATACTACATCGTCCTGGTGCACAGAAGGGCTGCATGAGAGGGCCTTGAGCCACATTGAACACACAAATGGTACTGCTCACTAACTGTGTATTAAAACTGTCAGACAAGAAGAAGGTGAAACATGAAAGATGAAATACAGACTAAACACTGGTTTGAAACTTGAAAAAAAAATCATGATTTGTAGAGTTGTGTATTACAGCCACCAGCTTGCATTAATGATATGTTAATGTTTCATGCCACTGATCCCACCCTATGCAAGTTTTTTCCACTCATGTAAATGTGTAAAAAAATGGTTTTACAACTAAATATTTCTAATATACCACAATATTTTAAATCAAGGAAACTATATTGCATGTCTGTGTTTAACGCATCTAGTGTGTAAGCTGGTCTAGCGTAAACATTTTCTCAGTATTGTGACCTTTACAGTGTGTTCATCTTGGAAACCTCACATGGCATGCAATGACTTTGATGCATCAATTGTGCAATGCATGCTTGTGGTCAGAATCATGAAAGGTATGACTTTATTGGATGGAGGACCTACGTAGTCTTTAACATGCACATTTAGTCTTCGACTATCATCATGAAAGATTGCATTAATGCATATCCAATACAAAGAATTAAGATAAAGAATCAGAAGTACTGTATGCAAGAAATTGATCTGCTGCATATGATTTAGAGCTAATGCATTTGTTAAGACATGCACGATTCATGCAGTTATAAATGAAATTGTGAGGATAATTTTCTCTACAGCTTTTAGCAAAAATCAATTATTACTTTAGATGAAATGATATATGTTTTTTGCTTGATTTAGGCATGGCACTCAAAGTGCTGATCTTGGTCAGGCATGTACTTCATCTTGCAATAATTAATCTTCATTATAAACAGGCTTATTTAATCCCAAACAAATCCTGAGGGTCAGTGATGTCTCCTGAGGAATTATTGTGTTCAATCACTCATTATTGATGCATTAATTAATTATAATGGCCAGTCAAATAGCCGTTGCTGTCAGATGTATTTTATATTGATTTTGTGTTTGTATGAAGAGTTATTTCTTTTTTTCATTTCATCCCTTGGCATTTAATTCCATTAACACAGACCTATTCTTATGCTCTGTTTCATTATTAAATTGACATAAAATGTTTACTTGGATTAATTTCACTGCTGGTTCTGTGTATTCCTCTAATCTTGAGAAAATCCAATTTCACTGAAAGATTGTAAGAGTGCTGAAAAATCAAAATTTTATAATACTGCCAACCTGATGTAGTAACTCTGCATGGTGTCTATTCATGAGATGGTTGTTGGTAGGATGGCACAAGCTATAGGTATTTCATTGGTTAAAATTGGTTAAAATAATTAAGGCTTACAAAAGCTGTATTGCTAGTCAGCCAATCAAATGTCATGTTACTAAAAATGAATGAAGTTTGTCCTGCTCAAGACGTTAATCTGTGAAACTAAACCATTAATGCTGAAAGCATCTCATAACATTTTATGTGAAAATAAAGCTCTTAATAATGACCAAAAATAGAACCCATTGAATCCTTGGGTATTTTGAGAAATATTTGTTTCACTTTACTATATAAAATATTTAATGGCTGCATGTGTCAGATAACAATGGCGCCTCCCCTTTCTGGTAAAATATTTATTGCCTTTTTTTACAGTCTCTGTTAAATGGATTGTGTAATTAATACTCATTTCCCCAACTTTAAAATGTCCTATTGGGAGCATCTTTTTATAAATGAACAGTTCTCCAGAGAACCTGAAAGAAACACAATTGTCCGGTTGGGAATTACAAATGGTAGGATGGTTTGTCTGAGCCTCTTTTTGGATCTTTTCTGTAGTCTGTCTGCACCTGGAGTTGGTACACAACAGGCCTGTACCTTGGTAGCTTTGTGGTACTGGATAAAATAAAAAAAAATTCATTTTTTTGCATGAAGGATGTTTAGAACATGTGTTATAGTTTTTAAACTTGGTTACCAGTCACTAAAATTTGGGTTCTCGCTTAGAATCCATTCTTTATTTCTATTATTTGCCAGTTTAATATTCGCTCATTAATTTCAATAATGAATCCCAGTGTTTGTGTAAATTATTGAAAGTAATTATAAAACTATATTAACTTTTGAGATGTTTGAGGATGAGAATATTTTTCAGAAAGGAAATTCTGAGATGCAGTGGCTCTTGAGAAATCAAAATTGTAATCTACACTTATGTGAGGTTTTAGATACTTTTAGTTCTCGGTTATACATGCAGTATTACCTCATTCATCAAGAGATTTTCAAAATAATTTTGGTGTTAATGTCATATGATACAGCAGTATGACCAGATAATAATTCAAATATGCCTATGTTTATTTTCATATGAATATAAAATAAATTTTGAGACATACTGGTTTTCTTATTAACGCTACTGCTTCTTTTTGTTTTTCTAGTCCTCAGGTAAATTGCTGCTTTCTGTCCTGGAAGACACCACTTGGCTTTCATCTGAAGAGATGTAGTTAATATTAGTATCTCTTTTTCAACTTTTTGGTGCCATAACTAAGTAATTTAGAAGGTTAATTGATATTAGAGGACACACCATCAAACAAAGTAATGTATGGCATATGAATGACAAATATTCATTTGTTATGACAACGACAAGTCATTAATCAGATGTTCATTGTCACCAACAAAAGTAAAATTTCAACATGAGTACTCAATATAAAATATTGATAAAAAGTCATGGATTCACATCTGAAAATAGTAATAAATCATTACTCTCACTCCTGTGCATGTCACTACATAGCCGGAATGGCAAAAAAATAAACTGACTTTATGAGTTGCTTTGTCATTGATGAATATTTTTAACTGTATGAACATGAAATAAAAATGATGGAGACTACCCGGGATAGTAAGAGACACTGGTTTGTGTATTGTACCAGTTGAACTGAGTGACATTTTCAGTACCCAGTTTGGAAAAATAGCAACCAGTAGCTGTGTAATCGTGTAAGGATCTAAAATATGTATGAAACAGAGACAATGGAATGTTTCACTGTAACATGATCTTAGTCAACCTTTGGAATTACCAAAAAAACATTTTAACTGAAATGTTTCCTTTTTTTAGCTCAGCTGACTATAAGTCCTCGGAGCTGTAGTCGTGGTCCATTGTCTGTCATCCGTCCGTCTGTCTGTCCGCCCGCCTAGGTGTGAATAACACTGTTAACTTAGTATTAAAATTAGGAATATTGGTCAAACTTTGTTATGCCCCCGCCACAAAGTGGCTGGGGCATATAGTTTTACCCATGTCCGTCCTTCCGTCATTCCGAAATCAAACAGTTGTACGGACTTTTCTTCGCAATGCCTGCAGATATTGGTCTGATTTTTGGTGTGTGGGCAGATAATGACAAGTTACAGATCGAGTTCGCGTTTTGTCCTGGTTGACCTACTTTTACTGTTTTACGGGTCCTTAACTTAGAAAATTTCATGAAAAATAGAAATTTTCATGACAAATACACATGTACAGACTTTTTTTCGCAATGCCTGCAGATATTGGCCTGATTTTTGGTGTGTGGGCAGATAGTGACCAGTTACAGTTTGAGTTCGCGTTTCGTCCCAGTTGACCTACTTTTGACCATACGACACCTCCTGAACTTAAAACATTTTACAAAATTTAACAAATGTTTCTAATTTGCCCCTGGCAGGGGCATTCGTGTCGTTCCGACACATCTAGTTGGATTATTTTTTTAACTCATATGGCCATATATTTAACTTTTGAAAACTTAATTACCTTCACACATTATTTGTTTATGAAATGTTACTTTTATATAACACTTACAGTAGGCCTATTTGTTCCCTTGGTGCATCACTAAATGGTTTAGCTCATGTCCATTATTCTATAATTTACAGTTTCATTTTAGCAGGGCCATTTTCTCATAGCCTTTCTAATGATAGTATACATGAAAAACCAAAAGAAACAAATATATTTCGCAGTTACTAATATTTTCCAAAATTCAGCTGAGCGATGTGACCCATGGGTCCCTTGATTCAGTTAGTTTTGCTTGAATTATTTTTTGAGTATGATATAAAACACATTTTACTCTAGTAACAAAATGGTAACCATAGCCTGAAGGAAACCCAGCAAAGATGTAAAGCAATGTCATTCTCATTTCTGTGTATGATCAGCACATAGCTGATTTTCAGCAATCATCTTTGTAGCTGGTAAGGGAGCACCCAGGTAGTTGCTATATATATAATATTATTACCGGAGAGCTTGAATCAGAATTAGAAGAGAACTGACCTCAGAGAGGCTTGTCACGCCCCATCTTTTCCATAAGTGCAGTGGTTGGCTGAATATATATATAAGAGTTGATAAATTGTTAGCAGTTTTCATATGCCTGCCTGTGATGGGACGTATTATGGGATACCCATAGTCAGTCCCTTGTCTGTCCGTTAAGTTTTTTTAGTGTTGCCACAGTAATGTAGCAGGTGGATTTGATGTATTTTTACAAAACTCACCATAACTACTAACCAATAGATTATCTCACCCAATTTTAATTATAGGCAAAATCCATGCAAATTTAATGAGGTCAGAGGTCACGTTACATCGTTGAGATAACTAATTACCAGGAATATGATGGCTTGTGATGAAACTCGACAGAAATATTAACCAATATTATTTCTTGCCTAAGTACTATTCCTGGCAAAATCCATGCATATCCTATGAGGTCAAAGGTCACCAGACCTTGGTGGCATCATGATGATTTACCAAAAATGTTATGAATATTCATTGGACACATTATAAATATTAACCAATACAGTTTCTCTGGTGAGTTAAATTTTTGGCAAAATTCATATCTATTAAAAATGGGGTCAGAGGTCACAAGACATAGGACAGGCATTTTATGCACCTTTGCTGTGCTCTTGACGGTCTTGGTGTGTTTTGCATCAGATTATTTAAACTATTTCAGCCTACAGTAACATTGAGTATTGCAATAATTATACAGTTATTTCATTTGCTAACAAAACATTCTCAGTTTGATGAGGGCCAAAGGGAACATCGACAATAGGAAATACCTGGTCATTATTTACTAATAACATAAATGGATTCATACTTTTTACAATATATATTTCATTTATGGACAACATTTAAGATCTGATATGAAACTTAAGTGCATCCTAATTTAATGAATTAATTGTTAATAATGACAGTACATTAGATGTACAGTCCCATATCTCTGTCTATATATTCAATTTAGACTGGAAGGTTTTGTAAATGCCAAGCTATGAACTTTGAACAGAGCAGTATGTTATCTGAGAACAAGATATCTGATCTAACTTAAAATGGGGTGACTATAGTTAAAACATGATAACATTCTGAAGACTGTTTTATCTTTGGAGCTCTTTAGGACACTTTACTATTTACTTGTCAGAGACAGGGCTTCAAAGATATATTTAATGAAATATTCCTAGGAATGTGTAAAAAAAGAACTGCAGGGTGTTTAAAAAATTGTCATGAATCATTTATTGCCATTTAAATGAAATAAACAGAGCACCTAAGAAAAAAAAAATTACTTATGGCTTTTGTTGGAATAATACTGCAAGCACATCATGCAAACAGTTGATTTGTTGTTGCATGATATGTCTGCCAAACAGACATTTAGGGTTTTCTTTACAGTCTGAAGAAACAATGAATAATTCAGCGACGTCTTTACAGCACTGCCCACAGTCATTTCTGAGGGAGTCCTGGTTGATGAGTCTTTAAACAAGTATTTAGGGTCTTGATTGTTGGCATCATGGGATTGGTGTCGTTTTGAAGACTGTGCAGTGCATCGCCAGATGAGATTACTAGGTCTTTGAAAAGACTGGCTATTTTGCATTTGAAAAGTCACATTGCAGGATGTTGGATTCCTGGTTCTCAGCTTTCCTGAGATTTCTCATGTGAGTTTGCATCATTTCAGAGCATCCAGTAAAAGCCCAATAGTTGACTATTGGACCTTGACTGGGAGTGACGGGTCATCAGTCTTATTCAGGCTTGTGCTGACATTATGGTAAAGCTTTTGCAGTCCACTCAGATGCCTTTGTTATTGATGTAACTTCTAGATGACCTTTAACCCGAGGAAAATCCTTATATTTAAGGATGGTCTAGAAATACCAGGACCATCCATAACATTATTATGTCGATGGCTCAAACACCATACACTGTACTGACATGATATGTCATTCAGCAGATTGAACTCTGGCCTGCCAAGTCATTTTTTATTTTCCAGATATCAAACCTGTTCAAATCCTGTGCTTGAACCTCTACAGGAGGATCAGATAGTCAGAATGGAACAATCACCATGGTGATGGAATTTTAAGTTTAGATTAAGCTAAAATTTAAGGGTGTCTGGATAAATGATACAGATTTGGTGATGTTCTCTTAGTAGAAAGTGGCAAATAGATTCATTTATCAAATGTTTTTGAATAACATCCTAATTTAATTTTTCATTTGGCCTGTGTATTTATGTATTTGGTTTAATCAAGTCCAAATGTATTTCCAGTGATTGGGGGGGGGGGGGGGGGAGGGGAGTCTGGCAAGAAAATCAAATACTAGTATTATCTCAATTCATATCTCACTAGTACCTCCCTAAAAACAGGGTTCATATGTCTTAGAAAAAAGTCATGTATTTTGGAATTTGGATTTCAGTACTCCAAAAGTCACTACTTTTTTTTAATTTAAAAAAAGTCATGACATTTTGATTTGTCCAAATCGAATAAATCCTGATACAGAAAATGGCCCACATTATAAAACTTGTGTTAATGCATTTTTTCAATAATTTGCATACAAAAAAACTCAAAATGTGAAAATACGAAAGAAAGAATGAAGACAAGAATAAAAGATTTCATTATTCAAGCTTTATGGATTCCAGATTTTATATACACAAGATCAGGGATAATTCAGATGTCACCAAGATAACAGCGGTTCTATCAGGACCTCACCATTAAGCTGTTTCAACAATACAAGTGTGTCAAATACTTTTTCCCAAATACCTAGTTCAACTTACAGTATTTGATACACTTTAAGTTCATACTGCATAAAAAAGCATAATCAATAAGGTTTTCAATTCACTTCTTATTTAGACGCTTCAGCCTTTTAGACTTTTTGTCTTTCAGCCTTTTAGACACTAGTGGACACATCAGCTTATAAATCGACATTCGAGGGCAAAGCTTCATTACAGATAACAAAATATGGCCTAATTCATACTTTAACATGATGAAGAATTTCCTCATAAGGATGCATGCAGTACCTGAGCAGCTTGAGAGATCCGGCATCCCTGAATCATCCATGAATTTTGATGATCTAAAGATATACCACAAATAGCGTGAAAAGGGAGACTGGAGATACAACAGGGGATTAAATCCATGTCACTGGAATGGGAAACATGCCTTCTCCCTGGCTTAGACTCGCACAGAGCCTGACGATCAAACCTCTTGGGTGTTTTGTGGTCACTCAATGATTTTAAACCACTCCTGATGTGGCACAGATATGGGGATGGTGAATCTGGCTCCACGCTGAATATTTAATAACATCCCTGCCCGTGGTGTGACCAGGAATTAGATGAGGATACCAAGTCTTTTGATAAACTCTGCACTTTCTGTGTTTGATTGTAAACGTGCAGCTATACTTAACTCTAGGACCTCTGTGATACGCTTCCTACCCTCTACGAGGACTACGGCAGGAAGATACTCTGGTTGACATACATTGTAATACAAAATCAGATTTTGTACATGTATTGCTATTGCCAGATGTCCAAGTATTGATATGCTGACAGTATTTAAGTCTCTTCAACCCTCCCCCCTTTGTTTGGGTTGTACACTCCATGTGGGAGTTGGTGAGTGTATTACTACATTTATATTTGGGTAAAATTCTGATTGGGGAACGGGGGAGGACTTCCTAGGTCCTTGAGGTCACTCAGGAGTTGCAGACATCTAGCTGATTATCTGATTAAAAAACAATGTCCAATGTTTAACAACTGACCTTCTGGACCAAATTCTGCATGTACCATGGAACACTGTCGGTCAGGAAAAAGTTGAATTGCATATACTATAGCTAGTTAATCATCCTGCTTGTACCGGTATTGTATTTTGTATCATATCATGAGCAATGTTGTGCAAAACCAAGTTGTGCAATAAGGTACAACCAACCAATCAAAAGTTGTGTTACAAGTAATTAGGTTTAATTAAAAACTTAATATAATATCCTTGAAATCCACATTTGGTTTGTTTAAATCATTAATCAAATTTTTTATTGACTGAACACAAGAATACATGATATTTAATGTAGGTAATCATTTTCTGCAAATTAAGAATATCTGTATTCAGGTGTGCTTCAAATATTACTATATATGTTTTATATCAGTACCATTAAGCTGTGTTTAAAATCTATAAAGATATATGTATAGATACAGCAATGGTATATCATAATTATGGAAACAGCTTGTTCATATAGACTCAGAAATACAATTAGAACAAATGATACATTTAATACATCAGGAGAATATGTGCCACTGTTATAAACAGAACAGGATATCAAGGTGAATACCTGCGTGTAAAAGCATCAGTCAAAACAAGACACTATAAAAATATCAATATTTATATCCCCAGGTGTGTCTGTGTCATAAATTAGACATAATATTACAACACTAGCTTTGCCATAAGAAAGCCTTTTTGATGGATTTGAAAGAATTTACAGTTATATAGATGGATGATACTCTAGGAAATAAAGATACAGCTACATAACTCTCCAGCACTACCTGTATCACTGCACCTGTCCATGTGAAACTCTGGTCATAAAACCATAAACATGACCTCATCATATCTGTGCCAGTGTATCTGCATATTTGAAGATGACTGAAGAGTTTAACAGTTAACTTGTAGGTGATTGTAGAGGAGGAACTGAGCTATTTTACCATAAAGCACTATTAAATATCCTATATCTGTATCCGTTTATGTGAACACTCTGATCGTAAAACTTGTGACATAACTTTTGTCATGTGTCTGCTTATTTGAAAAGAGTAGGAGAAGTTATCAGTTAAAATACAAGTGATAGTTGTGGTTGAGATACAGCACTGTGCAGCAATATCAAAATAACAATGCCTGTATCCTACAGTGTATTTGTGTCAGCTCTCTCTGTGTGAGACCTATGCACTGACTTTTGTATCTGTATTCATATTTCTGTCTGGTTGAAGACTGCTATATAAAATATAATTGTACATGTAGATAATGGTTGTGGATGAGAGGAGCTACATCTGTATTAAAACTACTGTATCTATATCTGTATAATCTTTGTGAACAGTCCATTTTTAACATCCGCAGCATGAACATACCTGTGCCTGTTTGAAGGTAACTGAAGAACTTATCATTTTACTTGTAGGTGATGGTTGAGGATGAAAGGAGCAACATCGCGTGTGATTGCTGGCCTGTTTGTCTTCTGGCTGGTGGTATTGCTGTACATGAGTACGTCCCTGTACAGCAGCGAGAATTCTGTGGACCGCACGGAGAGACAGCTCAACAAGGCACTTGAGGAGCTGGATACGCTGAAAAAACAGAACCAACAGCTCCAGCAGCTAGCTACAGAGCTCAAGTCAGTAACACTCTGTATCAGAGTGTTTATATTTAACTCCCATCATTTTTTAGACATTGGGTGGAAGTAACTATTGTTTCTCTTATTAAAATCTCACTTGCATTTCTTTTTGTGGGTTAAATACTTCTGAAAAAAATCATATTTTATATGTGCACTAATTTTGGCCAGCCAGCCCAGGTCAAAACGAGCATTAGCAGAGATAACAATTTCATCTCTGTTTCATTAGTTTTTATATAATACCTGTTTCAGACTTAGATCTTAGACTGAATGCCTGCAAGAGGGATATTCAGTATTCCTTCAATTAATAGAATACCCTGGGGTGAAGGTGTACATATTAAATGCATGACGATATAAGATTCAATCCCACACTTCACAGGATATCAGATCAATGGTGGGACATGGCGATTTCTTCACTATGCGCTGATCAGCAGTTTGTAAAGTTTACCAGCCTTGGAGAACCATGTTCAGAATATGAGAGTGCAAAATCAATAATCGTAAATATCTGATATAAGATCTTTGTAGTGCTGTGTCTTGTAATGCATCACAAGGATTTGATGTTGTACTTTGATTTTTAGAAAAGGCAGACGTTAGGTTTTGTACTACTCTGCACACAAATGATGGGGAGTGGGAGTTTATTTGTGTGGGTGGAATTTTGCTCTGGAGGGCATTACTGTATCCAAAATGGAGTAACAGTGGAAGTCCCCATCATGTTTAGCTACAGACGTCCCACTTACACTACTACACTTTCTGATATTCAAATCAGCCGGGTAACTGCTTTTTGTGTTACCAATTAACTTTTTTAGGAATGTTACTTGACAAAGTTATTTCTTATGCTTGACATGCTTTACCCCTTAGGGTAAACAGTTTTCACAGGCCACAAAGGATATAGCTGAGAAAATGATGATTAATTGCAGTGCTAGAAGAAATTGATTGAGAGCAACAGTCAGGGGCTTTACCTTGTGACCAGCATTATTCTCATCAGCTTAAATTTGCAAACTAATTAACTCTAAGTAGCACATTAGCATTGTCGGCAGCATTGGTGTTGTGTAAGCAAGTGCTATCAGCAGCAGGCTGTAGTGCAGGCTGGAATTATCTAACCTGTTTACAGAAAGGATGGGCGGCTTCGTTTAACCACTTAGTATCACCAGCAGGACTGCTTTCACTGAACTGGTGTCAGTGGTGGGATCGCAATTACTTCTACATTGTCACGCTAGTTTACAGGTCATTTAGCGCTAAAAGAGTTCAGGATCTTGGGGATGTTGCACATAAATTTGGAAACAATGTTCATTCCATGGATGTGTTGTTGAGTTCAGCCCTTTATAAGTCACCCACCAGGGCATTAATGGAACTTGCTAATGTAGAGCAATGTGCCCATGGTTACATCGGCCCAATTCATATCAGCAGGTACTAGCATGTTGATTTTTCCTGCTTAGTTCCTCAAATCTTTTTTACTATTGATTGGTTGAACCTAGTTAATCCTGTTCAGGAAATATACTTGGCAAGGTGGAATACCGGTATTATATGATTACTTGTGGTTGAAGGATACCACCATAGCTTAAGGGGGGAAAAATGAAATGGCAGGGACTAGAAAATAGACAAGCTCATATCATATTCACCCACAGACAGACTCATCCTGGTATCTCATTTGTTTGAAAATATGAAGGAACAGAGAATGTACTTGCTCTTGTAGTCTCCTTTCCATACATCTGTGTGTCATACCAAGTGTGATTCTGCTCAAGTGCAATTAATTTTCACATCATTGAGATGAGCTTTATCTTATAGTCTGATGAAAAAGCACTAACTTACGAAGCAAGCCTTTTGTGTAACTATTAAAATGCTCCATTGTAACAGTTATTCATGAACCACCCTTTAGTCTTATACAAAAGTACTAGTTCCTAAAATTTTATCTGTAAATTGCTAATATTGTATTTACATTCTATATTGCCTGAAGGGAGAAATTCACTTATTTAAAAAAATATTTCCATTTGTATGCCTTACAACCTTTCTCATTTTTTTATCATAAGTCCTTTAATCTATAACAAAGAGAAAATGGAGTAACATGAAATAAAGCTTATGTTCAGTAAATGCACTTCTGTCTGCATTTCTGAGCAATTAAACAGTGCTCTGAATGTAAGTGCTGCTCCTCTCTTACCTTGGCATTAAAGTTTGATTGATGTAGATCAGAGTCTGTATACTGAACCTTCAAACCAGTTATAATGGAGGTGATTGATATAGATCAGAGTCTGTATACTGAACCTTCAAACCAGTTATAATGGAGGTGATTGATATAGATCAGAGTCTGTATACTGAACCTTCAAACCAGTTATAATGGAGGTGATTGATATAGATCAGAGTCTGTATACTGAACCTTCAAACCAGTTATAATGGAGGTGATTGATATAGATCAGAGTCTGTATACTGAACCTTCAAACCAGTTATAATGGAGGTGATTGATATAGATCAGAGTCTGTATACTGAACCTTCAAACCAGTTATAATGGAGGTGATTGATATAGATCAGAGTCTGTATACTGAACCCTCAAACCAGTTATAATGGAGGTGATTGATATAGATCAGAGTCTGTGTACTGAACCTTCAAACCAGTTATAATGGAGGTGATTGATATAGATCAGAGTCTGTGTACTGAACCTTCAAACCAGTTATAATGGAGGTGATTGATATAGATCAGAGTCTGTGTACTGAACCTTCAAACCAGTTATAATGGAGGTGATTGATATAGATCAGAGTCTGTGTACTGAACCTTCAAACCAGTTATAATGGAGGTGATTGATATAGATCAGAGTCTGTATACTGAACCTTCAAACCAGTTATAATGGAGGTGATTGATATAGATCAGAGTCTGTATACTGAACCTTCAAACCAGTTATAATGGAGGTGATTGATATAGATCAGAGTCTGTATACTGAACCTTCAAACCAGTTATAATGGAGGTGATTGATATAGATCAGAGTCTGTATACTGAACCCTCAAACCAGTTATAATGGAGGTGATTGATATAGATCAGAGTCTGTATACTGAACCTTCAAACCAGTTATAATGGAGGTGATTGATATAGATCAGAGTCTGTATACTGAACCTTCAAACCAGTTATAATGGAGGTGATTGATATAGATCAGAGTCTGTATACTGAACCTTCAAACCAGTTATAATGGAGGTGATTGATATAGATCAGAGTCTGTGTACTGAACCCTCAAACCAGTTATAATGGAGGTGATTGATATAGATCAGAGTCTGTATACTGAACCTTCAAACCAGTTATAATGGAGGTGATTGATATAGATCAGAGTCTGTATACTGAACCTTCAAACCAGTTATAATGGAGGTGATTGATATAGATCAGAGTCTGTATACTGAACCCTCAAACCAGTTATAATGGAGGTGATTGATATAGATCAGAGTCTGTGTACTGAACCTTCAAACCAGTTATAATGGAGGTGATTGATATAGATCAGAGTCTGTGTACTGAACCTTCAAACCAGTTATAATGGAGGTGATTGATATAGATCAGAGTCTGTGTACTGAACCTTCAAACCAGTTATAATGGAGGTGATTGATATAGATCAGAGTCTGTGTACTGAACCTTCAAACCAGTTATAATGGAGGTGATTGATATAGATCAGAGTCTGTATACTGAACCTTCAAACCAGTTATAATGGAGGTGATTGATATAGATCAGAGTCTGTATACTGAACCTTCAAACCAGTTATAATGGAGGTGATTGATATAGATCAGAGTCTGTATACTGAACCTTCAAACCAGTTATAATGGAGGTGATTGATATAGATCAGAGTCTGTATACTGAACCCTCAAACCAGTTATAATGGAGGTGATTGATATAGATCAGAGTCTGTATACTGAACCTTCAAACCAGTTATAATGGAGGTGATTGATATAGATCAGAGTCTGTATACTGAACCTTCAAACCAGTTATAATGGAGGTGATTGATATAGATCAGAGTCTGTATACTGAACCTTCAAACCAGTTATAATGGAGGTGATTGATATAGATCAGAGTCTGTGTACTGAACCCTCAAACCAGTTATAATGGAGGTGATTGATATAGATCAGAGTCTGTATACTGAACCTTCAAACCAGTTATAATGGAGGTGATTGATATAGATCAGAGTCTGTATACTGAACCTTCAAACCAGTTATAATGGAGGTGATTGATATAGATCAGAGTCTGTGTACTGAACCTTCAAACCAGTTATAATGGAGGTGATTGATATAGATCAGAGTCTGTGTACTGAACCTTCAAACCAGTTATAATGGAGGTGATTGATATAGATCAGAGTCTGTATACTGAACCTTCAAACCAGTTATAATGGAGGTGATTGATATAGATCAGAGTCTGTATACTGAACCTTCAAACCAGTTATAATGGAGGTGATTGATATAGATCAGAGTCTGTATACTGAACCCTCAAACCAGTTATAATGGAGGTGATTGATATAGATCAGAGTCTGTATACTGAACCTTCAAACCAGTTATAATGGAGGTGATTGATATAGATCAGAGTCTGTATACTGAACCTTCAAACCAGTTATAATGGAGGTGATTGATATAGATCAGAGTCTGTATACTGAACCTTCAAACCAGTTATAATGGAGGTGATTGATATAGATCAGAGTCTGTATACTGAACCTTCAAACCAGTTATAATGGAGGTGATTGATATAGATCAGAGTCTGTATACTGAACCTTCAAACCAGTTATAATGGAGGTGATTGATATAGATCAGAGTCTGTATACTGAACCTTCAAACCAGTTATAATGGAGGTGATTGATATAGATCAGAGTCTGGGTACTGAACCTTCAAACCAGTTATAATGGAGGTGATTGATATAGATCAGAGTCTGGGTACTGAACCTTCAAACCAGTTGTAATGGAGGTGATTGATATAGATCAGAGTCTGGGTACTGAACCTTCAAACCAGTTATAATGGAGGTGATTGATATAGATCAGAGTCTGGGTACTGAACCTTCAAACCAGTTATAATGGAGGTGATTGATATAGATCAGAGTCTGTATACTGAACCTTCAAACCAGTTATAATGGAGGTGATTGATATAGATCAGAGTCTGTATACTGAACCTTCAAACCAGTTATAATGGAGGTGATTGATATAGATCAGAGTCTGTATACTGAACCTTCAAACCAGTTATAATGGAGGTGATTGATATAGATCAGAGTCTGTATACTGAACCTTCAAACCAGTTATAATGGAGGTGATTGATATAGATCAGAGTCTGTATACTGAACCTTCAAACCAGTTATAATGCAGGTGATTGATATAGATCGGAGTCTGTATACTGAACCTTCAAACCAGTTATAATGGAGGTGATTGATATAGATCAGAGTCTGTATACTGAACCTTCAAACCAGTTATAATGGAGGTGATTGATATAGATCAGAGTCTGGGTACTGAACCCTCAAACCAGTTATAATGGAGGTGATTGATATAGATCAGAGTCTGGGTACTGAACCTTCAAACCAGTTATAATGGAGGTGATTGATATAGATCAGAGTCTGTATACTGAACCTTCAAACCAGTTATAATGGAGGTGATTGATATAGATCAGAGTCTGTATACTGAACCTTCAAACCAGTTATAATGGAGGTGATTGATATAGATCAGAGTCTGTATACTGAACCTTCAAACCAGTTATAATGGAGGTGATTGATATAGATCAGAGTCTGTATACTGAACCTTCAAACCAGTTATAATGGAGGTAATCAAAGGTAATCCAACGTCTCTTGCTGCATGCTTATATTGACTTGTCTAATACTTAACTCCTTGAACTGTAAGTGCAGCCTCAGGCGCATGCTTTTCCCTGTGCTTTTACATATGGAAAAAATGGCAGTCTGGATTGCTTAATTTGTCCTTTGGAAGGCCCCCAGAGGGGGAACAGACAGGCCAACATTGTGCCTTAATGGCTTTTATTAGTATATTACATTTACTTTTAATATCTCACCCACATGTATGGACCTACATGTCCCCATTTTCACACATGAAAAGTTTTCAAGTAAACCTTAGCCATCAGACATCACATGTATGTAGACTTAACATGTTACAAAGAACATCTTAAAGCTGCATATCTCATAATTTCACATAATGCTCAATTTTCACTTTCAGTGTTCAAATTTAAAAAAAATGACAAAGTGAAATGTTAAAAGAAGAAAATAACATTTCATCATGATACAGAGCATCAGGATAAGATTTAATATTTCTAAATCAGGGCAGGAAAATAAATACCCAGTAATGGTTAAATGAAAGGATTCCTGTTAGAATTAAATGTTACCCCTCGTTTTTGTTTAACAGTTCATGGTAAGTTCAGATCATAACCTAAACAACTATTCTAAATTTTGAGCCTGCAATCAAGACCCAGATCTCAGTAGCCAACCTAGTGATCAAATAGTCATATGACTAGTTTAATCCTTATTGAAAAGGAAAACAGTGGTTGGACTGCGGGGACATGCAGATATATACTATTTACACACTTAGTGAAATGTGAACAAATCCTTTCAAAATTTAGACAACTTTGGATGAGAACAACATGTCCAGGTGGAGTGCTTGTTACAGCCCTTTTGTAACCCATATTTTTCTTTCATTGGCTTATTCTGGCCTGTCAGAATCCTGACTACAAAAGAACCAGCCTTGAGACTGAGACACCAAGACAAAGTTCTAAGACTCGCAGTGAGACAAATTATGGTTCAATCAACAAACCATCTTTTTCCAAATCTTCCCTCTCTGCCAAGGTTTGAGTTGGTGGACGGGTTATTAATCAAGAAGAAACCATGGATGACAACCAATCAGAAAGTACTGTCAGCGTAAGCCCCATGGCATACAACTAAAGAAAAAAACTCTGTTATCGCAAACAACAGTCCCTTCTGGAGTATGTTAGTAGTCCTTCAGGAGAGCCTTGTAGAGAATCCTTGCCTCCTTTTTCAATCTCACTCTGTCATGTGGATGATTGAAATATTCACTCAGATCCCATCAGGTTATGAAAAGGCTTACAGACACAGGGTATAAACATTTATTACGTTTGGTTAAACAGATTGGTTGTCAGTGGGCCGTGGTAACAAGAAGAGCCAAACCCTATTGACCTTTGCAGGCGTGTCTCATACATCAGCTCCAGTATAGGTGATACAAGTCCTGTATTACAGTAAAGGGGGATATAGCTTTGTGTTACAGGCCAGAAAATCCAAAACTGAGAATCCCTGGTTCATAGCCTACTAGATCTAACCATGTAATGGTGGTATTTCCAAAGTACATCTCTGAGATTACAGTGCTGCTTACACTCTTAAAAAAGTAGAAGATTGATTAAAATGTAGAACATTTTTTTCCTCATGTAGAATTACTTGTTATACTTTTTAAAGTATAACAAGAGACCCTGTACAATGGTGCAACTTCATCAATTTCTTAAAAGTATTTTAAACAGAGCAATGTATACTTTCTTAAATAAAAGTATATACATAAACAATATGATATGTTGATTTTATATTCTTTGAACATGTTTTAGGAAAATATTTGAGATTATAAGATGAGATTGAGAGATCTAGACTACCAGCAAGTGTTCTGAGCAAGGCTCTTTGTCCTTGACAGATGAAGAAACACTGCAATATATTCAGAATTAATTCTCAGTCAACAAAACTCTGCAAACTATCACAGTTATCCCTCCTGGAAGATGCTCTTAAGCCATATTAAGATATTGGTGTTTATTAGAATTTTCATTTCGTTTATACTTTTGACAGTTAATGACACTTTTTCTCAAAAGGCTTCACTATGTTTCTGGAGTGATAACTCTGGATGTCCTGGTTATAACACTGTGCTGAATTGCTTAGGTTTTTTCAGTATCTAGACTAGCAGTGAATAACCCCTTACTCTGCAATATAAAAGACTCCGCCGTCACTAAACTACAGTGACTTCAGCACAGTACAGTGAAAATTTATTTGAATAATGTCACTTTGCACCAGTACTCTGGGAATTACACTAGCTCCCGTAGAAGAAAAAAGTTTATACTGTATGATCCCACTAATGTGTTTGAGATATACAGTCCTGGCATGTGTTCCATCAGGGTGCTGTTAGATATCCTATATATGTGAATACTGATCTTTTTTTACTGTCTCAAGCTCATGGTGAAGTGCATGTTCCAGATAACTGATTTGTCAATGTTGGTATTCTTCTGATAAGTGTATATGGTTATTGTATTGTGCCATGGTTAAAAGGATTTCAGTTGAATGTACCCTGTAGATACATAAACAAGGTAATGTGACAGTAATTTGGACTGGAGGTTTAAAACCTTACACCATTAGCAGGCACTTATAATATAAAATTCATGAAACACTAAAATTTCATTGATTTACTGGATGCATTACAGGGTTTAACAGATTCTATTCTCTTCATTCATAGCGATGAATTAAAACCATAAATCTTCATTTGTAAGTTTAAGCAAGTCAGAATATTTGTTAACATGATGCATATCTTTTCACAGTTTGTGTGGCTTTCTGTCATGAACCCATACCAATGGAAACCTCAAAGACAATCCATCCATGCGAATGGTTAGCACCTTCTAAGGACGAGCAGCTTGTGGTGTGTAATTAAGTGGAAATGATTGCTGTGATTAAATTAAAGCAGTGAAATTTTAAGTTTTAATGTCCGTTGATGAAAATGTATTAAAATTTAAACTGGTGAAATCTGCCACCTGCACCTTCCTAAGAAAATAAAGTCAAACTCTTCTTATGATTTTTTACCAGAAGCAGATCAGTAATGAGATTAATTAATCAGTTAATCCCACGTTAAATTTTCACTAGTAGTGTACTTTTTATGTCAGCTGGAACCATTAAGAGAAACTGCATTTCTAATGTTAGATTGATGAAAGTGGTGAGTTTTCTCTTTGTGAGGAATCTTAAGTCAGAAGCTTTATAATTTTTTCATTTGCTATCCTATCAGTGCCACTGGTGACCAATAATGTCCTATATTCCATAAATATCTATGGCTGTGTTCTTTTCTCATGTTGTCACTCAGGAAGTCATTATAATAACCCTTTGAATGAGTGTATTTATATTACAGACCTTTACTTTGATCTGAAACAGCCTAAGATTTTAATAACTGAAATCATAATTATATATTTGAAACAATTATCACTGAGTTATCTTTAAATTATCTTTGGAGATGGGGGCCTCAGGCCATTGAGAGTTAAATATTCTAACTCATGGAGTTTCTTCTAGTATTTATGGCTTGTAGAAGGATTTTGTACAGTTGCAGTATAAAATATAAAAGTAATGATATAGAAATATCATAAAATTTGTTAGGTTTGGGAGCTTGTTTTGGAAGGAATCTGGATTGATGATATTAAGTAGGTGATCTGGACAGAAATAAGTGTGTATCAAATTTGGGAGGTGATCTGGAGTGAAATAAGTGTCAATTAAAGTTGGGAGCTAGATGAACTTGATAGAAATAAGTGTTGATCAAATTTTGGAGGTGAAGTTATTACAAATAAATGTTGTTCAAATTTGGGAGTTGAAGTTGATATAAATAATTATTGATCAAATTTAGGAGGTGAGGTAGATATAAATAAGTGTTGATCAAATCTAGGAGGTAAAGTTGATATAAATAAGTGTTGATCAAATTTGGGAGGTGATCTAGAGTGAAATAAGTGTCAATTATAGTTGGGAGGGGATCTGGATAGAAGTGAGTGTTGACCAAATTTGGGAGTGTTATAGAAATATACTGTTAGTATAGTTATATGCACCCTCTTAATGATGTCTAGGTAACCTGTACCTGGAACCAGTTCAACCATTAGATTTCTCCAGTACAGAAAGATAACTCGCACATGGGCTTAGTTTGCCCACGGAGAGCCCGGTGGACTATATAGATTCATTTATCTGGAAATTTCATGGCAGTCTGCTCACTGACTCCATACTGTTCCCTATCCTCGGAGGCTGGGCAACAATCCCAAGACATTTAATAATATGATCAATTTGCTAATTATGAAAAAATATTGTTCCCAACAGAAAACTGAATGACGATAGTTTGTCCTAAAAAATGGTTTACCGATACTGGCGTGGGCCTTCAGGTCAATCCAAATCTTGTGGTGAGGAGTTGAAAACGTTTACTTCCTGATAAAACAAGACTGATTGAGCCTGGCCTCGCTGGTCGTAAGTTGATTTTATTGCTCGTGCTGTGTGTGAACTGTCACCCCCATCATTAGGCACTAAATTAACTTTTGATCAAGAGATGTCATTCACTGAAAAAAGTGGTTTCTTATGACCCCCCCAAGGCGTGACCGATCAACATCAAAACATGCAAGCACGGGGAGCCTAAATTGAATGAGAAATGATCTGCCCAACTGGATTCAGGAAGAGGCTCCATTTAGCAGGAAGAAACACATAATGATTGGACAATTTTCTGTAAAAGTTACTTAAACATGGTAGATTACCATATTGTCCGTGCCTTCAGCTGGTACCCACAGATTTTTGGTGATTAATTTTAAAGCCATTATATTATTACCTGCTATGTCATGAACCGGTTTATCATCATTTTATTGGCTGATATTTTTAACTCAGCTGACTATAAAACAACTGAGCTGTAGTTAATATCCAAATTAAGTTATCCATCTGACCATAAAATAGATTGAGGCAACATATATCAGAAAGAAGATACTATGATTAAAAGTCAGATATTCATTTGTAGAATTTATGTGATTTCTGGCTTACTCTGTGTAAATATTACTAATATGTAGGTAATTCCTGCAAAGACAGATTCTTATACTGCCTCTGTGATGGATGTATGACATTGTTTATTAGTCCCCCGCCGGAGGGGGGAGGACTACTATAATGGTCCACCTCTGTCCGTCTGTTGTGCTGTCCTTCTGTCCATCTGTCCGTCCCAGCCCATTATTTTACCACATATCACTTAGACCCTTGCTGCTTTCTTCACCAAATTTGACAGACTTACTTAGCACATGAATGACTATAACATGCAGGTGTAGCCCCCTCTGTTTAACAATTTCTCCATTTAAATATTTCATCAAGAGATTTTCTTTAAAATCTAGTAAGAGAACCCATTGTTTGTGCCACCAGCTGATACCAAGAGATTATTAGCTCAGCTGACTGTAAGTCATCTGAGCTATAGCGATCACCCTTTGTTCGTCCTCCGTCTGTCCGTCCGTCCGTCCGTCCATCTGTCCGTCCGTCCATCCGTCCGTTAACCTGGCACAAATCATAACCCCTGGACCTAGAAACTTGTAACTTGACATTCTGAGAGGTCCATGAAAAATCTCCTTGGAAACCAGAAATGAGGTCTCTGTTACCCATATCCTTCGAGCTATGGGGCCCCAAAGTACCCCCCAGAATAGTAAAAAATTTCATACAAAAACTTTTAATATCTCATTAACTTCATCACTGATGGTCATAATTTTTGGGATACATATTAATCATGAGATGTTCCATCAGTTCCTGCAGACTGGTGGCGCCACCTGTATTTTTCAATTTTTTACGAATTTTTTTCTCTATTTTTGAGACCTTTAAAAATGTGAACATCTGTTAACAGGGCACAAATCGTTAAGACTGGACCTAGAATCTTCATTCTTTACACACTAAGAGACCTATGAAAAGTCTCAATGGAAACCTGAAATTAGGTCTCTGTTACCCATATCCTTTAAGCTGTATGGCTCCAAAATACCCCCCAGAATAATGAAAAATTTGATACAAAAACTGCAGTTTCTCAATAACTACAACACTGATGGTCATGATTTTTCGCATACATATTGATCATGAGGTGTTCCATCAGTTTCTGCAGACTGGGTGCGCCACCTCTATTTTTTTTCAAATTTTTACGAATTTTTTTCTCTATTCTTGAGACCTTTAAAGATGTGGTTATCTGTCAACAGGGTACAAATAGTAACAACTGGACCTAAAAATCTTCATTCTTGTCATGCAAGGAGGCCCATGAAAAGTATCTGTGGAAACCTGAAATTAGGTCTCTGTTTCCCATATCCTTCAAGCTATAGGACTCCGAAGTATCCCACAGAATAATGGAAAATTAGATACAAAAGCTGAAGTATCTGAACAACTAATGCAGAGATCACCATGGTTCTTTGCATGTATATTGACCATTAAGTGTCTTTATTAGTTTCTGCAGACTGGTGGAGCCACCTGTCTTTTTTTAAGTTTACACGTTTTTTCTCTATTTTTGAAATATATATGAATGCAGACACAATCTTGGCCTGTTGGTTAATCTGTTTGATGCTTCAGTTGAATGGGTATATACTACCATTCAGACGATAAAATTTCCTTTTGCGAATCTCTTCCCAGTCAGCTGAGCGTCATGACCCATGTTTATTTTTTTTTTAAACCATTAAGGAATAGTTTCTAGTGTGTGATGAAGCTGTTAATGGTATTTTTTGGGTTTATATTTTTGGACCCTCAGGACAGTCCCTTCAGTGTGACATTGTTTGATGGGAATGTACCTGAGCAGTCATTATCCCTTGATCTGGTTATATAATTGGAAACATCAACAGACCAACATGGCACTCAGCATCAGTATTTGCTATACAAATGGTCTTTGTTCTCAGCCACTAACTCCTATTGTTATGACTACTTTCTTGCACATTGTGCCATTACATTATGACTTTAATGGAATAGTTTTCAACTTTTTAAAGGTAATTCCACAGGCTTCTGCTCTTGCTGAACCATTACAGCGTTAAAAGTAAAATGTTGATGTAAACATAAATGACCAAGCACATCATAAATATGTGCACTGGATTTCAGACATGTTGTTGTACTAAGAGTGTACATTTCTTCCAGGCTACCAAGTTGACTGTATGCGTTTAACCCCTTGATCTCAGGAACATTAGGAACTTTAGTGATAAGGTGTCGACAAAGACTGGACTGTAGGGGGATAAAATTTACATTGATATTTCTGCTTGTCCCAAATGCTGTCCATTCCAACTTATAAATAATTCACCAAACAAACAGTGGAAATAGACAAATGGCCAAAATTGCTGTTAAAACTCTTATCAGTTGACAGATTAAGAATACATAAGAATTTGAATGATGGTATTATACCCTGAAGATTTTGAATGATGATATTAATACTCTGTTAGTATATTTTACAAAGCCCTTTTGAGAATTATGCCTCTTGTTACACCCTCAAGATGCATTTATCACCTTGACGGGTAAATGAAAAACCAACCCCCCAAGGAGCTACAAGGAAATTACCTGCAGGGCTAGTGAGTCGACAGATAATCTATACAGACTGAACAGAAGTCAGCCATGCTCCTTCCTGTAATTGATTCCGTGTTGAATTTCAACTTTTTGCCATTTTGCTCCTTGTATAGTTAATCTTTTGGTTGTATGCTCTGAGGACCCATAATGCCCTTCTCTTCATTTCGTTGAAGAATACTATGTTGGAATCCCTGAGGTGAAGCTGAAGTTATGACAATACATCTTGAATCCCTTTTGTGTTGACTGGATAAGCACAGACTTCTGTTAAATACCATCAACAGGTATTGAGTTGGGGGCTGTATACTGTATTAATTGTCTCTGAAGGATTGTCTCCTACATTAGTTCCATCATTGCCCTTATTTAGGGAAGAAAATATTATCTTATGAAATGCTATCAACCATTTAAATTCATGTGGATACTGGAACGTTTTGACTTTAATGTAAAAGAAAACTATACAATTCACATATCATATATGATTGGCTTGTGTAATCACAATGTATTTTCAATACATTTTCAACTGGATTAACAAAACTAAAAAAATAAATTTAAAATCATGCAGTTTGTGGGATATGGCTCTAAAACATTGAAGAAAGAAAATACAGTGGAACCCCACAATTACGACCACCTTGGGGACTGACCAAAGTGGTCGTAATTTGGGGGTGGTCGTATTTGTTAAACTCTAAGTAACATGGATTGGATTTTTTGGACCAAGAAAGGTGGTCATAATTGTTGGGGTGGTTGCAATTGCGGGGTGGTCGCAAGGTGGAGTTCCACTGTAGTTCGAATGTAACTTCTGTCAGTGGGCATCAGCTGAACTATTTGAAAAATGAGTTTGGGGATTCAGATTGCAATTTAAACCAGAAACAAGATGAGGAATGCATTCTTTTGTTATATTTTCAATATAAAATGTAATTTAATCAGTTTTACAATGTCTGAGACCTGAGTGTATCTTAAAGAGTCCTGCTGTTCTCACTCTGATATGCTGATTATGCTCCAGGATTGTATGTCTTATTCATTCATTTCACATTGATATTTAAAAAAAAATGATATTGCCTGCCTTATGTGCTGGGTTTAAAAATAAATATTTCATTTATAAAAGAAAAATTACAAAACAGCAGTAGACATTGGATATATTTCGCAGATACCAAAAAGCTACAAGGGTTAGGATGTTTATGAATACTTGATCAGGAAAAAGATACAGAGACAAGAAAAAAATGCAAAAAAGCGATCTTTGAAGATGATTGAGAATGCCAGCATCAGGACAGCACTAGGACATGGCATCCTAGTTTGTCAATACAATTAGTGAACGAAGCAGGATGCTGTTACTTGGGCAAGAAACCAGGTATCTGTCATCATATATAATTACCCGTCTCTCCGTGGGTGGAGATATAGTCAGGAAATCTTTAATAGTCCATCAACTGGACATTCAAAGCTTAGTGGGGGTTTTTATTTTAATACAGGAGTGTTTTTATTGTTATGCGACTAGGCAGGGATGTGGATTGAACAAGCTGCAGAATGACAGGAATGCAGGTTTTCCTTTGATATATTTGACTGGCTGTCAGACTGACACTTGGTCAAGGAAGTCTTTATTCAGGAACTTCCTCACAGCGGTTGTATCAGGAAAAGTTTAGTTATTTTGTTACATTTTCAGTCCATATTTAGGATTTATGACTTCCTCTGTCCTCAAGTATCAGGAAACAAGTTGAAATTAAATGTCCTGTAAATTCTCAAAAAGTGTCTTGTATAAGGAACTTTTTAAACAATTTTTATTGATGTCATTTGTTACCTTGATGACCAGCAAATGTGTAAAGAAAAGATGTATAGTTTATGTATCACATTGTTTATTTGCAGACTCCCGTAAATACAGTGAGCCAGCTGAGCACATGATAGATATTGTAATCACCATTGTAATTTTAATCAATGAAACTGATACTTGAATTTTACATCTCTTTAAATGTAGAAGAATGAGTTTTACCACTTCAGCATGTTATTTTGTAAGATCTAGTCTAACATCCTTTTCCATTCATTGTATTAAACATTATATTGATTTGTCTTACAGTTGTTGTGTATCAGCATCAGACATACCAGCCATGGAATTCAGCTTCTGTTTCAATCCTTTGGGGAAATCTATAAATTTCTTATAAAATCCTTATTAGGCATTGATTAATTAGCCTGCACACTATGTCTCTTTATTTGTCATTTGTCACTGGAAACTAATTCACAAACACCTTATTCCTCATTAATACCTAACACAAAGTGCACTGTGTATTCCCCAAGCAAGCAGTTAAATTACACTTAAACCCCAAATGGAGTTCGTGAAAATTGTACACCAAAATTGGTTTTGGTACAGTGGTGTTACATACACCATATTTTTTGATCAGCCAATTATTTTAATAATACCCCTGCCACAAAGTGGCTGGGGCATATAGTTTTACCCATGGTTGTGATTCTGTCCTTCCGTCATTCTGAAATCAAACAGTTGTACAGACTTTTTTTCGCAATGCCTAAAGATATTGGCTTGATTTTTGGTGTGTTGGCAGATAATGACCAGTTACAGGTTGAGTTCGAGTTTCATTGGGGTTGACCTACTTTTGACTGTTTCATGGCTCCTAAACTTTGAAAATTTCATGAAAATTGAAATTTCCTGACAAATACACATGAACAGACTCTTTTTTGCAATGCCTGCAGATATAGGCCTGTTTTTTTATGGGTGGGCAGATAATGACCAGTTACAGATTGAGTTCATGTTTCGTCCCAGTTTACCTAATTTTTGACTGTTTTATAGCCCCTGAACATAGAAAATTTAATGAAAAATAGAAATTTTCATGACAAATACACATGAACAGACTCTTTTTCGCAGTTCCTGCAGATATAGGCCTGTTTTTTGGTGGATGGGCAGATAATGACTAGTTACAGATCGAGTTTGTGTTTCATCCCAGTTGACCTAATTTTTACCGTTTTACTGCTCCTGAACTTAGAAAATTTCATGAAAAATATTATTTTCATGAAAAATGCACATGTACAGACTTTTTTTTTCGCAGTGCCTGCAGATACTGGCCTGATTTTTGGTGTCATGTCAGATAATGACCAGTTACAGATTGAGTTCATGTTTCATCTCGGTTGACCTACTTTTGACTGTTTGACAGTTTTGGACAGTTTGACGGCTCCTGAACATAAAAAAATCAATGAAAAGAAAAAAAATTTTCAGGCCATTAACTTTTACCTTGTGAGCGGGATATCTCTAAAAGGATTCCCCATTGGAATTTTATTTCATCAGTGAAGATGTATATCAATAAAATCTCATGCAAGGTTGAAGATGGTGACCTTGGCCCATTTTTCTACATTTTAAAGTTGATTATAGAAAAACACTCAGAAGCTTATATCTCAGGAACAATTGTGTGGATTTCTATAAAACTTACTATGGTTGTTGGGACTGATGGTCTGTACCTGCTGCACGAGTTTGGTGGTGCCACCTACAATTTTTTACTTTTTTATGAATTTTTATCGGATATTTCACCTTTGGCCTTGTGAGCAGGATATTTCTTAAAGGATTTGCCATAGGAATTTTTATTTCATGGTGAAGATGTATATCAACACAATCTTGGTCAAGTTCGAAGATGGGTGACCTGGACCTATTTTTAGCTCAGCTGACTTTAAGTCATCTGAGCTATAGTCATGGTCCTTTGTCCGTTGTCCGTCCGTTAACAGGGCATGTTTTGAAACCATTGGACCTACGAATCCAAAATTCTGCATACCATTAGATGTCCCCAAAATCTCCTACCATACCGAAATTTGGGTCATTAGGACTTCGTTCCTTCGAGATATTGAGGAAAAACCTCTGTTTTCTTTAAAAAAGCCATTGTTACACTCTAAGGCTGCTTCATATCAAAACCACTGATCTGTTTTTGATGAAATTTATATATTTTTTATATTCTTCCATACATTTTCTATGCACATACCAAAATTTATGTCAGTATTGGGTATTATTTTGAAGTTATAGATCCAAATATAATGCAATTTTAAAAAAATCAGGAAATATATTTGCTCACTTAACATGACAATTGCTGAAGCTGGAGACTTTTTTTCAGGAATATAACTTTATTTAATCAAGATTCAATTGTTTACCCAAAATAAGATCTCAATTTTGCAAATTTTTTAAGTTATTAGCATAAATAAAAAATCAATACCTTAAATTTTGTCCAACTTTGGCAATGGCACGTTTTTTCCCTGTAAGCAGTGTTGATTTAATTTTCACAGCATATATACATAAGGTTTTAAACTTTTAAAATCTGAAATTTCAAAGTAATTGCTTGAAAAGAGAAGCTTTTATTCAAGTTTTCATACACCATGTAAAGTGTTGTTTACCTCTGCCCTGCACTCCCCCCCCCCCCCCCCCCCAAGATGGTGCATTAACTAGATGAATGTTATTAATTTCCTATTTTATTTTATTCTTGGCTGTGCTACATTTTAGATTTTGTATTGTACCACCAGGGTTACAATGATTAAAGTGCACATTTATTTGTGTCCACAAAGTGGTGTATTGCTGTGAAAGTGTGGATGTTCATCAGATAAGTAATGCTTTACTTCAGAAGAGTAAAACTTCACCAGGTGTGAAATTGACTATTAATTCCAGTAATAAATTATAGCTGAGATTGTAATTAGCATAATGATATTGTTTGTCCCTCATTCAACCAACAGTGTGTATACTTTATTTGAAAAGATGTTTTTATTTTATCAAATTTACTGAATCTTTTATTTTATTTCGGTGAATAAAATTAAGCATGTACTGAAAACTCCAATGTGCAAAACTTTTTAATAGTGATTCAAGGAATATTCTTGTAGATGCCATGTTGTGGCATTATTTTCTTTTAAATTCAGTTTAAACATTTATGATTTAAAAAAAATAAAATATATGTGTATGCATAATATGACCCAATATGAGCTACACTCTGGATATATGATGATTGCAACTTTTGCAACAATTCTAATATTTTAACTTATAGTTTCAGTTTTTTACTCTGTATATATAATGATTGCAACTTTTGCAACAATTCTAATATTTTACCTTTTATTTTCAGGTTTTTTTATTAAAAATTTATAAAACCTGTAAATAAAAAAATGATTCAGATAAAAACTTCTTAATTGAAAAAGTGGATATGCTTTAAAAAATAGGATTATATATAAACTTAAATGCATTATTCCCTTGAAAGTGAAATAAAGGTATTAGTCCATTCTGTCCACTTGCCTGTCAATCTGTAAATTTTTCATATGCATCACAGTATCTCAAAACATTTACTATTTTCTTCATGACATCTTGTTAGAGTATTAGTTTGCAATCATATATTTAGAACTTTACTGTAACCAAGTAGGAGGGCCCCTTTCCTCTTAGCTTCTCATATGCTTATATAAATGAAAACATTACAATAGAATATTTTTCATATTTTGCATTTGCAAAAATGTCAAACTTAAGCTCGGCCAAACATGGTGCGAATACTTTGCAAATGTATTTGAATACGAATATGAATATTTACTCCATTATAAAATTTCTTGAATAAGAATGGGAATTCAGGTAAAAATGAAAGTATTTGAATACCAGTGCAAATACGTTCAAAATGTATTCATGAATGCATTCATGAATATATTCTATAATATAATTTTAATAATCATTTCAGTTATATTTTATTTTAAAAAATCATATGATTCTCTTATTATTTTTAATCAAAATTATATTTGGCACAATATTTGTTATTAAATTTTAATAAAAAGTTAAACTCTTATCTTATATTTGCTGCTTATCAGTTATATGGCCAAGTCAAAATCTGTATGACCATAGCACTCCATTTGTTAATAAAATAAATGCATTCAATCTCTTCCCTGTCTCCACAGAAACTATCAAAGTCATACATAAGCTAAACACCAACAACTCATAATACAACTTATATTTATTACCGTACAAAACCAGCATGTGCCTCATTTCAAAATCATATTTTTTTTTCATATATAACAGCTGAGTGCCGTGACCCATGGGTCCCTTGTTCTTTGTTTAAGTGCTGATTATAGAAAAACACTTAGAAGCTTATATCTCAGGAACCATTGTGTGGTTTTTCACAAAACTTACTATGGCTATTGGGACTGATTGTCTTTACGTGCTGCACAATTTTAGGGGCGCTACCTTCAATTTCTTATTTTTTAGCTCAGCTGACTTTCAGTCATGCTGGGCTATAGCGATGGGTCTTTGTCCGTCGTCCTTCCGTCTGTCCGTCCGGCCGGGGTGTGTTATGGGGTGTGTTTGCACCCCCCAGAAATAACTCTTTGAGACAAAATTTTCATTCCAAACCTTCCATCTTTCACATACAGCTCACCTACCAACAGGGGAAGAACCATAATTTTTTTGAGGTCAAAAGGTCAAAGGTCAAGGTCACAGGAGCCTCTTCTTTGAAAAGCCTGTGGATGCATTTTAAGCCAACCCTTTCATCCCAATTCTTTGATCTTTCACATATAGCTCACCTACTAAGTTGGAGAAGAATCCTATGGAGTCTTTTTCAGGCAAACTTTTCAATCTGTACCTTCCATCTGTCATATATGGCTTACCTACCAATAAGGGAAGAAACCTATTGATGTTGAGGTCAAAAAGTCAAAGGTCAAGGTCACAATATTTAATTGTTCTAAATGCTTGTGAGCATATTTCAAGTGTAACTGTTCAACCCAAACCTTCAGTCTTTCACATATGCCACATCTATGCATCACTCAGTTTGACTCAAACTTCATATTTATGGGTCTTTTTGCTTGAATAAATAACTTATTGATTTTGGGGTCAGCTGGTCAGCAGGTTAAAGGTTGCAGGTCAAAGTTATTCACCCATTGGTTGCCAAGTAATTACACCAGATTTAAGTGGTTAGTAGTTACCCATCATTTAGAAAGAATCCAGTTGATATATGGGCAAAAGGCCAAGGTCCTAGGTCAGGGATGTTCACAATTACTTATTTTATAGACCATCTCTATTTTTCTTGTATATATAACCATCCCACTCCAGCTGGTACATCTCCCTGTGTGGCTGTAATTGTGAGTGACACTGGTGACATATGACTCCCTTTTGTATCAGCCTATTAAGTGATAAGGCTCAGTGATAAGTACCTCGTTACTTCATAACAAAAACACTGTTGTCAGAATGCTTCAGCCAGGCATTAAGACTATGAGAGTATAGTATTAAGGTTTAGCTACTGATTTATAAGATGATGGGAACATTTTGCAGTTTATTTTATGGAATCCTAGCAATTAACTTAGTTTTCTAGATATCTGAATATTTTAATATATATCACCACATATAAAAGCAAGTGTTTGTTCTCATAATATGTGGATGTGTACCTTGATTTAGGATGGCTTTTTGTTTTATTTCAAGACTCTTAGTCATGCTTTCTGCATTTCTTTTCTTTCAGGTTTGGCAGTTTACCTACCCTGCTGACCCCATTGAAAAGCAGAGTGATAATAAAATATATTGGACTTACACTTTTTACAATTGCATATCTATAAATCTGATATGAGGGCCTGGACATGCCTTCTGAATTATTTTGGGCATCCATTACTGGATAATTTGCCCCAAGTTTGGTCTCTTATTGGAGAATGTGGGATATCAAATGTCATACTTGTCAGAAATCCATTATGTCTGCCAGTTAGCCACCTTAGAAATTCTTTCTTCAGTGCAGTTTCAGTAATTTTTCTTTAATGTTTGGTCCGATTTAGAGAATGTTTGTTGTCTGATTTCAGACTTGTCAGAAGTCCAATATGGACACCAGGCAACCATCTTTTAATTCCTTTTGATCATTTTATCTCAAGAACAGTTAAAGTGAATGCAGTTGGATGTATATTTATGTAATCTTGTAAAGGATTGTGTCAAATATTTCTGAATAAATATTACCATCATTTATAAAAGTGCAGTACAGTTGGCTTGTATTGAATAAAAATTCCGACAGAAGCACCTGTTTCTCAATAATTCTTGCATGTATTTCCTTGATTTTTGCTATATATTTTGATCTTATATTTGCCCTTTGTGGTGTTCCTTTTGAGACTGACAGGTTTCAAGCAAGCTGTTGGAATAGTTCCTGATAGCTTAACAATCATGCATTTTCCTCAGACCATCAATTCACTGTGTTTTAACCAGACATAGGTGATATATATTTCTGTTGTCATAGAAAATTTTCAACAAATTGGCAAATTGGTTCTTCAAAATTTGACTGGAAGTTGTGAATCTCAGTCCATGATGTCACAGGTCATGCTTGGCAGCTGAGCGTCATGACCCATGGGTCACTTGTTAATGAATTGTTATCAGATTTTTCAATTTTGGCCTTTTGTGCAGGATATCTCCAAAGGTATTCAACACAGGAACTTCATTTCTTCAGTGCTGTTGAATATTTACAAAATCTTGGTCAAGTTCAAAGATGGGTGATCTTAACCTACTTTTCAAGGTCATAGAGCTAAGAATAGAAAAAAACTTAGGAGCTTATTTCTCAGGAAGCATTTGGTGGATTGTTATGAAACATGGAACATACCTCTCCAATGTAAAATTATAACTGATTATCAGCTTTTGCTAATATTCTAGTTTCACAGTGCAATGCTTACAGAAACTAGCTTATTTTTTGGTCTGTTGGAGCATAATGACCCGTTATGGATTGAGTTTGCATTTTGTCCTGGTTGATCTACTTTTGACCATATGAAAGCTACCCTCATTTTTGGTTGACCTCTGACCTTTCCTCTCTGCCTAGCGTCCATTTGTGCGTCTGTTTCCACACATAAACCCACATATCTCGGGAACTGTTTGACCGATCAGGCTAAAAACTGTACAAATGTGAAGCTTAATAACATACACTAAAATAGGTGGGCCACCTGCAACAGTTTTTGCACAGCGTTCATCTGTTCATCTGCCTTGGGATAAAATCACTCATATATCAGAAGTGGTTTGACTTATCCACCTGAAATTTTGCAGGTTTAGGTTTATACATCCTGAACAGCTTCCTCGATTTTATGACAGGTGGCGCCACCTACATTCACATTTACTCTGCAGACATCCAAGCTCATATCTTGGGAACTGTTTGACCGATTGGGCCATCCATGCTAATATGAACACACCCTACTCTATTCCCCTTGCCACTTAATCCATGCCTCACTTCACCCGTCTCACTCTGATTTCTGCGGATACACATAGTGACTTGTCTGAAACTTGCAGGTCTGAAATGTCCATTTTGCGGAAATCATAATGACCAAGGTAGATATGCAGGACATAAGAGGATCAATATTAAATATAAAAAATAAACCTCCATTCATACTCCCAAACTTTGCACAGGTTCGCATTAGGCCTGTAGGCCTTTTTAGTGTTAACAAGATAGCTTACCGGGGCTTTGATGGATTATCACAAAACTCACCATAACAACTTACCAACAGATTATTTGGCCTGAGTTTGATTATGGGTAACATCCACACATATTTAATAAGGTCATGGGTCGCTTGGCCACTTTGTTGTGATGCCACGATAACTTATAAAGAATATGAAGGAATTTGATAAATCTCATCAGAAATGTTAATAAATTATCTGGCCTAAATTTGATTTCCAGCAAAATCCGTGCATATTTTTGAGGTCAGAGGTCACTCCATTTTGTAGGCACTTTGGTGACTTAACAAAAATCCTGTGGATTTTCATGAAACTCATTTTACATTTTTACCAATAGAGTTCTCACCTTAATTACCTTCTCATCAAAATTCACACATATTTATTGAGGTCAGAGGTCACCAGGTACACAATGGACGTATTATGCAAGCTTGCGGTGCTCTTGTTAGCATGATGTACAAGTCAGACTGAATTAACTTAGTCAAAATGTTAGGTATCATTTTATACAGCGGGTTTCATGGGTATATAGAAGGTACATTAAATAATCAATTAATAGTCAATCATCTTTCTTTGAATCATAGAACAGATGATTTTACAACCAATTCCTATCACTAAATGTTAGTTCATCTTTATTCTTGTAGTAGAGACATAGCCTGCATACTGGAAAATGACATAGCCTTCCTACTGGAAATTGACATACCTGCATACTGGAAATTGACATACCTGCTTACTAGAAGTTGACATAGCCTAAGCCTGCATACTGGAAATTAATGGGGCCATTCAAACAAATGTTGAAATCTTATCAATTAATGATTGCAAAACCTCAGAGAAGTATCATTATGAATATATCTCATGATACTTTCGCAACTGTTAGAGCCTTGAGTTGCTGTTAATGGACACATCAGTTGGTAGAAGTGTTTGTGTAAATTCCTTCAGGGAGAGCTGAAACTTAAGCGGTTAAGTTTTGTAGCCCAAACATAAACACATTTTGCTGTAGGGTTTTATATGATACTCTGATGATTTCTAAGATGTAAATAATCTCTCAGTGTAGTTTTATATTGATTTTCAGATCTCATTTACTAATGGATTTCTACATCAAAACCACCTCTTTCCTCCTGATAAAAAAATATGATGGGATATGTTTGGGTTTCTTTACACATTACACAACTCCGTATGATACCTTTGAAATATTATGGTCAAATTACCTGATTTTGATATGATTCTCATAGGCATTTATAAAAGTTATGCTGTGTAAAAAGTTACACTTACATAGGTCAGGGTAAAAGGTTTTTTTTAAATGTTGATAGTCCTATTCTCCATGGTAACCATACCTTTACCTAAAAAATATGATAGCTATATTTAAGTCAAAATCATTGGTTTATATGTACATCTCAAAATAAAGGTCATATATTGATGAGTATAAGTCAGTCTAATCAATGTCCTGATATCTACTTCAGAATATTCTGTGCTACAAATTAAAATGACTTGCATTCACAGATTTCCATCTTTATAAAAAGTTATGAGTCACATCTTCTGAAGGTCAGTTTTGACCATTAAAAATGTTTGTAATAAACGTTTCCAAAGGGTCAGCTGAACACTTACTTGGAGAAACTTAAGATAAAGAACAAGATGTGACATTATATAAGAGTCTTTGTACGTGAATATAAGCTTTGTTTCCAAGAACAAATCCCTCAAGGACACAAGGATCCTTTTATGGGTTGCTGACATTTTGGAAAATAAATAAATAATGGGTTTTATTGAGTTACAGTGGCCCTCTATCATGCTATCATTACTTGGTTCATCCTTCATGAATTCTGAATGTGCACTGGTCTGTGAACCCATAAGAATAAGGTTGAGTGAATTGCAACATTCTGTTAGACATACTGTGTTAAATTTTACATAAATCTTAACTTTTAAAATAGGATTTGGTGAAGATATGCACCATGAAAAGTGTTTAATCATTTTACTTTTTCAAAAAGTACACTGTTTTCAGATCATTTGACATGCTGAATTTAAAACTACACTGCTCTTGTCAACCTGTGGTGTCTTACTTCATTATAGTGTCACCTCCACCAAGAAGCAGGGTTACCATATTTTTTACCACCACTGGTTGGTTTGTTTGTTCATATGTGAGTTATACCAGCTTTTTTGATTTGGCAATCTACAGACTGTGGTGCTTCGAATGACACTACAAACAGCTTTCCACATATTTAGGGCCTGCTTGAAAAGTTGGTGCCCTATAGGAATCACCCTGTCCATCTGTCTGTCCATCCACAAATCGACAAAAAAGCAAGAACCATATTGATTTTGGAGTCAAAGGTCAAGGTGACAGGACCCACATCTTTGAAAGTTTGTGAGTGAATTTAAGCCAACATTTTCATCCCAGATCTTACATCTTGCACATATTGGACACCTTTGATTGGGTAGATGTCTATTGATTTTGGGGTCACAGGGTCAAAGGTTACAGTCACAGGAGCCAGCTGTCCACAAATTAATTTCCAGGTGATAACTCAAGTTCTGATTTAGATATATCTTTCAAACTTATATGTGGCCCACAACTAAAGCAAGGGCCCTATAGATTTTTGGGGTCAGAAGTCAAGGTCACAGCACCCAAATCATTACAAAGAGTGTGGATTCATTTTTAGCAACTTTTCATCCCTAACCCTCCATCTTGCACATATAGCTCAACTGACAATAGGGGCAGGTTCCTAGCCATTTTTGGGTTCCTAGGTAAAAGGTCAAGGACACAGGGGCCATCTGTCTTCAAATTTGTTTATGGATGGTAACTCTAGTTGGGATTGACACATGAATTTCAAACTTGACTTATATATTGCTAATCGCTAAAGCATGAACCCACTAGATTCTTGGGTCATGAGGTCACAGGTGAAGGTCACAGGAACCACATTTTTTAAGAGATTATGGAGGCATTATAAATCTTTCATCCGTAATCTTTCACTTTGTGGTTACCTAACAGTAGGGGAATAACCATATTGCTTTCAGCATCACAAGTTAAAAGGTGAGAGTCACAGGACCATCTTATTGATTTATATATTAAACAGGCTTACAGTTTAATACACCAGATGTAATGATGCCTCTATTGCTTCACCTTCCTACATGACCGTCACTGATTCAAACCTTAACATCTTGGTTCCGATGTTTAAATATTGTTTTGGGTCTGTTCCCTCTGTCTCTGCATGTAATCAGATCTTTTGCTATATTTTTTTTTCAAGCATCACTCAGCCTGCACTAGAAGTACATGGGCCTTTTGTGTAGCCCTTCCTGACCTGTCATATACTATTTTTATGTAAAACCTCCACCTACAAATCATCTTCTCCCTTTGAGCATATAAACTTGCAATTAGGTTCTATTTGCTTAATGTTTGACTAAAATTTTAACTTTCATATGATTAGGGGCCAAAAATACGAAGCATAAATGAGCTATAACAAAAAGGATTAGATCCGGCCCATTTACTTTCATCATCATTGATAAAGGGATCAGTCTGGAACTGAGGATCACGAGAGCCATTCTCAAATGTATAATCCTCCCTCACTGAGGTCAGGGTGCATGAGTGACAGAAAATCATCTGTGGCGTCATTTATCATGTAAAAAGAGGCATTACGTGGATTGGCATGAGCTCAATAGGATGTGTAGTGAGCTCTTGTTTCTTGGTAGTGGCTTGCAGATATTACAGTACCTTCCTAAATCTCATATTTCTGCATGGGCATTTCAGTATCGGACAAGTCACAGGCATTCGGGGTGTGACTGATGAAAAATGCCAAATGTACCTTAGATGGAGGGCTTGTCAGGGTGACCCTAATTTCTATAAATGATGGACTGGTCCAGTGGATTGAAATTGTTTTCCATTTTTCACCAGGACAGTATGTTTACCCTTGCACCCACGCCTTTGTATAGAAGATCTGCCAATATTTGCAGCTGGGAGCTTGGGAACCGTCTATTTCTGATATTGTTTGCTTATATTACTCCAGCTACTATATAGCTGTTATATCATGACTCTCAATAAATTTGTATTTTGTCAGATTAAGCCCAGCAGAGTGATTACACCAGAGATGGTGTTATATTGAGAAGTACATTAATTAATATTCCATCTTTTTTCCTGAACACTGGTTAATACCTTAACTTCAGTCTAACATGGTAAAATATTCATTTTCACAAATATATATTGAAATATGAATGGCTAATCTTATTTGTATAACAGAAGTGATTTTTCTCTACTTTCAAAAAAGCCATTGTGTTTCACTTAATATCATAACTGACTCCTAATTTTTCAAAAGAAAATATAGAATCTTTTTCAAGAGAACATGCAGAAATCTATAGTCTGTTTCACCATCTGAAGTCCATGGAAATTTCATGACTGTTCTTTTAAACTAAATTTTTAACATTCCATTGTCATTCAACTTATCTTATGCCATGCCTGAAAAATATGCTTCCTGTTGTATCAGGAAAACAGTATCCAGAAACTTATATTTAATGCATGTTCATTAGTACCAATACTGGTGGCGCCACCTGCAGCCATATTTGCACAGCATCCGTCTGTTTGTCTGCCATGGGATAAAATTACTCATAACCGGCAGTGGTTTAACATACCTGCCTAAAATTTTGCAGGTTTATACATCCTGGACAGCTCTGTTAATTTTATGACAGATGGTGCCACCCACATTCTAGGTTATGCTGCAGACATCCAAGCTAATATCTGAGGAACCGTTTGACTGATTGGGCCAAAATTTTGCATGTGTATAGGTCTCACATAGCTCTTTATCATACGCAAAACTGGTGGCGCCACCTGCAGCCAATTTTGCACAGCATCCATCTGTTTGTCTGCCATGGGATAAATTACTCATATCTAGGCAGTGGTTTGACATACCTGCCTAAAATTTTGCAGGTTTATACATCCTGGACAGCTTTCTTGATTTTATGACAGGTGGCGCCACACACATTCACTTTTATGCTGCAGACATCCAAGCTTATATATCGGGAACCATTTGACTGATTGGGACAAAATTTTGCATGTGTATAGATCTTACATAGCACTTCATCATAGGCAAAACTGGTGGCGCCATCTGCGACCACTTATGCACAGCGTCCATCTGTTCATCTGCCATGGGATAAAATCACTCATCTCAGCAGTGGTTTGACTTATCCACCTGAAATTTTGCAGGTTTATACATCCTGGACAGCTTTCTCGATTTTATGACAGGTGGCACCACCTACATTCACATTTACGCTGCAGACATCCAACCTAATATTTAAGGAACCAATCGACCGATTGGGCCAAAATTTTGCATGTGTATAGATCTCACATAGCTCTTTATCATACACCTGCAGCCATATTTGCACAGCATCCGTCTGTTTGTCTGCCATGGGATAAAATTACTCATAACCGGCAGTGGTTTAACATGCCTGCCTAAAATTTTGCAGGTTTATACATCCTGGACAGCTCTGTTAATTTTATGACAGATGGTGCCACCTACATTCTAGTTTATGCTGCAGACATCCAAGCTAATATCTGAGGAACCATTTGACTGATTTGGCCAAAATTGTGCATGTGTATAGGTCTCACATAGCTCTTTATCATACACAAAACTGGTGGCGCCACCTGCAGCCAATTTTGCACAGCATCCGTCTGTTTGTCTGCCATGGGATAAAATTACTCATATCTAGGCAGTGGTTTGACATACCTGCCTAAAATTTTGCAGGTTTATACATCCTGGACAGCTTTGTTGATTTTATGACAGGTGGCGCCACCTACATTCTAGTTTACGCTGCAGACATCCAAGCTCATATCTCAGGAACCATTTGACCGATTGGGCCAAAATTTTGCATGTGTATAGATCTTGCATAGCTCTTAATCATATACAAAACTGGTAGCGCCACCTGCAACTATTTTTGCACAGCATCCATCTGTTTGTCTGCCACGGGCTAAAATCACTCATATACATGTAGTGGTTTGACTTATCTGCCTTAAATTTTGCATATGGATACAACTTGGACAGCTTTCTGGATTTTATGATGGTAGGTGGGGCAACCTACATGCACATTTTGGCTGCAGACATCCATGCTAATATGCAACACTTCACTCTGTTTCCCCTTGGCACTCAATCCATGCGTCACTTCACCCGTTCCACTCTGAATTTGGATACACATAGTCGCTTGTCGACTACCCATATTCTAGTTATTAATGCATTGAAACCGCCTCCCGATGTGGTTCACTGATGTGGATTGAATTATGAATAGATATTGGTGAAGTGTGAACAAAATGTGGAGGAAGTAAAAGGGTATTGGATGTTTTATTCAGTGAATATGGATGAAGTGTGAACACATGCAGCTTATTTTAGATCCAAGTGACAAGGAGAGCTACAGAATTTACTGGAAACTCAAACAGAGCAATGTGGAAACTGTCATGTGTTAAACATATGATGTCTTGTATGCAGTCTGTGATTGCAGTTGTCTTGTATTTTTTAAGGTTTAACTGTTTTCAGAAAAGTAGTTTTAACAGAAACAAATGAGAGGTGACAACTGTAAGAGTTATATTTTGCTATAATTTGGATTCTTCCTTTTTTTAGAATCACATTTTGATTCCAGATTTTATTTTATTTTAGTATTTGTCTTATTTAGTTTAAATCATATTCTAAGAAGGATGGTCAATTGATTCCAAAATATTCATATTGGAGACAGAAGTTTCCTTTGTATTGAAATAGGTTTAAAGTACCACTTTGTCATTGCTGAAAATAAATAAATAAACTAAAAGGTTATGGCTGTCAGTGACATTTATGTTAATTCCAGATGTGTTACTAAAAGTAATGGATATTAATGAATAATTAAAAAAAATAAATGAGATTTAAAAGTAGATTTTGTATTATTTTGACCTGAATAATGCACAAAATAAAAAGAAATCCAAAGAAATGTATGAGGAAATAAAACTGGAGACCTTTGTGACTATTAGTAGTTCAATCAAATAAGACATTGTGACAGGAGGCTTTAAGAGAAAAAGACACATGGAAATCATATCTTGAAATTGATTTTATCTTCTGGATGAAGCAATCACCACAATGTAATCAACTTTTTCATCACCAGTCTTACAGAATGAATGAGCATGCCTTTACCCTCTGTTAGTTTAAATTCCCATTTTAACCAATTAATTTCTGCTTTAACCTCCTAGTCTCCAACAATTTTATATATTTAGAAGTACTGGGATGGTTTTCACACAATAAAGCGACAACCTTGGATTATCTTATAAATTTTTTATTAAAACTTATAAATGGTGGTCACAGAGGTCTTTCCTTAAAACAGATGCTATTTGAGCAATGAAGCTTGGCAAAAATTTGACTCCTAAGAAGGCACATGAATGGCTGACAATTCATTAGTGAAAGGTTGATGATTCATTATTGGTCTGAAGAAACTCAAGGAACAGATGAATGAATTAATCAAATTATCTGGGAGTAGGCCATTAGCAGGAATCTGTGATTCATATCGCAGTTTGACTCGAGGCAGAACATTCAATCTTGCTTTATTAAAAGCCATACATTTGTAGGGCAGGATGTTGCCTAGGGGCTAGGGCTATGGAATTTGAAGTTGAGGGTTTCTTGTTTAAAATCTGTGATAATTTCTTAAGCCAAATTTGACATTTTTAATATAGCCATATAGAACTCCTCAGTGATAGTATATTATCAGTAGGTAAACTATGTCACTGCTGGGAAAACTATGAAATGTTAAAGAATAATCTTTTCAGGAACATGCATGATTTATCTAATACAGCATCTACTCAAAGAGTTCCCCTCCCCTGCTCCTAGCCTGCAATTCCAGTGCCTGAAACATCATTAATCAACCTTTTTGAACTTCTAGAGATAGTAAAACCTTGACCTTTAATCTGAGTGGTATTATTTGACCTAATAAAATGTTACAAGACGATAAAGCTGTCCATAGAAGTGATCCATGTAAAAATTTTTAAGAGATAATGAAGTTATTAGCAAAAAAAATAGTTTTATATTTTTGTCATGACCATGAAAATTAGGTCACAGTAAAAAATAATTATCAGGTGCAAATTTGTTACTTGTCAGTTGTTTTTAGACAGCTAGCAAAATATGGGCAGCAGAAAAATAAAAGATGAATGAATTATATAGATGAATATATAGCAAAAAAAATAAAAGAAAGAAGAAAATTCTTGGCAGTGGTTTTGCTCTCCAGGGGACCTAAGAGAACCCTCCCCCCCCCCCCCCCCATCAAAACATTAAAAGAAAATCTGGTCCAAATTTTGATATAGAAATAAAATCACCACCCCTGTTTAAGCCTCCCTTCTGTCCCGGGGGGGGGGGGGGGGGGGCTTAATAAATTATTGTAAGTATACTCATAACTGTAATACTGGTTATTGACAAACTTATAGGATAAATTGGTGTGATGGGTTTTGTATAAGGGAATTCATGTCTTTAGTTTATTTATGACATTACAAGAAATAAAAGACCACTGTTCCATTGATATATGGAAAATAATTTCAGATTATGTCATATAAAGTTTCCTTAGAGTCTTCAAAGAAAGCAGATATGCAGAGAGTTGAAAGCCGTCAGTGTATTTTATGAGACACTATCATAATAAACGGTCTGACCTGAGCTGTCTATTGTATTAATCTTCTTGGGGATACAATATATCTGTCTATCCTTTGTTCATGTATTTTCTAAGATGTTAGCTTATGTGGCTTTAATGTAATAAACCAAGATATACTATTCATTGTTGTATAGCAATTAATATGTACAGCCCAAATTATTACTAAGATGAGCAGAGGTTCCTCATTGCTTTGATGGCAATAAGCTGTACATCATGGAAGAATAGACTTTGAAAGAAAGGATTGCTATGGTTTTGATTTAATTAACAGAATTGTACCAGATTAAGTTATTTTTATGATAGAAATATTGAGATAACATTTGGCCATCTCACAATAATGAGATAATATGTGGCCATCTCACAATAATGAGATAATATGTGGTCATCTCAGAGTATCATTCTTTCAGATTATCTATATTAGCAGGGCATAGTCATCGTAAGACTAATACTATTTCATCATGTTGTTTCTCCAAAGTGTAAACATGATTTGCTTCAAAGAAATCCGTTATACTCCTAACTTTTATGGGTTTTTTTTTGTGTTATATTTATTTACGCAATTGTTTTCCAATCAAAGCAGCATGTTCAAGGCAGCTTCTTGCTGTCAGAAAGCCATATTTTATTAACAGAACTGACATCACCAGGAACAGAAGTTTGTGAACTTCTGTTGAGTCTGGGGATAATCCATTTATCCACTTTTTAAATTAGGAACACCTTATATTAGACTGTGCTTAGACTTTATTAAGCCTCAGTATGTAAGGAGCGTCAAGAAATCATTGCATGCAAGATCACCACAGGGAATCATTGTTTTGGAGATCATTGATTTTAATTATGTTCTGTCAAAACATACATTTGGGGGACCACACTAAGGCTGAGTCGTGGGTACGGCTTGGGAAACCAAGATAAGACTCCGGAAATTATGAGCACAGGTTTCTGGACGGATAAGTTTGAGTGGCATACAGTGTTGTTAGCTGTGGCAGGGACAAATGGTAGGCAGTCTGTTATAACAAGAGAGTCATACAGTCCCTCCTTCTGGAGAACAGAACTAATTCACCTGCTGGTCCCTGGAAGCAAAAATGTCAACAGATGATCCCCTGAGATCATACAGCCTGCTGGAACAGCTTCAGGGCAGTTCCTGCTTTTTAGTCTCTTTAGTCCATTGCTCATCAGAAATTCATTGAAGTTTCTACCCTGCATATTTTTCTCAAAGGTTATTAACCAGTTTTCCTGCCGTAGAACTTGTTCCGACAAATTGAGGGTCAATCAGAAGTGTGCTTAAATGTGTTGGGAAGATTTAGTGTGTGTCTGAATTTTCTTTTTCCAAGATCTGCGGGGACATTGAGAGAGAGCTCAGTAGTGGTAGGTGGCACACCGGGAATCTGACTGTCAGTCTGATCATGCAAGATCCTCCTTACTGTTGCCAGGCTCTGACAGCTGTATGACTGCTGACACTGAGGCATCCAGTTTGTCTGCCAGCCAGCCTAGCCTACTGATTGCCAGGCCTATTTGGCATCGACCCTCGCCTGCCAAACTGTTATAAAATTCAACTTCAGATTGGCTTCTTGTTTGTAGATTTTTGATCCGACGCTTCCTCTTTCAGGGATGGTTTTATGATCATTGCCAGTCAGTGCAAGGTCGTGGTACATACAGGAATAATATGGATTACTCAAGTGGAGAACTCCTTAGGGAGCAAATTCTTCCACCAATGTGGAACATTCCAGCTGAATGTTGTTAGATTGAGCTTTCACATATAATGTCTATACTGTTAGGTCTAAACTTTGGCCCTCTTTTGGATGACCTTATGAAAACATTCTAATGTAAAACTGTGTTGAAATTATAAAATAAAGGCAGGAAAATTGGAAACAGGTAGAGGTTTACCTTTTTATTGAAGAATTGGTAATGTCTAAATGCTACTTAATTTAAAACCAGACATTGCACACCAATATCAGCTCCACCTGAAAAAAAAATCTGACCTATAACCTATATATTGAATGAGCAAGAGGTAAATAAAGTACTGGACATTTTCCACCTGAGGCTATTGCTCCATCCATTCCTACATATATATGTACCTGTAATGTAAATTATGCACTGTCCAGCTATAAAATTTTGCCTCAAAATGTTAGCATTACATTAAATAGTTGTGTGGAGATATTATCCGAGTATCTAATTTCCTGCTTTTTTCCTCTGTCCTCTGAATTATTTATTAAAGGTTTCCATGGTTACATGTCCAAGTAATCAAGAACCAAGAGGCCCAACTCATTAGATAATCCAATTTCCAGCTTCACTAATTAGAGAAAATTAGGATTTACTCACTGCTAATTACAAAGTACAATCTTAGATAATTATGGAAGACTGTGCATTGTCCAGCAATACCAAGCTTAAATCAATATCATTGTAATGGAACTATGGGGAACCAGGATTGGTGGAGAATTCTTTACATCAATATATTGAGTTTTAAAGTCCTGGACAATTAGAAATGCTTGGTTGTATTAGAGCTGTTTGTCATTTATAGCATGAAGAGCTGTGAGGACTTTTCACTGCACAGATATCAGTGGCTTCCATTTACATGTTGCTGTGAGGAGAATATATGCTGCCTGTTATGCTATCCATTTCTGAAGGACAGCTTACACAAGTGTTTAAATAATTAATATTGCAGAAGTGCTGTGAACATTTCATTATTCATGTCCAGTTCCTGGGTGTAAATGGTTCAGTTACACAGTTAAAAGAAAAAATTGATGAAGAGCATCCAATTAGTAACACGTAATTTAAAAAATCCTTGGCATCATGTACCAGCTACCTAAATACATGAGTTGTAAATACATAAAAATATGCACAAGTGCTATTAACAGTTCCCCATAACGTTACCCTTGAGATGAAAAGTTGACATAGCCAAAAGTAATTTTAGGTATAAATTTATATTTCTTATCCAAAGGAAACTTCTCTGATGGCAAGAAATCCTCAAGATATTTTTTTTCATTTATTGGCAGCATGCTCAAGTCAAGAAAATATACCTAGATTTTCCTAAGTTAAGATATTTTATATCAAAAGAAAAATTTCCTTCATCATGATATCCAAAGTTATTATTTCTTGCCATAAGATATTTTTTCTGATAACAAGAAAAATGATCTTATCAGAAGAAAAAACCCTTATCATTAGAAATTTTGTGTACCATAACAAGAAAAATTTTCTTGCCCCACTCAATCCCTAGAACATTTTCTCACCATAAGATATTTTTTATAGTAACAAAATCATAGGGATTTGGGCAAGCAAATTAATCTTTTAAACAAATTATTTTTGGCAGTTCTGTTATATGATTTCCAGAGGAATTGATTACATATACATATGTCAGCATGTCAAACCTATTAACACAGTTTCTTTCTGTACAAAGATTCTTATAACGTGTCATATTGCAGAAAATGTTGCATGTGGGTTTCATTTATTTTATAAAAAGGGGAAAGTCATCAAGTAGAACCACATTCTCTTTGACCTCCTGTGCTAGGAATTTTATCAAGACAATAATTAAGGGCTGTATAGATCCTCAGATACCTTTTATTTATAGTGATATTGATGATTTAAAGTCCTTAAAGGGACCTAATCTGATATTTGGTTCACAAATACACACACATAGAGACACAGCTTTACACTTAGATATTGTTGCATAGCTTAACACTTCAATGAATGAGACCTGATATAAGATGACAAACTGAGTACAAGAACTGACATTTCCTTACCTCATGGCACAATATGTATGAGGACCAGGAAAAAAACACAAACCCTAGTGTGTATTACTGTACCTGTGTGTATGTGACCAAGGACTTAAGCTCCCATTACTAGAATAATACCATCTTTATGTTTCATCTTCATTACAGTTAATAAAGATGATTACAAATAGCTTGCTGTGCAAAATATGAATTCAATGTATTATGTAGTTCTGCTTAAACATCCTTATATTATATCTCTGTTTCCTCTGGGAATACTTCAGTATCATCTAAATGGTCATTTTATTGTGATCAGTTTGTCTTATATTATAATCTTAAATGAAATCTGTAATGAATTACTTTTCTGTATCTCTGAAAGGAAAACAACTTTGAATAATTACTTAGTTCTCTCTCAAAGGACAAACAGGAAATGTCTTTTAGTTTAGATGTCCCTGAAGACATTTGTGTATTGATTGCTAGCATGTCTCAAGAAAGGGAGACTTAATTGTTCCTGGGCTTGTCTCAGAATGAGGCTGACAGACAAACTCCACAGGGTGAGCTACGATTTGTCTTCAGTCACTCCACAGAAGTGAAATGCAATAGTTATCAGCACTGTGTGCCGTTGTAATTTTGTCGATACAATTGGTGCTGATTTAATAATGTATTGAGCCATGAGAACAAAAATAAAGTGGAATGATATTAATTGATGACATTAACTGATGAAATATTGATATTAATTGATGAAATAATTGTATTCATAGGTGAAAGTAAGTCAGATTCCAGTTGTTTCTGAAAAGTTCATACAGGTGACATCTTTATTCACTTTTATAGTAACTTAAAGTGGCAGATCCAGAATTTTCCCCGGGGGATGGAGGGGGGGGGGGGGGGGGGGTTACTCTTCATATCAGAGACTTGTGAGACTGGCCAAAAGTGGTCTTAATTCACAGGTGGTCTAATTAGATAGGTTAGTTATAACCAGTGAGGTTCACTCAAGAGTGGTCTTAATAGACAGGTGGTCTTATGAAACAGGTGGTCATTCAGACAGGATAACTGTGTATGGGTTCTCTTATTACAATGAGCCAGATTTATAATGGTTACATATTCTTTGTGTTAACAATAGATAGTTACAGTGTACAAGGTGTGTTATATTTGTTCAGAAACAGCCCAGGTGGGTGGCCAGGTGCATGAAATCAGGTATTTTCACAGGATAACACTTCCAGTATTTGTTAACATCTTGGCCATATTTTGTGCTTTTTGTGTTCTATTTCTCACTAACACAGATTAGTTATTTGTTATTTACAATTTGTATTTATATATAAGCTATTTATATATAAGCTTTTGTAGAATATCATGAGTGTCTCTGCTCCTATGATATTGTACTCTGCCTCACTGTCACACAAAATGTTCTCCAAACCATTTTATTCAAGATCCATTCTTGCACCAGTTGCACCAGCAGTAGGAAAATTTAAATTGCTAATAGTGTTTTTGTTTTGTGTCAAAAGGTTTTGGAAATGAAATCTTTTGAATACATCTCCTAAAGAAGAAAAACAGTTTTTTGTTTATTTTCATTTTAAACCATCTTGTTGGCCCAGATCACACAAAAAGTGCTTTAAAACCATTTTGATGTATAAAAGAGATTTATTCCATAATATCATTTGTGATGAAAATATGTTGCATTTATTTGATACATGAACAAATCAAAGAGCATTGTATCTTTTTGTCCTTCCAGAAAAATTAAAAACAGAAAAAGAATTTAACAGAATTTTTGTATTGAAAGACCAAATGAAAGTCCAATGTCTGTTAGATTTCATGGAAATAATAAATTACCCAGATAACAGATAAAGTACATGTATATTGTTTTAAAAATACTTGGATAATAATGCAGCAGACATAATTATTTGTGTTAATTTTTTATTTCTCCTGTTTTTCAGGGACCTGCGGAGTCTTGTTGGGAAAGGTGAGAATGAGGTGATATACTCCCTGCAGCAGAAACTGAGTGAGGCTCGTAAAGTCAACCAAGACTTACAGTACAAGATAAGCAAGCAAGGTCAAGGTCAAGGCCAGCCATCAGGTCATGATAATGGTAAATAGTTCATTTATGGTCTCCATTATATCAAGTGAGTTTGAGAATGGGTTTTAGTGCTGCTTTTGTCAAATCACTCAGTGCATTTCAAACTTTACAAACAAATCTTGTTATTCATAGGAATTGAACAAAAAGAACTGCATATAAAAGAATTAATTTATATTTAGGTTTTAACAAATGTTGTTTCTAACAAAAGTGAATTTTCTAAATGTCACTTGATACATGAGTGATTCATAATTATTTCTGGTTTAGTATATCAGAAACACCTGAATGCTTTCAGTAGAGCTACATGATCAACTTATATTCTTCTGCTAGAAGATACGCTGACCTGCCCTGGGTAGTGAAGAAAAATTTTGGTTTCACTTTCATTTTGTATGTATGTTATCCTGTGTTTTCTGTGTCTCCAGATGTGAATATCATAATGAAGCAGTTTATTTGACTTGTTTGCAACATTTAGTTTCAGAGTGCTTTGTAATGAAGCTAACACACATACAAACACATGCAGAAGACCTAATACATTATAGTCCTACCATCCTTTATATGACTTCGGGTATTATATTACAAGTTTACAATTTAATTAAAAGTTTAACCTCTCTGTCAGTTCATTTTTGGCAAATTTTCCTGCATGCTTTTTGTTTCAGCCCCAGGTCATAATCATGAAGTGATTAGAAGAAAAATTGATAATGGGGTCGTGGAGTGGTGGTACTTTGTCAGGTCAGAGTTGAATAAAATCATGGAGATTGCAGAGAAACCAGCTTTGAAGACCAAAATCAGCCAGGTCCTTGAAGATGCTGGTGTACAGGAAAGGTAGGTCAAAAACTTACAGTCACACAGACATATAGAAACCTAAAACATTATAGTCCTACACAGACATACAGAAACCTAAAACATCATAGTCCTACACAGACATACAGAAACCTAAAACATTATAGTCCTACACAGACACACAGAAACCTAAAACATTATAGTCCTACACAGACATATAGAAACCTAAAACATTATAGTCCTACACAGACATATAGAAACCTAAAACATTATAGTCCTACACAGACATACAGAAACCTCAAACATTATAGTCCTACACAGACATACAGAAACCTGAAACATTATAGTCCTACACAGACATACAGAAACCTAAAACATTATAGTCCTACACAGACATACAGAAACCTCAAACATTATAGTCCTACACAAACATACAGAAACCTAAAACATTATAGTCCTACACAGACATACAGAAACCTGAAACATTATAGTCCTACACAGACATACAGAAACCTAAAACATTATAGTCCTACACAGACATACAGAAACCTGAAACATTATAGTCCTACACAGACATACAGAAACTTGAAACATTATAGTCCTACACAGACATACAGAAACCTCAAACATTATAGTCCTACACAGACATACAGAAACCTAAAACATTATAGTCCTACACAGACATACAGAAACCTGAAACATTATAGTCCTACACAGACATACAGAAACCTAAAACATTATAGTCCTACACAGACATACAGAAACCTGAAACATTATAGTCCTACACAGACATACAGAAACCTGAAACATTATAGTCCTACACAGACATACAGAAACCTGAAACATTATAGTCCTACACAGACATACAGAAACCTGAAACATTATAGTCCTACACAGACATACAGAAACCTGAAACATTATAGTCCTACACAGACATACAGAAACCTGAAACATTATAGTCCTACACAGACATACAGAAACCTAAAACATTATAGTCCTACACAGACATACAGAAACCTGAATCATTATAGTCCTACACAGACATACAGAAACCTAAAACATTATAGTCCTACACAGACATACAGAAACCTGAAACATTATAGTCCTACACAGACATACAGAAACCTGAAACATTATAGTCCTACACAGACATACAGAAACCTGAAACATTATAGTCCTACACAGACATACAGAAACCTAAAACATCATAGTCCTACACAGACATACAGAAACCTGAAACATTATAGTCCTACACAGACATACAGAAACCTAAAACATTATAGTCCTACACAGACATACAGAAACCTAAAACATTATAGTCCTACACAGACATACAGAAACCTAAAACATTATAGTCCTACACAGACATACAGAAACCTAAAACATTATAGTCCTACACAGACATACAGAAACCTGAAACATTATAGTCCTACACAGACATACAGAAACCTGAAACATTATAGTCCTACACAGACATACAGAAACCTGAAACATTATAGTCCTACACAGACATACAGAAACCTGAAACATTATAGTCCTACACAGACATACAGAAACCTAAAACATTATAGTCCTACACAGACATACAGAAACCTGAAACATTATAGTCCTACACAGACATACAGAAACCTAAAACATTATAGTCCTACACAGACATACAGAAACCTAAAACATTATAGTCCTACACAGACATACAGAAACCTGAAACATTATAGATCTATTTTCCAGGCTGATACATGGGCACAGATTGTTTCAATGCTAACAATAATAAACATGAATTGGCTCACATAAAAAGTTGGGCAGTGGAAAATTGTTTCTGTTCCTCCGTGCCTCAACTGTGTTTGGCTTTTTCAAGTTTATCCATTGTTCAGGACTGATGTTTTTATTCATGTCTCTCTACAGCAGCAATACTTTCAACTGGCAGGTCTCCTGAGTGTCTTTGCGGTGTCTGATCAAGACAGTGAATTTTCTTTCATCTCACTGATCACCTGGTACAAGGACAGATAAAAGGTTTTCATTACACATACGAGATTTCCCACCATTTTCAAATTGCCGGGCACATTGTTCTTTTTTGGGAGTAAAGCTTTGTGAAGGATTGCATTTTTATACAAACTGATGACTCATCATAAACATGTCATCCTTGAAAACGGACGACTTGGCCTTGTGATTTGACTGATTCTATGCAGGAGAATGCCAGTTGGGAACCAGAAAACCGGCAAATCGGTGGATGACTTCTGTGTTTTACTCCTGGCCCCTATATTTGTAATCAAAGTAAAAAAGGCACTAGCACTGGTATTAATCATGCGGTGTTTCTTGAGTATATACATTTTGTATTATGAATACAGGTTCTGATTTCAGTCAGGTCCCACGAGTAAAATTGTTTTGTAGGATGTCTGCTTCTGTTATTCATTCATTGAAGTATCATGGAAAATGGACAGACCTTCGTCTTCTTGCATGCACAGTTGCAACAAATTGAACTCATTTTTATCCTCCATGCAAGCTGACAGATTTCCAAATATTTTTTTTTCATCAGCAAATTAAATAAAAATATAATTTTGCTACATATCTTTTGTCCTGAGTGAGCAGAATAATTTATATCCTTTTATTTTAGACCTGGCCTTGCGTTTTGCATATTATCCTAGTAAACATTATTAAACATACATTTTATATTATGCAAAAATTCCAGTCACCAGTTGCTTGGGGTGTTAGAATACCACAATCTTCTGTTTGTTTATATTTTTTGTTACCTTTTTAATACATCAACATAAGATAGTTATACTTTCAGTTATTCAGGTTTGTTTTTCCTCAGCAGAATATCTCTGTCCCCCCTGAAGAGCATGTTGATAGTATTACATAGGGAAGCCATGAGTGAAGAATTCATAATTCAATATTTTTTTACAAATCCTTATTTTAATACGAGGCTCAGGTGGTCTAGGTACCAAGCAGCATAAGCTGCTTATATTAATAAAAAAAACAGATGAGCATGTGTGGAAAATGATTTGAATAATTAAATTGTAGTAATCAGAGATTATTCCTGTCAACCAGAAAGATATATTTGACATAAGGCAGGATGAAACTTCCAAATACTTATTGTATTGTATTGAAAATTCACATTTTTTAGGTAATTTGGGAAAAAATAGAGGATTAAGTTTTGTCTGGTGTTAAAGCCAGCTGTTCACTTTAATGTGAATTTATATGTGATTTCTGGCTGACTCTTCATACATAGTAATGAACTGAAGATTTTGCCTTCTAGGATAGGTTCATATAATGCCTCCATCTGTGATGGATGTATGATCTTTTTTAGCTACAAGTTTTTAATAACATGGCACATGTGCAAACATGTTGGCAAACAGAATAACCATGTGACTGAAGGTGGTTTGCTGCATAAGTACAGAAGTTTGAGATCACTGGTTGTAAAATGAAATTTGCAAAACTCTGGTTTATCTGACTTGCCACCAGATGTCATCAGTTGTTGAATGTTTTGATTATTTTATTGGACCCCACATGTTATAAGCATGTGGATATAAACAAACAGAACAGCTTGTTTACCACAGGGTTAGTGTTTTCTCTTGCCTTTTTTTATGAAATGCTCAATGGATTATCTTTAGTTTATAGATGTCAGATAGGCCCCTTTAATATGATCACTAACAATTAATCTGTCTGTGGTATGTAAGCTGCTGATTGAATTTCTGAACAGGTGAATCTTGACACAGAAATATTCATTCAGTTTATGATGTGATACAGGGTCATCTGTGATTGTACATCTCTCACCAAGTCACTTCCTGATGAAGGAACCCTCCTTTTAGAAGATGTTTTCTTTCTGTCATTGTGTACCTTGACTGTCACCATTGTTTGTATTCGTTTCTGTGATTTTTCTCTTGAACACATTCACTTTTCAACTCTTTTGTATTTTTCATTATATTTGATACAAGAATTGATTAAACAAACGTCTTGGATGAGTTAAAAAAAAAGTGACCTTGTCTTTCATTTCTAAGTTCATATTTCAATTGGTATTTTTTATCCCCCCCCCACAAAAAAAAAATAAATAAAAACCTCTTTTAGTTAACATTAGATAAGTATTCAACTGTCAGCAGTGGAATCAGATGAGTTTTTAACTGTTAACAATTGAATCAGATAAGTTTTCAACTGTCAGCAGTGGAATCAGATGAGTTTTTAACTGTCAACAATTGAATCAGATAAGTTTTAAACTGTCAGCAGTGGAATCAGATGAGTTTTTAATTGTCAGGATTGGAATCAGATAACTTTTCAACTGTCAGCAATGGAATCAGATGAGTTTTCAACTGTCAGCAATGGAATCATATGAGTTTTCAACTGTCAGTGATGGAATCAAATGAGTTTTCAATTGACAAGATTGGAATCAGATGAGTTTTCAACTGTCACCAGTGGAATCAGATGAGTTTACAGTTGTCAGCAATGGAATCAGATTAATTTTAACTGTCAGCAATGGAATCAGATGAGTTTTCAACTGACAAGGAACAAGAAAAACTGAAACTCAGCTATCTTAACTATTGGTTATGCCTTTTGAATTATGTTAGTTTCATGTATATAAATGCTGAGATAGAGAATTTTTTAAAATGAAACTAGAATACGGGTATTCGACAAGCGACTACGTGTATCCGCCTAAATCAGAGTGGAACGGGTGAAGTGAGGCATGGATTAAGTGGCAAGGGGAAATAGAGTGAAGTGTTGCATATTAGCATGGATGTCTGCAGCCAAATTGTGTATGAAGGTTGCCTCCCCTACCACAAAATCCAGAAAGCCGTCCCAGTTGTATACATATGCAAAATTAAGGCAGATAAGTCAAACCACTACATGTATATAATTGAATTTTAGCCCGTGGCAGACAATCAGATGGACGCTGAGCAAAAATGGTTGCAGGTGACGGCACCAGTTTTGCGTATGATAAAGAGCTATGTGAGAACTATACACATGCAAAACTTTGGCCCAATCGGTCAAACGGTTCCCAAGATATGAGCTTGGATGTCTGCTGAATAAACTAGAATGCAGGTGGCTCCACCTGTCATAAAATCAAGAGAGCTGTCGGGGATGTATAAACCTGCAAAATTTAGCCAGATATGTCAAACCACTGCCGAGATATGAGTGATTTTATCCCATGGCAGACAACAGACAGGAGCTGTGCAAAAATGGCTGTAGGTGGCGCCACCAGTTTTGCGTATGTTATAAAGCTCTCCAAGGGCTACATTTGTGCAAAAAATTTTCCTGATCGGTCAAACGGTTCCCGAGATATGAGCTTGGATGTATGCAGCGTAAACGTGAATGTAGGTGGCGCCACCTGTCATAAAATCAGAAAAGCTATTCAGGATGTATACGCATGCCGAATTTCAGGTGAATTAGTCAAGTCACTGCAGAGATATGAGTGATTTTAACCCAAGGCAGACAAACAGATGGGCACTGTGCAAACATGGTTGCAGGTGGCGCCACCATTTTTTGTGTATGTTATAAAGCTCTCCAAGGGCTACATTTGTGCCAAAAAATTTTCCTGATCGGTCAAACGGTTCCCGAGATATGAGCTTGGATGTCTGCAGCGTAAACGTGAATGTAGGTGGCGCCACCTGTCATAAAATCATAAAAGCTATCCAGGATGTATACGCATGCCAAATTTGAGGTGAATTAGTCAAGTCACTGCAGAGATATGAGTGATTTTAACCCAAGGCAGACGGACAGATGGACACTGTGCAAACATGGTTGCAGGTGGCGCCACCATTTTTTGTGTATGTTATAAAGCTCTCCAAGGGCTACATTTGTGAAAAAAATTTTCCTAACCCGTCAAACGGTTCCCGAGATATGTGGGTTTATGTGTGGAAACAGACGCACAAACGGACACAGAGCGCAGAGGAAAGGTCAGAGGTCAAAACAAAATCGGGGCGCAGCAGTTCACATGTGACCCGAACATAATCCCGGGTTTCGTAAAATTCCGCCCAGCGGTTACGGAGGAGTTCTCCGGAAACCTACGCCGCAGCGGCGGCGGCGGCGTGCAGCTGAAAACATAGTATCCGCAAAACTCTGTTTTGCGGATACAATAACATTTTTATCATAAGATTATCTTCATCCTCATTCTGTAGTTAGTGGCAACTACCGGCCTTTGTCCTGTCCATAAAATAAAGACACACCTTGCCAAAAATATTGACTGAAATTCATCATAAACACAAGTAATTGTTCAAAGAAGTAAAAATTACCACACAGCAGACTACTGACATTGATCAACCTTGGATCAGTTTCTTGAAGTGAGTGAACATACACCCTTATTCCAACTTTTAAGGAGGTAAGATTTAAAACACACTTTAAATCAAAAGAGAGAATATCAGCTCTGTCTCTTACAGAAAGATGATGTGGTATACTGTGAGAAGAAAAACTTCAGTAAAACAGATTATCACAGGCTGCTGAGAAAATAAGATACATGTTTTCAGAACCAGGACATCAGTGCTGAACAAAGACTGGATATCGAGGGAGTTACAGTGAGATCAGAGCAGACGGATTAAGGATATCCATCAAGGTTTTATGTAATAGAAGAAAGCAGAATTGAGGGAGAAAAAGCATAGAGGAAGCCCAGCCCGGTAGTGAAGGAGTTAATAATAGGTCAAAGATATACATGACTAAGTGATATGTTGATATAAAATTAAGACAAGGAACAAGATCAAGCTCAGGAGTGAATATGAAGATGGACATGATTGGTTGTTTTAATAATAAATAATAAAATTATCTTGTATTTGTGTTTTATATATTAATAATAACCTCTTGGTGTATTATTTAGGAGTCCAAAGGAGAACTATATTATATAATAGTTCCCCCCCCCCCTGTCCCAGATGTTGTTTTTAGTGCCATCAACAGTCATTGTCATCTGTTGGATTTCTTATGGACACAAATGTTTAATCAACATTGTGTTTAAGTTAAATTGAATATTGAAGTCAAGAAATGTACCATCAAAAGCAATTTCAAGAATTTATGGAAGAAGAAGAAATAAAAGATTAATAGAAATTTCCTGGGTTTTAAGACAGATATAGGTCAGACATAAATCTACAATAGGATGGCATAGCTGAGGTTTATTGGGTCATAGGTCAGAGGACAAGGTCACAAAAGGCCAGACTGGGTTTTTTTATGCAGTCTTCTTAATAATTTTACCTTGTTGAGGCAACCCCATTCAGTGCTATTCAGAAAAATGTGCAGACCTTGGAATGGCATTCTGGTCAGACAGTATTTCACAAGTTTGTGTATTAAAGCAGAACTCCTTATTCTGAACCTGATAGCAAGTTTTCTGTCCAAGAGGAGCTTTTTTGTCTGGTTACTAATGAAGTATGCCACTGTCACATTTGTCTCATTTAAACGGACCATGAATGAAACATGAAGTTATTTTACTGTTCAGTGTCTTGTTTTGTTTGCCTTGTTGACACCTGATGTTGAAGGCATCCACTGAACACCTCCAGGGTTTTTGGCTCTCCGAGTCAGGTAACATTATCTTTGGTTTTGACAGACTTGAGGGATATTGTTGCTCTATATTTTCACCTCCTTTTATCTGTCTTTCCCATTTCAAGGTGCTCTCATTTGTTTAATTGCGTCAAGGAAAATTTAGTTTGGAACTTTCCATTTCTCTCAGTATTATTTTCCATGTCGTTATACTAAGAAATCTTTCAACTAAATGAGAAATCTAAGAATGTCAAAATTTAAGTTGTTACATCAATGCCACACATTTCCTGATAGTCTTTCTTTTGCTCTTGTCAAGAAATTTACAGTGTAAAAGTCATGTACTTTTCATAATTTGTAGTTAGCTTGGAACAAATTTGTAATTAATGTTCAGAATTGTATGAAGATCAAAATAAAAACTTAAATATAGTCATGTAATTTACATAATATTAATACAGATATTAGAATCATATGAAGATCCAAATAAAATCTTTAATATAGTCATGAAATTTTCATAATATTAATACAGATGTTAGATGTTTTATAAAGATCCCCTTTAAAAATGTGCAGAATTTACCAGGCCAACATGGACAAGATCAGTCTGTAGAAATGTCCTTTTCTAAATTCTAAAACAGCCAACCCTTTGCATGCACTGTTGTGTTTTCTAAATGTTCTGATGTAATGGTAGCAGGTCATGCATTTTCAGTATAAATAATAATAAAACTGAACCTAGTATTTTGATTGGATGATTTAATTATTGAATTAATTGATTATTTAGTGTCAAGGCTATTTATGTTGTCAGGTGTTTTTATCAGTTTATACAAATAGCCTTTCAGAGTTTGCTGATCTATTTTCCCAGTGTCCATTAAATGTTAGTAAAGTGAAAATACCTGAGCTAATCAATTATCAAACTTGGAAAAATAAAACCATGTTTACGACATGCGTTAATGAAGGCACTTTACCAGCATGGTATTAAAATGGATATTGATGTTATGACTATGAGGTTTTTACAATTGTTAAAATGTTCCCAGATAATTTCCCTGGAACTAATAAACAAGTTTGTTAATGAGCCACTTTAGAAATGTAGCATTTTGTGATGGGGAGATGAATTGCATTTCTGGTTTATATGAATTTGATGGCTGTAATTTGAATGGATTATCCTTCCCATTCAGTAGGAATAAAGATTCTCTGATAAAGAACAGAGGTGTCCATCTCTTCGGAACTGCAGGTCAGTTGTGTCTATTTGTTTTATTACAGGATATTTTTAGAGAATTCAGTTAACAAGAATGGGGTCATGGGTCAAGGTAGAATTTTTTTATAGAAAATAAATGTGAGTCCAGGACTCAGATAATTAAAAAAAGTTGATCTAATCCATAAAGTAATTTTCAGGATTTGATAATAATAATGTTAGCAATGGCCCCCCCAAAGTAAACCATTATATTTATAGCAGAGGTTAAATATAATTTGATATAAACTGAGGCTACAGATGATAAAATGAATCTTAATCTTTACCCAAAGTGAGAAAAAAGTCACGAGGATTCAGGTCCAGAGCTGGAACAGAGGTCCATTGATTTTGGAGTTAATTATAATATTAATTCTTCCAGCAAAAATATGTAAAGAATATTCTAATATGTCTCTAACTAGATTACAGGACATAAAAAAAAAGCTTAGAAATGCAGGAATTTAAGTTTAGACTCAGTTTGTATAAAAGGTCAGATTCTGGATTTGAATATAAAAATAATAAACATTCACACTTTAATCCAGGCTTCAGTAAATAAATTAATGTTGATCCAGCCACTTTTGAATAATGATTGTTTAACCAGGCCCAAATTGGGAAAAGTTGTGTGTACCAAGGCAATGTCACACCACTCCTCAAACAGCTCCATTGGCTTCCAGTAAAGTACCACATACAATACAAAATTGCTGTTTTTCCTTACCATCATTTCCATGACTCACCGCCATCATATTTGCCAATATAATTATTATCCTACTGGCATTTGTGTATGCTGTACTCAGCTGGCAAAACTCTTAAACTACGTTACCAAAGCGTCACATGAAAGGCAGTGAACGTTCCTTCAGTTCCAAAGCCCCAAATGTCTGGAATTCGCTTCCTACTAAACTTATAATATCTCTGATCCTTACATCATTTAAAACCAATTTAAAAAACTTATCATTTCTGACAAGCTTTTTGTAATTTTTTATTAGAGAATTGCAATGGATAAATGAGTTGGAGAAAGTGAGAAAGAAATAGGAGCTTGGGGTGAGTTACAGTGAGGTGGTTTCCCAGAAATTGTGCTACAGATGTATATGAGTATGAGTGCGTCTCAGGGCTGGGAGTCTGACTATCCCATAATTGGTGCTGTATTAAAACTATTTAGTATTATTGATAAGAAAAGAAATTAATATGGATCTAGGCATCAAGTGAATCTGCTAACCAGCTGCCTTGGTCTAAGGTAGAGACACAACTTCAGGTCAGGAGATTGTAAGCACAAATCTCAGCTGAGCAGTTGTGAGATTTTCAATGGTCATCTGGGCATTGAAGGTAGAACCAGTTAGTGCAGACCTCAGTGATCCAGGCCTGCAGGGGAAAATAGAATGTGGATCCCAAGTCATATGTTAAAATAATGTGGGATACTAGCTTTATGAATAAAAATGTACATTTAATCCTCATGTTAAGATGATGTTGGATCCTGGCCTCAATAAAAAAATGTGTGTCCACACTTCATGTTTAAAAGATGTAAGAATTATCTTCAGGAAATAAACTGGATCCTGGTCACAAGGAAAAAAAAGTGAATGCAGATCCATTCCTCAGGTAAAACAATGCAAGTATATCCAACAGAAAAAAATGAATTCCTAATTCCCATAACACCGCTCCTGAGCCCCTGCCTGGGCACGTTTCACCACTTGGAAAAATCTTTGATGAATACTTGTATGAAATCCACCAGTTAGCTCTGTGATGATGATGTTATGTGTTTTATAATTGTAGATCAATCAGAACAGACCTGTACAATCTGAGCGTTACTGATGGAGCTGGTAGGTGGCGGGAGCAGGAAGCTGAGGAGCTCAGCAACATAGTACAGAGGAGGCTGCACTATCTACAGGTACAATCCTGCTTATCACCCTATTATAAGTCAGCTTGGTTGTGCATTTTGTACTTTCCACTTAGTTATAATTGCTCCTCACCAGGCTCATATTACAAGTATATGAACCTTTATTTCACAGTGGAGATCACCTGAAATGTACTTGGATGATACGTTAATTACACAGTGTGGATAGGCACATCATTTGTGAAGAATCTCGATCTGCCATCTGGTGAGGGATCTGTAAACTAATCAGTTGTACTGAGAGAAATGTGACTCACAGGAGCCTTTTCTAAAGGGGAAACAAAATTGTAATAACTGACAACCAGTGACTCAGCTTAAAAAATAAGTGAATTTTAAGAACTCAGATTATCAGTTATGATCCATAAAATAGTTGACTGAAAGTGAAAATAGTCTTATTTGAGCAAGTGGTTGAGTTTTATGTCATGTAAGTTAACTTCAGACAAGTAAGGGATTAAACTCTACTAATGTATATACTTATTTATATGCTTATTAATCATTTTAACCAACCATTTCTAGATTTTTAATTTGAACGAGAGTATAAGAAAATATGCAGCCGGCACTATATACTGTCTATACATTTCATTGTACGATATTGTTTATGATAGATCAGTGTATTTTTAAATTTAAATAATATACACGGTACATTTATGCCACAGTTGTCTAATTAAAATTAATGAAGATCAACATAGGTTAACTTAAGACAAGATTTTGGTTGTTAATATGATGATTATGACTGTGTATTACAGAACCCATCAGACTGTTCAACAGCCAAGAAGATAGTATGTAACATCAATAAGGGGTGTGGATACGGCTGCCAGCTCCACCATATTGTTTACTGCCTCATTGTGGCATACGGCACACAGCGCACGATGGTTCTGGAGTCTCACGGCTGGCGCTATTCTTCCGCTGGCTGGGAGAAGGTGTTTAAACCAGTCAGTGATACATGTACTGATAAAAAAGGCAGCTCTCATATCATGTGGGGACGTAAGTACCTAGTCCACAAAATGAACTACAGTAGAGAGCCATTATCCAAACAACTGGGGGACAACATTTTGTTCAGATAAAGAGTAATTCAGATAAATGATTTTGCATGAGTCTGCATCAGAATTTACTGCCACTTAGTGTATACCATATGTTTTTAAACACTAATAAACATAAATTAATTAAGCTATTGTTTCTCTGTATATATGCTTGGAATTAGACAATTTTTCATCTAATTTTTCTTATTTCTTCATCATTCAGATTTTGGATAAATAATAAAATTTTTGTTTCTTAGATTTCAGATAAACAATTTTCAGTAAACTACACTCTGCTGCTCTTGAATGATATCCTGACTCTCTTGTATTGACATTTAGTAAACACATGAACATTACCAGGAATACTTAAATACTTGAGTCTCAGCTTTTCCAACTAGATACTTTATTTTTCAACTTAGGACTTGGGTACTCATATTGACCTTGTTTTTTTTTCATTTTAAAGAAATTAGTCATGTGGCTATTAATTACATGTTTGAATCTTATTGTTTCTGTAAAATATAAATGACTTGTACAGGTGTACCACTGCACTCCTTCACGAGCCTTATCACTTTAAAGCAAAATCATTCTAAAATCCCATCATTCATCCTACAGCAGATGTCAAATGACCAATTTGGCAGTGTTGCTATGGTAACAAGTACTCCAGTCTGAGTGAGTAGAGGTGGTTTCATACATTGATGCTCACCTGTATAAAAGACTTGACAAAACTGTACTTTAAAATAACAGTGTTGTGACAGTGACATTTACTCAGCAGTTATCATTGATTCAAGTAAGATCATTATTAAATGCATGAGTTGACATGATTAAATTTATGTTGATCTAATAAAAGACACTTTGTATTAAGAACTACACAGTATATATTGTTTTACAGCTCAAGATGTTATTGAAAAGTACCAAGTTATAGACCTGCCCATTGTGGACAGTATGCACCCACGGCCAAAGTTCATGCCTCTCAGTATCCCAGAAGACATTGCTCCACGGCTGACTCGTCTCCATGGACACCCAATAGTCTGGTGGATTGGACAGTTCCTGAAATATTTATTACGTCCCCAGGCAGAGCTGCTTAATGATCTGACAGACACAGAAAAGAGGCTGGGATTTAAACATCCTATTGTAGGGTGAGGGAGCTTATCTTCACTCCTGACATGTATTATTAGTAATCAAGTTTCTGAGCTCCTGCATATAGAGACTTAACATTTATGAACTAAGTTGAAGTAGAAAATCTATTGTGTAAAGTTCATATCAAGAATCAGGCAGGACAGATGAAAGGCCTTTGCAGGAGACTTGATATTGCAGAAGATTGATGATGTTAATAGTGAATTTGAGACTTCAGAAGCAAGAATATGATGGTATATTCAGGCCTGGATAAGTATAAAAATGATAATAATAAACTTTATTTATTTTACATGGATTGTACAACTAGTTATAATATCTAATATGAGGCATTATCCATGCCTCAGATTTTGTTGCTGGGTAGTCAGTAAGGTTTTGAGGAAACCAGAGGACCCAGAGAAAACCTCCAGCCTTCAACAGGTAACTACAACCCACTCTCATAGCCCTGCTGGGAATCAAACATGAGTCACCGGCAAAGAGGGCTGAGCGTTTTACCACTCAGTTATCCAGGCCTGAAATATATGATAAGAATAAAAGCTTTGATTTTGAAGGATATTTTAAGGCCACATAGGTACAAACAGATTTTCATCTAAAAACAATGAAAAAAAGTAGTAGTAGTAGTAGTAAAAGAAGTAGTTCAAGTTCATTATTGGTTGGATATTTAGATAACTGCAAAATCAGTTTCTTTCTCTCTCTCTCTCTCTCTCTTTCACTCTCTCTTTCTCTCATTCTCTCTCTCAGACATATACGAATGTGTGCATTGACATTCTTGTGCATGATCTATTTTGAAACCACTGACTGGGTGATGAGATGTAAAATAGTTATGTAAATAGGCTTTCTGTAACCCTTCGGTGGGTGATACATATATCTGTTTGCTAAATTCAATTATTTTGCTTTCCTTTAAAAATTCTGTTTGTCAAATCCAGGATAATGAAGAAATGATAATAATAGTAGTAATTATGATTATAAGATAAATGTATATATGTTTAAAGTGCAACCATACATTTTGTTAATCTCAGTAAAAGATATTGCGATTTGTAAAATGAAAGATGTTTCCTTACCATGTCATATTAAAATGAATTAAAGATTCTCATATCAGAGTCTTTGATGAGCTTTTGGCAATATAGCAATCTTTTAAATTTGTTTTATTATATGTAATCAAGAACACCATTTTCAAAATAAAAGAATTTCCAGTATATTTAATAATTTTGACATGTAAATATCTCGGTAAAAGAATAATTAGATTCTGTGGTGTTAATTAGTACACAGGCCTGATTGTTCATTTTATTATAATTACTTCCAGGGTACATGTAAGGCGAACAGATAAAGTCGGTACAGAGGCAGCATTTCATGGTATAGAAGAATATATGAAACATGTAGAGGAGTACTTCCAGCTGATAGAGAGAAGACAGAAGGTTGACAAAAGACGAGTATACCTGGCCACAGATGATGCTAATTTACTTAACGAGGCCAAGAAAAAGTTAGTACTAAAAATCTTGTCCTACTTTTTTGTAGAATTCAGGAAGATAGATCCCTTATTCTTTTTAAATCCTGAAACTTATTTTCTTTATTGGTGACATTTGAACCAAGTTAAGCAGATATGTGATTTTCCCTTATCCATAAAGCACATACTGGGGGTACTTAAGGTAAGATTCAAAGTTTAATAAAGTAATCAAGGAAAATAAGTTACACTGGAAAATGTTTTCACACTTTTCAAAAAGTTTGTTATGATTAAAGCAGTATATATACTAATACCTAAGCAATATTTTGATGTTAAAGTTGATAGGCATTAACAGGAGGTTGACATTGTATTAATAAGCAATACATGCTTGATCCATGGACCAATAAAAGGTGTCCTACAAATACAAAAATGAGTTATGCTGTTCAAATATCAGTTTGAGAATTATTGAAGAAATGATGTTTCTAAACTGTTTTATGACTTTTTCCAGGTACACAGATTATGAGTTTGTGAGTGACAATGAGTTTTCAAAGTCAGCGGGCCTTGGTACACGATATTCTGATGCGTCGTTACGAGGCATCATTATGGATATCCACTTTTTGTCAAAATCAGATTATCTAGTCTGCACATTTTCCTCTCAGGTGAGTGAAATAGAATTATCCCATACAGAGTTCACAGCCAGCAGAAATCAGGGACAATCTTTGTTTCCCTTTTCCTTATATATGTGGCCATACAACAGTATAAAGTTCTACTGGGGATTAAATGATGGTTTGGTCCAGTGTCTGTTATGTTGGAAGGCTGGCCATTGATACCAGTTTCAACATCACAATTTACAATGCCAGGTAACATTATAATCCTAACATGGGAGTTGAAGCTAGAAAATTGATAGTTCAGACCTTAGTAAAAGAGTGCTGAGAGTTTTAGACTTTTGATGTCCCATGAAACAGTCTCGGAATTAGCTGTTTTATGTTACTACTGACAAATCATTTGGATCTATCAGCTTAACTTCCACCTACAGGACCCACATATCAAAATAAATATGTATTTAATGGAAATAATCATTGCACACCTTGCACAACTGGTGTGAGATACAGCAGTCTGCTCCGTTAAACAGGTTACACAATACATACAAAAATCAACTACTGGTAAACCAATCCATTGTTTCAGTTCAGCTGAAAGTCTGTGTGTATTGACAGGGCACAAATAATAAATATTAGCACCAGAAACTTCTAACTGAAACTCCTGGAAGGTACTTTAGGTATCTCCTTAGAAACTAAGATCACAAGTGACCTATATTCTGCAAGGCACATATGGTTGAATTTATGATATTTAAGCTTTTTCAACTTTGCTCATATAACCTCTTCAAATGCATTTTTCAGGGTATGGGCTTTCAAACATTTAGTAACATATTTACATTATATTTTCTTTAACAACCATACTCTGATCTTATAAATGTGAAGTTTTTTTTTTCATATTTCATGTTATTTATTATTATATAATTGTTGTAATATATAAGACATGTTTGAATTATACTCTCTCAGTTAGTGACAGAATTTCTGAAACCCTGAGGGATTTATATTACATAATTGCTGGTGTCGTTAATGATTTGTTTACAAACACAACACATACAGTCACATCTTGCAAATTTCCTTGTAAGATTTTATATTCATGACCCAGCTCAGTGAGTAATATATTTTTTTCATTCTAACAGGTCTGCCGGGTGGCATATGAAATAATGCAGACATTACATCCTGATGCTTCTGCGTATTTCCACTCACTGGATGACATCTATTATTACGGTGGCCAAAACGCCCACGTTCAAGTCGCTATATATCCACATAAACCTCGATCACGAGAGGAGGTGGAGTTAATTCCGGGAGACGTTATATCAGTGGCTGGTAACCACTGGGACGGGTTCTCCAAGGGAACCAATCAGAGGCTGGGGAGGGGAGGGCTTTATCCTTCATACAAGGTTGTAGATAAAGTGGATATCGCAAAGTTTCCTACATATCCCGAAGCTGATAAATCCGGTAAAAGGTGACCTTAGTTCACTCTTATTTATATGTAAATTTGTTGTATACATATTTATGAGGATATTTTAAATATTAATGATCACTCTTGATATTGAGAGTGGATGATGAGCTGACCCGAATATAAAATACAGGATATCATCAGGTATTAGCCATTTTATCATTGTTATCATGTTTTCTGGGTCAGCTGTGTTGATAAGATGAATGTGATGATATCATCTTGACTTCAGCTGTTAACACCTGTATTTGCTGTTTTATATGTTTTCTTTTAATTTTAAATGTTTTTGTAAAGAATTGTGACCATCAAGTGATATATGAAATAGAAGAATGTCTTTTCAGGGTTCAGTTGTGACAAGAGAAATTAGTTTGGTGTTCAACAGGGGAGATCTTGGTGGGGTGATGTTTTTTATTATCTTGACTATGACTGAATGGAGTCTACTCTCCCAGTAGTGATGTGATCCCATGGCTGATTTGTATCATTTCTGTAAATATTCCTGGAGATGAGTATTTGTAATGGGACCCCATTGACAATGGCATTCAACTGAATGGCCTCTCCTGATTAAAATTGATTCAAATGAACTGATAAATAAATCACTATGCTTTTGGGAAAAAAAAAAGAAAGGCAAATACCAGGTACTGAAATGGTACTTTCCTATGCTATGGAAACTCATCCTTAACATGAAGTTTCATATGTACAAGCTTACTTGAACCATTTACAGACATATATGCAGCTATAAAACCAGTTCAAAGATTATGTATCTGGGTTTGGATGAAAAGTGAAGGTAGAAAGCATTTTGTTAAAAAAAACATGCATCTTAAAATTTTCTGTTGTATCAGTTTGCAACATATATCACAGGGACTTTTAAAGGGCAGCCAACATCTTATAACACTGTACCAGTAGTGTGATTTTCAGTTTCAGTGAGTTTAACTAAGTAAAACAAATGAAGGTCTTCAGGAGTCTCCATGTAAAATCTTTTATCAGGTTTAATCAGTTATTTTCATATATGATTTGTATAACTATAAATTGGACTTATTTACACTTACTGGATGGTGCTATCAAATAAACACCCTCAACACTTGTGACAAGTGTTTTGTGTAAGTTTGTGTAATTTAGTGGTAACATGTCATACCCACACCTTGTTGGATGGTCAATGTAAATGCAGTATAATTAGCTATAGCATGCTAAGAATCACTTCAAAGGTGACTGTATGTTTTACTCTGGAAGATATTACATATTGCCTAACAGACTATTGTTAACATTAAGTCAAAAACTACATCATTAAAAAGGACAGAGGTCAGATATTTGTTATCATAAAGGTTAACCTTAAGCTGTATTAACACTAAACATCAAGAGACTGATAATGAAGCACAACTAGAGAGCAGAAGTTTAACATCTTATATTTATATTATATTTTACATTGTATAAATATTTCAGATGTGTTCAAGTAGTATTTTTGTGAATAGGACTTGTACACCAAAACTGGATTCTTCATTAACTGGATTCTTGAATATCATTAAAAATTGTATCCTATTATCTTTGTCCTGGAGTAGCAACATCTTTTAAGACTTGATGCTTTTAAGGTTCTGCAGAAACCTTTTACTGAGATGTTTGAACAATACAAGTTTGCCTGTTTATCATTGGCATAAATCTGTGAAGGAAAACATGACAAGATATAGTTTATGAATCCCTTTGCACTGAAAATATACATCAAGTATTATACAAATTCTACGCCGATGAAGTAGATAATTTCCTTCCTTTCGTAAATCTTTCTATCAGATTAGAGTTGTGTGGATAGGTGTTTGAAAATAAATATGTTTCATTGGATCTTGCTTTTGGGGGAAATATTTCTAGAAATTATCTGCATTTTTAATCACTGTTTCAAAGAGTTATTTATACTTACCTTTATAATTAACTTTTATCTCTTTGATGGAGTCTGTGGTTCCTAATGGCAAAATTTTTAAATGAAATATGGTCTATCCATGGAAAAAAGGTATGGCACTTTCATGCATTGACAGTATTTACTGCAACAGAAATTAGTGTTCTAAATTGGTATTTGTATATTCTTATATCATACCTATATAATCAGCCCACAGTTTCACACAAATTCTATTTAAAGAATTTTTCAAGAATGACATTTATGATATATTATGTACATTTTCTTTTAACCCATTTAATAAAACGGGAGGCAGGGTTCCCTTCCTGTCAAATTATTGCAATCAACAAAAGATATTGTAGAATTGCGTATCCAATCATTTCACCAAGTTAAGTGATAACATCTTTTCAGTACTTTATTATATGACATACAGTTCATATAATATAATATACTCTTAATAATATATTATTAATAGTGTATCCTATTAATAGTACAGTATACTATATCGTTAATAGTTTATCCTATTTATAGAACAATATACTATAAATACCGGTAGTAAGAATTTACTTTTAATGACAGGATGTGCCATTGATAATATGATATACTATTAATTGTTTGACATAATGTTAATAACATGATATATTATTAAAAGTATGGTATAGTATTATTAATGTGATATACTGTTAAGAGGTTGATATGATATTTATAATATGATATACTATAAAAAATATCAGCATAAGACATGTGGACAATGTATTGACACAACAAGTTTTAAAAGAATAGATAACCTGGTTTCTGTTAATTGAAACCTTTAGCAGGGATATATAATGTGAAGAAATCGGTTGTGTTCGAATAAAAGTAATCATTGAATGCTTTTACATTTATTTAGGTATCAGTATTAGAATGTCTGTGTTTAAGCTTTCAAGGTCACAGAGTAGTGGGGTTTAATTTGTGTGCTAATGCTAAGGAGAATATATGAATTATGAAATGAGATACGTATTACAAAGACATGCTTGTATGTGCTTTAAAAATATTTAATGATACTGTAGACCAAACAGTTTTGGCAGAGAACTTTCTCTGTTCCACTAAGGGAGGCCCACTGAAACAGTTAAATTCTGAAAATGAAGTTGTAATGAAAGAATTCAATGAAGGATAATAATTGCAGTAAGATAAATATAAATTTGTGAAATGAAATGTATTCAGAATCTGAGATTGGTGTTTTTCACAGTATTTCATTAATCAAGGTCATTTGTCAATTAAAGAAAAAACACACATTTAGCAGCCCATGCTTTGTTGTTGGGTTGAATATTCTGATAAATGGAAACAGCAGAGATAGGCTTTGTAGCTTATAGATGAAGCTGTAATATCTGGCCACAAGGTTTCATCATATAAATTTTAGTTCTTGTCCTGTTTTTAAGACCATAATACCCTCCTATGCATTTAAACTTTATTATGTGAAATGTAATATAAAGTTAGAGAAAAAGCTTACCAGATTTAAATGGCTCCTCTCCTTCTATCCAAGCTTGTTTCTTTTCCAAGGAAAAGGAATGTAATGTTTTTTCAAATTCATTTCAAATATCTACATATTATAATTGATTCTGCAGCCTCAAACAAAAAAAAGAAAAAAACTCATCACTAAGTGAAAAATGTTAACAGTGAACTTTGCATCAAAACAGCATGAAAATATTGAAATCACCTTGTCAATTTGTCTGAGCCTAAGATAGTGAATCCATAGTGACACCATTGCTAAATATTTGGAACAAAGATTATCAAAGTAATCTTAACGACAACTTATGAATGTCATTTGCAGGAGGTGACATATCCATATGAAATAATGGTACAGCTAACAATAAGCTTCAAATGAAAATATCCTGGTTCACAGATTGTGATTGTTATATTTTATTTTATATGATTATTAACTGTGCATGTAAACAAACAATGACAGTCTGGTTCAGTCGTGGATGTAATTGTTCCTTTAATACCATACATCTCATCACATCACAATTTATTATAAAAAAAGTAAATTATGGTGTAACAATAGTAACACACAGGTTTGTGGATCCAACTGTTTCACTTGTGTTACTTTACAATGATATGTGGCAGTTCTGTGTTTATTTGTTATTGATGTACATGAGTAAAGGGTAACATGTATTTTGTCTGCCCAAAAGGCGTTTTTAAGCAGGAGCAAATACAAATTCACTGTACAACATGTGTTGCTGTAACTCCACAGATTTCATAAGATTAATGAAGTACACAGGTGACTGGTTATCTTCCAGGTGCCCTTCAGTTTGCTGTTTGTTTTTTAGATGTATAATTCATAATATCAGAGTTTGATGACATTTTGCTTGTAAGCATAAATTGTGTATTTTTTTGGTAATCAGGTGCTCTCAGACTAAAAAAAATTAGTGATATTCAGGTCCCACCTAAACAAATAGATCTTGCCAAGACAAATGATTGTGATTATGAGGGATTCTGTAATTTTTTTTATTACCATCATAAGTGTTTTAAGGGTGTACCTGATTTCTTTTTCATATAAAATAACAAAATTGTATAGATTCTTGCTGCCATCAATTCGCAGTGGTGCTCTTAGAGATGTGAAGTGAAGAATGTCAGGTAAAGGCCATATTGATAATCAGCACAAAAATGAGAAGGTTCATGTTGCGATATATTTAAAAAATCAAACAAATGTGATTCGGGGAATACCAAATACAGTAATACCAGAATTGGTTCATCTATGTACATGAGCTGTCAGTCTTGTAATTGGTGCCTAGTATGGAAAAAGCACCTATGTTTTCCTTATATGGCAGAAATACTAGGAACCTTGGTTAACAATGAGTTTTTCATTTAAATATTGGCTCCCCAGTATCATCCTGTTGTACTGATACTGTTTACTGTTTTGACTTCAGTTTGGTATGATTTTGAAGGATTAACTGGGCTTAATGAAGGCCATGAAAATTTAAGTCATAAAAAATTAGTCCATTATTTAGTAATTCATTAATAATTCTCATTTTCATGACTTTTTTATTCAGGATAATAAAGATAATGATTATTAGAACTGAATATTATAGAACTGTTAACATGAAATATGTGTTTTATAAGATTCCCTATGTCTAATAGCTAGGCATCTTTATAATGAAGCATGACATTACAGGATAAATTAGAATAACAGTTTATCAATAGGTAATACAATATATAGGTATATTATATACAGTATTATAAGTATATCAAATATTTATCAAACCACATCAGGTCAGTTGCATGGTGTTCATTCAGTAGTACAACCTGTTCCCACACAGGTGCTTACAGATTTTCAGCTAATTCATAAATTTCTTTAATTAACATATATTGCTACATATCAGAGCAGTGGTCAAGTAATTATAGGATGGTTGGATGATGATCATGTTTATTCCTATCAGTTATTGTTGAATAATCACGATCATTATATTTGAAACGCCCAGGAGAATTATTGATCTTGACAAATTGTATTAGTATTTGTATAATTACATATGTTTTTCTCAAATGTTAAATCAAATAGATCACTTTCAGTTGTATATTTGTTAGTGTACTTTGTATAGATAGTTGATAAAGCTGTTGTCTCACTAAAGTGTCATACATGTGACAACAACTATAATATTGATGTAGTAATTAACTTATGTTGGAATAAACCACAGTCCATAAATTCACCATGTTGTCACCTAATAGCCATGATGTTTTATGAAGATAATTAAGTATCATTGAGTAACATAGGTAGTTGATAAATATTCAACAATTTTGAGTATTGTTTTTTATGATATTTCGTAAAGCATTTTACATTGCATATTTTTCACCTCAGTGGGGCAGTTTTTCAGATGTGGTTTTGCAGTTTATCTCAGTTTTGGTGTATTTTTGGTTTGGTTTTTGTCATGGCTTCTTTATTTTGATGGTATTGTTTTTAGGTTTTGTGTATTTTGAAATTTAATGGGAGGTGTATTATACATGAATATCCTGTTGGATTAGTCATGAATTTCTGAAGATTTTGCAACATAAAAATGGGCTTATTGAACCCATGTAGGAAACAGTAAATCATACCTTAGTTGATAATCAGCACAATCCTGTGTCTATTATATGAACCAAATTACCCAGAGGGATATTTTCTTAGTTCAGAAATATTAACATAGATGGCAGCATTATCAATATGGTTTACTTAGAATGTAACCAAGGAAACCTGAGTAAGGAATTTAACTACAACTACTAGATGGTGCTGTGTTAGGTGTGATTTCCTGAATGTCACACTTGTAAAATAAGTTTATCTTGGAGAGCAAATAATTCATCTCATTACAAAGCACTTAATCTTGTGAAAATTGAAGAGTGAAAGGAAAGAGCTGCACCATATAAGAAATAAAAGAACAAACATTTCTTGAACGGATTTAAGTAGATGGGGAAAGTATATTTTCCTTTATCTGGTTAAGCATGCCAGAGTGTTGAGGCATTAGGTAAGTCATCCTGTGCTGAACTATTTCAGTGTAATAACACCATCCAATTTATGTCAATATACCATTTGAGACATCTTTTTTTCACTCTCAGTGACAACTCTTTAAGGCTCACAAAATTTTACCTTTCAAAAGTATTTTCAAGGACACTAAATTCATTTGTCCAGAAATCAGGTCATTGAGATGAAATAGACCGCTTTGCTGTTTTATTCAAAGATATAATTGTTTCATATTTTTTTAATAATGTATCTAACAATAACAGTGAATCAAATGATACGTTATTGAATACATGGGCATTAATAAGTATTTGATCATGTAATCCATGGTGTTTCAATAATTATTAATCATATTTATTTGCATGATAAGTAGTTATTAGAATCAGTTAGAATTCAGTCTTCGTTACTGGGACTTTGTTTCTATTAGAGAGATGATATTAATTGGTAATATTAGTAATGTTATACAATCGTTAATATTAAGTTTGGAAAGGCATCTCTTGCAGGTGTCCATAATTTTGAAGTACCAGAAAAGTGAATGAAGCGATGGAGCCTTTGGTTGGGACGTATTTTAAGTCTATTTTACACAAAAAATGTGATGTTGTGTGTATAGATTTTTATCAGTGATAATAAGTGATAATAATAATAATAAAAATGTCGGACATGGTCATAAGTAGAGTCTGACTGACAGGCTTACATCATAACACATAACTCAGAGAGAGTTAATCCTAAAATCGTCATTGTCTCAGGTTATGTGCCAAATGGTATTAATAAAAGTCAGAGCTATTGTAAAAAAAATGTGTTAATGTCGATTTTCAGCCTAGTTTGGATGATCGGTAATTGATTAAATTAAGGCTGACTGTTGGACGGAGTGTTAACATGAATTATCAGCAAGGGGTTATTGTTGATATATCAGTATTTAAATGTAAAATTTATAAAATTATAAAAGTAAGGCTACATTTTAGGTTCACATATTTTGAAACTTGATGGGCTCTTACAATATTTGTTTTGTTGTTTTGTGTGATGCAGACCAAGAGAAATGTAAAAACTGGGTTGATTTGCTGTACCAGTTTTAATAAATGTATTGTTGAATATCAGAGCCATCGGTAATTGTATATTTGTCAGAGCCATCGATGATTGTATTGTTCCTCTTGCATTGGTGGATATATTGGTAGCCCTATGTTGCATCAGTCATAATTATATTTATGAAAGCTGAAGTGTGAGGGTTAATGATATAACTTCAGCTTCATTATTCAAGAAAACAATAACCATCAGATTTATAAAATATGCTACCCTTAAAAAATAAACGATTGACAATATATCAGAGACGCTCTTTGTTATATGTTGATGTGAATGATTCATGGAGTGTCTTGTGTGCGTATCTCAGTTCTGTCCACTGGTGCCATCAAGCAGTGGCATCAGTTTATCTTCCACAGTTTGGGGGGGGGGGGGGGGGTTGACTTGTAGACACACCCTAAGACACATGCACACACACACATATATATATATATATATATATATATATATATATATATATATATATATATATATATATATATATATATATATACCTTTTTAGCGTCTGTATGACTCATTTCAAATATATAAGCATCTGTGTGACACATTTCAAATATATATACTCAACACATTTTTAAATATATTACAATTAAGTATAAGGTTTCAGAAAATAAGGTCTTGTGTTTCCATAATATGTTAACTTAAACGAGGTTTATATTTCATATATAATAAACTCATAAATGAAACCAAAGCAGTGGCAGATCCAGGGTGAGGGTTCGCCCCCCCCCTTCCCTTTTTGAGCCTAAACAACCTTTTTTTTAGGGTCTAAACAAAAATTTTGTGACCTGGACCCCCTCCTTTCCGGACCAGAGGACCTATTTAGGCAAACCTGTGAGCTTATGCAATGGTGTGGCGGCGTCCGTCGTGTGTACACTAACCCATACCATCTCGAAAACGGCAGGAGCTAGCATTACCAAACTTTATGCAAACAATCAGTCATCTAAAATACTGTATCGGATTTTGCTTATTTTTGGTTATCTGCATGTTCTTAGATTGTACAAGGAAAAAGCTTTAACAAGGCCTACAGGCCTAATGCGAACCTATGCATATGGATATACACCAGGTATAACGCTTCAATGCTGAACCACTACTTTTCATATATATGAACAATGCAAGTACTAAACATCTGAACAAGAAACAATACACAAACATCACTGCTGAAATTCTCGCATGGGTGCACACAACACAAAAATTATTGTAGGTGGCACCACCAGTCTTGTATACAACAAAGCTATTTGACATGTATAAATATTCCCAATTTCAGGCTGATATATCAAATTCCTCCGTAGAATTAAGCAGGCACATACACTTTGCAAAAGTCATTGCAGATGGCGACACCTGTCTTGTGAACGAGAAAGCCATTAAAGACACATAGACAGGTCAGAATAACAGGCCAATACATTAAACTTACCTTGAACAACATCTAAGGATAATTAATGTGTGAGATTTAAGAATTTTGCCCAGTGGTTTTTGAGGAGAAGATTTTTTTAGCCACTGAGCTAAAATGGGCTGCTATGTCATATGACTAAATTCAGCTTCCCATAACTTAGCCAAAAGTCACTGAACTGAGACCATTTGAACAAACTTCAGAAAGCACTACCCTAGGATCATTTCTGTGCGATATTAAACAATTTGGCCATATCGTTTCAGAGAAGAAGTTATTTGTAAACTTCAGTATGATACGGGCACTGATGACCCCCGTACAAAAAAGGCCGATGCAGGTGGCGCCACCTATACCTCCAATTTCAGATATGACTGATGTGACCAACATTGGCATGAAATTTGGTGATGATAGCTCAAGCCATTTCTGAGATTGTAATTTTAGTATGCTTTTTTGGACAGATGACTAAGTTCAACTTCCTGTAACTCGGCCAAAACTCACCGAACTTAAACAATTCGAACAAACTTGAGAGAGATTGTTCCAGAAATCATTTCTGTAAAATATTGGACAATTTGGCTGAACAGATTCGGAGAAGAAGATTTTTTAAGCTTTTTTTAGCTTTTTCCCTATAAAATCTAAAATGCAGTTAGCCAAAAAATAAGCAAAATCCGATAGAGTTTTTCAGATGAATAATTTTATGCATAAAATTTGATGATGCTAATTCTTGCCGTTTTCAGGACAGTATGGGTTAACGTACAGACGACGGACGCCGGACGACGCCACACCATCGCATAAGCTCACAGGTTCGCTAAAAATCTTCTTTTCCGAAACTGTCCAGCCATATTTTTGAAAGAAATAATCTCTGAAATCATCTCTGTCAAGTTTGTTCGAATGGTTCCAGTTCGATGAATTTTGGCTGAGTTACAGGAAGCTGAACTTGGTAATTTGGCCAAAAGGGATACAAAAATTACTGTATCAGAAACAGCTGGAGTCTTCTTCATCGAATTTAAAGCATATGTTGGTCACATGACTCATATATGAATTTGTAGTAATGGTGGCGCCACCTGCATCAACCTTTTTTGGCCGAGGGTCATCGGTCATCAGTACATTAACCCATAATTTCTCAGGAAATATGGAGCTGGCATCCCCAAATTTTATGTAAAAATCTGTTGCATATCAAATGTGGGATTGAGCGTTTTGTGGCGCCACCTGCATTAACCTACATTTTACTAGGAAAAAAGCTAAAGAACCTTTGAAAATTTTCTTTTCTGAAATCATTCAGAAAAATTGTTCAATATTTCACAGAAATAATTCCATAGATAAGCTCTCTGAGGTTTGTTCAAATGGTTCGGGTTTTATGAATTTTGGCGGAGTTACAGGAATTTGAAATCCCTAATTTGGCCAAGTAAGCACACTGTTAACAATCTCAGAAACAAAAGGAGCTAAGATCACCAAATTTTGTTCAAATGTTGGTCACGTGACTCACATGAAATTGCAGTTTTTGTTGCGCAACCTACAATGACCTGTTTTTTACGGCAGAAACCTTGTAATTTTAGCCTCTTTCAGCTTGATAAATGTTTCATAATGAAACTATCAAGCTGAATGGTTTTGTTACAATGGTGTAACATAGGTAGGAGAGAGTCACACCGGACTGAGTCCGTACCGTAGACACTTGACTTTATTCTAGATCAGTTGACATGTTGTTACAGCAGATGGTTATTCTCCCTTAGTCTGTGCCGTCTCTCTGACAGATCCGCGCAGTAGAGCTGTGTGCATGGGCATGCGCGATCAAAGAGTTTTTGGGACAGTCTCTCTGCTGAGAGATCCGCCCAGTCTCTCCTCAAAGCGCGCACTACAGATAGTTTTGTTAGAAAGCTGTCATGTGACATATGAGACTTGCATATCCATATTTCTACATTTCGTCATAAACGCTAAGCCTTATTGGACGACCCAAAGTAGGTCACAATTATGTCAGAGTTGGAAGTGTACTATAAAAGTTTCACCTGATTCGATTGGATGAAAGTTCTCTGGAAAATCCCAAGTCTGACCCGACATACATCCAGTTATAGATGACCTGGAAGTCCTGTTCCCAGGCTCATAAAATACAATCTGCTGGCATCATCATAGAAACCAATTTAGAGCTAATTTGTGAGAGTACGTTAAGGCTCTACAAACATAATGAATTACCATTAGATACTTGATCGTCTGATGACCATTAATATTATTTGGCTCTGTCTGAATATCAGGCCTCTTACATCCTAATACCTTTTGATCGAAATATTTGTCACTCTGTTAATTTTAATTTTGAGTTTAATTACCAATATTTAAAGTTACCACTCCATAACAGTTTAATTTTTCACAAGAATATTCTAGAATAGTTTTTTAATTGTATAAGAATAGGTTGGGTTCATTGATTTTTGGTAGAGTCATAGAAAGCTTAAGTTGTTCTTGGGGCCATTAGTAAACCTATTTCAAATACAGGGCTGCAATAGTCTTCTTCTGCAAAACTGCTTTTTAGCGAACCTGTGAGCTTATGCGATGGTGTGGCCTCGTCCGGCGTCCGTCGTCCGTCGTCCGCCGTCTGTACGTTAACCCATACTATCTTGAAAACGGCAAGAGTTAGCATCACGAAATTTTATGCAAAAAATTAGACATCTAAAAAACTCTATCGGATTTTGCTTATTTTTTGGCCAAATTATTTTTTTTAGATTTTATAGGGAAAAAGCTAAAAAAGCTTTAAAAATATTCTTCTCCAAAACTGTTCAGCCAAATTGTCCAATGTTTCACAGAAATGATCCCTGGAACTATCTCTCTCAAGTTTGTTCGAATGGTTTAAGTTCGGTGAGTTTTGGCGGAGTTACAGCTAGTTGAACTTAGTCATCTGTCCAAAAAAGCATACTAAAATTACAATCTTAGAAACGGCTGGAGCTATCATCATCAAATTTTATGCCAATGTTGGTCACTTGAGTCATATCCGAAATTGAGGTATTGGTGGCGCCACCTGCATCGGCCTTCTTTGTACGGGGGTCATTAGTGGCCGTATCATACTTACAGCTACAAAAAACTTCTTCTCTGAAACCATATGGCCAAATTGGTTTAATATAGCACAGAAATGATCCTAGGGTAGTGCTTTCTGAAGTTTGTTCAAATGGTCTCAGTTCAGTAATTTTTGGCTGAGTTATGGGAAGCTGAATTTAGTCATATACCATAACAGCCCATTTTAGCTCAGTGGCTACAGAGATCTTCTCCTCAAAAACCACTGGGCGAAATTCCTAAATCTCACACATTAATTATCCTTAGATGTTGATAATTCAAGTTTGTTCAAATGGTTTTGGTTCAGTGTTTTTTGGCTGAGTTATGGGAAGCTTAACTTAGTGTTTTTGCTTTATTTTCCCAAATAAGTTATAAACCTGCAAAACGTTTTTTGACTGACGCCACTGAGGCCAATTTGTTTAATATTTTACAAGTATAATCCCCTGAAAAATTCTTATAATAATTGTCTTTTATGGTTCCAAAGAATGAATTTTGGCTGAAATATAAAGATCGAATTGAGTCATTTTACCATATATGTTAGCTGAGTGAAGCAGATACATCTAGCCTGGAACCAGTTTATCAGCATCCGTTACATCATGCCTCCAGATATTTAGATTTCAGGTTATCTGTGGTTAATATTGAAAGAATGTTTTTTAAAAAAACTTTAAAAAAAATGTAGATTTATGATTTTAGATATTTCTCATGCCAGGCAATGTTTACAATCACAGGTATACGTTCACCCATACTATTTCTAAAACGACTGGAGCTTGCATCATGAAATTTAATGCAAAAAATTAGCCATCTGAAAAAATCTGCATTTTTTCAGATTTTATAGAGAAAATGCTAAAAAACTTTAAAGATCTTCTCCTCCGAAACTGTAAATCCAATTTTTGCAATATTTCACAGAAATAATCTTTTATACCATCTCTCTCAAGTTTGTTCAAATGGTTTAAGTTTGGTGAATTTTGGTCGAATTACAGGAAGTTGAACCTAGTCATCTGTCCAAAAAAAGCATACTAAAATGACAATCTCAGAAACGGCCAGAGCTATTGTCACCAAATTTTATGCCAGTGTTGTTCACATGAGTCATATATGAAATTCAGGTATTGGTGGCTCCACCTGCATTGACCTTTTTTGTACGGGGGTCATTGGTCATCTGTATATTAACCCATAATTTCTTATGGCCATTATTATGTCTAACTCAAACTGAGGACTCCAAAACTGTTCTTCTACAAAAATATTGTTTCAATTATAACTTTTGTATCATGGCACAAAAATTATTCTTAGGTGGCCTTGTGTCTGTATATATAAATAGGTTGAGAAACTGCCAACTGTTTCAGATTTGGCAATAGATCAAGAGTTCATTCAGTGCAGCCAGATATAGGTCAAGAGTTCAGTCAGTGCAGCCAGGCACAAGGCATGTGATCCCCTCATGGGTGACATGTGAAACCTCATGGGCACCATGTGATCACCTCAAGGGTGTCATGCCCCTAAGGGCTGCATGTGGAGCCAATCTATGTATAGCTTTGGCAGACTGTCAACTGTATCAGATTAAGCAACAGGTCAAGAGTTCACTCAGTGCAGCCAGGTACAGGTCAAAAGTTCATCCAGTCTAGCCAGGTGCAGGTCATGAGTTCACTCAGTGCATTAGCCTGAGCCAGCAGTTTTGTCACAGTTCACTCGGGGCAACTGCCTTTCTCACCTAAGCCTGGTCAGCCCAGTGCATCAGACTCAAGGTAAGTTTGATGTATTGGCCTGATATTATGACCTGTCTATGTGTCTTTGATGGCTTTCTCGTTCAAAAGACAGGTGTCACCACCTACAATGACTTTTGCACAGTGTATGTGCCTGCTTATTTCTATAGAGGAATTTGATATATCATCCGGAAATTGGGCATATTTATACCTATCTAGTAGCTTTGTCATATACAAGACTGGTGGTGCCACCTACAATAATTTTTGCACAGTGCGTGTCCCTGCTTATTTCTCAGGAGGGGTTTGATATATCAGTCTGACCTTGGGATATGTATATATCTCTGATAGCTTTGTTGTATACAAGACTGGTGGTGCCAGCTACAATCATTTTTAGCTCAGCTGACTGTAAGTCAACTGAAGTATAGGAATAGCGCCTATCCGTCGTCCGTTCGGACGTCCGGGCGTCCGGCTGTCCATTAGCAGAGCACAAATCATAACGGCTGGTCCTAGAAACATCTTAGTGAAGATTCAGGGAGGTCAATAAAAAATCTAATCGGAAACCTGAAATGAGGTCACTGCGACCTATATCCTTCGAGCTATTGGGCTTGAAAGTACCCCCCAGAATAGTAAAAAATTTGATACAAAACCTCCAATATCTTGATAATTAGTGCATGGTTTGTCATGAATCTTGCCTTGAATATTGACCATGACTTGTTTTGTCAGTTCCTGAAACGTGGTGGCGCCATATGTATTTTTTCCTATTTAAACGAATATTTTTCTATTTATTTACTATAAAATAACAACAATCATGTCAGTTTCTCAGCTGTGATTACATCTGGTGTCCCAAAACCTGGTGTGTTTATTGATCACAAGTGGATGCCCTATCACCTTGTGTGTCTGTCTGTTTGTATGTCTGTCTGTCTGTCAATCCGTCCATCCACACAAAATTGTTTACAGATGATAACTCCAGGTTGGATTGGCACATGGATTTCAAACTTGGCTTACACATGGCCCACCAAAAAAGCAAGAACCTATATAGGTTTATATATATATATATATATATATATATATATATATATATATATATATATATATAATCATATATATGATTTTGGGGTCATGAGGTTAATGGTCACGGGCCCATCCATTCACAAATTAGTTTATGGATGATAATTCTGCATTGGATAGACAGACTGGCTTCAAACTTGATTTAATAATGACCAACCTCATAAGTAAATTCATTTTGACTTTCAGGGTCCAGCGATCTAAGTTGAAGGTCACAGAAGCTGCGTCTTTTAAAAGATCGTGAATGCGCTGTAAATCAAACTTTTCATCCTGAACTTCCCAACGTTCACACATGGCTTACTTGCCCAAAGTGAGGAAACCTGTAGAATTTGAGGTTATCTGGTCAGAGGTCAAGGTCACCTTTTTAAAAGATTGTTACAATAAACCTAATGCTGCAAGTTCAAGGATATTAAGTTCTAAGATTTTTTGGTCACAAGGTCATTGGTAAAGGTCACAGGACTGTCATTCTGAAAAATTTCTTTAAAAATATCCTTATAGACAAATTCAGCTGAGCGTCGAGACCCATGGGTCCCTAGTTTGTACGGGGGTCATTGGTCATCTATACATTAATCCATAATTTCTCAGGAATCGTGAGAGCTACCATTCCCAGGATTTTATGCAATAATCTGTCACATATCAAATGTTGTGGCATTCAGCGTATTTTTTTGCTATCTGCATTAACTTAGATTTTATAGGGAAAAAGCTGAAAAACATTTAAAAGTCTTATTCTTGTAAACGGTCCAGCCAAATTGTTCAATATTTTACATAATAATCTCAGAGGCAAGCCCTCTCAAGTTTGTTAAAATGGTTTTTCATTTGATGAATTTTAGTGGAGTTACACAAATTTTAACAGTCATTTGGCCAAGTAAGCATACTGACACAGTACTCTAAGAAATGACAGAAGCTAGCATTACCAGGTATTGTGCAAATTTGACTCATATTTGAAGTTGCAGATTATGTGGTGCCACCTACATTGACCTGTTTTGTATGGGCAAAAAAACTCATAATTTTAGCCTCTTTCAGCTTAATGATGAAACTGTCAAGTTGAATTGTTCAATTTTTCAAAAGAATTATCCTAGGACATGGTTCTTACAATCATATCAGAATATACTTAGTTTGTTGATTTTTAGTCGAGTTGTGAAAAGCTTTAGTTGGTCTTATGGCCATTATTATGTCTTTTTCAAACAGAGGACTGCAATAGTGTTCTTTTACAAAATTATTGTTTCAATAATATATTTTCTGTAACATTGCACAAAATTATTCTTAGGTGGCCTTTGTTCAAGTTTACTAGAATGATTTTTTGGCAGAACTATTGGACCTTTAACAATGAAAGTACTGCATCTTTTATTATTCTAGATATTTTGATAAAAAGTTTATGAATATGCCGGCTTGAAAAAAAAAACAACATTTTAGCCAAAGTCTTTCAGTATGTGTAAACAGATATACCAACAGGCCAAGATTAAATCCGTATCTTTAAATAGGTTGAGAAACTACCAGCTGTTTCAGATTTGGCAACAGATCAAGAGTTCATTCAGTGCAGCGAGATATAGGTCAAGAGTTTAATCAGTGCAGCCAAGCACAAGGCATGTGATCATCTCATGGGTGACATGTGAACACCTCATGGGCACCATGTGATCACTTCATGTGTGTCCAGCCCCTGAGCTTATGCAATGGTGTGCCTACTATTTCAGATTTGGCAACAGGCTAGAGGTCAGTCTTGATCTATTTATAGGTTTGGCAGACTGCCAACTGTATCAGATTAGGTAACAGGTCAAGAGTTTACTCAGTGCAGCCAGGTATGGGTCAGGGGTTTACTCAGTGCAGTAGCTGCATTCTATGTATAGCTTTGGCAGACTGCCAACTGTGTCTGACTCAGTGCAGCCAGGTACAGGTCAAAAGTTCACTCAGTCTAGCCAGGTGCAGGTCATGAGTACACTCAGTGCAGTAGCCTGAGCAAGCAATGACACAGTTCATTTAGGGCAACAGCCTTTCTCACTTGAGCCTGGTCAGCCCCATGCATCAGACTCAAGGTCAGTTTGATGTATTGGCCTAATATTTTGACCTGTCTATGTGTCTTTGATGGCTTTCTCGCTCACAAGACAGGTGTCGCCATCTACAATGACTTTTGCACAGTGTGTGTCCCTGCGTTTTTCTCAGGAGGGGTTTGATATATCAGTCTGAAATTGGGCATATGTATATATCTCTGATAGCGTCGTTGTATACAAGACTGGTGGTGCCAGCTACAATCTTTTTAGTGTTGTGTGCACCCATGCCAGAATTTCAGCAGTGATGTTTGTGTAATTGTTTCTTATTCAAAATGTTTAGTACTTGCATGGTTCATATACATGAAAAGTAATGGTCCAGCATTGAAGTATTATACCTGGTGTATTTCCCAATGCACAGGTTCGCATTAGGCCTGTAGGCCTTGTTTAAATTTATGTAACATTGCACAAAAATGATTCTTTGGTGGCCTTTTGTTTAAGTTTCTAAATGATTTTTGGCACGATTATTAGACCTTTAAAAATGAAAGAACTGCACCTTTTATTATTCTAAACATTTTTAGCGAACCTGTGAGCTTATGCGATGGTGCGGCGTCATCCGTCGTACGTCGTGCGTCGTCTGTACGTTAACAATAGCCAAAAACGGCAGGAGCTAGCATCACCAAATTTTTTGCAAAAATTAGTCATCTGAAAATCTCTATCGGATTTTGTTTATTTTTTTCTAACTGCATTTTCTTAGATTTTATAGGGAAAAGGCTAAAAAAAGCTTTAAAATTTCTCTCAAGTTTGTTCGAATGGTTCCAGTTCGGAGATTTTTGGCCGAGTTACAGGAGGTTGAACTTAGTCATCTATCCAAAAAGCACACTAACATTAACATCTCAGAAACGGCTAGAGCTATAATCACCAATTTTTATACCAATATTTGTCACATATGTCATATCTGAAATTGAGGTATTGGTGGCGCCACCAATATTGATCTGTTTTTTTTTTACAAGCGAAAATAAAATTTTAAACTTTTCTAGCTTATACACTGATTTATGATGAAACTGTTAAGCTGATTGGTTTAAACTTTACAAAAATTATTCTATGGTAGGGTTATGCCAGTTTTATAAGAATAGATTGGGTAAATACAGCTTTAAAAAAGCATTGTAGCCAATTGAAAAAGGCTTTCTGTGTTTGAAAACAGATTTGACAACATGCTGAGTTTTAGCAGCTAAGTCAAGAGGTCACTCAGTACAACCAGGTGGGGTCCAGACATCACCATGGCAACTGACCTGGCTCTGGCGGGTGTCTAGACAATGTGTCTAGACGTCTAGACACAGCGTCTAGACGTCTAGACAATGTCTAGACGCAGAATTCCCAGATTATTGGAACTTTATCTCACAGCTGTTTGAAAAAACTAGGTTTGCATTTTTAGCGAATTTGTGAGCTTATGCAATAGTGTGGCGTCGTCCGTCTTCCGTCGTCCGTCGTGCGTCATAACTATCTCTAAAAGGGCAGGAGCTAGCATCACCAATTGTTTTGCAAAAGATTCGCATCTAAAAAAATATCAGATTTTTAGCGAACCTGTGAGCTTATGCATCGTCCATCATGCGTCAGTGCGTCGTCTCTAGTTAACCATACCTATCTCAAAAATGGCAGGAGCTAGCATCACCAAATTTTTTGCAAATAATCAGTCATCAGTCATCATTTATTTTTTTTCTAACTACATCTTCTTAGATTTTTGCACAGCGTCCATCAGTTCATCTGCCTTGGGATAAAAACCCTCATATCTCTGCATTGGTTGGACTTGTCGACCTAAAATTTTGCATGGGTATACATCTTAGACAGCTTTCTTGATTTTATGACAGGTGGTGCCACCTACATCACGTTAAGCCGCAGAAATAAAAGCTCATATCTCGGGAACCGTTTGACCAGTTGGGCCAAAATTTTGCATGTGTATATATCTCCCATAGCTCTTTATTATACGCAAAACTGGTGGGGCCACCTGCAACCATTTTTGCACAGCGTCCGTCTGTTTGTCTGCCTTGGGACAAAATCACTCATATCTCAGCAGTGGTTTGACATATCTGCCTAAAATTTTGCATGTTTATACATCCTTGACGGCTTTCTTGATTTTATGGCAGGTGGCGCCACCTACATTCAAATTAACGCTGCAAACATTCAAGCTCATATCTCTAGAACCATTTGACTAATTGGGCAAAAATTTTGCATGTTTATAGATCTCACATAGCTCTTTATCATATGTAAAACTGGTGGCGCTACCTGCAATCATTTTTGCTCAGTGTCCGTCTGTTTGTTTGCCGTGGGATAAAAACACTCATATCTCAGTAGTGGTTTGACTTATCTGCCTAATATTTTGCATGTTTATACATCTTGGATAGCTTTCTTGATTTTGTGGCAGGTGGCGCCACCTACATTTATGTATACGCTGCAGACATTCAGGCTTATATTTCAGGACTGGTTTTACATATCCCCCTGAAATTTATCATGTATATAGATCTCACATAGCTCTTAATCATACACAAAAGTGGTGGCGCCACCTACCACCATTTTTGCACAGCGTCCGTCTCTCAGTAAGGGTTTGACTTGTCTGCCAAAAATTATGCATGTTTATACATCTTGGTCAGCTTTCTGGATTTTGTGGTAGGTGGCGCAAACTACATACACATTTCGGCTTCAGACATCCATATTGCACAGTTCACTCGGGGCCCTATAATGACTTTTGCACAGTGTGCACTTATTTCTCAGGAGGGGTTTGATATATCAGCCTAGAACTTGGCATATTTATACATCTGTTATAGCTTCTTCCTATACAGGACTGGTAGTGCCACCTACAATCATTTTTGTGTTGTGTGCACCCATGCCAAAATTTCAGCAGTTATATTTGTGTAATTAGTTTTTGTTCAAAATATTTAGTACTTGCATTGCTCATTTACATGTTACACATGTACTTGAAAAGTATCGGTCCAGCATTGAAGCATTATACCTGGTATATATCCCATTGCATTAGGCCTGTAGGCCTCGTTTAAGGTTTTCTTTTAGTCTTCTTGGGTTGGACAATCATTTTTTCAAAATCCTGGATCTGTCCCTGCACAGTCACATAATTTTATTTATTACTATATATTTCATCTGCAATATATAAATAATGTTCTCCGAATAGTGTGTGTGTGTGAGGGGGGGGGGGTGATTACATTGACCCCCCGCCCCTTCCCCTTGCCAAAAAGTGGGGGGGGGGGGATATATAGTTATATACCCCCACCCCCTCTATATTGACGCCCCTGCCGTCAAGTGGTCTGCATTCTAGAAACTTAAATTCGTCACCCCAAAAACGTCTAACGTTAGGGATTATTTTCATGGATCACAAAGGTTAACTATATTAAAATGAAATGTTTTTTATATTTTTTTCATAAAAGAAGGATGGGCTGTCAGGAGCATTGTTAATTATTTTCCCGAGATACTGCTATCAGTAATTAACTAGATATTTCTTGGCACCGCAGGTGCCATTATATCCTCAGACAATTAATCCCCCTGCCCCTTTAAGAATACCCCCCCCCCCCATCTTCAGCAGCAGAAATTGAAAGTTTATTTCTTCAAACGACTTCGAAGTTGGTTCACTAGGTTGTCAGTAGTGTATTTTGATCAGTCACGTTTCTTGTTTTTAGGATTCGTGAGCTTACAATAAATACTCAAGATATGTAAACCTTAATTACACTCGTGAATACGATTAGGCATATGGTTTGGGAATGTCATTACTATGGAATACAGCTACACTCCCGTTTAAATAAGTTATTATGCACATTGCACCACATTTGCCAACTGCATTCTCGTGAACAATAAAATAGAGAGTGAAAGCTAGCATCTATACCAAAGTCAATTTTACAGACGGTGGAATGAACAAATACCTTCAATACGGTACATTTTGGTTCTAGAACTACTGAGTGAATATTATGCGGATTGAATACGCGGACACCTAAAAAAGTGCAACAGCGACCCTTACCAAAGTTAATATTTCATGTGTTAATACTTAAGAAACTGTTGATCTTGGGGAAACCCACTGTGCATGTGCAGATAATAAACGAAATAGGTATAGTATTGCATATAGCATGTATATCTTAGTTTGAAAATGGCGTCATGTTTATATTTATTTACACGAGGTTTCATGTATAAACGAACAAAATGAAGTGTCACAGATTACACTTTCCCTTGTAGATTAAAAGACAAAGACACGGGTTATTTTACGAGTTTCGTTTAGAGAGAATTACATAGCAATGACACTAAACTGTAAGAAATTGTAAGATTTTCTGGAACGAGTTGGTTTTCCCGGAAGACATGCATAAGACAAAGGGACAGGTAATTTCACGTTCGGTGTACCCAGGATTATGTTCCCTAATGTTAACCCTATTCCTAATATCTAACACTAACAATTTGAAAAGGTTTTCCCGTAAGCTATGTGAGAGGGATAAGATGTTTTTTATGTTCAATATATCTGACTGAATCCAAAACAGAGAAAGCCGCTGTACACTTTATCAAAAAGTATTCGTCGTAAAATTACACAGTAAGAATACACATTAACAACTAGAAATTTCTTGGTACCTGCGGTGCCATAATATCCCCAGACAATTATCTCCCTCCCAGCCCTTGATAAGATGCATCTAACCTGTAATTTTGATGACTGTACAATTTTTTTTTAGTTATTGCCGTAATTGAATTTTAACATTATTGCTGCTGTGACCTTGAAAAAATGTATCAAGGTCATCCATGTTCAAATTTGACCTAGCTGTTGATAAGATGCATCAAACTTGTGGGTTTTGTGACTATACCTCAAATTCTTACAAAGTTATTGCGTTAACTTCATTTTAACAAGAAAACGACACAAGGTGGCGCCACTTGTCTTCTGCAAAAGACAAAGCTATCCAAGATCTTCGGTCAATTTGATTTTTGAATCATTCCATGTATCCCTTACTGAGATATTAAAGATTTTGTGTGAACTTCACCAAATATGGGAATATTCAAGGTCAAGGCCACTCATAGGAAAGGTCATGCCCCCAATTTAAATAAACATCATCCCATAACCCATTTCTATGTATATGCATAATATAAAAGAAATCTATTAGTTTTTTACTTATATAGCTCACAGTACTGTCAAGTGGCAATTTTAGGGGTATTAAAAGGCATGAAAACAATTAAGAATAATAGATGGCGCCACCAGTTTCTAGAACATGACAACCCTTTCCATGATCTTTGATCAACTTGATTTTGGGATCAATCCATGCAAGATTTTTTTAGATATTTAAGAATTTGTGTGATTTTCCCCAAAATTGGAACTATTCAAGGTAAAAGACACTCTCCTAGTATAGGTCATTACCTCATTTTAAATAGGCGTCATCCTCTCATCCATATCTATACATATACCAAGTTTGGTAAAGATCCGTGAAATATTTTTCGAGTTATCGCGCCAACAAGATATATATGCGGCGGCGGCGGGACCGTCAAGAAAGCATAGTATCTCCCGACTTTGTCTGGGGATACAAATATACGTTTGATAAACCCTCTTAAACAGAGGGACTGGGATGTGTTACCAAACGTGAGTACATTCAAAAATAAGGACTTTAGCTGGCATGATATATTAAAGCTATAACATCCAATGCCTCTCAAGCTACTGTTCTGCTACGTAGGACTTAGTCCACCCAAACTTTGACGACTTTTACAGCGATTTACGGTGATCTGGATACCAATAATAATAATAATAATAATAAAGCCATGATTCGTTACGACTGCGCTCCACCAATCCAGACTGCAAGGAATCATTGAGACCTGATATATTCATTAACAGACTGCACAGTCTCCCCCAAGTACACTTGCAGTTTTCGGTTACTCGAGTAACTCAGATGTCTTCCAAGAATCGAACACTTTTATAATCGATTCATTCAGGAGAATGGGAAGACTGCGAAGATACAAAATACTTCGTTGATGCCAGAGGAACCACAAAATGCTGCCTAGAAGGAGAAGATGGTACGAAATGATATGGGGGCTGACACGAAAGAAGCCTGGTGAAAGCCTGAAAGGGTCTGATGAACGCCTGAAAGGGTTCACCGACTCGACCAAGTGGATAACAGGAGCGACACATTGTGTGGGCCAATTGCTGGGAACAACAGAAGCAAGATGGCAACAGAGCCCCACACGGCTCCTTCAGGTGACAGCCGAGCGGAAGTTGACAAAGAGGATGAGTCTCCTGACCCTCCAGTAACGGAGGGTAGGATGACAAAGTCTCTGCTTCGAACTCAACCTGCAGCTACTCCATTCACCAAGCTACCTGCCAAGGTGGAGGAGCTGATGCCAAAATGTAATACTTATTTAGATACTCTAGAAGCGGGCGAACAGGTCGAAGAGACTGCAGGACCGTAAAGGGTAGAGGCCAAGAACCAGTGGATTTGGCATTTCTTCGACAGCAACGTATGAGTCGCACATGATACGGCAATGTCGCGCATGATAGCAGCAGAATGACACGTAGTCTTATTTTCGTGCCCCACCAGTAGCTGGAAATCCGTCCTTCCAGCATAAGTAGCAGCAGTTCCTGCAGCGACAGTAGTACATCAAACGAGCCAAACAGTAGCCAGATGAACAGCAGTAGTGCTTGTGCTAATCTTACCTCCCAACCTCAGTAGTGGTACCAACACGTTATGTATGAAAAAAGTGCTTGGTGAAAACAACTGCCCAAATGGCTGACAAACATGTTTATAATAATGATTGTAAACAATAAACGTTGTTGTGTACTGTCCTGGTGTAATACGATTATTTTTTATTGTTGCGGATTCAGAAGAAAGGTTGATATGCAGAACAGCCCGCGCCTTTCAATGTAGTAGCTACAAGATGGGCTCTGTGACCTTCAGAAATGCATTCAAAATTTAGCCCATTATATCGTGAATCACTGGTGTATGGTTACAAATATTTATTTTCAGGATATTGTGCTAAAATCATTTCAGCAGGATGGCTTCTGTGTTGAGAATGCATCAAGGTCATCCATATTCAAATTTTAACCATGACATCGTATCTCTGAAGGACGCTCACCATTTATGTCCCCTGCCGACGATGCCTTCGGCGACGGACAAAAATGTTTGGTCTGTCTGTAGAGATTGCTCTAATGAAGTATGAGGAGCTTATGCCGTCGTCACATTGAGCAATAAAGGACATTTCATATGTTTAGCAAACGTGATTATTACAGCATATTGTAGCAACGGGTACCCAATGCTCATGCTATGAGACCTTATTGATCAAGGAACGTAATCTGCGTCATCAACGACGGCCACCAGCACAAGGAATTGAAAACATTTTTAGTCGCATGGTACATGAAATGCACATTCTTTGGACCCCTCATGTGCTTGCATCCATGACCCGTATGGTATGATAAGACAGTCGTCTTGTACTGAGTTGCTCTGAAATCAAAAGAAAGACGTACTCCTTTTTAACAGCCTCACGTTTCCCGTAATGCGTGAGAGATGTGGTCGATGATAGCATGGTTCTGTCCTGGTAGTCAAGTGCCTTAGGATTTCTATAGCCAGTTTCAAACCAGAGCCACGACGTACAGAAACTTTCCTGCTTATTCTTGAGACAAGCCTCTGTAGAAACTGGAAGTTTATTTCTTAAACCCAGACACTTTCTCATTTCTGGGTCCAGAAGCATGCTTTGGCCATATTATTATAGAGTGGTAACTTTAAATATTGGCAATTCTCCCTCTCCTCAGTAGCAAGGGCTTGATCCAGAATCTTCTCTTCATCGGCGTCTTCTGTTCGGCGATGGTTAGCTCTAGGACAGACATAGCTCTGTCCGATTCACCATTGGTTTGGAGATGTCTGGGCCTTTTGACATGCGTGAAGTGCATCTTGGAAGAAAGCAGCTGCCGAGGATGTAGGAACCGGAGCCGTCTATTTGCTGGAGCTGAATTGTGAGCTTCCTAGAAGGCTGCAGAGGACTGGTTTGAGCTCTAGATCATAAACCCATTTCCTGCAGTGGCAGGCTGTCAGGCTGCATTATATGTTTAAGCTTGGCTAAAGTTAACCATATACATACAAAATTCACCAAAATTTAAAACACATTATCACATTCAATTGATAAACATTTTAATGACTAAGCTTGTTAATGATATGCAGGAAAAATTGGCACCTCTGGAGCTACAAATATTTAGGGTTAGCTCTAAGGCTGTGTATTGGTATTTCAAGAAAAATAAACTCAACAATCGTGTAGAGAAAAACAAATATAAATGTTAAAAAAAAGTCTGTCCCAGTTATGGGAAGAAAACCGACGATACAAGTTTCCAGAGTGATTTCTTTTATTGGAGGTTGTTGTTTATATCTCAGGAATGTAGTGCGTAGTATATCCCATTTTGGTATTGCATAGTATCTTATTTTATATATCAGTTGACTTCTCCGATCAAGTGGAAAATCATGATATGTAATACAACAACACAGGTCTTTCCGGCCATTCCATGACAATCGTTCCCGATTCCATTACTCAATCGTCCAATTCACCTATTGCTCAAAGATGTCAGACATGCGTTTCATCCAAATTATCCATTACCTCACCCAGTATCAACCTGTTCCTCTATCTAAACAAAATGTAAACCTTTTGGATTGAAATTACCAATTACCGGTAAATATACAGGTAATACTGTGCATTGCAAGGAGTGTCACAGTGCATGGTAATGGATAGCCTACTTAGCAGCATAAGGTGCCGAAAATTAAGATGCAGACATTTTAGTTAAGGGTGTTTAAAGTTCAATTATAGGTTGCTGGCTTGTAAACTCTGCGTAATTATTGACATACTGATGACACAACTAGGCCTGTTAAGAAAGTATTTAATACTCTTTTCAATACAATAGTACATTTACGGTGGTCCAAACTGCCCTCCAGTTTGAATCATGTATTCTTCTCACAGCTTGAAGAGGGCATTTCAGTTCTGCTTCAGTTCACAAATGATGTCTTTTTCCCCAATTATCATTCCATATCACACTGGTTACATGAGAAGATTTCTTTGGCTACATTTGACTAATTTACACTGATGTAGTAGGTACAATGAGCCACGTGGGAGCAGAATCTTCCAAGTCAGATTAGTCAAGTATGGACATGTGAAAACCTGTAATGCTATAATCACAAGCCCAAGTGTACTTTTTCCAGTTTTTTAATTATCCGATACTGATCATTCTCGTTGGCTACAATATTAGTTGTAGTAATTTATTAAATTTCATTTACTTCGTCTTTGACTCTTGTTCTTTAACATCGTGTTTTATAACATCAATATTCAGTTTGTACACTTTTATATGCACGGCACTATTGTTCCTAAACTGTATCTGTGGCTCTAAGTCATCTGTTTCTGGTTCCAGATCGTCTATGAGCTCTACTGTTGACGTATATGTGGCAACTTCTAGTGACCCTTGACCCTGGACTTTCAGCTGTAAAGCAAGATTGATTGCCCGCATTGCAGCTGCACCAAGCCCATGGATGAAAACTTCTTTTTGTCCCGTGTCCAGCAATCTATGGCACCGCTGCAACTGTGCCTTAAAGTCTGTCTTTTTTGTGACGTAAACATCGTTCTTCTTCTTGGGTAGATGTTTCGGAAGACGCTTGCGCAATGAGTATTCTTCACTGTCAAATTCCATTGCAGCTTTGCCGTCTGCCATTTTGAGCGATATTGTGGGTAATTAACTTTCATCGGCTGGTACGGACTAAAACCTGAATGTCGAAGGTCGGATACCAAGTAGGATGCCAAGCAGGATATATCAGTTTCGGATGACTAATGTATACTTTTTTTTTTTTTTTTTTTTATTATTGTGAAAATAATACATAACATACATACATGCAACATATATAATACATTACATAGATACATGACGTAACAAATTACAAAACAATAACAAATGAATCCAGAACGTGTTATACATTATGTAAATGAGATGGAAAAACAAGTTTATAATAACAAAGTATAATATTATTATCATAAAGATTTTACATCTGCCAGGTAGCAGTTTACTTTTTTTGTCCATGTTTGTTGATAGAAAAAAAGTGATACATACATAAAAATAACAAAATACTGTTATGTCTTTAAGATGCAAACAAGGTTGGACCATTTATTATTATGTTGGTTGAGTTTACCTCTTTTGATTGCTCTCATTCTTTCTATTAAATATATTTCATTTATGAATTGCAAAAAACCCTTCAAGTCTGGTTTCTTACTGTAACATCTGCAATTATATATATATTTCTTTACAACAAGAGAAAGCATATTCAGCCAAACATATTTACTATTACCAAGTAGCACATTGCCATTTGATGGTTTAATGGTCACTCTGTTTGAAGATTTAGCATTTAAGGTTCTCCAAATGTCCGTCCACAGTATCACTGTAAATGGGCATTCGCAAAATATGTGTTCAAGAGTTTCATCTTCTTCTTTACAGATGGTGCATTTGCTTGTATCAATAATACGTATTTTATGTAGAAAAGGGTTTAATGTAAGTTTTCTATGTAATATATAATATTGGAACATTCGTAATTTTGATGATATTGTGGTTTTATAAAGTTTGGAGAAACCCTGGTAGACATTGTCTTCCAAGATGTTTAATTCGTCTGACCATTTTTTTAATGCTTTTTCAGGTTTAACTATATGCTTGTTAACAATACTATTGTATATCTGTTTTGTATTTTCTTTGTTTAGAAATTCTTTTAAATTAATGTCTAATTCTATTGGTGCTAGCATATCTTTATCATACCCTTGGATAATTAGTTTCCACTTATTTGGTATTGTTTTTAGTAAACTAGCATAACTGAGAAAATCAATTTTAATTATATAGACTTAATGTATACTAATACATGGGGGAATTAAAACATAGATATATATTTTCAGCGAAAATGACGTATGAATGTTTAAAAAGATGCCTACATTTGTATTAAATTTAATAAAATGCGAGCTGTTCACCGTTCTATTTATATGTCAAAAATACAAATATATTGTATATTATTGAAAATACTTTGTGATACATACCTGCGAGACATTCATGGCCTACGGCAAATAAATTTTATATTCGTAGATACTCTTTTTGTGCTTACTTGTCCAGACACTAAATTCTAAATTCAGATATACTTGCAGAAAGTATATTTCTTTTACACACAAATGACTGCAGTGGAATGACTGCATTGAAGCCGAAATGGCCCCTACAGTCAATCCTAAACAAGCATTTTGAAACCATGTATCTCACTGGTCACATTAAAAAAAACCCCAGAAGAATGCGGTATTTTTTTTTGTAAAGTTTATGCTAAAACATATAAAAACTTAACATTGTTTTTAACACCACCTGCCATAATAGCTAGAGCCAACCAGAGCCTGCCAAACTATAATCTATTTCACCATAAATGCTCTTTTACTCCGAGTGATTGACTCAAAATGATCTTGGTCCATGTCAACTCACCCGTGGAAAGCCCGTCCTGCACAAATCCGCCAGAAGTCCCAATCCAAGCACGGGAAGTATGATGTAAATCAATAAATAAATAAATAAATAAATAAATAAATATATATATATATATATATATATATATATATATATATATATATATATATATATATGTGTGTGTAATGTAATGAATTGAAAGATTTTAAGTTATGAAATTCATTGCATATACTCTTAATTACCTGAATTATGCTTTACTCTTGTAAAGCGCCACAGAATACATGAATTGGAAACAATATTATGTACCAGTTGAGGGCTATCTTAAATATCTAATAATAATGATAATAATAATAATAAATAATAACAAATAGGACAAAGTGCTCTGTTAAGTATTTAGGTATTATATTTATTATCAAAGAGATCTAATGCACCATCATTTTTTAAATCAAAGTAGAGAATTACAAGCCGCATCTCCATATTTAAACCTATTATGGAGCAATAAAGTTCAATATAAATTCAACACCCTGTGACTGTTTCGATTAAAAATTCTGTGCCATAAAGATTTTGGTATGGAACAATGTCTCACCAAAACTAATTAACTGATTATCCCACAATAAACAGGTGTATGCAACTGTATGTTTTTTTTTCAAAGATTCAAAGTTTATGTTATTATTATGATTAAAAGGTATTAATTTATTTTATTTTTATGTCAATATGTGTCATGCAGTCGTCTTTTAGCGGATGCTGGTATATTATTTTATATATCAGACAAAAAGGGTGTGGGTGGACAGTATTTCGCAAAAAAATTACACAAACATTTCATGTGACTAGCTCAAGTTTTCGCCTAAATACAGACAATTATGCCCCCCCCCCTCCCCCACCCCACCACAAAAAAATCCCTTATTTGAATACTGCACTTTTTACCCTACTGGTTCTATGTTAAAATATTGTGTCATATATCAGTTTTACAACCAGATTCCTCATTGGCGATAACTGATATCGTATCGTATCTCAATTGAATTCTTAGAGCTTGCCGTTTGACCTAACATCCGACTGCCGACATCCAGGTTTTCGTCTGAACCTTATCGGCTACCATAAAGACTCTTCTTGATAAAAAAAGGAAACAATTTCTTTAACCAAGATCTCTTGTTCCTATTTAATTCATATAGGTTATCAGGCCTCCGGAAAATCTTAGGATATTTTGATGATTTAAGTGTCGAGTAAAGTGATAAGACATCTGCTGTTCCTGTTTAAAATTTGAGAGTAATTTACGGTAATATTTAAATAGCCTGGGACCCTTCTTTCAAAGTTTGACATTTAAAAACTATGATTTCATCAGCCGTTCCTAAATTGTAAAACACTCCATAAAGCATATATGTTTATTAAAATCATATTATATATGTATGAAAAATCGTATGGACACGGTCTTAATAACTTATTCTGGTTTTATTTAGCTATCAGTATTTTGGCCCAAACTACTGAAAATAGACTCGTGTCAGCCCGGTCGCTGCATCAGCTGGCAGTACCAGGTTCAGGACAACTTTTGTTTGAACGGCTAAACCTAAATGTAAGATTAACCATGTAGAGACAGGAGTTAGTAGTTGTCATGGCTGACGAGGAATCATTAACAGAGAGACAGGAAGATGAACTGGAAGTCCTGAAGGCGATCTACGGGGACGACGTGAACGATCTGAGAGATGGAGACGCCTGGAAGGTCTGCCCAAATGTTCTCACTCTCACTGTCTGAGTTTCATTATATTATTTAATTAAAATTTATACTAATTAGGGAGCGTGGACAGAATTTGGTCGGAGCGTGTTCAGAATTGAGTCTGCGTCGTCGAACATGAAAATATAAATAAAACTCTCTCTTTTTTTTAGCTAAGCTGACTGTAAGACATCAGAGCGGTCGGTCTTTTTACCGAGCGCTACCGAGCGCTAGCGCTCGGTAGGACTTTTTACCGAGCGCTACCCTGGATTCATACAAGGCATTGCTCTGACCCGCGTGGGGCTACCGAGCGCTCGGACTTTTTACCGAGCGCTACCCTGCCCTAACAGCGGGCAGTGTTTTACATACTCGGGACTACCGAGCGCTAGGCCTATATATATATATATATGTGTGTGTGTGTGTGTATATATATATTACGATAAACATACATATAAATTCGACATATATGTTTGAATAATTTATTCATTTATCGATAAGTAGCCTATATAAATATAATTTATAATTTAAAATTATGCTATATATTTATATATATCAGAATATATTTATATATATATGTATATATATATATATATATATATATATATATGAGAGAGAGAGAGCAAGCGAAAGAGACAGTGTAAAGAAAAAGAGAGCGCTATACCATAGCCTATATATAATATTTATCCGATATAGGCTATAAAGGAGAGAGAGAAAGAATGAAAGGAGAGAAAGAAAGAGAGACAGGCAGAGAGAGAGAGAAGAACCTGAATTAGAGGAAAAGGTACCAAAGACCTATTTTATATATAATATTTATCCGATATATATAGGAGAGAGAAAAAAAAGAAAGAAAAAAGAGAGATAAAGAAAGAAAGGGAGAGAAATAGAAAGAGAGACAGTAAGAGAAACAGAGAGAGAAAGAGAGAAGAACCAGAATAAGAGGGAATGTAATCAAAAATACATATATATTCATTTAGGGTATATATGTTATATTATAAAAATTAATACAGGATTTACTGCTTGATATATAGATTACATATATAATTTTTTATAGCATGATATATATATTTTTATATATATATATATATATATATATATATATATATATAGAGAGAGAGAGAGAGAATGAGTGGGAAAGATAACATAAGCATTGCTTATTCATGTTATATAATATGATATTTTGTGTTGAATGTGGTTAAAACTCCATAATTTATCATGTGCGCGATGGTAGCGCTCAGCAAAGAGCCCTTAGCGCTCGTTAGTCCCAAGATGATTGAAGTTTGTAAGAACACTTAATTCCCCTTGTAAGAGCAGGGTAACGCTCGGTAAAAAGCCCCAAGCGCTCGGTAGCCCCACGTGGGTCAGAGCAATGACTTGTGTGACCCCAGGATAGCGCTCGGTAAAAAGTCAGAGCGCTCGGTAGCCCCACGCTGGTCAAAGCGATGCCTGGTGTGAATTCGGGGTAGTGCTCGGTAAAAAGTCCTACCGAGCGCTAGCGCTCGGTACGCTCGGTAGCGCTCGGTAAAAAAACCGACCCCATCTTAGCTATAGCGATCACTCTTTGTCCATCAGCCATCCGGCCGTCTGTCCATTAACAAGGTACAAATCGTAACCACTGGACCTGGAATCTTCTTACTTTAGTATTTACATCCGGAGAGGTCCATGAGAAATCTCCTTGGAAACCTGGAATTAGGTATCTGTTACCCATATTCTTCAAGCTATGGGGCTCTGAAGTACCCCCCAGAATAATGAAAAATTTAATACAAAAACTCAAATTTCTGAACAACTAATGCATTGATCACCATGATTCCTTGCATGGATATTGATCATGGAGTGTTTCATCAGTTTCTGCAGACTTGTGACGCTGTCTGTATTTTTTTCAATTTTTTACGTTTTTTTCCCCTCTATTTTTGAGACCTCAAAGATGCCATCATCTGTTTTCAGGGCACAAATCGTAACTGCTGGATCTGGAATCTTCTCACTTTACATCCATAGAGGTCCATAAAAAGTCTTCTTAGAAACCTGGAATTAGGACTCTGTTACCCATATTGTTCAAGCAATGGGACTCCGAAGCACCCCCTGGAATAATGAAAAATTTGATACAAAAGCTCAAATATCTGAACAACTAATGCATTGATCACTATGGTTCTTTGCATGGATATTGATCATGGAGTGTTTCATCAGTTTATGCAGACTGGTGGCGCCACCTTTATTTTTTCAATTTTTTTACTTTTTTTTCTCTATTTTTGAGACCTCAACAGATGCCCTTTATATGTTAACAGGACACAAATCGTAACTGCTGGACCTCGAATCTTCTCACTTTACATCCAGAGAGGTCCATAAAAAGTCTTCTTGGAAACCTGAAATTAGGTCTCTGTTACCCATATTCTTCAAGCTATGGGGCTCCAGAGTACCCCTCTAAATAATGAAAAAATTTGATACAAAAGCTCAAAGATCTGAACAACTAATGCATTGATCACCATGATTCTTCGCATGCATATTGATCCTGGAGTGTTCCATCAGTTTCTACAGACTTGTGGCGCTGTCTGTATTTTTTCAATTATTTATGATTATTTTTCTCTATTTTTGAGACCTCAAAAGATGCAGTCATCTGTTACCAGGGCACAAATCGTAATAGATGGACCTGGAATCTTCTCAGTTTACATCCAGAGAGGTCCATGAAAAGTCTTCTTGGAAACATGGAATTAGGTTTCTGTTACCCATATTCTTCCAGCTATTGGGCTCCGAAGTACCCCCCAGAATAATGAAAAATTGATACAAAAGCTCAAATATCTGAACAACTAATGCATTGATCACCATGATTCTTTGCATGGATATTAAACATGGAGTGTTTCATCAGTTTTTGCAGACTGGTGGTGCCACCTGTATTTTTAATTTTTTTTTACAATTTTGAGACCTTAAAAGATGTCGTCATCTGTTAACAGGGCACAAATCGTAGCTGCTGGACCTGCAATCCTCTAACTTTACATCCAGATAGGTCCATGAAAAGCCTTTTTGAAAACCTAGAATTAGGTCTCTGTTACCTATATTCTTCAAGCTATTGGGCTGCTAAGTACCCCCAAGAATAATGAAAAATTTGATACAAAATCTCAAGTACGCTCGCGAGGCAGTGGAAATCTTGCGCTTCTAAAGAAGCAACTGATTTTTACGCTGCCTGCTTTGACCATTTATGATACATTTAGACACCAGATGGAAGATCGTTGTCTGCTGAAAAGAAACGTGCGTATGATGTGACAAGCAGCCAACCATATGCCAATAAACAAACATTCAACAGGCATCCTTGCTCCCCCCCCATTGCTGCACTTCAAGCGCCGCTTGATGCCGCTTACCTACCAATAAGGGAAGAAGCCTATTGATGTTGAGGTCAAAAAGCCAAAGGTCAAGGTCACAAGATTTAATTGTTCTAAATGCTTGTGAGCATATTTCAAGTGTAACTGTTCAACCCAAACCTTCAGTCTTTCACATATGCCACATCTATGCATCACTCAGTTTGACTCAAACTTCATATTTATGGGTCTTTTTGCTTGAATAAATAACTTATTGATTTTGGGGTCAGCTGGTCAGCAGGTTAAAGGTTGCAGGTCAAAAGTTATTCACCCATTGGTTGCCAAGTAATTACACCAGATTTAAGTGGTTAGTAGTTACCCATCATTTAGAAAGAATCCAGTTGATATATGGGCAAAAGGCCAAGGTCATAGGTCAGGGATGTTCACAATTACTTATTTTATAGACCATCTCTATTTTTTATGCCCCCGCCACAAAGTGGCCGGGGCATATAGTTTTATCCATGTCCGTCATTCCGTCCTTCCGTCATTCTGAAATCAAACAGTTGTATGGACTTTTTTTTCGCAATGCCTGCAGATATTGGCCTAATTTTTTGTGTGTGGGCAGATATAGACCAGTTACAGATCGAGTTCGCGTTTCGTCCCGGTTGACCTACTTTTGACCGTTTTACGGCTCCTAAACTTAGAAAATTTCATGAAAAATAGAAATATTCATGACAGATACACATGTACGCACTTTTTTTCGCAATGCCTGCAGATATTGGCCTGATTTTTGGTGTGTGAGCAGATATAGACCAGTTACAGATCGAGTTCGCGTTTCGTCCTGGTTGACCTACTTTTGACCGTTTTACCGCTCCTGAACATAGAAAATTTCATGTAAAACATAAATTTTCATGACAAATACACTTGTACAGACTTTTCTTCACAATACCTGCAGATATTGGCCTGATTTTTGATGTGTGGGCAGATAATGACCAGTTACAGATCAAGTTCACGTTTTGTCCCAGTTGACCTATTTTTGACCGTTTGACGGTGCTCTAACATAGAAAATTTCATAAAAAGGTGCATATGTATGGACTTTTTTTCGCAGTGCCTGCAGATACGGGCCTGATTTTTGGTGTGTAGGCAGATAATGACCAGTTACAGATCGAGTTCTTATATTCTCTCAGTTGACCTACTTTTGACCATTTGACTGCTCCTGAACATAGAAAGTTTCATGAAAAATATAAATTATCATAACAAATGCATATGTACTGACTTTTTTTCCTCAATGCCTGCAGATACCACCCTGATTTTTTATGTGTGGGCACCTAATGACAGTTACAGATCGAGTTTGCGTTTCATCCCGGTTGACCTACTTTTGATTGTTTTACGGCTCCTAAACATAGAAAATTTCATGAAAGACAGAAATTTTTATGGAAAATGCACATGTATGGACTTTTTTTCACAATGCCTGCATATACTGGCATGATTTTGGTGTGTTGCTTGATAATGACCCGTTACAGATCGAGTTTGCTTTTTGCCCTTGTTGACCTACTTTTGACCATACGACACCTCCTGAACTTAAAAAAATTTTCAAAATTTTACAAATGTTTCTAATTTGCCCAAGGCGGGGGCATTCGTGTCGTTCTGACACATCTAGTCTTGTATATATAACCATCCCACTCCAGCTGGTACATCTCCCTGTGTGGCTGTAATTGTGAGTGACACTGGTGACATATGACTCCCTTTTGTATCAGCCTATTAAGTGATAAGGCTCAGTGATAAGTACCTCGTTACTTCATAACAAAAACACTGTTGTCAGAATGCTTCAGCCAGGCATTAAGACTATGAGAGTATAGTATTAAGGTTTAGCTACTGATTTATAAGATGATGGGAACATTTTGCAGTTTATTTTATGGAATCCTAGCAATAAACTTAGTTTCCTAGATATTTGAATATTTTAATATATATCACCACATATAAAAGCAAGTGTTTGTTCTCATAATATGTTGATGTGTACCTTGATTTAGGATGGCTTTTTGTTTTATTTCAAGACTCTTAGTCATGCTTTCTGCATTTCTTTTCTTTCAGGTTTGGCAGTTTACCTACCCTGCTGACCCCATTGAAAAGCATAGTGATAATAAAAAATATTGGACTTACACTTTTTACAATTGCATATCTATAAATCTGATATGAGGGCCTGGACATGCCTTTTGAATTATTTGGGGCATTCATTACTGGATAATTTGCCCCAGTTTGGTCTCTTATTGGAGAATGTGGGATATCAAATGTCATACTTGTCAGAAATCCATAATGTCTGCCAGTTATCCACCTTAGAAATTCTTTCTTCAGTGCAGTTTCAGTAATTTTTCTTTAATGTTTGGTCCGATTTAGAGAATGTTTGTTGTCTGATTTCAGACTTGTCAGAAGTCCAATATGGCCACCAGGCAACCATCTTTTAATTCCTTTTGATCATATTATCTCAAGAACAGTTAAAGTGAATGCAGTTGGATGTATATTTATGTAATCTTGTAAAGGATTGGGTCAAATATTTCTGAATAAATATTACCATCATTTATAAAAGTGCAGTACAGTTGGCTTGTATTGAATAAAAATTCATACAGAAGCATCTGTTTCTCAATAATTCTTGCATGTATTTCCTTGATTTTTGCTATATATTTTGATCTTATATTTGCCCTTTGTGGTGTTCCTTTGAGACTGACAGGTTTCAAGCAAGCTGTTGGAATAGTTCCTGATAGCTTAACAATCATGCATTTTCCTCAGAACATCAATTCACTGTGTTTTAACCAGACATAGGTGATATATATTTCTGTTGTCATAGAAAATTTTCAACAAATTGGCAAATTGGTTCTTCAAAATTTGACTGGAAGTTGTGAATCTCAGTCCATGATGTCACAGGTCATGCTTGGCAGCTGAGCATCATGACCCATGGGTCACTTGTTTCATATGGTGCCGTATTTACCAAGTAACATGTTCACGAGTCCAATGAATGCGGACGCTGTCAGCTGGCTTGCGCACTAACATACAAGGAGACTCGCACATGGCACCTCGATTACAAGACAACCAGTAGTAAGTTATAATTATAAATATGAAGTGGCCTTTCCTCAGGTGATGCGAAATTCAATGTTTGTCAAGCTTGTATTATTGGACTACATCAAGAAATGAATGTATTATAACAGGTTAACAAAGTTCAAGAAAGGGACCGAGTTTCCACGGGATATAAATATGATGAATTTCCTTACAATTTTATAAAGAAACCCCTGATTTGGTGCGTATATCCTCTTAGGAAATGATCTATTAAATAGTAACCGAATGGAAACCCTGGTTTCTTAAAGGTAGCATTGAACTTGCATGCAGTTAAATGTCGTAAAATAACGTAGTTCACGAAAGTTCTTTCTGGGTCATTACCCAATTACGTTTTTCCTTCCTCACTTGTACAATGGAATAAATTCGAACCTGACTGACGTCGTTTACGCAAACGTTATACATTTTGTTGGAAAATTTGGTGACTGTGACATGGTTGTTGACAGGTCAGGAAAATGTAATTTTTGATAGTTTAAGATTAACACGGAATAATAAATGAGGAAGCCTAGTTAAGTAGAGAATCATGGAAGCCTTCGTTTCGTGCGCTGTCACTTGTCTACCTTAAGTCACTTGTGGATGTGGACGCTGATATGCAGTGGGTGTTTGGGGTGATCTCCCTAAAATTATGCAGAAGACTGACATTTCTTTGAAATAAATTAATCTTTTTTTAAGAGGAATATGCCAATGCCCTGTAATGCACATTCTCTTGACATGTTAATTCTTAGTGGGTGCCATCTCCTGGATAATAATTTATTACCCAAATTTGGGCCCTAAAATTGACCCTTTGATAACTCTTATGATATTAATTTGAATTGTTGCATAATACTCATTCTTTGATATGTTTAATTAATTCCATTTTGGTCTGCGCCATACCTTTCTATATTACTTTCCTGTTTTCACCTGTAGCATCATATAAAAAATATACCACTGACCATTTTAAGAATAAAAATTATAAAATCCCATTTCAATCATCAGTGTTAAAGTGATCATTATGCTAACAAAGTGATCCTCAGTAGCTGGTAGCTCCAACTTAAGATGCTGAAAAGATAATTTGAACCAACATTTGAGGCTCAACATTTGGGGGTCGTCTTATACACGCATAAATACGGTATCTTAATTAGTTGTCTGTGCAAGGACATATTATCAACATGTCAGTCGGCTGAGCATCATGACCCATGGGTCACTTGTCCTTATTTTACTGCCTTGCAGATGTCCCTAAACTCATTTCACCTATTCTAACATGAACTACTAGTGAATATCAGAAGTCGCCTGAATTGGGTATCGAACCAACAATCTCTAGTCTAGGAGCCTTATACTCTACTAACTGAGCCTTGAAGACGAGATACCAGTTGGGATGATTTTTTGTGATTTATTGCTCCGAGTGAAGAGCCATCTGTCATGTAAATAGGGACCATTTTGTATTTGAATAGCAGAATGTAAGGTGGAGGCTGTCGCCCCAACACTCAAGCTCAGGCAGAGAACCCAAGCTCCCCGGACCCCTCCTACTCTAATAGAATAAACTCCAGGTATGAGCAAAATGAAATATATGGGAATTTCTCAGTAAAATATGAGTATCGGCTTTTGTAAAGAAACAATATTTTATGCGACACCCGTCATGAAGACCAGATTCTGAATAACTGCCATTCAGTCTTCGTTCTGGAACACAAAAATATAAATAAGCCTCTTATCATTTCATGATTTTACCATCTATGTTTTCCTGCAGATGTCCCTACACTCATTTCACCTACTCTATAATGAACTATCAGTGAATCTCAGAAGTCGCCGGATTTGGGAGTCCAACCCACAATATCTAGACCAGAAGCCCAACACGCTACCAACTGGACGTGAAGGCGAGATACCTGTGGAGGCGGTTTTTGTTCATTTATAGCTCCGAGTGAAGCGCATGATCTATCATGTAAATGGGGAACCATTTTGTATTTGAACAGATGGATTTAGCTTAAGGTTGGGGCTGCCGCCCCCACACCCCTGCTCAGGCGGGGAATCAGGTTCCCCAAACCCCTCCTCCTCTTATATAAACAACTCCCAGGTATGAGCAAAATGAAATACAGGAATTTCTCAGGAAAATATGATGTACCATGTCGGCCTTTGTAAGGAAACAACAATTTATGCAACACCCATTTTGGCTGAGCGGACATAAAGGCCGAATTCGTAACAATAACTGCATTATATGCGGAGTACGTATCCAGGATATCCTGGATACTGCTGCATAAAAAGCTTCAGAGTAAACTGAAGAACTTAAAACCCTTGTTGGGAAAAAAATCTTGTAAAATCAAAAATTAATATTGCGTTTATGACAGGGAAACTTAAGTAAACTAAAGTAAAAATAGTATGTTATTTGAATGACCAAGAAACTAAGCTAAATATTGTGTTTAAGTATGAAAACAAGACTCACTTTTAAAACTTTGCATCCCTGGCGCTTGAAAACTCTCTCAGAATCTGAAACAATGACCTGTGTGACCTTTGCTCGCAGAGTCACAGGACCCGCGGTTGAAACATTGTAACAAGTTTACAATGGCGACCGATGGCTCGCTGTGGCTGGGGGCAGACACCTAGAGCAGACATCGTTCACCACTTATCGCCGCTTATAATGACTATATACTTCTATTCGACATTTAAAGTGGAAAACACTGTCAAAGTGGTATGTAATTGGTATATTACATCTGCATTTGATTAAAAAAAACACTTTGTTTCATGATAAATACGACACTTTTAGCTGAATTTTATTGTCAAGTGGAACGTCTCCAGTTTTCTAGAAAACCTTCTTCTAAGGCTCTCCCACAGCATAGCATAGTAAGAGAGCACGGGAGCTAGGGCTATCTTAACAACTGCCCTATTAAATATGGTAAAAGTGAAGTATAGGAGACCTGCCTGAAATCTCATCTATTGAGGGTTAGCCATATCCTGGTTGTCCTTTCAGTTTCACGGAAACAGATGGCCCCTCTGGTTAGCCAGGAAGTGTTGTTCATGGCTGCCATCCCTCCAAGCACTGGCGGCCACCATTGGCTGGTGGGCACATCCTAAAGGCACAGGGGGCGTGGAATAATTTTGACAGCCTAGACATGGGCTCATTCCACACGCTGTTGTTTAAGCACAATAAAATTAAAAAGTGGCCAGGTCCTCCGCCCAATCAGAGTACCGTAAAATCTCCACTTAAAACCGCGGTTTAATCAAGAAATTCAAAATCTTGATATCAGGTTGATTTCCTGAAAGCACTGTGCGGTTAATACTAGAAGGGTTTACTGAATATCTTCCTGACAGACATCGTTTTTGGGCCGGCGCGTGGGCGATAATATTGCAACTTTCGAAGGCTGTTCTTAGCATGCATGGGAGCCGTGTGTAAATATATTATTTACGATTATTTGTTAATTATAAATTAAATATTGCTGATTAGTTTTCGTGTGATATATAACTTGTTATAAAATCTTGTTAATTTTCACCAAATAATACGTTTACAACAACCCTGCTGTTAAACACAGCGGTCCACTTCGTTGGGCATGGTCAAGCAAAATTGAAATAAATGCCTACTTTAAACCCATTTGCGGCATTATTTAGCAATGATTATTTGTTTAAAACGCAAAATTAATAAAAAGCTGACATCGTAAAGAGTCGCACAATGGCAGACGATCGTTTTAAAATCAAGTTTGAGTGCCGCCATGTGCTGAAACACCCCGGTATTCTGCTAGGAATATTTTGAACGGCTGTACGCGGTGGGTGGTAAATAGAACAGCCAACTATTTCGTCCCAGCGTGCCTTGCGCGAACACTGCCTTGACAAAATGGCTCTCCACACGGAAACTTTCTTCAGGAAAAAAACTTGCTAACCCGGACTGGCCACTTTAATTTTACCTTAAAATCACTCGTTTTCAAGCGTCATGTTTCCTATACGTGCGTATCTCGAAAAGGTAACTTCAGTTACTTTGATATTTAGTTAAGTTGACCAGCGATGTTTTCAAACGCACCAGCAAATTGCGACATGGAGCGATGTCAACGTACGATGTGACGAAGATAATACCGAAGTAACCGGTATGAAAATGATTTGAATCTTCCGAGTAATTCCAGAAAATGGAATTTTCATAAAAAATTAAGATTTCACAATATTTCTTTTAGAATTAAAAAATACAGTGACCTGAAATGGATCAGCAGAATATTTTTTCCAAAATATAATGACAAATCAGTAGCAAACAAGAATACGGCACGGAATATAAAATCTGTATAAACAGGCAGAGGTTCACCGGCCCTTACGTCTTCCCAAACTTCATGCTTGAGTGACCCTGCAAAAAAGTGTTATGATGTGTTTAAATAAAATGCCCAATTAATTTTAAAGTGGACAGGAATGGCCGAGTCGCAACCTACGCGTGTTAATTTCTAGATGATTGCTTGATGGTGTCTTTTGTCAAATCATTCCGTAGCGAAAGTTGGTGCGGTTTTAAAGGGGGGTTCTTAGTATTTGAGCCCCTCGCGGTGTCTGGCCTGGAATTTCGGTGAAGTCTGGGTGCGGTTTTAATCGGAAGTGCGGTTTTAAGTGGAGATTTTACGGTAGGTTAGCTTTCACAGGTAGATCTGGTGGTTGTCCCTGCAAAGTGGGTGATGGTCGATAGGTCTGGTCCGCCCTGCCTCCCTAGAACCAAATAAATAATGCTGGGCATATTTCACAACAAAATCCGCCGCAGGCCAGCAGACAAAGGATTAAGTTTCTAATTAATGCACAAGCCAGATGAGTAGCAGCCTGCAGTGACAAAACGTCTTGCACCGTTAACGGACAACTGTTTTGTTGCATCCCTATGTTTCGTCACATCCCCATATTTAGAGATAAGAAGTGTTTGAACACGATACTATTGTATTTTCTGGAAAAAGGCAGTTTTATTATCAGTTTCACAAATAGGGTGATAATTTAAAACTTCTTCACTGTTGCAAAAATATCTTATTTTCAATACAACAACAACATATTGGCAACTGTGAGTGCATTTTACTTTAGTTATTGTATATTTTGGTCTAAGTAGACACAGGTCATACTGCTCATAACTGGAATGACAGAAGCAGTAAGAATGTATACATAGCAGGGACAATGCCTTGTGTACTGGTCCTGTTTTATAAGGGAAATAAACATATTGAAACTGGAATTTATGCAACTAGCTCATCATTACACAGTTTTGTCTTTAAAAAATGAGATACCTAAGATTAATGATGGGTTTTCTTCCTAATATAGACGCAATTCATTCTGAGCTTAGAATCGTACCCAAGTGCATACATGGGGTTCGTGACTAAACTGTACTCTCAGATATATTTAACGTTTTAGTCACCCTTGGTGGCTACCTGGGGAGGTTTCATGCTGAAGCGGCCCTGGGAAGGTCAGTGGAGCAGCCACAAAATATATGATAAAACCATTTTAAAGGTTTGGTTTGCAATATTATGAAGTCTTTAACAAAGAAATCAATAATATAAGGTTCTTTTTATAATATAATATAAGGTGATTTTTTTTTACAATATGTGATAAATTAGGTCACCATGACCCAGTTTTTTCACATATTAAGGCTGAGAATAAGTTTATCCCAGTTAAATCCTGAATTAAGCTGACAAGAGCCAAGACAAGTTTTTCAAATTTTGTAATTTTTTACCCATGCATGGCCCAAGCAAAAAGAAAAATAGATCATATATGGATCATTCCCAAAGATATATATATATGATACATTTTTAGCGAACCTGTGAGCTTATGCGATGGTGCGGCGTCGTCCGTCGTGCATCGTCTGTACGTTAACCATAGCTATCTCAAAAACGGCAGGAGCTAGCATCACCAAATATTTTGCAAATAATCAGTCATCCAAAAAACTATATAGGATTTTGTTTATTTTTTTTCTAACTTCATTTTCTTAGATTTCAGAGGGAAAAAGCTAAAAAAGCTTTAAAAATCTTCTTCTCCGAAACTGTCCAGCCAAATTGTCCAATATTTCACAGAAATGATCCCTTGAACAATTTTTCTCAAGTTTGTTCGAATCGTTCCAGTTCGGAGATTTTTGGCTGAGTTACAGGAGGTTGAACTTTTTTACCTGTGCAAGAAAGCATATTAAAATTTAAATCTCAGAAACGGCTGGAGCTATCATCACCAAATTTTATGCCAATGTTACTCACATAAGTGATATCTGAAATTGAGGTATTGGTGGCGCCACCTGCATCGGCCTTTTTTGTACAGGGTCATCAGTGCCTGTATCACACTGAGGGCTACAAAAAACTTCTTCTCTGAAACCATATGGCCAAAACATTTAATATCGCACAGAAATGATCCTAGGGTAGTGCTCTCTGAAGTTTGTTCAAATGGTCTCAGTTCAGTGACTTTTGGCTAAGTTATGGGAAGCTGAATTTAGTCATATGCCATAACAGCCCATTTTAGCTCAGTGGCTACAAAGATCTTCTTCTCAAAAACCACTAGGCCAAATTCTTAAATCTCACACATTAATTATCCTTAGATGTTGATAATTCAAGTTTGTTCAAATGGTTTTGGTTCAGTGCTTTTTGGCTGAGTTACGGGAGCTGAACTTGGCCAGTTTGCTGCATCTTCCTATATGAGTTATAAACCTGCAAAACGTTTTTCGACTGATGCCACTGAAGCCAGTTTGTAAAATATTTTACAAGAATAATCCCTACAATTATTCTTAAAATAATTGTCATTAATGGTTCCACATGAATGATTTTTGGCTGAATTATGGAGCTTGAATTGAGTCATTTTACCATATATGTTAGCTGTGTGATGCTGTTACATCTAGCCTGGCACCAGTTTATCAGCATCTATTACATCATGCCACTAGACATTTAGATTTCAGGTTATCTTTGGTTAATATTGACAAGAAATTTTTTTTAAAAGCTTTTAAAAATTTAGATTTATGATTTAAGTTATTCATCATACCAGGCAATGTTACAATCATGGATATTCAGTTCTCTGTGGCTATATAGAAACAACTGTACATGGATTATACATTATTGGTATCCCTACTCAACTGAATTCAAGAATTTGCCATCAATGAGATATATCTGTATTTTAATTTTGCATTCAGTATGTATCCATAATAATTTTACATATATTCCTGATTTCTTTCTTATAAAAAGTCAGCTGAAAAGCATTTTGTATTGGGAAGATAAATTTCAAAGTTATTACAAGTAGGGACCACTTTTGTGTACAGATGGCAGCACTTGGTTTACCATTGGCAGATTGCCAGTGCCTTGATGTTGGCCATTAGCCAAGATGATGTCAACTCTATAAATAGTTTTGGCACAGTGCTAGGATTGGAAGAAGTGCAGCCAGGTTTAGGTCAAGAGTTCACTCAGTGCAGTAGCTGCATTCTATTTATAGCTTTGGCAGACTGCTCACTGCATCATATTTGGCACCAAAGTGCAGCCTGAATCTATTTATAGCTTTGGCAGACTGCCAACTGTGTCAGATTATGCAACAGGTCAAGAGTTCACTCAGTGCAGCTAGGTACAGGTCAAAAGTTCACTCAGTCTAGCCAGGTGCAGGTCAAGGGTTCACTCAGTGCAGTAGCTTGAGGCATCAATTTGTCACAGGTCACTCGGGGGCAACTGCCTTACTCACCTAAGCCTTGTCAGCCCAGTGCATCAAACTCTGGGGAAGTTTGATGTATTGGATTGATATTTTTACCTGTCTATGCGTCTTTGATGGTATTCTCATTTACAAGACAGGTGGTGCCACCTACATTGACTTTTGCAGTGTATGCGCCTGCTTATTTCTACAGAGGAATTTCATACATCAGCCTAAAATTGGGCATGTATATACATATTGGGTAGCTTTATAGTGTACAAAACTGGTGGCGCCACGTACAATAATTTTTGCACAGTGTATGTCCCTGCTTATTTCATAGGAGGGGTTTGTTTGACATACTGGTGGTGCCAGCTACAATCATTGTATCCGCCAAAACAGAGTTTTGCGGATACTTTGTTTTCAGTCGGACGCCGAAGCTGCCGCCATTGCCGCATAGGTTTCCGGAGAACTCCTCATTAAACACTGGCAGAATTTTTTAAAATTGGAATTATGATCGGTCATATGTGAACTGCTGCGCCCTCATTTTTGGTTGACCACTGACCTTTCCTCTCTGCTGAGTGTCCATTTGTGTGTCTGTTTCCACACATAAACCCACATATCTCGGGAACCGTTTGACCGATAAGGCTAAAGATTTTGCACAAATGTAGCCCTTGGAAATCTTTATAACATACACTAAAAATGGTGGTGCCACCTGCAACCATTTTTGCACAGCGTCCATCTGTTCATCAGCCTTGGGATAAAAACACTCATAATTCTGCATTGTTTGGACTTATCCACCTGAAATTTTGCATGTGTATACATCCTGGACAGCTTTCTTTATTTTATGACAGGTGGCACCACCTACATACATATTTTGGCTGCAGACATCCAGGCTATTATGCAACACACCTCACTCTATTTCCCCTTGCCACTCAATCTATGCCTCACTTCACCTTTCCCACTCTGATTTTGGCAGATACACGTAGTCGCTTGTTGACTACTTGTATTCTAGTTTTTGTGTTGTGTGCACCCATGCAAGAATTGCAGCAGTGATGTTTGTTTAATTGTTCCTTGTTCTAAGTGATTAGTACTTGCATTGTTCATATACATGTTACACATGTTCTTGAAAAGTAATGGTCCAGCATTGAAGCATTATACCTGGTGTAATCTCATTGCACAGGTTCGCATTAGGCCTGTAGGCCTTGTTCTTTTTATCTCACCTTTATTTTGAAACTGTGATATCATATACCAAGTGGCAAAGTTTTAAAGATGCCCATGTCTCTATAGGACACTGATACATATAATTCATAATAATTGTTTTCTTACCTCCTTAAGTCTTAACCTTTTCTGGCTGATAATTGGTTTTCCCAAATGAAAGTTAATAAATTTTAAATTCTGTGAAATATATTGAACAGGAACTAAATTATGAAAAAAAAATAGCTTCCTTTATTTACCACTACAAGGGTGTATGATTAATACTAAAAAATATCAGAAAGTAATGTTAATTGACCTCAGAATCATACCACCCTAGGCCCTAGCCCTTTGAAGTCAGCCAGTGGATCATGCCACTGCATTGTATAAACAGATTAACTACTTAATTGTCCAGAGTTGTGATTGAGTTATATAATGGATATGACATGCAGTCAGTATAGGTTCCCTAATTAGGTGAAGAGTCACATCAGACTCCAGCAGGTCATGACATCAAACATTTTATAAATATATCCTGCTGGCAGCCTGTAAAATATTCTGATGCTACAATGGAGCCTGCTGCCTCTCTGCCTTTCTCTTTCTGCTCACTTTCCATGAGGCAGTTCTTATTTAAATAATCAGTATCTTTTGTCCCTGTGACCTTTCCAGCTTTAGCTAATTAGCAGATAAACAGTGATGTAAATACATCAGCAGTTACTAGAATTAGTGCCAGCAAAAGCCATGTGAAATGTTGTGTGCCCAATACTGTTACAAGTATTATTCTGCACTACGTTTTTCAGGTTATGGCTTTTGCTAAAATGGCACAGGCCAAAATGACACACGCACAAAGAAGGCACAGTTGAAACTGGCACAATTGAGAAAATGACAAAAAAGACACATTTGCAATTGGAAGACTTTAGATAAACTTGTTAAAAAATGATAAATGTGAGATATTTAAATGATGAACTTGCCAGTTTTGAGCTAGAAAAAATGTATTAAATTGTAAGTGTAATGAAATATGTACAATGAAACCTGTTTGATCAGAACAGTCAGGGGACAGGCACATTTTGCCTTTAATAGTAAGATATCCCTGTAAGACAGGTTTGTCTGTAGCTTAAAATGTTAAATTGAAAAAAAAATTCATTTTAGAAAATATGTTTATGCCAAGATACAGTATCATATAACAAAAATATACTTAATAAATCCTTAAAAAGTTATATCCAAAAACATTTAAAAATGTAAATTAAAAAAAATTAAAATGTTAGATCAAATGTTAACATTCATTAAGAGGTTATTTGGCTACAGGACTCAGTTGTTTTTTGGCTGTATCCTGGATAAGATAACCAATGTTTTGAATGTCTGTGAATACATATATAACATATGAATTACTAAATTATATATATATATATATATATATATATATATATATATATATATATATATATATATATATATATATACATACATAAATGCATGGTCTGGCAACAAATAGAATGTAAATAATTGAATGAGATCAGATGTTTTGTTGTTGAAAGCGGTTTAAAATTACATTTGTCATGTGCGCGATTGGAGCGCTTGGTAAAAAGTCCCTAACGCTCGGTATAGCCCCACATGGGTCAGAGCATTGCCCGGAGTGCACCCAGGGTAGCGCTTGTTAAAAAGTTCAGGTGCTAGGTAGCCCCAAGCGGTCAGAGCAATGCCAGGTGTGAAACCAGGCTAGCTCTTGGTAAAAAGTCCTACCGAGTGCTAGCGCTCGGTACACTTAGTAGCGCTAGGTAAAAAGACGGACCCTCTGTGAAGGCACAAAATAAGTCAATATTACAGGGCTGCTAGACAAAAGAGTTTCTTTGCAGGGGAACATATACATTCTCCTTTGGACATGAAAACCTGATGCTGGCTAGGAATTTTAAATCAGGAAGTGGATGGTTATGGAGAACAACCGAAAATATTTTATTCTCAAGATTGGCCTTGTCATCTTCTTGAAATCTCATTTTCATTCACAGAATTGATCAATGGCATTTGTGAGAACTGATGCCTCTCATTTCTCATGACCCTTGTCCATCATGACCCTTGACAGATGATGCTTCAGTTTCTGTGGTTGAAATGGGACACTCTATATTCTTTGCAAATCTTGTCCATATTTGTCAGGTTCATTCACACTCGAAGCAGTGCTCTGGCTAAAGTCGACTGTTTGTAGTCTGCATTAGTGAGATATCTGTCCAAAAGAGGGTCAGTTCGTACATAACTTACAGGTTGTCTGCTTGAGATGGGTGTCTGCAAGACCAAGTTTCACTGTAGTAAACTGACAGTAAAATAGACATATAAGAAACTATTTTTTACAGTCTTTGGAATAAAATAATATGTCAGCACAACAGCCCTGCTAAGGACTATAATGTTTCATTTACCACACAAACATATGACACACCTACCTTTGCAGCGTATCCCATGTTTACTTCATACATATCCATAAAAAGGCACTCCATTAAATAGGGTATATTACCTTTGTTATAATGTGTTAATAATTCATTTATTGTACAGGTTCGTCGACCACCTGAAGTACAGATCACCCTCAGGCCACAAGAGAGCACACACGGCAAGGATGTATATGCCATGGTGGACATGCACGTCAAGTGTCCCTCTGGTTATCCAAACCAGTGAGTTTGTCCTCTGATTAAAGTCTGAAAGTCCATTTGGTGATAACTTAAAATGTTTACATCCAGAAGTCAGTTGTAATTGAGAAGTAAAATATTGTTTAGGGTTTCACACTGACTATAAATGTATATTGTTACGAAGACAAATTACTCAGGGGAAAACATTGGGCTGATCCTGGATTCGAACCCATGTTGGTGGCGCACAAGTCTGGCGTACCAACCGCTTCGCTAGCAAAGCAAGCTTCACTAGTGAGACAGTTCGGTCCGCTTTTATGACACCCCGTAACAATATAAATATATATCTCTCTCCCATCCTGCTTCATTCTCTCTCTCTGTCTCAGTATTATAAGTTATGTTAATTATATAATTCTTTCAGAAATTTCTCATATATGGTATGATTGAAGAGCAAATCAGATCCCTTTTATATACTGAAAAGATATTCTATACAAAGAAAATGATATATCTAAAACCATTTAGATGATCATAAACTTATATTGTTCTTGTTCAGGTTCAGTTTAAAGTATGAGGTGTGAATTTATTTGAGCTAAAATGTTAAATAAATCGATTTTGAAGTTTTTATGGCATAGTTTGCTTTTAATTTAAGGAAGATGCTTAGTGCAATGAAAATATTAAAATTTTCTATATTTCTTCACATCTTTACTCAGGTTACCAGAGATCAAGTTTGAGAATTACAAAGGTATATCTAACCAACAAATAGCAGCTTTAACTACAGAAGTGAAGGGCCTGGCCAAGCAGAGGATAGGAGAGGTAAAAATAAAACATTGTGTTTTACAAATCCCTTTGACTTTCATGGATTGATACTTTTAACATAAAGTTAACACCTACAGTATTAAACAGTATTTTATCACTGATTAACTTTTTACAGATGTCATCATAAAGGAAAGATAAATTGTTAATATTGAATGCTTTGTCCATAGTTTTGGAATTAGGGAGTTATTTAACTGTAGCTATTTGCGCAGTCAAGTTAGACATAATTTTTAAAATAGCTAAATATTCATTGAGAAGGTCATGCAGTTCCCCTGATTCATTAGATCCTATAGATAATTCTAAAGACTTTAAAAGCACAATTTCATCATTTGTTTTCATTATTCCCAAAGGATAAATTTAAGGTAACTAGCATGGCACAGGTTGCTGATCGCAGATATTGAAACTATTGTTATATCTCTTTAGTCTGTGATTTGAAGAATCTCTTGTTTAGGTCTGACAGCAGGGGTCATAATAATGCTTTTCCATCTGTCCAAGGCAATCAAACATATGCATGGTAAGGTATTGTGCATTTATAACAAACTGTTCGAGAGTTGAACCCCTTCCCTGATATTAAAAGAAATCAGCAATGACAAAAAAAAACTGGATGTATTCCTATTTAAGCACACCACAGGTAATCACATTGCAACTGACCTCTGTTTACACAGGTGATGATACTAGAGCTGTGCCAGCATGTCCAGGACTTCCTGCACCAGCACAACAAGCCTCCAGCCAAGTCATTCTACGAGGAGATGATGAGCAACAAACGACGTCAAGAGGAGCAGGAAGCACACGAGCACCTCCGTAAAATGGAACAACTCCGCCGCAAAGAGGAAAAAGAGGTAGCACATGAATGATAACCTTTGTAGTCCTTGAAACAAATTTATGTCAGTCTGGACCTTTTGATCATGGTACAGTAACAGGGAATATATTTTTAGCTCCTATAAATTTTCACAGTTCAGCTGTTTATAAATGAAAAGTAGTATTGTATAGTTGATGTATATTTTCCACAAGTGTTAATACATTATGTGGCTGATTTGAGCTTGCCTGAGATGAGTTGTAGCTGTGTATTTAATTATGTGTAACTGGACATCCTGGTTAAATCCAAGCAAGAAATTTGGATTAGAAGAAGACTTAGACTTTACTTTTGGAAGAAAAATAAAGTGAATTATATTGAGACAGACAGGGCATAAATCCTAACAGTATTATTTTGCTCACCTTAGAGCATTTAATAGGAACGGCATTTTGAAATTACTCTGCTTAAGGTGATAATTCTTCTTTTTCAGATGAAAGAAATAGGAGATGAGATACTGAGGAGGCAAGAAGCTGCAAAAGAAGAAGGCAAAAGGAGGAGGGAGGAGGCACGACGGGTAAGTACATAGAAAGGCTATTAACAATTAAATTCTACCACATGTGTAAGTACTTAGAATGGTTACAAATATGGAAATTTGGTACCACATGGATTTACAGGAGGCAGGAAACTGCAAAAGATGAAGGCAAGAGGAGAAGGGAGGAGTCAAGACCGGTAAGTACATAGAAAGGCTACATGGAAATTATACTTTGTTAGCAAGTACATAGATAGATTGACATTTGTATATAAGGAAACTGTGCTAGAAGAGTAAGTACATAGAAAGGCTATATATATATGGAAACTATACTTCATTTGCAAGTACATAGAAAGGTTGTAAATAAGAAAATGTACTAGAGGACTCAATACATAGAAAGGTACAAATTTGTAAATTGTACTTCCTGAGTAAATACATAGAAAGGGTACAAATGTGGAAATGGTTCTACATAAATAAGTAAATAGAAATGATACATATATTCAAATTTTACTTCATTAGTAAATACATGAAAATTTCAAATATGGAATGGTTCTACCTAAGTAAGTACATAAAAAGCTTCAAATATGAATATTCAACTACATATGTAATACAGGAAATTGAGTCAGTACTTAATGATACAAATAAAGAAATTTTACTCACAATTTGTAAAATTACAAATATGGAAATTGAACTACATGAGTAAGTACATGTACATAAAAAAGGTACAATAAAAGAAATTGCACTTCATGAGTAAGAACAAAGAAAAAGTACAAATAAGGATATTATACTACACAATATGTTTAGTGTTTTGAAAGAGAAATTTACATTATATTTTATTAATCTACAATCAGTTAAAGAATACTTTTTTTCTGGTAAAAAATAAAGAATAAGATAAGTAACACTAAGAGTCGACCTAATGTTACAGTGGATGAGGCCACTGAGGACCATTCCCTAACTAATTTCCTTGCAGTCACACATTGCACAGCAGTCTGAAGCACCATAATTATAATCCCAGTGAATGACCCTTATATGTGATTATGATGAAATAGGATTGACTTTCACTCTATTGCTTAGTGAATATATTTTTATAAAGTATGAACTAAATATTTTCTATTTTGAGTGTAGCTTCAGATATTGACAAAAAAAAATAAATTTTTATATCCTCATGAAGGCACAAAAAGCAGATTCTTCATATAGACCATCCCTCAGATGGTGTCTGTAGCTATGAAGCTCTTGCTTAGGGATAATGTTTGAGTTGTGATACATTGTGCGACACTGTTGTGTTTTGTAGCTTGGTATTGAGAGAGCCAGTTGGTCAGAGCCATCCACACCAGGATCAGACCAGCTGATCAGTATGACCCCCATATTACCTGACACATGTCAGAGGGCTCGCCAGACAGCGTCACCAGAGTTCAAGACACCTGCTGCACCAGATCCAGGTGGCAGGTCTGAAAGGAAAAGGTGAATTATCAGAGTCATGTAACATGTAGTGCATAGATAGCTGTGCTTACATGAGTTGTAGTTACAATGAATACTGCAATGATTTCTTTCATAAAATGGTAAAACAAGGAATTCTGTTATAATGCTTGAAGCAGTCCCGTAATTAGTAGCTTTAGAAGTACATGGCCTCTAACATATTGACTCAACTCATTTGCGGGAAAAACCAGGTCCTACCTGTGTTTGTAAATGGGAGGTTCGGTTGTCTGAAATTTTTTCCCCTGAAGTATTATACTTAGTATTACTTACGTGTGTGGTTCTATAAAGTCAATCACCAAAGGGGTACTAAAATTTGTCCAAGGGTTTAATTGGCATTAATTTGTCACATTGATTTGTTCACTCAAATATTTATGTGAAGGGCTCCCTTTGTGCTTAATATAGGAATTATCAGCTGTGTACAACTATATTATAGCAAAAGTATGGACAGTCATTGTATCCCCAGACAAAGTCGGGATACTATGGTTTCACGACGGTCCCGCCGCCGCAGGAAAACCTTGTGAGTGGGATAACTCAAAAAATATTTCACTGATGTTTTTCAGACTTTACATATAGATATAGGTAAGGGGACGAAGCCTATTTAAAATGGGGTCATGACCTTTGCTAGGAGAGTGACCTTGACCTTGAATAGGTCAATTTTTGCTGAAAATAACACAAATTCTTAAATATCTCAAGTAAGCTTGCATGGACTGGTCCAAAAATCAAGGTGACCGAAGATCTTGGATAGCCTTGTGAACTGGTAACTAGTGGCGCCACCTATTATCCTTTTCTTGTTTTTACGCCTTTTAATACCCTCATAATTGCCACTTCACAGTACTGTAAGCATTATAAGTCAAAAACTAATGGACAGATTTCTTTCATATTATGCACATGTAGAGAGATGGGTTATGGGATGAGGTCTATTTACATTTGGGTCATGACCTTTACCATGAGAGTGGCCTTGACCTTTAATGTGTCCATATTTGGTGAAAATCACACACCTCTTATGATATCTCAAGTGTTGATAGCCATATGGATTTAAAATGTGACTTATGTATGGCCCACCACTAAAGTAAGAACCCTATAGGTTCTAGGGTCATGAGGTCAAAGGTCAAGGTCACTGGACTCATATCTTAAAAGATACTGTGGATGCATTTTAAGCCAAACTTTCATCCCAGGTCTTCCATCTTGAATATATAGCTCACTTGCCAATAGTGGATGATCCATATCAATTTTGAGGTCACAAGGTCAAAGGTCAAGGCCACAGGAGCTATCTGTCAAAAAATTAGTTTCTGGATGATAATTCCTGCTTTTATTGATATATAGATTTCAAACTTGACTTATATATGTCCCATTGAAAAAGCAAGACTCCAATTGATTTTGGGGTCATGAGGTCAAAGGTCAAGGTCACAGGACACATCATTAAAAAGTTTGTGGATGCATTTCAACCAAACATTTCATCTCAGACCTTTCATCTTGCACATATAGTTCATCTGCCAATAGAGGAAGACCCCTATCAATTTGAGGTCACCAGGTCAAAGGTGAAGGTCACAGGAGCCATCTGTCCAAAAATTAGTTTCTGGATGATAATTCCTGCTTTTATTGATGTATAGATTTCAAACTTGACTTGTATATGTCCCATTGGAAAAGCAAGACCCGAATTGATTTTGGGGTCATGAGGTCAAAGGTCAAGGTCACAGGACACATCATTAAAAAGATTGTGGATACATTTTCAGCCAAACATTTCATCTCAGACATTTCATCTTGCACATACAGTTCCCCTACTAATAGAGGAAAACGCCTGTCAGTTGTGAGGTCACAAGGTCAAAGGGGAAGGTCACAGGAGCCATCTGACCAAAAATTAGTTCCTGAGATGATAATTCAAGCTTGGATTAATATATGGATTTCAAACCTGACTTATATGTGGCCCATCAATAAATCTAGACCTCTATTGATTTGTATATAAAAGTGGATGATCAATATAAATTCTGGGGTCCCAAGGTCAAAGGTCAAGGCCACAGGAGCCATCTGTGATGTGCCAAAAGGGCAAGGTCACAGAACCAATATCTTCAAAAAGATTGTGGATTGATATATGGAAGAAACAAAAATTGCTTGCCAAGTGTCAGTTTATGCTGATAAAAATGGGGGCCTATTCTTAAAGGTGGGGGGGGGGGGGCGTACTATGTCTGGATATACTCTGGCACCTGCGGTGCCAAGAAATGTCTAATTGTCTTGTAGTTTTTGGCATGACTCAAAGTAGGCCCTATCAGATGAATTTAAATGTCTACTGAGCTCTGTGTTCATCACTAATCCCTGAGTGGATTACCTTGGTTTTGTTGTTAGCTTTGACATATTTCTATGGTATTTTGTTACACAGGAAGACAAGTACCCCAAAGCCTCGAGACGACTCCGAAAACAGGGCACACACCTCTCCAACTGTTCTTGCTTTCAACACCAAAACAGAATGCACGGTTCATCGTGGAAAATGTCTTGGTAAGCACAAATTTTGTTTGCTTCAAAAATATAAAATTACCCTTAGTGTGACGGAGATAAAATGATTATGAACTCAGTACATGCTTTTTAACTGAGTTAATTTTGTAATTAATAAGAATGTGCTTGAAAAATATACAGCTGCTGAAACTGTTTTCAGTAGATTCTGTATTTACAGATAAGATATACATATGTTTCTGTCTTCAGTTGACTGCATTCTTGTCAGTAGCATGACACATTTATACAAGTTAAGAATTATTGAAAAGAGAGTCATCAATTCACAGGTTTGATTCATTACATATAATAATTTTAGGTAAAATCAGCTTTGATAAACATTTGTTGATAATCATTTTATAACAATAGTGAGATTTCATTCTGCTTCTTTTCTCACAGCAAAGTTAACCTTTTATCATGTAAAATTGCATACTAATTTTAAGTAAAAATTGATTAAAGTCAAATTTTGCTTGTTCTGGTATACGCTCCAGAGGCAGCGGAAATCTTACGCTTCTAAAGAAGCAACTGATTTTCACGCTGCCAGCTTTGACCGTTTATAATATATTTAGACACCAGGTGGCGGTTCGTTGTCCGCTGAAAAACATGTGCGTATGATGTGACAAGCAGCCAACCAGATGCCAATAAACAAACACTCGACAGGCATCCTGGCTCCGCCTATAGCTGCGCTTCAAGCGCCGTTTGAAGACAGTTAACGGTCGAATTTTAATTGCTCCCACTGCATTCTCGCATCATCGACAGATTCGATTCTGACAGTATGACTGTGTTAGTGTAGCCATGTATCTGCTGTCTGCAGACTGAAACCACCCAGCAAGGTGTGCATGCAGTCTTTGTTGTTACGTTTCGTTTGAAATACAGCTCACCGGCTGGGCATCCTATGTGCCCAAAGCCCTAAGCAAACCACGTCTGCGGCAATTCTTTCCAAGCCTGTGGCCTGTTCAGACGGTTACCGGGACGATGAGCTGTCACTCAAAATGAAATGAACATGATTGGCTCCGTGTATTCCTCACTTGGCTGTGTCTTCCAGCACAAGGTCTCATCTGATTGGACAAAAATACAGTGCTCCCCTCTGGTGTAGCAATTCAGAATACGAGGTCATAACAAACAGCCTACAATATAGGAAGTAGGCCTATAGGTAAAGCGCTGTGTAAAGAGCGTAGTTCTGGTAGTGAACATTTAGAATAAATTCATGCCTGTGTAAATAAGATAATTGATTGCCCTAATTTTTCAGGGACTCCTTATCAAGGCTGTCGCAGTTTTGCTGGCATGGACACAAAGACAGGAGAGCTAGTTAGTATATCTGAATGGGTACTTAAATGGAGGCATGTCCACCGCAAACTGAACCTGGATGGGAAGGAGGCAGATGACCGAGATGCCGCAAAATATATCAAACAGGTGAAGAAATCCATAAAAAAATCATTCCATCACTGGAGTTGTTTATTTCAAGCTCGTGGCGGATATGTAAAAAAATCGACAATTCAAGCAGATCATTTATGTATTAATTGTATATTTAACTTGTTTACTAAGTACCAGTAATGTTTTATGTATTAGCTGGTATTATTTCAATTATGAGTGTAGTTGTAGACAAAATCTATTTGTAGTATCAATGAATTCTTTAAATACCCCAGATCTTCCTCAGGACATTTGGAATCATATGATATATAAATTTGTTGATAAGTAACCTAGTTCTGTTAATTATCCATGTTATAATTATCCATGTTATAACCATTAAATGGTCATCTGAGGTTTATTTTCTTGTAATGTGTTCTAACAGTGGTACCTTATTGTATCCGCCAAAACAGAGTTTTGCGGATACTATGTTTTCAGCTGGTCGCCGCCGCCGCCGCCGCCGCCGCCGCCGCCGCCGCGTAGGTGTCCGGAGAACTCCTCCGTAACCGCTGGGCGGAATTTACCGAAACCCGGGATTATGTTCGGGTCACATGTGAACTGCTGCGCCCCGATTTTGTTTTGACCTCTGACCTTTCCTCTGCGCTCTGCGTCCGTTTGTGCGTCTGTTTCCACACATAAACCCACATATCTCGGGAACCGTTTGACCGATCAGGAAAATTTTTTTGCACAAATGTAGCCCTCAGAGAGCTTTATAACATACACCAAAAATGGTGGCGCCACCTGCAACCATGTTTGCACAGTGTCCATCTGTTCGTCTGCCTTGGGTTAAAATCACTCATATCTCTGCAGTGACTTGACTAATTCACCTGAAATTCGGCATGCGCAAACATCCTGGATAGCTTTTCTGATTTTATGACAGGTGGCGCCACCTACATTCACGTTGACGCTGCAGACATCCAAGCTCATATCTCGGGAACCGTTTGACCGATCAGGAAAATTCTTTTGCACAAATGTAGCCCTTGGAGAGCTTTATAACATACACCAAAAATGGTGGCGCCACCTGCAACCATGTTTGCACAGTGTCCATCTGTTCGTCTGCCTTGGGTTAAAATCACTCATATCTCTGCAGTGACTTGACTAATTCACCTGAAATTTGGCATGCGTATACATCCTGGATAGCTTATCTGATTTTATGACAGGTGGCGCCACCTACATTCACGTTTACGCTGCAGACATCCAAGCTCATATCTCGGGAACCGTTTGACCGATCAGGAAAATTCTTTTGCACAAATGTAGCCCTTGGAGAGCTTTATAACATACACCAAAAATGGTGCCGCTACCTGCAACCATGTTGGTACAGTGTCCATCTGTTTGTCTGCCTTGGGTTAAAATCACTCATATCTCTGCAGTGACTTGACTAATTCACCTGAAATTTGGCATGCGTATACATCCTGGATAGCTTTTCTGATTTTATGACAGGTGGCGCCACCTACATTTATGTTTACGCTGCAGACATCCAAGCTCATATCTCAGGAACCGTTTGATTGATCAGGAAAATTTTTTTGCACAAATGTAGCCCTTGGAGAGCTTTATAACATACACAAAAAATGGTGGCGCCACCTGCAACCATGTTTGCACAGTGTCCAGCTGTTCGTCTGCCTTGGGTTAAAATCACTCATATCTCTGCAGTGGTTTGACTAATTCACCTGAAATTCTGCATGCTTATACATCCTGGATAGCTTTTCTGATTTTATGACAGGTGGCGCCACCTACAATCAAGTTTACGCTGCAGACATCCAAGCTCATATCTAGGGAACTGTTTGACCAATTGGGCCAAAATTTTGCATGTGTATAGTTCTCACAAAGCTCTTTATCATACGCTTAACTGGTGGCGCCACCTGCAACCCTTTTTTGCACAGCGTCCATCTGTTTGTCTGCCAAGGGCAAAAATCACTCATATACAATATAGTGGTTTGACTTATCTGCCTTAAATTTTGCATATGTATACAACTTGGACGGCTTTCTGGATTTTTTGGTAGGTAGCACAACCTACATACACAATTTGGCTGCAGACATCCATGCTGATATGCAACACTTCACCCGTTCCACTCTGATTTAGGCGGATACAAGTAGTCGCTTGTCGACTACCCGTATTCTAGTTTTCTTATGATCTTAATTATATTTTGTATGACTTTTTATTTACCAATCTATCTGCATTTAATATGTTTTGTATGTTTCTTTTCAGATTTGTATTATAGAACAGGAGGTGCTGACATTAATTAAGCTTCATCATGATAATCTCGTCCATTATATTGCCATCAACTACCACCAGGAACCAGGCAGGGTCACAGTTCAGGTAATATATGCTAGGGCAGATGGGATACATCAGTAATACTGGTTGAGCAGCACTTAAAGAAACATGTAATTAACAATGAAACTGATTGACACGGGTTATTGATAAATTCAATACAGTTATTGGGAGCTCTGACAAAAATTAGTATAGTTATTGATGGATCTGACAAGAATTAACATGGAAAAATTGAAAATACAATCTTCCTGAACTGATATGGAAAACTAAACAAGGGTTTTAAATTGTTCTTAACTATATATCTCTAAGAAAGTCTGTTACAGTATTTCAAGATACATTAAGTTTGCTTCATGAAGACAAAGAAGTGTTCTGTTAACACTTAATCATGGATAAGATCTTACCAGGCATGGTTATTTAACTAATTACACACTTTCATATTTGTCCAGATATTAGGCACTTGTTTTATCAGTAATTTGTAGTGATCCTGATGCAGTACATGAGTGGGTCTGTTGGGGTTGTAGATACTGATGGAGTACATGAGTGGGTCTGTTTTGGTTGTATATACTGATGAAGTACATGAGTGGGTCTGTTTTGGTTGTATATACTGATGAAGTACATTTGTGAGTCTGTTGTGGTTGTAGATACTGATGGAGTACATGAGTGGGTCTGTTGCGGTTGTAGATACTGATGGAGTACATGAGTGGGTCTGTTGTAGTTGTAGATACTGATGGAGTACATGAGTGGGTCCGTTGTGGTTGTAGATACTGATGGAGTACATGAGTGGGTTCGTTGTGGTTGTAGATACTGATGGAGTACATGAGTGGGTCCGTTGTGGTTGTAGATACTGATGGAGTACGTTTGTGGGTCTGTTGGGGTTGTAGATACTGATGGAGTACATTTTTGGGTCTGTTTTGGTTGTAGATAATGATGGAGTACATGAGTGGGTCTGTTGTGGTTGTAGATACTGATGGAGTACATTAGTGGGTCTGTTGTGGTTGTAGATACTGATGGAGTACATGAGTAGGTCTGTTGTGGTTGTAGATACTGAAGGAGTACATGAGTGGGGCTGTTGTGGTTGTAGATACTGATGAAGTACATTTGTGGGTCTGTTGGGGTTGTAGATACTGATGAAGTACATTAGTGGGTCTGTTATGGTTGTAGATACTGAAAGAGTACATGAGTGGGTCTGTTGTAGTTGTAGATACTGATGAAGTACATGAGTGGGTCTGTTTTGGTTGTATATACTGATGAAGTACATTTGTGAGTCTGTTGTGGTTGTAGATACTGATGGAGTACATGAGTGGGTCTGTTGTAGTTGTAGATACTGATGAAGTACATGAGTGGGTCTGTTGTGGTTGTAGATACTGATGGAGTACATGAGTGGGTCTGTTGTGGTTGTAGATACTGATGGAGTACATGAGTAGGTCTGTTGTGGTTGTAGATACTGAAGGAGTACATGAGTGGGACTGTTGTGGTTGTAGATACTGATGAAGTACATGAGTGGGTCTGTTGTGGTTGTAGATACTGATGAAGTACATTTGTGGGTCTGTTATGGTTGTAGATACTGATAGAGTACATGAGTGGGTCTGTTGTAGTTTTAGATACTGATGGAGGAAATGAGTGGGTCTGTTTTGGTTGTAGATACTGATGAAGTACATTTGTGAGTCTGTTGTGGTTGTAGATACTGATGGAGTACATGAGTGGGTCTGTTGTGGTTGTAGATACTGATGAAGTACATTTGTGGGTCTGTTGTGGTTGTAGATACTGATGGAATACATAAGTGGGTCTAGTCTTGATATCTACTTCAAGAAGAAGCTGCGACTGGCCACAGAGGAGCTGAGGTTCTTTACATCAGAACTTCTGCAGGCGCTGGCTTATCTTCATAACAAAGCAATAGTTCATAAGGATCTCAAGGTCTGTCTGAAATCTTCTTGCAGTTTTATTTGATGAAATCATATTCATAATTAATATACATTAAATTGGGAAAGTTTTGTTTTAAAATCAGCAAAGTATTTTTCACAATTTGTGGACCAAAGGGTCTAGAGCTGACTCTCTGCTAAGTAAAGGACAGTTGATCACTTGCTCTTGATCACTTACGGTATATGTGATATATGTGAAATATTTGATAATGTATATATTGAAAAGCCTGACATGACTATCAGTCCAAAGAAAAATATTCCTTTCCATATGAGCATGTTATTTAAATCTTTTGAGTTTCTCTAAATTTGTTACATATATTTATTTAGGCGTCCTGTGTATATTTGGACCATGACAGACATATTCGACTTGCCGACTACAGTATTGTAAAAAGGTGGGTTTTCTGTACTATACTAATTATATAACCAGAGAGCACCAAGGGCAGAGGAGCATAATTTATAATTCTCAAATAAATATTATCCACCTAGTCTTGCTTAACTTGCCTATAAAATGTAGAGGTTTCTGGCATTGCTAGCCAGTGGCCATGTTGGTCCTTGAGTTAAGTTTTTATGATGAATGCTTTACAAATACATTGGAGGGGAAGTTCAAGTGTTGATCATTTAGGTCAGTATTTATGGCTGCCTGTTTTGTATGCAACATCATGTAATGACATCAACACTATTCTCTGCCATTTCCATATCATACTGACGTACTGTTAATGTTAATGTTAAGATGTCAGATAAAATTGACTAGTTCTAACATTGTTTTAAATTGTTTGAGGAAAACTGCATAAATATCTTATAATTTCACAACAGTTAATTATGTCTTTTCCTCTTTCTACGTTTGATGTGAAAAAATGTTGGGCTTATTGGCTGTATCACACAGGAATCATGAGGTAAAAGGTGGACAGGGGTACTTTAAAGGACTATAGATACAGTGTCAGATAAAGATTTTTATCATTATTTGTATGAATACATATGATTTTCAGCATTTGTATGAAAATATTTTTTTGTATTTTTTATAGTAGTATATATTCTGTTCATTTTCTCAAATTATCCAGAAGTGCAGTATAATGTTCAATTGAGTGCCTGTTGTCTGCAGATTGCAAGATTTATATATCATGGCTGAGAGCCAGAGACAAACTGATAACAGCATGAGTGGCGCCACCTATCCTCCATTGCTGGGTAGAGGAGGTCAGAAGGGAGACATCTACCAGCTGGTCAGTTAATTTAGATCAGGATGATTTGAATTGATAATCTTTATGACTATAAAAGTTTATTTAAAGAAACTTTACATGGTGCAACTATTCTTGTTTTTTTTTCCCCTGAATAGACTACATGCATGCACAAAGGTGCATGCATGTACACACACATATCACAGATTCATACACGTGGGACTTACGGCACAAACACTGTATAGATGATAAAATGTCACTTTATTATTATGAAGAGATAAAATTATGTATATTAACAGTGTTTTCAAATGTACCTTACTCATTGCTTGAAATGTACCTTACTCATTGCTTGAAACCATGAGGTATGAAAATAAACAAACAGCAAAACAACCATATTAAATAGCCCTGATAACATGATAATTTATCAGTGTAGAATGCTAGACTGTAATGTTTGGTGAAGTGTTATTCTATGCCACTATGTGTACTTGTCCTGATTCATCACCAGCGTCTTTAACGTCCTTTTGAGCATGTTTTTATTTCTCACGCTGATTCTGTTTGACTGTATCCACAGGGTATACTGATCCTGTCATTGGCTCTTGGTAAACAAGTCACCGAAGTGATGCCAGACGTGCCAAACAGTCTGCCTGAGGAACTCCAAGACTTCCTGTCCAAGTAAGTCACAGTTTATAGAATCATGTCACTCAACTGATGAATCATGTTTTAATACTCTAAATACCTGCCTCTGTCAGATGCTATGCTACTGTGTCATGCAGTCCAGTATCACAAGGTGATTAATGATTGACACTCTCCCCCTATGAACAACCTTCTTTCAAGATGCTTCTTATCTTTTTGTAATCTTTTGTAAAGTTGCTACATTGGATTATATATATATAATATATATAAACATATACATATACATAATATAAAAATAAATATATATAATATAAATGCTCCCATATGGTAGAGTTCTATCACCAGCTCTATATGTATTGACATATGAACAAAACAGTGTGTGTTTATATATATTGTAATTGGGTGCATATAAAAGCAAATCCGAACTGTCTTGCCAGTGAAGCTTTCTTTTATAGTGAAGCAGTTGGAATGCTGGACAAGTGCTCCACCGACATGGGTTCAAATATGGGATCAGACCATTATTTTACCCTGAGCAAAATGTTCCTGTAACATATGGGGCCTCGTCCAAAATGACACCCAATTTTGGGGCTCAGGGAATGGTGGTTTGAAGTAATTGGGTCATTACCGCCATTAGTTCACTAAAAAGTGTTACTCCTTGGATACTAAATCTTGTTAAAAAAATGTTTATATAACAATATATATATACATATTTATAGCAATGAAGAAAAACAACACTGTAAATTCACTACAGACTGTTTCACGGGATGAGACCCAATCCTCAGGTGAATGTTGTTAGATTCTAACAGTTGTGAAACAGTGAATTTACAGTGTTGTTTTTCTTCATCGCTATATCACTCTGGCCTTGTCTGAAGGCCATAGAGCACTTTACCCTCTTTACCCACTTTAACTCTACCCTCTGTACATATTTATATTTATATATATAATTAAAGGTATGTGTTTAATCAGAGTGTGGTATTTGAATATTTTTTTTATGTAAGATACTTTCTTGTCAGAGTAACATGCAGTTACTTATATATTATGGTAATAAATTACTAAATGGCGTCCTGAAAAAAACCAAGCATATATATACATATATCTTCTTTTTATTTTCAGGTGTCTACTGTCAGATGAGAGGAAGCGCTACTCCGCCCACCAGTTGTTAGACCACAGCTTCATAAAGACACCCATACCTCACGCATTCTCCTATGCACTCAGTCAAAAACCAACAGGTCACAAAACTGATCACAAAGGTTACTGGTGCTCTTTATTTTGGTTATATTTGAATCCTAAGCATAGCAGGTTATGTTTCATTTTTTAATTTTGTTTTATATTTCGTTTGATAATTTTTCAGTTTCTGCTGAATGTTTCTTGAAACCATGTATATTACATATTTATACATACTGTGAGATCATAATAGATTGTTGAAAACACATATTTTGTTTATGATCCTAGGTCTGTACCTCCAACTAAACAAATGATACATTTTACATCTCAGAGATGTCATGGAATACTATAAACTGTTGTGTTTACCATTAGGCTTATTTGACTGGTACATCTTTGAGGAGTAAATTTAAGCTGCCCATCTGTGCAGTAGATTTTTATCAACCAGTTTGTGCTATATGCACAGGGAGTGTGATGCAACATAGGCTACAAGTTGAATTTGCAATGTGTAGAATGGGGAGAGTGTGCTACATAAAATTGATTAGTCAAATAAAGCCTGATGTTACCACTATAAAAAATTACTGTGGTTGGCTTAATGTTCACAAAAGTAACAAATTTAGAATATTTGGGTAAGGGAAATTATTGTGAAAATGAGACCTTTGTGAATATTAAGACACCCAATATTCACAGGTGACCAGTCATTTACTTATCTCATGTATATGTTGTCTATTGGTTATTATAAATAATACATCTTTTATGTTACCTGTAAATCAAATATTTATATTTAAATGTTATAAGATGTTTTGCATTGTCTATCAATTATAAAAAGAGTTTCCACTCATTAAATGTTCACTTGGATTTTTATGTAATGATCAAATTTTTACCAGATATTAAAATCAAGGAAAATTGTCTCTTTTTTTTTAAATATTTCATTCATGTGTTATTTAAAGTACTCTTTTTGCAGATTTCTGTTTGTGATATCACAAAAATTGAAGCCTCACAAAACACTGCCAAGTGAAAAATCATGCAAATTTAAAATTGCAAATAAAAAACAAACACAGTAGTTAGATGTTTACTTCTATGACTGTAGGTAAAGAAGATAAGGATGAAACAGAAGAGATTCCGTTCATCCCGAGTGTCAATACAGCGGGACACTCCAGGCTGTATAATGAGTTTGCTGTGTTGTCAGTACTGGGAAAAGGAGGATTTGGAGATGTTATAAAAGTGAGCAAATTGAAAGGCAAAATTTTGAGATCTTGATTAAACCACTGAAAAAGCTCTGATTTATTACTAACAGGTTATAATTTTCAGATTATCACTAGCCCCACTCATATATTAACTGAAATTCAGAGCATATCATTCTTATCACAGGGTTAACTTCACCCTCCATACTACTGAAATAAACTGTAATATCAACAAATGTATAAGATGTAAACACAACCTTGTACACTGTTCTTTTAAAATATTTAGTCATATTTCATTTCAACAGCACTGTTACAATTAGAATACCTTGACTACCGTCTTTTATTTTTAATGGCTACATACACTTCTCTGTTTGGATAGTTTTGAACTTGACTGATTTAATTCTGTTATAGGTTAAAAACAAATTAGATGGTAGGTACTATGCCATAAAGAGAATACCACTGAACCCCCGCAGTAAACAGTTCAACAGGAAAATCACACGAGAGGTCAAGTTACTGTCTAGGCTGAATCATGAGAATGTTGTTCGGTGAGTAGTTCTACAGTAGTTCTCCCTGCAAAAACCTTGTCTTGCATTATTTGAAGTTATCTAGGAAAGTCAGTATCTTTAATCAAAGGCAAGTGGATAAATGACCTTGGAGTAAATAGGGAGCATGCATTTTACAAATATTTGCCTTAAATTTCTGCATATAGCATTTTGTTGTACATTTTATACATGTAGACTCTCTCTATTTCTAGTTCTATAAATAGATCTCTGTGCAGAGGCTCCAGAACATTCTGAACATAATTGAATTCTTTCTGAGTCAAAATAAGAATATATTAGGATGCAGAATGCAAACACACCGGTTACATTATGATTATTTATCTGAAAGAGCAAGGCTTTTGTCTCCTGATACATTTTGATAATCAACACTACTGGTTTCCCTACAGATACTATAATTCATGGATTGAGACGACAGAAGAACCAGCAATGAGTGACAGCTCATCCTCCGCAGCCACAGCAACGCCTCGTACATCACCATCAAAAACCAGCTCACCTGACAAACAGACCAAGCCAGACAGAGAGACCACAGAACACATGAATGGCACCAGGACTAGCCTGGGGTTTGCTGATGATATTGAGAAGTTTGCACCTCCACAAATAGATGGCTCTGTAGACTGGAGTGTTTCACTTGACCAAGGTGCTGAAGAACCAGACAGCTCTTCAGAAGAGGAGGATGAAATAGAAGATGTGTTTGGGACTTCGTTCTTGTGAGTTTTATCATTGGTTCTCTTCTCAAGGTTTCTGAAGGGCTCAGGTAGTGGGGCTGGAGGGTTTGGTGTACAGTTATAAGATGAGACTGTATAAAGAGCATTGTACTTTTTAATACTTGTATTAAACCTTTAAAAGCTGTTTTATGTCTGCTGAATTGGATGGTTCAATCGATTCCAAATTAATTCTCTTCACAATTCAATATGTGTTTCAGAGTGCGTTCCAGTTCTTCTGAGAGTGTTGTATTTGAACAAGATGAAGAAAACAGTACACTGTCTGCTAAGAATCTGGTAAGTTAAACATGAATTATACTATTACATTCATTGTAACTACATAGTATTTAGAGATACAGGCATTTTGATGTCTATCGTGTAAAAGGTGCACCTTAACTTTGTTTACCACATTACTTTGGTCCTTTTAATATTAAAGCTTGAATTTCACTTGAAAGGATAATGCAGGTTTTACAAGGAAAGTAGTTGAATTTGGTAGTTAATCAAGTAGTTGACCGAGAGTCTGAAGAACAGTTTATTTTTTTGTGTGGGCTTAGCCATAAATGTCTTCAAAAGAAAAGGAAATATGATTTTGCAGTATAAACTCTCTAACCTTTTTTCTACAGCTTGAAAAATCTAAGAGAAATGATGAAGAGGAAAACATAGAGGAGGATCCATTACCAAGACTTCAGTTCCTGTACATCCAGGTGAGAAATTACTAGGCCTTCATCAGTCTTGAGAAGGCATAGTGAAAGATATAAAAGAAATTATGTTTACATCATCATCAATTTGACCAAATTCCTTGTTCCTTTGCGTTGGACTCTCATATTAGTGCCATGGAATTATATATTTATTCATCATGCTCCCACTTATCCAGGTCCTTTGCTTGCAACAAAGGGGACTCTCAGCCCATTCTGTCTAAACACCAAAGCAGTTCACTTTGTCCAATATATTGAACCAGAAATAACCTATCCACCACAGCCCAAATGCTCCGCACTTTTAACTTTTTACTATAATGAGCCCCCAAAACGCTCCTACACAGAAGGTCTTCCATGCCCATGGTAGCGAGAACTGCTTATAACATAATAATGACGTCACAAAGAGCGATGACGCATGATGTCGTATTGAGCGACGTCATCAACTGGTATCACCTGACAATTGTTTACTATATCGCAGTCATATATGAACTGTCTTGCAATATATTGGATTATTTGTCTCATACGAATTACATGCCAGGTAAGTCAGTATTATTAACTCAGTAGTCGGAGGAATGGCTCCCGCAACCTATAGCTTTTTATACTGTCTCCTTCGTATAAAAAAAATATCCCGGAAAACATGCCGACATGGGTACTGGTAGTATTTACAGACTACACATGTTCTGGTTGACAGAGCTCTGTCAAATTATGCAAAATTTTATTTTTGTCAGATGATTGACGCTTTACAATGTTTTAGGTCACCTGATTGGTTGCTCGTTACTCCCATGCTTATGATTATTCATTGAATGAATATGAAATTATGGTTGCTATGAGTTCATGGATAGGTCAATTGTGTTTAATTTTGGGAGATGCTTGTTTAATGTTGCTGAAAGACATATTCAAAGACAAAATGGGAAATAATCCAGACCTTTCTGGTTTGCACAAGGCACCATTGGTATAGTCACACCTTGATCTTGTTTAGTCCTTTTAATTGACTTGTTAATGGTGAATAATTGCTGCTACTCAGGTCCTGTATGGTTCCCTACTAGTGTCTTTCAGTTAGTTGATTAAGTGTTGATATTCTTTTAACTTATTCCAGTAATCACTGATATTGTTGAAACTCTTTTAATCTTTGATCTTTGGAAGTATTTCAAAGAAATGACTGAAATTTTTTTTTTTTTTGTTTCAAAATCTTGTATATTGATGACGTACATCCACGTAGATGTAATTTATATTTCTGAAACACTCCTAGTAATTTGCTCTAGGTGGCAATGATTAACTGGAAGGTTTTTATGGTTGGAGAATAGTCACTGCTGAAAGTCCTTGTGTTAATATTGTTGTGTCATGTTGATAAAGAAAAAGACGTACGTATTAGTGCATGTGGAAAGCAGGCAAACTTGAAGTTCACCTGCAGATGCCCAGACAACAGCGTGACCTTGTCATTAGTATGATCCACCGAGCCAGAGTAAAACGCTACAAGGACAAGGTACTAGAGTGTGGAACTGACCAAAGGAAGCTCTTCAATCTTGTTAGGAGCTTGACGGACCCAAAATGCAATGATGTAAGACCTTTGTCAGCTGAAACTTACGATGACTACTTCATTAGTAAAATCATCACTATCTGGACAACGTTTAAGGAGACCATCACAGAGGTGACACCAGAAGGAGCTGTTGGAGATGCAACACTGTCACACTTCACACTGGTGAGTGAGAAAAAGCTTTCAAAGATAGTCCTCGCTTCACCCATGAAGTCCTGTGCCTTAGACCTGTGGCCTAATTGGCTACTGAAAGATCATATTCTTGTCCTGCTGCCAACGATCACCCGGATAGTAAACCAGTCACTCGCAGATGGACGGTTTCCATCACAAATGAAGCATGCACTTGTGACTCCTCTGTTGAAGGAATCATCATATAGACCCAGATCTCCTGAAGAATTTTCGGCCTGTGTCAAATCTTTCCTTCCCGTCCAAGGTTATTGAACTAGTCGTAGCTAATCAACTTGGGAGGTACTTGGATGACAATAACATGCACCATCCTCTTCAGTCAGCTTATAGAGCTCACTATAGTGTAGAAACAGCATTCCTAAGGGTTCATAATGATCTAATGAGGTCCCTTGACCAAAAGGAGGGAGTCATATTAGTTTTACTGGATCTTTCTGTGGCATTTGACACTGTTGACCATATCATACTTCGTCGTTTGCGGGGGAGATTTGGCATTTCTGGGAGAGTTGTTGATAGCTGCGGACGTACCTTATGGGAAGCGACCAAGCAGTGGTAAAGGCAGGTGAGACAGGGAACCCTAGAGTCTTGGAGTGTGGAGTCCCCCAGGGTTCAGTACTAGGACCTATCCTGTTTCCACTCTACATAAGCCCTCTGGGTGATATTGTTGCCAAGCATAAAACCAACTCCCACCATTTTGCAGACGACTCCAGGTTGTATGTGTCTTACAAACTTGCTTCATCCTCTTCAGCTACCTTTGCGATGGAGAACAGTGAAAGTTGTGTGTCAGAAATTAAATCATGGATGAACATGAACAAACTGAATTTAAACGATGAGAAAACAGAAGTGATTTCATCACTTCTCCAAGGCTTCTGAAAAAGATTTCTTTCACTGGGATCCATGTTTGACATCTAGAGGTAAAATCTAACACGGAAGCCAGAAACCTAGGTTGTGTGTTTGATCATACCATGAGTTTGGAACAGCATGTCAACAACATATGCTCAACCTGTTATTTCCACCCAAGGAATATCAGTGCCATCAGGAGCTCTCTAACCAGGGATGCCACTGGGAAACTCATCCACACTTTTATCAGCTCCAGATTAGACAACTGCAATTCCCTGTTATATGGCTTACCCTCTGAACTGCTCAAGAAATTACAAAGAGTGCAAAACACAGCAGCTAGGGTTTTAACTAGGTCATCAAAATACAATAGCATATCTACAATACTGAAAGATCTTCACTGGCTCTCTGTCAAACAACGCATTACTTTCTAGATTCTAACCATCACATGGAAGGCACTGCATGGTCAGGCACCCACATACTTCTCAAAGCTGTTGCATCCATATACTCCACTAAGGGAGCTTCAACCAGCTCATCAAAACCTACTGGCTGTACCAAGATGCCAGCAGGAGTATGGGAAGAGAGCTTATGCAGTTGCTGCATGCGCCTATTCTCTGGAACACTCTGCCAAGTGCAAGCAAAGACCTAGCTTGCTGTAAAACTTTTAAATTACGTCTTAAGACATACTTATTCATAGAAGCCTATAGTTTATGATTCAGATCTGGTCTGAATACTTAGTTTTTAATTGGCATTGAAATTTTAAGAAGTTTTTAGTGTGTACCTTTAATGATTTCAATTTTTAGCTCAGCTGACTATAAGTCATCTGAGCTATAGTCGTGGTCCATTGTCCGTCGTCCGTCCGTCTGTCCGTCCGTCCGTCCGTCCGTCCGTCCGTAGATGTGGCACGTTTTAAAACCGTAAGACCTAGGAATCCAAAATTCAACATAATGTTAGATGTCCCCAAGATCTCCTACCAAGCCGAAAACTGGGTCTTTGCGACTTCGTTCCTTTGAGAAATTAAGGAAAAACCTCAATTTTTTATAAAAATCCTATTTTCACACTTCAGGACTGCCTAATATCAAAACCACTCATCTATTTTTCCTCATTTTTACCATAAATATTCTTCTATATAGTTCCTATGTACATGCCAGAAATTAAGTCTGTTAAATATAAATTCTTTAAGTTATGGGCCCAAACATAATGGACTTTGTAAAAAATCAGGAAAAATATTTTCTCACTTAACATGAAAAATTTTGAAACTAGAGTCTATTTTCCCAAGTATATAACTATGTTTAATTAAGATTCAATTGTTTACCCAAAATTAGATCTGAATTTTGTTAATTTTTTAAGTAATTAGCATAAAAATAAAATCAGTACCTTAAATTTTGCCCAACTTTGACCATGGCACGTTTTTTTTCTGTAAGTACAATTGATTTAATTTTCACAGCATGTAAACATAAATATTTAATTTGTTTAAATCTGAAATTTAGAAGTAAAAGCTTGAAAATTAGGCTAGTTATTGATTTTTTTCTTGAGGCTCTATTGTAGTCATTTGCTTTGATTACAGATTACAGATGCAGGGTCCCACTCTAGGTCACTGGGAGTCAGCTATGCCAGGGTTTCTGATTTGTTACAGTCACTGGGGGAGATCCCCTGCTGTGACAGGTGTACAGTTATTCTCATATCACCACCCCAATCCCCCTCCCCCCCCCCCCCCCCCCCGCAAACCCAACCCACCAAGTGTTATGCAGTATTGTTATTGTTTTCACTGTATCTCCTTAATTGTAATGCTGTTTCCACTCTGATATGCAAAATCTTTCCTTGAAAAAGTAATTCAAGGTGTAATCCAGAAGATGCAATGTTGTGTAATGTAGCATTTTTAAAGAAATCATTTTTCTTTTAAATGATTTTACCGATCATAATGGAACCCATCAGTATGCTTAAATTATGATAAAATATGAAGCACATTATGGATAAATAAAGACACAATTAAAAATTGTGAAATCTAAATCAAGTATTTTTTTAGATATTTATTTTTTTGCAGATTTAAAAGATATATTTTTGTGGTAAAAAATAACAAACATTTGTATGCATGATGTGGTGTTATCTGACAAGATTGAGATTTATGATGATGCAATTGAGAATTATGAATCAACTTTTATATTCAGATATATATGTTATATTGAAAATGTATAGAAATTAAACTTAAATTAAAAAAAAAATTGATGTGATAAAAAAATGAGGATTTATTACAAACATTTGTTCATTATTTTCTTGCATCAGCAGAATTTGAGATCAGGCTTTGTTTGCCATGTTTTATGTTGTTAATTAGTTATATTTCAACTGTATACATTTCATAAAAAAACATATATTTAATAATATATATTATACAAAAAAAAAAGATTTGATTGAACAAATGTGTAAACTACTGAAATGTCAATAGTTAATCGAAAAGCCAACTAATGATCATCATGGTAATTGTACAGATCATTTGTTCACAAACTGCACACATGCTTCAGTTTCAACATTAGGAAACACATGGTCAGGTCACAAAATATTATTTGCAACAATTTTTGCTCATCAATACAAACCAATCATATAAGCCAACCATGGCCTTTATTACCTCTTCCTCTTACACTTTATCTCCATTTGATATTATTTTAGATTTTTACCTTCAAGGTTAACGTCAGCTGAGCACAGTGACCCATAGGTCCCTTGTTTATTTTATTTATTCATTTTATTTTTAAACCACGTGAAGCCCATTTGAACATTACATTGTAATGGAAAATTTGCTATATAGAAATAAATTATTATTATTATTTTTATTATACTTCAGATGGAATTTTGTGAGAAAAGCACCTTGAGGAATTGTATTGATATGGGGCTCTATGAGGACACAGACAGAGTCTGGAGGCTCTTCAGGGAGATTGTGGAAGGACTTGTACATATTCATGAGCAGGTAATGTATCCTGTTTAACTCACATTACATAATCATGAATATTCATAAATCAGTGTTAATCCATTTACTGTTAATCTGTTGGACTAGTCAGATGCATAAAGGTGTCTTAACATATTTTTTACCCAGTCTGTTGGAAAGGAAAAAGCTATTAAGGGAGACTCATTTACAAAGTGTTTTTCATTTGTTAAAGAAAAAAATTAATTAAATTTGAATGTTAATGAGACTTATATACTATAAAAAGTTTTTATAGTAGTAATCAGTGTTTGTTCATATTATTCCAAAATCCTCCACGTGTTTGTATAAACAGATGTAATAATTCATTATCTAAAGTGTCACAGAATTTGTTGTCCCCCACAAGAAAGAGATAAAACCACTAGAATTTTGCATGTCTGTCTGTCCATCTATTCACATACCTTGTAAATTTAAGTTTTATCCACATGCTTTTTGTGAAAAATTGAAAATATTTTCTCTTCTTAGGAAGACCTTAAGTGTGATAGGCTTTGATGATATTATTTCTGTGATATTTTTCAAGTTTGATATCTCAAGGTTTGATCATACATTTCTCTACATTTCTTTTAAAAATATTAACAGCTTTCAGTATGTACCACATGATCAACTAAACTTAACAGCCGGACCGTGATTTTCACATATTGCTTACAGGTTATGGGTGCAGACAAAGTCACTGTTTCTGTTGTTCACATGAGGATCTTGTTTACAGGGTATTATTCACAGAGACCTGAAACCACCAAATATCTTCTTGGACTCAAATGACCATGTCAAGATAGGTGACTTTGGTCTGGCTACGACCAATCTATTGAACAAGGTGAGTTTGCAGTTCATCTTGTACTAATTAGGTACTCATTGTGTAACAAGACTTTATAGCTCAGCTGACTTTCAGCCATGCTGAGCTTTATAAATGAGTCTTTGTCCTTCATCTGGCTGCCGGTAGGCTAGTCAACCATCAATTCACAGGGCTGAAATCATAATCAAACTGGCCAGAAAATTCTAACTTGAAAGTTTCATTTAAACTACCAAATACTATTCATAATATTTATTCATAAAATTGTAATGAAATGCCTTATTTGGATATATTTTTATGTCACCATGCAGAGTTTGAATTTTGTTTCAATTTCTCTCATATCTTAACTTCACAGTCACTGTTACATCATAGTTGGTTTGTATATATCAGCTGAGCGACATGACCCATGGGTCACTTGTCTGTATAGAACCTTGTTACGCATTTTACTTTTGCTATTTGGTGTTCATTGAAATTCACGCACTAATTTGTCTCACATGTAACCTCACCTGGCCAAACCACACCATGAAAGCTTTTGTACAAGTGTATGAATGGACCTCTTAAATTAACTTGAAAACATGGTCTTAATTTACCACTCTCTGTAATTATCACTTGTCCAGATTAAAAATATGGAAAATGCATGAGAAACACATATCATTTAATTTTAATTTTTATATGACTTTTATTAAGACTTAGAATGAGGATAAATTTCATGTGGTATGTTTTTGTGTGTCTGGGTTGATGTATTTGCTTAAGTTGTTATCACCATACTGTTGTTGTAGCAGAGTAAAATAAACATTGCTGAAAAGGTAAATAAAAACACAGGTAGCCATAAGCTTGATGAGAATGTTAAGAAGACCAGTGATGGTGTTGTCAGTCTGTGCCAAAACCATGTATTTAATATTCTGTACCATACATGCTGGTACATCCATTAATGGAATGTTGATCGTTATTTATTTATGAAAAATCTGGCATTTACATAAAGAAAGTAATTTTTTTTTAATTCTGTGTAGCACACAGGAAAGCACCTTTTCAAGAAGCTTGTTTAATTGATTTTTGAAATAATATAACATCAGATTAAAAGCTGAATCATGTAATAATCTTTTTAAACAGATAACTACATAGTTTATTATCCATGTGATCTAGTGCACAAATATCCACTAAATATTAAGGAATGATCACCATATAATGTTATTTTGTAATGAGCTACATAGACCTGTGGTACACTAATTTATTTCAGACTTGTGCTGGCTTTTTCACTCTATTAATATACCAAAGGTGCAAAATAAATTACGCCACCCTAAAGGCAGTCATATCAGCTGTTAAACCTTTTGTCTGTCACAGTCCACTGAATTCTGACAGTCTGGTGCCCCTCTCATTGTGCTTCTGCTAGACTCACTTAGATATATATATATGTGCATGTGCAATAAAATCCAGAGCCATCTTACCCAATATGTTAGTCAGCTGATTTGCTTAGCTTTTCTTAACTTTGCATAAAATCTGCTGGATTTAGGTTTATGACTTCAAAGAATAAGCATTAACTTGGTGATATAACAAAGTATGTCATATTAAAGTAAGTTAGTTATATGTTTTGAGTATAAAACATTGTATATATCTTGACTGTAACTGGTCATAATTACATGTTGGGTTGTCATCTTGGTATTCATTAATAATGTCATTACACTGCCAACATTAGCCTCTGCTTTTTATATACAAAGCATTGCTATGTTTCATTTTGGGGAAATTTAATTATAGACATACCTTGTGTCTGTCAGGCTGACTCAGCTGCACACAGTAGGAGGGCATTAGTTATTGAAACTAGATATATGTGTAACAGTCCTTCGGGTAGAACTGAAGAACAAAAACAGAATGTTCATTGCGTGTTGCCGATTTGAAGTCTGATGTTGGAATCTTTATTTACAAATGTGAAATATATCTAATACTTATGAAAAGAATTCAGTCCACCTGTGTTCGCAATGTTCTCTGAAACCGCGTTGTGTATGATACTGTACGTGCTTTACCTCATTTTAAAGGTTATTGTTCCTTCAGTGACATGGCCGATATCAGAATAAATAATTTTTAATGTACACATCATTTTGAGTGATTTTTGCGTGTTTTCTGATATGAGCGGGACCTATCACCAAAAACGGCCAAACAGTTTTCGGCTAAGACAAGATTTTCTTTGTGGTCACCTCAAGCCCAGAATTAAGCCGATTTAAGGGCTTCCATGCACATGAATAACCTTGCTTTCAGTGATGGATTTATGCAATGTGACTCTGGCCCCCTTTACGAAAAGGAGGGGTTCAACCCAGGAGGATTAAAGACAAAACAAGGTCCCCATTTCTGGAAAAGGTTTGGGTTGGGGTGAGGGCGAATGTTCCAGGCCTCAGAATAGGTCTCTCATGATTAAAAAAAGTTGCAGCTGAAAAAGGGGACCAACCCCCTAGACTTATTCTACAGTCGTGCCAAACCACTGAAAATCTATATTTTTTTTTAATTCTTGAATAAAAAGGACCTAACAGAAGGTCCTCTCAATTAATACATATCCCATACCCCGGCAAAAAGCCCCGAGCCTGGTATACCGGGTTTATTAGCTAGTCTGTATATACAGAGACTTTATAAATTTTTAGAGACAATATCAAATGCAAATACATATGAAAGCTAAGCATTTTAAATTAATTACTAGTAAGAGAAGCAAATATAATACCGGATGGTATCATAATATATGTCTCAAATAATATAAATTAAATTACATCATTGATATAAATTTTAACCATTGATATTTTTAAGTCAGTGTCAGGTGCAGTGTGATGTAGTGCATATTAATTCAAAGAACTTAGCCTTATATGGTAAAAATATGAAAATATATATTTGTGGTGCCCCCTGTTGGGCATCATAGACACTAAAATGTGCTTGCTAATTATGGGGTGCCCCCTATTTGAGATGACTTACACTACCTTAGTACCTGTTACATATGCAATTGCCAAGTGATCCCTGGAACCCCCCCCCCCCATATCCAGCTGAAGGGGCTGCAAATGAGTGATAATAGGGAGTCAGCTATGGAGTGTATGACCTTGGAAATAAGGTTGAGGTCAAAAATAAATACACAGTGCTAAGCTGTGAGCTAGTTCTAATATTACACCCAAATTTCAGCTTTTTAAAATCAGCCATATTGGAGATCTAATGCAAACAGAAAATGGCAAAAGAAAGAAAAAAAAAGAAAAAAGTATCTCATCATCTCCTATAAACATCCTACAGGGTGAGCCTTAATTATAGCAGTTTCTTAAGATAAACTTGACTCCACTTAACATAATCCTGACTTGGCTAATGGTAGTGAAAAATGGAGTCAAGACACTGAGCTCTTCTGTACAGCCTTTATATTATAGACTTTGTATACATATGTTAAGCAAGCATTAATGTAAGAATAGAGCTAATCTGCTGTAAACTCAGATGTTGCAACAGCTATATATTGATTCATTCAGCTTAACTATGAAACAGCATGGGTACCAGTCTATGCCTATATTCAGCATAGTTGCAGGTTTTCATATTTTAAGGTTTAGTACCCATTCAGATGACTGTTTTTTTAAAACTGTTAAGAATTTACAAAAGAAGGTATTATACTGCCGTATTACCAGCTTCACTGTAAAATCTGTAAAAACAGAACCATTTCAGGCACAGAGTGGCAACACCAGAACTTATGCATGCAAAGCACTGTAGTAGCTTCTCTTACTGTCATCTTTACTTTGAAATAATTAATCAAAGAAATTACAATTAATTACACTTAATACAGTCTATGTGGAACAGGAGGCACTTATATAACCTGTTCTCGCATTTGTAGACCTGGTTTATCATATTTTTGATAACAGACTAGATGAGTAGGATATTTTGATTTTTTTATTTGCTTGAGTTTGGTTTTGCAGTAACAATATACACTGGAGCTAGTCTACTGAGAACACCTCTGTGACGGTTTAGGCTGTTGCTCATGTCCAGGTGGTCTAAGAACACAGTGGTCATTCAGACAGGTTCTGTTTGATTTACCTGAAGTAAAATAGAATTTTAGTTGCATTGATTGATTCTTTTGCTATAGAAATATAATTAATTTTGCTTCTAATTGTAGAATCATTTATGCAGCTCTTCTGACTTAGCGTATTTCCTTGATCAGATGCTGGGCCTTGAATAGACACCTGCCTTATTAGTAGCCGGGGCAAAACAATGTCTCAGAAAAATAAACACCAGCCTTAAATAGACGCTGGTCTTGTTCAAAGCCTGGGTGTCAGAGTACCGGAAGTTTTCATGTGTGCTGATTGAACAATGTTACCAGTTGTACGTGGTTCACTGTTTATGGAAGAGCCACTCCTTGTTCAGTTGCAAACTATGTTAAAAACTGCACGCTGTGTAAAATAAACAGAACAGCCACATGAAACACCTAGTTTCAAAGCCCGCATGGGCAGATTCTGGTGGACAACTGCAAGATCTCTTGCTGTGATTCCTGGTAATTTCTTATTAAATGATGCGCTATTGTTGGGACTGCCCATATCCCTTATACATATGGCATCAAAAGCTATTTGGTAAACACAATCCGTTTACCGGCGATGTTTCAATTGTATCCCCAAATAGTGACTGGCGGGTTTATTGTTCGACGTGTTCTTTTTTGGGGTCTTGTCTGCCTTGCCTGATATTGTTTTTTGATAAACGCCAGCCTAAAATAGAAGCCTGCCTTGTTTTGACGCCAGTTCAGAGCAAGGTCAGAAAAAAAATAAACACCCAGGCGTCTGATCAAGGAAATACGGTACTTTTGTTTTTGTGATTTAAGATGATGATGTAAGTGATGATTGTTTTACTAGTGGTGATTAGGGTGTAGCTATAGTAGACAAACAAACTACGTGAATATGACTGCTCAAAACATCAACAAAAGTCACATTGCCAGCTGAAATTTCATGTAAACTATATGCTAAATAACAATCACTTGTTTAGTGCTACAGAATACATGCAAATCAAGTTTTGCATGAACAAGTTAAGTATTGTATGAGCTAGTTCTCATTAATATTATTACATGTAGTCATGGATGAAGACATAATTATGGTAAATTTGTTTCTAAGCTTTGGTGAAAAACAGAATTTTCAGAATGTGTTCACAGGTTTGCCTATTGCAGCCCAAATCTTTCTTCTTCACCATGCACTGGTATTTATCTCTTTTTGATAAGCCTGTCTTAGATGGAACATATTACAGTTTACCGACAGTCTGTCTGTCACCACACAAACTTACCTGTGCTGATGGATTTTCACAAAACTCACCATAACTACTTAACAGTAGATTATCTCTGCCAAGTTCGATGCTAGGCAAAACCTAAATATTTTTAATGAGGTCAACATGTTTCTTTTTAGTGTTGCAGCTATAACTTACCAGGAATATGACGGATTTTAACAAAACTCAATAGAAATATTATCCAATTGCAAAATCCTAGCATATTTAATGAGGTTACAGGTCACCAGAATCTTGGTGGCATTTTGATGACTTACCAAAAAGCTGATGGATTTTCATGAAACTCACCTGAGTTAAATTCTCAGCAAAATCCACACAGAGGTCAGAGGTCACAAGACATACAACGAGCGTATTATACACTTTTGCAATGCTCCTGTTTTCCAATGGTTCAGAGCTTCACCTGGATCAAGTCAATGGCTGTCCTCTCAGCTGCAAACAATACCTATTACTCAGTCAGTACACAGCCAATGGAGTGTGGTCATACCTGCTGCTTATATGTATGGCCATGTCTTTTGACTGGTTAATTAAATCAACAAACATCCCATATAATCAGTGTATTGGTAATAGTAGATACACATGAAGTCATTTGTCTGCAGTATTTCACATTTTTTTGTTCTTTCACAACATGGAGCTATCAGATAATAGTATCACCTTATCCTCTCTATCTGTTCATTTTTGCCTGTGTCTCCAAACTTTAATGTACCAGTCTGAACATCTTCTGCACTGCATACACAATAGCACTCTGCACCAAACTGTACTCACAAGAGTAGCCATTTAAATATGTTGGATTAGAAATTTTTTTCCGGCCCAGATTAAATGCGCATGAAAACTTTTGTGATAAGGACTAACTGAAATAAGTGACATTTGGTAAGTATTAATATGTGTGATTACTAAAGAGGACATTTTCTTGAATTTTGGTAAATTTTGATATTGAAGTGTGAAAGTTGAGACCTGGAAGAAATAACCTCTGGCAGATGGATTACAAGATCAGCCATATGATTCCACTTCCCATGTTCACCTGCTTACCCATGATTAGTTTTATATTAGGAAGACAATTTAATATGTTTTGCATTAAGAAAAAAAAAGTAAAATGCTTCATTAAGCTGTTAGCTTAACTAGTTAATTTTCTGTAAACAAATTAAAAACTAGCATGAGAAACTATTTGAGGACTCTTTTCTTATTTCCAGGATGTTATATGCTATTTCAGCAATCCATGTCCACCCATTTTTGGTGGCAGTATTCTTAAAGTTTATTATGTTTTATGACATAATTTGACAGAAAATGGCATTTGGGATTGAAAACCATAGAACAGTCATAAAGGAATTCATCATTCAATCCCAAATCCCATTTTTACTTCTTTATAATCTAATAGATGGTAATTATATGACAACAGATAGTATTTATGTGACAACAGATGGTATTTATATGACAACAGATGGTATTTATATGACAACAGATGGTATGTATATATCATCATCCAGTGGCCAGTCTGTTTGCATGTAACCAGTGACCTTGCCTGCCAGTGATAGGGTGAAAATAGTTTGAAAAATAATTTTTTTTTTTCAGTTATTAAACAAGGTTCATACCTGCGGTTTCTCTTACTTTTTAATGAACTTTCCAGTGAAAACCATCTAAAATAAATACAGTGGATGGGTGTAGGTGAAGAGAGTATGAGTAAAAGCATGGTGTCTGAATCTTTTATCTCTAGTCATGAAAAGACCTCTAATTATGTGTCTTAATGACTTTTTTAACTTCTGCCAGCATGAGTAATATAATGACATCACATTTCAGTATATGATATGATAGATTCAATGTAAGATTATTGACCATTTTAGGGGTATGATTGGAACTTATTTGAGAACACATGGGGACTGTGCTATGATTTGTTATAGACACAGGAGGTACTGATTAAATATAATGAAGGATATTCACAAATATATTGTTTTTAGCTCAGCTGACTATAAGTCATCTGAGCTATAGTCGTGGTCCTTTGTCCTTTGTCCGTCCGTCCGTCCGGCCGTCCATCTGTTAACAGGGCACGTTTTAAAACCGTTGGACCTACAAATCCAAAATTCTGCATACCAATAGATGTCCCGAAAATCTCCTACCATACCAAAAATTGGGTCATTAGGACTCTGTTTTCCATAAAAAAGCCATTGTTACACTTCAAAGCTGCCTAATATCAAAACCACTGATCTTTTTTTGATCATATTTAGTATTCATATTTTTCCATACATTATCTGTGCACATACCAAAAATTAGGTTAGTATTGGGTATTATTTTGAAGTTATGGGCCCAAATATAATGCAGTTTCTTAAAAATCAGGAAATATATTTGCTCACTTAACATGAGAATTGCTGAATCTGGAGACTTTTTTTCGGGAATATAACTTTATTTAATCAAGATTCAATTGTTTACCCAAAATTAGATCTGAATTTTGCAAATTTTTCAAGTTATTAGCATAAATAAAAAATCAATACCTTAAATTTTGTCAGACTTTGGCAATGGCATGTTTTTTCCCTGTAAGCACTGTTGTTTTAATTTTCACAGCATATATACACAAGGATTTAATCTTTTAAAATCTGAAATTTCAAAGGAATTGTTTGAAAAGAGTAGTTTTTATTCAAGTTTTCATACACCATGTCAAGTGTTGTTTACATCTGGCCCACCTAGTAATACAGTCTTCACTTGCATTATGTAACCCACCCCAGGCAGCTTGCCTTGGCTTAGCTTGGCCACTACTAGCAGGCTTCCCCTCTGCCCTGCACTCCCCATCCCCCCCCCCCTTCCAGCTGGTGCATAAACTAGATGAATGTTATAATTTTCTGTATTTTATTTTATTTTTGGCTATGTTACATTTTAGATTTTGTATTGTACCACCAGGGTTACGATGATTAAAGTGCACATTTAATTGTGTCCACAAAGTGATGTATTGCTATGAAAGTGTGGATGTTCATCAGAGTGCTCATTAAAGATTTTAATTTGTTTGACTTATAACTCATGGTTGTATCAGTTGTTACATGATACTGGCTAAATAATTAAAATTTATATTGCTGATCCTTTATTTCAGTTCATAAAATTAAACATTCCCAACTCCAGTTTGGTCCCAGTATAATATATTGGGTGTTTTGATCCTTTGATTAATTTTAACACATGTATTAGTTTCTTAGTTGAGAATACTTTTCTTTTTTCCTGATACCATTTAAAAAATATAAATATTTAGATTTTTCCTGTTAGTGCTGTGGATTTAATTTTCACAGCATGTCACATTAGCATTTCATCTGTTAAAATCTGAAATTTGAAACTAATTGATCAAAAACTGTAGATTTTATTCAAGTTTCCAGGTACCAAGTCTTCATTGTTTACATCAGGTCAGTATAAATGCAGTGTACTGGGCAGTTACTTAACACCTTCAGGTCTGACCTACTGCCACTGTAAGTGTCTGGGTCAGGCTGGGTCAGGCAGTAATTACCAGAGAGCCTCTCTTTCTCTCTCTCTTTCTCTCTCTCTCTGGCAGTCCAGCTCTCTCTTTTTCTCTCTCTCTTTCTCTCTCTCTCTCTCTCTCTCTCTCTCTCTCTCTCTCCTCTGCTTTTTCTCTTTCTCTCTCCATCTCTCTCTCTCTCTCTCTCTCTCACCCTTATTGCCTCCCTTCCTCCCTCCATCCCAATCTGTTGACAGGTACTATAAACTAGATGCATTAGCTATAAATGTTGATGCAATTTAGAAATGTGAATCAACTGAAATATTCACAATCACATGTATGTTATACTGTACATTTATAGTAACAATCGTAAACCTGGATAAAAATTATGAAATGAAAAAAAGGAATAAATGCAAATATTGTTAATTTTTTATTGGCTCAGTAGATTGGGAAAAAAATTATTTGCTTTGTTTCTCCATCTTTCTGCCTGTTTTAAATATTTAATGTTCATGAATAAACTTTATTTTTTATAAGCACTGTTAAATTAAATTTCATATCCTGTATGTATATGCAAGGTTATGGCAACTGTATACATATCATAAAATTGATAAAAAAGGTTTACCAAATAAATTGGATCTCATCAGACAAATGTGTAAACTGTTGAACTGTCAACAGCTTATCAAAAATGTAACTAATGGAAAGGCATGGTCAGATCTCAAATATTATTTGCAACATTTTCTTCAATCATATAAACCAACCATGGCCCAAATTACCTCTTCCTCTCAAACATTATCTACATTTCATCATATTTTTAATATTTTAACCTTCTAGGTGGTTCAGTACTGTTGACCATTTGTCCATAGGTACCTATGTACATGCCAGAAATTATGTCAATATTGTGTAATATGTAGACATGAGGGTCATCAAAATAATGTACTTTGTCAAGACCGATCTTGTCAAGATATGTCATACAGTCACAAATTCATAAATCCCCTCATCAACATAGTTAATCATAACCTTGTATCTGTCAAATTGAAATCTTGCAGTTTTCCATACACTATAGATCCTTCAACAAATAGCCTTATCATCATTATACCACTGCTTAGTATACTGTCATTGCATTCATATTTGCTCAAATAAATTGTTTTTTCGACCCCTCCCAAATAAATAAAAAATAAACCACTATATTTGACTCTATTAATCCATCAGTCAGGTAATTTCATTTATCATTTACTCACATATTACATTACATTCCTTTATAATAGCCCAACATGTCCATGATATTCATAAGCTTTATCGACTCGATATAGTATCACAGTGGAAAAACATTTATAGTCCAATCATGATCAGCTGAGCGCCGTGACCCATGGGTCCCTTGTTTAATGTATTATTGTTATGACAATTTTTGTTTTATGATACAGTTATCATGTATATAGTACTGGGTACCTAAAGAAAGATTACTGGTTAATTTTGTGAAATGACAACTTTTCAAACAGTATTTTTTAGCGGTTATTATAGGTTGATGGAGCAGGCAGTTTGTATTTGTTATCCTTTTATCTTTTTGTTTATCTTCTCTTATTTTCTTAAATATACCTTTTCAACTGAACTCAGTGAACTGTTTATGTATTCTCTTAAATTTTCAGCAACAAGGTAGTATTCTTGAAATGAGCATGAACCCATCCCTCCTTGACCTCAAGGTCACATCTTCAAGGTCAGACAGCAGTCAGGCAGAACTGGGAGCCCTCACTGGCAAGGTGGGAACAGCCCTGTATGTCAGCCCAGAGGTCATGGGGTCAGGGGTCAAGGCCCACTACAGTCAGGTATGTGGTTCAGCTGTTCCATACCTATAACAGACAAGAACATGAAGCTACATAGATGTGTGCTTTTGATGCCCATGTGTCTTCTAGCCATTTCTAGAATACTGCTCAATGGTTTGGTACAGTTGTTTAATGCTGAGGTTTGCTCTTTGTTTGTGAGGGATTCAAATTTGCTTTAACTCATCTTGGAAATAAAGTGAAACCTTGAAATATGACCACCAACAGGACCTTGATAAAGTGGTCCAATGTTCCAGAATTGGGAACATGAAAAAGGGGTCATTATTTGACGTGGTCGCTAAACCAAGCTGGTCGTAACTTAGACAAGGGTTTACTGTATAATCGTCATGAATAAGACGTCCCATCTACACTGGTGAACTCATTGTTGTCTCATGTGTATTATCTATGCCTGTAGTGTTGCAAGTCAAAAGGTTGATATCATGAAAATATGGGCTCCTTTATATCAGGTGCTTATAATTATAATGGACAAGAATTTCACATGTTTGGGGTACTTTTGTATTGTTCATAAATAATTAAAATTTTGTTCACTTATAAAATAATGTGTATAATAATGGATACACTCCATGTACTTCACTGGATGGTGAGATCACAAAAATGGAACACTTGCAAAATATTGAAAAAGTGAAAATCATGAAAATTCAACCAAGGGAATGTGAAGCAAACAGAGCAAGCATTATTTAGCGCATTATAAGTGGCCATGCAACCTCCTGTCATTGCAGCTGAATGGTAATTTCTAACAAAGTAAATTTGATAGAAAATCACCAAAAAAGGTGGACAGGGGTGTAGGAACAGAAGTATGGCAGATGAAATAGCCAGATGCCCACATAATATTGGTTACTTGGACAGATTTAATTTTGATTATTATATTTTTGTTATGGTTGAATAGCCTAATCATTGTGAGCTTTATAATATATCAGAGAGTGGACATCTACAGCCTGGGCATCATATTCTTTGAGATGTGTTATAAACCCATGACCACGGGCATGGAACGAGTTGGTATCCTGGGGAAGCTCCGTCTACCATCAATTGACCTGCCCCCGTTTTTTGACTCAGAAGAATACAGCAAACAGGTGTGTGAAGAAATAGTTATTTTTTTCAAATTATACTAGTATTATGTAGGACAGGCAGATACATTGATTTATCAGTCAATGAAAGATGACAGTTAGGATTATTATTGGCTCTAGATATTAAATGGATCGTACAAATAGTAATTATAACTAATCACAGCACTCTCCATGGGTCAAAAGGAGGCATTCTGTAGTCTATAGGGGTGGAGGAAACTGGAGAAAACCACTAGCCTTGGACTGGCAACTACATATGGTTATGTATATATATGCAACCCATGCTCACAGCAATGCTTGGGATCAAACCAAGGTCGCCAGCAGAAAAAGAAATTGTTCCAAGTCTGTTGTGCCCATGAATATGAAACATTCATTAATTCATTAAAAGGCCATTTAGAGGCACTTTGAACACTTATACTTCTTTAGACGGTGTTTTTTTCTGATTTTGCTTTCAACTGCAGTCTTTTAAATAAATTTTACTGACTCTCTTTCAAAAGAAAAGCACTTATTCACACTTTTTGTCACAAATTAATTATATTGATAATCTCATGCAGTTAATGGATATGTTATATTGATTATCTCATGCAGATAATAAATTTTGAAATAATTTTGGTGATGGTTGAATTAATGAATATATCTTTTAAGGTTCACGTGATCCGGTGGCTGTTGAATCATGACCCTGCCAAGAGACCAACATCCATGGAGCTGTTACAGTCAGAGTACATCCCCCCTGTACATATGGAGGAGGCAGCACTCTATGACATTTTACGATCCACGGTGACAGACAACAGGAGTCGTGCTTATAAACACCTAATGACAACAATATTCAGTCAAAAAGTCCCATTGAGCAGTGATGTTTCATATGACTTTGAGCTACGCAAGGTAAGTCATTCCTCAGAAAATTTAATTGTATTGTATACCCGGAGATCTGTGGCTTCATGACAGCTGAAACATATGGTAGAATGAATGGCCATAGGTGCTGACATACAGTGGGAGAATTAGGTATCAATAGATTAGATCAAGTTAAATTTTGTAATTATCCCCTTTTCATTGTTTTGCAAGGGTTCTCAGGCTGTGTATTACAGGCCTCACCAAGTTTGAAACTTGAACTCAAAAAAAAAATATCAGGGTGATTGCTCAAATGGTCCAGGAGATAATGCATGCAAAAGAATGTGACATATGGATTGACAGATGCACATACTAGAAAGCTGATTACTGTAGGGCACCTGTCTATGCAGAGTTATAAATCATGTGACCATATGCATGTATATATTTTCCCCAATAGGTGGCGCCAAGTGAGGTCCAGTTGTTGGAACACCAGGCAGTTCGTGATATTCTGGTGAAGGTGTTCAGGAAGCACGGTGCTGTCAGCCTGTCTACCCCCTTGTTGATGCCTAAGTCAGAGCTGTACCAGCACCAGGACCAGTACATCAGTCTGATGGACCAGCAGGGAGGGCTGGTGGCCCTGCCTTATGACCTGAGGGTAAGTAAATCGCTTGCTAGAGTGTACAAATAGTTCAGGTCCTTCAGGCGTGTTTTTCAGTTCTTACGTATAACATATATAAAAACCTGAAACTTGAACTCTTGATTAGACAGCTTTACAACTAAATTCTCATATAAACACTATAATACATATCAGGTATGCACAGTAAAGTACATAGAGGATTCAAAGCAAATGTTCTTCTTTGCTCATGGAGAGATACCAAACTTTCTCTTGTTAAAGTCATTTTAAATAATCATCCATAAAGAATCATTATTCTCCTTTTTTTGACCAGTGAAGTTACATTGCATATATGGCACTTAAAAACTATTATTAAATATTGAACATTACTTTCATTTAATGATAGAAATCTGTTGAGGTATTGATACATTAATATCTGGTGAAACTGATATTATAATGAGTTTACTATGGTCAGTTGCACTGGTTTATCAGTACAGCCTGTGTTACTGCAGTTCCTCTGTTCACTTATTAACTAATTTTGTCAATCTTTTTGTTGTAAGGTTCCATTCGCTCGATACATTGCCAATAGTGGACTGAGTAATTTGAAGTCTTACAACATTGACCGAGTGTACTGTGACAAGAGGTATACTTCAGAACATCCCAGGGTCATTGTCGAGTGTGCATTCGACATAGTCACCCCTAACACAGCCAGGTAAATATATGATCCATACTCATGCTACCTGTGTTTGAACATATATGCTTACAGAAATCTGACGTTTGAAAGGATATCACTAAGTTAGGTTACATATGTCTTCAAGAAAATATTATCCTATATAACTGGATTCATATGTTATTTGATATATCACAGTATTAGTCACAATTAATGCTGTAGAATAAAATAAAATCTTTGAATTTGGTGTGATATTAGTTCAACACCCAACTCTATCACAGAATACCTAAAAGAAATACAGAGGGACCAGCAGTTATTTCCATTATTATGTATTATGAATACATGTTACGTGTGTTGAGCTCTTTTTTTTATTGCTTAGCAGGGTTATGTTACCTTTAAAGTGAACTGTTTTCTCTCATACAGCTTGGTACCTGATGCTGAGCTGATCCATATTGTTCATGAGCTTATCAGTGAGTTCACAGTCCTACAGGTAAGTCTGATGTGGAGCATGGTGGTGTTATGGTTAGGGCGCTTGATGCATGACTGTAAGTTGTGGGTCCAGGCCATCCTGCGCACTAAGACCCCTGGCTAAGGCATTTACCATAAGGGAGTACCCTCTAAACCCAGGAAGGGTGGGACACTGGTCATGCTCAAGAGGCAAATGCAAAAACAAACAACCCTTTATCACCTGATATGGCTGCTTAAATTGTTTACTCTCTTAGGAAAGCTATAAGAATTAAAGAGGGCCAAGAAACTATGAAAGATAAAGTCAAAAGTCAGGTGAGACTGACATCATCAGTGATATCCAAATATAAACCCAGCCTATATCTTCTGTGTATTATATAAACTTTGAACAAATATCATACACATATCAGCACTGCTGTATTTCATGCCATGTATTTAAGACCAATTGATTAGCATGGCATTGCTCATAAAAGATAATGACATAACTGTTAAAAATACTGTCAGTTGAATATAACAAATTATGCTAGTAATGCTCAGCTGTATTTGCATTTCTGTTGTGTTATGCCTTTTATGCAGATAGAATTTTAAAAAAATATGTGGAATTAAGATATATCTGATGTTTAAGTCTGACCTGGTTTCTAACTTTACTTTCAGTCATATAGATTGACTAGAAATCTGCATTCTAAGGAATGCAAGCCTCTGCCATGTTGGGGTCCCTGTTGTGGGAATTCCCCAACCCGTATTTACATTCACCCATTCGGCCCATATTCCCAGGTTCATTCATGCACAAGGGACTGTACATTTGTTTATATTCCTTGATGATTCCCAAATCTGAATCATGTGCTGGATCCACACCAAAATTAAATAAATTCTTCATTGGGCCATTCCAGAATTGATCTAAAAATTTCATCAGAATTAATGAGGTGAGTGACTGATGTTGTGAACAAACAAACTCACAAATGTGAAAAACACACACTAACAGAGATTAATGCATGACCTCCTGCAGAGGCAATAATTTAAGAATTTAACAATATTTTGATTTACAAGGATACACATACATGTGGACTTTTATGATGAAGATGAGGAAGTTCTGTTTAATGTTTCAGAGTAGGAACTATACCCTGTTAATGAACCACTCTTGCTTGCTGAAAGCAGTCCTGTTGCATTGTGGGATAGAAGAGGAGAAACATCTCCAAGTGTGCCAGCTTCTTGATGAAAGGAATTTTAAGGTAAAAGTAGTAAAAGCAGCTTCCCCTGTGGCATTCCCCTGTCAGTTTCACTGTATGTGTATCTATCCATCCATTAGATTGGGGCTTTATTATTTAAATCTGTATCATGAATTACAGCTGGATTTAGATGATATTTGATATATATATATATATATATATATATATATATATATATATATATATATATATAACAATATTTAAATAATAGCTAAGAAAGGCTGCTGAGTTTATGTTTGCAATGTACTTCCAGAAGAGTGATAAGCCATCCTATTTTGCATGTTACACTGTTGTTGATAAATCACTGGTGTATTAAATTGGTAATTGTACATTGGCAGCAAGTTACATTATTCACATGATATGTTTCAGTGAATGCCTTCTGGCCATCTGGTGTCAGATTTCATCAGTCACTATTTTACCAGGCAATGTTTAGAACAAAATCAGGCAACTTCTGACTCTCTGGAGACCAAATTAAACTGATGTCATGAGAGGTTAATTTATGTGGTGATTTTATTCTTTGAGTGTGTTGACATTTTGTTGTTGTCAGTACTTTTTTTCTTCTTTGTGTTAAATGTATATTTTCTTTAAAATAGAATGAAAAAGAACGCAAGACATATATTCAGGAGAGATTACAAGTGATGGGCCTACCTGAGAACGTGGTGGTCAAGCTGTACACCTTCATGACCAAGGAAGAACCATTTGGGAAAATGGCGAGCTGGTTGAGATGTATTACAAAGACGTCAGGACAGGTACATAAATTTATAAAATGTTATATGTTTACAGTAGCAACCGGGCAGGAACCTTTTCATTAAAAATTCATTCAAAAGTCATATTCTCTTATTGTTAAATATTTTTGTCCCTTGGGTATATATATAATTTGTAACCTTAAACAATGATAATATATATCTGATGGTATATCTATAATTCAGTAGTATCTGATTTTTTTATTATATATCAAAATTATTATATTTTCCAAATTGAGTTTTTCTATGCACACAGTAAGTGCAAGCCACATTTTATTGAGATTATGCAAAAAAACATGACATTATTATTATTATTATTAAATTTTAAATTTAAACAAAAGAGCATCATAACAGATGAGTAAACACGATTTAATACATTTATATTGTAACATTTAATGTACCAGGCAGCGTCTTTGGCCAAGAAGGGCTTACACGAGATGGAGATAATGATAAACCAAGCTGAGACATTGGGATGTCACTTCCAGCCGGTGCTGACCCTCCGCCCACTCTACAACTGGAGGATTTTTTCCGGGATCATGTTCCAGATATATCGTGAGATCAAAAAGAAAAAGAGGCTCGTCATGGACATACTGGCTGCAGGGGGGCGCTATGACAACTTGGTGAGTGTAATATACTGCAGGGAGTCACAGGTGGTCATGTGATGTTGTGTGATAGTCTTGCAATTGGCTTAATGTGACTGCAACTGTTTTATGCCAATATTTACAGACAGTTGCCAAGACAGCTTATTTTCTGTGACGTGTCATGGTCACAGGTGATGGTAGGTCAGATGTGACTGGGGCTGTAGGTACCTCTGAGGCCACTTTTTATGGACCCCATAAAGTGTCTGCAATTCAGAGGCAGTCGTAATAGATAGGTGTCCATAAGTGGTGGTGTTCCTCTATTATTTAATCATATATAATTATCAATAATCTTAAGAAGTATTTAAAAATTCAAATATGTTTATATACACTTTTCACAGCTTGATTTGGTAAACAGACATAGTTGTGGAGCGTGGTGACATAAGGGATAGGGTGCTGGACTTGTGACCGCAAGGTTGTGGGTTTGCTTCCCTTTCTGACCGCCATCTGTGCTAAGACTCCTAGGCAAAGTCTTTACCACAAAGGTGCCTCTCTTGATGCAGGAGTGAATGGGTACTGGTCATGGGAGGCAGGCAAATGTAAAATGAATAACCAAGTGCCTGATATGACTGCTTGGGTTGTATGCTCCCCAGGAAGCTGAGAAAAGCTACAAGAATGAACAAGTCCGAAAGACCAGGAAGGAAAATTGTAAAGTTGGATGGGACTAACATTGTCAGTGATATCAGACTATAAACCCACACCTTTATAAACCCACACCTTTAATAGTAGTCCATATATTTCATAATTGCTACATGTTAACTGATTAGATTATTAGATGCAAATTTATCCCTTTTTCAGTACCTTGTCAAACAGTTTTGATACACTTTTGATTCACTTTTGTACATTTATTAGTTAAATCCACAATATTAGCACTAGAGGTATCTGTGATTGACATATTGTATTTATTAATGTCAAACATAACTTTAAGCACATCCCAAAAAACTTGTGATAGTAAATGATTATCTGGAGACCTTCCACTCGGTAAATAGTTTTATAAAAGTGCAAATTTATTTATTTTTTTTTTATAAAAATATCTAAATTTATGTTAATAATGATTAAATATTATTATGGATAAATTTTTGTGCAGCATGATTATAATTGTATCCGCCAAAACAGAGTTTTGCGGATACTATGTTTTCAGCTGCACGCCGCCGCGGCCGCCGCCGTGTAGGTGTTCGGAGAACTCCTCCGTAACCGCTGGGCGGAATTTTACGAAACCCGGGATTATGTTCAGGTCACATGTGAACTGCTGCGCCCCGATTTTGTTTTGACCTCTGACCTTTCCTCTGCGCTCTGCGTCCGTTTGTGCGTCTGTTTCCACACATAAACCCACATATCTCAGGAACTGTTTGACCGATCAGGAAAATTTTTTTGCACAAATGTAGCCCTTGGAGAGCTTTATAACATACACAAAAAATGGTGGCGCCACCTGCAACCATGTTTGCACAGTGTCCATCTGTTCGTCTGCCTTGGGTTAAAATCACTTATATCTCTGCAGTGACTTGACTAATTCACATGAAATTCGGCATGCGTATACATCCTGGATAGCTTTTCTGATATTATGACAGGTGGCACCACCTACATCCACGTTTACGCTGCAGACATCCAAGCTCATATCTCGGGAACCGTTTGACTGATTGGGCCATAATTTTGCATGTGTATAGATCCCACATAGCTCTTTATCATACGCAAAACTGGTGGCGCCACCTGCAGCCATTTTTGCATAGCTCCTGTCTGTTTGTCTGCCATGGGACAAAATCACTCATATCTCGGCAGTGGTTTGACATATCTGGCTAAAATTTTGCAGGTTTATACATCCCTGACAGCTCTCTTGATTTTATGACAGGTGGCGCCACCTGCATTCTAGTTTATGCAGCAGACATCCAAGCTCATATCTTGGGAACCGTTTGACTGATTGGGCCAAAGTTTTGCATGTGTATAGTTCTCACATAGCTCTTTATCATACGCAAAACTGGTGGCGTCACCTGCAACCATTTTTGCTCAGTGTCCATCTGTTTGTCTGCCACGGGCTAAAATCACTCATATACATGTAGTGGTTTGACTTATCTGCCTTAAATTTTGCATATGTATACAACTAGGACGGCTTTCTGGATTTTGTGGTGGGGGGCAACCTACATACACAATTTGGCTGCAGACATCCATGCTAATATGCAACACTTCACTCTATTTCCCCTTGCCACTCAATCCATGCCTCACTTCACCCGTTCCACTCTGATTTAGGCGGATACACGTAGTCGCTTGTCGACTACCTGTATTCTAGTTCAGCACTTGTATTAACACACTGTAAAGTGTCAAGGATAAGCAAGAAAATGTGTTCCCATATAACATAGTCTAAATTAACATGCATAAGAATTTTGCCATGATCTGCCTGTAAACACTGACTGACAGGTCTAAATAATTGTTTGTTCAAGAAAGTGAACGACAATCACTCTCATGTGCCTCCACAAAAGAAGAAGTCATATGCCAAGCTGCCTCACGATCAGGAGGCCCAAAATATTGTTTCCCTGTTTCATTAACAAAATCCTGACTGTATCACATACAGGTTTGCTTATACTTGATACTTTTAGTATTCATAATCACTCTAGTTCCTCTTTTCAGGTGGAGCAGTACCACATGCCGTTAATTTTCAGGAAGGCCCTGACTACACCCCCGTCAGCTGCTGGTGTCTCCATAGCTTTTGAAAAATTAGTCACAGCTTACCAGGCTGAGCAGGTGAGTCATAGTCACAGCTTACCAGGCCCAGCAGGTGAGTCATTTTAGTCACCGCTTATCAGATTGAGCAGGTGAGCCATTATAGTCACCGCTTACCCGGCTGAACAGGTGACCCATTATAGTCACCACTTACCAGGCTGAGCAGGTGAGCCATTATAGTCACCTCTTACCAGGCTGAGCATGTGAGCCATTATAGTCACCACATTCAAGGCTGAACAGGTGAGCCATTATAGTCACCAAATACCAGGCTGAGCAGGTTGAGTCATAGTCACAGCTTACCAGGCCCAGCAGGTGAGTCATTTAGTCACCGCTTATCAGATTGAGCAGGTGAGCCATTATAGTCACTGCTTACCCGGCTGAGCAGGTGACCCATTATAGTCACCACTTACCAGGCTGAGCAGGTGAGTCATTATAGTCACCTCTTACCAGGCTGAGCATGTGAGCCATTATAGTCACCACATTCAAGGCTGAACAGGTGAGCCATTATAGTCACCAAATACCAGGCTGAGCAGGTGAGCCATTATAGTCACCACTTAACAGGCTGAGCAGATGAGCCATTATAGTCACCACTTACCAGGCTGAGCAGATGAGACATTATAGTCACCACTTACCAGGCTGAGTGGGTGAGTTGTTATAGGCACAGCTTACTAGGATGAGCAGTTGAGCCATTATAGTCACCACTTACCAGGCTGAGCAGGTGAGTTGTTATAGTCACAGCCTACCTGACTGAGCAGATGAGTCATTATAGTCACCACTTACAAGGCTGAGCAGGTGAGCCATTATAGTCACCACTTACCAGGCTGAGCAGGTGAGTTGTTATAGTCACCACTTACCAGGCTGAGCAGGTGAGTTGTTATAGTCACCACTTACCAGGCTGAGCAGGTGAGTCATTATAGTCACCACTTACCAGGCTGAGCAGGTGAGCCATTATAGTCACCACTTACCAGGCTGAGCAGGTGAGCCATTATAGTCACCACTTAACAGGCTGAGCAGGTGAGCCATTATAGTCACCACTTACCAGGATGAGCAGTTGAGCCATTATAGTCACCACTTACCAGGCTGAGCAGGTGAGTTGTTATAGTCACAGCTTACCAGGTCAAGCAGATGATCATTAAGGTCCATTTAATCAACAAGTTCCTGACAAGTCTTCAGATATTTTTGTACCAAGTCAGCTAATATTGAAACATACCCAATTAGTGAATGAATCAACTTCTCCATATGTTGACTAAAATTGTGCATAATATTAAGTGTCGTTATATCAAAAATTGTGCACTTCATATGTGATTAATGAAATAAGAAAAATGTTTTATCCCACACAAAAGTTTTTATTAAAGATAAATCTAAAAGAATTTTGAATTTTACAGTAAAATGGCAGTGTCCCATGTTTTAACAGCATTGTTATTTCAGCGTACGACACCCACAGCGTACGACGTTCTCGTGTGTTCACTTGGCCACAAACCATTGATGAAGGAGAAGCTGACAGTGATCAAGGACCTGTGGGCGGCTGGCCTGGCTACGTCTATCTTCCACAGCAGTACACAGGTACAGCTCAAAGTCTAACAAACCTACCTGTAATACTGAAACCATTTCAGCAGCTTAGAAGCAGCCATGACATAGTCTGAGCAGCAGTTTTACACAATACAGATTAGGCTCATAATGAAATTATACTTATCACAATACTTTAGTATTTTTATGATACACAGTTTAATACATAGGCTGTAAAATTAAGTATTCTTTAGAATCCAATGTTCTTCCTGTTTCTTAGATAACCAGGATAAATGTGGCCAGGAGGTTATCTTTTACAGTTGCATTTACTTGTGATAACCTGTTATTTACATTCTGTGTAGGATCTGGAGGACATTCAGGACCAATGTAGGAATGCAGGGATCAAACACCTGGTGGTTCTTAAAGACCATGACTGCAAGGTAACAGTTCATTATCAAATTTGTTTGAATGAGCTATCATAGTTAGGTCTGTGAAAGAGGGAGCCCTAATATATATAATTTCTCAAGTGTGTGTCTGTATCTGACTATTAAATGTGTGTCCTTTCAGTCTGAATTTGCATGTGTGGGTGTTAGAAATTTCATCTTCAGCATTAAGCTGTGTTTTCATGTGCACATATGCATGAAAAATTGAACATATGATTTTGTAACTGTGGTATTTCTATGTGTTTGTCAGCATACATGCATGTGTGCGTATGGCTTGAAAATTGCCAAGGAGCGATTTTCACACACAGGGTCAGCATGAATTCAAGGATTCAGGGTAAAGTGACCTCACCCCACCATCTTTTGAAGGAGACCTGCTAAATCCACTATTCCAATATATTGTACAGATCTGCCAATTCATGCATATACTCATAAAATCACACATGGAAACACAGCTGCTTTTTCACACACATGCGTACATTCGCATGTATGTACACATGGAAACACAGCTTTAAAAGCATTGGTTGGTAAATGCTAGAGAAACAAACTTAAAATTCAATTTTAGACATATGAAAGTGTAAAACTAGTGAAGAACTAGTGTAGAACTTCGGACCAGATATTCTCTTTGTCCTTTCCATATGTTTTCCTTACACTTACCAAAGCAACTAACCAACCAGCAGCCAAGGTTGTTATATACTTCCACTTGTAAATCAACTTCAGACAGTATTGTTCATGTTTGTCAGCTGAGCATCATGACACGTGGTCACTCGCTCATGATTGTTTTGCAGGTGAGATCATTTGAGAAGGACAGGTTTGTGGAAAAGAAAATGAGCAGCGCGGAAGTGGCTGATCACCTTCTACAGAAGATGCACTCAGCAAGACAGTGAGTACTAAGTCTAAGTGAGGCAGTAAGTACTAAGGTCCAAGTGATGCAGTGAGTACTAAGTCTAAGTGAGGCAGTGAGTACTTAGTCTTAGTGAGGCAGTGAGTACTAAGTTTAAGTGAGTCAGTGAGTACTAAGTCTTAGTGAAGTAGTGAGTACTTAATCTAAATGAGGCAGTTAATCTAAGTCTAAGTGAGACAGTGAGTATTATATTTAGTCTAAGTAAGGCAGTGAGTACCAGGCAGTGAATACTAACTTTCTGTAAAATAGTAAGTACCAAGTATGAGTAAGGCATTGAGTACCAAGTCTAAATGCAAAGAATGTACATTTATAGAAACAAATACTTTAGATTTGATTAACAGTGCTTTAATACTAGATAAGAATATTAATAAAAAATGTATCTTTATAAAAAATGTGGTCATTTGTTTATCGAACAGATTATAGTTTTTTGGCATAATTTCCCCGGAACCATATAATATACATTGTGAATCAATGTCATATTTTTCTGTCAAATGGTGTGTTTGAACTGAATGATATTCATGAGAATGACAGTCATTTGAATGATACCTCATATTGATCTGATACAGAATAGATAGTTCCTGACATATTTTTAAGCTGTGTTGTTGTATCATACATATAAAATATTGTTAAACTTTTATTAACAAATTGACTGAACTATGACTTAACAGGGAATCCCCAGAGACTTCTGTAGGGTCGTCATCCAAGTCCAGCATGCAGTCTCAGTCATCTGTGGAGTCTGTACCAAACTCATCCAGCAACATCACAGTCCTACAGCCGGAGGGAAGCAAGATGTCCAGCAACACAAAGAGGAGATATGAATCTCAGGTATACTCTGGAGTAGCCTCTGTATTGACCAACCTGTGTAACAAAGTACCGGTGGAGATTCTGGCCGTGGACCTCGATGTTCAAGTACTTAAGACCATCGCTGCTTTCCTAGAGGTACCAAAAATTTAACACCACTTGCCTCTGAACAAAAGTTTCAAATCATAATCTTGAACATATTTATAATTTTTCATATATACATTATATATGATTTATCACACCCCTATAGCTAGGAGCAGTTGATGTGTTTGAACCCTAATTGGTGACTTTTTGCCTCTTAGTTTGTACATATCTATCAATAGCCACACTAAGCCTTAGATTAGCTGTTGTATTTACAGTAACTTGTATATGGCTTATGTTATTAGGGTTAAGCAGCATCCTGTAAACTTAACATCTATGATAATTGATATAATTTTTTTTTCATTGCAGGTTAATGGAACAGAAAAGGACTTTCAAGGAAGCATTGCTGAGATTATTAAAAAGTAAGTACACATGTACTCATCAGAGATTTTTTTAGCTGAATTATTGTAAGCTTTATAGCCAATTTGAATGCATATCACAAGTAATTATGAAAATCTCTTTGTCACAATTTGACATATTTCACTGCTAATTGCAGTATAGCTAACACTTTGGTAGTACAGTTGGCCTCACATAATGCAATTTCCTGCCATTTCTGTGATATAGAAAATCATGGGAACTGCATGTGAAAGCACCATTACAGGTTTCTGTTTGGAAAAACTATGCCAAAGGAATTCACAGGAAATAATTAAAAATCCTATAATTTTGGTCAGGTTAAAAAAATGAGTCAATTTGGCATTTTGTAGAAAATCATAGACAGTAGTGTCAAATCACAGCATTAGGAAGAGTTATGGAAGAAGAATAAAAAACAATTGAAGACAGTTGTCCCTCTTGTTAATAAGTTCATGTCTGTCCGGATACAGGCAACTGCAGGAAAATTGTGATGTGTAGGGAGGTCATATGACACCACAATAAATAAATATCCTGTCCCAGCAAATGGTAGGGAAGTTTGAACCAAGTTAGACCCGTGCTCCAGTTCATTTGGTTAGTTATAACAGATGTTTTCACATTGATGTATAAAAATTATATCATCTCTTGTTCTTATATTATTGTTTATTGTTAATAAGTATAGAGGCTGTGTCTTACAGTTACAGATTTTTCAACAGGAAACAAATATTAAACACACATGTTGTGAGCAAAATCTTATGCATTATTAAACTTATATGTTATTTTTGAGCCCTGACTGGTTTCAGCATTTCAAAATTTTTTTTGTCAATTCATCTGTTTTTTTTTTTACTTATAAATTAAAATGAACTTAGCTGCTTTGGCCAGCACCCTTCAGCTTTATCGTAAAGCAAACAACTTTTACCTGAATCACTCTGACTAATGGAGGTGAAACTGGAAATGGTCTGTCAGTCAAATGTATCAGTGTAATACAACTTAAATGTGTAGTACCTCTGGCCTTTCCAGGATTAATGATATGCCATGGCCTTGTTGTAAAACAATACCAGGACAATCAATTATCATTTCAGACACCAGCGCCATCGCCCATACTTGACCAAAGTGATCGATCATATCTACTTACTTAAGTTTACAAGGACCAAGTGAGTATACCTTACGGAAGCAGCCCACTGAATTAAGGCCATGCCAATAAAGAAAATATAAAAAAAATTGTTTTATATACTATGGGGCATAAATATGGAGTGAGCAGGTGATTTTTAGCTCAGCTGACTGTAAGTCAACTGAGCTATAGTGATTGGTCAGTGTCTGTCATCCGTCCGTCTATCTGTCAGAGTGGCACGTTTTGACACTTTTGGACCAAGGAACCTGTAACTGAATATCCAGAGAGGTCAATAAAAAATCTCCCACAAAACCTGAAATTAGGTTACTGTAACCTATATCCTCCAAGCTATGGTGCTTGTAAGTACCCCCACAGATTAATAAAAAATTTGATACAAAACCTTGAATTTTGACCGTGACTAGGGTTGTAAGTTCCCCAAAATGGTGGCACCAATTGCAATATTTCTAATTTTTACGTTGTTTTCTTGTTTATGAGACCATCATATAACAGCAATTATGTCAGTTTCTCAACTGTGGTTTCATCTAGTGTCCTGAAACCTGGTGTGTTCATTGATGATGACTGGTTTCTTCAATTCCTGAAGACTGGTGGTGCCAACTGTATTTTTTCAATTTTTTACTAATTTTTACCTCAATTATTGACTGCCAAATTATATTGATACTATCAGATTTGCAACTGTGGTTTCATCTAGTGTCCAAAGCCTTGTGTGTTGTAAGGGCCCTGCTTGAATAACAGATGCCCTATAGTAATCACCCTGTCTGTCCGTCTGTTTGTCTTTCTGTATGTCCGTCAAATATGTTTCCTGATGATAACTCCAGTTTGGATAGATGTATGGATTTCAAACTTATCTTATATATGGCCCATCTCTAACGCAATCACTGTATTGATTTTAGGGGCATGAGGTCAAGGTCACAGGAACCACTTATTAAGAAAGATTGTGGATGCATTTTAAGCCAAATTTTTCATCCCAAACCTTCCATCTTGCACAAATTGCTGACCTGCCAATAGGGGAAGAACCTGATCCATATTGGGGTCACAAGGTCAAAGGTCTAGGTCACAAGGGCCATCTGGCCACATATATGTTTCCTTATGATAACTCCAGTTTGGATTGACATATTGGTTTCAAATTTGACTTATATATGACCCACCAATAATATAAGAACCTTTTTGATTTTCGGATCATGAAGTGGAAGGTCAAGGCCACAGGACCCACTTATTTAAAAAAATTGTGGATGCATTTTAAGTCAAACTATTCATCTCAAACCTTCCATCTAACACACATAGGTGACCTGCAAATAGGAGATGAACCTGATTGATTTTGGGGTCACAGATATTTGTACCTGAATGATAACTCCAGTTTGTATTAACATATTGGTTTCAAACTTTATTTATATATGGCCCACCAATAAAGAAAGAACCCTTTTTATTTTGGGGTCATAAGATCAAAGGTCAAGGTAACAGGGTAGAAGGCATTATTCAGTATTATGTCAAATCACATGACAGTCTGGATCATGATTTGGGCTGAACCAGATCCTAATCAGAGTTTGGACTGGTCTGAAACAAGATAGGGATTTGGTCTGGACATTATAAAAATATTCTTATAATCAATTTAAGCTGAGCACCTTGACCCACCAGTCCCTTGTTTATGTGCATTAAGGTTTTATATTTACCTTTCAGGACAAAATATGTGGTCAGGGACCAAAATGCTGCTGTAGAAAATAATTTTTTGAGCATGACTTAAATAAAAACATTTTATGGCATCATCACATCCATTAATAATAAAGAAGCATTTATCATAAGTTTATTAAGCCAGTATACTTGTGAAAGAAGGCAGTCTTCCTAACCACTGGAATACAACAGAATACCTCACTGTACCACAGAATACCATATGTTATCCAAAACCTAAACAAGATTATCATCATATCTTTTTATTTCTGACCATAAATATGACTGCTCAACCTTTTTTTTGTAAATTGTAAATATGTCCTTTATCAGCTGCCTGATGTTGATGGATATAATTCTTCATCTGACTTTCTTTGACAGCTCCCCCATCATTGTGTTGTATGGACTTAGGGACGACAGCCACAGGGTCTTGTTATGAGTACAGGGATGCTGCGAGGATGAAGACAGGGATGATGTGCTACATCCAGCTGTCAGTGGATGTAAATTAGTCCTGATGCTGATACTCAGAGCTCTCCATGACTGACCACAAGGTCAGAAATAGGTTCGTTAAAGTATCCTATTGAACTCAAGGTCAAGTGGAGGACCATAAAGTTACTCAAGAATGATGCGAGTGTATTGGAATGAGATAAGGGATGCGTGCTTTTCCATGTTGAGTTCACTTTATAAAAGTGGACATTTGTGATATTGTGACTTAAAGTAGTGGAGGGTTTGGGTGTGAATGTGTTAGCAGTTCATTGGTTGCTGGTTATAGTCACTGACTGAAGATGATCAGTGCAGCAGACTTCATTTGATTTTAAGTTCATTTCATTTTCATGTTGCAAAAGCCATTGAACAACAGTGCATGATGGGTAAGGTAGCATTGATGACCCAGGATGGGTTGCTGGGGTCAGAAGGTTTAAGGTGGGGGATTCAAGGGTCTCTCATTTTATATGCATATACACACCATAAGTTAAAACCCTGCTGTTAAATTTCGAAGCTGCTTTAACAGAAAACAGTCTTTTTTCTCCCTTAAAATCTTTTGATGCTTGCCATATACGGACCGACTTGTTGAACAACTAGTCACAGAACATGCTTGTTCTGTGACATGTCGCTCAACATGAACAGTCCATACAATGACAAACTTCAGTATGTTCTGCAAAAATGTAATACCGGTAAGCACTACATGCATTCAACAGAACCTCCAGGATTCCACCACTATATTTTCCCTTTTTATGAAAACCTGTGAGGAAAACAGTATTCTGCCTTGGATATAGTCTTGTTTATCTTTAATGATATAGATCTATAAAAAATACACATAGATATATTAAAATAACTTGTATGGCAGGCTTAAGATGACGTTCCATTTTCAATTGTCAAAACTTATGATACTGGGCATATACCTATATAAAAATACATATAAATATTCTTTGAGCCAGTCTTCCAGAAGATGCATTGATATACTTGTAAGATTTGTTAAAGAAAAGGGCGGGGGGGGGGGGGGGGTGTGTGTGTGCAGATTAGTATCTAGGTTCATAATGGGTTTGGGGATAGAGATTGTTTGTTAACATAATCAAAACATACAGAGATACATAATCAGATAAATGATGACCTGGTCCAGTCAGTGTGGGGTCCAAAACTTCATGAATCTCCCCTCTTATATTTCAGCTGCTATCCAAGTAATTAATGCTCCATCACTGCACGTTAAAAATCATTTCAATTTTCATTCAGATTCTTGTTGAAAGAAAACTGATGACCTGCGACAGGGTCTGGTGTTGTGGTCACATGTTCATCAAACTGTCATCTCATTGGTCAGTTATGTATTGGTTGAATGTTACTGAATTTCCGTATAATTTTTTTGCATGTATAATTTTATTATGACATACAATGTTTGCAAAGTATCATGTGATCATAATTTGAACTGTTTTAAGCCATATCTGTGCTTTATGAAATGATGCCAAAAGTGTTGTAAGAAACAAGAGTTGACTTGTTCCTCTTTAACAAAATACAAACAAGAAGAACAGGCCAAACATCTGTGAACAAACTACTTTGTAAATGTAGTATCAAATAAATATGTTACCATCAATTGCTCATCTTTATACCAGTAAATGAACCTCACTTTCACTTCAGTCTCATCAGTACTTATGTTAATGTTTGTTATCCATGTTAGTTATATACTGATATATGTAGATATTATACAAACTGCAACATAGGTTGAGTGAATAATATTTGTGTAATAATAAAATACATGCTTTAGAAATGTTACAACCAAGAGTTACTGACTGCCAGCAATATCTGTTTTTGCAATGAAAGGATCATCTTAAATATATTTCTTAGGCTTCAAACCATTCTTCTGGAGAATTATTTTAATATATAAATCCTAACTGGAATCCTGTCGTTATTTCCACATCATACCTTATAATCAGGGTTTATAATAAAATATATATTATCACAGATGGCATTACTCCTACCTTTTCACTTTTTCAATGACAGACGTTGTTCATAACATTCACAAAATGTGTGTGTTTTTTAGGTGCTTTGCAGGGAGATATAGCTCATGATTTCAACCAGCAGTGAGAGAAAACAAGGTTTTATAATTTTCTTTCTTTATTGTTCCTTTCTGTCTGTCACACATCACAGCTACCAAGCAGTTTGGGGACAGCATTTTCTTCTCGCTAAGATTGTCATTGTCTGTGATAAAAGCCGAGTCTGGAGAAAGAAAATCATTTCAATTTGCTACAACAGTGACCCTTTCAATGCCTCTATCACACAATGCAGATATTAATGCAGAAAGCTTACTGGAGATTGACTGGTAACCACAGGAACTGTCATGCACGGTCTTACCTGTTCATTTAATGTGATACAGTTTGACCCAAACCGCAGGTTAAGTGAATACTTATCTGTTTATGTGGTGGATATGGTAATTTCTGCTACAGCATCATCTCTTTAAAGACTAATTAACTTGGGAAGTGCTGAATTCTAATCAACTTAAAGTCTTGAATTGTTTGAATTTTAGAGTAAATATGTTACATTATTTGTGTGTGTATATATATATATATATATATATATATATATATATATATATATATATATATATATATATATATATATATATATATATATATATATAAAAATTATGATTTACTGCAGTAAACAACTGCTGGTATGATAACAGAGCTTAATAATTATACAAATAGAGGAATCAAATTTTGTCAGTCAAAATGATTCCTCTATTTGTTTAATAATATATTTATATATTAATTATATTATTAAATATATCATAATAATACAGCCAGGTAATGCAAGTTTCAGAATGATTTGTTTGAAGGTCTTGATTATGTTAAGTTTTAATATGAAGGCCTTCTGTCTGTTGTGACCTTAACGGTGAGGAAATGGCCATTGTGCTTTCATTTTTTCTGTCCAGGGTCTTGTGAGGAATGCCAGCTGTATGTTAATACTGTATAATGTTACAGTATGTGTATGCAGTTCTGTATTTGTATCGATTGATGCTGAGACATTTACAATAAAACATGCAGTCAAACAATCTAGTCTATATTATTGTTGAACATAATACATTTTCTGCAGAGGCTGAACACAGTGTTCTGGTGGTTTAATATTCATTTTCTCTTGAAAGAATACTTGAATATGACGGACCTGCAACCTCTTAGGCACAGAGCCTGACTCTGGACCAATAATATGGAGCAAATGGCAGTTTTTTCTATTTTTTTTAAATAAATTTACTTGTTTAGACAAAATATGCCATCTTGTACACTTGCAAAAAGAATACAATAATGTGCTACAGTTCTTAAAATGGTGCATATGAATGTTAAACATTTCAAAATTGAAAATGTTACATCATTTTTTTTCAATCATTAATTTAAAGGAATTAAGGCAAAAAGAGCAATTATCAGTGATTGGTGATTCTGTGGAATGTTGATAATATTTGGCATCTTTGCCTATGGCTCTCAATTTCATGTTCATGGGGTGTCCATCAGGGGGCATCCACTAAATCACTATGGAAATTTTAATTTGAAGCTGCAGCATACTGCTAGGACTGCAAGGTGTACCAGAAGCAGTTAATAGAAACCTACCAGAAAGCCTGGTTTATTTTTGTTAATTATTACACAAAGTAATACTTCAAGAGGCAATCATTATATTCAAAATAATCAGAACAAGTGACCCAGGGGTCATGACGCTCAGCTGACCAGGAAGACATTGACAAAAGTAATTTTATCATCTGAATGTCAAATTTGAATGAAATACTTTTTCCAAACTTGACCTTTTGTATAAAATCATCCAATATTCATTGGGGTACTATGGAGCTCTGTAGCATGAAGGATATGGGTAACAGACACCTATTTTCAAGGTTTACAATATGACTTTTCAGGGGTCTCCCAGCATGTCAAAAAATAAAATTCTAGGTCCAGTTATTATGATTTGTGCCCTGTTAACAGATGACCAAATGTTTATTCTGGGGGGTATTTCAAAGCCGCATAGGATGAAGGATATGGGTAACAGAGATGTAATTTCAGGTGCACAAGGAGACTTTTCAGGGGCCTCTCAGCATATCAAGCAAGGAGATTCTAGGTCAAGTCATTATAATTTGTGCTCTGTTAACAGATGACCAAATCTTTATTCTGGGGAGTACTTCAGAGCCCCAGAGCATGAATGATATGGGTAACAGAGACCTAATTTCAGGTTTCCAAGATGTTTCATGGACCTCCCTGCATGTCAAGAAAGAAGATTCTAGGTCCAGTCATTATGATTTGTGCCCTGTTAATATATGACCAAATCTTTATTCTGGGGGGGGTACTTCAGAGCCCCATAGCTCACAGAATATGGGTAACAGGGACCTTATTTCGGGTTTCCATGTAGACCTTTTATGGGCTTCCCTGGAGGTGAGGACAGAAGATTCTAGGTCCAGTCATTATGATTTGTGCCCTGTTTACAGATGACCAAATGTTTAAAGATCACAAAAGTAGAGCAAAAAATTGTAAAAAATAAAAAAAAATATAGGTGGCGCCAACAATCTCCAGAAATTGATGAAACACTCCATGATCAATATCCATGCAAAGAATCATGGTGATTAATGCATTAGTTGTTCAGATACTTGAGCTTTTGTATTAAATTTTGCATTATTCTGGGGGGTACTTCAGAACCCCATAGCTCGAAGAATATAGGTCACAGTGACCTAATTTCAGGTTTACAAGGAGAATTTCCATAGACCTCCCAGTATGTCAAGTAAGAAGATTCCAGGTCTAGCGGTTACAATTTGTGCCCTGTTAACAGACAGACGCCTGGATGGCCGGACGGACGACGGACAAAAGGTGATCCCTATAGCTCAGATGACTTTCAGTCAGCTGAGCTAAAAATTGAAAAAATACAGGTGGCGCCACCAGAAATGCAGAAACTGATGAAACATTTCATGTTCAATATCCATGCAAAGAATCATGGTGATCAATATAATAATTGTTCAGATACTTGAGCTTTTGTATCAAACTTTCCATTATTCTGGGGGGTACTTCGGAGCCCCATAGCTCAGAGGTTATGGGTAACAGAGACCTAATTTCAAGTTTTTAAGGAAACTTTTCATGGGCCTCTCTGCATGTCAAGAGAAGATTCTAGGTCCAGTTGTTACGATTTGTGCCATGTTAACAGATGACCGCATCTTATGAGGTCTCAAAAATAGAGAAAAAAATTCGTAAAAATAAAAAAAATACAGGTGGCGCCACCATACTGCAGAAACTGATGACACATTCCATGATCAATATCCATGCAAAGAATCATGGTGATCACTGCAATAGATGTTTAGATACTTGAGCTTTTGTATCAAATTTTCCATTATTCTGGGGGGTACTTCGGAGCCCCACAGCTCAAAGGTTATGGGTAACAGAGACCTAATTTCAGGTTTCCAAAGAGACTTTTTATGGGCCTCCCTGCATGTCAAGAGAGAAGATTCTAGGTGTAGTCGTTACGATTTGTGCCCTGTTAACAGATGGCCGCATCTTAAGAGGTCTAAAAAATAGAGAAAAATATTGTTAAAAATCGAAAAAATACAGGTGGCGCCACCAGTCTGCAGAAACTGATGAAACACTCCATGATCAATATCCATGCAAAAAATCATGATGATCAATGCATTAGTTGTTCAGATACTTGAGCTTTTGTATCAAATTTTCCATTATTCTGGGGGGTACTTCGGAACCCCATAGCTCGAAGAATATAGGTCACAGTGACCTAATTTCAGGTTTACAAGGAGAATTTCCATAGACCTCCCAGGATTTCAAGTAAGAAGATTCCAGTTCTAGCGGTTACGATTTGTGCCCTGTTAACGGACAGACGCCCGGACGGCCGACGGACAAAAGGTGATCCCTATAGCTCAGATGACTTAGTCAGCTGAGCTAATAAAAAAACAGCCCATAAAGCCCACATGACGATCTTTGACTTCACTTTGCTCAAGTCAATGAAAATTAGATAGCCATATCATATCTTAAACTGAGTGGACCCTCTGGCCATCATTCTGACCCTGATAACTGCTGGCCATTTCAGACTGCCAAGCCCTTGACAGCATCAGAGTGCCCAACTGCCAAAAAGTACAGGTATATAAATATAAAGATGCATTATTGTAAACTAATATGCCTGGTACGTGTAATACGGTTATAATAGTTCTAAAATATAACTTGTTTACAACTTTCACACTTAGCATTAACATAAAATCCAACAGGTTATCTAGTATTGACACAACAATTCTTTTCGGGCAATTCTTTTTGGGTATTTCAATACCTTATGCCACCTGGGGGCCATGGTCCAAACCTGTGTAAAAAGTGGATGATGGGCAACGAAAGTGTTCTTAAATCTTAACAGGTATAAACTTCTTTAAAATTCTCTTAAACCAACATGTTTGCAGCAGAGTAATGCTCTTTGCAGGGTTGGCAGTTTTATCTGCAGTCGGTTTAATCCACTGGATAAATCAGGTTTTATCCAGTTTTATTCAAAGTTTGGGAATATACTGTCTGGGAAGTAGACATTTTATATTAAGTAAAGCTTTCCACTGAAAAAAAAAACAGTTCTTATAAGCAACATAAATCTAAAATGTCTAGTTAACTAAATTATTATGTGACCAAATATTCATGCATAAAATTCATTACTTCAGTCACAGATAGTCATGCCATGATTTTAATAATAATTTGAATCTTGAAATTATTTCTCTTCTTTAGAGAGGTCAGTAAGAGTATGACTTATTTAAACATTATCACCTATTTTGTGCATTACACTATTAAAAAGATAAACAACTGCAGTTCACACGTTTAGTCAAACTCCACAACCAGTGGTTCTATAGAATAACATATATTCACAGATAAGCATCTATTCTTACATCTGAGAGAGATGTACACAATCCAGTCATTTATTACATAAATGACTTAAAGATATACAGTGACATCAGTCACTAATGTCAATTATTTTGTGGGGGTGACCTTTCAAGAAATAGTTAAATACTTAAAAAGCCATCTTGCCCAAGTAGGTGGGGATAGTAGTGTGATTCTTTGACTCTTTTGGCCACTGGTAAGGGATGTTTACACAGGCAGCAACAGTGGGCTACCATTTGACAACCATCCAGTCATGACAGCCTGAGAGGAGAAACCTCCATTTGAACAAAGTCATTCAGGCATCCTCCTCCACAGTCTCTTTAATTAGTTGTTGGCAACAGGGCTGCAAAAGTCACCCTATGAGCCTGCCCTGGGACTATGAGTAAATATGTTATGGCTGATCGAGGATGATTCCATAAAGAGGATACATGCTACTTAGAAATTTACTACTAGCCAGTAAAAGTAACATAGAAGACAAAGGGACAACTACTCATTCTGGTGTGTTGAGCATAAGTAGATGCTGACAATAGTCAAACATGAACCTGGAGGAAATTGCCAATTGGATGTAAAACTTGTATATTGTTAATATATTAATAAAATCTTCTGAACTTATTTATCCAAATTACTATTTATGTTAATTTAATTAAATTTTACAATGTGATTCTTAGTCTGATCCAGTTTAATCCTGTATAATCCAGATAAAACTGGATTAACTGGATAAAACCCAGTTTTATCCATTGTCCTGGATTAAACAAGTTTTGTCCGGATAAAACCCAGCCCTGGCTCTTTGTTTTACGCTTGTACATATACAGGAGAAGTGTTGATTCTGGCCATAAAAATATGGAAACATATTTCAGTCCGAGTCTTCTGAGTTACTGTCACTGTTGCCAGTGCTTCCCTCATCTGTGGATGCTAGAACTGCATCAGCTGAGCTATACGACATACATGAACCTCCCGCACTGTATTCACTCCCGCTTGTATCATCCTGGACCTCATTCTCCTCAAGAACACGGTCCATTTCTGGTACATTCAGGTACTCCTGAACAGCTAAAGGCAGAGGCAACTGTTTGATTTTGTTCTCTATATCACGGTGAAGCAGCGACCTTATCACATTCCTACACTGAAACGCCAAGCTTGGAACACAACTGTAACGTTCAAGGAACCATTTGTCATTCTCATTTTCCTTGTGCCTGTGCTGACATATCTGTAGGAAAGTTTGGAATGGTGGCAGTGACGCTCCAGCATAATACACCATCTTACTTACATTGTACATACCAAAGACTAAACCGTGGACTAATACTGGGGCTGGGAACAGGTGTGACAGTTCCTGTGTGCTTCTGTCCGTGCTGCTCGGGTTTGTAGGCTGATTTAAGTCAAAGCCAAACCGGATGAATGTTATGACCGTCTCGAGCACGGCAGGGATTTCCCCATGCCCTAACTGAGATGGCCTGGTCAGATGACTTGCTGCAGTCAGTCCACCGCTGTTGGTATAGTTTGCGTCAGCCCCATGATGGAGAAGCATCCGCACACCTTTGCTCCATGCCACGTCAACTGCCACCTCAAGGGGGGTGCGGTGGCCGCTGGTTTGTTCAGCATACAAGTCGAGCTGAGACCTGTGGTGGTCCAGCAAGTATTGTAAGCACTCGCCACTGAAGTTATAACATGCTGTGTGTAGAATTGTCTTTCTGCTCGAATCTCGGTACTGAATGCTAAAGCCATTCTGAATCAGGCACTTTAAAATATCTAAACAATGCAGTGCTACAGCAGAAAAAACAGGTGGAGCAAAAACTTCAAGGTCTTTTGCGCCAGCATTAATTAGACGTTGAATGATCGACAGTTTCCGAGATTTTACTGCTAAAGTCAATACAGATGAAGCAAAGAGGTTTCCTGAACTTGACGCATTGACATCAGCTCCATGATTAATCAACATTTCAACTATTTCCTCACATCCTGCTTCTGCACCGTACATGAGAGCTGTGCTCCCGTACATGTCCTTGACATTGGGATTGGCGCCATGTTCCAGCAGAACCCCCACTATATCAACCCTGCATCGGCTGCAAGCCTTCATTAAGGGTGTCCGATTATAGTAATCTGGTTTCTTCACATCACCTCCTAACTCTATCAATGACTTAACCACTGTCAGATGTCCTTTGCACACTGCTGCAGAGAGAGCAGTTTCTCGCTCAAAAGTAGCAACAGAGTTAACCTTGGCTCCACACTCAATCAGTAACCTCACACAACCATCAAGACCTCTATAAGCAGCATAATAGAGGGCTGAAAAGTGACGCCTGTTCTTGCGATTGACTGCTGATGTCGACACTTTACTGTTTTTGTCTTTCAAGAGTACTTTTAAAACATCAAAGATCTTAGATGCATCTTTCCCTCGCAGGGCATAATGCAGCGAGCTGTTGTTGCTGGATTTGTTTAGTGCCACCACAGAGGCTCCCGATGCCAGAAGCTTGGTGCACGATTCCACCAGTCCTTGTATACAAGCCTGATGGAGTGCTTTGTTCAGAGTCAAACTTGTGAGTTCTCTGGAGTCGAGCTGTTCTTGTAAAACTGCAGGATCACTAACGTCTAGTTCTTCCTCCACCTGAAGGAAACAGAAACGACACTGAAATATGATGTACATAACAAGTCATCCTTTAACCGTAGAGCCCTAAAAATGTCATGAACAAGATTGATCAAATATTTTTATACACCTGGTTATTACCAGACGACTGAAGATGACTGGCCGCTGATTCTTTGACAGTAATCAGTTTTGTGCCAGTGTGTTTAAACCTAATATTGGAAGCTGATTGGACGGGGGTTGGATCTGGGATAAATTGCTGATAGGAAGGTCTCAAACAATATTGGACATACTGAAAGGATGCACAAACAAAGGAACTTTTTGGCAAAAAGTCAGGACTATGCTTATTGTAGGTAAAAATGAATTTGGTAACCTCCATTGTATAAAAAATATTTTGTTTGCTTTGCATGTTTATAAAATTTCTGACTGTATGGATGCAAGCATGGTCTGCACAGGATGGCAGCCAACTTGTACACGATACAGGAAATAACTGATTACCATGGAGACAGGTTTACAGCTTGGTTTGTGAATGTACATGTATACTTTTGTGTTAATTCATCACTCGTAGCCTACTGAGTAACCTGTATAGCTTATATCATGACTCAAGGTAAGTGTACCAGCCATATATAAAGAGACATGTCCATATGTCGGCAGCTCTCCCTCCTTATATAAAAGCATCATATAATGCCTGGTTTACAGGAGACACTCAAGAATTTGGAACTGAATAATTACCAACCATGGATGCCGGCCCATTAAGTGTTTATTTTACATTATCCTGGATTAGGCTGCTCATGATAAACCTATGCATTGCATTTCAATATCTAATATGTTATTCTCACTGTTTCATTCATTCTCTCTCACATACATAAACAAAACAGACAGGCATAAATGTTTTGAAAATAATGTTAAAAACATTTCTTTTTAAGAATGCTTACAGTTTGTAATTACAGTATGTTATGTAATTGTATCTGCTAAGTTTTGCGGATTCTATGTTTTTTGACCGGGTTCCGCCGCCGACGTGTTTGTTTCCGGAGAACTCCTCTGAGACTACTGGAATTATTTTTCCGAAACTTACACCAATTATCGAGTCACATGTTAACTGGTGCCTAACCAATCTGTGTTGACCTATGACTTTTCTCTCTGCCCAGCATCCATTTGTCATCTGTTTCCACACATAAACCCACATATCTCGGAACCATTTGACAGATCAGGAAAAAAATGTTGTAAAAATGTAGCCTTTGGATAGCTTTATAACTTACATAAAAAATGATGGCGCCACCTGCAACCATGTTTGCACAGTGTCCATCTGTTCATCTGCCTTAGGTTAAAATCACTCATATCTCTGCAGTGGTTGGACTAATTCACCTGAAATTCGGCATGCGTATACATCCTGGATAGTTTTCTTGATTTTATGACAGGTGGCGCCACCTAAATTCATGTTCAGGCTGCAGACATCCATGCTTGTATCTCCGGACTGGTTTGACATATCTTCCTGAAAATTGGCATGTGTATAGATCTTACATGGCTCTTTATCTGAGTTTATCATACACAAAACTGGAGGGGCCACCTGTTACCATTTTGCACAGCGTCCGTCTGTTTGTCTGCCATGGGCTAAAATCACTCATATCTCTGTAGTGGTTTGACTTATCTGCCTGATATTTTGCGCGTCTCTACATCTTGGATAGCTTTCTTGATTTTGTGGTAGGTGGCGCAACCTACATATACATTTCCGCAGGGTTGGCAGTTTTATCCGCAGCTGGTTTAATCCACTGGATAAAGCCGGATTAATCCAGATTGGATAAAACAGGTTTTATCGAGTTTTATCCGAAGTTAGGGTGTATACTGTCTGTTAAGTAGACATTTTATATTAAGTTTAGCATTCCACAGTACAATTATATAATTCTAATAAGAAACATTTGTCTCTAGCTATCTGAATTAGTATGTGACCATACAGTTATCCATAAAACATATTTTTTGTCTCAGATGGTGAAACCATGATCATAATTATAATTTGGAAACTTGAAATTATTTCTCTTCTTGAGAGAGGTCAGTATGATTTTGATTTATTAAAACATTATCACCTTTTTTGTGCATTACACTATAAAAAAACTAAACAACCGCAGTTCACACGTTTTGTTAAACAACCAGTTGTACCATAGAATATCATATATTCACAGATAAACATCTATTCTTACAACTGAGAGAGATGTACAAAATCCAGTCATACATTGCATAAATGACTTAAGATATACAGTGATATCAGCTGCCTATAATTGTGAGGGACAGACTTCTCAGATGCAAATGGTAAAATGCTTTGAAAGCTATCTGGCCAAAGTTGGTTTCTCTGAATGGTAGTAAGGTGATTGTCTTTTCACCCCTGGTATTTTAAGGCATGTTTACACAAGCAGCAACAGTGGGCTTCCTTTTGACAACCAGCCAGTCATGACAGCCTGAGAGGAGAAAACTCCATTGAATCAAAGTCATTCAGGCATCCTCCTCCATGAGACTCTCTAAGTCATCCTGTAAGCCTGTCCTTTGACTATAAGTAAATATTAAATGGCTGAGGATGATGCTATAAAGATGATACATCCTACTGATAAATTGACAACTAGTAAGGAGAGATACATGGAAGCAAATGGACTGCTCCTCATTCTTGTGTGTGTTCAGCATAAGCTACAGTGGCTGCTGAGAGCTGACAACAGTGAAACATGAACCTGGAGGAAATTGCCGATTGGATATATGAAACTTAAATATTGTTAATATACCATTAAACCTTCTTAACTTATTTATCCAGATAAGCATTTAAGTTAATTTAATTAAATTTTACAAGACAATTCTTAGTTTGATCCAGTTTAATCCGGATAAAACTGGATTAAACTGGATAAAACCCAGTTTTATCCACACTCCTGGATTAAACAAGTTTTATACGGATAAAACCCAACCCTGCATTTCCGCTGCACATATCTATGCCAATATGCAACACACCTCACTCTATTTCCCCTTGCCACTCAATCCATGCCTCACTTCACCTGTTCCACTCTGATTTTGGTGGATACACGTAGTCGCTTGTCGACTACCTGTATTCTAGTTACATTTAATGTTCTTAATTCCTATATGTAATTATAGTTAACATTCATCAGAGTATGCGAAATCTGTCGGTCCTGCGGACCTGACAGGCTAGATATATGAGGGTCTGATAGGATCTCTAATTTAGCGGGACCTATTGTCCGCCTAAGAAATATTTTTGGCTTTGCACTACGGGTCCACTGGCCTTTTTCAAACAATATCGTTTGATTCAGAGACCTATTTTCTTAGATTATGATAAAGCATGTGTAAAAATCTCTGCGTAAACACTCCCATGTGCGTTTTCGTGTTGCTCGTTGCATTTGATCAGCAAGCGTGTACAGAATAAAAATATAAGTGTCTTGATACTGCACTTTGATACACTAGTGCAGTTATGATTTCTCTATAAAAGACAAATTCGCTGAGAATCACACTAATTGTTGTTAGCATCGACAATTATTAGTGTGGCAATTGAAGATGGCATATTTAAACAGAGGCGTCAAGACCAGACAATTCGGTTCCCAAACCATTCACAAGATTTTCACAATTTCGCCACGCGGGCAAAACACTGCAAAACCAGAAGAGTTTGATGAAATTAGAGAAAATAATAGGCGCACATTGCACTAAAAATTAGGCAAGTAGTGGTTAAACATCAACAAGAGGAAATCCTTTTCATTTGCTCATATATAATGTGAATGATCATCGCCTTTCGGCAAAAAAAGAGTTCTTTTCATTATCCATATTTGTCAACCAGCGGTGTCAGTTTCTATTTTTAACATCCAGACAGACCTTGGTGACTGACTGATGATTTGTCACACCTACATTCCTGTAATTGGCTAAGTGATGACTCCAAGTAGCCAGAGAGCCAATCAGATATTCATAGTAAGAATCTGCTCACGCGACTTCATTCGTAAATTTTTTTGCGGGAATGAGTGTGCGGATATCGCTCACGCTGTTCGGAAAAAGCTCACGGTGTCCATGAAACTAATTTTTCAACTAAGACCATAAGGCCCTGAGTAAAATTGGGCAAATAAAGTAGAATTTAATATTGATCCTGGCACTGACAAAGTCTAGGACGTGATCATATTCATAAGGTTAAATGTCCGATAAGATAAGAATTACGTGATTTCATGTTAATTAAGTGCCAGAGCTCTCGGAGCGGATCCTGTCTGTTACCACTCGCTTGAGGTCGTTTCTATTCAGAATTGATTCTGAGTAAGATTCTGCCCTAAGTGCACGTCTGGCCCGGGTATGAGAGCGAAATTTTGACTTGCGCAGTAAAATAAAATCAGATAGGTCTGTAATTGTGACACATAAAAATTATAATAAGCTAATATTTTCATCGCTGATTGTTATTTATATGTCATTAGACAATGAATGATATTCAAGTTCATTGATATTATTGAGAAAGGTAACAAATATTAGTAACAATAAAATTTATTTTTGGAAAAGTCAGTTCACGTCACTATCAACCGCCACATATAAAATATAAACATGTTTACAAATTTGAGAGGATATTCAGTATGGTTATATATTATAGGTGTAATTAACAGGTAAAATAATGCAGTTTAAGTTCCAAACCAGGGGTAGGCTAAATAGTGCACTGAAGTCTTGCATACAACAAAATATCTCTGAATATGTTAAAAGAGGTTTGTTTTATTTATATTCATAAATTCACAATAAAACTATTGACACTTATTGTTACATATGCTTTCTGTTTGTTACCGGTCACTGAATTAACATACTTCACAGCAGGTCCTACAGAGATCTGACAGGACCGGCAATAAGTCTTCTGCAGCAGGACCCACTGTCCTGCTGAACTTGAAGACTGGAAGATTTCGCAAACTCTGATTCAGAATATTATTTTAGAGGTTTAGAGCATTTTAATATATAATTTTTATAATGTATTAATATAAATTTTATTGTTAAGCCCCTGAGCAAATGCAATTTGGTATGGCGCTACATAATTGCAGTATAGTATATTAATTAAACATCTGCTTGAGGAACACTATTTGTAATGCTATGTTTCATTAACAAGGGACCCACGGGTCACGGCACTCAGCTGATCGTGATTGAACTATAAATGTTTTTCCACTGTGATACTATATTGAGTCAATAAAGCTTATGAATATCATGGACATGTTGGGCTATTATAAAGGAATGTAATGTAATATGTGAGTAAATGATAAATGAAATTACCTGACTGATGGATTAATAGAGTCAAATATAGTGGTTTATTTTTTATTTATTTAGGAGGGGTTGAAAATTGTGATATATTTGAGCAAATATGAATGCAATGACAGCAGTAATAAGCAGTAGTAGAATGATGATAAGGCTATTTGTTGAAGGATCTAAAGTGTATGGTAGTCTGCAAGCTTTCAATTTGACAGATATGATGTTATGATTAACTATGCTGATGAAGTGATTTATGAATTTGTGACTGTATGACACAATATCTCTTTAGTCTTGACAAGGTACGTTATTGTGATGCCCACTATGTCTACATATTACACAATATTGACATAATTTCTGGCATGTACATAGGTACCGATGGACGTATAGTTATACAAAATATTAAAGTATGAATATATCTGATTAATCTTGTTCTTGCTTACTGAGGCTGACTTGGGATGGGGTTCGGAGAAGGGAAAAGTGAGGGCAGCACGAAGGTGGATGTAGAAATATTCTATTGTAATGTTTTTCATTTATATAAGAATATGAAAAGCTAAGAGGAAAGGGGCCCTCCTACTTTGTTATAGTAAAGTTCTAAATATATGATTGCAAACTAATACTCTGACAAGACTGTCATGAAGAAAAACAGTAAAATTTTGAGATGCTGTGATGCTTATGAAAATTTACAGATGGACAGGCAACTGGACAGAATGGACTAATACCTTTATTTCACTTTCAAGGGAATAATGCGTTTAAGTTTATATATAATCCTATTTTTTTAAGCATATCCACTTTTCCATTAAGAAGTTTTTAACTGAATTTTTTTATTTACAGGTTTTATAAATTTTTAATAAAAAAAAACTGAAAATATAAGTTAAAATATTAGAATTGTTGCAAAAGTTGCAATCATTATATATACAGAGTAAAAAACTGAAACTATAAGTTAAAATATTAGAATTGTTGCAAAAGTTGCAATCATCATATATCCAGAGTGTAGCTCATATTGGGTCATATTACGCATACACATATATTTTATTATTTTTAAATCATAAATGTTTAAACTGAATATAAAAGAAAATAATGCCACAACATGGCATCTACAAGAATATTTCTTGAATCACTATTAAAAGTTTTGCACATTGGAGTTTTCAGTACATGCTTAATTTTATTCACCAAAATAAAATAAAAGATTCAGTAAATTTGATAAAATAAAACATCTTTTCAAATAAAGTATACACACTGTTGGTTGAATGAGTGACAAACAATATCATTGTGCTAATTACTATCCCAGTTTTAATTTATTACTGGAATTAATAGTCAATTTCATACCTGGTAAGTTTTTACTCTTCTGAAGTAAGGAATTACTTATCTGATGAACATCCACACTTTCCTAACAATACACCACTTTGTGGACACTTTAATCATTGTAACCCTGGTGGTACAATACAAAATCTAAAATGTAGCATAGCCTAGAATAAGAATGAATCAAATACAGAAAATAATAACATTCATCTAGTTTATGCACCATCTGGGGGAGGGGGAGTGCAGGGCAGAGGGGAAGCCTGCTGGTAGTGGCCAGGCTGACCCAAGGCAAGCTGCCTGGGGTGGGTTACCGTAAAATCTCCACTTAAAACCGCACTTCCGATTAAAACCGCACCCAGACTTCGCCGAAATTCCAGGTGAGACATCGCGAGGGGCTCAAATACTAAGAACCCCCCTTTAAAACCGCACCAACTTTCGCTACGGAATGATTTGACAAAAGACACAATCAAGCTATCATCTAGAAATGAACACGCGTAGGTTGCGACTCGGCCATTCCTGTCCACTTTTAAATTCCTTGGGCATTTTATTTAAACATATCATAACACTTTTTTGCAGGGTCACTCAAGCATGAAGTTTGGGAAGACGTAAGGGCCGGTGAACCTCTGCCTGTTTATACAGATTTTATATTCCGTGCCGTATTCTTGTTTGCTACTGATTTGTCATTATATTTTGGAAAAAAACATTTTGCTGATCCATTTCAAGTCACTGTATATTTTTATTCTAAAAATTTTTGATGAAAATACCATTTTCTGGAATTACTCGGAAGATTCAAATCATTTTCATACCGGTTACTTCGGTATTATCATCGTCACATCTTGTCTCGGCCCAAGACGTGTGATTCCGATCCGCTCTGCTCCTCTCCGTCAACAACACGCCACATCGTACGTTGACATCGCTCCAGGTCACAATATGCTGGCGCGTTTGAAAACATCGCTGGTCAACTTAACTTAATATCAAAGTAATTGAAGTTACCTTGTCGAGATACGCACGTATAGGAAACATGAAGCTTGATAACGAGTGATTTTAAGGTAAAATTAAATAGGACAGTCGGGGTAAGCAAGTTTTTTTTCCTGAAGAAAGTTTCCGTGTGGGGAGCCATGTTGTCAAGGCAGTGTTCACGCAAGGCACGCTGGGATGAAATAGGTGGCTGTTCTGTTTACCACCCACCGCGTACAGCCGTTCAAAATACTTAGCAGAATACCGGGGCGTTTCAGCACATGGCGGCACTCAAACTTGATTTTAAAACGATTGTCTGCCATTGTGTGACTCCTTACGATGTCAGCTTTTTATTCATTTCACTTTTTAAACAAATAATCATTGCTAAATAATGCCGCAAATGGGTTTAAAGTAGGCTTTTATTTCAATTGACCATGCCCAACGAAGTGGGCCGCTGTGTGTTACAGCAGGGTTGTTGTAAACGTATTATTTGGTGACAATTACCAAAATTTTATAACAAGTTATATATCACACGAAAACTTATCAGCAATATTCAATTTATAAATAACAAATAATCGTAAATAATACATTTACACACGGCTCCCATGCATGCGAGACTGCTGCTAAGAACGGCTTTCGAAAGTTGCAATATTATCGCCCACTCGCCGGCCCCAAAACGATGTCTGTCAGGAAGATATTCAGGAAACCCTTCTAGTATAAACCGCACAGTGCCTTCAGGAAATAAACCTGATTTCAAGATTTTGAATTTCTTGATTAAACCGCGGTTTTAAGTGGAGATTTTACGGTACATAATGCAAGTGAAGGCTGTACTACTAGGTGGGCTAGATGTAAACAACACTTGACATGGTGTATGAAAACATGAATAAAAGCTATTCTTTCCAATCAATTTCTTTGAAATTTCAGATTTTAAAAGATTAAATCCTTATGTATATATGCTGTGAAAATTAAATCAACAGTGCCAAAGTTGGACAAAATTTAAGGTATTGATTTTTTATTTATGCTAATAACTTGAAAAATTTGCAAAATTCAGATCTAATTTTGGGTAAACAAGTGAATCTTGATTAAATAAAGTTATTCCTGAAAAAAAGACTCTAGGTTCAGCAATTCTCATGTTAGGTGAGTAAATATATTTCCTGATTTTTTAAATTATTGCATTATGTTTTGGCCAATAACTTCAAAATAATACCCAATACTGACCTAATTTTTGGTATGTTCATAGAAAATGTATGAAAGAATGTGAATACTAAATACGATCAAAAACAGATCAGTGGTTTTGTAATTAGGCAGCCTTGAAGTGTAACAATGGCTTTTTTTATGGAAAACGGAGTTGTTTTCCTTAATATCTCGAAGAAACGCGGTCCTAATGACCCGATTTTTGGTAAGGTAGGAGATTTTGGGGACATATAAAATTATGCCAACAGCCTGGGGAGCATAGAGATGTGCACTGAATGACCTACAGTCATCAAAGTGGACTGCTTGACAATGTAAGGGAATACAACAAGAGCCTTCAAAAAAATTCAATACCTAGCCTAATTTTGCAGCTTTTATTTTCAAATTTCAGATTTTAACAGATTAAATCCTTATGTATACATGCTGTGAAAATTAAATCCACAGTACTTACAGGAAAAAAACGTGCCGTGGCCAAAGTTGGGCAAAATTTAAGGTTCAAATTTTATATTTTTGCCAATATTTAAAAAAATTTAACAGATTTTGATCTAATTTTTGGTATACAATTAAATTTTGATTAATTAAAGTTGTATTACTGGAAAAAAGTCCCTACCTTTAACACTTCTGGTCTTAAGTGACCAAATATCTTCCTGATTTTTTTACAATGTCCATTATGTTTGGGCCCATAACTTTTTTAAATTATATAATACTGACTTAATATCTGGCATGTACATAGGAACTATATAGAGGAATATTTATGGTAAATATGAAGAAAACCAGATGAGTGGTCCTATTAGGCAGTCCGGAAGTGTGAAAATAGATTTCTAATAAAAAATTGAGGTTTTTCCTTAATATCTCGAAGGAACGAAGTACTATTGACCCAATTTTCAGCATGGTAGGAGATTTTGGGGACATCTAACTGTATGCCGAATTTCAGATTCGTAGGTCCAACGGTGTTGAAACGTGCCAGTCTTACGGACGGACAGACAGACGGACGGACGGACAATGGACCACGACTTTAGCTCAGATGACTTATAGTCAGCTGAGCTAAAAATCATATAAAATATTACTATAGATAAAACAGTCACATGATGGTACCCTTTTTAAAAAAAATTGTGTATGTATATGTATATATATATATATATATATATATATATATATATATATATAATATTAATATATCAGCTAGTGACACCCAACTGTGGCACCAGAGATGATCAAAATTATAAAAATTTATATAAAAGTTGTCTCATTTATAAATGTCACAAGTTTAACAAATGTTAACAAGCAAAATTAGTTCATGTTCCTGTTTGTTCTCTCTCTCTTTCTCTCATAAAAATTTAAATATGAATAAAAACGTATTTCATTCAAATCTCAAAACATCAAATAATTATTGTTATATCAATTACTTTTTTTCAAAACGTGGGATTTTTCAGCGCCAATATATATTAATTCACCTGAGTTTACGAGCCAGGTCCAGGTACGGGCCGGGTTGGTATGTTTCACGGGCCGGGTTGGTAAGTACAGGCCGGGTTAGTAATGGGCAGAATTCACCTGTACTCGTGATCCTTGATGGGAGACCACAGAACTCAAAGTGAGCGATAATAAAAGAAAATACAAATTGCATCCGCTATAGCTTAAAGGTGATAAACACAAGCAGTTAAAACGTATTTCAGACTAACAGAATCATAAGGTGTGACATGAATCAATCCATAAATTACGATACCAACCTGGTTTCCGTCGGATTCTGACATCTTCTGCAAATAAGTTACAAGAACTGTGCGCCAAAGTATCAGTTTTGTTATTTTGGCGGCATCTAGTGGCGTCTGATGGCACTAGATATACATCATTTTAGTCATTCATACATCCGCGAGATGGCAGTAGGGCCTGCCTCAAGCTCAGGATCGGGCCTTCCTGGTCAATCTCAATTAACCAGTTTTATTAAATAATTCTAATTTACATAAATGAAATAAAAAATGGAAATGGGTGCATGTTTATATTATTAATAAGTCATACAACAGTGAAATCCAATGGTGTGTACAATAAAATATTTTATTTAAAAATGCTTTTTAATCATCATTCTTAAAACCTTGCTTGTAAAACCATAATGTGGGCACCCTTTAAAAACAAGGAGGAAGATTTGTAATTTTGAAATTTAATAATTAGAAAAAGTACTCTTTAATAGTTGTTAATTTGTATTCCCCTAATGATGAAAGGCAAAACAGTTTTATTTTATATGAAAGTTTATAAGGAGATTGAGGAATTAAATTCAGATCAGGATCACTTTTTTATTATTGGAGGAGACTGGAATACAGTGTTGACAGAAATGGATAATGAAGGTGGACTCATATTTAATAGGACTAGAGCAGTAGATGAAATTATGAGAATTCAAACAAAATTAGATTTGCAAGTTATATGGAGAATAAAGCACCCTACAGAAAAGAGGCACACTTGGAGTAAAAAAAAGAAATAGATATATATTGATTATTTTTTTAACATCTACACACTTGCATGACAGAATGTCATATGTATCAATATTACCTGCTTTTAATTCTGATCACTTTAATATTTAAATTATAATAAAAGATTATGATGAAGAAAAGAGAGGAAAGAGAAACTTGAAATTTAATAGCAGACTTTTAACAGATAAAATGTACAACAAATGAAGGTTAAACTAAAAGAATGGATAAAAGAGAATCATGATTATAACCCCAATTTACAATGGGAGTTAATAAAGTATTAACTCCGCAAAGAAACAATAAAATATTCTAAAGGTAAATGTAAAAAAAAAACAAAGGGAAGGAGAAATGTGTATCTTGGGAAATACAGGAATTAGAATTATAAGAATTTACAGAAAACTATGAACACCTTAGTCTCAAATTACAGAATATATATAGGGAGAAAGTAGAAGGGTTAATCACGAGAGCTAAAATTAGGTGGCTAGAGAAAGGAGAAAAAAATGTACTCAATATTTTTATTGAAAAAAAAAATGAAAAGAAATGGGAAATAGAAGCATATGAACAACTTGGGGATGAAAATGGAAATTTAATTACAGGCATTTGGAATATATATTAAATGAAGAAAAGAATTTTTTTTTTCCAAAATTATACTCCTCAATGCACAATGGTACCGGAAATTTTGCAGATAGTTTAATTTTTAAAAAAAATTATAACAGCTATGTGAAGGATATTTATCTACAGAAGAATGCTTTATGGCAGAAAAGAGTTTAAAAAATGACAAGTTTCCCGGTAATGATGGGATAACATCTAAATTTATCGTTTATTTTCGGGACAGCAGAAAAAATGGGAAAAAAATAACTCCTCCATATATACTGAAGCTTTGACAGCATTACAGAGAAAAGCAGTGATAACGCTGATAGAAAAACAGGAAAGGGTCGATATTACATTAATAAAATGGCGCCCTATTTTTTAATTAAATATACATTATAAAATTATGACAAAAGCCATGTCATTTAGAGTCAAGAAAATTATCTCAAAGTTAATACATAGGAACCGATATGGAAAACACATCAATTTATTTTCATAAAACTATCGATATGAATAAGGGTAATACAAGTCAAATGTGGAAAGCACTGAAATTTATTTTGCCAATCAAATTGAACAATCGACCGTCTACAAACGAAAATATAATCAAAATACAAAATAAGTTTAATCAGTATTTTAGCCAAATAGGCGAATCTTTAGCAAAACGATTTCCAGATTCATCTGAATAGCTGATTGATAAGCCTACTTCTCTTACAAATGATCGCTTTTCTTTCAGGGAAATCTACGCAACTGAAGTTTTTAATGAAATTATTAAATTGAAAAACAGTTCTAAATTAGACTTAATTAATATGGATACTCGTCTTATTCGTGCAGCGTCTGATCTGATTGCACCTAGTCTCGCATACCTGTTTAATAAATCCCTTTCATCCGGACAACTGCCATCTGATTGGAAAAAGGCCATGATTACACCTATTTATAAAGGAAAAGGAAAATGCAGTGAAATGACAAATTATCGCCCTATTTCAATAATCCCTCATGTTGCTAAACTTCTTGAGAAATTAGTTAAAGATCAAATAATGAAATTCGTAATTGATCATGACCTAATCTCGTATAATCAGCATGCATCTTTACCAAACAAATCAACTTCAAGTGCCCTTCATACCTTTATTGATGACATTTATTCACATATGGACAGAGGAAATATCACCGCTGCTTGCTATCTCGATCTAACCAAAGGTTTTGACACAATAAATCATCCTAAACTCATCTATGAGCTAAGCCTGCTAGGCTTTACTATGAAGACCAGAACCTGGTTTAGGGCTTATTTAAAAGTTCGTCAACAAATAGTACATTGTAATGGCAAAACTTCTAGGGTACAAACGGTTAATATAGGAGTGCCCAAAGGTACTGTTTTTGGCCCTGTTCTCTTTCTTTTATATATCAATGACCTTTTCAATCGCCTAAGACCTGCAAAATGCATGGCTTATGCTGACGATACAACCATCTATATTGTCATGGTTCTACCATATCTCTGGTGCAGCAAACCTTACAACAAGCAGTAAATGCTGCTTGCAGCTGGTTCGATGCTAACAAGTTTACCATAAATATTAACAAATCTACTGTCATGTTACTGCGTACCAAAAATCGTGTAAATAACCATGACCTTTGTATCACTGCTAATGACATACAGTTCCAAGAATCAACGGAAACCAAACTATTAGGTGTAACTGTTGATGCTAATTTATCATGGTTCTTACATGTAACTACCCTATGTAAAAAGTTGTCACCATACTTAGCACTGTTACACCGCCTTAGTAAATTACTGTCCATAAATACATTAATAACAGTCTATAATACCATGATTCAGCCACCTATCGACTATGCCATAAGTGTATATTGGGCAAAACGAAAACCTCAATTTGCCACATGAAACTGCAAAAAATTCAAAATCTGCTGCACGTATTGTTACCAGCTGCTATGATTATGAAATTCCAAGCGCCACTCTGATACAACAGCTACAATGGCTAACAGTCTCTAAACTTTGTATTTCATATGTATCCTGATGCATAAATATTTCAATCAAATGAATATCCATAATCCAAAACAGTTCATATGGGTCAGTGATACGCATGATCATTCTACCAGATCCGCTATAAGTGGCCTTCTGTTATTGCCAAAACCGAAAAATGAATTCCTCAAAAATAGTTTCTTATACAGAGGCCCTTCGGTATGGAATACCTTACCATACGAGATCAAGTCTATAAAATCTTTAAATGCTTTTAAACAAAAGACCAAAGCGTTTCTTTTAAAGTCTTAGTATTACAACCTAAATACAATGTTATTTCCTAATATGCATTGTCAATACCTGTCATTATTGTATGGATTCTTTTATAACCGCGTCTTTACTTGTTTTTACGATTATAGTGCATTTTACTCGTTTTCTTACATACATTACCCATTGAATGTATTACATAATTTTATATACGACTATGTTGTTCACGCATAAAGTGAATTTTACCTATTGTAGTGTTTTAAGTTTTGTTGCATATCATGACTGACTTACTTGTCATGTATATAATATTGATGTACATGTATCTTTGATGATTCATATATTGTGAAACATATACATACTGTGTATTTTATATTCTTTGTACCAGATATTATTATATCATGTTTTAAGGTTACAGGACCCTGTGGAAGAACAGACTATATTACTGAACAGGCTACCCTGTATAAATATATTGAAATAAATAAATAAATCAATGCAGAACCAATCAGAACTATTTTAGATGTCACGTTTTATATGGATCATAAAAATAATAATGGGATACTACTTACAATCGACAATTAAAAAACTTTCGATACATTAGAGTGGAGATTTATATATACGGCCTTGGAATGTTTTAATTTTGGGACATCTTTAATAGAATGGGTAAAATTATTTTACAGCAATGTAGAGGCTTGTGTAATAAATAATAGATGTACATCAGGATATTTTGCTGTGAAAAGAGGGGTAAGTCAGGGTGATCTGTTGTCACCTTACCTGTTTATATTGTGCCTAGAGATAATTGCTATTAATATTGATGCAATTCATATATTAAAGATATTAAATATAAAGATCAGGAATGAAAATTGGTGCTGTATGCTGAGGATACTACATTCATATTAAAAGATATAGAATCTGCGACTTTAGTACCAAAAAAATTTTAAGAATTTTATAGATACTCAGGTTTAAAATGAATAAAGAAAAGACGCAAGGATGTGGATAGAAAATTTTGTGAAAAAAAAAAATTGTGATGATCAAACTTTAAGGTGGCTGAAGGGAGTTAACGTGTTAGGTACATACCTGTCATATAACAGTGAACTAATTAACAAATATAACTTTGAACCTAAAATTCATAGTGAGTATGAAATCACTAATTTCTTGAAGCAGAGGAATTTATCATTATCGGAGAGAATCTTAATAACAAAATCGTTATGTTTTTCCAAGTTAAATCATCTTGTTTGTAATTTCATTGTGTCATAAGTTTATTGAAGAGATTTAATAAATTTATATATTTATTTATTTGGAATGGACAAAAAGAGGTAAAGTACAGAGAAATTTGTTGATAAAGGCATTAGAAGATGGAGGAATGAATCTGCTTCAAACTGAAAGTTTTATTAAAGGGCAGCAAATAATGTGGGTAAAAAGATATATAGACAGCTGAGAAAAGGACTGGAAACGTCTTCCAGACAGTTTATGCATGTGATAGGTTTGTAGGAACAGAAATATTGTTACAATGTAATTATAGTCAAGAATATTTGAAGGAGAAACTGCCAGAAATTTATGTCCAAGTCTTTATGAATTGGAAAGAGATTCGTTCACTGGATTTAATGAGCCCCATAGTTTGGACTAATTCTAGAATTACTAGAAAAACAAACTCAAAAAGCCTATATGAGTCTGGACTAATTTTGGTTAATGGTATTTACCATGAGAATGGTCAAAATATAAATTTTAATTATTGGTTAAACAGAGGTGCTGTGCAGTTATATTATATAATTTACAGAGCCATAGCAAGTCAATGTAAAAGGGTGTTTTGTTATATTGAACACAATACTGTAGACCAGTATAAGATTATAGATATCACCTTTGTTAAGTGTAAGATAAAAATGGCAGTAGAGAGGTTAACAATATAATATCAAAACAAGCATATGAATATTTTGTAGGAATAGTAAGATTAAACAGTGTTATAACTATGGATAAATATGAATACAAGTATAATGTGAAGGAGGAAGAATGGAGTGTCCTTTATACAAATGGAAATTTGTGTAAAGATAGAAAATTCAGCGGATTTCACTATAAAATATTACACATATATCTTTGCCTTAATGGAAATCTTTAAAAAAACTGATAGCGGATGACCCTTATTGCAGATATTGTAATAATGAGGTAGAAGATATTGCACAATTATTTTTCATTGTGATGTTGTCCAGAGACTTTGGAATGAAATACGGATTTATTATAATATTGCTGCAGAGATATTACTGAAAAACTTTAGTCTTAGGTTTACCATATAAGGAAAGTAAGAAGGAAAACAAAATCATTTACATGGAAAACACTATATATACACACACAAAAAAAAAATAATACTGATCAATTTAAAAATTATATGAAATTTCAGCAACAGTAAGAATGTCCTTTGACCACTGACAAAAACAATAAATGGCAATTGATTTGGGATTTATTAGAACATAATGAAAGGGAAGGAGAGGGAGATTTCAGCAATCCACGTGGCAATTTGTCTCAAGATTATTACTATACTTTGTTAGCGTATGTATATTCACTGTCTTGTAATATGTGATGTCTGGGGTTTTAATATGAACTGCATGTTTCAGTGCTTGTTTTGTATGCATGTTTAAAAAAATAATGTGGGCACCCTTTAGATTGGATTAAACTGCTCACTTTATAGAGATGTCCACTATTTGGAGTTAATGATTGCCACATTCAGAGTTGCCATCCCCCATGAAATACATGTATTGCTCTAACTGCTGCTGTATATAAGTACTTGTTAATATGTGTGTGTGTGTGTGTGAAGGTGCGTGTGTACATAGGTTTGTCTCGGTTTGTGTGTGCGTATTTGCAACATAGCCTATATTGATGGACAAAACCTGCATGCAATCTAAAAAGTTTGAAAAACACAAACACAATGTGAATGAGGACTATTGTGTACAGTTGTCCTATCTTCATCTGCAGTTAGTAAGATAGCCTGAGGTAATTAACAACCATTGATTTTTATAATAAGAATTGTAATATTTTGATATAAGCTAAACATGGTTTAGCTGCATCTGATATAATTGCTGGACCTTAACCTTTTCCTCTTAACCTGTCAACTCGCAATCGAAATAATAAAAAAATAGTAGGAGTAATGATTATTTTGTTTGGGCGTTTTATGTAGCCAGCTCTATTAAGAAGGCTGCTGCATAAAACCCCGGTCTCATCGATCTGGACATCATTTCTCTTACAATAAAGGAACGACTTGGTTACACAGATCGAGACGTTGCCGTAAGAACAGTAAAAGCGCTTTTCCTCTTTGGCGCGAACGTTTTGTAAACATGTTGCCTTTCTTCCTGGCCAAATGCATGGTATGGTTAACGACTATACATACATTTGATAGATTTTGGTTTCAGTTATAAGTTATGTAAACATTTGAACAATTATGCTTATGCCTTTGAATATCAGTAATCTGTTTAGGCCCTATATTGCATGAAATTTGATGTTATCGATATGGACGTTTATATGCAACCATCAAAGGCTGTTACTATTAAAAAAACACCGCCTGTATAAATAATTTTATTGACCAGTCTTTATGGTTCCTAGGCTTGCTTTGATTAGATTGTATAATATTCCAATTGTACCTAACAGTTTTGACGTAAATATGATGAGGAGTTTTAGTGACAGATCTCCGTTCGCATACACACTACGAAAATTTCTTTTATAAATAAAGAATAGATATCCAAAAACAAAAAAAAAACCCAACTTTTCACAAAGTTAATTATATGAAGAAATAAAGTAGAATGCCTAATGAACGAAATAATTGAACACCCCTGTTACGACGAAAATGTCAATAAATTGTCGTGAAACATTTTCAATGTGCCTCAAAACATTGTACAAAAATACTTGGAGCAACCGTTAGAAATAGTGTATAACTGATCCAATGTGTAAATTCAAAAATATTTACTTGTTTAAGTGCTTGTAGAAAATACAATCCACAGGAAGCGGTCCTTAGCGGGGAATGTGGTACAAACGTTGCACTAAGCGCAGAGCGTATTTGATTTGCTGTCAGTTACATCATACACGTCATGCATTTCAGCACATGCATCCCCGCGGCCTGGTGTCAAACTCATCAAAAGATGGTAAAACTGGCAGCGTACAGGCAGAACACAATATGCTCAGTCTGTCCGCTGCCTCGTTCTCCTATTCGTAACGATTCAGTGAGTAGTTTTAGTTGTCTATTATAAACACATAAAAAAGATTAACAGTGGTTCACGCTGTATAAAGATTTTTACAATGTTAACGTCAACAAACGATAAAAGCAGATCAAACCTCAGGCTGTAGCTTGTACGTCTTTGTGTAACCAAACGTGTTGGGTTGAGGTTTCAATACGTTGTCGTCTGTAAAGTATTGATTCGTGTTATTCAATAAAGATGCGAAAAAGTGACTTTAACTCAAAAGCTTTAACTCACTGTCCTCAACACCAACGACGTGATTACTAGACTTCACGCTTCTTTTTTCGCCCGGGGAAATCTTTCGCTTCTTTGATTTAAATTGTTCATTGGATAATTCTTACCTAGGGAAAGTCACGCAGAACAAGCAAGACAAATGCAAGGAAGTTTGACTGACTTTTACAAAGAAACAGAGTAAATCAAACTGAGGGATAAAATAAAGCCTTTGCACTTTTTGTAGGAAACCTTGTTAAAGTGCTAAACGGTAACCATAAAATTTGACGGTTATTTTATGTTATATTAAATCTCAACAAAAAGCAGTGCCTCAATTACATGTTGGCTAGGAAAGCTTCTGCTTCCTGCCAAATAATAATACTAATCATACTTATAAAACTTAAAGCAATTATAATAATATTGTTGTTATTATTATTGTATTTATTTTTAGAAGTGGCAGTAGTAGTGGTAGTATTAGCAGTAAAAGTAGTAGTGGTAGTAGTTGTTGTAATTAAGCGGGACGTGTTGAGAATTATTTTGGCCACGCGTCTGTACAGTCTATTTGACGTATACTAGGACTAAAATTTCAGCAAAGTAAAGAAGAGAAAATTTTATTTTAGTTTTGCATGATCAAATGCTATTAATTCTGTGGATCCCAAAGCCACAACCCAACAAGAGTAAAATAATAATAATAATAATAATAATAATAATAAGCATAGGACAAGTACTAGTAGTAGTAGTAGTAGTAATATTAGTAGTAGCAGTATAATAGTTGTTATTGTAGTACTAGGCCCAGTTATTCAGCGGGACGTGAGGAGAATAAAGTTGGCCACGCTTCTGTACAGTTTATTTTATATATACCAGGACAAACAAATTCAGCAGAGGTAAAGAAGATCAATTTTGAAATTCTGTGGATCCCAATGTCTCCTAACCAATGGCCTATCTGCTTTCACCCGACAATGACCTGAGGTACTGATGAAAAGGTTGGCTCTCTCGAGGTATGTTCACACCTGTTTCTGACCGATAGACCTGCAATCGAGTATTTGATAAAATAACGAATAGAAACAATATAAAAAACGAATATATGAATGTTTTAAAATAAATAAGTGTAAGTGGTCTCTGATGAGCGCGTCAAAAAGATTAGCATGATAGTCTTCTTTTGTTTTTAAGAAAACAATAGTTTTAGGAGAAATAATGAAAAATCTACGACTTTACCGACTTACCCATCAGACTAAGGGTTTTTTTTTTAAAGTTTGGGAGTCATTTATCCAAGATAAATCTCGACTGTTGCTCATGAACTCGGGGATTCAAGCTTTGCTACTTTATTCAGTCCTTTTACTAAAGGACAAAAAATTTATTAGTGACAGCTCAGATTGTCTAACACGACTGTTTGTTAGCAAAAATATGCAGCGTATTAGCCCGATTTAATCGGACTCAGTATTATTAGGCCCTGTCATACACTGAGTCCGATAGCCATACAGTGAGAATTTCTACAATATTAGCCCGATTTAATCGGACTCAATATTATTAGGCCCTGTCATATATTGAGTCCGATAGCCTTACAGTGAGAGTTTCTACAATATTAGCCCGATTTAATCGGACTCAATATTATTAGGCCCTGTCATACATTGAGTCCGATAGCCGTAGAGTGAGAGTTTCTACAATATTAGCCCGTTTTAATCGGACTCAATATTATTAGGCCCTGTCATACATGGAGTCCGATAGCCATACAGTGAAAGTTTCTACAATATAAGCCCGATTTAATCGGACCTAATATTATTAGGCCCTGTCATACATGGAGTCCGATAGCCATACAGTGAGAGTTTCTACAATATTAGCCCGATTTAATCGGACTTAATATTATTAGGCCCTGTCACACATTGAGTCCGATAGCCATACAGTGAGAGTTTCTACAATATTAGCCCGATTTAATCGGACTCAATATTATTAGGCCCTGTCATACATTGAGTCCGATAGCCATACAGTGAGAGTTTCTACAATATTAGCCCGATTTAATCGGACTCAACATTATTAGGCTCTGCCATACATTGAGTCCCATAGCTATACAGTGAGAGTTTCTAGAATATAAGCCTCTGACTACACACCTCCCAGTGCCCTTGTAACCAGTGTCAACAGGTGTTTATTACCCCGTGCCAGCCCGTCAATCTTCAGAGCTGGGCCCGTTGAAACAAAATGTAACAACATTCTAGCTGTCAATCACTCGAATCGGCAAGGCTTCCATTCAAGCCTTTAAGTGCACCCATTCGACAGTTCTTCCCTGTCCCTACTAAACTCACTGACATGCCTCTGGTAAAATGGTCAGTAAATGTTTAAAAATGATAATCCAAATTTAATTTTAGTTGCTATCGAAACCATGAAACACACATATTGGCGTTAAAATGGTATAATCCTGTGTCTTCTTGTTTGGCAGTAAACAGGCAGCTGCATCTTCCGTGGCTTATATTGTAGTAGCCCGATTTAATCGGACTCAGTATTATAAGGCCTAGCCCGATTTAATGGGACTCAATATTATTAGGCCATGCCAGGTCTTATAATATTGAGTCCGATTAAATCGGGCTACGTATAAACTAATATTGCATAGTTTCGAAAAAAATTTGTAATAATCTTAATGTAATAAAAAAAATATGAAAAAATTGTGATTTTTAAGGAATACACCCAAATGCTTGCAACAAGTGATTTTTAAAGTACACTGAAATGCACTCTTTTATATTATAAAAAGAGGGTATCTTTAAAGGGCCCGAAAGCCTTCTGAGTTGAAGTGAGAGCTTAGTTTCGTGCTCCGACCCTTAAAAGTTAGGCCATGAATGCGTTACGTGTTTTAATCACATCTTTCAAATAACTTGGCGTCCTAATTTTTATTCTTTTTCTATATTATATATACAAAAAAAAAACAACTCTTGCCAGGAAAGATGTGAAGTAACGTTTGGGTAAAAGTAACATGATTTCTAATAATTCCAGTCATACAGTTAATGAATTTTAATCCAGTCTTAATGGCCAGGACATGTACTCTGCTAAATGACAGAGAAACGAACGGACGGACGAACGATTGGATAGACAGGTAGACACCTAGACAGACAGATATTCAAAGACACATTCTTACAACTCAGAATATTACCATTTAACATTTATATGAGCTTAGGAAGAAATAGACGATTTGCAAAATACTGGATTCACGGCTGATATTATTCTAAAGCTGTGTTTCCATGTATCCGTAAAAATCGTATCCGCAAAAGACATACGTACGCTCCGTAGTGCGCAGTCCGTCAAAACTGTTTCTATAAGTACGTACGTTTTTCTTGCGGATACCCTTTTACGTGCTTCATCTGAAACTGCAAGGACGACCAGGAAGAAGGTCAATATGTCTCATCACACCTGGCGCCGGGGCACTGTTGGGAAATGTAGGCATTTTTGCCATCCGCAAAACGGATGAATCGCTCACCGATCCGTTTCGATGCTGTTCTTTTATGCGGATACGCTTGCGGAACACGTTAAAACGTACATATGGAAACAGTTCATCTTAAAAAGAGGGATCCGATTTTTTGCGTACGAGACGTACGAGATTTACGGATGAATTGAAACACAGCTCAATAATTCTCCTTCATTTATTTGGGAACAAACGTTTTAAATGTCATGGTTTCACGATATGCTACGAGAGAACAAAACACCTGTTACCTTTACTTTCATCTACCGGTGTTACGGCATCAACTGGACTTTTAATCCGTCACATTTATAAAGGAGAACTTGATGGATAGAGATCGACTTGTCTTCTTTACAGCTCTCTTTTTCCATGTGCAGATTTACTAAAAGAAGAAGCATTCAAAGAATTCGCAAAGCGACAGCTCCGTGTCGGCGGTGACATTTACCAAATGGATTTGGAACCGTGTCTCTTGTTTATCATAACAAAATTATTGTTCGGTTTCCTAAACAAAATGATCTTTTCTATACATTACTGTCTGGTCAATTTACGGTGCTCTTGACAAATTAAAAAACCCGCCTGATTTAATTTTGTTTAAATGACTCAGTATTGCGTTATTATATATATAATGTATATTTAGTGCTTACATTACCCATATAGGGTAATTCTGTTTGTTCGTTTTTTTTTCCACTAAAGACTATGTCAGCGAGTAAGAAAAAGCCAAAATTCAAGCGTCGGTAAAAGAGAAATTAAATATCAGTATTGAAATGAAGCGAGATATGAAATCTTTTAATGAGGAATTTGAAATTTTATCGCAAGATTAACACAGATTATTTTTACTACAAACATAATACTGTAATACAAAGTCGATCGCGTTAGCTTAAATTCGTTATCCTGAGTACGGCTTATTTGTGTACCTAATTGTTTAATAAAGCCCTGGTATTATGAAAAATTGATGGCGAAAATTTGACAAATAAACGTAATATAACCATACACAAAGCTGGAATTAGATTTCTTTGTAAAAACAGTTATATGGGATTAATTTAGAGTGAATAATTATATCATGTAGGGTCTTTTAATTCCTCACGGACCCTATATGGAACATTTAATAATCTAAACATTTTATTGATACATATTCAAATGATTAAATTTTCATATCAGATTGCTCGGTTGCTTTCAGAAACACAACATGCAAATTACATTTCGCAGGCCGCATCCCGGTCACCCCAAACCTTTATTCTGTCATGGATTTGGATCTTACTAAGAGTCTGTGCAAATGTGCATGTATACTACGGTGACATGGAGTACATGAAAAGGTCATGAATATAGTTATACCGGCATAAGTTGAAATTGAATTATTATCGGAGGTCATTAAAGTCTTAATCTTCAGCATATTGTGTTAATTTAATTTCTTTATTTTCAAAAGTAAAGCCGTTTATGTTTTTGTGTAATCTTATTTTCTGTGCTAATATTTCTACTAAAATAATAAAAAGTAAAGCCGAAAGTGGACATCCTTGCCTTACGCCTCTTGTCATAATAGATTTTGCTGTTAACCAGCCGTTATTTTTACTAGTATACAGAGGATTATTATAAATAGTTTTTATCCATTTTATAAAGCCGTCACCAATATTAAATTTTGTGTTTTTAACATAAATTGCCAATTTAAGCTATCAAAAGCCTGTGTAAAAACTAAAAAAATAAATGCTCCTCTGGCATTGGTCCTTTTCGTATATTCGAATATATAAAAGATTAACCGAAGATTGTTTCCAATGTATCGTCCTTTAACAAAGGCAGATTAATCAGTATCAATAATTTTAGGAATATTTTTTTAAATTTTATTTGCTAGGCAAAAAGCTAAAATTTTATAGTCTGTATTGCATAAACTAATAGGTATATAATTCTTTAGAGAGTGTTTGTTACCCTTTCTGAATAATAATGTAATTACCGCTGTGTGCATAGAAGTGCACATTTCCTCTTTATTATATGATTCTTTTATTGCATTATAGGGGTGGTATTTTATTTCTTCCCAGAAGGATAAGAAAATTCGGTAGGGATACCATCTGGCCCTGGAGCTTTATTTTTTCATATGTTTCATTGCATCATATAATTCTGCAATTTCAAGTTCTTTATCACAAAATTCTTTTTCTTCATCATATAATGTATCAATATGTTATATATCCTTCAAGTACATTTCCATATCATTAATATCTGGAATTTTAGTTGTATAAAGCTTTCTATAATAATCATTTAATGCTTTTAAAATTTCTGTATCCTTGTCTATTAATTTATTGTTTTCAAATAATCTGTATTTGGTATTATCTGACTGAATTTTACTTTCTTATTTAAAAAATATCTTGAACCATCTCTCCTTTCTCAACCCAGTTGGCCCTACTTCTTATTTGAGCATCTCTGGCTTTATGTGTAATAATTTCATACATTTCTGTGTCTTATTGTTGTTTTTCCTTTTGTAACTGTTCTTTATTAAGTGTATCTGCGCTACTTAGTAAATTCAAAATTTCATTAATTTTTTTCTCAACAAAATTTATTTTATTTTTATTTTTGTATAGATTTTAGAGAGGCAGTTCTTATACTTGTTTCTCTCATGTTTATCTTTATCATCTCCCATATTAATCTCGATGATTTGCATTGTTTGTATTGTTCACGGCTTCTTTCAATACATTGTTTTATTGTTTTGACATAATCCTCATTTTTTAATAAACATATTTAACTTCGAATACCCTGGCCCTCGTATATTTGATACATAAATAATGTCCAATACAACATATTTATGATCAGAGAGTCGGTTCTCAGGTTTCGAGGATATTGCATAATCTGTATAGTAGTTACATGCATTCCATAACTCAATTTTAAAGGTAAATATATTATCTAACCTACTACTAACATTTCTTTCTCACCAAGTAAATTTATCATGTTTATTTCCAGAATGAATAAAGGCGTCTTCCAGCTCTAAATTGACAATCAGTTTTTTAATATGTTTCTGCTTTTATCTGAAATATGCGAGTCTTTATTTATATCAAGATCCTCTAAACAACAGTTAAAGTCTCCTGCAATAATGATATTTTCTGACGACTCACTTTTTTTTCTATTATCCATGATTCTAAATTCTCAAAAAATGACATGCTATCTCTCTCTTTATTCGGTGCATAAACACAAACAAGACTTAGTTTTCTGCCCCGGAATTCTACATTTACAAGTAGTTTTTGCCCATCACAACACCTATGTATTACAAGTATATCAATTTTTTATTTTTTTTTTATATTAAAATTACGACTCCTTTACTATGTGCTGATAATTCAAAACTATGCAACACTTTTTCCGTCCAAGAACTATTAAATATCTTTTCTCCCCCGGAATTCTACATTTACAAGTAGTTTTTGCCCATCACGGCACCTATGTATAACAAGTATATCAATTTTTATTTTTTCTTATATTAAAATTGCGACTCCTTTATTATGTGCTGACAATGTTAAACTATGAAACACTTTTCCCGTCCAAGAACTATTAAATATCTTTTCAAATTTTTCGGTACAATAAGTCTCTTGTAGGAAAACAACATCAATTTTTTTCTGTTTCAGCCATTAAAATATTCTTTTCCGTTTTTCGTATTTATGAAGTCCCCTTATATGAACAAAACCTAATTTGATTTATTTTACTTTTCCTTCATCATCCCAGCTGAATTTTTTTTTGTTCAATAATATTCTGCGTCACTTCCCTCTCAGTTCTCATTTTCAAAGGAGTGTTTGTTTACATCCCACACTGGGCTTTGTCAGCATCTTGGTTGTTTCACTGCATCCATGTCTCAAGGAGATATATGTATTCGTTTCCTCTTGGTTGTTTCGGGTTCCACTGACGAGTAAGCTGTACTCTTTTTGTTCTCTTGTATTCCTGTATGTTCATGGTCATATATAGACGTACCTTTTTTAACATTAAGCCAAGCAAGTTTTTACCTGGCCTGAACTCAGCCTTCGTCACTTTTGTTAAATATAGTTTGACAATCAAACTGCAGTTAAACCGTTTTGAAATCGTTTTGTAAATGGCTCGAGTCCAAATCATTTTGGCCTGTGACCATATATATATATTGATGTAAGACTGGGTGAAAGCAGCCTAAGTGAATGCGTGTGGACAAAATAAACCTTTTCAAAACTGTTCGAAGAATGAAAAATCCGTATACGTAATATGTAATTCTTATAATTCTTATATTTTTTTACCTTTTGTCCTGTTGTTTTTTTAATTTTACATGAAATGTAAAATTTTTTTCATTTACATTTTTCATTTATATTTTTATGATATATTTACTCCACGAATAAAATTATGATAAAATGATAAAACTGAATAATAAAATGTGAGGTCAGAGATCACACGTATTTTTTATATTTGTTCATTTCGTCCGTGCACAAATGTTATAAGCATCCAAGGCAAAATATACTGCAAATGTAATGCCGACATGGGTGTGCAGGATAAATTAGACGACAGCGTGTATGTACAAGAATTGACTGCTTTTTTGTTTTGCGATCGTATAACACAACTGCAAAATTAGAACCAGGGGTGGTGTCTAGGGGTCCCGAACCTCCCATTTCCACCCACCGCAATTTTTTAAAGGGGTTAAAACCATTTTTTATGCGGTTTGGACCCCTCTCCTTTTCCAGACCTAGAGGCCCTTATTTAAGGATTTGTCATTAGTCTTCCTAGGTTGGACCCCTCCTTTTCCTCAATACTGGATCCGCCCCAGTGAATGGCAGAAAGGACGCGGGCGTTGTCAACAGGTTGTACAAACATGTATCAGTGAAACATCTCGAACATATTAAGCAATACTTACCTTGGGTGGTTCATTAAATTGCCCAGCCTCTTGTTTAAAGTACGTGAAGCTCCCTCAAGAGGAATTACCTTACAGCGCTTTCTTCACCAGGTATAACATATGAATGTGTAGGCCTTTGTGAAGACAAAATCTTATATCTTATAATTACCTCCATCATCATTAAGCCGTTATGCAAAAAAAACAGATACAAGCCCGGGAAGTAAAGACATTTCACATATACGCACTGAATCTAAACCCCGAGGAAGAAGGATTACTTTCCTTTTACATGAAAACATACACTTCATACGTTGTCTGCCCCCCCCCCCCCCCCCCCCCCCGTGGCAATTGAACTGACGGCTCTATCACACTGCAGATGACGCCACCGAGCAGTGGCGCCCGGGAGGCATCATGTACCTGTGAAGCTGCTTCAAGGAGTAAATGAATACCCAGCACTGTATGTCAAAGCTGACATGGCACTAGTCAACCCGGGAGTTCATGAACAACATGATTTAATGTGACCTTGTTGTACCTCGTAATTTGAGTGACAGGCCCGCTGGACTGGGCGTATCCAATCAGCATTTCTGGTCTTTTATCACAACTATACAGACGCTGGCGTGAGGATCGTGCAGTCAATCCAAGGAAAATCATTAAACAGCTTTTAGCTTGGAAGCAGCAGTCACACGTAGTGGTAACTAATCCTCCTCCATTAGGGATCCATCGTCAGCCTGGTCATCAGAAAACACACGTCAAAGGTAAGATCTTTCGGAAATTAAAACTAATCTATATCATACATCGAACATTTATGTTTTACTAAACCATCAGCCGATTGAGAACTTTGTGTCTGTCAATTAACGTTAATGGTCGGATTATCTGAACTGCGGTGCCTTATTTGAAGCAGAGTTGCCATTCAGTTAATGTGAATTTTACAATATTGTACTGATTGGGAAAAATTAATTTTATTTGTGTTAAATAGATATTACTATTTTACAGTACCATCTCGTTTTGCCGTAAACAGTTACAATTTACATTAATAAAAGACACATTTGTTGCAAACTGCATATATCAGACCATCATGCAAGTTGACAGAAACGCTGAGAATTTTTTTTACTGTCTTTTCAATTGCTTCCCATTTATTCAAAGAAATTGAAATGTAAATAGCGGTCCTTGTTCTTCAAAGTTTGTAAAGCAAATAAAAAGAGCCTTTTATGACCGAAAATCATCGATTCATCAAACACTTAATCAACTTGTTCAGAAACCTTTACAGGATAAACTCTTGGCCTTAGTCAAAGGGTCGCCGGTTTTGTAAAGGATACTTTTGTTGATCAAGGGACCATCTGGTTTCAGCTACTGTAATTATAAGACTTTGCCGCACAAACCTGATTCTTTTATGGATGATAATACGGACGACAAATACGATGACATTTCAAGTGGAAAGCTATAGGTAACGATTCTTAATATACTGGAACTGTTCATTGATTCTTGTAAATGTGACAATTTTATTTTAAATGCTTTTTATGCAGTCTCATGGGGAATATGCCTTTATATGCACTTTGTAACTATAGATACTTTTTAAAAAATTGCAGTCATATAATACATATATACAAAGGCACTTAGGATATACGTACATTATACATAAAACATTGACACATGCATATAATAGAAGTTACATGCATAAATTGAGTATCTACTCACTAGTAATTTTTTATATGAAAGGGTCAGGTTGATACATACTACTATATACATATGTATGAACACATGTATGTTTATACACGCACACAAATTGATGTGGAAGGGCTTTGTTTGTACTTGAGAATGTGAATTTCATCTTTTTTTCAGTAACTTACGAGCACTGTGTAGAGAGCCTTGATTTTTTTTCATTTTTAGGAGCAGTTTTCTTCTCGATATTATAATTTTGTTCAATGTATAATTTTTAAAATGATTGAAAACTGGCTTTACATTATTGCATTAACAGGTATATATGATTTATTTTTATTGAAGGTAACATTATATCAGTCAAGCAGTTATTGGTCTTGTTTAATATATACTGGGTAGTACATTGGGCGCATTAAGCTATTTATATATATATATATATATATATATATATATATATATATATATATACTTGACGCCCTGAATGAAACGCATATGAAATGTTCCATTTTGACTTGATGCATATTATGATTGTGTATATAATTTATGTGTATTCCGTTTGATTAATGTACGCTCCTCACACAGCGGTTATACACTGCAGTCTTCCGATGCCTCCTCTATAAAAGAAGACCAGGGACGACTGGTATATAACCGCTGCGTGAGGAACGTATGTTAATGGTAAGTTCCTGTTTTCGTATCGGGTCATTCACCAACTTTGTATTCAGTCCGCTACATATTACAGTTTTTAACCTGGATTTTTTTTTTATATTTGATACAATAAGACAATATTTGATCATACACACAGCAACAGGCTGTCGTTATTCCGTTTATATCAATACAAGGACAAACCCATCCTCTGTTCATATGCCAACTGCTGAGGGTACGATTTTACTCGTCATCCCTATACACATACATGCACATGTTGTACCGAGTAACGTGATTGAACCCCCACAGGCGAAAATTTGAATACAGTTTATTTTGGGTAGAACTTTAACAGTAAACTCGGGACAAAAGCCTTCAGGAAAGCTCATTATTCATAGCTTTTGGACGCTTGTCACCTGGGATCTTATGGGCGACTGATAAAATACAGAAAACAGCATGCAGTTTTGCTTTGCAAGTAGCAACATTGAAAATACTTGGTCTGTTTTTTTACGCTTATCCATCGTTGCTCGTTATTCATTTCAATCCTTGACAGGTTGCAGTGACGAAAGCCCCTGAATAGTTTATTGACTTACTGAGTACTGCATGTATTCTCTGGACACATTCTTCGTAAATTTTAATAATTTGTGTGTTCCTGGTGGTTTTATAACAACCTCCACAGCCTGTGATTTATTTGTTCTCATACTATCACCAGGCAGGTCCTTTGTACTGCATATAGCTTGGGTGACCTCCACACAGATTTAAATGCATTAATACATTGATCTGCCAGCATATGTTAATAGATATTGGTTTGTTTGCATGTATTCTTTTAAATCTTCACAATGTATTGTTAATTATGGAATAACGCCCGCATGGCTCTCGTTTATCTCGTGTATGTATATATACAGAACCTGGAAAATTAACACTGGTGGGGGTCTGACCACCATTACGTCCTTCATGAATGTTGTATTCACTACCTGTTCTAACAAAGGTCAATGGAAGCTATACGTATACATCCATGTCTATCTAAATGTGTGTATGTTCATGTGAATGTTTGTTTGTGTATAAAAACATTTTGATAGGTGTCTTGTAATTATTTTCATTCCCATGGAAAATTATTCTGATGGGTAATTATTCTTATGAATAGCTATTCTTATGAATAACTATTCTTAAGAAAAAGGAACTAAAAACATTTTGACTGATTCTCGGCCGTTTAATTTAACCTTCCTTAAAATGTACCGGGAGGATTTAATACACGACAGGAAGGATAAAACGACGGAGAACCAGTCTGTTTTCATTTTAGATATGATCCAGATCACTTAAATGTTGGCCCATATCCAATTTCCCTATTTATCTTTTGGATACAAAATAACAGAAATGTAATTAAAGTATTCGAGAGAAAATGATAAGATGGTTCTCAGGGAAGGGAGCAGTAGATTCACTATATATAGCAGGATCATTTTGTTTCGTTGTATATCTGTCCTCAAGCTGAAAGAGTAGAATGACTATACAATTGCGACATACCATGATATATTTATTGGTTTAATTATCTCTTACTGAGACACCACCGTTTTCAGAAACTATGCATGCGCAATTTATAGATTTACTTTAAAACAAGCGTTAATAATACTTGAACGAATACCTCAACTACCAGTACCCGGATCAATAGGTTCTACCATTTGCAATGCATGGCGTTAAACCATATATTGCTTACACCATAGGCCCCATGGTAACAAGTTTTATTATAATAAATTGTCTTTAAAGGCTTTCCATCCTCTCCATAGTTTTGCTGTATAAAATTCGCTGCAACATCTTTTCAACAAAATCCAACCTTTCAATGAAAAAAACTTGAAATGTGGGAGGCTTGAAATCATATGCACTACTTCGCCTCATTGGCGGACGTGTATTGGTTGTGGTTTAATCCAAGATCACGTTTATTGGTTGTGGTTTAATCCGAGATCACGTTTATTGGTTGTGGTTTAATCCCAGATCACGTTTATTGGTGGTGGTTTAATCCCAGATCACGTTTAATGGTTGTGGTTTAATCCCAGATCACGTTTATTGGTTGTGGTTTAATCCCAGGTCACGTTTATTGGTTGTGGTTTAATCCCAGGTCACGTTTATTGGTTGTGGTTTATTCCCAGATCACGTTTATTGGTTGTGGTTTAATCCCAGATCACGTTTATTGGTTGTGGTTTAATTCCAGATCACGTTTAATGGTTGTGGTTTAATCCCAGATCACGTTTATTGGTTGTGTTTAATCCCAGATCACGTTTATTGGTTGTGGTTTAATCCCAGATCACGTTTATTGGTTGTGGTTTAATCCCAGATCACGTTTATTGGTTGTGGTTTTATCCCAGATCAAGTTTATTGGTTGTGGTTTAAGCCGAGATCATGTTTATTGGTTGTGGTTTAAGCCGAGATCACGTTTATTGGTTGTGGTTTAATCCCAGATCACGTTTATTGGTTGTTGTTTAATCCCAGATCACGTTTATTGGTTGTGGTTTAATCCCAGATCACGTTTATTGGTTGTTGTTTAATCCCAGATCACGTATCGTCATATCTTTAATCAAGGTGTCCTCACTTCCATGGGACTGTGCTAATAGTTACATAATTGATTTCGGATTTATATTCATAGCTTAGTTTGGAGTTAGCGGTTGAAGCATTACATCTACTCTTTTAAAAAACATCTTTGAGACTTCGGAGGGAAATAAATCGGACTATCAGATTATCAAATGTTTTCATTAAACCCGGCCGAACATTTTGTAAACCTAGCAACAAACTGCTTTGGCATTTAATGTAGAAGGAGTGTACTGGGTATTTTGAGGTCTAAATTCATTCATCCAGGATTCGTTATTCTTTGATTCGTCATGCAAAGTACGGCAGTCTGCAATGTGTTAAGGTGATACCAACCATACCAGAATCGCATAAGTCCGACTGTCCTATATCTGGGGAGGGAATTTCCCCTTGGCTGTCCCCTTTTTATCTGGTTGGCATTCCTCATGGCCCATCACCCGTTGTCTTCATGCAGCGGCACACCTCCTTGGTAATGGACCGCTCTCAAGGTCCTGGAAAGTTCTTTTCAAGCACGCCAATTTGGACAGGCCCGTTGTAATATCTTCTTCACGGTTTGTCGAAGCCAGGTATAAGCTGGATTCCTTGAACATTTGGAGGGTGTATTTGAAGATGATCAACAACCAACGGAGCCTCGACGGCTTCTGGGGTCTATTGGGACGGTGCACAGGACCCCACGCCGAGAGGTCGTGAGTTCAAATCTCATCCGAGGAGGGGTGAGAAGTTTCACGGTTGAGTGACACCATTATACATTAAAACATGATAGGAAGCGAGTGCTTCACCTCCCTGTCATGTAGTTCCTATCATGCAGTACTTTGAATATGACTTAGATAAGTCAGTATATAACAAATGAGGAATTAATTAAAAAAAGGAGCCCACAGTTAACTTTACTATAATTTTTACAATAATTAAAAGTTAACTATATCAATTGTGACGTTTCTCAAAATAATGGACGACAGCCTCGACATGACAGACCCGTCAAGAGACAATAGCATATTCAGGCCAAGGAAAGACAAAGCTCAGGTTAATGAGTTCAGACGAAGGTATTATTGCCATGGAAAAAGAGGCACAAGTGTTGCCATGGAAATAGAGCTATTTATCATTAGCTGCAAGTGTCCTTGTGTACAGTGTCAACGGTACCTTTTTGTTAGTGTGTTCTTGTCTAAATTTAATAAGATGGAGTCCCCCTCCCCACCCACATTATCTTATCAAGAGGACTAAAGAATAAGTGGTATTGTGGGTACAATTTTATCTTTAACGTACGGGCTAGCAGTGTGGTGCAATGAATAAAATCACAGTCAATCATTATAAAACACAAGAAAATTCTTGTTTCTGAAAATAACAAAATGCCCTTGCCACGTCTTTCTTCCTGCTGTTTTTCGTTCATTCCAGTTACCCTTATGATGAGATTTGGATATTGTTAAAAAAAATCACTAGAATACGGGGACGCTTTTGTTCAGAGCTCCCCTTAGACCCAGTCTAGAGCTCCCCTATGAACCAACCATGGCATTGCTGAACCTTAACACACATGTACCTGTGCAGCACACATCTGTGTCTGATTAGGATCCTTGCGCAGGTGTACGTGCGGTCTACGACTATAGTTATAGTTATAACCAGCACGTTTTTCATTCCGTCCCTATATGGCTTGGCAGTAGTACTATAAACAGGCTTATGTTATCCAAATGGGTTTCCAAAAGGTGATGTAAACTTTCAGGGATGGCTTGTTATGTAGGGGAATATTTATTGAATCACCCATAAAATGCGAACACAAATACATTAGTATCAGATGTTAGATACAACCACTGAGCAACCCTATTGACCAAGGTTGGACAAAGCAGATTAAACAAAAACTCACACCACACCTCGTCATTAGTGCTAAAACGTGTATGGACCGCTGTGTGTTCATGGCATATCTTCTTGGCGGTCTTGTAAAGATCGATGTCGCTGAAAAGCGTCGTGACGAGGGGAGAATAAATACGTTTCCGGTTGAAACATCCCTTGCTGATCTTTATGAGCTGTGACGTGAACACCGTGTTTATTGTCTGTAGTGATGTCTGCATTGTCACTAATGAGCTTACAGCGTGTTATAGACTTATATTAACCTTTTTTTTAACTTTGTTGATAAACAAGTACTTTTTTACATGTAATTTCGGTTAAGGATTTCTAAACAATATTATTTAGTATATCCATGATATAAATAGAGTTTAAAGATATTAAACATTACGCCACAACCCTCCTTAAATATGACAAATAGATCTCACTTCCCTTTTAATTATCCCGTTTAATGGAATAGCTGGTAAACGTACTGAAAGGGTAGGCCTACTGAAAAAGTGATAGGAGGTCTGAACTGGAAAGGAGAAAGTATGTACCTCTTTCATCATTGTATACATGCATGTATATATATATATTGTTTGCTAGTTCTTTTTTGTTGTTTAAACTTCAGTAGACATGAACGTCAATGTATAAAGCGTTATAATGAAACGTGCAGTTGTGACCATGTAACTACCGTGAGTTTTATATGCGTTGATTCAGGAAATATACACACCATAAATGACAAGCAGACGTGCCTAATTGAAATATGCATTTATTCGTCTGTATTAGAGTGTTTACATTAGAAGGCTAATCTCACTTCATATTATGAAGTTTTAGGCATCAATTTAAATATTGACTATTTGTTTATAATTCTATAATTCTTTAAATATAAACTTATATCAATTTCAGGCAAATGCTTCCCGTAGGAGACTCGATACATCAGTTGAAATGTTGCCTAATTTTCTACATTCATAAAAATTCATTAATAAACCGAGATAAAAAAAGCCCTCCATTTTGATACAATTCATGGAAGTGCATTTCCTTTAGAGAAACACATTAGACAAAGGCAAAGCAAAAAATATATATATCTATATCTCTTAAGACATATTTTTTGTTAAAAACACATCGAGAACAATACAAACTCCAGCCTTTCAGTGCTCCCATTTTAGGCAGCTGGATTATTCTACCAAACAAAGGTTCTTCAAAGACCTCTTTACAGCGGCAAGAGTCTTAACTTAAAAAAGGAAGACTTGAACCTGGAAAATCGATCGACAGTTCGTAGTCGTCGGGAGAGCTGCATGACCCTTTTCATAAAAGATTTTACAACGTTATAGAATCGCATGCAGATTGTTCCATATTATTATAAGAAATGCCAATAGAGCAGCAGGCCTTGTCTTTAATTACGTTTTCATGCAAACGTAATAGGAAAATGTTAACAGACAAAAAGTAAAAAAAAAAAAAAAACCTGAATTGCTGAATGAAATTATAGAAATCAATAACTACAAAAAAAGTATTTTTTCGTTCGCGTACTTTTCCCCTGAGATGAACAAAGACGCTCTACTACTTGATTGAAGTTTGCTTTTTCTTCTTTCCAGATGAGCGGTTTCGCCGCGGTTACTCCACAGCCACATGAGGAATCTGCTCGAAGAAAGTGGAGCGTCGGGGCTTTCTGTGGAGTCGTACCTGCTCCACTAGACGAAGAACCACGTGGAGCGATGCACGCACAAGAAAACTCTGGTTTATAATTGACGATTCCCAGACCAGCTTTCAATATTAATGTACTGTACAGCTGACTACATTACTATGGGGAGTTTTATACCCTTGATCTAAGATCGGACATATATTGGGACTGAATATGAAACATCAGAGATTATTCTTGGTGGAAGTGTTACAATGCATTACACTGTTGTGTACCGTTCAACTCACCATTGGCCAAGGTATGTTTTTTTATCGCTGCATTTAATTTATGTTTTGCACGAATTGTCAAACAGTTAAATATATTTTATTTTGGTGGGAATATGAAACGAGACTCTCATCAATAATCAATATAAACAGTATAACATGACAAATAATGCATGTATTTTCAAATTAAGATCCTCATAACTAAGAATTTTTTGTGTTATTACTACGCCTATACGTCAACAGATATAAAAAATATAGAGCACCCGGACAAAAACAGCTTTAGTTTCGGAGAAAATGAATGAGGACATGATGGCAAATAACATGCGCTTCTACGTTTTCCCTCAATCGTCTTTTGTCACTTTCTGTATATATGGTAGTAGTAAAATGAGTTTTCCCTTCTATAATTCTCACTGACTATATATTTTCCAGTTTTTTTTTTTTATTTATGAAAGAATTAAGTTAGTTAATAATTACGGACACCTACAGGTACTGATCAATAGAGAAATGTTCATGCATGACACCTTAAAGACTTTTACCATTGCATCTAAGCTTAATTAAAGACTAGAGGGAGCTGGCGCTATCGGGCATTTTTCTAATCGGGTACTGAGGTCATTTTTATGGGTATATGCGAACATAAATGTTATACGTCATTTGACTGGCCCACCAGCCAACAACCTTGCGCAAAAGATCGTGATTGACTCATTCCATAACCTTTGGTAAAATGTTTTTGTTACATTTCTTCACAGATATAATGGTGTTCAAATGGAAAATACATTATGCCCTAGAAAACAACCTGCTAAAATGCTAAACATGCACGTGTGTTTATATGCAAACGAACAAAGCAGCATAATATATGCATAGTAACCATCCAGAAATCAACTGTCAACAGTTGTTTTAATAATTACGATGCTTTAAGAGTAAAATTTTAATTCTTTAGACCAAGCTACCCTTTAGAAACACTTCCTAAGAGTGGAATACAATCATACAAAGAGAGCATACCATCTGTAAAACAAGGCAACCATGGGTCAGGGCGCTCAGCTGATTTTGTAAAATTTCAGCATATGCAAAATATACATATATTTTTGTTTAATATATAATGACATTTGAAAAGCTAAAAGGAAATTATCCTGCTAGTTGGTGATTATTAAGTACTAAATAAATGACTGCCAAACTAATACTCTGTCACGACAGCTATGGAAAAACCAGGCTAATAAATTCATTTCACTTTCAGCCAAGGCAGGGGAATAATGACTTTCCATTTAAAATAAATCCTCTTTTTTAGCATGTATTATTTAGCGGGAAAATAAGGATTGATTTAATAAAATTTTATCACACTGATCTGATCTTTTTAAATTTTACAATTTTTATAAATTTGCAATAAGAAAAAATATGCAATTAAAGGTTAACTCTGCATTGTTTTTTTGTATTTGTACAATAGAGTTTTTAGTTCAATATACATGCTTAATTTTATTATCAGCAATGCAAGATTGATAAAAAAATTCCCTTTTCATATCAGATATACATATTATTTGTTGGATGAGGGGAAAAAAGCATCATTATGCTAAATATTATTTTAACCATAATTTGATACTTAATTCATGTTATAAAAGAAAGCAAATAGTTTTTAACTTTTCTGAAGCAAGGAATTCCTCACAACATCTACACTTGTATAGCAGTCAATAACTTTGTGGACACATAATTACATGTGACATCATTGTAACCCCTTATAATACAAAAAAATCCCAAAATGTGGCAAAAGTCTAGAACAACTGAATTAAACAAAGAAAATCACAATATTCGTCTTGTTTATGCATCCTCTCCATTTTTTGTATTGGGGGGGGGGGGGGGGGGGGGACAGAAGGGAAGATGAGCTTTGCTGAACAAAGGGAATTAGCTGCCTGGAGTGATGCTAGTTCGATAACAGCTTAGCCAGATGAGGGTTCCAGCACTTAATACACATCACTTTAGTAGGTTGGCTTAAAATGGTGTTTGAAAACTTTTATAGAACTGTCATTAAATTACTTTCGAATTGCAGATTTTAAAAGAGTAAACCCTTTTGTGTAATTGCTTTTAAATTGAATCAACAGTGTTAACCGGAATAAAAATGTACCATGGTAAAATTTGGGCAAAATTTAAGTATTGATTTTACTCTTTTGCAAATAACTCGAAAAGTATACAATATTCTGATCTTATTAAATCTTGATTGAATAAAGTTTTATCCTAAATAAGTTTTATCTTAAAAGAATTAATAATATAAACAAAATTATGAACCACACCAGATCGACCAGCTAGATTAAGACTGATTGAGAGTGCAGTTCTAAACGAGAGGGCAAAAGAAAAAAAAAGGGCTCATGCCTTCCACTTTTTTGGGACTAAGATTTACACAAAAAAGGAAACTGATTCTAAATTAGACGTCTCTACTGAAATCAATCCCCGCATCAATTAATCTCCGACGCTGGGTTTTGGTGTCGCTGCCTGCTGAGAGATAATTTATAAAACCGATATAAAATGTAACAGAAAATCTCAACAAAGGAACGTCGCTTAGAAGCTGAGCAGCAGGTTTGGTATTTCAAAGAGTGTAATATAATTATTCCTGCTAATGAGGACTACAAGGATCTGGGTTGTTTTGGTACACTGGTTGAACCCGTATATTCAGCTTGTTCGATATTTCGCCGTCTTCTGATCAATTGCTCTGCTGGTTATCTAGAATGCCATTTTATCCTGTTTCTCGTGTTCACCTAGTACCACATTTATCACATTATGTGAAGACCGCTCGATCTTCTACGGGTTGCCCCGTCTTTTATTCTTACCTACAATGCTCGGCTAACACATGCTCTTCAAATGTCAATGCGAATGTGACCTTTATGGATAGGGGCGAGTTTGAAAACCTCGTAGGAAAAAGGTTGGTAGGGCGTTTATTATTTTTTTCAGATATTCTTTGAGTATTCTATACTTTTAAGGTACAAGGCCAGGGTGAGATGTAGAAGGTTTAATATTGAATTGAAGTAAATCTGTATGAGAATTTGGATTACGCGCACACGTTTTGGTTTGTGTATTCGTATGCCTGTTTGTCTGTCCGAGCGATTGCGTTTACATATTTGAAATGTAAGTATTTTTAAAAATTTGGCATGGAAAATGAACACATTGCAAAAAAATTGAAGCCGGCATTTAAAAACATATGACTGTCCTTTGACACTAACATTTGTGGAGAGAGAGAGAGAGAGAGAGAGAGAGAGAGAGTTGCCTTTAGGTAAAGCGCTGTGAAAGAGCGTACAGAACATGGTGTCCATCAGCCTTATTTTAATTATTAAAGGCTTATGTTTCTGTCTAATAGTTGACATTTCCATGAATGTATGGATACTTCCAACATGAAATGAAATGTTCATATAACCGTCCAAAAGTGGTCATTCATGGACAGTACGAAGATATTGAATGAAATTCATTATAGAAGTTTTATTTGTTAGACATTCTGGGAGCTTCTTCGTGCGGCCATGTGATTTTTCTAACGGTCTTGCCTCTTTTGAAAATGCATCATTCGAACGACTGTCAAAATCTGAATGCGATAGATTGGTCGATAGCATTTCAATTAAACTCTAAAATACTTTTTGTTCAGATATTAAAATAAGAGTTTTTCTCACATTATCTGATTACATTGTTAGTTATCTTTGTAAAAATATACATCTATAGCGTATTCATCCATTGATGGCACGGCCTTTATTTGAATTGAAAAGTTAGTACATAAATGTATTATCAAAAGACGTTCACATTGATTTGAAAATAATGGTCTTATTTTGTCCTCGCGAGCGTAAACGTCGGGCAGTATGAATAACTTTTTTTCAATTTTCTTTAGGACAATGTTTTCCACATGTTTTTAAGCTGTCGGTGCAAAACTTGCTGAAAGTTTGATGCCGGAAGTCAGGCGCCATGCCAATTCTCTAATTGCTCCGGACCATGTCTGTGGATTATTTCCTCCGCTTAACGGCGTCATCAAAGGAAAACGGATTGATTTCTATTATATTTTTCTAATATGACCTTTTTCAAATATTGTCATTTCCTTTAATCTTTTGATGCATGAAATCGGACTGAAATCACGCGGTCAATATATCGCCCGAGGGAGAGACCTTGAATGTGTTCCACGCAATTAGTTCGTTCACTAGCATCCGGTGAAAATTTCAAACCCTTTGGGAAAGGTTACAGATTTACGGTACTTCGATCTTGTGCAAATCTGTAAAAGCGCACCTGCATTTTCCTTGAATTGTTGATATTTCAATGACGTCAGACCGATTAATCCCTTTTTGGTCTCCTCCACTGCATATTTTACATTTTTCTTATCAATTTATAGAAACTTGAAAAAATGTCCTTTGACCATACTTGTTAAGCTCAGTGGACATCTAATCATGCGAAGCTTTAACGTTCACTCGGACTTCTAACCATGCGTAACTTTAACGTTCGCTGGGACTTCTAATCATGCGTAGCTTTAATGTTCACTCGGACTTCTAATCATGCGTAGCTTTAATGTTCACTCGGACTTCTAATTATGCGCTGCTTTAACGTTCGCTCTTTCGCCATCGTCCAGCAGACCCACTTACCAGCATTTATTTTTCTGGTAGAACCTGAAAATTTCACATTCAGTGATTGGCCCAGAGATAAACGAACACGTTTTATTTAGTAAATTTGTATACAATTCAGTATTAACTTTAATACAGCCATATATATTACTAATTTTGTACATTAGAAATTATTATCCAATTTACTCTTCGCGTGTATACAAACATTAATTGGGCTTTTATGGTTTCAGCAAATATTTATTTTTTAAGCGCACCTGTGAGCTAATGCGATGGCGCAGCGTCGTCCGTCCGCCGTCAGCCGTCCGCCGTCCAGGGCTGGCTTTACGCCGTCCATGGCTGTAATTTAGAAACCGTCGGAGCTAGCAGCTCCAAATTACATGTAAGAATTAGTCACATGTGAAACTCGGTGCCCTGGAGCTTATTTTTTGGTATCTGTATTAATTTAGATTTTATAGGGTAAAAGCTTAAAAACCTTTAAAAATCTTCTTCTCTGAAACTGTCAAGCCAAATTGTCCCAATATTTCACAAAAATGTTCCTTGGAACAATCTCTCTCAAGTTCGTTCGAATGGTTTCAGTTCAATGATTTTTGACCGAGTACCAGGAAGTTGAACTTAGTCATCTGTGCAAAAAAGCATACTAAACTTAAAATCTCAGAAACAGCTGGAGCTGTCATCACCAAATTTTATGCCAATGTTTGTCACATGAGTCGTATCTGAAATTGAGGTGTTGGTGGCGCCACCTACATTGATCTGTTTTTTTTTTACAAGCAAAAATGTAAGTTTAGACTCTTATAGCTTATACACTGTTTTTTTTAGGAAACTGTTAAGCTGATTGGTTTATACTTTACAAGAATTATTCTATGGTAGGGATCTGCCAGTTTTATAAGAATAGATTGGGTAAATGCAGCTTTAAAAAAGCAGTGTAGCCAATTGCAAAAAGGCTTTCTGTGTTGAAAACAGATTTGACAACATGCCCAGTTTCAGCAGCCAAGTCAAGAGGTTACTCAGTACAACCAGGTGGGGTCCACACATCACCATCGCAACTGACCTGGCTATGTCTGGTGTCTAGACAATGTGTCTAGACGTCTAGACACAGCTTCTAGACGCAGAATGCCCAGATTATAATTATTGAAACTGTATCTTTCAACTGTTTGAAAAAATCTTGGTTTGCATTTTTAGCGAATCTGTGAGCTTATGCAATCGTCTTCCGCCGGCCGTCGTGCGTCATAGCTATCTCAAAAAGGGCAGGAGCTAGCATCACCAAATCTTTTGCAAAAAAATTGTCATCTAAAAAAATTCTATCGGAATTTGCTTATTTCTTGGCTAACTGCATTTTCTTAGATTTTATAGGGAAGAAGCTAAAAAACATTAAAAAATGTTCTTCTCCGAAACCATGCTGCCAAATCGTCCATTCATCTGTTTCAATAATCCTCCCTGGTAAAAAGAACATATCTGAAATATCCTGACTGATACATCCTAGTTGTATCCGCCAAAACAGAGTTTTGCGGATACTGTGTTTTCAGTTGGACGCCGCCGCCTCCGCTTAGGTTTCCGGAGAACTCCTCGTAACCACTGGGCAGAATTTTTTTTTTTAAATTCGGAATTATGATCAGGTCACATGTGAACTGCTGCGCCCTAATTTTTGGTTGACATCTGTACTTTTCTCTCTGCCCAGCGTCCATTTGTGCGTCTGTTTCCACACATAAACCCACATATCTGGGGAACCGTTTGACCGATCAGGCTAAAAATGTAGCACTTGGATAGCTTTATAACTTACACTAAAAATGGTGGCGCCACCTGCAACCATTTTTGTAACCCGGCAGTGGTTTGACTTATTCACCTGAAATTTTGCAGGTTTATACATCCGGGACAGTTTCTTGATTTTATGACAGGTGGCGCCACCTACATTCACGTTTACGCTGCAGACATCCAAGCTCATATCTCAGGAACCGTTTGACCGATTTGGCAAAAATTTTGCATGTGTATAGATCTCACATAGCTCTTTATCATATGCAAAACTGGTGGCGCCATCTGCAACAATTTTGGCACAGCGTCCGTCTATTTGTCTGCCGTGGGATAAAATCACTCATATTTCGGCAGTGGTTTGACTTATCCACCTGAAATTTTGCAGGTTTATACATCCTGGACAGTTTCTTGATTTTATTAAAGGTGGCGCCACCTTCATTCATGTTTACACTGCAGACATCCAAGCTCATATGTCGGGAACCGTTTGACCGATTGGGCCAAAATTTTGCATATGTATAGATCTCATATAGCTCTTAATCATATACAAGTAGTGGTGTGACTTATCTGCCTAATATTTTGCATATGTATACAACTTGGACAGCTTTCTGGATTTTGTGGTAGGTGGCGCAATCTACATACACATTTCGGCTGCAGACATCCATGCTAATATGCAACACACCTAAAGTAGGCCGCACACAAAGCGGACGAGACGAGACGAGATCGCACCGGACTTGAATCCGGTCCGGTCCGCTCAGTTTGCGGCCATTGGCGGACCGGACTGCCAGTTCGGGACCGCTCCGGACCCAGTCCTGAGCGATCTTGACCATATCAAAATGTTTTGATATTTCAGGACTGGTCCTGAGTGGTCCGGTCCGGTCCGCATGAGTCCGCTCTGTTTGCGGGGGTTTTAGGACTAGCTAGGATCGGGACTTTGTCATTGACCAATGAGAGCAGCTCTATGAATCACATGATAGACGTACAAATATAAAGATGGCGAATTAAGAGACGTTAAATAACGTGGGTGACACATGGAGTTTGGTGTACCTTTTAGCTATAAAGGGAAATACTTGCTAAAAAATAGTGTTGCTCACCACATCTATCATCTAAATACAGCATAAAAGATTCACGTGTAATTGCAATTTAATATAAAAATAACAACCAAAGATATACTTCTGTTGATCATATTTCGATAGTTAAGTATGATCAAAACAGTAGTATTGTACATAAATATAGTTTCCTATTTATATACAGAAAACTAAATTTAGAGTGATGTAATACAAAGCAAATACGTCATAGCACAATAACATTGTTTATATGTGTTTTATGATGACAGGTGAAGTTACCATAAATTGAAAAGATTGTAGATATCCAGGTTGATTTATAAATGGAAGTATATTACCTCAGACAGAGATGCCATAATTTTTGTATGTATGTATGTATATAATATAATATAATATAAGAGTATCTTATTAAAAAATCCTATCCGATCCGCTCTGTGTGCGACCCCTCAGGACCGGACCGGACTGGGAAAGATTGTGGCGGACTCTACAGGATTTTCAGTCCTGTCTGGTCCGATCCGATCTCGTCTCGTCCGCTCTGTGTGCGGCCTGCTTCACTCTATTTCCCCTTGCCACTCAATCCATGCCTCACTTCATCCGTCCCACTCTGATTTTGGCGGATACATGTAGTCGCTTATCGACTACCCGTATTCTAGTTTTAAAATGTCCTAGTCCGAAATTTGCAGGTCCGAAACATCCATTTTGCTGAAATCATAATACTAAGGTAGATATGCAGGACATAAGAGGATCAATATTAAATTTTAAAAATAATCCTCCATTCATACTCCTTAACTTTGCACAGGTTCGCATAAGGCCTGTAGGCCTTGTTTAAAAGTCTCAGCCTTCTTTATTAACCAATCTTTATTTACTTTGTCAATGAAAGTTGAAATAACTGGTTCCCCAAAATATTCTTCTCTGTAAACTCTAAGGTGAACACGCATGATGTCTGTTATATAATGCATAATTTAAAATGGCCCCCGTGACAACAACCGGCTGCAGGTGGTGCTGGTCAGCACAGACTGGTCACAAATGTACCTCTGTAAGTGATAAAAGTGTCTTGTAGTTAAAGACTGAAAGACAAGAACACTTGACGGAGAAGGATCATTGCCCTATTATCGCTCGCGTCCACGGACCAAAAGTCATCGTACAAACCAGGTTGACGCAGTCATGAGGATCAGTCTCACCTGGCTGTATTTAGCATTGATGTACGTTTGACGAAAAAAGTATCATTGCGCGAAGTCAAACACTCTTTCTCGCTCAGGTCAATGTACTTAAAGTCACAGAACATACACAGCTGAAGGGGACTGAAAGGTCAGTGTAATGAGTCACTGCATGTTAGTAGCATCTGATCAGCGGGAGGCAGGCCTATGTTTCATATAGGCAACTAGGGTATTGATAACTTACATGGATCATTTACTGCCTTATTTCTATTGGATGCAGACAGATGATATAACAATTCAGCAGTCTTCGCTGATCAATTAGACTGTACAGATGGTAGGCTTCATGTTATAGAGTTTTACCATTGTGTGTTCCTCCACATAGAGGCACGGAATAGGAATTATTCACCATTGCTCACATGAATAAGGTGCTTATTGAACTGTTCCGTCAACATTTGATGAAAATCGTTATCCATGTTTATATAAGTTAAAAGCAACATATGACGAGTTTTATGTTTCGTATCCCTAAATTACAATTCCATAATCGCAGTTTAACCTTGTATTTTGATATACATGCATTTTTTTCTGACCGAATTTTAGTTTTATTACTTGACTCGGCATCTGTCACTACAATTGTGTATGTAGGTTGCCCCCCCCCCCCCCACCACAAAATCCAGAAAGCCGTCCAAGTTGTATACATATGCAAAATTTAAGGCAGATAAATCAAACCACTACATGTAAATGAGTGATTTTAGCCCGTGGCAGACAAACAGATGGACGCTGAGCAAAAATGGTTGCAGGTGACGCCACCAGTTTTGCGTATGATAAAGAGCTATGTGAGAACTATACACATGCAAAACTTTGGCCCAATCGGTCAAACGGTTCCCAAGATATGAGCTTGGATGTCTGCTGCATAAACTTAAATGCAGGTGGCGCCACCTGTCATAAAATCAAGAGAGCTGTCGGGGATGTATAAACCTGCAAAATTTTAGGCAGATATGTCAAACCACTGCCGAGATATGAGTGATTTTATCCCATGGCAGACAAACAAACAGGAGCTGTGCAAAAATGGCTGCAGGTGGCGCCACCAGTTTTGCGTATGATAAAGAGCTATGTGAGATCTATACACATGCAAAATTTTGGCCCAATCGGTCAAACGGTTCCCGAAATATGAGCTTGGATGTCTGCAGCGTAAACGTGAATGTAGGTGGCGCCACCTGTCATAAAATCAGAAAAGCTATCCAGGATGTATACGCATGCCGAATTTTAGGTGAATTAGTCATGTCACTGCAGAGATATGAGTAATTTTAACCCAAGGCAGACGAACAGATGGACACTGTGCAAACATGGTTGCAGGTGGCGCCACCATTTTTTGTGTATGTTATAAAGCTCTCCAAGGGCTACATTTGTGCAAAAAAAAATTTTCCTGATCGGTCAAACGGTTCCCGAGATATGAGCTTGGATGTCTGCAACGTAAACGTGAATGTAGGTGGCGCCACCTGTCATAAAATCAGAAAAGCTATCCAGGATGTATACGCATGCCAAATTTCAGGTGAATTTGTCAAGTCACTGCAGAAATATATGAGTGATTTTTACCCAAGGCAGACAAACAGATGGACACTGTGCAAACATGGTTGCAGGTGGCGCCACCATTTTTTGTGTATGTTATAAAGCTCTCCAAGGGCTACATTTGTGCAAAAAAATTTTCCTGATCGGTCAAACGGTTCCCGAGATATGTGGGTTTATGTGTGGAAACAGACGCACAAACGGACGCAGAGCGCAGAGGAAAGGTCGGAGGTCAAAAGAAAATAGGGGCGCAGCAGTTCACATGTGACCCGAACATAATCCCGTGTTTCGTAAAATTCCGCCCAGCGGTTACGGAGGAGTTCTCCGGACACCTACGCGGCGGCGGCGGCGTGCAGCTGAAAACATAGTATCCGCAAAACTCTGTTTTGGCGGATACAATTACCTTTGCCAAAATCCAAGATGGCCCCCAGATTAGAAACTGTCAATAACTTGAGTTATAATGTCACCAGAAAACATTGCAAATACTCTAATGTTATGTTTTTTTTCTGCTGAGAAATTCAATTTTTGAGGTTTCAAACCTCTTCAGATACTCATTAGCTGGGTTTTTATCAAGAATTTGGTAATATTCCCATTAGTCCAGCGGTGAAGCTGCAAATTGAGAAAATTGTGCAAAAGATGAAAGAAGATAAATTTGGCATAATAATTTTCCAGACCATACTCTATATGTTCAGATATGGAGCTGAGCGGAAATCGCCATGTCTTGGTAAAAATCCAAGATGGCGGCCAAGATGGCCACCGAAATATAAAATAACAATACAGCCGGTTATATTCGACCTAGTGCACTGTTTTTATGTTATTGGGGTCAAGAAATTCATTTATAAGGGTTTGAGGTCTGTATCATGAATGTATGAATGAAGTCTGATTTTGTTGGTATTGAAATTGTACTAAAATTGCCCTTTTTACAGCACATCTAACGGTAAAACGTATTCGTTGATTACCCTGCTGGAATTTAATATATTTGTTAATTTTGAGTATTTAAACACTTTCTCTTTCAATGTAATGAAAGGGACAGTCGATTGGTAAAACGCTCGGCTCTCTTCACTTGCGACCAAGTTTCTATCCCTGATGTTGCTATGAGAGTGGGTTGTAGTGGTCCGTACAGAGGCGGTTGTTTTCTTCTTGTCCTCTGATTCCGTCCACTACTTTGCCTTCGACCCATGGAAAGTGCCTTGTAGTTGCTATTATAACCGGTTGTACAACCCATGTTGAAGAATTTTTTTGTTTATAAGTTAATGATTCTTTTACAAGCTTCCAGACTCCTTGCTTGCATGAAGACTCAGTACATATTTTATCTTCAAGTGCACAAGATGCAAAATTGTAGATCGAACTGAACCTTGCACATTAGATAAAAAGAACCGATAGTAAGTGGGTGTTTTACCAGAGGAAAAACGCCCTTGGCCGGCCAAATCTAAAAGAAAATATTTAGGCACAGGTAATAAAAAATTGCTGGCAATATTACAAAGATTGCTGTAATAAACTGTTCTGTTCAGTAATTCAGAAGTAGTGTATTCTCAAAAATGTATGTTCACTAAATGAAGCAGATGGTATGAAATACAAGTTTCCCAAGCATTCTGCAATTGGACATAAAACGGACAAAGGGAAAGTGCAACTGTACTGGGGTGCCAGATCTCAGAAGCTGACAGCACAGGAAGTTACAATCACCAAACAAGTCGATAAAAACTCAAATTAAACTTTGTACTGAATTTTGAGGTAATCAAGTTGAAGATAAAATGCATGTCTGGAACCTGAGGTGCATTATATTTTTTAACCTTGTTTTGGGAATTCGACTCTCTATATCTTCCGCCTTGCTTTTCCATTTATTTAGCGTCCATCCATGATAGATCTGCTAGCTTGAACCTGGCAGCACCGACTGATACATGTAGTGAATATATCTAACAATAAATGCAGTTACTACATGAATCTACAAATGTGCATAATGTCAGCAAAAGAAAGTATTTTGATGACATAAACACATTATGCAAAGTGAATTTTAATGTCAACTAATTGGCAAGGAACTAGTGCTATATCACTAGAAAAGCATCACAACAAAGGGCAGTGTTCTTTTACTGACACGTGTTGGTTCTTTCATACGAGCATACAGTCAAAAGTCTGCATCATCACCATTTCACAGAAATAGTAATCTGCAAGAGGTATCTACATGAGTATTGATTACTTCATGCAGTCATCACCATAATAGAAAGGCAGCATATAGCAACATGTCGCGCACCTCTAAATGTGTGTTGATTCTGGTTTCATGCCAACATAGTCTGAAAGCCATCACTTCATGGCAAAAGAAGCTTAGAATCTATACAGCAAACAGGTGTGACCTTATACATAAGCGCGTATCTTGTCATGAACGCATGTAGTCTAAATAAATTATAAATAAAAGTCTTTCCTTGGAAACAGACATGATGTTCAAATACATGCAACTAGTACATGTAAATTCAGTTTCAGCTGAACTTTTAATATTTCTTAATTGCTCTAATAAAGATTTGAATGTTAAGTTTATGGTAAAATTTAATGTCATGTTTGTAGATTTTCAAAATTCCTAACTATTCTTCACGGATATATCAAGCTCCCACTTTGATACGAGACAGGGTATCTAAGTTTCTTTCATCTCTCACCTCTGCAAAGCAGTTAATACATTCGTTACCATGCAAATAATGGGATATCAAAAAGAGGAAACCAGATATGAAATATTAATAAAATAAAACCTACCCCAGCAAATGAGACTTTCATTTCAAAGTGCATGCGCAGTAGTTAAAAAAATTATCAAATTTAAACGTTGGGTATGCTGATGAAAAAGGGACTTTTAGCACGTACAATTATAGTAGGTACACAAGGCAGACTCTATACAGCTGACAGGTGTCAGCTTCTTACATAGGTTTGTATACTGCCACGCACGCATTCAGTCTGATAAAAAGTTAGAAGCAAGATAAACTCTATATGATATGGATTGTCTAATTTATTTTATTTTAATATATAGTTTATATGGACAGTTAGTTATAATTACTATTACAAGCCACTCTCCATGGCTCGGATGGTGGCGTTTGGTGGTATATATACAGGGGTGGAGGAAAGCGAAGGACAAGGAGGAATTCACCCACTTTGGACAGGCCATTACAACCCAGTAATAGGAACGATGTTGATTAAGCGTTCACCACTCGATGGTCCGTTACATTACATAGAAACAGACATAGAGCTCAAATACCTATGTATATATATATATATATATATATATATATATATATATATATATTAAATGTCAGCACAGTTGGATTTATACATTTGATATTTCCCAATTCTACTTACAGGTTTACATGAAAGCTGATCGTAAAATCTAATTACATGTATGTAGATTTAAAACATTCTAATGATTTGTGTTTACGGACATATCAAGTTCAATCCTAATTTTATTGCAGATTTCGACAGATAAGTGTTTTGCAACTATCACCTCTTCAAAGCAATTACATTTGTAAGCATGCAACTAAAGAAAAATTCAAATGAAGAATATTGCAATAAAAACACTTTCTTTTGAATACAATCGCAATGTATGCGACTACTGTGCAAAACCCAACAAATAATATTTGCTGTATATGTGCTAGCAAACGAAAGCAAATTTACGACAATTTCAATAAACAAAACCAGGATTCATTCACATAGCCATTTTACAGACTTTAAACCCTTATAAATGAATTTATCGACCCCGAAAACATAGGAATAGTACACTTGGAAAGCATTCTAGGATAAATATAACCGAATGTATTGATATTTTATAATCCGGCGGCCATCTTGGCCGCCATCTTGGATTTTAACCAACATGGGGTGAATTCCGCTTGGCTCTATATCTGAAAATATTGAGTATGGTCTGGCCAACTATTTTGCCAAGTTTCATACTTCTTTCACATTTTGCACAATTCTTCTCTTAACAGCTGGACTAATGGTGCGATCCGTATATAATACCTGATCACAACTAATTTTATTGTTATTAGATAATTGAATGTAGACTTTAAGCTGAATTTATAACATTGCAAATTATTTTTTAAAATTAATTCACATTGTTAATATTTCAACGTTAAAAAACTGGGAACTTTTTGAACAGTTCAAAAGCCTTTCGATAGCAAAGTTTTGTGCAATAAACCTGTCTGTGCAGTATCATGAACGTGCAGTTATTGTTACAGTAGTGGAGTTCATAATATTGTTTGATATAGAAAGTTAGAGTTTCCTTGTCATTTAATTGCTTTACTATTCCTCATAGAAAGCCCCCGAAATAATGTTGGCACAAAAATACTGTTCATTGGGCTATATACATTTTTTTCTTTTGGCGGTCGTTTAAACATGTTAAAAATTTTATCATTTGACATATGTTTAAGGAAAAAAATCTTTGTGGACTACAGAGAGTAGGGTTAAGATTGCAATTTGATTTAATACTGTTCCACTGGAGGAAAGTCAGCCATAAGAAATCCCACCCCAACCCCCGGAAAAAATACTCCCATGCAATTACTGAGGTAAGTCGGTGACCTTAATACTGTAACCTTTTTAAATCTATTGTAGAAAACTGTTGTCTTTTCATTTGTTCACGAATAAGTAAACACAGATATTTAAATCAGAAATGACACAGAAAGAAAAATTAAACGTGTCGCCAATACGGAGTATCGCTTTTAGTGTATTGTACTAGTATTGTACCTCAACAGGCTCACCGATACTCGGCCCAAAAGGGTCTTTAAAACTATGAAAAGTGAGTTAAAACGTTTGAACAGTCTGTGCAGTTTACATAACCTTGATACCACGTGGATTAGACATTCATATTGATTTAAACAAAGGAAGCGTCCTGACTTGTAGCACTTGCTTACATGTTAAATGCCGGGCATATTAATCGTTAATGTTTTGTGTCTTTTGACTTGTTTTTAAGCTGTCGGCTCCACGTTGACTGTATGATGCCGGAAGTCGGGCGCCATGTTTAAGATCGTGCATTTCTCTAACTGTCGAACAATGTTTCCTTTCTTGATCTCATGACGTACAACAAATGGTTTGCTTTCCATTGTATATTTGCCCTTTCCTAGTGATGAATGTAATCGGCCTGAAATCAGGGGAAAATAAAAAAAAAAAAAATAAAAAAAAAAGACTTTGACATGTTCTCGTAATTCACTCATTGGAACTTGGTGAACAGTTTAAACCTTTTCGAACGTGAACCTCCGGAGCCTATAACAGTTGTCCTTCGATTTTGTGTAAATCAGTAAAAGCAGATTTGAATTGAACTTTTTATTTTTTTTCTATTTTTCGGACTGCTATAGCGTCATTTATACCACCACAGTACTGGGGTACTTTGGTAAATGAGGCAATTCTTTTTGAGAAAAAAATTCCTTAATAAATTAACAATCACATAACAAGGTATTTCTGTTCATATTTTTGATTAAACATCTATTGCTGAATAAACCAAGCCAGTGGGATCTGGTTTATAATTCAAACAGACCTTCAGAGAAAACGGTCGAGTGCAAGTAGTGATGATTAGTACAATCAGGTTACAGATGTCGTTCCCCGAGTGCTCAGTCTGACCCGGAATGACAGATTAGAAGAAATTTAACACTGGCAAAGAAGGATCGTTGCTCAAAGTCAATCACCTATTATCGCTCCCGTCAATGTACCAAAATGCATCGTACAAACAAGGTTGACGCCGACAGGAAGATCAATGTTACGTTACTGTATTAGCATCTGATCAGTGGGAGGTTTGTTTTCAGCGACCGGCGGAATGATACTTTGTATGGATCAATTACAGCCTTTTTCCTGTAGGATGCAGACAGACGATTTGACAATTCAACCGTCTTTGAGTCTTTGAGGATCACTTAGATGGATCATTTGATCTTATCGAATTTTACCATTTTGTATTTACCTGAATCTGTCCAACTCTATTAGACTTGTATATTCGAGATAAAGGCGTATTTATGCGTATTTTTGTATCTAATGCCTAAGCGAATTTCTATTTCAAGATTACAATCGCTATCAAGTCCTAAATTCTCATACAGATTCATTTTCCATTTGGCCGTGACCGATTTAAGTCACCTATATGAGCCAGTGTATTTTATAAAACATACGGTATTGTGCGACCCGTTTGCTGTATAATTTACGATAATTATATCTCATTCATTCTTTGTAAAACAAACGAAGGAAAATACATTTTTGAACAGTAAAAATAGCCTTTTGTATCCAGTTTTTATTGTAAAATTGAAATTGTTAATTGTAAAATTTAAAGAATAAAAATGTTATATGACTTCTCTATGAATACAGAAAATGTTGTATAAGGAAACACATAAGTGTAAAAAATGACGGTTTGATTGCCTTAAATTTTTTTTACCCATAAACCTATAGAGGCAGAGTAGGCCTAGTTTGTAAAGTATTATTGTTGTTTTGTGTTTTGATGTTCATTAGGCCTATTGATTACCCTCTTGGACATATTGTTCTCTGGGCGATAAAAATAATTTTGTATGTTTGGGTTGTTCAGTTGTATAGGTGAAAGGGATATGACGAATTTTATTTTCTAGGAACTGTATCACAAAGAGGTAGAATCAAAATCATTTGTACGAATTACATAGGATGACACATCCCGTCAGATTACCCCCAGGCGAACTACCCCCAGAAAAAATAAACTCAAATATCAAAGCCACCGCAAAATAACCATGCAAGCCTATATAGGGAAGATGCCCCTTCCTTATTCCACATTTCTATATATTACATGCAAAGACTTGGTTTTCTTTTTTAGGAGGAGCATGTGCTATAAATATACTTAAACACAACAACAGAAATATAAACATACAATACACGATTATTTCAGAGTCGAGCTTTCTGTTCATATGTTTAGTATAAGATCTTTCACAGGAATATTTTCAAAATTTTATTCATATTTATATATATATGTTACTCCAGAAATTTATACGAGCACACTACGTTGATTTTTCCTTTCACGGTTTTTCTACGGTTTTCTATGATGCATATGCGTATGGCTACATAACTATATGATCATATATGTATTGCTACGTAAATATATGATCATATATGTATGTCTACTAACTATATGTTCATATAGGTATGGCGAGGTAAATATATGATCATGCACATTTACATATACAGTCCTACGATGAACGTAAATCAAAAATATTTTATTCCCTGTGATCTTTGACAGACCTCACGGCCCGGGAGTCACAGTTGTCTTCCCTAAGTAAAGGTTAATATGCTATAATATATGTTATTGGAAGATATATAAGAAAAATAATTGACAAAAGGCCATGCTCAGTAATTCCTGATGTAAACATTTAAATACTTCTCCTGCTACTACTGCTACTACTACTACTTATAATAACAACGACAGTTATGACAGAGTATCATCTACAATTTTCGTATAATATACTGTTTGCTATATTTTTCATTTTATCAATTGAGGGAAAATATATGTGCTTTCTGTTATGTTTATACATATTTCAGAAGTTTTTAATTAATTATCATGTTAAATACAAGGACACATGATTTAAACTGTACACAGGAAATATTTTTAATAACAACTAAATGAATATATACTTATTGTGGGACTGACTCAAAGAAACATGTATCATATCCAGGTTCTCTTTAGGACTTATATATGCAAATAACCTGGTAAAAAATCATTATGGACCTTGCATTATGTTCCATTTTTGGTGAAAATAACAATATATCAACGTCATAACGACAGGCAAATACAGAATATTAATCGATAATTATTATAGCCTTGTTTATCACTTTTTCTTAATCTGTGTGGAAATATTTTGGGTACCAGAAAGTCATCTAGCAGACCAGTAAATATCGTTGGACGGACCTTTGATCATATTCTGTCTTTTGAGCCCACCTTTACATTTCTAACCATGCAACTTGAGTTATGAACCAACGGTAGCGGTTAACATGGCCTTTCACTCTTCAGTAATCCTAGCCTAGCCCATATTGACGCCTAAATTTGTAACTGGATAGTTTGACGGAAGGATATCATCATTTAGGTATATTTGCGGGTCACAGTACCTGTTCTAGGATAATTTATTTTTATCTTGAATGATGCAACTCAAGTAATAAAGGTGTAGACTTGACCTGGTTATAGACACTCTTGTTGTGTGGAATCAAAGTATATATAATCTACAGGGATTTCACTATGAAAATAAAAATGTTTTTGTCAGTGGTATATCATATCGCGGGGCACCAGTCATACATAATACGTCCGATACTTCTGTTACATCATGTAGAGAATTTCTTAAAATTTTCCTCGGTATATACCGCTTTGTAAAGGTTATTTACTTCCTTCTGCGTTTTTCAGTGTCAGAATGGTGGCGGTTAAATGCAGATAAAAATACTTATTCACTATTACACCTCATTGTTGCCATGGCAACAAACAGAAGTTGATGTGAATATAAAATGATGCTTTAACATTGGAATATTCTCCCTTAACAGTAATTTTAAATTAAAAGAATTTAATTTATATAAATATAAATATATATATATATATATATATATATATATATGAACATAAGTTATAATTTTACTTTGGAAGATTGTTTGGAAATATACAGTGAGTCAATGACTGTATTTGGTTTATTTATAATATTATACTTTGAATTTGTATCCTTAGTTTTCTCTCCTCATTTCTTCTCCAACGATATTCTCATGAACACAAAAAATGGAAATACCCTACACCGGCTCTTTTAAATTGTTTAGACAAGTCTCATAAATCAAGGAAGGATATCGATTCTACCCCAGGACACTCCGTAGTCAGTGTGGGACGAACCTTCAAAGCGGTATGTCTAGAGTTTACTGTCTCCAGGTTCGCGGCCTGATGGCAAGATAAATAGCAAACCGAGGAGAAAGCCTATTAATAAAGGAAAAAGGGTGTATTGACTCGTGTGTCTGCCGTAAGACCTGTTGTCCCTGAAAGACCCAGGCCTTGTTATGAATTTCACTGCGAGTAGCGACTATTACTTTTTATTTCCTCAGCGTGTGTCATTATGTGTGATAATGGAAAGAGTGTGAATTGACACGTGTTAAAGTAAACGCAGTCTTGACTTCAACAAATCTTTTTTTTGAATCAGCAATGGGCTCTGGGTAAAGCAAATAAATTCCACAGGATCTTCCCGAGAGGAGGGTTATCCCCCAAAGACCCTGTTTAATTCCCACTGTACTGAGTCTCGTTCCCGAAAAAGTATAGTGGAGGATGGGACAATAATCACCCAGTTTCCTATATGCTCATTGACCAAAACATACAAGACAGCAGATGTTTAACTTGTGCAACAGTTGTAATTTTTGTATTTTATGTTGTTTTGTCTATTTGCCAGGTCAAATGGACGTTTGTTAAGCTAACACTTTTGCATTCTTGAGAATTCTAGATATTCATCACAATTTTTGTATTTAACCCGAAATGATTATATTTTGTTTATCATCCTCTACAAAAAAAAAAAACATTTTCCAAAGTAGCCAGCAATGCTATAGACTGAGTGTAGCGTATGAATTATACTCAGTAGATTGTGCTATTTATGCTCCTTCGTCCAAATTGTCGTAGAAGCGACTCGTTTAGCTACGTTTGTGATTACAAGGCACAATAAGGTTTCCTACATAAGCCCCTTATGTGATTGCTTTGTAATTACGATGAATAAGCATCATTTACACCCTGCGTCGGTTAATATTTGGAAAATGCGCGGCATTCGCTCGGGGGCCACCAAAACGTGCACTTCATGAGACAAAATATGTCATTTCCTGAATGTGGCGTCGGTTCTGGTAGTTGGATCGATTAAGTAACCTGGTTATAAAGATGCGATCACATAGTAAATGGACATAATATATCAACCTTAATGAATGTGATGTAAAGCACCTCGGGATAGCTCCTGCTTTGGGACAATAATCACATATTTCGCTTCAATGCGGATACCGTATGGCCAAAAGCACATAAATCCCAAATAACTATGGTTTAATTCTGTTTCCACAGAGCGGTGAGCTCCAGAAATCCAGGAACTTGCCTAAACTTGCCAAAATGGTATTTTATTTATCGGGATGATTTTTAGTCAGATCCTTCCACTTCTTATTTGTCTTCTTGTCTTATCTTCTTCCGACCACGTAAATTTCACATGATTATGACTAAGTATTCCCGAAATTACCGATCTATGGCCGGAAGGTACATGCATCGATTTTTTTAAAGATTTGAGATTAATAGTCTGATACGTGTCTGTGTGTGTCTTGGCGTCCTCGCAACTGGTGACAGGTCGTCCCACTGTTACATAACAAGAGTCGCACAAATGCTGTGAAGGTCCTTCGGTATTTACACGAACTTCGGCCATGTTCACTATTCAACGCAACTCTATCTCTCGCTTCAATGTTTCACCTTTTCCATGTTGCGTATTCGTTGCCCCTATTCACAAGATTGTCTGGAACTTAATATCTTATTAATAAGGAGCAGGGATTTTAATTAAATTATAAAGAAAGAGGTAACTCCTGAAAAAGACCTGGTGATTAACTAGTTAAGAATTAATAATGTTTCTCCTCAGCGGGCTCTACTTCCCTCAAAATGACTGATGTTAGCAGCACCTGTTAGGTTTCGATTCCGTTTTCATAAGCTGACATTTTATGCTGTGTATATGTTTAAATCAGAGGCAACAAGTTCCGTCGAAACTAAATATACGATGAAAGTCACCTTGCCGGAAACGCTGGTAGATCGGGCCGTGATGTTCTCGTTAGTGCAGACCGGGGACAAAGATCAAGGCTTTAGATGCGGGATATTGAAGATAGATTTAATCTTATCACACTGTTGTCTCGGCCCAAGACGTGTGATTCCGATCCGCTCTGCTCCTCTCCGTCAACAACGTCTTGGGAACGACTCTTAGGAAAACGCCTCGTTAGGTTCCAAATAGGAGACCCCTTTGGAATCGTATAATTGATATTTCAAGCGGTGTCAACATAAAATAATTACCTTTTTGTTGTCTTTGGATGTTTTTTAAACATCTGTAAAGTATTGGCACCAAAATAATGCTCAGTAGCTCTACTTATCCATAATTTTGCCAAGAGCTGATGTGTTTACATAGAGAACATGCCGCCATGATTACATTAAATGACCCACAGTCCTTTGCAACGGGATTTAGACTGGGAACCCGCTCTTATCGCTGTTTGATCTGGAAAAAGCGGGCGATAATAGATCTCGGTGGCGGGTACCAGTTGATCAACGTCCGCTCATTACAAATTCCTGTATATTGTTATGTTTAAATCACGGCGGGCTTATAAGGATCGTTAGGGATAATATTTCATTAATATATTAAGGTAAGAACGTGGTAAAGTTGCCAGGAAGACCCATTAAACACCAAAGACACTAACGGATGCATTTTGGTGTGTATATTTAGTAGTTTTAAGAGTTTTTTTGGTGCCTTCTACCAGTGTCTACCATTTCACCATTACAAGACCTAATTGTACAGGCCATTCCCACAACTGTGATCGTATCACAGTTGTGGATCCGCAACAAATCACACTGATGCTTCATCCTTTAATCAGATAAGATGATGCTTGTTACACGTAATTATAACCACAATGGTCAGACACATCGGTGTTCTAGCAAGGCATTCGGTGATATCATCCAGTATATCACAATAAAACCACCTGTCTGCAGGTCAAACAAACGTATTCCAAATCTCATTATATTTATCTTATAACATAATTGCCTATGAAAAAAATATTCATATAGATTTTATATAAAATGAGCCCAGTTCCTGGAGGAAAAACATTTTTATGCCCCCGCCACAAAGTGGCCGGGGCATATAGTTTTACCCATGTCCGTCCTTCCGTCCTTCCGTCATTCCGAAATCAAACAGTTGTACGGACTTTTTTTCACAATGCCTCCAGATATTGGCCTGATTTTTGGTGTGTGACCAGTTCCAGATCGAGTTCGCGTTTCGTCCCGGTTGACCTACTTTTGACCGTTTTACGGCTCTTGAACATAGAAAATTTCATGAAAAATAGAAATTTTCATGACAAACACACATGTACGGACTTTTTTTCGCAATGCCTGCAGATATTGGCCTGATTTTTTGTGTGTGGGCAGAAATTGACCAGTTACAGATCGAGTTCGCGTTTCGTCCCGGTTGACCTACTTTTGACCGTTTTACGGCTCTTGAACATAGAAAATTTCATGAAAAATATAAATGTTCATGACAAATACAAATGTACGTACTTTTTTTCGCAATGCCTGCAGATATTGCCCTGATTTTTGGTGTGTGGGCAGATAATGACCAGTTACGGATGGAGATCGCGTTTTGTCCCGGTTGACCTACTTTTGACCGTTTATGGCTCCTAAATTTAGAAAATTTCATGAAAAATAGAAATTTTCATGACAAATACACATGTACAGACTTTTTTTCGCAATGCCTGCAGATATTGGCCTGATTTTTGGTGTGTGGGCAGATAATGACTAGTTACAGATTGAGTTCGCGTTATCCCAGTTGACCTATTTTTGACCATATGACAGAGATCCTTAACATAGAAAATTTCATGAAAGACAGAAATTTTTATGAAAAATGCACATGTATGGACTTTTTTTCACAATGCCTGCAGATACTGGCCTGATTTTTGGTGTGTCGCTTGATAATGACCCGTTACAGATCAAGTTTGCATTTTGCCCTTGTTGACCTACTTTTGACCATACGACACCTCCAGAACTTAAAAAAAATTTACAAAATTTAACAAATGTTTCTAATTTGCCCCAGACGGGGGCATTCGTGTCGTTCCGACACATCTAGTTTCTATATATTTTTCCACTAAAAACATGAGGTTGTGTGATTTGTTCAAAAGCTATGGGCACATCTATGAGCACTGTCAAATCGGCAGTGACGTCACACACTGGGAAATCCCCTATGACTAAAAATTCTAGATCTCAGTAAAAGCACAGTATTTCCGCCTCTGTCAGTCCCAAATTTTTAGCAGAGAATTAAAACAACATGTATTACTAGATCTGAGTTGTTGATAAAATTCAGTCCATGATGTCACATGGACAGCCAATCAAATCAGGGCAAAGTCTGGGATCTGGGTGAAATCCTCCCATCACACAACAAACGCACGTGGAATAGGTTTACTTAACCTTCAGGTCAAACAAACGTATTCCAAATCCCATTATATTATCATATAACACAATTGCCTATGAAAAAAATATTAATATAGACTTTACATAAAATGAGCCCAATTCCTGGAGGAAAAACATTTTTTCTATCTATTTTTCCACTAAAACATGAGGTTGTGTGATTTATTCAAAAACTATGGGCACATCTATGAGCACTGTGAAATGGGCAGTGACGTCACACACTGGGAAATCCCCTATGACTAAAAATTCTAGATCTCAGTAAAAGCACAGTATTTCCGCCTCTGTCAGTCCCAAATTTTCAGCAGAGAATAAAAACAACATGCATTACTAGATCTGAGTTGTTGATAAAATTCAGTCCATGATGTCACATGTGTATCAGCCAATCAAATCAGGGCAAAGTCTGGGATCTGGGTGAAATCCTCCCACAACAAACGCACGTGGAATAGGTTTACTTAACCTGCAGGTGACAGCTTGTAAAGTTTCTGACCTGATGTTTTGTTCACTTTGCAATTTATCTCGAGATATAAGTTTGTTAAGAAATTGCGATTAAAAAACGGGGACTGTAATATTTAAGTGAATTGGAAACAAAAGGAAACAAAAAGAATATATATATACATAGAGGGAAATATAGTACATATAAAGTACAGTTGTCTATTCCAAATGGATTGTCGTGCAAAAAAACAGCAAATAACAATTGCTATCAAACACGCATATGCAAAATGACAAATAGAAAAGGCAGCGAGTATATTAGGGAAATGAGAGGGAGAATAACAAAGCGGATGACCACGTAAAACCGATAGGAAACCGAAACTGAAACGAAATGAACCAGCAGTAATAAGAGGGGAAGCACATGGAATCCAATGCAAAAAGAAAATGTGAATTTAAAAGAAAACCTGGTGTGAAATCAGTCATATGAAATGAAAGAAATAAGAGAAAAATACTGTAATCATTATAGAGAAAGCTCCACAGTCCACACCGTGTCACACCGGTAAAGATATGAACGTTCAGATTCTTTGTAAATCAAACAAACTGGCTGAACTCTTGCATACATACAATCTAAAAAAAAATAATAAGATATGTGGTAACAAAACTCTTTATATTAAAGGAAGAAGTTACTTACATTCTCTGGAGATGCACACAACATATACCAACGATGAACAATGATGATAAACACATAAATAAACAATGAGTCCATGAATGACGGTATACCAAAAGTTCCTGTTCCCTCTGTTTCTGGTCACATGACCATCGCGCACACATAACACCGGGATGTAACACTGTTTATCTCACTTAGTGGTTCGCAGTGTGTACAGTACATTCAGTCCCACAGATTCACGGAGCTTTTTTAATCCACAATCTCTCGCTGGAGTTTTCACGTTTCAGTTCACGCGCCGCGAACAGACTAATTTGCTGGGCGTTGAATCACAGTCTTTCATAGCTGATGTCTCCTGGAATCATCCTGATGTAGGTATCAGAATAATATCCTGTACCTCTTCAGTTAAACGTTTAAATAAAGTCCTCTGTCTGTTCTTGGAAGTGCCGACAACTGATTATAAATCGCCAGATTTACCAGTCCGTCGGCTAATGTTTGATACTCGCTCCGAAGTCCATTTACAGAGAAATCACTTGTGGCCTTCCCCAGATATCGACTATCTACGCTTGTAGACATCACATCACAGCTTTATCCACTGTGACACATGCAGACCTGTCCCCCGGTCTGCTGAAGATATCACCAGGCTATACAACTTCGGTACACTGGACGGGCATATGTGTCGAATATCGTGCGCCTCACGACTTCTAAATGTTTGCTGACGTGACAACTCCCACTCGTCTTCGGGGCAATCACCACACCCAATTACGCCGACCAACAATTACTTCATGAATGCCAATAAGGATACGCCTCCAGAGATAAAAATCTTTGGAACTTACATTTGGCAGGTGTTATACCCTTGAAATCTACAACAAACACTCGTTACTATAGAGACCGCCAAACAAAGACGGCTCGAACGGAATTAAAACTGTACTGAGATTAACATCAAATGGGACACGTGTGTTCATTAAACAACGATCTCAAGCTAATGTCGAAACATGTTTTTTCCATATAAATGTACAATAAATTATCAAAACAATCATCTGATTATACTCCCTACCAGAAAACACAAAATAATACCTAAGTCACTGTTCCCTGGTGACACAAAGTTGATAGAGAAATGTACAGAAGAAATAGGAAAAATAAACTAAGACTTCTTGTTATTGCCATACGACAGTCACTGATCTCCACCTATCCTCCCGACCATCTAATCCTCTACTCCCGATTCTCCCACTGACCTTTTATATTCCTCCTAATACCATGGGAGGAACTTAAGTTCTGTAAGACAGACATGAAATATGGTCGTTCCTTCTTGAGTTTTCACAGATGAGCAGAAAAAATACCAAACATGCCTACATTATAAAGGACATATGTCTGTAAAACATATCCTATCAACTGGTTTATCTAGAAACGTATCCTAACTGAAAAGTGCATTCACCTTATGAATTAAAAAATAATACCACATAAATGGTTGAAACCAACTTTTATAATAGCATTTTCTTCCATTTTTCAACACCCCTTATGTATATAAAAAAAAATTGACATTGAAAATATGAAACAAATTCCAGTTTCTGGTCCGTGTTATTTTGAAAAATAGGTCAAGGTCACTCGAGGTGAAAGTAATTGGCCTATGGTAGGGTACATCTCGGCAAAAATATCAATGCAAACGGACGAAAAAGCGACAGAAATATAAAAAGAAGAAGGATGATGATAAAAACAAATATTTCCACCAATGAATAAGTGGAGATAATTAGTGAACCAAGAAAAATAGTTAATGGTATGCTTAAGTGTCCTTCATAACTCCTAAAAGTCATCGTCACCAGGTCTATCTTGTTCAAACCTGATTAAACACATTTATTAGCTTAATTTACCATGTGGGGAAGTGATTTCGAATCTTTGTAACGTTCCTGCTGCTGGATGTTCAGTGCTTTTTTTGTGGGGATCACATACATTTTATGTTATGATATCCCCCCAGACTTGCCGTATGTTTCTTTTCGGAATACATGCACCTAATTCAGGAGATAATAATTTAACGAAGGTGAAGCCCACAAAGCGTAGCTGACAAGCTGCCAGGGTCCCAGTAACAGGTGAGGAGACCCAGTGTCAGAGAATCTGGTGGATCACTGGAACAGCCGCTGAATAATCATATAATGTTAATGTTATTGTCTCCGCCAGGATGGTATGTGTTCATCCTAGTATCGGCCCTCAGACATTACCACCAGATAACGGGCTGCCAGAGTGCCTTTACCTCTAAGTCTGGGGAATGCATTATAAGGTCCCATGAGGATGCAAATATTTTCGTCATTTTTGACAACGCCTCATGGCTTTCAGATACACTGTCTATTAACATTAACCATATTAACCAGACTAATCGTTAGCATTTTTAATGTTTAAACAACACCAAACATGAGCGAGAAAAGTTCCGTTTAACTCAGCATATTGGTAAACCCCTCCGCATGGTTATTGAATTTCTGACAGCACGAATACAGGCATGGCTCGCACGGGTTATTAGATGCAGCCAACTTGTAGTCGATACAGGAAATAACTCGTTACCATAGAGACGGGGTTTCAGTTTGGGTTGTGTGTTCACATGTATTATCTTGTGTTAATTCGTCAATCGTAGCATAATGATAAGATTATGGGCTGTTTACCACAATATGAATGCAACATAATGGAAGACCACTGCGATGCATTCCTCGATATTGCTTGTATTACGACTCAAGTAGGCTTACCAACCCAATTATCATTTCCAATTGAGTTGGGTTGTCACGGCTAGCAATCATCCCCATGTGTGTGCTTGTTTGCGTGTTTGTTCACAACATAAATCACGCAATGATGAACGGAATCTCATGAAATTTTTAAGGACGTTTCGGGAGTAGGCCAGTGGAGTATCGGCTAGATTTGGGTGTACATCCGGGTAATGATCCGGATTCAGGATGGTCATCAAGGAATGTTCACAAATGTACAGTTATTAATGGACGAATGAAGCTTGGAATATGGGCCGAATAAGAGAATGCAAACACCGTTTGGAGCTTCCCAAAATAGGGACCCACTACATGGCGGAAGCTTGCGTTCATTAGAATACAGATTTCTTATAATTGTAAAAAATGAATAAGAGCCTTTTACTCTACTTCATAAGCAAAATCGAATGCAATTAAACACATTTTTTTCTATGTAATAAAGTGATTCATTATGACTGTAAAAGATTGAAAATATAATTTCTTTCTTAATATTTACTATTTTTATTTAAAAATTTATCTTTAAAAACTTGTTAGGATGTTTTGAAACGTCGGCATCAAGGTAATACGTCATTTTTATATTGTACCCTTCACTCCCAGGGGAAATCTTCAGATTGCATAGCTTGTGATGACGGGAATCATTGGCATTGATCCAACATAACAACAATATACATTTATGTTTGACGGCTTTAATGTTGTGTTTTTGGGTAACTTGGACTGTCCGCCATATTATTGAATTACTGTTGATAGGCAGAAGCTCAGTATACATTCTTTTGGCCTGACGGTATTTTATTATTCCTGAAATAACACCGGGTGTATTCATACAAGCGTTACCAGTTGTCCAGTGGTTTGCGTCTTTCACTTCTGGGCCTATATACTGAGAGGTGTGGGTTCGAATCTGACAGCGACATGTGTCGGCCATTGCCGATTCCTATTTAATGATGATGAATACTAGATAGCTTTGTTATCTATTTCGTACTTGCTCCAGTTTGATTGGTCTTGTGATTGGCTACGTCACTTGGGACTGCCAATGAGAGGTTGTGTGGTAATCAGGTTGGAGGAACCAGGTTGACGCCTGCAGTGCATTTTATTTAATATCTCAAGGAGAATTTGAGCCTGGCTCATTCCGGTAGGAGCTTGCTCTAAATGTATGTACAGTTGAGGTAGATAAGTAGATAAGTTATATTAAAATACGGAAGTGGTGTTTTCCAACAGAACTATAATAGAAAAAAAAATTAAAAAGGCAAATCTTGCTCCTCGACAGATGGACAAAGGTTTGTATACCACATCAATATTACAGAAAAGATACGGTGTCACCAGGTCAGTCAAATGAAAGATGCATCCGGTCGTAAACCGATTGAATTATAAAACCACAAGACAAGGACACGCGAGAAATGACAGCTAAAACCCAAGACAGGACCGTTACATGGGAGGACCGTGACAGATGATTCCATTAACAGAGTCCAGGACGTCTGGTCAGTCCAACTTATTACCTGTTCATGGCTGCTGGTTTGTCTTTCTAAAAGCTTTGGATCAATATTCGCGGGATTATTGTCATTTCTAGGTGTCCTGCATGGCGGCTGACACCGGTAAACATGGCCCAATCACGTGCAACGTCATGGTAAACTATGGACATGGAGATGATGAAAAACAATTACCGATTTTTGCTACTTTACTCGGTGAAGAGAACCAGTTACTTGACATTCATCTGAAATTATTTGTCCACAGCATCATCAAGAATTTACGAGTAATATTTAATTGATGGTCGTGGAGCCTCTTGGAAACCAATGAGCAGGAACCTAAAATGAACCTATTCATACACCAGTAATGTTAAATATACATTAGGTGTTATGTTTTCTCCATAAATATTATTGTATCTGCCAGTATTTCATACTAAAACTTACTGTTTGCTGACTCCTGTTCACCTGGAAATAAGCTGGCACCGGGCGCGATCAGCGGAACAAAACATATATACAGCACACGCGACTTGGCCGCGCAGCTTCACAAATCAAGAATGTTTAAGCTTCCAATCGGTGCTTCTTCTGTTTCTACTTTCATGATTCTTCTTGTTTAGGAGTATTCACAACATTCATATCTACGCCATTGGCGCATGGATAGGCCTCAGTGCATTGTGGTGGAAATGATTCCTCTACCCACAAACCTTTAACAGCGGACCGGATCCGTACTCTAGACTGATACCCAGCGCTTGTACGATTTTGCGCAAAGTGGAAAGTTGCAGTGAAAGGGGGCTAGGTGAGACAGAAAGAAATATAGAAAGGCTATTGAGCCGTTACTGCATATATAGGTTGCAGCTTTACCCCCCGTCCTTCCTGGATAACCGCCGAACATAGGTTCAGAAGATTTCTTATCAGCTTATATATATATATATATATATATATATATATATATATATATATATATATCTTTATTCGTACCACAAAATTCGTACCCCCCCCCCCTTTCGACCTAACCAAAAAAAAAATTTCGGGAAAAAACTCATAGTACACCAAGTGTATAGAACAGGTACAATATATGTTTTGCTTATAATGCATTTTGGCGACCCCTGATTGCACGATTAAAACCTAAATTTTCAAAAATTTCTACACCTGCCCCCCCCCCCCCCCCCCCCCACCCGGTTCGCGCATGGCTCACCCACTACGAGGCCTCGCAATGTGCGCCCCTGAAAAACAAAATACAGATATATGACCATTCAGTCCAAAGACATCACCTCATCAGTAGACGACGCATAAATCAGCACGTTCACTTCCTCATTTGTTAAGTGTGACGTATTTATTCCGTCTTTGCAATCAGTTAATTCTGATATTAATGCTATGACCCTTCTATGACCTAACGGGCTTGGTAGCTTTTTGTAATGACTCTTAAAGGTATTCAGAATAACAGTGTCACACCACATTCCATATTTATCCATCTCACTTTCAAGATATCTTAGAATTTTTCAAAGTACACCGACATGATGTATACTTATCTGTTTTAGCTAAGAACGATACAGTATTATTCTTAGCAGTATATATAGCGCATGAAAAGTGATAAAGCGTGCAATAATAAAGAAGACCATGAACAATAGAATGTCAGTTAATAAAGTTAATTACTGCACGTGTTCCTGAAGTAGTGACGAACGATTTAAGAAATAAAAATCTTGCATTATTCAAAATACAAAGAGAATGAACTTTTGTTTTATACAAAATATAAATGACACGGTTAATGTATTACCTCTCTGAGCATGAAAAGTATCACGAATCTGATGATGGCGATAACGTTTTAGGTTTCAGTCCTGAGACATATTACTGTTGCAGGCATACGACAAATTGTTTGTTTCTTGAACGTTAAAAGTGTGTGGTCGATATCTTTGTTTTCAAATTCGCAAAGTAATAATAATAATTATAATAATAATTTAATATTATTTTTATTATTATGATAATAATGATGATGGTGATGATGAATGAGACGGAATTGAAAACAGAAAATGGAATTTAGAGATAGATGTATTGTACGCACGGTGGTGTATAATGACAGAACCGTGAATTACATCAAGATTATGTAGAAAACCAACTAATCTTGATTTTTTTATACAGTATTGATTTCAATCCCGAGCCTGTCACAATATTGTACCAATCTTGTTTAGCCGTTTTGAGGAAAAGTTCCTCATAAACAAGAAGCCTATTCAGAATTAAAAAAAACGATAGATTATCCCTGGAGCTAAAATCAATCCTCTCTCTCAAAAGGCATAAGCTCTGCGTGATGGAATATATCAAGGTGTTTTGAATAAACGTTACCGCTAGGTTGATCATATTTGTTACGGTTTGTGACCATTAAAGCTGTACGCAAATTTATTAATTGCCGCCATCTTTGGTGGTTTTACATGTGCACTTTGTTATATGAGATTTGATCAATACATGACAGAGGCCCCAGGGATCACCTATTGACGAACAGCCAGTACAAACAGCGTTTCCTGCGTTAGAGTACGTCATATAAAAGGATCCCATCACCGGGAAAAGGGACATTCTTTTGTGGCCAGAAGCGGCGGATACGACAGACACGGCAAGGATCATGAGTTCCTAAACCAAATGTTTTCGCTACCACAATGAGAAAGTTTGCACGTTTATTTTTGGCACTCAGTGTCAGATCAGAAGTAGTTCGTAATATCCCGGAAATTGTGTAAATCCAACTTGACCACGCATTTCTTACAAACACCCGTATCTCCCCAGTGAAAATCTGGATCTTTCCCTTTTGTTGAACGATAATACAACGCAAACAGAACAGAGAGCATTAGCAAACTAATGAAAAATACTTTTTGCTAAAGGTGAAGTTATTCTATTTTGGACGTTTATTTATTCCTTTTTCTCAGTGGTTTTCAATTTTTTTTTATATTTCTGAGTGTGTAGTTACAATATTTACCCGATTAAAATGAGATGTTTCTCCCTTCAAGGAAGTAATGGAAATGTTTTCATCCGTGTATGTATGTGTGTTTGCTTGTCTCTCGCGGAAGGATCACCCAAAAACCACTGAACCGATTTCTTTGAAACTGTGATATGTCATAACAGGAAAGACTCCATCAACATTTGCTTAGGTTCCGAATACAATGGCACATCTAGCAAGATTGCCTATGTGTTCGCGAACGTTTTTCTTTCGCGATAGTCGCAAAAGGAAAGTGATCGCGAAAATAAAGCCCTCGTGAAAAAGACGTCCATTTTGCACTGACGAATAGCCTTTTATGATGCATGTAGCCTCACTGACATGTAATGCAAGTTATTTAAGTACGTCAGCATCAAACTTCGAAAAGGCAATAGATTTATTTTTTATTGATTGTGACAGATAATTATTTTAACAGTAAATAAAAAATTGTTGTTATAAAATTGTTCAGTTAAAATTTTCCAGTTTTATGTTCACTTAGGCTGTCCCTCTAATCATAAGTTGTTCCTTTGCATGCACATTAAATAATCCACATAATAGTAGATTTACTCTACGCCTACTATACTGTGAGATGAAGATGTGAAGATGGAATCAATGAAGACAATGATGGAAGACAATGTAAAAGTACCAATCGCGAAAATTAAAACCCGCAAATAAGAAGCCAGCCACAGTGGTTTACTTTGGCATCTTCGGAGTGTGGTTCTTTTTGATCTGTGCTATGATCAGGTGTTTTGATATTTAACAGAATGTACAGGTATAACCTGATGCCACCCCTTACATAATACCAGTGTAGGCACCAAATAGACACATTCACACATTCAAGGATTTTATTTAAATTTTACGTTTTCTTTATGGATTTCTCTTTGGTGCCGTTGGGGATGTCATATAATTATTATATTAATAAGTGATTTGCTGATTCATTGACTGAGCTAGTGGGTGGGTAGGTTCAGTTTTTGTTCGATTAGTGAGAGTAAATACGTCTAATTGAGACAGCCAATCCCACTCCACTCTATTCACACGATACATTATAAAAATGAATCGAATTGTAGAATGTATATACACATTATATTGAGTTACATTATATAACAGGTGCCAAATCATCCTTGGACGTTTCGCACGCTCCCACTTATTGCTTCGTTACTGAAGCCACTAAAACTAACTCTTTACAAAAGGAAACTAAGTCGAAGCCCGCGTGAATTTAAGGCTAATTAATTGAAATCATTACTGTCTATGAAGAATCATTCACACGCAGTGCATATTGACCGTTTAAGTGCATTGGACAATCCCGTTTTTTGCTTTAGTCCGATATCAATTTTGATACTGATGCAAATACTGTTACTACTACTACTACCTCTAATGAACATTATAATGATAGTTATAATACATGACCGTAGCTGAACTAAGATATAAGAACAGACATAACCCAAAGTCCGCATACATACGCCAACAACAGATTCTTCCACAAATGTAACATCAAGTTTTTTATTTGGCTGAAACACGTGTATAAAAAAGTAACATCGTAATCCTGCCTCATCGGCTCGATATGTCTATAAATACACAAACAGAAAGTACGGCAAAGATGGGTTAAAATATATCCATATAGGAAGGCAATGAATAGTTACAACAAGACGTAAAGCAGCTGCTATTAGACACACGTTCTTCGTGTAAAATGTCTTTTTCCAGCGAAGGCTTACGTCCAGAAATTGGGCAAGCAATATACGTTAAAAACTGATATTAAGTGGAGACGGGACGAGTGCCACATTAACGAGTTTACACAGTGAGGTTTCATTATTACGGACAGGTTATAACCGGGTCATATTGCAGGGCCACATTGACCTAATTTCCTCCAGGGAAGGTGATTAAATACTCCATTCCCGATACTACAAAAAGGTCACTACACCCGTAAGGGTATCATAAACTACATGTACAAATACTTCACCAGTCAAAACGGAAGAACCGAATATAGCATATTGTAATTTTATATGGAAATAAAACATTTCACACCTTTAAATACAAAGAAATAATTTTAGAGTAATACACAATATAGAACTTAACGCTGGTATAATAAATCTTTTCCTTTTTTATTATATATCCGGAGCTTATTACAAGGGGAGCTTGTAACCATGCTTGCTTCCGTCCATTAGTCGTGTATGTACTTCTTGCTTTCCAGTCCGGCATTATGATGATTCCTTTAACTCTTGACTCTTCAGTTCGTTGTCCGTTCATTACTTCTTGATTTCTAGTCAGACATCGTTGTTATTCTTGTAACCACTTCCTTTAGTTGGTCTATAAGGTAATCAATGAACTGTGACCTCTTTTTATTGGATATCCCTTTAAGTTGTTACAGCGCCACCTGCAGTCTAGTATTTTAGCGTTCGAATGTTAGGTGACGCCACTCTGGCATTCCAACTTGAGGACAACACGTCCCTCAATAATTTTACATGCTAATGACATTTCAGGTGAGTGTGTTATTTATTCAAACTTCGTTTATTTTTAAATGGAAAGTCCTGTATGACTAATTCTCTGTTTGGAATATTATTATACATCTCTATATTTTCTAGAGACGCTTGTTTCGTTATTTATAAAGTATAATGCCCAGTTAGGTCATAAGCATAGTTATAAAGTCCAGATAGGCCATGGCGTCCCGGGTTTTATACATGTGCCTCTTCGTGACCTTGCACATGTGGCTCATCAGCTCCCTCATATATATTCATATATGATGGAAACAAATGTTATCTATATATTATATATTATTAATACATTTACGGATGCAAAAAAAAGTAATTATAATATTCCACGTCTCAAGTATTGTTAATTGACATGTTTAAATAGCAGTCTCTATAGAGGCGGTCTATCATAATACTATAGTTTGTAATGAAGATATAGAAAATATTTATTAGAATGATGTATGGAATATATTAACACCTTGCTTATTTGTCGACTCTTTCTTATCAATGACAGATACATGAATTCCAATGTTAATTTTCCATACAATATACAGCAACACTGACGCAAATCATGCTTCATGCGACAGCTACAATTCACGAATTTTAATGCAGGTGTATTGATCAGCACTTCTTTGCTCTCTACTATTTATCAGTTATTAGTTAATGCAACCATGAGAAATATCATCTCATTTCCTTGGGAAAACATTTCAAATAAATTTTCTGTGCATTCACCGGCGGTGTCATTGCGAGTAATCAAATATGTCAGGAAATAGTGAAACAACGAAGAACAGATAAACTGTCAACATGAATAAAAGGTATTGTGTTAATATTCTCGTGAAGGTATTTAAGAAAACATATAGTTATAGTATTTATCAGTCTGCGATGGTATAATATTAAACAAGACGTTTGCTTTGAGAAAAAAAAACTCTGTCACTTCACGGTTTCCAAAATAAGGAAATGTGTCAGGCAGGTGTCACAATCCTGCTACAGTTGATATTTGTGGTTTCAGACTGGTCAAGGCAAGCCAGTGCAAAACAAGCCCTTGATTACGTGGAACGAGTGAGGACCTCTCCATGTACTGGAGGTACAGAAGAGACACTTCCGGTTGATTTTGATCATTCGATGTGGAATAAGTATGCTGACGTGGCAGTGAAAACCTCCAACCTTCTTACAAAACTGGTGATAGAGGTGAGTCAATCTACCCTAAAATAAAAACATGAAACCTGTATCTAATCTTAAAGAACGATTCGTGCAAGTATATCCTACTCATATCTCTAACATCAGTTCTTAATACGAAATTAATTTTTTAATACTCAATTCAACGAACCATAAACTGGGGAAGCTTGTTCTAAGATATTTAAAAATGCCTACTTATCTTGACTTATCCAAGCATTTTTTTAATAGTCTAAACGGAAGGATCCTTTTGCAAGCTATACTTTCTGAAACATATATTTTCATGACATTTGATTGAAAGACAACCAAGCAAAGCCCTTATAATCCATATACAGATGAATAAAAAGGAGTTCTGTGTAAAGACAAGTGATGGATTTTCTTGTGGAACTAAAAAATCTTTAACTTCAGGGAAACGGTACCCTGGGGACAACTTCTGCCAAGTTTCTGTTCGATATCGTCAGGAACAACGTGGATGACACGTCGCCCGTGTTCGGGTCAGCCATTGCAGTGGAGGAATACGTCTACCCGGAGTACAGGATCTTCTGTCCGTACGCCTACAAGAATAACCGTGTGTACTCCCACGATATCTCACTGAACTACAATTACCTCAGCAATACGACGGAGTGGTACCACAGCCTCAGGATCAGGGACTGGTCCAATGCGTCCGTCACCGAAAACTTGGTCACATACAGGTAAGTCAGCTTGTTCTCTTGGATTAGGCATCACCCTGTCAAATCTCTCTCACTGTACACATAAAAGGGGACCGACACCGAAAAGAATGCATTGTGTTTTATCTTTTGAGATTTCGAACAATTTGCAAAAAAAAAAAAAAACAATAAAAAAAACATGTTTTTCGGGATTTTATTTTTGTAAAAGCACAACTGATACAAATGTACACACGTTTACCAAGACGCAAGACGTGTGCCTAGTGTGACGTCATGCTCCGATTATTGCCGAATGTTGCCGAACGCTTTTTTCAGTTTCGGGAGTTCTCGAATTTAGGCATAATTGGTACTGTAATTAAGGGTGAAATAGGGGTACTATTGGGGAGGGATTACTTTTATCATAAAGAATTATTTCTTTGTTGTATATAAAAGCGAAATATGTGCAGAATATCAATGTTTAAAGGCAATTCTTGATAAACTTTAACAAACCATGGTCCATGACATTGTGATGAGTCTGTTGACTACAAATGTCTCGTCAATACCAAGAAGTGTACCAGTGCTTCTTGAACTAAACTGATCCAACTGGCCCAATGAATTAAAATGGGATGAAATACATATACATGTACATTAATTCAGGTTGAGTTACGGAAATGGGTCAAGACAACCTTTAAAAAGGATTAGTGTTAGGTTACTGTTATTTGGCCTGTACGTATTACGGGTAGACCCACGACGAAGGAATTTAAATAAAATGCAAGTTCAATGACCAAGTTCACATGAATGCTTGTTTAAGGTATTCTGCGAAGTCTTTTTAAGTTTTAATGACAGGGCTTCAGGGTAGCTGTTCTTGGTTATCCTTGGTGTGAAAAATATCCTTGGCAGTATGGAAAAACAGTGTTCAACTGGCCCCGAAGAGACGGCGTCGTTTCCTCTGCCTTTCCTTGGCCGCGGGCATGACCGTTAACGCATCCAGCTTCGACATAGAATGTGATTCTTGGCCAAACAGAGCCGGTCTATGGTTGACCTCTATACATGAGCTGCATAAGATCGGTTTTATGTTACAAAGAAATCCAAGATGAAACCCGGCAAGGTATTGGGTTACAAATGTTGCATAAAGGTCTTCCCAAGGAAAATGCAAGGTCCCCACAAGATTAAATGCAAGATAAGTACCTTACAATACCTTGGCAAAGCCTTGCACTGGAGAGGCCAGCACGCGTCCGTGACACCCTTATTTAATCTGACATTGGTCCGTTAGTTAATCGTGGCAGAAACCGCGAATTAATCAGCTTTTGACCGGGATAAAGACCAGTCCTGTGTTCGTCCGCCGGCAATCCGTCGGATGATGTCGGTTTTGCCCTCCGTCGTCCGTCCGGCGATCCAGCCTTGATTCCCCCCTATCTAAAGGATAAAGCATGGCAATGTATTTTTGCGTTTGCTGCTACATTAATGCCCACTCTTGTGATATTGTGAACCCCAGTAAGGGAGCTCTTTAATTAGACATGTTATGACATGTAATTAAATGTCAAAGGATCAGACACCATTTTTAACATTATTGTCAAGGCCCCATATCAACTAACACCTCAAGGTTCTAATTTTGCGTGATTCATTTGACCTAGATTCCATGGTCCTACTCTCCGATGTTTCAAAGATGTTTGTAATTTCAAAGAGATTAGAACATGAAATTCTGTTAATCAGTTCCCACGAATTTGGACCAACACGAATCGGAACAATCTGATCATGTGAAAACTTTGCAAAAAAAAAATCTGAAGGCTTGACGAGCCGAATTCAAAAACGCTTTTAGGTTACCAGGTGTTTAGGTCGATTATCAAAACCATGTCATGTGCCAACAGTTACATTGCCAACTGATACGTGCACATTTCTTCAAATTTAGATGATTTTATTATAGCTTAAGCCACCACGCATTCTCCTCTTTTTGGTTGGACCCTTGAAGCATTGATCAAGGACCCCTGACATCCGCCTTGTTACCTCCAGCGATTCCCACACCTCGGAGGTGTTCCGTCCTCCGCCTTTAATCACGGTACGGTCCTCGGGGTTACCAGGTATACCAGTTACGTTATGTCACGGGCGATTTAAATCATGCAAAGCAAGGTTGAACATCAAAGGTACTGTTATAATTATCCTCTTCACAGAGAGTTCACCCCGTTGGTGACTGATAAAAGAATGACTCATTATGTCCGTATGATGTTTCCTCTGAATAACTGGCGACAGAAAGTGGCAAAAGATGCCATTGCATATTATAAGTGGTCGTTAATCTTAATTATGGTTCGCTAGTTAAAGGTTTGCTTAATACAGTGCTGTTTTTTTGCTTGTTTTTAAAGCATTTTTCAAGGAAAAACTGTTAACACTTTTTCATGCTCCACATGCAGGTGTTTATCTTTTCTGTAAAATTTGTCCGGATCAGGATCTTCTTGAGGTGATTTTTTTTTCTCTCAGAAGATTAGTTTAGGCTGTTTATACTTAATAGTACATGTATATTTAAGAACTTGGTTAATTTGTTAAGTTTGCCTGTTTATACTTCATAATATATTTAAGAACTTGGTTAATTTGCTAAGTTTGCCTGTTTATGCATCATAGTATATTTAGGAACTTGGTCAATTTGTTAAGTTTGCCTGTTTATACTTCATAGTATATTTAAGAACTTGGTTTATTTGTTAAGTTTTCTCCACCAGTGTTCAATAATAGTAACATTTTAAAGACCATCGATGATCTCAGACTTTACTAGTATTTGACAAAATGACTTAAGATAAGAACTAACAGGAACATAACCGCTAATATTATACCTTTGTTGAGAAACGTGACGTTCATGCAGTGTCAATTTTATGGGGATTCTTGTTCGTATTTATAGATTCTGTGTAAAATATAGGGCGGCAGCAATAAGCATATTATTTCTCCAAGCACCTTTTGTCAAACAACCTTTAAACTCTTAAGTTAACGAGATAAATATGAAACGATTATGTATTTTGGTTTATTGTGAATGTTCTCTGCAAAAGAAAATTTGTATTCCCAATTTTTATGAAACCCCATTTTCAATATTCGATTATGAAAATGAAGTAGACAAAAAATAGACGGCTTCAATTATGTTATAAATCGTCCTTTCTAATTCTATGAAGTTTAACGGTACTTTAACGGTACCACCTGCCAGACCGCCACAACATGAGTATTGTTTGCCTGACTTTTTATTTAATTAAGATGAAAAATCAAAAACATATTCTTGATGTTATCAGGCTTCTTTGGTTGTCAGAAGATTTTATTCATTGAGTTTTGAACATTTCTTTGTAGACTGAACACGACATCAAATGACATACAGACAGCCGTGTCTCAGCCGGTCGCCACCATCGGGGATGGGCACTGGACGCGACCTTATTACGACTGCGGAGGTGGCGACATCTGGATGGTGACCTATTCCTCCCCCGTGTTTTTCATGAACGCCTCAACCAAAATGCCTATTTTTAAGTGGGTATCTGTGAATCTCATGCATAAGTAATATGAATATATATATGTATGTGTGTGTGTGTATGTGTGTGTTGTATATTCGTATTTTTTATGCGTGTAAATTATAAATTATCCCATAAATCTATCTTATTTATATACGTAATTTATGTGTTTTAATATATCAATTAAACATTTATAAGACCACTATAATATTAATTCTCTCTGGTTTGTTCTTTTTTTTATGCTAGTTATTTTCCTTTACATTTTCCATCTTTTCCATTACACGCCCTATGCCTGCCTGAAGTAGCCTATAATGCTGCTGCCTTTTACCTCCATACTGTTTTCTGTAACAATTCGCTTGGTTGTTTTCCTTTCTTCTTCGAACTGTCTTGGCCCGTTCATATTCATGTCCTACCATTGTACATTTCATCCTAATTGCAGGAACATTCACATATTTGAAAATATTATCAGTTTTAATTTATCCTCGAAACTGAAAATAAAACGCACATGATCAATACTGATATAGCAGTGTTATTTCTCAGAATATACAAAAATACAGGGCCTGTGGCAAAGGAATAGGTGTAAATGGAAACTTAAGTTACATCAGGTATAAGATAATTACCGTCTTCAAGGCAACCGAGCAACACCCTGGAGGGACAGATATTAGGCTGTTTATTTAATTACACACGCCTGGATTGGACACACGCCTCGACCAATCCAGGCGTGTTCCTGAGTGTAACGGCATGCACTACCTGAGCGCGTACCTGAAAGTTGGCCGGTCCAGGGTCTTCGTTATACCTGATGACGTGCTGTGATATTGGTATGATTAATGGCCCCTGGCGGCTTGACATCACCAGATGGCCTTCAGATCAGTGTGCGTTACATCCTTTAAAGTAAGATCATTTCCACTAACTCCCGTTGGGCTCGTTCATCAGTTTCCAAACTGGGTCCCATCGCTTGGAAGTTCATCCTCATGGTACCTTCTAATTTAACTAATTGAAGCAGGTTTTGCTCCCATGTTGCTCCCTCGCATCGGCAGAGGTGACGTGATTACACTTAATTTATTTAGATTAGATTGCCGTAGTGTCTGTTCTTTGACAGGGACAGAATAGCTTTTAGCGTCACGTTAAAGATCGCACTATTGTTATCGCCATATATGGGCGAGCTTCATGAACCTCTCCGTATGATACTTTCCACTGTCGCATACATCCTCAGCTGAACAACTTCAAAAACCATTTATGTGATGTTCATATTAGTTTATTTCAAAAGGAGGTTATATCAATCCATATATCAGGCTAGGTTGTCGGCATTTACACAGTATGATTCTGTGATGTCATCTGACACATTTTGATGCTTAATATATTCTTGGTCTCTGTTTTTTTAAAGCAGCAAATCAGTAAATATGACTTTAAATTATTACTTTCCCCGACACCTTGTATACATAAAAAAGGATAAAAAATATGTGACAAACATGTCATTGCAGCGGTCTTATGAAAAAATTGATTTCTTCATTACATTTTCTTTTAGTTGATCGCACTGTTGAACTTGCATGCATTACGATTCCATAAATCAATTACTACATTTTATTGCAGAGGCATAGCTACAATCGACATAGAGTTAACAAACATTGACATTAATCAGTGTGACCTGAAAAATGAAACCGAGTCAGAAGCGGAAGAAACGAGCTCAGTGGATGTCTTCCGGGGCACGCACCAATGTCAGCCTTCAACCAAGGTCATAGCATGATTCCTAAAAACAAATATGAAATATTGCTGATATCCCCTCCTAAATTATAATTGTGTTATTTTACATCTTGATAAACTAAATTAGACATTCACGATTTGAAGAATCCTGTATATATTTAATATATTAAAATTCTACGTGATCAAATTAAGGAGACCATATGAAAAGCAAAATGTATCCATTACAACAAAAAAATTATCAACTCTTTGTCTTAAACAAAACATTCATGTCCAATTTTGATTACAGTGTATCCACAAGAAAGGTCATGGATTCACGCGCGGGTCATACGAGTGTGTCTGCCGTGACGGGTACTATTTTCCGGACATTAAAGCAGCCAGAAAGTCCTTTAACGGAACAGAAATAGAACTCTACCTCTCCAAGAAAAACGCCAGCAACGATGTGACGTACCTTGAAAGGTTCAAATGTCTAAAGTGCGCGGAGGGATGTGAGACGTGCGTGGACGATTCACCGTGCCTGTTCACCAACAATATATTCATCCGCCTGCCGCTGCTGGTTCTGTCGCTCCTACTGCTGTGCTTCATTTTGCTCTTGTCAGTGATCGTAGCCCTGCACCAACAAGAGAAGGTAACGTTAAATAAAATCTCAATATATCTAAAGCCACTGAAAATAGACTGAGTCGCTGCTTCTATTTCTGACCAACCAGTTTTGTCAGTACGATTCAAGCCCTTATTATTATTAATCTATCTACCTGATATAACTGAGGGTGGCACTAAAACGTCACACAACTCGGAATTGAACTTGTTTGGCCTTGAAGTAAAGGAAATGATGGGGGTGATTTTCCATGTTTTTCCGAGAAATTGTAGCGTGTTTGACATTATTTTGGAAATTGAACGAATGGTCTATCCCACCGCCATCTATCAGAAACAACGCCAGTGTCTCTAGCTGTTGAACTAGGCCCATTGAAACCCTTTTCTCTGGTGAACCAGTCTAGTGTCGTGCGTACATGTCCCAACTTAAGAACGGGTAGTATGATAGTGTTGCTAATCGCAGCTCTCCCCTTATCTCATGAAAGAAAACATGTTCATTGATGAGAGTAACATTTCAAAGGGAATATTTTGTCTTGTTCAATACTTTCCTGAAAATTTATATACTTTGTTGGTTGGTAGATAAAATTTATGAAAAAAAGATGGAAATCACTTCTAAGTCCCCGAGTCCAAATGGAACAATTAATTAATTAATTAATTTTTAAAAATTTTTTTTAGGGGGCGGGGGGGGGGGGGACAGCTTAAATTCCCTTGGTTCAAAGGCCTCCAGTATATACTTCAAAGGCGTCCAGTATATGGCGTGTACGACCTCGGTAATAAGGTCAAGGCATAGATAAAAAAAAATTTAAAAAAAAATTTGACCGACCACCCTCGTGGTAAAATTAACCACATTTAAACGAATGAAACGTGGTTTAGCAACTGTCTAGGATACTTTAACTTATATTGTAAGATGTTATTCTGCTAAAATCTTTCAAATTTATACATGTTCTCAAATGAACTTATTTTTTTTTATATAAATTTGTTTATTCTTTTATAGGAAGATAAATGTGGCGAACAAAATTTTTATCGTCAAAATTTTCCTTGATGCATAACCTTCTATTGACGTGGTTTTGGCTTGCTTAATGTCTTTAAAGAGCTGTCAAGATGATTATTATACTTGATCTTGTTGTACGTAGAATATATCGTTTTTACTGACATTACTTTGATCAATTTCAGCCCATCAAGTCAGCCAGTCCCATTTTTCTTCAAGTTATCAACGGCGGCGCTGTCCTCATGTGTATTCCTGTGAGTATTATCTTCACGCCTACAAACACACACCCGCACACACTTACCCACCCATACACACCTACCCAACCAAACACACCAATAAACCTACCTATACCCCCCACCCCTCCCACACCCACCCAAACACCAACCCACACACACACGGGCTGGTTTACCCTCACATGTGCCAATTCATTTATCTTATTGTAATTAATTATACTTAAATCAATCTGACCATTCTGCTCTTAATAGTTAAATGTATAACAACGAGTTTTAAACGATTTATGACAAAAACTGCAAAAACTTTGAAATAGTAACACGGACTCTGTCCACAAATACGGAGTAATTCACAAGCGAGTCTCGTCTAGGTTTCCGGGGATTTCTTTTTTAATGAAGCTCTAACCATGGAGAGAATAATACATTTGGAAAGAGAGACATATAAATTCATCTCCCCATAAATATAGTATATCCATTCCACACGTTGCTAAGAAAATAACTGAAAATGGCCTCTACTGTTGTCCCTATGGTAAAGAAAGCAGTCTTCAATTAACTGTTTAAAAGGAAATCTGCCGTGGCGTTTCCGTTTCCAGACTTCCTCTGCTGTCAACAAGACAATTATCCTGTCACGGTAGGGTACCGTTGCCATGATACGCACGCTGTACCAAGGTCACTGTCGAGATTATTGTCAGTTTCCGGTGCAGGGTTTAAAAACACCGATCCCCTGGCTTGAAACTCTGAATGAAGATCAGGAAAAGTCAAATATCGTGCAAAAGGACAATTGTATTCCGCTTCAATGTTTCAGACTTATAATGACCTTCGTGAATATGCAAGGCCTGGCCAATAATCGATATTATAAAGTGTACCAAGAAAATAAAGGAGAACTTTTTGTCAATTTGCCATATTCCACTTTAAGCGAGATTTGAAGTTACGTCAGACTTAGTAACAGTTCCTTTGGAAACCGGTGTAAACAGCCTTAAAACTGGTGCGTCCTTGCTCAAACTGAAATACCCGTTGGCATTTCCCAATCCTGTCACGACCTTGTGTTGACAAGAAAATTTGCTCAATTCTCAACCTCGCAACGATAAAATATCCATAGAAGGACATAAGTAAACCGCCTGCTACTTTCATTCTAATTTAGTGGCATGTTTTAGCGGACAATGTGGCAGACAGAAGCTGAGGAGAGAGGAGGACATGGCGTCAACTTTATCTTGTGTGTCTCATTGTACCTGACAATAAGTAAACATGAGCAATTAGTGAGATTTGTTGTTTTTAAATGCTTTGCTTGAGACTTTCAATATTACCGCGACGCAGTAATGATTTCTGTTAAGTGGTTTCAGAAGAGTAAACATGTTACTGGGTATTTCATGGTCGTTCATTGTTTATTGCATGTGCTTGTCAATCTGGTATAGCGGACGGTCCTCCACTAACCAAGGTCTTAATTAGAGCTTTGATGTGTAGGACTCGGGCCAGTTTATTACCGCACGTGTATTGTAGTCGACTCGGAAAAAGTCGACTATAACTTTAGTATAGAAAGCGGAAGTTTTGGGCTTGATTTACGTAGGCAAAATATCGGTGGTTTCATGTGGCGTGACGTAGCTCGATCACGATACCTACATTAAGACGTCAATACAAAAGGAGATGGTGGGTATACATGATCCCCACACACTTTTAGCATGGTCAGTGTAATCATCCCCTGCTATTCAGATAATTGTATTTACATATTTGAAATGAAATATATTAATAAATTTGAATTACAGACTTTGGTTTCATTTCTGAGATAAATATGAAATATTATATATCTTAACCTGGTTCAGAATTAACCTTTACGGGAAACATAATACTTTACTTTTTTAAACCGTATACTTACTTGTAATATATTTGTAATGTGTTACACGGATATAAAAAGGTAAAGTATAAGATAAATATAATCTGATATCATAAATGCTCTCCAAATGAACATGGTAAACTGACATACATAGTAAATATAATTCTAAAATAAGACTGGAAAGTCAAGTATTTAACAACGACCGGCAGACAGACATTTTACTCAACTTTTCGGCAACACTTTTGAGAAGGAAATATTTTGGTCTATTTATTGTGTTTCAGATGCTGCTGGGGTACGCGGAGCCCTCCGTTGTATTATGCGCGATAAAGCCGTGGCCACGTTACATCGGGTTCTTCCTTGCTTACGGCGCATTGTTACTCAAGACTTGGCGGTAGGTGTCGCCTGCTCTAGCACTCCATTTTCATGATATTAGACATGCAAGCAATGGATTTTCCTACTACTCATACTATAATTTGAAAATTTGGGCGTGACACCCAAAAAGTGTTATTCATCTTTAAACTTTTGTGATTCACATCCACTTGCCATCAAACTCTCCCAGCAGATAGATTCTCGCCTTGACCCTGTCTTCGGAGTACTTCATGGGGGGCGCCCTTTCCCGTACACACAAAACCCCGGATGTCACAGGTCGCATGTCGCATGAGTATACTGCTCGTCCTTGCATACCAGCATGTTGAAACTCTAGAGTGAGTGTCCTCTGCTAATTAGAAACATTATCTCTTTCCTAGCCATGTTCTACAGGGGTACTTAAACAGGATATTCATATATTCAGCTGTACAAGACTCCTCAGATATCCCTACCAAATTCTGTTCAATGTTAGGGTGAATTTATTTTTCACTTTTAATCTTGTCCACAATCCAGTCTCTCTTTCTCTGTCTCTCCCATATTTACACGGCATGTATTGATTGAAGGATATATGATATGTTTTGTTAAAGCATGCATCAACTAATTAGCAAAGGCTTACTTGTTTGCGTTCCACAATTTCAAGTTGAGAGTTTACCCTGTAAATCCTAGTCAGCTCTGATCAAAGTTGATGATCATTATTTGACGTGTGTGTGTGATTTTTACTTAGTTTAATTCAAACCAGGTTTTTTCCATATAGGAATACAAATATTAGCTTAAATTATATCACATTGGATAGCACTGCATGTCAAAGGAGGTTAAGCAGGAGAACAACAGGGGTACCTCTCTCCTTCAGACGGTCGGGGTCCACTGGATGGAGTCAGAGTGTCGGGCTCGTCAAACAGATTTTAACAGGATTTACCTGACGGCATTAGATACACGATTTGCGATGCCTTATATTGAAAGGAAACAATTGTGTGGAGGTTGGTGTCTGGATAAGGTGACAATGGCCTTTCCATGGCAGTGTGACAGCAGGCATTATATAGTGGTGGGACACCTTTGGTGGAAGATCGATCACATCCAGCAGGGAACGGATAACCGATAATGAGAGTCACGGATAACAGAGACAGAGAGTCACTTATAACAAAGAAAGAGAGTCACGGATAACAGAGAAAGAGAGTCACGGATAACAGAGACAGAGAGTCACGGATAACAGACAGAGAGTCACGGATAACAGAGAAAGAGAGTCACGGATAACAGAGAAAGAGAGTCACGGATAACAGAGAAAGACTATCACGACAAGTATGGGAACTCCTAAATCGCATTCAGAAGTACCCTAGATAACCCCGATTTAATTCTTACCTTAATCGTCCATATCCCCCCTCCCCCCCCCCCCCAAGCCTTGTGTAAAGTCTTTGTGCACACTGCACAGGATTGTATTCACAAGGGAACGGCTCTGTTGGTAAGGGATAGTGGGTACAGAAATCCTTTCCCCAAAGTGCACAAGGCTTCAAAATACACCAGTGGCATAGGCATAAATGTAGTTAGGGATAAGAAATAATCCATTACAACACGTTTGATCAAAATGTTTTACTTGAGCATGAAACATTTTGGTATAAGAACTTAACGGAATAAGCATGCACATGTTCAATGTATAAACAGAAGGCTTTATCTTGAATTTTGAGAGATTTTGCTTTGAAGTTTGACAGTTAAGGCAAGTTTAACAGGCCATCCCATCATCCCTTCCTGGAAGAGGTTTATTTTGAAATAAAAGGACCTCTGACAGAAGTTTGCCTTGTATATCCCCGACTTGGGTGTGTATGTCTAATTATGTGCAGCACCTTTTTTTATAATGTTATAGTATAGAAGAGGCATTCTTCAAGATTTGCTAGTATTTGCAGGGATACGACCAAAATCACAATGGGTGTTTTATAACTGATCACTAAGGCCTGTATACGTGTACACATATTGATAATGCTGGTTGATATGAATACGATTTCCAATTCCGTGATATAAATAATTACTGTCCTATCTGTACACTTTTCTGATCTTTCCAAATACCACGCCTCGGTCTGATAGGATTACATCAGCCTTTAATACAGTGCAGTAACCATATATGTTTATACGTCCCTGTGTCTGTAAGCATTGATTCCTAATAAAAGGAAACGACTCACTAAAAGATATGTTTCTAAATGCGTTACAAGCACGAGCATAACTGTAGAACTTGCGGCAAAGAGGTCATGGAGTACTTTAATACTGACAGCAGCACAACAGTCTCAACAGTGCATGGTCCCCCGTAGGATCCCTGTTTTTACCAAAGGGTTACATAACAGGTCCAGGGCATCCCACCCAGTTCTAGATAATGCCCGCACTATGTCACCGGGAAGTGTCCACTTGACCAGGAATGGTAAGAAATTGAGAAACAAGTGTCCAATTCGTGTAGATCTTTGGTTTTTTTTGCTAGTTTTGAGCAAACTTTCATGTGCTTTACATTCATTTTATCATATATACCTGCATGAATGAAAATACATATTTTCAGAGTAGCCACTATATTCCGGGTCAAATCCGCCAAGAGACTGAACCTGTCTGACCGAGTGCTCGCCCGACGATTCATACCTATCGCCTGCTGTACAGTTGCTTATCTTGCCGCCTGGACCGCGACTACAGTGCCCTCTATCGAGTGGAGAAAAACCAGGGATGATTTAAAGTTCCTGGATTGTCCTGACAGTTACTGGTCTTATATCGCTCAAGCAGGTACACCCTTCTGCTTTTCTGTATTTTATTTCTTTATTTAATACAAAAGAGATATATCAGTTTTATAGGCGAACGAATTGTCATATATTCAATAATTCTTGCTGAACAATAGCACACAGCATTTAATGTAAATCACCTTTACTTTGGCCATATTCAAGACCAACATGCAACCAAAAAATGGTGGCATGGAACTGGTAGTCGTTTTATGCTATAGGCTTCTTATGCTCAGCATGATAAAACAGTGACGTCATGGCAAAATGATTCTGTCACATTGTTCGTTAGGAATGAGTTTACTTTACTACTTTAGAAACGATATTGTATCATGTCAGCTAACTTGATCGTTAATCAATAAAATCCAGCTGCAAAATTTTTCCTTTTTTTTTCAAAAGAAAAAACTGCTTCTACAAACTGGTTCCTCATTTTTTAAGTGCAGGCACTTTTATAGTTTATGTGATGGGACAAGAGTAAACTCAGCCGAAGCATTGTAAGGCAAATAAAATGTGCCGTATCTATCTGTCATTCTATATATCTATCTATCTTAATATATATATATATATATATATATATATATATATATATATATATCAATCTACAGGTATCCTGCAATAAACAACTACTAGATTGCTCTATGGTATTTCACCAGAGCTTCATAATTATATAAATAAAGAGGAATCAAGTTTCGTCAGACATTTTAACGACTACGTAATTATTTGCAAAATGTTGTTGCACTCCTCCGGTAAGACTGTCTGATTGAAATGAAATGAACCAGTCCATTTCAATCAGATAAACTTACCTGAGGAGTGCAAAAACTGTTGCACGAAACGATGTAGTCGTAAAAATGTCTGACGAAACTTGATTCCTCTCTCTCTCTCTCTCTCTCTCTCTCTCTCTCTCTCTCTATATATATATATATATATATATATATATATATATATATAATAGAAAGAATGGTATGGGACATGTGGAAATTTTATTTGAACTGCCAGGCATAAGCTGTTTCTCTGCTTGCATCCCAACGATTCTCAACATATTTACTTAACCTGGGCGTGGTGCTAATTAAACTCACTGGTGGCGATTTTGACAATGACACATCACCCACGGGTATAAGAATGCGTATTGTTCCTGGTACAAACTATTCAAATACTCGCTAATTGGACACTGCGAAATCTGGCGAGCGATGCTTGGTTTCATTTATGCTTTCATTACATGAAGTCATCCGCTCGGTCCCGCGGCTTGATGTGACTTAATTAGTCTCTATTCGTATCTGTGTTAATTAATGACGGGTAAGATGGGACAGCGAGGATAATGTCAGCGTATATTTTAATGAAATTTTACAACTGCACAACTTTGTAATCAGGCGTTCCCCGTCAGCATAAAATGCGGCCTATATATAAAGCTATTTAATGCCAAGGGTCAACAGGGACAAAGTTAATTTTCATGTTAAGGTTGATAAAAAATATATATAAAAATTGCACAAATATAACAGAATGTTTGCAGAATCCAACCAGAACTATACACTATATGGTGTATAGTCTTGATATGAGTGATTGATGAAATACGATTACTAACTCATGTTCATACAAAATAGTTTTTCTACCTGTGATGGAAAGATATCTTTAAATTTACACAAATCCAGAACTATGACTGCACATTTACCATTTACAACTGCACAAATAAGGCGAACTGCACATTAAAATATCCCCTGATAATGCCCGCGGACTCAAATATGTACAATAGAGGCCCGGCGATTATTTGAGAGTTAACTGTATTACAAATCAAGAGCAGTAGTTGAACCAAAACATATTTTTTATAAATTCCTAGAACTATAACTATCCTGCCATTTGATATTTATACATCGCATTGTCTGTCCGTCGTCCTTGTGCTAGCAGTATTCTCAGCGATGGTTAAAAGGAATATCATAAAAAATTGTGTTTTTGTAAAATTTCACCAGTGCACCTAAATAATTGTTTGATGGTATCACGCCAATTTTCAACCTATATAACAATATTATTCCTTTAACTGAATCCTTTTAAAATAAGGGTCAGTATAAAAATAGTCAGTCATGATCTGTGAGACAGAGTACTGATAAAGGATTATATTTCAGGTGAGGCTTGTTTCTTGCTGTGGGGAGCCTACCTGTCGTTTATAGTGAGGAAGGCTCCATCACACTTCAACGAGAGCAAATACATCACCTGGGCAATATATAACGACATCATCCTCGGTAACTTCATCATCATCATCAGGTTAGTTCAGTTGGTGTCTATCCTAATGAGCGAGGTTTTGATGGGGGCGTGGCTCCTGGACGTAAATTAAAGGTGCGCTCTGGCGTGGACCAGATGGGCGCGTCGGCCTATCGACAGCTAAGACAGCTTGGTGCAGATTGGAAGGGGCATGGCCTAGGAGTCAGACTGACGCAATATTTCTACTATTTGTTGTCGTTGTAATATAGCTGTGTTTCATACATACCTGCCCAAATTTTGATAGTTCCTGCATATGGGCAGGAGAGACTTGCTTAAACACTATTTAAAATGCCGGGAATGTGGTGCCACATGTATACCATTTGAGAACTATATTAATCAATTTCTCCTCAAGTCTCTTGATGTCTCGAGGGGACAAATTGTGGAGAATGCACAGTTCCCATAGCATCTGATTTCACAATATTCTATCTGCGGAAAAAACATTATCTTCGCATGATAAAAAGGTTAAAATCCTTTATTATAAAAAAAAAAAAATAGAAAGTCACATATTATTGGCTCTTTTATTAATTTGATCATGATACCCTTCAGTCCGATCCTGTCATATTACATTTGGTCCATTTTCCGCTCACAACTAGATATATGTGATATCGTTGAACAGAAGTCCAAATATAAAGTAGTAAATAAAAACCTCTAACTATTACGTCGTTATATGTTCTCTGAATGCAATAATATTATATATTTTGATTGAAGATAATTGAATTGGGTCGGTGACCGACGCCGATCTTGGGTATGCACATCTCCACCAAGCTGTTGTAAAGTGCTATGTATATAGTTCTTTGGATGTCAGTTGTGCGAAAACTTCGGCCAGCTCCTATATGTTTCTGTGTTTCGTATGTTAGTTTGTAACCAAAATATCACGGCTATAGACACAATGAACATGAAGCCGCAGTTATTAAGATTAAAATGATGTGTTCATGTTTTGTATCTGCCTTCATTTGGATGCAAAATCACTTTCAACTTTTGTCTATTGCTTAATTGAATCAATTTCAAGTTTCTAGTAGCGTAGTTATGTAACCAGGGGCGGAACTAGGATTAAGGAAAAGTAGGGGTCCAACCCAGAAGGACTAATGACAAAACTCCAAATAAAAGTTCCCCTCCCCCCCCCCCCCACCCCCGTACGGAAAGAAGGGGGGGGGGGGGGGGGAGGGAGGGGTCCAGGCCGCAAAAATTGGTCTGAAACACTTTAAAAAGCTTGCGGCTGCTGAAAAAAAGGGGGGGGGGGGGGTCTGGACCCTCCCCTGAATCCACTTCTGGTAACAGATAACCCGTATAATTATAAGTAACTTAAGATATAATAATTGTGTTCTAACGTGCAAAGTAAATCAGTACAGTAATTTTATTAGGAAATAAAATAAATTGTGATGCACGATTTGTTGTTACGAGAAAAACTGTAAATTTATTTTATAGAATGTTCATCGCGGTACACGAGGGACCTGACATCCTATATTTAGTGGACTACTTGTACCTACAGGTCTCCGTCACCAGTACTGTTCTTCTCATCTATGTACCGAAGGTAAACGAGTCTCTCATTACGGTCCATTTATTACACGTATACAGTGTAAACCTTGTCTGGAAAACAACAGTGTAGAGAATGTATAATGGTTAACAATAATACATGCACACATACATACGCACATACATATATACATACATACGCATGCAGTGTAACCATGGTTTGAATAACAAGTATAAAGACTTTATTTTGGCTGAAAATAGTATATATATATATATATATATATATATATATATATATATACATAGGCTTCGGAACCGGGGGGGGGGGGGCGAGGGGGGCGCGCGCCCCCCCCCCCCCCCCCCCCACTTTTTGGTCCCAGGGGGGCACAAGGGGGCAGAACTTCTGTAGAAGAACCCATGCATTTCCATTGCTCATGAGTCAACAAGATTTGTACTTAACTTTGCATTGAAAAAAATACTGGGATGAGCAGTGCCATTGGTGGGGGGAGGGGGGGGGGGGTATATTATGATATTATGTGTCCTGTTGGAAATATAATACTCTACAGAGAGGCTGAGACTCCCGGGACCTACTGGTCATCAAGACTGCATGTTGCATCTAGGGTGCTTACGCTGGTCAGGCAGATAATAAACTGGATGTACTTCCAGTGTTGACTTAATCGCTCATGGCTACATTTTTGGCGGCATAGGTGGTAGTACCCTCACCTCCTCCCCCACTTTTGTCATTGACCAAGATTCCCGTACTATATAAAAAAATTACACTTGCTATGCTAAAAAAATGCATACATAAACCATAAAAAAGGGAGCAGGCAGGCAGTGTCAATGCTTCCAAGGCTTCACTGTCCACCATCAAAACCATGGGATATAAATTGATCACAGTGTTACTATAGTCAGGTCAGAGCCTCTGAGGTTGCCACTGCATGCTGAGAACCTGGGTCCTGACACCCTGAAGTGTGAGACTGTCCAGATCATGTATGAAAGGCATCTTTGCTATTCATAAACCGTCTTGCTGGTCAGTTGCAGTCACATTTACTGTCTGAATTTGAAGCTTGAAAGACCTGTCTACAGTCAGTGTGTATAGTGTTTTAATGACATTTAGCAAAAAGCAGAAGGTATCTAACTTCTTTGTCAAATCTCAAGATTCTACCTATAACCCAGTGAGGTATGTAAAATCATATTTTGTTCCTTTAAGTTTCTAAATAAATAAGCTATTAGTAAACTATAAGTTTTTAGCTCAGCTGACTGTAAGTCATCTGAGCTATATAAGCAGCTATGGCCTTAAAGCTGTCCTATGTTCTGCCACCAATTCCAGACGCTTGCAGTAACTCATTGAGACAAATCAGAACCCTGAGCTCTGAGACCTGTGAAGCTCAGATTAAATAGCGTCTGACTATATATCCGGGGGGGGGGGGGGGGGGAGGGGGGCAAGAGAGAGAAGAATACATTTGATTTCTAAATTTTCTACTCAAAGTATAACATATGTCTGAAATAACATTTGTCACTGCTGTGCATGATACTGGAGTTGCAACAAAATGTGTGCAAGTATCATGTTTATTTAAATTTAAATGAGTGATTTTACGCGATGATTTGGCCCTCCTACTTTTCATGTAGGCAAACTTAATTGAATGTTTTTGGGAAAACTTGACTTCACCAGACTGGCTTAAATAGTTTTCTTTTATTCAGCTCTTAAAATCAGTAACAAATTCACTCTAATTCTCTCCAATAATAATTACCTCCTCTGTTTGTGCCCTCAGCACTTGGAGTACCATATATTGGTCTACTCTATATATATACCAGCATAGGCTTTAGCCCCCCCCCCCCCCCCACACACACACACATACACCATTTTTGGCCTAGTGGTGGAGTTAGATTTGATCTTTCTGTGTGAAATTATGTAAGTTCCATTATTTGGATGGGAAATCCATCGTATTTCTTCTCAGTCTACATGCCTGAGAAACAACTACATACGTGAAAACAACTGTAACTTAATTTTTTAATTGAGTGTGTAAGTAATATAGGTTATTACTGTGTAATTTTTACAGATAAGGGAATTGAATATAATCTAATTCATTTTAGTGAGAACAGTTGGAAATTTAGATTACTTGTATGCATAATTAATTTTTAAACTGATAACCTTATAGACAGGTCTGCGTTGGAATATATCAATATTTTTTTTGTATTGCTCAATGTTTAATTATATATGACTGACATGTGTTCAGCTTTCTGTAAATTAATTGTTCATGGTAATATTTATTTTATAATTACAACTTAAACTTGAAGTAAGTTTGAAAATGTTATATATCCTTTGCCTATGTGTTTCGTACTTTATACTTTACACACCAATGGTGGAGTAAAATGAAAATCCCAGTAACGGATCTGAAGTTTTTATTAAGATTTGACGAAGACTATATTATGGTATAAATATTATCAATTTGGCACACATGATTCTGTAAATTAAATATTTAATCATTTTTGTGTGATGCAGCATGTGATTAAAAATAGGAAATTGGTCAAAATACTGCACTGAAAATGCACTTTTTATGTTTTATTTTTTCAAAATTTTCAAAACTGTGGGAGGGGGATCCACACCCACCCCATTTCGGGCACTTACATTTGCAGAATATACCCCTCACTTCACTTTTAAAAAGCTAAAAAAACTATGATATATATATATAAATATATATATATATATATATGTATATATATTATATACAAACACCCATATATATATAATACATATATATATATATATTTATATATATGTAATATATGTACTTGGCCTATATATGTAATATGCTGTATAGTGCTATAAAGTGTAGCAAACACACCTGTCTCTGCTAAACAAGGTACTTCCATTTTATTAACATCCTTCATGAGTTCAATTCTTATTCTTGGCTATCTGTTTCACCGTGGAATTTTCTTTCATGAATTTCTCGAGTTATATATGCTTCATGCACATGGATGCTTCTACAAGTTGTCCCGGAGTTTATTTGGGTAAGCATTTTCCAGTGGCGCCCTCTATCACACACAAACAGAACTACAAATGACACCTGGTCGTGGTCATGTGGGCCATGTGTATCTTTATTCCACAGATTTACCAGTTGTACCAGTCCAGACGGAATGGGGACAAGTGGCCTTCTGGGTCGTCTGCTAACAATCCCCCGGACGCTGCTGGTACCGTTTCCAGTGTACAAGTGGGACCAATGCGCCCCGGGCGCCAGGAAAAACACTCACAGACAGACCTGCTCATGGTAATTGAGAATATTTCAAATTTTGTTCTGCTGCTATAATAAAATAAAAAACAAATGAGAGTAAGTACTCGAAACATTTAACTTTTAATGGTTAACGTTACCTCTGCAGCATTTATATAGTGGGAAAGAGTATTCTATTTATTGTTTTGTGGCATATATATATATATATATATATATATATATATATATATATATATATATATATATATATATATATATATATAAACTTAACTCGTAAAGATATTCTGTAAGTTTAAGGAAACATATGGAAACATTAGACGAAGGTATAAATAGTATAGTAGACTGGACAGTATTCACATTAAAAACTAGGATAGTATTTTTGAAAATCCTGCTAACGGCCGGTGTTCATGCTTTGTGATATATTTATTATTATAATATGATTATTCTCTCCATATAAGACGTTAAAAAACAAATGAGTGAGTGAGTGAATGAACAAATAAATGAGTAGATGAATGCATAAAAAAGTAATAATAAGTAATGATATTAACAATAATTATGATATAATAATAATAATAATAATTATTATTATTATTATTATTATATCATAATTATTGTTATTATCATTACTTATTATGCCTCACCTACAGCCTGCCGTGCCTCACCTACAGCCTTCCGTGCCTTATAGAGCCTGCCCTGCCTCACTTATATAAGCTGCCATGTCTCACTTATGTAGCATGCCATGCCTCACCTTACCTATAGCCTTCCGTGCCTCACCTACAGCCTTCCGTGCCTTACCTACAGCCTTCCGTGCCTTACCTATAGCCTTCCGTGCCTTACCTACAGCCTTCCGTGCCTCACCTACAGCCTGCCCTGCCTTACCTACAGCCTTCCGTGCCTTACCTATAGCCTTCCGTGCCTTACCTACAGCCTTCCGTGCCATACCTATAGCCTTCCGTGCCTTACCTATAGCCTTCCGTGCCTTACCTACAGCCTTCCGTGCCTCACCTACAGCCTGCCCTGCCTTACCTACAGCCTGTCATACGTCACCTTCATCCTGCCGTGCCTCACCTATATAGCCTTTCCTGTCTCACCATTATGGTCTCCGTACCTCACCTATATAGGCTGCTCTGCTTCATCTATAACCTTTCGTGCCTCACCTTTGGCCTTCCGTGCTTCATCTAGAGGCTGCCCCGCCTCACCATTATGGCTTCGAAACCTCATCTTAAGCCTTCCATGCATTACCTACAGCCTGCCGTGCGTCAACTTCATCCTGCCGTGCCTCACCTATATAGCCTTCTCTGTCTCACCTAGGGCCTGTCCTGCCTCACCTTTATGGTCTCCGTGCCTAACCTATATAGGCTGCCCTGCCTCATCTATAACATTTCGTGCCTCACTCACAGCCTGCCGTCCAATGTGACCGGCCTTGTAGCCATAAGCAGATCCGCAAGGACACCGCCAATTTACAGATGTCTTCTTCCTGTTGTCGCGTGATTTGTTCTCTTAAATAACAGTCCTCTTATTATCACATGCACATACCATTATTGTAACAAGATAGAATTTCAGATGATTATCCTTGTTTTTTTTCTGGAGGACTCTCAGTTCATCACGATTCTTTTTTCCAGTCTGCGAATTATATACTGAACATCGTGATCATTTGAATGATTTAGGTTAACAACCACATGATCCTGGAATTAACACACGACAACATAATTATTACAATTAACTTCTGTACAGTAAGGAACGCCCACGAGGTTAGCTTGGGCAACCACGAGACACAGATTTTCCTAGAAATTGATGCACTAAGGGTTCCAATGACGTCATTCACTGGTTCCAAGAACTGTTTAATTATTTTACCCGCGGACGGTCCAGTCGCAGGGATGAAAATCGATGCGTTATGCAAAGAACCTAAAGAGCATTAGATAAATATTAGCAATAGCATTGGCAATGATCAATGCACTCATATATATATATATATATATATATATATATATATATATATATATCTTAGATTGAGTTGGGAACTCCATTAAGTATTATGATGAAAGACGGTTTTAAAATAATTAGAACATTAAATAATAATATATAAAATTAACCCAGGACATTTTCTATATAACAAACAGTTCGTTTTTTTCAGTTCAGAATACGAGTTAAGACAAATAATATATATATATATATATATATATATATATATATATATAAACATTAAAATCAAGGGATGAAATTCCATTGTAGAATTTAAGAGAAATAAATTGAAACACTGATAATTTTGGACAAAGCAAAATTGTATGTTATTGAAATGCATACTATATGGAGCCCCCAGCCTCTACGTACACACTGAAAGAGGAGAAAGAACGGGACTTTTTAGAAACTGCCCTCTGTATAGAGGTGGCCATTTTAAAGAGTCTCCCACTAAGAGAGGTTCTACTGTTTATCGAAAATTAAGTACTCGTATATCTGATTTGTGCTTGCCATGTGGCCAACATGAAAATTTCACGAGGATCCGGCAGAGGACGCTACTCCTTCGGAGCCTCTTAGTATTTCTGTTTTGTACGGGGATATTTAATGACTCATCTTTGTATATTTTTTTCAGAGTGACCTAAAAGGTGTTGAGCCATCTGGACCAGTGGAAAGGCGGAAGCACTTCCTGGCCGTCCGGCATTTTCTGGCGCCGGAACCTAGCGTTTCCACCTAGAATTGAATATCATGGTTATGGACGTTTATTTCTAACTACAGTGACGCCAAAATGTATACACACATGAGATTATTACAAGTACTTATTTTATAACACACACACAAACACACACATAGATGTATGTGCTTCAAAGGATATATAATTATATATATATATATATAAATATATATATATATATATACTGACATAATTATTGTTAACTTACAACGGTCTATCAACGGATTTTCCTTCTGGTTATATATATTCTTTGATACGTATATATCCTTCTGGATATATATATATATATATATATATATATATATATATATATATTGTAAAGATGTATATACATACAAACATACATATTTGCATTTGCCTCCGCTTGCCAAAAAATGCAGACATTTTGAGTTTTATTACATACACGCTATAAATATGTTAATATTCTCACTGGTAAGTCTAGTTAACATTCAATTTTTTGGTGACTTTATTTTCTTCATATTATTTTCCAGAGGATTATGTCAGCTATATTGACTATTTTTTCTGGTGTACATTCAGTTAAATGTTGTTTTAAACCTGTGTTAATATAACTTTTGACATCCTTAATTAGAAGATTGTTGACATTATAGATGAATAAATATGTTTATTGGTTCGTGTGTTTCTTTCCTTATTTGTTGTCGTTTTACTATCGTGTCTTTATCAATGGCTATTAATGCTTTTACATATCATTGTTTGCTAATACATAAAAAATATTGGTTCATGCTGTAGATGATATGGGGATCCAGAACTGGATAAATGCGCATGTGCAAAAGTCGTTGGTTAGAAACTGATAAAGATCATCGAGTCTCTGAACACAGGCTTTTTTCGTGTAGATAATTATTCAATATTCGCAGTGTAAGCTTATGAACTATAGTGAAAATTGCATTGCTGTGTCTTTGGAAATTGTACTCGGTTTTAGGATTCCAGGTTTGGTCTATTGTAAATGCATGTACGCCACAGCAGTAGAATAATGATTCAGTTATAATCTTAATGTTTTACGAAATTTTACTACTTTTAATGATTCTTGGGAAATAATGCGACTCCCGACAGTGTTGTGTTAGATTATATAGGATATTATAACCCACATGAAATAGCTTATCTTCGCAAAGTGATAAAATTACAAGCTCATGATAAAACTGGAAAATCACGAAAAGAGTATGTTATATCTGTGTTACAATACTTATGATTCTACCAACAATTTTCTGGGTTACCCTGCTTAATTCCCCGAATTCCTTTAGGACAGTTTAGGATTTGTAGGGGTTGGGGGGGGGGGGGGGGGGGTGGTTACTGCGCAGCACCAAATTTCTTTCTGCTAGTGAGTGATATATATATATATATATATATATATATATATATATATTAAATTAAAAGTTTATTTCACTCAGACAAGAAGAGATGGAATGGTCTCGTGAGTTTTTTCTTATCTGAGCACTCCAAAGTAAAATATTGAATAGAGACAAGTAGAAGCACAAATATGTAATAATAGGAACAAATCAACCACATTTTCTAGATTGATTTTAATCATTTTGAAATTACCAGAAAAAGTAGCATTTCAGTTATTTTAATGTGTGATCGATTTCATAATTACGGTTATCCAATTACAATCACCGTTGTATTTTACTATAGGAATAACATTACCACTCCATAGAGAGTCAAGCATATAATTATATACCTAAAACGCCGTATCTTATATATGTGAAGGGAAGATCAATAGTAACCGCTCTTGGCAAATTTTCAAATGATATATATATGTATATAAAATGGATCAGGGGAAAGTTACATCCCCTTTTTTTACCTTACCAAAGGATTTGATACTATAGATCATAAAAGATTACTAGAAAAAACTACATACTTTTGGTTTTGCAAGTAACAGTGGCCTGGTTTCATTCATATCTTCGTAATCGGTTACAGATAGTAATACTACAATAATAATCTAGCTCTGCTGTGAATGTATATTGGACCCTCGGATTACGTTACTTGGATCAATTATGTTTTAAATATACAATAAACGATCTTCAAGCTGTGCTAAATACTGATGTTATTGTGGTGTACGCAGATGATGTCATTGTATATTACCATGAAAAGAAAATGCCGAAGAAGATAAGATAAAATTACAGGTACTGTAGATCAGGTAACAACCTGGTATTGCGAACACCTACTGACTCTTAATTATAATAAATCTTATGTCATGCTCCTTGATAATTCCAAAAGGATTGCTTGTAAAAAAAAACTCCAGATATCAATATTAGGTTCAACTTGTTTTGATGAGATTAATCTACTTGGCGTGATAATAGATACTAATTTATTCTGGAGACCACATGTTACTTAAAATTGCATGAAACTTCCTCCACAGACAGGAGTTCTGTACCGTATATTAAAGTCAATCAACAAGGTAAGGACACGGTTTTTCATATTTATTATGTTTACAAAAGCCAGTTATTTTTCCGTTGGAATTTCATGAAAAATTTGGCAACATACATCATTTTATAACTTATAACTTAATAAAAAAAGAAATTCGTCTTGCCATTTTCCCCTTAAGATTCAAAGTAAGCATACAAGGTCAAGGTCATGACTTTTACTCTTTTTTTCTGTTCTTCTCCGGGTTTAGCCTATTTAGTAAACCTCCCAGTGAGGCTTACGAGCACTCTATTGAAAATATTGGTGTGCGAGCGAGGACACAGAAATTTAGATAAATCAGATAATAAGCTTTAAATAAACAAACGAGGGTCTTTACTGGGTGTGTGAACCATTTCTAATAAGTGAAAACGAGGAAGTTTGCAGGTGGCTACTAGCCCCGCTTGGAACCATGGTTTTGCTTGCACTTTCTGTTTTATTCACTAGATGGCACTATTTTATGGACCAGGCAGTAAATCTTATGCTTGGAATTAAGTTGGATGTCTATGATGAATGAGCCTGAAACCTAACAGCCAATCAGAGGAAGGACTTTGAAACTGGCTTCTCCCTGAGTCCTTGACCCTAAAGCAACATGTCATGTTTGGTTAGAAACCAGCGCGCATACCTTTTTAACTTTGCACCTGGATCATATGTTTGACGCGAATATAGCGAATTTGAAACCACAGTATGCATGCAAAATATCATGGTGATAAATGCATTAGTTGTTCAGATAGTGATTTTTTTATCAAATTTTTAATTATTCTGGGGGGTACTTTTGAACCCCATAGCTCGGAGGATATGGGTAACAGAGACCTAATTTCAGGTTTCCAAGGAGATTTTCATGGACCTCCTTTGAACGTTCCATTTTCAGCGCTTACGATTTGTGCCCAGTTAACGGACAGACAGACAGACGGCCCGACAGACGGTCAGGCGGACGACTGACAAAGAGTGATCCCTATAAATATATATTCAAGGTCAACAAACACAGGTCAAGGTCATAGCTTTAAATATTTCTTTTTTTTTATTCTGCTAAAACACATTAATCAGGGACTCCCTTTAAAGGTGTATCTAAGGTTCATGTGAAAAATCAAGGTCATGGTCAGTAAAGTTCAGTTGACTGGGTTAGTTTTCAGGTTATAATTGGCTGTTTGATTTCATTGAAAAAAAGAGATAACAAAAATCTTAGCTCAAGACATGGGAATTGTAAAATATATATTGCCATTAAATCTCAAAATGTTCAATATAAAAAATCATGGTTTAGTGTTAAATGTATTTTTTTTTTAGTTTTAGTTATTTACTTTGCAGAACAGTTTGTGTCTTATTTAAAAAGAAACTATGATTGGATAAAAAATTACCTGAACACCATTATTTGTCATTAGACTTTAACCCCAACAAAAAATTAGTAATAGGAAAAACTACGATCAAATATGATAGTGATCATCACTTTCTTTATCATGAATATCTATCAAGAACCAAGTTCCGTTTCCAATCCTGGAAACAATGGCCTACCACAGTAGCTTTACACCAAGGTCAAATGCTCGGCTGTACTCGGGTCACAACATCAAGGTTATATAATATTAGGCCCATACAATATTAGCGTCTGTCAAATACATAATATGCGAAATATAGACCATAAAGTCGATTGTAACTATACTTTGCATTTTACTTTACTTATATTTTCGCTTTCGTGTAATTCATTTATCTAGTTTTGAACTTAACTCTCTAAGAAATGTTGGCATTCGTTTCCGGCGTAATGGCCCTTGACACAGATATCAGTCCTCTATAGTCTAAACACGTATAAATATAAACAATGGCTCATACCCTGGGTATGACTGACAGGTGAAGGGCTTTCTTTGTCACTTTCTATCACCGAAACTTAGCGCTGAACCAGTAACTTTAATCTTTGTTTAACCAACGTTATAACATACCAGTACTCTCGGTCGTATACATATATAAATAAAATATGGGCAACTGACAAGCGAGTACGTGTACCCGCCGAATCATAGGAGCATTGGAATGTTCCCTGACGTGACAGCATCAGAAATACCATGGTATACCAAGTATCATGGACGGAAGAAACTAAAAAAAAAATGTTTTAGTTGGCGCCATCAGTCATATATAAAAGATATAAGCATTCAAAGATCCATGGACATGCAAACTTTCAGACCGATACATTAAACTACTATCTGTCTTGTGTACTGAAAAGCTACACAAGATGGATGGACATGCAAAATTTCAGGCCGATAAGCCAAACCATTCCTGAGATCAGGGCTTAAATGTTTCCTTCGGAAAAGTTACAGCAGATGGTGCCACCAGTCGGCAGTGTGTAAACCCGGACCTCACGGAATCCAGACTCCAAAAACCAATTTCCACATTTTCCATTATTTATAAAGATAACAACACCCCTGTTACTGATATAAGAAAAGAACAAAGTCCCTAAATGTTGCAGGTTTGTTAATAACCGATTCAATGAAAGATTTAAATATAAAAAATATTTTTGTGAAGACGGACTTCAACTGCCTTAATTTGATGACTGATCCATTTTGACTGACCCCAGTTACAATCGCACTTGTTTTATTTATGACCCAATGAGAAGAGAATTAGCACTCATGTCAAACAATAAATATGATAATTTGTTATTTTAAGTGAAAATATAAGAGTGCGTGTATACTGAGGGAGATTTATTTGAAATGCGCCAACGGCCATTGCGGATCTGAGACTGATCAGCGCTCTTCCACATGATACAGGTTTCGTTTTCCATTCATGAACAGCCATTTAAAGTTTGCAATAATATAATTATTCATGGGAATTGTAGATTACTTGCATTTAGAGCAATGCTAGGTACGAACATAATGATTCTTTTTCTTATCATACTTTTTAAAACCATAGACATGGCATGATTGGCAATTAAAAATTTTTATTAAAAAAGAGGAAGACAAAAATCTTGTAAAAATACTGATAAAATAACACAATAACTAAATCACAAGGGCGTTATTCCTAAACGTGATATTAAAATATGTACTAAAGAAATGGTAAAACAATGAGTATATACAAGGTGTTCGTGGGATCGGTGAGGCCTGTGCGCCAGGGTCCGTAAGATGTAATTGTCAAATTTTGTTGCAAAACAGACTTATTTTTATCTTTTTAACAGAACACAATATAAAATACGTAAAATACATTGAACAATTTCTGAGATATGAGTGATTTTCCAAAAGCAAACAGACGTTAGTCACACGAAAATGGTTGAAGATATCGCTATTCATTTTGAGTACGAGAAAGATGTCCAAGAACTATGGTCATTTACAATTTCTGCCAAATTATCAAACCACCCCTGAGATTATTACTATCACTAAAAAGACGTGCGCATGGACACTACGCAAAAAAGAAATGTAGATGGCTCCGCCATCTTTGTTAACCAAGTTTTCACATGTGACTATATATAATCACTATATTATGACGGGTTTCAGAAAGATCTAGATAAGATAAGATAAGATATAGTTTATTGCTATATATATATGTAATAAAATCATCACATACAATAGTATTTGGCTTGACTGGCGTGCTTAAACAAACACATTAAACAAGAAATAATAAAATAAAATTGTGTATAGAAAAAAGACGCATGATAAAGAATGTTTGACTAGATTATTGTGCTGCAAGTGATATATTTAATTCCCGAACGGCTGACGCGTAAGTGCTAGTTTGAATTCTTTTAGAATTGCCTGATAGCTACCTATAGCGAACCCCCGATTTCATTTTTTAAACAAATAGTGCGCCGGATGACTATAGTCTCCTATAATGTCGTTTGCTTTCTTCAATAATCGTGTTTGAAATAAGGAGTCAACTGTGGGTAAAGGAACCCCAATGATCCTCTCAGCTGTTCTAACTACCCTCGAAAGACGGTTCCTTTCCTCGACAATGACAATTTTACAATGAGGCAATCATCAGAAGTAAGGACACAGTCATAGGTGAATAGAGAGTACAATTTTGGTGATAGCACACAACGTTGGGGTGCTCCAGTGTTTAAGACCATTTTTCGGAAATAATGTTACCAATCTCAATCACTTGAGGCCGATTTGTTAAAACGTCTAAGATCCAGTTACACATGTTAATATTAAGACCCAGTTTTTATAGTTTTCCGATTAATTTATGGGGAAGGATAGTGTTAAAGGCTAAGCTGAAATCAATGAATAAAACCCTAGGTAGATTCTCGTAAGTCGAGATGTTTTAAAATACGGTAAAGTGTGAATGATACAGCATCATCTGTTGAGCGGTTACTACAATAGGCGAACTGAAAAGGATCAAAAGTTCCTGAAATACAGCATTTATGATAATTTAACACCAGTCGCTCAAAGCTCTTGGCAATTACAGAAGTTAATGCAACAGGACGATATTCATTCAAACATAATGCATGAGATTTTTTTCGGGACAGGAAGAGTTTTCCGGAAACGAACGTGATGCCGGCTGTGGAATCCGCGTGACAACAGTTTCAGGTGGATACGATTATAAAGTGTTGGTAATGAGGTATGACTATCAGGCTAACTTCGTTTTCTCTTTGCGGGTCATTTCTGATATGTTCATCGAGCTCTATACCTTTCGTATGGTAATGAGATGATATTATGAGTTCTCATAAGTTAAAGAAAGTGTCTCATGGGTCATGACGCTCAGCTGAATTCGACATGTATACAGGTGATGCATTTATTAGTTATTGATATTATGATCTGGTGGAAGAGTTTTTTTAGGAACCTTGGGTAGAATGACTTCCGGAGTGCTCAAAATCATGTTCTTTCGCCCATAGTCGTAATAAAATAGGTATCAGCAAGAAAATTTTCCTAGGAACTGCCCAGATGCTAAGTTAGAAGTTTTTTAAACTGCTATGACTTGCGTCAGTCTGAATTATAGGGTACTTAATCATGTTGTTTCACAGGTCACAGAGTATACGTCACAGTGACTTGATTTTGGATGTCAAGAAGACATTACAATGACATATCTTTATATTAAGAAAGACTTTAACAACAGTTACAATTTGTGACCTGTCTCACATTCTTGGTGCTCAAAATTAGGGTTTCTGCTCATAGCTCAAAGAATATAGGTCACAGTGACCTATTTCAGGATTCATAGGAGACTTGCCCAGGACCTCCTTGGGTGTCATATTAGAAGGTTCTAGGCCCACTTGTAAAGTTTGGTGCCTTGCCTGGCTGTCTAGGTGTTCATTATCATTATTTTGGCCAGTCACTTGCAGAATATGGGTCATCATGACCTAGTTTCAGGTTTCGAAGGAGTTAAGCCAGAAACTCCTTGGATATTGTGTTACAAGATTCTAGGCCTAACAATTCTTATTTTGTCCTGTCTGACTGTCTGGTTGTTCAAAATCATGTTTTTTGCCAGTCGCTCGCAGAATTTAGGTCACCATGAAATGATTTCGGGTTTCAAAGATATTACATTATGGATATTACATTAGAATATTCCAGGGCTAACGAATCCAGTTTGTGCACATTTGACTTCCAGGCTGTTGATAATCATGTTTTTTTCCTATATCTTTCAGAATATAGATCACAGTGACCTAATTTCATATTTCCAAGGACATTTACCCAAGACCTTCCTGAATGTTACATTAGAAGATTCTAAACCAAATGAATACAAGTTGTACCCCGTGTGTTTCTCTGATTGCTCAGAATCATGTTTTCGGCCAGTAGCTCGCAGAATATAGGTCACCGTGACCTTATTTCAGTTTCTGAGGAGATACGCCTCTGACCTTCCAGAATCTAAAGTTAGAAGTTTCCAGGTCAAACGGATACAATTTGTGCCCTTTTTAACTATCCGGGTGCACAAAGTCATGTTATTAGTAGGTCATTCGCAGAATATTGGTCTTCATATCCTATAGTTTCTGAGAAAAATTCGCCCAGAACCTCCCTGGATGTTGCGTTAGAAAATTCTAGGCCTAATTGATACAATTTTAGCCCATCTGACTTTCATTTTGCTAAAAATATGTAATTTCCTATAGCTCTCAGAATATAGGTCATGGTGACCTAATTTCATGTTTCAAAGGACATTCATCCAGGACCTATCTGACTGATACATTTGAAGATTTTTAGGCCAAATGGATACAATATGTGTCTTTTCTGACTCTCCGGTATCCGAATCATGTTTGCGACCAGTGGCTCGAAGAATATAGGTTACCCTGACCTAATTTCAGGATTCCGAGAGGATTTTCCTAGGACTGCCCTTGATGTAAAATTTAATGTGTCTAGGTCTAAAGGTTACGGCTAGTGCCCTGTTATCGTCCGGACTGCTTCATTAAAAGGTTTAAAAACAGAGAAAAAATATGCGTATACGTTTAAAAAAGAACCACAGGTGACGCCAGCAGTCTTCAAGAATTGATGAAGCACTCCATAACCAATATGCATGGAAAGAATCATGGCAATCAATGCATTAATTTTGTCATTGAGATACTAGAGCTTTTGTATCAAATTTTTAATTAATCGGGGGGGGGGGGGGATTTTTTACCCCCATAGTGACCTAATTTCAGGGTTCTACGGAGATTTTTATGGACTTCCATTGGTGAAGATTTTGTGCCCTGACAGACAAACGCACAGACGGACAGACGACGGACAAAGAGTGATCGCTATAGCTAAGATGGCTTGGCTACCGTGACTGTTTAGAGAAATGACAGTTGTATAACATTAATCCTTATCAAGCTCTGATTTGGTAACTCTGCACCAGTATTCGTCTCAATATTTCACATTTACAGACTTTACATTTAGCTTTTAAATCATTTTATTACATGATAAACTCGAATTTAAGCTAGTTATGATGACAACTGGCTGACTTAGATACAGGAGTGAACAAACCCAAGCTAATCAAACGGCTCACTCAGTCGAATGGTCAAAAGGTAAAAGTCTCCCAGTGGCGTCAATTTATCTTCAAGGAACTGACGACCTTTTTTTCAAATATATATATATATATATATATATATATATATATATATATATATATATATATATATATATATATCGTTTATTGTCTATGTGACACATTTCAAATATATTACAATTATTACAAAAGTAGGTGGTTTTCAATTTAAGATATAATTATATTTCCAGTTAAGGTTAATTATAAACCTTAAAAATAGAAATAGAATCTAAAATTCTATTTATTAATATAATTCATTTTCAATAAATAAATATTTTTCGATGAAAAGCAAGGATAATTACAACGACTATACCATATACCTGGGTCACTGTATTGACGCCCCTGATGTATCTGTTGGTGATACAGGTTCAGTTCCCAGAGTGGTTCTGATAGTGGGTTGTAATTGCAAGTCTGTATATAAAATGCTAATTTATCAGTTTCATTCAGAGTTATCAGTTTGATCGTTATAAACACATACCTGCAGGGAGAAATCCCTCCTGTCCCTGAATCAGCCCTCATTTGTGAACCAAATACATTTTGAAGTATGTTACGAAGACAAATTGATCAGGGGAAAATACTGGGCCGATCCGGGATTCGAACCCATAACGGTGGCGTACAAGTCCGGCGTACCAACCGCTTCGCAAGCAACGCAAGCTTCACTAGCGAGACAGTTCGGTCCGCTTTTATGTCACCCGTAACTCACCCCCTCTTAAGAGCGTTTTGCTATCAGAACTAGACTAATTATCCCAGGGGTCACACTTTGGTGAGCTTATTCCCTGGGCCACAACGTTTTACCGTCATCCCGGACGAGCCCCCATTTTGTTACGAAGACAAATTGTTGAGGGGAAAATTCTGGACCGATCCGTGCCATAACGGCGGCGCACAAGTCCGGCGTATCAACCGCTTCGCTAGCAAAGCAAGCTTCACTAGCGAGACAGTTCGGTCCTCTTTAAAGTCACCCCGTAACAAGTATTATAGATTTTTTTCCCTCAATTTTGATTACTGGTGACCTTGACACCTTGATCATCAAGGTCAAATCTGCGGGATTCAAGCGTTTTTGTGACCCCTATATAACTTTCGAAATACAGAATTTTTTAATAAAATTTGACACAAAAGTTGTTTCAGTCATGTTCTAGGCTGGTGACCCTGACCTTGAAGACAAGGTCAAATCTGCGAATATTTTGGATTATTGAGACCGCCATAACTTTTGAAGTACTGCATATTATCCCTACAAATTCGAAACACAAGTTGCTGCCATTATGGCAGAGAATGTAAACGTGACCCTGCCTTTAATCTTCGAGGTTAAATCTGCCGAAATCTAGCATCATTGTAACCCTATCACTTCAGGAATTCTGTAGTTTTTCTCCTCACATTTCACACATAAGTTGGTTTCTATAAGTTGTTGAATATATTTTTCTACCAGTATACTATACCCAAACCCTTAATGTAGGTCGTCGCTTTTGGAGGTCGATAGCCAACAGTTAAATGAGAAACTCTTCCTGGTTCAAATGAGCAGCTTTTCAGACAGAGAAACAAATAGGACAGGCAGTACATGTTTGAAATTCCGATCACATTGCATTCAGCTGGAAGTGGTAAACATCTGCAGTAACCTTCAGTTTATCAGCACTACGCGACCTTTTGTTCCCCTTTATAAGAGGATATGTAAACTAACACTCCTCATACTGGTGGTAATGTTGACTCACACCTGAGGTAAATGCATTATATTATAAAAGACAGTGCCAGATTACCAGCTTTTCTTAGAACAGTTTTATTGATCTCCTCAGATATGCTATTATTATTTACTCAACAGGTATTTGAAATTTTGAGCACGGATACGGATATGAAACTTCACTGATATTCGCAGTATTAGTATATAAACACTTGATTTATGTAGGCACATCCACCCACCAATTTATATATGTATATATATATATATATAAATATATATATATATATATATATATATATATATATATATATATATAATGTGAATTATAAAAAAAAACTTAGCGGAGGACCCTTATTATGAAATTTTTTTTTGTGTAGCTGAAAAGAAAAAAAAATTGTTTTATATATTTATTCATGATAAAAATTAATAAACATGTACACATACGTAGTGACTATTGATTAACATAATTACACTATAGAGGCAATACAAAGACAACCTACTGAATACATATTGAAGATAATACGTGGCTGTCATATATTTAGCCTTCCGATTGATATTGAGTATCTATCAGATAAGGCAAGACAATGTGTGGGATTTGCCCCCATGCAAGCTTTATCTATACATTTTACTGACTGCTCAATACTCAGTGTGAGTAAGGTATGAACTCATTTAGGATTAACTAGGTCGTAAATTTGACCAATAAGGATCGAACAATATGTGATGAGTGGAGATATTAAGCTCTCACTCCCGCCCTTAGAGTAGCTGTAATACAGGTGATTTTGTTATGGCGCCAGGAAATCTGGTCGTAATTCTGAATTCAGGGGTGGTCGTAATTTTGAGTCATTTATAAACATAAATAAACTAAAAAAAATTCGGGACCAAGCATAGTGTTCGTAATTGTGGGGTGGTCGCAGTTGTGGGGTGGTCGCACTGTATATATACGGAACAGTCTAACAACATTACTTTTACCTACATCAGTTAAGCCACCTGGCTAAAAGAGAAAGTATTTTAGAACTTTTCTCGGCAGCATGGGTAAGTTATTGTTGAGGATAAACAAAGGGAGTTACCCTGAAATCCACAATACTTGATGAAAATGTTGTTAATAGTTTCCAATGCCAGTTTGTGACAGGGATCCTTTATTGTTCAGTATTGCCTTAACCAACTGAGTGTTTAAGCTCGCTACTGCGATCCCCCGTATTAAGTGAGCAGGCATGTATACCTGTTGATTCGCAGTGAGCGGCCTTTGTTGGATGTCACACACGCACGGCGCCCCGGACCAGGTTGAAGTGTTTGTACATTGACATGGCAAGGCATCCTTAAGTAATGATACCATGGGACCGCGCTGACGGCACAGGACTTGAAACATTGTTTTGGAAGTAACAGGAGTTAATTTTACATCATGGATGATATTTCGATTAATTTGTTTTACGATCCTGGCTCTGAACGACGGTGCGTTTTGAATATAAATGATGGTAAAATCAGTCCCGTGTGCTGCATTGATGGTCTGTGCAAAAAGCACATCGATGGAAGGTGCCGTGCTGTAACACCAGATGACGCCATACTTAACGAAGAAGAGATAGAGAAAACTCGTCAGCAAAAAGAGTGGTTGTTACGAGCGCTGTATGAGCAAAGCATCTTTTTTCCAGGGCTTCCTACTGACGCCCCGGAGACACGTCAGGTCAGTGAAGACCAACTACGTAAAATGCAGCTTTGTTCCTGGCCGGTTTTCGAGGCAGGTGAATGCATCAAAGGCGCTCTTAAAATTGACGGATTGATTCCCAGTAATGATTTGCAGGTAACTGTACAGGTGCTTGGTATGTACGTTATTAAAGGTACGGATTTACGCGGTGGACCTCTCTGTGAAACTAAGGTAGTTTATCATAGTACGCAAGTGGTTCAACCCGATTCCAGCAACCGGTTATTGTTTCCTTTCATCATACAGCTGAAAAAGGACATTCCAAATTCCATGCAACCGTTATTGACAGAGGCTTACGAAGCACTCCACTTACTCTATACAATTGGAGCAATCCTAGAAACTTCTAAAAATTCTAAAAACAGCTCTACGAAAAAGCAAGTCAGTCATCTGTACAGAGGATTCTGGGTGGAGCCTCGATCTGATCATTTCCCTTCTTCAGATCTGATGAATCCGTACGAGGTAATCACGAACTTCTCCACGGGCATTTTCGGAACTTCCGGTGACGTAAAATGTACCGCAAAGTTACCAAGAAGGGCATTCCTTAGGAACGAGGTTATACCGGTCAGTCTGGTATTAGAAAACAACAGTGCTAGTGATCTGACTGCTATTGAGGTTTGGGTCAAGTTAAAAATATCTGCAGGTTTTTCCACCGGAATTTTCCCACTGAGCGTGGAAGAGGAATTTGACACAGAAAAGCAGTTTATCAAGAAGCTGGAAGGAGAAGCATTCCTGCCACTGAACTTTAGTCAGTGTTCGTTATTCAAAGACCTCATCCCGTTGTCAGTGCCAACATATCCACCGATTCAGATCCATTATCAAGTTTACATAAGAATTTTACGTGGAAGATTTCGAAAAAATTTCGACATTGTTGTGCCGATTCAGGTAATACACAATATTAGATACTAACATGGCTTTAGAAGTAAAATGTTCACCAGTGGCAGTTTTGTCCATCATATTCTACGGATATGACGATTCTATCGACCGCATTGTTTAAAGGACCAGTTGTCATAAAAGTTTCATTATCGACACCTAACACGTGCACTCCCCCCCCCCCCCCCATCACGACCACCCCTAAACACCTTTCCCAAAGGGTTCCATGCATGATTGAAAGCTCTTCGGTGCACGCCACAGAATACGTTGGTAGTCTGTACTCTGCACAGAGATTGGATTTACGCTCTGTTATGTTATTATTATGTTATTTTTGTGTTAATTCATCACCCAGGGCGAAAGTTTTGTTGTAATAGTTCGAATGGTCACGGCAATGCAATTTTCTGTATAAATGTCAATGCCTGCTGGGTCGAGAAATCACATGTAAAAGTATACCATTACAGATTTTGTATTGCACATACCGTCATGCTGCATCTGCTGCATGCTATCTACGTAATTGTGATGATTTTTAGGTCTTTAGTATAATAAAACAATTTTATATTTTATACCACAATTTATACAGTACAAATAAAAGGATTAATACAAAACTGATAAAAGTAATATTTTACCATTTTTACACATTTTTTTCGTCTATGCCTGGAAAAGACACACCTTTGCATAGAAAGAAATATCCAGAAATGTCATCAAAGCCGAAATCTGAGAGAACTATGGGGATATCATGCTAAGAAATATTAACAGTTCTATTTATAGTAATTGGGATACTGGTGTTTTAGATATGAATTATATTAAATTTTAGTTAATGCACATTTTTTAAAGAACAAAGTCAAAATAAAGTTTATGTTTTCTTAACTATTCTTGATAAGCAGTTTTACATTTAATATAATGCGTGTAACCAGTCATCTGTCGTTATGATCTACACAGTTAATTGTATTCACGTTTAAAAGTTAATCGTAATGTCACTTTATTGTAACATTATATTTCACCACTATTCCCTCTTTTCAAAGCAAACTTAAAGGTTTAGCCATAAACTTTTATGGGCCGTCTGTAATGGAAAGAATGTGAGCGAGCGTTTGACAAACGTGGAAGCACAGAATGTCAGGTCAATCGTTACGTGCAGCACAATCATACTTTTGTCACATAATGGGAATGATATTTTACCATTGTTTTATTGCAGTGCCAGGCTTTATTTATAGAGGAATTCCAAAAGGCGTAAATATCATGCAGACATGCTTTGTTATATAAACGTACATTCCCAATGTGATATTATTTGTTGCATTATTTTTTTTAAATCGACCACAAATGATTACGTGCAAAGAAGTCATTATATCTATAGAAATAAATAAACAGCGAACAACAAAACTAAACTTCGATCAGCGGACAAGTTAAACAACCCTTATCTTGACCCTCCAGCGTGAACGTAATCATGTGTTCTCTTAAACTTGACTTCATCTGTTGTTTTTCCATAAAAAACGTATAAAACCTTGGAAAGTGTTTGATTACTATGATAATATGAAGCATGTATTTATTCTTACTATGATAATATGAAGCATGTATTTATTCTTACATGAATACCGACTTATATTAGAATATTTACTGAAATAAAGAATGTTATAAAATAATTGATTAATAATCGATAATCGGTTGTTATTTTGTTTCTATCATCAAACATGATTTTACTTTACCAATTCCTACCACGTTTCACAGAATTAATGGTGACCTGAGTGTCAAAGTATACAAATATGGAATGCCAGAGGATACACATGATACATAAATCCGGCTAGGCATATGTTATTTGATTAATTCCTTTTTAATATCTTAAACTGACGACACATACATGTAAACGTTAAAAATTTAGTTTCCTAAAACTAGTTCTCCGTGTTACATATGATATGCTTTAAAAAATTATTTGAAAATGTTTTCACTGTGATCTGATCGAATAAAAAAGCACAAATATTTTTATTTTCTTTGTGAAGCTTATGTGAACCATATAGTTTTGGTAGGTCATTCAGTTTTAATTACTATGGTTTCTCTATTGGTGAAAAAGTCTGTATTAAATGCCTCATTTACGATGTCATTAACCTAGATAATTGATCCTGTAGTTTATACATTGGCGTTGGCCCACATCGGAAAGAACACTACCAATGCAGTAAACCTAGTTTTGCTTGGCAATGGTCTATATTATATATATATGTGTGTGTGTGTGTGTGTACTATTACAATCTTTACATTTCCCGGTTCTGTTTCCACAGAATGAGCTCGATAATGTCTGCATGCTGGTTCTGCGGTATACAATATACTCTATTTTACAACTCCGCTTGTGTTTTAGTGTTATCAGTGTAAAAATTTGAAGAGAACCCTTAGACATTCGAGCTTACTAAATATATTATGGTAAAGGCACAGATCCTAATCTGGACCGATCGGTGAATGGTCAAGACCGTTTTCAAATTCATCGCTGATTGGTCCTGATCAGGATCTTGGCCCTGACATTAGCATGGAAAATTAAGTGTATTACGACAAATTATACGTTAGCAGCACAAGACTCCTCGGGGTCTTGGAAAACATGTTAAACCATAAACCCGAATTGGAGTATATGTTACATGAAAAGGACTTTATATTTCACGGCCTCTTTCAAGATCATTAGAAAAAGCCGACTTTTACAAGACTTTCAGGTCCATGGCTCCTTAAAATCGACATTTTTATTTATTTTCAAGAATAAATAAACTGCTTGAGAGATATCTGTTTTCCTTTTTTATTCATTGGAGCACAGGGAATAATACAGATAACTTGCCTCCCGTTCAACCAATCGCAAAACCATGAAGGTCACTTGCAAAGACAACACATACACTTTCCCCGCAAAATAAAGGGGCCCATAAAGTATTGTAAAACAGAGAGACTTTGTTAAAACTGTAAAAAAAATTCACAAGATAACAAGTAATAATCTTTACTTTCCAATTGGCTGTGATAAAAATTACGGGGGGGGGGGGGGTATGAAGGGATGATTTGTGTAAAAGATTAATATACATGTATCTAAAAGTTAAAAAGAAGTACCACATGTATCCAATAGCTTGTTTAACCACGTGAATTTAAAGTCTCTGAGATGTTTTGACAAACGAGACGATACTGTATTACTGTATTAACCTTTCTTAAATTGTTAAAACAAGTACAGGGACATCTCCCTTTATGTTAAGCTCTCTCTTGCGGACACCTCTCTGTCACGGTGACCTCTCTATTATAGACATCTCCATGTTACGGACACCTCTCAATAAGGAACAAATCATGGAATCCAAGATGCCTGCCATAATGCATTTTGAGGAAGGGGCTTCTGTCAAAAATTGAAAGTTTGGATAAAGTTTGCTGGTTTGATCCGGCATGTCCCCATCCTTCCCAAATATGGGTATGAGCCAGTTGACTATAGTGATCAGAATGTTCACAGCTGTGTAACTCCTGCAGCTCTTAATTAGATTGTTATCAGAATCACCAGAAACGTACGAGCTCTTCATTAAACTGCAAGCCACAGCTCTATTACCGGCTTCTTTGTTCTGAACAAACACGTTTCATTGAGAATCAGATCGAAGTATCTGATTCTGAAGTATACGTGTTTTTGTCGGAATCGACAAAGTCACTATAACCTGTAGCATATAACTGAAAGCTTGAAATTTTGGGGACTGCTGTTGTACAAAGACAAAAAACTCAGTTTCACACCTGTTATATAAAGCTAAATGCATAATCAGTATTAGCTGGAGTAAACCAACTACGGGACAAAAACCGAGTTGTCGTTATTTAGATATGGTCATCAGGAAACCTACCTCTCTCTCTCTCTCTCTCTCTCTCTCTCTCTCTCTCTCTATATATATATATATATATATAATATATAATATATAGCTATAGGTTATATGAATGCTTTTGACACCTGGTTATAAGCAAAGATCCGTCCTTCTACAAACGGCAAACACGTAAAAATAACATATATTTGAAATAGGATCGCAATCGTAAATAGTCAGGGTTATGGAAGGAGAGCCAATGGAGAAGTCTCCGAAAGATGCTGAGTAGGGGCTAAGGGTTGATCAGCACGTCCTTAACTGCTCTTTTGAAGTTTCCTTGCGACGAAATCCTTAATTCAGGCAGTTATCTTTAGTTTTATAAATATCAGACTGTATAAATGGTATACATGAAAGATAACTTTGGACCACATCATGATTTTGTAGACATTCCTTATAGTGCGCTCACGTAAACAACAAGGTAAACAAAAATATTTTGACAGGACATTTACATTATCTATCCCTAAATTAAATTGGATTGTCTTAGTCCAATCCTTCACCTCACGTTAAACGACTATAATTCTGTTTGTAAGTGCGACCCACTTCAGTATAAATGAAGTGTTTGTTGTTTTTGACAAAGGGGACCAGCGGTTCTCAGGACGGTCCTTCGTTTGTTTGTTGAGCAATATTAGCTGATCTTGTATAACGTGCTCCAGTTCCTTCGTAATACACCTGGCTTTATTTGTGGGTATTACCCTCTGAAATAATAGACAGAGGGAAAGCTTTAAACTGCGGAGGATTCGCAAGTGTCATTGTCTGCATAGTCAGCGGCCAGGGTTCGACATTAATGCTCGCCTACTCGCCCGAGGCGAAACCAAAAACTGTATGTGTTTGAAGGTGCAATTATGTTTGAACTTTTCTTAAAAGTAATTTTTTTCATGCCCTCGGCCAAACTTAAAATACATTAAACTATTTTATAGATTGTAAATAATAATAAGTAAGCTTCATCTTTTATGAATCTTTTATGATTCAATGGTTTATTCTTTTGACTCGCATGCGATATTATTATTGATTACACAAATAAAGAGATTCAGTTTGTGTATTCTCACGACGTATGCGAGTGTGTGTTTTAAAAAAAGAGATTTTACCATTTTTGTACATGAATAAGTAACGAGACAAGTTTAATGTAGTATATGGCTCATTAGATTTATTTCTTCCTATAATGAAAATTTTAAATATTTAAACGACATTTAAACCTTGGTTTGATGGATATATATTTTACCTACATAAACCGTGCTTTTACTGTTAGAGTGTATAAGAAATTATAAATTTCGGGGTCTAATCGTTTTACTGTTAGGGCCACATTTTTAAATTTTTTTTGCTCAACTAGCCTACAGGGCGAGTGTTACTTTTCTGCCAATGTCGATCCATGGTAGCACGCATTTTATTCTAAATATGGATATTTTGACGCTTAAGGGGCCAACTGGCAAGGGCCAATATCCTGCATTTTAATTTTATACTAGGTCGCTGACTAATAAATTAAATATAATATTCTTTTGCGGGTTCGAAAAACTATACAGGGAAACTTAAATTTGATGCCAAAGTTTGGTCCATTACATTGTAAATATAATAATTCACGATAATGATTACTTTAAAATTGTTTGACTACAAGTACAATTACATGAAATATTATTATACACGTGTAATTAATTACCATAACAATTATTGCTTACAATTATGAAAACAATTGTTTTATGATTAACAAATAACATAAAACTGATGATATTCTTTATTTATATGTCACCAAATGGGCTATGAAGTTAAGCTTAAGTCACTGCACCGTCACACAGAGTGTATGATTTATTTATTTATTTAAATATATTTACACAGGGTAGCCTGTTCAGTAATATTGTCTGTTATTCCACAGGGTCCTGTAACCTTAACACATGATATAATAATACCTGGTACAAAGATTATAAAATACACAGTATGCATATGTTACACAATATATGAATCATCAAAGATAGATGTACATAAATACAGATATAGACTGCACTTGTGTGGACGAAAGATTCTTCCTGCAATACATGTACTTAAAAGTCTCTCCATGTGTTTGGTGCTGATATATTTTTTTTTGCCTTTAAGCCAAAGTCATTGCACTCTCGCATGTGAATACTTATTTGATATGCTAATTACTAGTGTTTAACTATATCAGAAACTGATTTTCTGATAGGCACCTGTCAGGATGAAAGATGTTCCCTGCAACGCTGATTATTGGTAGTCTCTTAACAGGTGCTGAGATGGCTGGAACTGTCAAATATTTTTGGCTGGTTCAGTATGGTACATCAGTATGGTTTAAATTCGGTTTCACATATGTATAACAAATACTCCATGCAGGGATCTTTCCAAGTCACAGAAATCTGTTTTATTTCTTCTCTTCGTAAAGTCACAAGACGAGGAGAAACGCAGGGATGGGACAAGGCAATAGCCCAATTTGGCCCTGCCATATATATAGAGTCCATAATATATTGCCACATATGAGACACAGCCTACGAACCTATCACAGTCGCTCGAATCCTTATTTTAGCGGGAAATGGGAAGAAATGCGTGTTTTTCACACTTCTTTTGTAACATACGCTATATCCGTAAGGCACAACTATATACTCATCAGACATGGGGCAATCGCAATCATTAATCGTAATCTATTACAATCGATTACATTTTTGTTTGTAATCGTAATCGTAATCGATTACATTTATTTTTAAAGCAAAGTAATTAAAATCGTAATCAATTACTCTTCCAATGTAAACCTAATCATGATAATTAGATATGATTACTTTGATTACATATGTATTTTCTGATTTTAAACAGCTACAGATAATGTTTCCTTATAAACTGATCTTTCATGCTTACCACTGATTAAAAATATTCAGCTGTTGTTACTTCTGACAACCATCAAATTATTCTTAAGTAGTAGATGTATCTGATGGAAGATAGCTAGATTGTGTGTGTGTGTGTGTGTGTGAGAGCATTCTGAGATAAAATAAGAGAGGAATAAATAAAATAATTGTTTTAAATTTAATATTTGTCATGTTTAGTATGGTCTTCATGCCTTAATTAAAGACCATGCATGGTGAAGTGCTCACTATAACAGCTCTTAGCTATACTTATATATTTGTGTATTTGGTATTGCAAAAATGAGCATGCAGTTAAGTGAGCCAGGTATTAATCACCTCCCAGTCACCTCCTGAGCAAATCATCTCATTAGTATATGCATGGGCAAAGTTATAATTATGGTCATGATTATTTATCCATACATAACCATAAACAGATACCTTTGTACAACATCTTGACCACATCACCGATTATATGTTCAGCAGCTTACATGGCTTAAATGCATATCATACCTTAAAGGATCAGTTTTTACATTTTAATGGATAAAATATACAAGTGCGGCCCTATGTCTTCCATTTACATGCATCTATACTGAATATAAAAAAAATCAAACATAAAGGGATCAATTTCTGTTATGTATGCCCAGAGCCACTAGCTGCACTAGCTGGAGGACAGTATTTGCTTTATTCTTGTTGACATCTTGTATTTCACAAACACACGGTCAGGTTAATCCTCTTTAGTAATGATCAGCTAATTAGCTGAAAACGGTAAGGGTATGGTACTCTGTACAGAGGGAGTCCTGCATCGGTCCAGGAAGTGTACACAGAGATAGATATAATAAGAGCATGGCTGCTATGCAGGATACTGTTTGCCCAAGCGGTGCTCTTAACCAAATATTGGTCTTTGGCACCAGAACACCTTAGCTCAGACTTTGTGGGATATGTATAAAGCTATATCCAGCTGGTGAGAGACCAGATGCAGCCCATGCAGTGACTGTTATTAGGTCACAGGTAATCATGCTGGTGCTTTACTCTGGGCCATGTTATGTAATATGTGAGACTGGCCACAAGTGTAGACTAAGAATGCTGAACAGTCTATACCTACAACACTATGGACAGGTACATTTGTACAACATCATGTCCAGTGGTAACTGCAAATACGAATCTGTCTTAAAATCAGAGAATTTAGATTTCACCAGTTCAACACTTTTATATACAGTAAGCTCTCTCCTGCAAATTGAACAGACCTGGGCATTACATTTTGGAAAATGTAACATTCTCCCCAATGTTACAACAACCATACTTTTGGCCCACAGAAAGCGCATTAAAAAATCATATTTTACCCACCCCGCCCTGCAAAATCATGAAAAAGTCAACCTTCAAGGGCCTGCAGGGCGGGATAGGCTGCAGACCCGCAGCCATGGGGCGGTTTTTGGCCCATTCAGAGCTCTAGAGCAATCAGCTAAGCAACCCCCTCATTTGTATATATATGAGCAAGTCAAATATAAGGTGCAACAAGCATTTGAAGTGATGTTAATAATTCTTTCAGACTTTTTCATATCTTGATGAGACTAACTACTCTGTCAATTCTATGCACAAGTTTTCTTTCGTATGATGCATTTGAGTAAAGGTATAGTATGCAATTCTTGTGTTGGATTTTGGCAATATTAAGGTTTGTAATCATGGCTGTAATCATGATTCATAAAGTAATCGTTATCGTAATCGATTACATGAAATTATGTTGGTGATCGTAATCATTCACTTATAAAGTAATCGTAATCGATTCAATATATCAAGTAATCACCCCATGTCTGATACTCATATAGGGCAGAGTTTCGTCCATTTCTTGATAAAAACACAATCACAAAAAGGGCTTCGAGCGACTTTGATCCTATACACTATCTGTTGATAAACATTGGCCCCTAACAAGTGTTAAAAAGTGTTACATTTACCCTTCACCAGCGCGTCACTCTTCAAAATCGGCCAGCCCTCAGTCTTTCGAGTCAGTGCGTGACTGCGCGTCTCCTACAGTCATAGTTATCATGTGTTCATGTGCATAGATCATAGTTGATATGTCAGTAACTGTTTAATTATACAGCTCTTTTTTATAGTAACCATGTGAAAAATGAACAGTGAGCATGCATTCATTGGCTTTCAAAGATGCAAGACCGCTGTTAACTACCGGTATTAGGTACAGATTTGACAAAGTGAGCGCTCAGATTTTGGCGGTCGGCCCTGGCTAGATTAGTAGCTATTCTGATTAAGGCCTATTCACATGAAAATTATACCGAAAATCATCAAGAAACTACCGAAATACAATTGAATATACATTATTGCATAATTAGGCTGTCCTTTAATAAAATGAATACGTATAAACATATAAATAGTGTAATGGTTATTTTTAACAGACACTCTTTGTCTCTGATCATTTCTCTGCTAGCTGTCGACGTTATGGTTTCTAGCAATATTAAGATATTAATCATTATATCATAATATGAAATATTGTCAAAAGTGACTGCAATATAAGTATTTAAAAAAATAGTTAATCATGGTTGTCATAACTGTTAATCTTAATAGATATATATAGTGATCACATCGGTTGTTGATTATAAAGAAAAATCAATAATATTGCAATCCATGGCCGCACAATCTCTACCTGAGGGGAGGGGCATGTTTTGAGAAAATGAAGGGAAAATGCTAGTTCTTTAGTAAATTGTTAAAAAAAAAGATGAAACAACTTTCACATTCAAATACTATTTGGGGAGGGTTATAGACCCCCAAATGACTTGGATTTTTATAATAAACTAGAGGACAATTTGATAAATTCCCCTGCTATGATACAGCAGGAATGTTACATATTAGGAGATTTCAATACTGATGTTCTAAATAAAAGGAGAAATAAACTTGTAAATGATTTAAATAACTTTCATAGGATATTTGATATGAAAAAGATCATAGAAGAACCTACTAGAATAACTAATACATCAGAAACATGCATTGATTTAATCTTAGTGTCAGACTCAGAAAAAATAAAACAATATGGGGTTCTGTCAGCTAAAATCAGTGACCATAATGTAACCTTTTGCACACGAAAAATTGCTAGGGTTATTATAAACAAACACAATGTAACCAAAATAAGGTCTATGAGAAACTATAATATTACAAGTTTCAATGATGAACTGAAACAGGTAAATTGGTCAGATGTGTATAAATGTGAAAATATCAATTTAGCCTGGAGAAGATTTAGTGAATTGTTTCTTAAGGTGGTAGACAGCGTTGCCCTGGTGAAAACTGTTAGACAAAAAAATGGTACGTAACCATGGTTTTCTAGCTACATCTTAAACATGATAAGTGAGAGAGATAGAGCTTGGTTTAAATTCAGGAAAACTAAAGACAGCAGTATTTTTAGTGAGTATAAGAAACTTAGAAACAAAACTCTAAGAGAAATATGTAAAGCCAAGAGAAATTTTGTGAGGAATGAATTAAGTGAAAACCAAAATGAACCAAAAAGACTATGGAACATACTGAGAAACATGCATGGGCGTCTCCACTAAAATAAGGAAAGGAAATGTTAATATAGGGCTGAAAAATAATGATGAATAGGTATGTTTTGAACCCAAATTTGTTGCAAACAAATTTAATGAATTTTTCTGCAATATTGCAAGCAAACTTGTAGAAAAACTTACTTTTAGGCCATATGATAAGAAAAAAGTTTTTGCGTTTTATAAAAAACTAAATGTAATTGCAAGTGGATTCAAATTTTCTGTGGTCAGTGAAGAAACCATTGTAAAATTATTAAGAGGTTTAAATGTTGCAAAATCTACTGGAAGTGACTTAATTTCAGCAAAATTTCTTAAAGATGGTGCTTGCTCAATAGCAGTACCTATTAATTTTATAATAAATCTAGCTCTACAAACGTTAACAGTTCCCACTGATTTCAAAATAGCCAGAGTAGTCCCACTCTTTAAAAAAGGTGACAGAATTATGAAGGAAATTACAGACCTGTTTCAATCTTACCAGTCATATCCAAAATTTTAGAAAGAGTAGCATATGACCAATTGTATTATTGGAACCAAAAATTTGTTTTACCAGTATCAATCAGGATTTAGGCTTGGTTTTTCCACTAACACTGCTCATACACATCTTACAGATAAAATAAGATTTAAAATGGAGAGTGGAATTTACACAGGCATGGTTCTTATAGATCTGCAGAAGGCCTTTGATACTGTAGGTCACAATATTTTAACTACCAAATTGCATGCAATTGGATCAAATACTCCAGCTGTTTCATGGTTCGAGTCTTATCTAAATGACAGAAGACGATTTGTGGAAATCAATAATGTACGGTTTAATTATGGGAATGTTACGTTTGGGGTACCACAAGGTTCCATTTTAGGACCTTTGTTATTTACTATATATGTAAATGATATGAAATGGGTTACTCAGTAATAAGTAAAATAAATACTAGAATAAAATGTCTGTACAGGAAACATACAAATTTGAATTTCAGGGAAAGAAAATTGTTATGCTCTTCACTTCTACAGGGAATTTTTTATTATGCTTGTAATACTTGGTACCGGGGACTTCATAAAAAACTGAAGACTAGGCTTCAGACTGCTCAAAATAAAATGGTACGTTTTGTCAAAAATTTTTCAAATAGAAAAACCTTAAGAGTACGTGATTTTTAAAAACTGAAATGGTTGGGTGTTTCACATAGGGTTGATTATTTATCACTGTGTTTAATGTATAATACTCATGTTCATCATGCTCCGGCATACCTTAGTGATATGGAACCTGTTAGACATTCTTATAACACACGAAGAAGTAAGAAAGCTTATGTTGTGCCTCAAGTCAAAACTCAGGGTAAATATAGTTTTAAATTTAATGGAATAAAATTATGGATTGAATTGCCATCTATTATTAAAACTTCAAACAGCAAGAGATTATTTATGAAGAACTGTAAAGACTACTTATTTTGGAAAATGAAGGGACTGGAAAATGAAATTTTTATTACATAATTATTAAACATGGTCATTTTTAGCTCAACTGACTGTAAGTCATCTAAGCTTTAGCGATCACTCTTTGTCCGTCTGTAAGTTAACATGGCACAAATCATAAACACTGGACCTGGAATCTTCTAACCTTACACCCAGAAAGGTCCATGAAAATCTCCTTGGAAACCTGAAATTAGGTCTCTGTTACCCATATTCTTCCAGATATGGGGCTCCGAAGTACCCCCCCCCCCCCCAGAAAAATGAAAATTTTGATACAAAAGCTCAAATATCTGAACAACAAATGCATTGATCTCCATGATTCTTTGCATGGATATTGATCATGGAGTGTTTCATCAGACTGCAGACTGGTGGCGCAACCTGTTTTTTAACGATTTTTTTCTCTATTTTTAGGCCATTGAAAGATGCGGTCATCTATTAACCGGCCACAAATCGTAACGACTAGGCCTAGAATCTTCTTTCTTGACATGCTGGGAGGACCATGAAAAGTCTTTTTGGAAACCTGAAATTAGGTCTCTATCACCCATATTGTCCGAGCTATGGGGCCTAAATTGAAAATTTGATACAAAGGGCACAAATCATAACCATGGGGCCCAGAATCTCCTACCTTGACATCCTGAGAGTTCTCCCCAGAAACCTGATTTTGGGTCACAGTGACCTTTATTCTCAGAGTTTTGGGGTATGTTTGAGCACCCCAGAAATAATGCAAAATACACAAAATTGACAGATTCCTCATGAAAGGCTGGTCGGATTGTCATCAAATTTGTCGTGCTTATGGGTCTTGATGAACTTAAGCTAATATGCATGAACAATGATGCCATCTATCTTAATTAGTTGTCTGTGCAAGGACATATCATCAACATGTCAGTCGGCTGAGCGTCATGACCGATGGGTCACTTGTTTATCTTTGAATATCTTAGTCACTCTATTTAAATAGATGTAACCCACAGGAACATGAATGTCTTTGTCACTCTAAGTTTTTTTTTAATTCTGAACACTCAGTCGTTTTAAACTATATTCATGTAACTATTATTATCACTGTAATTTTTATAATATCGTAGTCATAGGTTTTAATATATGTAACTGATTGACATATGTACATATATAGGTGTGTGTAAGTTAATAGTCTTAGTCAGCACTAATATGATAAATTATCTAAATTGTATGCATGGCCTGCCATCTTGTTAAATGTGTTTTAAGGTCCACTATGGAAATAAGTATACCTTACAAATATAAGGTTACTTTTTAGTGCTCCTTTTTTCATGGCTTTTAACACTTGCAGATTTTATTAATATAATTTTGATAGATATATGTATTTTTATATTCATCCATTTTATTGTGATCTGTATGTGTTGTTGTTGTGAGTAAAATATATCTATCTATCATGTGTTATTAAAATTGCACTTGGAATCATAAATGTACGTGTCACGAGATAGCTATCTGGTAATATATTTTATGTGTGACTTTATCACAGCGATGAGTGATAATAAAATTAATCTTACATATTTTATTCCGCAATAAACAAGATAAATAATATTCACTGACAATTAACATGTGTTTACACGTGTTATGTATACATTTCAAGGCTCGAATTATTAGTTATTAATCAAAACCAGAGAGAGAAAGAGAGACCATGAGGAAATATCTCATTAACAATTTATATAAAAGATTATATGCATTGAGAAAATTAACAATTGAAACTGAAAAAATTGTTAATTGAAATTATAAATATATATTCATATATATATATATATATATATATATATATATATATATATATATATATATATTCAATTATTAAATGAAATATATACATGTATGAGAGAGAGAATGTTCGAGACGGAATCTGGATAGATCTGAATAATTTTGGAATGTGACTAACGATATCAATAATTTATAATTAGTATTTACAATGTTTGGGTAATGTAGAAAAGCGATAGTAGCAGAAGAGGTATGCAGTGTGAAAAATGAAACGAATGCAAATACTCGTTTCCTAAAGAACATCTGGCGTTATCGCCCGCGACGTCGACCGTTCACAATACAATCTTGAGGGTGTGTGTGTATTTATATATATATGTTATTGGCAGGGAAACTATCGTGCATTTTTTAAGTGTAATATTGCAACTGTATGTGAAGACGAGTTTCTCAACAGATAGTTGCATATAGATGTTCAAACAGTGTAAACCTCTGTGCGGCTAATAAACAATAATTAACTGGTTGCCCGTGTTGGCTTCCGAGGGGAAGGTTTCCCTCCTTTGATGCACTTTTCCAGGTAACTGGGTTATATAGTTGTTTAATATTGAGGACTTACTTGTTCGTTTATTAGAGAACCGGTATTAACATATGCTGTTTTCTGTGATAAATGTCTAGCAACAGAAATTAGATGTGGCAAAAAATCGTTCATGGTCCATTTTCTGCAGGGTTTAATTGGGACACAGTCTTCGCCAAAATTAAACCGAATATGGCATCAGTTTGCTATCAAAGTCCACTATAAATTTTGTTGAATATTACCAACATTTCTAAAAGATATAAGAATAAATTTAAGACTTGGGAATTGTCACTAATATGTCTACAATTCGTCCATTGAAATATACAATAGAGTGATGTGATCCGAATATTTGATAATATAGAACAGAAAATCGTTCAACGGTATCTAGACCAGTTGGTCCAATATGTCCAGTGAAATAAAACATATAACCATTCGAAGATATAAACATGCATTTTCATTATTAATTAAGTGTTACATTGGTTATAGATTTAGTATTATATTATTCATTTAACAGTTCATTTTTCTACCCACACGGATGTGAATGAACGAACACTACCGAACGGTTGTGAAGTCAGTCAATCGGGACGTCTCTCTCTCTCACGTCATTTACTGTGTATTTCATATCCTGGCCCACACGTTTCCACTCTTTTTCCATCAATTTAATTTTATTTGAAGTTAGGTGTCCATGTGACTTATCTAGAAACAGCATATTTTATATTTGTATCATGAACCATTCTGTTTTCTGCCTTTGGCCTATCAAAATCCATAAACGACAGTGCCTGTTTCCCGGCGACATTAGATAACAACAATACATAGTTTATTTCAAGTCAAACATGGATAAAATATATAAGTAAATAAACCGCAGTGTGATATTCTATTAACAAATTAACAGGTTCAACGAAGGTAATATGTGATCTAATTTTGTTTAATTCATGCGGTATAGGCATACAGAGCACAGTGACAACCAGCATACAAAAAACGTATATGATTAGCAGGATATAGCCAGCCCGATGCACCTCCTGGGGCGTTTACACATTTTACCATAAGCACTGAACCGCATCGTACTGGGCTCCGTGTCTGAGAGCACACGTTCCCGGCACTAAAATGGCTCAGAAGCTGTTAACACAATGAGTATTTGCGATATACTAGTTTTTAGTACTGGTATATCGCCAATACTCAGTGTGCTGAGAGTTTCTAAACCATTTTAGTGCCAGAAACGAGTGCTTGTGGCATGGGCAATGAACCGCGTCTCCGACGAGTTTGCTCCGACCAACTTGGATGCGGTTGCTAGGTGGAACAGGCACTTAAATTCAGCCATACAACGCACCAGATTTCCAACAGTAGGCTATTAATTTTTATTAAGAATGCAACCTTCGGTTTAAAGTGAACACATGAAGGCGACAGAGATTATTTAAATATAAAACTGAGAAGTTTGATGAATTTCAAAATGTTAATTTCTTAAATGATAAGCGCTAAGGGGAACATTTAGTACCAGGTTTAAATGCAGATTTGTCTGATGGAGATTAAACCTCAGGCATTTTATGCAATTTAAACAGAGAACTTTGATAAACGTCAGGCGGCGCGTGAACAGATTTGAAACAGCTGATGTCATGGCATTAGAGCGCCACAGCGTCCAGTTTGGGGAGTGAGGAGACCAAAGAGTTTTAAAAAAAAAGTTATATATATGAATATATATGAAGGAAGTTATCATTAATAACATTTTTTCGTATATTAGTTTTATCTATAATTCTCGTAATGATAGTGAAATGTATTAAGAGAACTGATAATGGCCAATAAATATACATTTAACTGAAGAAATTTTATTAATTCATAATGTTGTTGTTATATATATATGTATATATATATATATATATATATATACTCTTATTTATAATAATATTGTACAAAATGAACCCGCACGTCTTCAGTAAAAGGGCCTTTTGTATAAACTGGAGATTTGTGTAATTTTTTACCTGAAATGAACAAACAGTAGGTGAAATACAACAAATTTATGTAACATTTCTGAAGAACAAGATGGTAAATTTCGGAGGCTTACAGGAATATGCCTATATTTCGGATGCTCACCATAAGGCTTATTTTTTTGTTTTCAGTACATGATCAATAAATCTGCAACGTGTCATGATTATGGCTACAGCCGTTCCAACCAATTTTCTTCAGACGCTAATGATCAATAAGAAGCCCGAATTCTAAGAAAATCTACCCATTGGTTGTAGAGGATCTGGCCTTTTGCATGACGCTTTACGGACAGGAGTTTAAACTTCTGACTTGCTCTTAAGCGTATTTTCAGCAGAAATCTGAGAGAATAAACGTAACAGGTGGCTATACAAATTTTCAGGTCCTGTCAGAATGTGAAATTTTTCCGGTGCCTAATGATAACGATTTGTGTCGGATACAGATATAGACCAGTGACTATAGTCATTCTATATAATACAGGTAAAAATGAGTAAAAATAGAAAACGTGCAGGTGGCGCCACTAGTTATCTGCTGCCGTTAGAGTTCTCCAAGATCAGCCAGGAGTCCGAAATTAAAAAAAAATCAATCCAGTTAATCATGAAAAATCTGGTCTTCTAGCTTCTGAGGTGTTAAAACAGGTGTTTTGGTATAAAATTCGAAGCATTTATACATCCATGTGGCCTAATTTTGAATATCCAAAGAGGATTTACCAGGATCTGTCAACAAGTGATGACTGAATTTGTTAGGCCTTACGATGATTATTAACGGACAGAAAGACGATGGAAAAAGGAATACCACCATAGCTCAGATGGCTTTCAGTCATTAAAGATAGGTCCCTTGCATTCCTTCCCGCCTTAGATACTCTAAGAAAAACAACTAAAAATATAGTTTGAAAGTTTGTCTTATAAATTATTACATAGTAATATGGGAACCTAAAAACTGTTTTCAACGCCTAAAAACGCCATCTCGGTAGCCGTGTCATATACAAATCCTATGCCTACACTGTCATTATTGACAAAGGCATTAAATGAAAGAAATTCATGCATGTAGGCTAAGTAATGACGTGAACATTACTTAACGTGAATATTTCTTTGAAAGCGAATAGTCCATTTATATTTTAGAGAATATCGGATTTATCTGCATAAGAATTCCTTACTTAGATATGATATCTTAGCCCCTTTTCACCATCGCGTGCATTTATATAGTAATAAACACAATTAAAACAACACTAATACATAAATCTCATTTTTTTAAAAGAGAAACTAAACAAAATAAACTAAATTTCAATTCACTTTGCTCAGAAGCTTCAGAATGAACAAATGTACACACATGTGGACACGAAAACAAATTAGTCCTCCGAATCTCGGGGTCCCTTACAAACATGACAGTTATGATTTTTTTTTATTATATCCATCTTCTTTTTGTTTTTGTAGGTCTCAAAGCTTAAGAACGGGAAGCGGTACTCCATCTGTCGCCAATATAAATTTTAGGAAGCAATTTTTGGGATGGGACAAACCAACAGCTTCTATTCCGGCAACATCCTCAGATACTTCGATACTCTAATCATGTTTCATTCAATCTGATTTTCCGTATTTTCTAAATTTCTCTTAACATTGTTAGTTTTGTGTAAAAAAAGAACTGAATTCGATTTTAACGATTTAAAAGCTGAAAATAACATTGTTTTACAGGATGTTTACCAATTAAGGCTTATACGACAAATTTGACATTAAAGAAGGCGTTCAAAATAAATAAAATTTTACTTTGCAGTCCGAAGACGCCGAGACAATTAATACATTTCATATATGATTAGTTATAAAAATTTACTATTAACAGAGTTTCATTAATACAATTTATTGATATTATTATTCTTATTATTATTTCTTTTATTTTTTGCTTTCGCTATTTTTCATTACATAAAAAATAAGACTTCTAGGTGTTCCCGGCTCTCACCCCACTTCGGAGGAAAATGGTATGAAAGGCAAAAATTGTATTGTTAAAAGAAACAGAGATATTGATGAAAAATGAGCAATGAAGACTTTATAAGTCCTGACATTACTTATTCGTGTCAAATAATAGTTACAAATGATCGTCCAACATAGCTTTTCTAATCAACGAAACTCAGAGATTTGTTCAAGTATTGTCTATATGTACTTTGCCAGTCATGTATGCATAAATCGTGGGACCAGTCTGTGGGGTTCGAGTTCATGAGTCACCTTCCATCATAGGCATCGCACGGAGCGTTAGCATTAGTAGTCCAATAGAAGCGCGCAGAGTACGGAGGAATTGAGTATTGAATTGAGGAAAGCACAAGATCTTGTCCATTGAGAAACCAGAACCTGTAGAATAATACTTGATATGGTAGCATTGTTCATCACCACGGAAACATAATAACGGCCGCCATTAGGTTCTGTATGTGCCAAAGTTCGGCCGAGGGTTGGAAGAGTGGAATTCTAAAGCTAAACGCTCGAATATCCGGCTGGAATGTATAAGCGTGGCCGTGTTAATTTATCCTTGCTTATGCGGGTTTCTGCGGGCTAAAGATATTTATAAAAAAAAAGCCCATGATGATTCATTTCTAAGTCACCTGAATGGACGTCCATTTTGACTCCACTACCTGCGGCAACAATTTATATTTTGATTTTCAGTTGAAATTTGCCAATTTTGAGCTCCAGTCCGCTCGATCATATCTTTCAAGAAAATAAAATTAGACAATTTCGATAAGATTTTGTTTGATTATGAAATGTTTTTACCTGTTTAGCAAAACAATTCTGCCTTTTACATGCTATATACCCTTATCATATGAAATCAGGAAAAGAATATGTTAGCACCGTTTAAAAAACTGATCCTGAGAACCTAACCTTTTTTTTATTTATATTTGTCAAAATATAACGTGTCTTTTAATATTCTTTTAATTATAATCTTTTTTTTCAGAAGATAGAAATTATTGTACATAGTGTATTGCAGGACCCTACTCTCTGACTTGTCAAACTGTAGCACCACTTAAATGACACTCATTCTTTATTCTCCAGACGGCCTTTGTTCCCTAATCTGGAGATTACCACTATTCAGGATGAAAATGGAAAATGTAGTTTCGTTTGTACTGTTCCCGATATAGCTCTTTGTATACATACATCGTATGAATCATCTCCTTTTTTCTCTCTGTTCATGACTGAGACATTAGAGGCTTTGCTTCAGCATCCATTATGTTTCTATTTACTGTACTGGAACCATGGACCTCAACTTCGACTGTTGACAGTATACCTCCCCCTGAAATTAAATAAACAAAGAGATGAACCAATTTACCTCCTTGCCAGGTTTCGAATTAAAAAAAAATGAGACTGTATCTGTAAAATACTTAATCAGGTAGGACAATGTTGTTATGCAGATGACTAGGACGGGCTTCATGTTATTGAGACTTCACTTGAATAATATATATACCATGCGTCAAAATGATTGCCCCCTACTTTAACACAAGGATTCCTCAAATCTGTGTCTAATAACATTTTCACACTTCATTTTAAATATATATATATATATATATATATATATATATATATATATATATATATATATATATATATTCTGAGGTTTAGTTTATTTATATGAGAGATAAATTTCTTTCGGTATTAGCTGTCATTCAAATCTTACTTCTTTCAGACGTTGAATCTGTCAAAACTCTTTGCCCCATGTGCTATATATGTAAAGATTTAAAATGATACGATCCGCAAGAAAGTTGTCCATAAATAGTTCCCGCATGGCTACCCTTGCGTTAAGCAAATTCTTTCAGTTCATGCCCTGGCGAGTTAATTTTTTTTCCATCCTGGGAATTAATATGACTCCAGAATAGTCAGTCACACCGGGTATTAAGTTGTATTTCTGTATGTTGCTCCGTAACTTTTTTTCTATCAACATCATGTGCTTGAGGCCTAATAATTAAAGCTAACTGATTTCAAGGACGTCTTTAGGAGAGGCAATACACGTTTTACGCTCTGTGATTTAAAATTCACCTTGACTTTGTATCACGTGGGTCGACAGAACTGAACGACGACACGTGACCATCAGGCATATAAAAACAACGGCTCGCTGTGGGGAAAAAAGAGAAAACCCTTGGGCGCAGAGAACTACCACGAACATTCGTGCTACTTCGACAAATATTGTAACCTGCAGAGTTAGTCAACATTCTCTAACAGAAAAGTCCAAGCTCGACTCGACATAGCTCGGCCCGACAAGTACAAGTATTGTAACCTGCAGAGTTAGTCAGCATCCTCTAACAGAAAAGTCTAAGCTCGGCTCGACATAGCTCGGCCCGACAAGTACAAGTATTGTAACCTGCAGAGTTAGTCAGCATTCTCTAACAGACAAGTCCAAGCTTGGCTCAACATGGCTCGGCCCGACAAGTACAAGTATTGTAACCTGCAGAGTTAGTCAGCATTCTCTAACAGACAAGTCCAAGCTCAGCTCGACATAGCTCGGCCTGACAAGTACAAGTATTGTACATGCATGCAGAGTTAGTCAGCATTCTCTAACAGACAAGTCCAAGCTTGGCTCAACATAGCTCGGCCCGACAAGTACAAGTATTGTAACCTGCAGAGTTAGTCAGCTTTCTCTAACAGACAAGTCCAAGCTCAGCTCGACATAGCTCGGCCTGACAAGTACAAGTATTGTACATGCATGCAGAGTTAGTCAGCATTCTTTAACAGACAAGTCCAAGCTCGGCTCAACATGGCTCGGCCCGACAAGTACAAGTATTGTAACATGCAGAGTTAGTCAACATTCTCTAACAGACAAGTCCAAGCTCGGCTCAACATGGCTCGGCCCGACAAGTACAAGTATTGTAACCTGCAGGGTTATTCAACATTCTCTAACAGACAAGTCCAAGCTCGGCTCAACATGGCTTGGCCCGACAAGTACAAGTATTGTAACCTGCAGAGTTAGTCAGCATTCTCTAACAGACAAGTCCAAGCTCGGCTCAACATGGCTCGGCCCGACAAGTACAAGTATTGTAACCTGCAGGGTTATTCAACATTCTCTAACAGACAAGTCCAAGCTCGGCTCAACATAGCTCGGCCCGACAAGTACAAGTACATTGTAACCTGCAGAGTTAGTCAACATTCTCTAACAGAGATATATATAAATTCTTGCCCTTCAACGGTTAACATAATTATCTATGTAGCCTATATGTATCATCTATTGTTACTGCATGGCCAGTCAATTTTGATTGCTTTTTTTATATATAAATGTTAAACTCCTATGTCTAGAGTAGTTATGTGTTACAAACTGTGTTACTTTTCGTTGTTCTTTCTGTAGTTTTACTTGTGTTTGTTTGGACCACATTGTTGGGCGCATATCCTAGGATTATTCTTATTTAGTAAGGCGAAATATCAGATTTCCTTAAGCTTCGGCCATCCTGGTAGGTTTCTTCTTAGAAATTCAATTGTTTCATTTGCCTTTTTCTGTTGTAACGCCATGATTGTTCAAATAAATTTGGTTACTGATTTGCACTCTTAGATGATATTTTATGTCACCACTCGGAGATAATTAACAATTGACATGTTCGCCTAACTTGGCCCTTGGGATTCTCCTAAGTCCACGAGTGCCCAGTCTGATATTGATCCGTCGATCACCATTGTCCACCACATGTTAGGATCTAGTTGATAGGAATGTTGAAATTCATCGATTTTAACAAATTGTCTTTAGTTCAATAGTTTTTTTTTAAGAAAAAGACCATGTAGGACTATATATATATGTCAAAAGCTTTCGAAAAATCTAGAACCGTAATAACCACATGGATGTTTTGGTCTTTGTATTTCATATTATGAACTGAAGATTAATTGTTAGACAGAATTATAAAAGTATACTGATATTACGATCATAATCATACGAGTGCCTGTGATGAAAATCAAGTCTATTATCCAAGTCACTGATGAAGAAAATGTATAGTATAACTGCATTAAATGCGGCGATGTCCAGGATCCTATATATACCGCCGCATAAAAAACTTCAGAGTTAACTGGAGAACTTCATACCCTTGTCGGGAAAAAATCGTGTAAAATCAAATATTGCCTTTATGACAAGGAAACTTTAATTAATCTAAGGAAGATATAGTACTTTATTCGAATGACCAAGAAATTCGGCAAAATATTATAGTTTTTTTTTTGTATGTACACAAGGCTCACTTTTAAAACTTTGCAACCCTGACGCTTGAAACTGTCTCAGAATCTGAAACAATGAACTGCGTGATCTTTGCTCGCTGAGCCAACACGGCCCGTTACCACTGGTTACACAGGCGGCTGCCAGCCAGCCGTGGCTGGGGAAAAACCCAGAGCAGACATCGTTCTCCGCGTATCACCGTTTATTGGAACAATATATTTTCTTCTAATCAACATTTAAAGTGGACAAACACTGTCTCAGTGGTATGTTATATGCGCATTTGATAAGAATATCTTATTTCATAAAGCATACGACATTTTCGGACGAAATATAAGAATTTAATTGACATGTTGAATGTCTCCAGTTTCCTCAAATCATCTTCTAGGGCTCTCGCACAGCGTAGGGTCGTAAGAGAGCACAGAAGCTAGGGCTAGGGTAAGTAATGACATCTAGCGACCATAAAAGACACTAAATGGTGCCTGTGGGTAACCGTGATCAGGACGTCTCTGACAACCGGGGAGGGAGGGAAATATGAAAGTTTGGGACAGCTGCCTTCATGTCTTAGAACAGGCCTCCTTGTGAATCTTTATCAATATTTCTGCTATGATGATCTACATAAACATGATGAGCTGGTAGTATGGAAGATCTGCCAATTCATCCAAGGATTATCTCTGCATTGAGGAGAGGTGAGATCATTTTGCCAAAATCTTTGCCTTTGCCTTGGCTTTGGCTTTGGTTCAGTTATTCTAAAAATGCATAACAGTGTTACTGTTATCAGTTGGTTATCATACCTGTCTTTCATTTAATGAATTCACAAACTTGATGAAATTAGAGCAAACCTTAATTATTTATCCCATGATTTACTTTTTCGCAATGATATCTTAATATAGAATAGCTATATATATTTTTTATAATTATATTTACAATATATACTTAATTAAACAATCTTTAATTATTATTATTATTATTATTATATAGATGACTCAACTATAATTATTATATTAATATGTGGGAATGAGCTCAGCTTCTGTCGCACAAGGGTAGAGTACACTACTCAAAGTCTAAAGCCTTGTCTAAAGATTGTGAGTTCAAATCTCAGTGAAGGCTGTGAGATATTTCACGGTGGGCTCCCACCCAGGATGAGCGTTCTGCAGGCTTAATGAGAAGGCCATGCCCAAAGAATGTGCACCACTCACAAATGAGTGCCCCCAACAATAGGATGATTACACACCAAGGGTCCACAGGTGTAGTAGTCACCAAGCCTGGTTAATACCAGATATAAAATGAGAGGAAGCATGTGGTACTAATCTGCCCTGTCTGAAACCAGAATGGAATTCTACAGATGTACATATACTTACACTTAAAGCTAGCATTAAATAGATGGAGGGCCTTACCTAAAAAAAAATATTTTAAAAAATATGTTGGATTGATAGTTTATAACTGATGTAAATACCATATAACTAGTATTAGCTGCACTCACATACACGGGTCACACGCCTGGTGATTGACTAATTGGCATGTGCTTGCCAATTCATTTGGTGACTATAATAATGCAAGCTACCAGTTTAAATTAGGTATTACTTTTCAGCAAAGCTGCGAGACTACGATTCTGTGCTGAGCCTGTCACCACCTGACCTGGAGCGGACTGCCCAGCTCTCAGCCTCGGATGTGGCAGCATTACAGTCTGCGGTGGCACATGCAATACTAGAGGGCTGCAAGAAGCATACAGGTTTTAACACTAAATTCTATGCTTGTTCCTCCATCCTCTGTCACCAGATTGTAGGTATAATGTTTTTTCGCAGCTGGATAGGGGTTCATAGGGGTTAACAGTCTTAACAGCCTTAAGAAAAGGTCCTTGAAATCATATAAATATAGATATACCTTGCAATACCTAGTCATAAAGAGTAAAGGTACCCAAACGAGTGTCAGAGAGACGTCAGCCACCAGCAGTATTAACTATTTCTTTGACTAATGACTGAAATGCATGAACTAGGTTCATGCATGCAAATAAAAGACTTATAAAACTAACCCAAGTGATTTAACTGACACAGAATCAGTTTGGTTTTGGTCTGTTACTGCAAATATTCAGCAGCTAACACAGACAGAGCAGCATGTTTTGAGTTGGTCATGTCCGTCATGCAGGGATTGGGCCGAACAAATAGACCTGAGTGGTTCATGTTAGATCACTTGAATTCTCATTTGTTGATTCATTAATGTTAATAATAAACAGAAGCTCGCTAGTGCATGTGTCGCTTTCATAGATAAGTGAATATGATTAATTTTCTACAGTCTTCACTCAGGAGGGATTTTCTTAAACTCAGGAATGAATTGAAATTTTTTTTTGGGGGGGGGGATTTAAAGTGCTCATTACGTTGATTTGTTTTGGTAATTGAACTTTATTCGGGCAAAAAGTACATGCATCCTAGCTCTCTCTTAAACTGTCTAATGGGGGAATTTTCTTTATGGTTTTAAGGTGTGTTTGACAATGACTTGTTAAGAAGGATATGTAATATTAACTGACATAAATTTTAGAATAATTGTTAATAACATTTCCAAACATGATATAGCAGTTTAGCAATTGCTGGTGAAGTTCATTGTTTCAGATATAGATGTAAAAACCAAGGATTCTTCCTATAAGGCTAAAGATAAACTGTGTAGTCCACTTGTGTTCCCTTTCTAAATAAATCTTAACAGATGTTTAAATATTTACTTGAAATACAGATTGAAAGAAATTACTTCTAAATCATTTCATCTGGAGTAATGGTTAATGAATCATTTAGGTTTTGTTTCCCATCAAAGCCTGTAATAATACTGGTACTGGATATTGCTAATGCAGCTTCTTGTGTAGATGGAGGATAAAAACAACTGGCTGGCACAGCAGGCAGCCTATTGATGCAGGCAAAAGTGATTCAGCCGGACATGCATAAGCATTGACAAATCTGACAATCCCCACTTTGTTAGCTTATATTCGCTATGGATTCTATTTAATTTTTATGATCATTGAATGAATGTTTCCCTTATATCATGTTACAAGGCAGTTGATCAAGAACAAAATTCTAATGCAAACAGTGCCAATGCAGCAATTTTTTCCAGTCTTTTCATGTCTCTGTAATATGTTTTAACACAGTATATAAAATAAATATGATAAATAATAAGTACCAGGATAGTTGGCAACTGAAAACATTATGTCCAGTGCACACACAGCTGTGTTAAATGAATTGGCTAGTCAGGCTGGACACTAGGAGGCACTAGTTGTTTGCCTGCAGGTTTCTCAAGCAGGCAGTCATAACTGTCTCCACACACGAGAGTATCAGTAATAGTGATATCTTGTATTGTATCATACATTTCGCATCTTAATTCAGAAGTGCCTATCATACATTTGTACAAGCTACACTCTTTATAAGTAATGAGTGTATTAATTTTTCTAAATATTGTACAAAACACCTTTTTTGATAGTTCAAGCTAAAATGTAAGTGCGTACATTTTTTTTCTGTAGTTATTGATGTTTGGTTATTTTAACCTGTTACCATCTAGTGTTGGAGCTATATAAAAATCCAAACCTTCAACCCAAGAAACTGTCACTAGGATGTCAAGTTTTGGATACCTTTTTACAAGGTGAGTTAAGGTATGACTGTGATACTATTCATTTCTTGATGGAACTAGTTATTTCAATATTGAAATGCTGTACCCATTCCAGAACAGACAGCTGTAACCTATTTTATGCTATGGAAAATACACACAATTGTATTGACTGTCCTAGTGCTAACTGGAAGTAAACAACAACAGAACTTAATGTAATCCATATTAATTTGTTATAAACTGTAACATGAAATAGTCCAAATGTGACATAATTGTGACAAAATTACCTTTTGGAGCATGGAATTAATATTTGTTTAAGGAAAAATTCTTGTATTTGACATACTTGCTATTTCTAGATATTTCATACGTAAATCTTTCCATGTTATCAAATTCATCAGGCTAAGGGTATCTGCAGACAGATTTCAAATTTTATATACAGTGGAACCCCACAATTACAACCACCCTGGGGACTGAGTAAAGTGGTTGTAATTTTGGGGTGGTCGTACTTGTGAAACTCTTACCTTGGTCGCATATAACGCGCTGATGCTTAATATGTATTGAATTTCATATCTTTAATGTGAATTATAACAAAATTTTACTTAACTGGCTCTTATTATAAATTTTTTGGGTCTTGCTGAAAAAAAAAACAAAATTATTTTATATATTTATTCATGATAAAAATTAATATACATGTACACATACATAGTGACTGATGATGAACACAATTACACTAGAGGCGATACAAAGACAACCTACTGACTACATATTGAACATAATATGTGGCTGTCATATATTTTGCCTTCCGCTTGAGTGTATATTGTGTGCACTTGAGTTTTACCGACGCTAAACTGCTGAGCCGGATGGTGCTAACTGCATCCTGGTGTTGCTGCCTTGATTAACATCACTTTTCCTTCAAGGAGAGCTCTATGGAGGCATGGTCGCACAGCAGCGAGCAATTTCAGTGCAAACTGAACCAGTAAAGAAATAAACTGACAGAGATCTATCAGATAAGGCAAGATTTGCCCCCATGCAAGCTTTATTTATACATTTTACTGACTGCCCAGTACTCAGTGTGAGTAAGGTAGGAACACAATTAGGAATAACTAGGTCATTAATTTGACCAATGAGGATTGAACAATATGTGATGAGTCGAAATATTAGGTACTTGGGATAGCTGTAATAGAGGTGAACACTCTGGTTGAGAAACCTTGTTACCCACTTTGATCTTTCGTTAAGGCGCCTGTGACAAGGCGCAGCCATTGACTTGTGACAGTTGTTGTTTCAGTACTTCTTGGTGGTGGTCGCATTAGCGGGGTCTTATTAGTGCCTGGGCCAGAAAACCTGGTTGTAATTCTGAATTCAGGGGTGGTCGTAATTTTGAGTCATTTAGAAACATAAATAAACTAAAAAAATTTGGGACCAAGCAAAGTGGTCGTAATTATGGGGTGGTCGCAAGGTGGTGTTCCACTGTATAACTTTAAAAAAACATAAAAAAAATTGTAATTTGCATGGTCAAACCCTTTATCCTAAATGTGGGGACTTGGGTTTATTTTTAGTTTCCATTTTGCTCACCAGGTGGCTTCCTAAACAGAGGTATCACAGAAGTTGCAGGGCACAGTGCTAGTGGTAAAACACAGCTCTGTTTACAGCTTTGTCTGACAGCCCAGCTTCCTGTTGGTCAGGGTGGTTTAAATGCAGGTAAGTTCTGCATTAATTCAAGGTGAATGAAACGGATGAAGCTCATATTTGGAGATGGCACCCTCTAGTGGTTGAGCTGGAACATATGAAAAAATGCACAAGTGGGAAAAAGCATGTATTAAGATCCTTATAAAATGGGCCTTACTGCATATGCTACTGTTACATCTTACTGTTATCTTACTAATTGAATTTGGTCATGTGTAGAACACAGCTTGGTTGATTAGAGTATTTATCTAAAATATTTTCAATTCTTTACAGAAATAATCACAGTAATCACAGCCAACTTTGTTGCTTGGACATTAAGAATAACCATTTCTTAGTACTGACTGCCTCTAACCATTCCCTTCATGCACACCTTGACCATTAATTAACCTACATCTTACTTTATACAGGTGCCTTATACGTATGCACAGAAGATGTATTCCCAAACAAACGACTGATGCATATGGTCAGCTGCATTCAAGCCAAGCTGGCATCAAGTGGTGGGCCCTCCATTCAATTTACAGACCAGATCTATATTGAACATGCTGCAGAGCTGGTGAGTGTAGACTCTTAAAATTTAAACTGAATCATCTAAGTGAAGTAAAAGTGTCCTCCTAAACTAGAATGAAGTAAAAGTGATAATCTTTGGTAAAATTCAGTTTTATTCCAATATTAAAATGCTTCCTGACATATTGAAGAGTTCAATTGAATGACTAGATCAAAATGAATGATCTGAAACTGTATTTATTAATATGTGAATCAGTTCATTAGTACCTATGGTAATAATGTCAAGCATACTAAGACATGTAAATAATTACCTGTAGTTTTTTGTCAGATCTGTTTGAAGTGTCAATGTTTATTATTAACAATCTGAATTCTGAATAGTCAGAAAAGTTAATATGTTGATATTCCGGTACACAAATAAAGAGTGTTATAATATTTGAAAAGTAACCTTTAAAAAATGTGAGCATATAAGGAATTATGTAATGATTAGATAATCAGAGCAAAGATGAAGTCACCAGATAGAATTTTTATATCACATATTTATTATTTATATATTTATTAGTTTAAAATGAATTTTAACAAATTTTTTTATTACAAAATGAAGTTTTTTTGTTCCTTGTTTTGCTTTCAGGAGGACCTGTGGGACTGTGTTCAGAAGAAAGTTCCTCTTCTTGCCACCAGGGGGCGCATCAAGCTGCTGATCATAGATTCTATTGCTGCTTTGTTCCGCACTGAGTTCAGCATCCAAGAAACAGTCCAACGAGCAAAACAGCTCACCAAGTTTGGAGCTCACCTACATCACATGAATCAGAAATACGATCTCCATGTTGTCTGTGTTAACCAGGTCAGTAATTACAAGCTATACATAATACATTGAATCATTTCGCTGGCAAAATCCCCTTGAATAAAAATCATCCCAAAAGTCATATAAAATTAATATTATATCCGTGAAGTATATATAACATTTTAAACCAAGTCTAATGTTCTTTCTAATTTTTTTACATTCATATTCATTTTCATTTGACATTTTTACAATTTCGAAAATTTTTAATTTTAGTGGGCTAATTTCAAACTACATGACTGCAAAACTGTTTTTTCTTCCTCTACTATGTTTTTTTTTCATGTTTAAACATGAAATTGAATTTTTTTATTGAATCAAATTAAAAAAAATCAAGTTTGAATTGGGAAAGAAACATGATACATGAAAAAAGAGATTTGAGATAGTGTCACAGTTTGATATAAGCCTATGAAAAAGTTGTTTGCTGTTATTGGTTGCTTAAAATTGTGTACCATATAAAAATTTTTAAAAATGTTAAAATTTCATTTGAAAATGAATGTTAATTTCATTAATACATATTCCCTTAGAAAGAGCTGTGTACCAGGTTTGTAATGGTACATACTTTATGGGGTAATATGCATCTGAAATAGTTTTGGATTGATTTTATATTTTTGGTGTTTGCCAGGGATGCTGCCTTAACAGCAGAATTTCATACTTAATATTTCTGGTCATCTCTGCATGTGATGGACAGCAAACTTGTTTAGATAAACAAGGAAAAGTATCTAAATTTAAGGCATTTGATAACTGAAATGAAAGAACAACATGATCCTTATACCTCAGATCTAGATTTAATTTAATGGTTGACAAAATAAGTAGCACTACATGTTGAAAAAAAATTACTTCAATAATAAAAAAAAAGAACAATCTTGATACAGATAAGGTGACTGTTTTATTGTGGAGAAACAAAAGTTGTTTAAGTGCTGATCTGGGTTATTTCTACTTGACTGAAGGAGATTTATTTCTCTTGTTTGATTTAAAAATGAAGAAATTTTCAGCTAAATTAATTGTGTACATTTGAGGTTCTGCTACATATCTGTTTCTGGTTTAACTAAAAATCTGGTTTTTATTTGTCCAACACATTATTGGAATTAAGTATATGTCTGTATTTGGCTACCTGATAACAGATCACCCAGATATATTTTAAAGTGATAGAATAGTAACCCTATTATAAGATTGAGATTTGGGTGTGGTCCTATAAAAGTATTATTCCACATTAGTCTTTGCCAGAACACATCTCTTTGCCACCAAAATCTTTCATGTCATATACCTATATACTTATTAAACCCTGTCAAGTTAAATTCTCCCAGTTTATAAAAAAACTCATGGGCATTGCTATTTTACATTCACACTAAAACTGGTATGACACAGGTTACATGTTGAAATTATGGCTATAGTGCTTGTCCTTTTAAATTGCTTAATATTTTGTTACTTTATTAATTTTATTCACCTCAAGATTCTGGATCAGAGAGTTGATGAAAATAAACATATTTACTGTTACAGGCCTTCATGTTCTACAATCCATGTAATGTTCAAGGGGTAACAGTCACATGTCATGGAGATATTAGGATAAATTTGGTTTTATTAAATACTATGCATTCTACTTGGTAATATCTGCAGCCTATTACTGTAAAGCCAGCTACTCGTCTATATTTTCTGTAGAATTAATGTGGTTTCTCGCTTACTCTTTGTACACATTAATGAACTGTAGACAGTTCCTAATCAGAGAATTTTTAATAACACCTCTCTCATAGATGTATTAGCTTATTTATCTACAAACTGTTGGTATATACAGGACATGCACCAATCTTGACAAACAGAAAAAAAAACATCTAACTGAAGACGGGTGGTTGCATATGTGGGGAAGTTGAAATGCCAGTTGCAAACATCCCTTGTAAAAATCTGGTTTGTCTGACTTGCCACCAGATTTCTTTGCTGCATGTGTTTGGATTATTTTAGCGGGTACCCCACTTCTTATAAACTTGTGGATATAAACAAAATCAAGAGCCTGTGTCTGGTGGAATTAGCATTTCCAGGTCTGTTTTCATAAAAGGTTCAATGCATTATCTTCAGTAAATAGATGTCAGATATTGGATAGCAACCTTTAAAGAGCCCCCCACAAGTGTGTGGCACACGTGACATGAATATAACCTAGTGTTTTCCATTTATGACACGTGAAAGGTCCATAGGGACTTCATATCTATCTGACCTAATTGTATGAAAGTTGTAAACTGGCCATTTAATGCTGGGTCTTAAATGCCTGCTTTCTCCTACACGGCTTGTTGTTGTTTTCCCCAAGCACATACTAACCCAGTTTGAAAATGACGAAATAGCCGTTCAAAATGGCAAAGTTTATGGTAAATGCCGATAATCCTTTCTTACATCAGTTCCGTTTTTAGCATCCAAGTTTCAACGTCATGACAAATATGTCAGATACATGTTTTTTTTCTAGCTGAGTTAAATGAAATAAGACACCTTTGATAGGTATGTTTAATTCTCACTACAAGTCGAGAATGATCATTTAAGTTTTTTAAAATGTTTTCAGAAATAACTTGCTCTCTTTTATCTTACGATACATGTTAAGGTGTTAATATTTTCAGACAGGGGACTTAGATTTGATAATGATAAGACTATATTTGCTGGTCCTACCTCATGCTGGGTGTAAAATGTAACTCCCTTTTCGTGTTCATAATGTTTAGGTTTTAAATCGTCATAATAAAATATCAAAAAGTTACTTCAAAAGTGAACACCAGCTGTTTCAGTGGAACTGCATTCCTAATGGATTATATATGAACAAATAAACCCTCTGTAGAACCTGCATTTATAATGGATTCTGTGTGAACAAATAAACCCTCTGTAGAACCTGCATTTATAATGGATTCTGTGTGACCAAATGAACCCTCTGTAGAACCTGCATTTATAATGGATTCTGTGTGAACAAATAAACCCTCTGTAGACCCTGCATTTATAATTTATTCTGTGTGAACAAATGAACCATCTGTAGAACCTGCATTTATAATGGATTATGTGTGAACAAATGAACCCTCTGTAGAACCTGCATTTATAATGGATTCTGTGTGACCAAATGAACCCTCTGTAGAACCTGCATTTATAATGGATTCTGTGTGACCAAACGAACCCTCTGTAGAACCTGCATTTACAATGGATTCTGTGTGAACAAATAAACCCTCTGTAGAACCTGCATTTATAATGGATTCTGTGTGAACAAATGAACTCTCTGTAGAACCTGCATTTATAATGGATTCTGTGTGAACAAATGAACACTCTGTAGAACCTGCATTTATAATGGATTCTGTGTGAACAAATGAACTCTCTGTAGAACCTGCATTTATAATGGATTCTGTGTGAACAAATGAACCCTCTGTAGAACCTGCATTTATAATGGATTATGTGTGAACAAATAAACCCTCTGTAGAACCTGCATTTATAATGGATTCTGTGTGAACAAAAAAACCCTCTGTAGAACCTGCATTTATAATGGATTCTGTGTGAACAAATAAACCCTCTGTAGAACCTGCATTTATAATGGATTCTGTGTGAACAAATGAACTCTCTGTAGAACCTGCATTTATAATGGATTCTGTGTGAACAAATAAACCCTCTGTAGAACCTGCATTTATAATGGATTCTGTGTGAACAAAAAAACCCTCTGTAGAACCTGCATTTATAATGGATTCTGTGTGAACAAATGAACCCTCTGTTGAACCTGCATTTATAATGGATTCTGTGTGAACAAATGAACCATCTGAAATTAAAAAAAACCCAGAACAGTTAGGGTTTACCAAGTTATAAATAACCTTCTATGAATGCTTGTTGTTTTCCACAAAAATTCTGGTTCAGATGTTATTCAGACTTGTAAGTTTCCTGGAAATCTGACCTTATTGTATTCATTATATGTAAAAAAATGTCCTTAAAAGTGTTATTTTGCTTAAGAAAAACCAGTTGCCTCCAACAGAAACCCTGTAATGTTTTCTACTCTGGACTGGTAATTACTGCATCCCTCTTATAGTTGAAAGTGACCTGTATTTGTCCAGTCTGTGCTTTAATGGTTGAGTTTTCCTGGAACACTCTTAGGCTGGAGTAGAAGCCTGTCTGAGAAACCCTGAAAATATTTGTTTAGAAAAAAATCCTGAAAAAATATGAATTATTATTTTTAAATCTTTAAAATAAAAAAGCTATCAGTATAAGTACAAATCCTGTAATATCCTGGAAAATGAATGTATTTTCTTTAAATTTTGAGAAAAAATCCTGGAAAACTGATTTTTTTTAATGAAATTTGGAAAAAAAAATTCCAGGAGAACTACCTTTTTCTTTAAAAACCTGAAATAATTACTTTCCTGAGGAATGGGAGCCAGTGATTTCAGTGATATGATCTATACCCAGCTGTCCATGTCGGGTAATCTTTGCCGGGAGTTAACACTGTGATCCAGTCTGCAGGACATTGATTGTGCTGACCTACTAGTGCTTTATAGGCTGAGTGTTACCAGGTGCTGGAAACAGCTTGTCACCCAGCAAGGCTAATGGGTCAGTGGAACTGTGACAAATTTCATCCAGTAAGCACCCCAGCCAGTTACCACTCCAGCCAGTAAGGTATTGATTTACTGGGAAGACTTGGTGTGGGCAGACTCAGCAATAACGGTGACACCAGATGATTGGGGGGGGGGGGGGGAGGGGTTTTGCAGTGATGGGGAGAGGGATCGTTAATGATCACACCCTATTATTGGCCATGGTCATCTATTTGGAGGTAGATTCTATTCAATTGTGTGGCATTTCTTTAGGATGTGTGGCTCTATTTGTTTTTCATATTTACAACATATCTACTAAAGTCCTTACTTTAAAAATTAATTCTGATATTAATTTTTTTTTACCTGAGAGTTTCTTGTTTCTACAGTCAGACAAAGAAAAAATCTTGTGTATCTCATTTCTCGCAGTCCTGGTCCAAATACAACCTTTCCAAGTAGTCCCAAACGAGCCTTGATTTCCACAAATTAATAAATATTGGACTGATACCGTAGTTTTTTATTATGCTAAATATACATAAAAATTAAGCAATGGTTTTTTTTTGGGAGGCCACTGGAATAACTTCTAGAGGCAACCACAGCAAGCCAAACCAATCACTACTCTATATCAGGTTCATAGCTGTGTGACCCCTTGTCATATGAATAAATGGGACTGTAACCTTTAAAATGCCCTTAACTGCCCTACTTTCCATTTTGTGTCCATTTTGAGCAAAATTGAGCTTTTATATTTTATTCTAAAATGCCTTCCCTATGAACATGATTTTTGTTTCCAGCTGTGTTTTGCAGCTGCCCAGGCAGCAGAACTTAAAGAAACTTGTTTTATGAATGACATTATTTATATTAAAATTTCAGGTGTCTGATGTTGTTGACTCTCACCAGGGAAGATGTAACAGACAGGTAATCCCAGCACTGGGCTTGTCATGGGAGAACCTGGTCACTACTCGTCTGATGCTGCTGAGAACCAGCAGAACAGTCAGTCTCCAGCAGACAGACAGTCACAGTCTCAATACTGTCAATGCCAATGTCAGGTCCATGGAGGTCATGTTTGCACCACACCTGCCTAATTCTCTGTGTTACTACGTCATAGATAGCGAAGGGGTCAAAGGGTTGTCTTAGTGATGGCTGACGGAAATTTGATTCTTTGATAATTTCTTATGTTTAACAATACATTATAAATTGTTTGATTTGCATCAAATTTTTCAGTCATTATACACTTACATGGTATGTTCGTGAGATTCCAGGATGCTGAAGCCAAAATATTGATAACTGGACATGGGATCATGAATTGTCTAACATTGTATTTTTTTTAGTGTTTTACATCATTTTTGTATCATTCTATAATTATCATTATTAAAATGTGTCATCCAAGCTTTACACAGATGGCTGGATTGTTTGAGGTGGTGGGTAATTTTCAGTTACTGCTACAATAACAAGCCCTGTCCTTTTAGTACTACCAGTACTGTGAGAAATTCTGGCATCCTATTGTATCTGGACACCCAGAAAAGAGCAGCTGTAAGAGATTTGAGTATCACAGAAACTTACATCCTTGTGCCTAAAAGCCCTTTGTATAATAATATGAGGTATATGTTATGCGACTTTGTATTGTGATGTTTGGTTGTACCTTAGTCATTACAAACCTAATCATTGGTGTGTGAATGTATCATGTCTCATACTTATTGGGAGGAAGTTAAAGGACTGCCATTATCATCTGTATCATACTTATCATCACATTCTCTGAGGTGCTTACTTATGTCAATAAATGATATTTTAATGTGTTGTCCATGTCATGCAATGGCCAATGTCTGCATTATTTGAATTACACATTACTGGCCATAAGAAGTACCTGATGAATGGGAGGTTTTATGAATTTATTAATATATATACAATAAACTAGCAGACATGTCTCGTTCATATTAGCTTGCTTATAAGCTGTACTCCTTAAAGTTTATGTTCATTGAAATATCAGGAAAACAAAATGTTTGTTATCTCATTAGGACCATGTGTGAAGTTTGAAATGGTTTCCATTTTTCTCTTCTGAAAATTTTAATCAGATGCCATCAATCCCTACAAAAGTTTTCATTATAAGGTGAAATTTCATATTTTTTTTGTGATTTATATATTGTTTGATTCAGAAGTATGGTGTTACTTAAATGTGTCTTTAATTATTCTGTGATGCTGATTCACATGGTATAATTGAGAAGTCATCAAAACATGACAGATCAATGCCAGACTCTACTCTTGTCATATCAGTTATAAATAATTTCAGAGATTTTTTTTAGAATATTGTAGACTGATCGAGCTGGTAAAGCTTATAAGATACCGGTGTCTTGGCTGTATTGGTATATTGCAACACCCAGGACAGGTACTGCCACCTAGCAGCAAATTATATAACTAATTCAGGGATCTTTCAACTTTACACTCATTAGGGTATGGTTCACACAGAAATTCCAGAAACAGTTTTGCGTCTATTAAGGCACTGAATTAGTTTTATTTTAAGTATTTTAGAGATAAATGTTAATACTGACGACCTGGCAGGTCTAGAGAATGATAAAATGGTGCCATACATAACTAGGGAGATACAGAAATGGAGGGTTTTCGTAAATTAGCCACACCTCTATAAAGAATCCTTACAAAGAATCCAGTTGGGTAAATTATGTAAAAATGTAACCATATTTCTGAATACGTCTTCATTATATACTGAGTTTCTGAAACTCAAAGCCATATACTTAACTATTTTTCTTTGTGTTGAATCATTTTTTTTGTGAAGATGGTTTGTCAGTAATGTTACTTTTGGGATTAGCCTGTGTTCTTATACGCATGGCTTGCATGAGACCACAGAATATATAGCGGAATCCAACAAATTTGTTCATAGAGGTGTAGAAAATTATATAAAATGGAACAGCTCCAGTATTTAAATATGTAACGCGCATCATCCATAATCCCTACAACTGCTGCAAACACAAACTCCAAAAAAGTTGAAATTATCTAGATATTTTAAAATGGTTGATTTTACACTTGTAGATTAGAACAGCAGAGTTACGATCTGCTCCCAGTGATTCAGATTCTAAATGTTGGTAAAACCTTAACTTATTCCTGGCATTTTTTCTTATATATCCAAAGAGTGTGCTTATAAGTGTTGAGTTTTGGGGCGAACAGATTGTATTTATGCATACATTTATCTCACCTTTATTTTCACATGGTGTGATAATTTCAGACCTAAATATAAAGTTCAGCATCTTAAAATAACGAATATTTTCAAATGAAATGCACTTGATTTATCTATATATGTTAATGACGAAATGAGTGCATGTTTATATAAAGTGATTGGGCCACAAAGATATACCTTCTACGACACTTCAGGCACACCATAAATAAGCAGATCCTGCTGACAGATGGGACATGGGAATGAAATACAAATATTATAGGTATTTATCCAATTTGGCCCATTAGATTATCGACCATTATTACATAACGAAATCCGTTCCAGAGACAAAGGTCAAGAAACGTGCCAAAATGCAGGGTGTGGTTTATTTGCGTGGATATGACAGATGAGTGCCTGTGAAATAATTGTAATTTGCACCCTGAATTCAGCATAAAATGTTCTCCTCAGCCGGAGATATCTACCACCGCATGCTGTGACCCTCTGCATGGTACATTTGCAGCACTGGGATCCACTGGATACCCACTCTGCTGCATATGTACCTTCTGGTTCAAACACTCCGAATGCCCTAGTCACACACTACAACCAACCTCTACAAGGTAGACCCATTTCTGCCAATCCTAAATTATCTCTGCCCACTGTCAAGAGGTTTTGCTACTTGGCTCTGTACCTCTCAAGGGCTTATTATCATACCTATACTCCCAAGGAACAGTTAAGTCAATGACACCACAAAACAGTACCAGGTCTCGGATTCCTAGGCATGTACATGGGAAGTGGGAGTCTTGGGGTGAGGTCCGCTTCTAACTTCTGTCCCCAACTTGGGTTATGATGCCGATTCTGCAATATGTAAATTTACATGCTGCCCTACCTTCAGTCTCAAAGTCTACTTCATGTACTGTTTTCCTCTGGCCGTCCCGACTTTCTCCAAGACGATCTGTAACTCGCATATTCCCGTTTTTGTGGATGTTTCTCCAGGCTTTCTGTGTGCATGTTTGCTGCATGTTGCTGGGTGTCCAGCACTGGCTGAAGAGAGAACCATAGTTGGTATTGTGGACACTTTCAAATCTGGTTCTGCGTTAGTGGTCATTGTCCTGTATTCCATCGTGTCCATGTCCTCTTGCAACCCAGCTCTTACTCTTGGTAGCCTTTCCACTTCTGCTCCATGAACTTGGCCTCTCCTCTCTGATATTCTAGCACTGGTCATGCCTGATCCTATTCCTCTTCTGACTTCACCCAGGATGTTTTCGTGGCATAGTCTGTTTTCTGCTTCCTATGTAGCCTCGTTGGCTAGTCATTTTCTACTTGTCTTTGCTTTCACCCATGCCTTCTGACCTTATCGATGGAATATAGCTTCATCATGACCAACCATCATGTTCCAACCTTTTATTTCAGCACAGCTGAAAGTTAAGGCTTGACCGACATACTGGTAAGTCTGATAAAAGTGAAACTTGTTGGTACCTTTTGCCACTTCCAGAGGTGTTTATTAATGTTCTCATGTTTCTCCACCACCGTCACTGTAACCCCGTGTAGCATAAAAGGCCGAGCTAGACGTAGTAGATATTGATGTTGATATTGTTACGGAACCTAATAACAGCAGATCACGTAGTCATGACGAGCATAATTTTGTTACGGAGATAAATAAAAATCAGATTCTGTAACACTAGGTAGCATGAAATGTCTAGGGGAGTGAATAAAGAAGTCAGTGGTTTTTTTAAACAATTATAATTTATTCTTAAAACAACCCTAACATTACAATACACTAAATCAATACAGTTACACAGTATAATAAATAAAGTGTACAGTACCAGAGTGTCCGGATCCCAGACTTTTCTGGATACCACCACTGTCACAGCTCAACAAGTCCTTTAAAACATATAATCCTGATGAACAGTTCACGTAATTCTCAGAGAAAAATAGTCCAATTCAATCCCGAATTCAATCTGTTGTAATCCAAAAGTGGTAAAAGTCCCAAAGGCAAACTGAAGACTTAATAAAATCCGTTACAAAGTTCAAAGAATATCTAAAAGTACTGCAATTATCGAAAAGGTCCATAAACTGTCTCACACTCTTCAGTGTCCGCTGAAATATATTTCTCTCTCTCCCTCCCTAGGCTCTAAACAGCTATTTATAACTTTTTCATTAAAAAAAATACCAGAAATGGTAAACTCCATAGAACAAAACACCCGTAACAGGAACAGACTTGAAACACCTAGAACAAAGAACGCTGTGTTTCTACACTTCAGACCCTACATGTGGGCCAAGCCAACTCGCACGTCTCCCATGGTAACGAACTATGCTTGCGCTACAAGAATCAGAATGTAACACTCCAGTACACAATAAACCCGGGCCTGCCTAACACGAATCAGAATGTCAACAGCGCCCAATAAAAGAAACACCTGCAACAATATATACATACCGTGATCCTCCCTCGTAAGCCAGTGATGTTTTGCATCCCATGTCCCGCCTTCCTGATGTTGTCATTCACATTATATGTAATCGAACCGCGTTCTCGGGCATTTTATTGGATCCCTACAATTAATGGAATTATGCAGGTTTCTATCTTACGGTATTGATCATGCCCATTTAGACGTTGAGGTCAATCTAGACTGTGTTGCAATCTCCGCTAGGGCTTACAGTATCCATAGTGTGTAAATTGTTAACTGTTGCAAAGTCTTTTAGTAGTTTCAACTGCCTGAACACCGCAGATTTATTCAACTGGTACAACTTCCGAAAAGGTGTCCAAACTTTAGCCCCTGCTCATTGAGCCGTTGGTATCGGTTCAGCTTGCTGGGGGCTGTATCTTCTCTTTTCTAAATGTAGCTCTCGGTTCATACGACATATGTAGTTCTCTACTGACTGATGAAGTGCTCAGATCCATTCTGTTGCTCCTTATCTCATGTCTTTTCTCTCCGCTAGTTAGCGCTGCATTGTGTTGGGTCTTTTGTTCACCAAGAAACGATTGAAATCGAGCAAAACTATAAAAAAAATACTTTGACAATATTTCCCCTAGGAAAACCAGGAAGTAGTCGAAGACACAACCTCTGACTGGTTCCTAATCAAGATGTGCAAATCCCCACCCAAAGTATATTACGGTTTACCAGTCGCTTGGATTCATCTAGGCTATCTCTAGAACAAACACGGTCCATGATACCAGTGAATTAATGTCTCTGTCACTGTATATTTGATTTGCTGTATCTCAGAATAATAAAATACACTGTGGTGATAACATGCAAAATTAAATAAATTGTTGAGCGGGCGTGTAACTGTTAACGGACATATAAAAAAAACAACCAACCATGGGAAAACATCAGTGACAAAATATATTGGTGACAACTGCTTATCCCCTCCCCTCTGTGTCCGCTCTGGATCGAATGAACCCCCCCCCCCCCCGCCTATATCATATAGGTCGATACGGTAGCACAGAGGACAATATCACGATATCCCCGTTTAGGTCTTAATCATTAAAATAAATCCTCTTATCATCTGTCTGGAAAGTAACTCCTGTTTATATGTCATTCATCTGGTACATTCAACAGTATAAATAAATTCACATTTAATTATAACAATAAAAGAATATGTACATAGCTTAATTAAATGTCTGTCACTATAAACCAGAAACAAAACAGAATAACACTTGATATACATGTAAACCTACTATAATTCGAGCCATTTGGACGTGGTCCAAAAATGCGTTATTTAAATTTTTCTCGGCTGGACGCTATCCTCTGGGCACTTTCATGTCGGATCCCCGCGTCCTTATCGTATCCTGACGGGTTTATTTCTCCCAGTTTCTCGAGACCGCTTAAGGGCGCTGCCATTTTGTGTGCACAATAAAAGCCGGATGTCGCATGTCTAAATTATGGATGTACCCCTAGTTATGATCATTTGATCATTCATTGGTCCCTTGCCTGGCAGATGCATAATATTGATAAGACCGGGATTGCACCTGTTTAGGGACATCTCTATGTACCAATATACCCGGCAATCGGATAATCCCCACTTGACCTGTCATCCTATGGGTCAGGCCCATGGCAGGGGAGCCTTTACGATATCGCCATTCAAGACTTTTATCTGTATAATCAATACTTCAATCAGCTGTCCAGAAAGTTTTCCTATTAATACGTCATTTGTCTCTTGTCCTATAGCAAGCAATGTAATAGTGCGTGGAAAACTACCGAGGGAACACATGCTCCACCGGGCATACAATCATTGCTAGGGACTTGCCCTTCCGGTAGGCGGCGCCACTCACGCATGTCATGCGGTATGTCATTACAATTTAGATACGTACACACACACACATACATACAAACATACAGTATTTCCTTAATCAGACGCCGGGCATCAAACAGCTGCCTGCCTTATTTAGTGGCCGAGGCAAAGCAAGGTCTCAGAAAAATAAGCGCCGGACTTAAATAGACGGGTAAATAGACACTAGTCTTTTTCAGAAGCCGGGTGTCAGAGTAGTTTTCACGCTTGCCGCCAGGTGTCTTTTCCCGTCGCTATAATTGTTGCTTTAATGGTCAAATTGACCGGAGATTGTTGTATGAATTTTTGTTTGTGTGTGTGTTGATACTATGTTTAATTCCTCTATCTTCCTCTTTTCTTACATGCATGCATATTTGTTTCCATATGTTATGTTCATATGTTCATTGTTATAAAAGCCGATCACCGACTTAAGTAAATACAATGTTAATTTACAGTAAATACACAATATATATATATATATATATATGTATATATATATATAAAGCTAAAATCTGTAGAACATTGTATTTTTCAAAATATGTACTAGTCATATGTAGTTTAAGCATATTCCCCTTTGTAATTGTCTCTGTTAAAGAATTATTTGTTCCTTTGACACACACATGCGCACACAAAGGATCAGCATATTCCTAAATATATAAACTTCATTTTGGTCCTAATGAATTATATGGTGCAGGAATCAGTCTTGCCTAGGGCTTAGTCGCAGACGTGTCGGTAAGGTCGCCATTGATTATTAATAAGAAAACCATCCCCGTCCTGTCAGTACACTGCTTGTTGCTGCAGCGATGTCGTTGAAGCTTGGTATATAGATATACACAATAGTATAGTTGTATTGGCTTTGATCGAATATTTACACTCAAAACGTTTAGGTGCACTGAATCGACTGACATCCCCCGTCACCGCACAGATGTTTTACGAACAGGTCTTATTTCTAATTAAAATCCACACTAAAACATGTGTACATGTGCGCTTACACGCCTGCATGTAACGAATTCTTGACTGAAATCATGTTAAATACCAATGTGTTATTTTACGACGGTCTCTCTCTCTCTCTCTCTCTCTCTCTCTCTCTCTCTCCCCACCGTATATAAGCATAATAAATGTTAACAATGTTCTGGGGCGTCTTCAGATTTGCACTCTCCGGTTCTCGTCACCTGTGTCATGTCCTGTACATGTCAAGCTTTTCAGTATGTTGCTTCGTTTTGTCCTAAAGACAGTATGCATATGTAGAACTTATGAAGAGTTCACGTTTTGGACTTGAACTGTTCACGTGGGCCATTATCATGTGTGCAATCCGTATCATATCAACACCGAAGTCCAATAGAGTGAAGTGTGTGTGTGTGTGTGTGTGTGTTGGGGGGTGGGGGGTGGTTCTGTTTTTAATGATACGAGCAGGTATGAAATCAAGTCCTTAGATATTTCAAGCCATTATGACCGACAAACGTCAATATTACTGTGTTTGCGGCGATATTCTTGATTCGTAAAGTTCTTTGTACCTTCGCCAGAAAATTGTTTCTATGTCAGTTGATTAGTTTATTTTTTGCAAAATGATTAAACTGATTTTGATCAATATTTTTGTGGAAGGTTACAACCATTTACATTATAGATGAAATCTTGAAGAACATATAATATGCTTCATTTTCTTATGACACGTTACACCTTTATGAGAAGGACAATCTAGGCCCTCGTCTTTAACTATAATTTTGGGGAAGCTTGAAGTATAGATTTACAAACGAATCTGTTTGCTCGGTTGACACATATTTCTTTTCGCTTGAATTAATATATTTTCGACGCTTTGCTGTCAAACATCAAAGCTGGACCAGGAAACCTGGTAATAAACCGGATCTGGTGATCCAAAGAATTTCAAAGAACAGACGCCATTTTGAAAGGCACCCACACAAGTCTTCCTGTCTAATGTTTATAGACTGTCTTGTGTATAGACTTAAGTTTTCCCGGACAATCCGACAATGACAATGCAGCAACGGCAAAAACATCGGTCATATGAAAATTCATTGGAGTTTTCACATGCGCACGACACATCAACGACAATGCGCCACGATTATCCGGATATTTTCGAATCGGTCTGTGAGCGATGTTTTTAACCGTACGGTGCCACTCCCGTAAAATGACTTCACTAATACCATGCAGGGACATCCTTTTCCAGCACTGAAGTTGTAAGAACACTGAGATGCACCGAAAAGGCAAAATATTGGCTTAATGGGTTAAAAAGGGTCCAGATACATGATATTATAATCTAAATCTTCAGGGATGAAGATATTGGCAGGTAAGTCTTCAGTAGAGGAGACTATGATAGCAAAAGATCTTCAGTAGACGTGAAGATGGCAAAAGTAGAAGTGACCATGAAAGCAGACAGATCTTCAGCAGAGATGACCATGATGACAGACAGATCTTCAGTAGAAGAGATCATGATGGCATAAAATCTTCAGTATAGGTGACCATGATTGCAAAAGATCTTCAGTAAAGGTGACCATGATGGAAAAAAAGTTCTTAAATAGGGGTGACCATGATGGTATAAGGTCTTCATCAGAGGTGACGTGGATAGCAAAAGATCGTCAGTACAAGTAACCATGATGGCAAAGGTCTTCAGTAAAGGTAACCATGATGGAAAAAAAGTTCTTAAATAGGGGTGACCATGATGGTATAAGGTCTTAAATAGAAGTGACCATAACAAAAGATCTTCAGTACAGGTAACCATGATGGCAAAAGATCTTAAGTAAAGGTGACCAGACATGCATGATGGCTAAAGTAGAAGTGACCATGATGGCAAAAGACCTTCAGTAGAGGAGACCATGATTGCAAAAGATCTTCAGCAGACATTACGATGACGGCAGCCTAATCTTCAGCAGAGATGACGATGACGGCAGCCTAATCTTCAGAGATGACGATAATATCAGATCTTTAGCAGAGATGACGAGGACGGCAGCCTGATCTTCAGCAGAGATAACAATGACGGCAGGCAAATCTTCAGAGATGACGATAATGGCGGGTCTTTAGCTGGAATGACAAGGACGGCAGCCTGATCTTCAGCAAAGATGACAATGACGGCAAACTAATCTTTAGAGATGACGATAATGGCGGGTCTTTAGCTGGGATGACGAGGACGGCAACTTGATTTACAGCAGAGATGACGATGACGGCAGGCAAATCTTCAGAGATGATAATATCAGATCTTTAGCAGAGATGACGAGGACAGCAACCTGATCTTCAGCAGAGATGACGATGACGGCAGGCAAATCTTCAGAGATTACGATAATGGCAGATCTTTAGCAGAGATGACGAGGACGGCAGCCTGATCTTCAGAGATGACGATAATATCAGATTTTTAGCAGAGATGACGAGGACGGCAGCCTGATCTTCAGCAGAGATGACAATGACGGCAGGCAAATCTTCAGAGATGACGATAATGGCAGGTCTTTAGCTGGGATGACGAGGACGGCAGCCTGATCTTCGGCAAAGATGACAATGACGGCAGGCTACTCTTCAGAGATGACGATAATGGCGGGTCTTTAGCTGGGATGACGAGGACGGTAGCATGATCTTCAGCAGAGATGACGATGACGGCAGGCAAATCTTCAGAGATGATAATATCAGATCTTTAGCAGAGATGACGAGGACAGCAACCTGATCTTCAGCAGAGATGACGATGACGGCAGGCAAATCTTCAGAGATTACGATAATGGCAGATCTTTAGCTGGGATGACGAGGACGGCAGCCTGATCTTCAGCAGAGATGACGATACTGGCAGGCTGATCTTCAGAGATGACGATAATGGCAGATCTTCAACAGGTATGACGATGACGGCAGTGTGATCTTCAGCAGACATGACGATGACGGCAGTGTGATCTTCATTTAAGATGGCGATACTGCGAAAATGCAGATCATGAATGTCCCTTTCTTGTGTTCGTGTCGTTAAAATATATCAGGAAACAACATGGTGACAGAAAGATCATTTTAGTATTTCCCCATGGTAAAAAAAAAATGTTCACATCAGACTAAGCTAATTTATATCAGTGGAGTGAATAAGAACGGATGCAACAGAATGTACATTAGTAGTTGGTTGAAAAAATGGTCCGACTTCTAAAATCATGTTTGACGTAAACAGGGTCATGATTGATACAAATACTGAACTCCTATATAAGCTTACATACGACTTTTGCAATGCGAAAGCATCCAATAGGAGGGAGGCGTGTTAGTCTTACGCTTTCTGCGGTGATCTTCTGCCTGAATCCAATACGTATATATATATATAAATCTTAATGTGTGATTGGTTTGCTCGTTTTCCACAACAAAATTACTTCTCCCATTCCAATCAGCGTAAGCATGCACAGGTTGATTTATTCTGATGATTAAAAGTTAGCGGTGCATAGGAATAATACAACCAAGTTGGTGTTTCAGCTTATCGCCTCTAAACGTGTTTTCATGTAATATAAAATCTAGAAATTTATTTTGACCGGCCTAAGCCCATGAATATGATCCAAAAAGCTTACTGAATACCAAAGGTTCATTGGATTAAATCCTGTTTATATAGACTAATACATATGCAAATAATATATAAAATTTATATTAGCATGCAAACTTTATAATATTGTATAAAGTTACGTCAACACCTGTAATCTGAGCTCGAATTTTCTGCTATTCATCCGCCCTGGAGAATGAATGCAGCGTGGTCTATATAAAGCTTTACTGCTCATTATAAAGTCGATGGCGAGAAAACAAACAGATTTCTTGCACGTTAATCTCCCAGACATGAAGATAATGCGAACCCAAACCATAACCACGCCGTTTAAAAACATCATTAAATGATATATACCGGGAGGAGGGGGGGGGGGGGTAACATTGCCTTGGCTGATAAGTCGAGCAGTCTTGATAGCACAAACATCCAAGTTTCATAAATTGCAAAAGTCAAGAAGTGATTAAGTCGGATTTACCATGGTCGATGCAATTTGGTATCTGTAGATCATTTGGCAGGGCCAGGCAAGCTCAGCTAGCCAGGTCAAGGACCGACCACGGCCTCTATATGCTGACAGACTGCTGTGACATTCAGCTTTCGATTTCCTAGACTAATTCATTCACTAGTAATTCCGTGCCTTCGTGATCTGTACCTAACTGTCTGTTCATCCGTCCCTACAGAGTTTGGGAAGTATGGCTATGTGGCAAACAAACATGATATCATGCAGCGTTCAAAGAACGCATACCCATGGCAATAATCGGTGTTTTTTATTATGCTCGCCGAAAAATTTTAAAACGGTCAGCTGGATGGTTGGCATTCACACATACATAAACACGGCAACTTGTGACATAATTTAGTTTTGCACACGGATACGTAGTATAGGGTATGAAACAAGATTGACAGGAAATCAATTTATTTTCATCACAAAATTCTCGAAAGCCCTCTCTGCAGGGTCTTTCCCAGGATCAGCCCTTGCATTATGAGTAACCCGATTTAGAAACAATCTTCGTGAATGTAGATTATATACAGACCAGAAAGGCGCACCTGAGGGAAATATTAATACAAAACAAAAAACGGTCAGTACATGGTGCAATATATTTTAAGATAAAAATATTGTTTTGTAAAGGTCACTCCTACAGGACACCTTTCAAAGGTGTGAACAGCGCCCCGCGTGAAGATGGGAAATCGATAGGTTGTAACACCTGGGGCGAATCAAAATTATAGGTGCATGCGGTGATAAGGGCAAAATTGTATGCTTCCAGACAGCATGTTATACCTCCAATTTCGTTTTCAAAGATGGCACTTTATGGATTCTGGCATCTTTAAACACCTTGATAGATTCTGCATCATTCGGCATACGTATTCCACACTGTTCCACCAACACCTACCGAAATATCATTAGTGATTTGCATAAATGAAACATTTTTTTTGTTTTTTGATGGGAGCAAAGTTTTTCATGCCCTGCATCCAGTTCAGCGTCACCGCGCCAAGCATGCAGCGAACTATCATGCTGAATTCTGCGAATAAAATACAAACTTGCAAAGGAAAGTATCAGAATAATATTGCTACTAAAAGTGATAGGTTATACTGATCAAATATTCGTTTGTGCACGTTTGCATCCTGAACACAAATTTAAGGAATCAGGTTACTCTCCTTTAATAATAGGCCTAACAGTATTCCATTCCAACGATGAATAGAACTTTGGAGTAAAAATCATCTTTTCATGTGAAAGGATATATTTCATGAAATAATCATTCACTTCTGATGAAGTATCAACTGAGCGGTGAGCACTGGTTCACCACTACACAGCGAGTGCGTCTATAAATCCTGTTGCGGGCCACTGATCACCCAGTGCAGTGTGCATGAAGAAACGCCCTCTGGCGGTATTGGGCCTTGTGACAATCAAATATATATATATATTTATTTATTTGTTTCTGTATCGTACACTAGTTATAGGCCTAAATTATGGGCCAATTCGGAACACAGTAATTTACACTGCCCATTTCTAAAATAATCTTCGTGCTTGATCTGTTTATACCCTAGCCTATGATAAGTTAGGGAATCGTAAATAAAAAAGAGGGGGGGGGGGGGGGGGGGGGGGGAATTTGCAGCCGAGCGAGTAACCAATAGGATGGAGGTAGGTGTAAGAACTGGAGCATTAATGAAGCACTTTTTCAATAACTAATTTTGTTTCAAATATCTGTATGCTATAATTATTCGGCGCACCCTCTAATGTTACACGTTAAACAGCGCACCCGCTATACGTTGAATAGCCCAGATCGAAGACAAAGTATCAACACTTTTCAACCGACTTTCATTCTTTCCAAAAAAGGGGTTCCAGAAGCATGAGCCCACAGTTGTTATGTAAATATATTTTCCGTTTTGGCTATTTTTTTTCCGCTAATTTTTAATTTAAATTATAAGGAATGCTCATGTACAAAATATTGAAGCCTCCAAGCTTTGAAAACAACGAAAATGGCATGCTCAGGTAATTGTTATTGTAAAAGCACATTGTCTTTCTGTAGGTTTCGTAAAAGAATACCCAGCATGAAGATTTTATGAAGTAATTCCATGTATTTATCTTGGACCAAGCACTGCAACCTATTAAACCAGGTCAAAATTATGGCTCATTTTTATAATTAGTGAACTGACACGTATCCTCTGATTGACTTCCGCGTTAACCCTGAAATGAATGCTTTGTGTTCTGAGGTGTAGATCTGTATCTTGAAATTATTGCTCACGCTACCCTCAAATATAACATCCAATATACCGTCCTCAGCTCCTCTATTTAGCAAATCAATTCATGATGCTTATACACGCATTATGGATATAAACGTGCACCATTATAATACATCGAATGAAACGCAACTTCTTCGTGAATGATGGGTAAAGATCAACCATATCCACTGTGTATTCATCTCCTTGATGATTAATTAAACATTTTTAATTATCATAGGAGATCATTAAGATTCCGAGTTTCAGTGCTTATCATCCGGTGTTCTGTGTTTAAAACTGATGAATGTCTCAATCATGCCAGTTATTTTGCGTTTTGTCATACATGTCTACATCGACTTGTTTCTTCAGTAGGCCAAGGGCAAGGTGAACTACTTAAAGTTAAGCCTGCACAGCGTACAGGTTGGCCTCAATGCACGTCAACATTCAGATTGTGCCGAGTATATCTAACAGGTGCGCTTATGACGTTACCATTGTGATATTCTCACATTGTAGCTATCCATAATATCCAATATTATGCCTGTGGATTTGATTCTGTCTTTAAAATTGACAATATCCATATTAAAGTCTTCTTCCTTGCGTTGGAGACAAAACTCCCGCTTCTGGTTTCAGCTGATCGCTCCTGGACTCATGACGTCAGTGACCCAAGCCCGGCCAATCAGGTGCCCGTGTCGGCCCTGACGTTTGCACACGACCCGCTGATTTGGCGTGGAAGACAAGTCGGCCATCTTAGTCAAGGGCTTCCCTGAAATTTTTTATTTGAAGCCATGAAACCACGTTAAAAAGAGAATTTCTGTTCGGTTTGACTGACTATTTCTTAAGCCTCAGTGTATGGAAGGTTAAGGGCCACCCATCTGCAGACAGCGGAAGTGGATAACTGCTCTGAATGCTTGGATATCCATGTTCTTTGTGGGGCAACCGGCTCGAGATTTTGACGTCTCTGTGAATTCGGGTGCTACGACAGGGTTGTTATTTGCACTTCCGAGGTGTCACATGCAGCAAAAGGGTTCGCTACAACTAAGATTAAGACCTACAGCTTGTATTGCACTCAATGGTCTTGTTTATAAACAAGGAAATTGTCCTTATTTTGTGTTACCACGGGACGTAATTTAATATTCAAAATGTCGACAACCAGGAATGCAGGGGTTCTACAAACGGTCCACGAATCTGTGACATCTGATCACAAAAACAAGGTAAATATGACAAAGATGCCCCTCCTAGTCCGTCTCCTGATCCTCTTTCACACCTCTGTATCACTGTTTACCTATCCTAGGAGAGAACCCCTTTCCCTGGACCCCCACCCCTTTTCGCGACCCCAGTCCAGGCTTCAGTGAAATTAACATTTGCAGTGTGCAGCGAAGTTTACTGATCGTCCGAAAGGTGTGATTGTGCGATAAAAAAGTTTTTTTATTCACCTTTAATATAGTGAAATAACTGAAAAGAAGTCTTTACAGAGAGTGGATGGGTCCTGGTGAAATAGCTGTGAACATCAATATTACATGACCTCATGAAATGTTTGATTAAAAACGCTTTTATTGAAAGAAAAGTGGCCAGGTGGCTGCTGCCAACTAACATGAGTTGATTTTTGTCTAACATTTTGCAGTTTCTGCATTTGCCAAGCATTTACACTTTTACAGTCACTGTTATGTTAGAATGACAGCCGGTCACCCTTGAACACGAAGTATTCTTCATCTTGTCATAATAACCAGAAATTAAAATGTTTACAAAGTGATGTATTTCATCCAGTGACTGTTTTTATCAGTAAATGTTATGTTTGGATATTTTTTAATGTGCTTTCTTGCATCGCCAAATAATAAATGGTACAAGCAATATTTCATTGAAGTGGAAAATTGGTTGAGCCTCTGAAATGGGTATCATTCATACAACATATATAAACAATAAATATACCTGATATCTGAGATTATTAAGATTTGTGAGTTGATTTAGTGATGAACTAATCTGTAATCATCACCAGTTTGCACATTCTGATTTGCTTTCCATATTTCACATCTGATCATTAATACAGGGTGGAATCACACCTGAAAATGTTTTCAGCATTTCTGTTTCTGTCCTGCAGTCATCCACTCAGAAAAGCCCCAAATCGCGCCCAGGTGATATCACTGGCAGGGTTACCACCCCAAAAGCTGCAATACCCCGAAAACAGGTTGGTTGATGATGTCCTGGCCTGCACAGATCAAAGGGACATTAAAGTTTTAATTCATACCTTTCTTATTGGCTTGCTTCCAGTGCACACATATCTATGCACATGAATTGTCCAGCATTTAAGTTCATTGTAAGGTAATTGGGGCAAAGTACAAAGTCTGATTGCCCACCTAAGTGCACCTCAAACAGACAGGAAATATTATTTGGTGAATTAGCAAGGATTACAATCACTGTTGGAGCCATGGTAAGCATTAAACAAAATTAAAGCATTGGTAATTGAATACATTTCAATTTGTTATGATAAATATTACAATTTACCTTCTGGTAATTTAATTAAGAGTTCATAAGAAATCTGCAGAGGAAAATTTATATTGCACTCTTGAGATCTCATGTGCAGTTGATAACTGACTAGTTAACTAATGCATGAATAACAAGGGATTAGGGGTTTTGTAGAGAAAGAGTTGAATTACAGTGCACATGCTTTTGCTTGCAGCATGCTAACCTCAAACACTTGTTTGCCAGTGCCTGGAGCATACGTATTTTAATGTTAACTGGTTTATTTTACAATACATAAAATTTGTTTTCACCTGTTTTGTTAGCTACTTTTATTTTGTCCATCTCTGCTGCATTGATGTTTGTTTCACAGCTGCCTGAAACCTGACCAGTTTTCAGATTCCTTCAAGGCTTCTGTTCTTGTCATCCTTTTGTTACCATTGCTGCTTACTTTGCAATGTTTAATATATATGCTCCATATTTCTGAAAACCATAGTTTGAAAATTGTCATTAGAAATTACATGCTTTCAAATACCAGTCCCTCTTCCTTGTTACCTGAAGAGGTACATGCTGGTGTCTTTTGTGACCCCACTAGACTTTGGTAATAGACAATAAATTTAAAAGGATCATTTGGCTCAATTGCCAGAATAACATGATCCATATGAATGGAGCTCTAAGCAGGCCATACAATATACTTCTGTGGCAGACTCTGCAGACCTCCTGTTGAACAAATGCCAACTCCTGTTGCATCCAAAGTGAAAACTCATGTTTTCTTCCATCTTAAGCACAAAATTATGCTTGTTTTAAGTGTGAAAATCCCCATGCAAGTCAGTAGCGTACATGATGGACAGTCTTATTTGTTACTAATGGTGCCCATAATCTCCAAAACCTTCCCATGTTTTGTAGTTTTATTGCAGTTTTGCAGTGATTGTTCATAAGAAAGACATTTTTTGCACCACAAGCAAGGATGCATGTTATTTGAATACAAGCTTGAAATTTGGATAGCATTAGTGAATGAATTTATATGCCACTGTTACGCTTGCATGATCAGTGCAGTCTGTTTTGATTCCCATCAGCATATTAATACCAAGACTGCACAATGCCTCCTGTAGGCCTTCATGTATCACACCCAGGTAACCTGCCTGGGGTATGGAGATAAGAAATATGATGTCACACATTGGAGAAACCCACTTATGATATCAGGGATGAGGAAAACTAAAAAATAACCATGTAGAAAAATCAGAATTAATAATGGTGTTTAACAGTCACCATGTCTCATTATGATAACACTTGCTGACCCAGTTTTTGGATGAAAGCATAGTGCTTTTGAATTGTACCTTTCAGAAATGGGATGGTCCATAAGTCTCTTTATACTGAGAAGCTTTCAGATATAGTGTGGTAAAGTGTAATACAGTATGTTTCAGATCTGATTTGATGAAAGTGTTAATATAGAAGGTAGTTTGGCTGGTGGAGCCTGTGTTCCTCAAAACATTTTTTGAATAAAACCTTGGGTTTGTTGTTCTATACTAGTATACCATCCTGCCTGACTAATATATTATATAATTTATTTTGCAGGTTAACTCTTGGACTGCTTGTTTTGTGTCTTCATGTGTACAAAATTTTATTTCAGTCCCATCATCAGACAATTTGATGATTCAGGACATGATTGTATTTCAGTTTTCTTATGACATGTACTCAAAGTTACACTACTTTTGTCACACATACTGAATCTTACACTTCTGTGTCATGTGTTACTGCATGGTGTTTCTGTAATATGTGCAGTGAAATCTCTCCTGATGGCCACCAAGCTATCATGACCACCTTGCTAAGACCACTTTTGTTTGGTCCCAGACTGATGGTAAATCATCACTAAAACACTTTAAAATCATGGTGGTTGTTTAACAAGATTTCACTGTATTTGCTTAACATTATGAATTTATAATGATAAAAGTGCCTAATCTCTTACCTTTTGGAAAAGAATTTATATGATTTCTGGCGTCCTCTGTGTATAGATTTATAATCTAAAGGTAATTTTGGTTGTGAAAAATTCTTATAAAGCCTTCTGGGAGGATGTGTTAATTCTTTATCAACATGTTTGTAAACAAAGCAATGTTGACAAATAGGGAAAAAAAACAGGTAACCTGAGGTGGTAGGTTGAGCCATGCGGAGGTAGAAAGGTCACTTGTTGCAAAACACAATTTGCATATAGCTCTTCCTTATCTGACTTGCTGCCAGATACCCTTTTTGAATTTGCTTTATTATTTTGGTGGGCCCCTACATATTATAAACATGTTGATATAAAACAGGCAGCCTGTGTGTGGTGATATCAACATTTTTCTGGACTTTTTATGAAAGCTCCAAGGGAGAACCTTTAGTTTATAATGGTCAGATAGGTCGTTGGGGCTCCTTAAGGCAACATCAGCACAAGTTTCTTAAGAAATAGCAGTTTATGATATTTCTTGTATTTAGTTTTCATTATATTTTTTTAGACAAAGTAAGAGAAGAGAAGGAAAGTTTGTTCTGGAAAGAGACCACAGGCTCAAAGTTCCTGCAATACAATATAATTAAAAAAATAGAAATACATGCTTCAAGTAAACAGAGAACTCCCTTTCAATTTGCATACCTACAACCAGATTGTTAGAGACCAGTGTACTTATTAAGCTGATCCTCTGTGACAGTTACTTCAGTAAGTTATATCTCCATGTTTTGAATTTAAAGCCATGGTGATAGGGCACTTTGCTACAAAATGACTAAAACTGATCACAAAAACTTTTAAGTTACTTACAGGGTTATTGCTAGACAAAATATTAGTGCCAGCTAAATTTACAGACACTGGCAAAGCAAGAGGAGATGGTCACGGCCAGGGGGGTCACTGCGAGGAAGCCCATCCCTGCTACCCCCTACTGGCACCCACCAGCGTGGCTATAACCTTGGTTACTAATCATTAATACATTTTCTAGGTTGTAGTATCATATCAATAACACAAGAACAAAAGCAACATTGAACCAACTTTGGAATTAGACCTTGTTGCACCCTGTCTTTACATACAACCTTTTCAGTGCTAATCTGATTTGCCTGACTTATCTAGTGTCCCATTTCCACCTAGTTTGAGTTGTAAAGTCCTTTTATATATTGCCCTGTGTAAATTGGGGGAAAGAAAGGTGCACATAATCCATAATAAGCATAATCTTTTATTCCATCCAGCATTGGTAGAATTCATTTGTGATGCCCCATGGTGTGTTCATGTCATCAAAGTAAGATAAACAACCATCAGTACTAATGAATTAAAGATTATTAAAGTGTGAATGATATGGCATCATGGTAGGTATTATTATCTGTAACTTTTCTTTTTTTTATAAAAATTTATTTTATAAGATGTGTTTTAATAACCACACTGTTATGTGATGCTTGGCATGCTCCCCATGCTTTAGCAGTGTGAAATGATTGTCCCTTTTTTGTTCATACTTAATACCAACCTTACTAAGTTATATTTGTAATAAATATGCAGGAAGCTTGCTTTTGTGTAAATAAAATTTTTATAAATTGTTATAAATGACCTTAAACACTAAGGTGTCAGTAAAAGATCCATCAGTTTTTTTAAACAAATAGGCTTTTTATTAACTTTAATAATTAATGAATTATCTATTGCCTTTTTAAAGTTTGTCTTTCACCTGTGTAAATAATTCAGCAGGTGCAAATGAAAAAGTTCAGGTAGGTTTGTAACTGGGGAAAAGGAGCAGGTAAATCAACAGAGCTGAACTTGACATTGTTGCTCATTTGCAGTTAATTGATTAGTAAATGTGTATTATTAATTTATAATTGTTGGTTTTATGCTGGATAATATATGCATGCAATTAATGGTTGTTAGGTTTTCACTACTAAACAACTATGTAACAACCACGGTGCTTGGTATTTGATTACCTTCCATCGTGTAGAACATACTGACATCAGCACCATTTGATTCTAATGTAAACCATCACACTCGCATGTGTGTGAGGGAGCTTGATGGTGTTATATTCTTTGTAGGATACACTTATAGGAATGGTTGACACTCTAGCGGATGGTCACTTCTTTGTACATGAGGTGAAACCTTCAATATTTTGTTGCTTTCAGGGTACAGATGACAATGCTAACCCCAGAATATCGTCCTCGCGAGGGAGGACGGCCGATGAGCCACACATAGGGAAATACCGGCTCATCAAAACCATTGGCAAGGGCAACTTTGCCAAGGTGAAATTAGCCAAACATGTGCCAACAGGAAAGGAGGTAAGTTTTGTTTAAAAAAAAAGTCTTAATTTATCATTGTCTATTTACGTCTTTGTTTAGTTCTATGCAGCAGTCTTTATTGTCAACAGGTGACTCACAGTCTAGAGTAGACACTGTGCTGACTGCGTTTTGCCATTGAGTGGTGTTTGTATGGATAAACTAAGATCTGCCACCATTGCAAAGTTAGAAATCAAGTCTAGGATTAGTATTTTCTTGAATGGGTGTTAAACATGTTGAGAAATAATTTTAATAATTCCAGGGGTCAGTGATACACTGCTTAGAGCCTGACATCATATTAAATTTGTCATTAAGCTGTTGACTCTTGGGTATATTAAGCCAAAAGCATAAATTATTGACTCCCATTTTCAAAATCAGCATTCTGTTGCTCATACTGCACAACCATTTGGGATGGAAACAACAAGTATAGCAGTGAAAGGCACATTTTTCTGTGAATGTGTTCATATTGAATCTTCCGAACCCAAAAGTTTATAAATTCAGATTGGTACTTGACGTCCAAGATTCCAAGCACTATAGCCTGATGGCTCCTGATTCAGCAACTTTGTCTCTGGAAAGTAGGTCACAATGAACTCTTTACACTAGAGTTCCAGCAACTTTTAAACATTATTTGCAACTTGTAGCCACAAAGGGACGTCACTGCTCCAAGTGCTTTGTATTGCTTTTGTGAATTTGCTTCCATCATGATGTATCAATTGCAGCTAATGAACAATGTCGTGGTTGTATTTAGTTTTCATTAACAATACAAAGGATGCATATATAGAGTGGCACAATTCACTGTTTAGTTGCTGGCAGTGAATTATTTGTAAAAAAAACAGTTGCCAGCTTTGATAACCTCTTTAGAAAAAAGAATACTGGTTACAGCTGAAATGGTTGTGACCTTGTTTGCTCCTTAAATTGAAACCATTGTATTACTATTAATGATGGTATTATTCATGTATTCCCTGAGAGTAGTACCTCATTAAAAGTGTCCTCTCTGTCCGGCCTGTTATGATTGATTTTGGCTTTATAAATTAGACATTGTCTGTGCACCTTTAAAGCATGCTCTTAATAAAGCAGACAAACTGGACTAGAGTTCTCTAATATATTCTTGGGTCATATTTCACATGTATTTCCAATCTTTTTGTGTCAGGTGCTGTATTTCTACCTTCAGGCCTGTGCTGCTATTTCTTACCAAGCTACAATTTTTATAAATTGACTGTGGTACTCATGAAGTCTGATGTCTCTTTCTCCACTTGAGCCAACTAACTGAGACCTTATTCACAGATACACAACTGGCCAGTAGACAGGCAGTTCAGAAATAGGATCAGAATTAAACAACAAACTTGAACAATGGAAATAATAGCTGCTTTAGTAACCCTTCTAAGAGACAAAAACAGAGATTTTTGTTTAAATTATTTCATTGTGCAGGTAATTGACAACAGATAATGTCTTACCTGTGTTTTTGTTAAAGTCTGTCTGTTATTTGGATAGCTTAGACCCAAATTATAGCTGATGGAATATATGATCTTATTTTCCTGCTTTCGGGAACCAGCCAGAATAATTGGACTCAAGATAAAAAAAACGTACTGTGTGTACAGTGTTTATTTTTACCTAAGTCTTGAGTTCATGACCTGGAGCTTTGAAGTACATCAAGTTCAAATATGACAACTGATTATGAAAAAAGTGAAACACACTTAACCAGCTCTGAACACAACCATTTGTATGGCTTTTACATTCATTTCATGAATAAATGTGTAAATTGATTGGTCTTCTAACATGACCAATGACTGCCATGTTTATTGGCCCTTGGTGGTCATGCATTTTGCTGAGATGTATATGATTACACAGGAAGGCTGCCATAAATAAGTATTGTAATTTATACTGGCTGGTAGTAATTTTAGGCTTTGTTCAGGACTTGTTTCTTATTCAGATATTTATATGGTATTTTAGTCTGACAATCTTAAGGTGAGTCAATGCAAAGTCGATGAAGTCATCATTTAATTATTATTTTTTTTTTTACTTTGGCATTAGTTATATTCATTGAAATGGAAATTTTTAAGTGTATCTCTCTCTCTCTCTCTCTCTGCCTCTGTCTCTGTCTCTTGGACATGATTGCCCAAGATCACTCTAAAATGCACTGAATTTCATGGGCATGTAGCTTGACTCTTTACCTTTATTATTGTGTTGCTGGTACAAAAACCTTGCCAAAAACGGCACATGCCTGGGACACTTGCGTAATCTTGTTAACAATGGTTTACAACAGCATGGCATCACAGAGCACCTTTGTCACCCATCACAATTTCATTACTTGTCTTAAAACATGGGAAGGTTAGGAGAAGAGAAAATCTCATTTGCATATATGCTCCTCACGCAGCAGTTATACACAGCAGTCATCCTGGACAGGCTTTGTTTTAACTTCTGCATTGTTAAGCAAGATTCTCTGGGTGCCACCACCAGGGTTGGCACAGAACAAAGACGTGACACCTGTTATCATTTTTCTGATTTTTGGCCTGTTGCAGAACCTGTGTTTACAATAGGATCAACAAGAGTTGGTATCCCTTGTTTAAAATTTGAAACTGGATGATCAGTGTGATACCACACACCCATTGGTCTGATTACCATTATTCGCTCTGCCAGCCCTGGTGGTGAAACCCGGAGAATCTTGCTGTACATAGCAGCGGTTAAAGTGGGAGTTATGTAATTTGCATACAGCCCTAACGGTAACATAATTATAAGACATCAATTGGTTTGCACTCATTAAACATAGATGGAACATCAGGAGTAAGTCTGGTTATTTTGCATCATGGGTCATCATTGTATCTGTATGTGTGTATTCAGGTTGTTTGTCATTGGCATAACAGACCCTTATATCTGTGATAATAACACGTAGGTGGTTGATTTCAGTTTTCATCCAGGCCTTTAATAATCTCATCATCATTGTGTCAGAGTGTGTGATAAAGCAGGTAGAAGTTTCACTACTTCCTTATTCAAGTTTTCAAAACCAGCATGATTTTCATATGATGAATTCTGTGGTTTTAATTTATTCAAATGTTAATGTTATCTATAACCACGTTAGTCGAGTCTGAGTTGCAGGCACACTTGACATTTATATGAAAAGTTATATGTATTACAGGTATTTTACTGCTGGGTTTTGATGAGGTCTCTGTACCCAGCTGGGCATATTTTCCACTTTCATCTATTCTTTTCAAGCTTTTTTTTGTCAAAGAATGCCACAAGGAATGCCATCAAATGTTCTCTACAGTGACTCTGTTTTTAATTTAAGCATGATTGTATAGCAATTTTTCTATCCCTTTCAATAAGAATATTAATAAAAGGTGCACTCAGTTTATCCCAGTATCAAATGGCATGATATGGCACTGAGAAAAGATAAGATGCAAAGCTGTACACAGAAATAAGTAAAGTGCAAACTTTATACTCTAACAGTTAACATATATGTTTAAAGTTGAATATTGATTTTGTAGGCTATGGCTAATGCCAGGAACATTATCAAATAAGTTTGTTATTTAGTTATGTAAGGAATAAGCTGGAACTTTCACTTTTTCCTTTTGAACTGACAAAATATTGTCTGTTCAAAATGTATTCTGTCAGATTATTGGAAGTATAGATTTATTGAATGTGGTCCTATCACTAACCCAGTGTTCCAGATTGCAGGGAAATATAGCCACTCAGGTGTCAACAAATGTTTCTAATTAGCCCGGTTTTCTGTGCAGTTTCACCAGTGGATACATTTAGAAGTATATTCTGCTTGTAATGTAGAGATGAAGCAGAATTCCCCCAAGTTGTCAGTTATATTCACCCATCTGTATTGCTGATACACACAAGAGCATACTTGATACATTTATTGTATAAACATTAATGTAAACACAGAATGTGATGCAGATTCACATGTTTAATATAACATTACCTATAAACTTAATTACTACTAGTACATTGAGCATACATAGTACTTTAACAAGGTAACCCGATACAGTTTACCAGACCAGTTACTCTGGATTAGATATCTTTTAAAACTTAGACCATCAGCCATTGATCCAGTCCATGCCGCACTGTTACTGGCATGTGTTGCCTGCTTATTTATCGCCATATTCAGCCTAGGTCTGATTTGCATAATGAATTAGATAAGAGAAATAGTGTTGCATATTAATGAGGATCAGGCTGAATTCTTTGGTTATGGACTTGTTACACAGCTGGCAAACCATTCATTCAGGTTTAGTCACTGGATATTATCATGTTACTTTGACCTCTGGATTGCTATGCTGATGTGGAGAGGAATTATAAATGTCATTAGCTCATGATAGTAACCCTCTATATTTCCTTTGAACCTGTGGATTCATATTGATTATTTGATGTTGGCTTTCGAAGTGGGGCCAGCATGAGAGATGCATATATGAATAAGTGTTTGAAATACATTTTTTACCTAATAAATACTATACCACTTGAACAATTAGTTTCAGATGGATGCTGAAGGTCAAATGGTTGATACTTTGCTGTTTCTAATTTCATCGTCATCGTGCTCCTTTTTCATTGTACATCAAGGGATAATCATGCTGTTTGTTTAAAAAATAATAAAAAAAAGATAAATTATGGTGACTGAAAATTGTATTTCTGATATTTTATTGATTATCTTGAATCCCCTGCTGGCATACCATAGACTACAGCTGAGCTTTTGCTGACATGTTCTGTCTTGCTGTGCACACGTCTAAATATGTCCATGGAAGGCTTGTATGAACCTTTTGGAAATGTCTGCCCAGCCACTCTGTATTTCTGTGATACTGAATGCAAAAGATGCAGTTACTGCAAGTGGCAGATGATGACATATCCCTATTATTATTTGGCTTGTGTTTCTCAAACACTTCATCAATTCCAGAATATGGATCAGGTATAGTCTTGAACTACTAAAACATAATTTAACATTAATCAGCTGGAGTAAGGAATTGACAGGAATGTATATGTGTTGCAGATTTGTCAGTTGCCAGGTATGTTGATTAAATTTGATGTCAAATGTTGGCTCATCTTACATTTTTTTAGACTGTTACTTAACACATTTTGCACTTATCTTTCAGGTTGCCATAAAAATAATAGACAAGACACAGTTGAATCCATCCAGTCTACAGAAGGTAAGACCATTTCTTTGTTTGAATATGCAGTTTTAATCAAATGTCTATGTCTATATAACTTAATATTTGCATATTTATAAATAAAAAAAAGTGCAACAATCAGTTCAGTTGCCAACTTGACAAGGATACATATATGTGAATAAATTCAGCATTTACATAGTATAATAAACCTCACCTCAGCAAGAGAAAAAACAAGCTTTTTAATCGAGTTTAAAAAGTTCAGACAACACATACATAAATTGAAGTGGTAAATGTTATGCATGCCTAATAACATGATGAATTCCTGCATGTCCAGTTACTGTTTAAAATGCAGAAAATGTTTGTTACTTGAATCTTTGATGGTCTCAGTCTAAAACCAATTAAATAATCTTAAGTATGACTCTGAAAATCTGTAAGCAAAATCTAATAATTAGTTGCAATTAATCTTTGATTTATATATTTTAAGTAATTTTCTTCTAAACACATTGACTTTTAAGGGCAAAAAAACATACACAAACTCTGATTACTTGTTAGTAATGGATAATGACTGTTAAGGTCTATATTTTAGTAAGGCTTCTAATGTAAATATTCTTCTATTGTGACACTTGTGCAAGATTTCATATATCTGTTTCCATAATTGGACAAGTTTTGATAGATTTACAGTAAAAAATACAGACAGAAAATATTAATGGACATTGATAAAAGGATCCCACATGCATCTCTGAATGAAGTTGTGATGATACTATTGATTTAAAATAGGCAAATAGAAGCGCACATTCTATAGGTCAGACCAACTAAATATGTGAATAAATATATGAAATGTGACAGGACATATGTATATTATAGTAAAATTAGATAAACCAGGTATTTGAAAAGCTCAAAAATATCGAAATGAAGTTATTTACTTCTGAGACTATCAAAAACAAGTTTTCTTGACGTGTTATTTGTGAAGTTTACTTTGAATAATCAGCAAATAAACCTAATGTGTAAGAACAGAAAAATACATATACATGTATCTGCAGTCTGCATCATTTTATGTTGGATGTTTTCCACTGAAAGCCAGATAACCTGGTGTTTAGTTTGTGATCTTTAGTCAATATCCACAATCTAGGTATACCATCTTGAACATATCAGGTCTGCCACGTGCAACTTTCAATTGTAGTTTAATGCTGTATCTTTTTTACTCCAGTTTATCCAGCAGCATTAATGTATGTACTGTGTATGAGGTTTTATCAGCTGTTACAATATGGTTAACCAACTGACCTGTCATTGTGTTGATAGTTTGGCAGGTTTAGGTTACTTTACATTTTCATGCATTTTCCTGTAATTATCGGCTGTGTGAATGGTAATTATACCTCGCCTGAATGTTCTATGCATAACATGGTTAAAAAAAGCTCTGATTCAAGATTTTATTTTCAACTGAAAACTTAAGAATCGGATCTATGAACAACATTTTTTGCAAGTAATCAAGTATTGCCCAGAGATTTATCATTGTCTGTAAATGGGAACAGTGATGTTAAAGGTTGATTATGTCTTGTATGAAATGTCATCAAGAGAGGTACAAGACCATGAACTGCTGTAATATGGAGTTGATGTGATATGTGGTGCTGCTATAGAAAAACCTAAAGGCCCCTGGTTGGCCCTGGTGCAACATTGGGTGTTCAGTGGTGCTTGGTGTCTTTGTGTGCCACCAAGTATTATTTGCTAGTAAAGACTGGCATCTTTTGTCCAGTGCCAGGTATGGAGCTTTCTATAATACCTGGAGCTTTAGTTGTAAGCTTATGCAGGGTGGGCTATGTAATTGCTTACACACAAGGCCCGCAGTGTGGGGGGCATTCAGTGAAACCTGTATGTTGCCATGTCAGAGTCAATGTTGTTTGAAGGAAATCATCGCAGACAAGGCCAGGTTAATGGTGATCTTCAGGGTTTAAGATTTCCTGGTGAATGGTTGCTAGGCAACCTGCAGCTTCCTTCTGGTTGTGATGCCCTGGATACTGATTAAAGTTGCTTTGACGTGGAGGAGGGCAGCTCTAATGCTGCCCGAATGAATCTTGTAACACATGGATCAAATAGTTTTAGTGGTTTACCAAGCAGGGGAACATAGTTTTTCTTCAGGAAAAATTTATCAGGTTATTTTCTATGGAACATTTTTGGCCTATCTGAGTGGGATTCCTGCAGTATCTGTATTTAGTATTGCAAAATAATGCAACAGATGTTGTGACTGTAACATAAATATAAGGCTATCAGCCAATTTGAATGTTCATACACAAAAAGTGTTTAACAAAAAGTCCTTGCTACCAAAAAGATAGATACAAATAAATATGCCTCATGACAAGTTAATAAATGGCCTGGTGTTCCCATGTATTTGAATGTTCATACACAAAAAGTGTTTAATTTACCTATGAGAACTGCGAATTCAGCTGATTTTCTTTGTGTATTAACATTTAAGGATATGTGTTTTGTAGGAGTATAAAAAACTGGTACAGAACACAGTACCCTGTGTTCCTTCTTAATCTCATGATGATAAAATAAGCTGTAATTTAGTGATCAATAAAAATATATATTAATACAAGTACATTATTAAAGATTCAAAAGCTTTCAAACAGATACTGTAGGTGTGTGTTCCTGAATCAACAACAAATATTCTTTATGTGAAACCATTTAGAACAAGCATGATAGTCTAGAGAAAAGAAAATGTTAAATATTACATATTACTTGATATCATATACATTTATAGACATTATTATATTTTATACCCCTGCTTGGAAGGGGGGGGGGGAGGTTACTGAACTGAACATTTTGTATTTTCATCTGTTCCACAGATGGTCTTGAGATCTTTCATGGCAGGGAAGGAGGTATTATATTTTGCTTGATGAAGATGGAGTGCCCTTAAATCTTTATCAATTTAAGGTGCAAGTTTTAATCAATTGTAATTAAGATAAGCCGATAACAGGTGCTTTGATATGTAAATTTGGAAATCTCTAGTTTAAATTTAAGTAGTTGGATGAGTATTTCCATAAATCTGTAAACCCACAAACAGAAATCTTCCTATAAACATAGTTCAGCACGTTTAAGTTAACCTAGCTAGAAAAAGTCCTAGCTACCAAAAAGATAGATACAAATAAATATGCCTCATGACAAGTTAATAAATGGCCTGGTGTTCCCATGTATTTATAAACCTAGATTAATAATGTCATATTTTGACATTGAATACTACATTTATTTCCCTACACCTGTCTGATAAGAGCGTCCAATCTCCGGTAACATGAAAATAAACTTAAAAACACCTGCACAGGTCACGTTAGGAATAGTGTATTCATTAGTTTCATCATATACATGCAACAGTTCGGCAAAACCCACTGTGCTATATAACCATTAAACAACATTACTAATATATAAAAAAAATAAAAATTATGACCATGGATGGCACAGAAAATTCTGGGAAAGTTCTAAGGTTTATTACTGACTAACTTGCATTAAAAACACTTGCATGTTTATATAAATTTATATAAGTTTATTGCTTTATGTATAAGGTTAGGTTGCCCACATTCTGTATTTTACTAGAACCTAATTGATTTAAAAAATAATGTATTTATGAAAAAAGATCAGGTAAAATAGTTCAAACAGATATACAGATTATTGTCTATAAAAGGTTTGAACAACCCAAATTACCCACAAAAACAGGCAATCTGCATATTTTGCTCTGGAGCCATGGATAAACGGACATAATTTTTAGGTCTTGGTTAATCATCACAAAATGTGGATATGGGTCAGAGCAGGGCAGTCTTAGTTAATCATGTAAACATTCCACAGCAAGACATTCTCAGTTAATCATCTTGTGTATGTGTTCCACAGTAAGCCAGTCTCAGTTAATCATGTCATCTATTTGGTCCACAGCAACACAGCCTTAATTTATCATCTTGTTTATGGGGTCCACAGCAAGACAGTGTTAGTTAATCATCTCATGTATGTGGTCCACAGCAAGAATCTCAGTTAATCATCTCATGTTTGTTGTCCACAGTCAGTCTTGGTTAATCATCTTGTGAATGTTGTCCACAATAAGTCAGTCTCGGTTAATCATTTTGTGTATGTGGTCCACAGCAAGACCATCTAGTTTAATCATCTCATGTATGTGGTCAATAGCAAGACACTTTGAGTTAATTATCTTGGTATGTTATCCACAGCAAGACAGTCTCAGATAATCATTATGTGCACATGTATGCTCCACAGCAAGACAGTCTCAGTTAATCATCTTGTTTATTTTGTCCACAGTAAGTCAGTCATGGTTAATGATCTTGTGTAGGTTGTCCACAGTAAGTCAGTCTAGGTCAATCATCTCATGTATGTGGTCCATATTAAGTTAGTCTTGGTTAATCATCTCATGTATGTGGTCCACAACAAGACAGTCTCAGTTAATCATCTCAAGTATGTTGTCCACAGTCAGTCTTTGTTAATCATCTTGTGAATGTGTTCCACAGTAAGTCAGTCTCGGTTAATCATTTTGTGTATGTGGTCCACAGCAAGACCATCTAGTTTTTATCATCTCATTTATGTGATCCATAGCAAGACACTTGAGTAAATTATCTTGGTATGTGGTCCACAGCAAGACAGTCTCAGTTATTCATTATGTGCACATGTATGCTGCACAGCAAGACAGTCTCAGTTAATCATCTTGTTTATGTTGTCCACAATAAGTCAGTCTTGGTTAATCATCTTGTGTATGTTGTCCACAGTAAGTTAGTCTAGGTTAATCATCTCATGTATATGGTCCACAGTAAGTCAGTCTTGGTTAATCATCTCATGTATGTGGTGCACAACAAGACAGTCTCAGTTAATCATCTCAAGTATGTTGTCCACAGTCAGTCTTTGTTAATCATCTTGTGAATGTTGTCCACAGCAAGTCAGTCTCGGTTAATCATTTTGTGTATGTGGTCCACAGCAATACCATCTAGTTTAATCATCTCATTTATGTGGTCCATAGCAAGACACTTGAGTTAATTATCTTGGTATGTGGTCCACAGCAAGACAGTCTCAGTTATTCATTATGTGCACATGTATGCTGCACAGCAAGACAGTCTCAGTTAATCATCTTGTTTATGTTGTCCACAATAAGTCAGTCTTGGTTAATCATCTTGTGTTTGTTGTCCACAGTAAGTTAGTCTAGGTTAATCATCTCATGTATGTGGTCCACAGTAAGTCAGTCTTGGTTAATCATCTCATGTATGTGGTGCACAACAAGACAGTCTCAGTTAATCATCTCAAGTATGTTGTCCACAGTCTCGATAAATCATTTTGTCCACAGCGTGGACCACAAGACAGTCTCAGTTAATCATCTAGTGTATGTGGTCAACAGCAAGACTGTCTCAGTTAATCATCTCTTGTATGTTGTCCACAGTCATCTTGTGAATGTTGTCCACAGTAAGTCAGTCTCGGTTAATCATCTCATGTATGTGGTCCACAACAAGACAGTCTTGATTTATCTTCTTGTGTATGGGGTACACAGCAAGACAGTCTTAGTTAAACATATTATGTATGTGTTCCACATCAAGACAGTCTCAGTTTATCATCTGGTGTATGTGTTCAACATAAGACAGTCAGTTTATCATCTGGTGTATGAGGTCCACAGCAAGACAGTATCTGTTTTTAAATCAACTCATGTATGTGGTCAACAGCAGGAGTCTCTGTTAATAATCTTTTTGCATGTTGTCCACAGCAAAACAATCTCAGTTATTTTGACATTGAATACTTCATTTTTCCCTACACCTGTCTCAGGTGAGAATCCAAGCTCAGGTAGCATGAAAATTAACTTTAAAAACACCTGCACAGGTCAAGGTAGGAATAGTGTATTCATGAGTTTCATCATATACATGCAACAGGTCCGCAAAACCTACTGTGCTACATAACAATTAAACAATGTTACTGATATATAAAATAAAAAGAAAAATAAAACTTATTTACCATTGATAGCACAGAAAATTCCTGTAAAATTCTATAGTTTATGACTAGCTTGCATTAAAAACATTTGCATATTCATATCAGTTTTTCTGATTTTATTGGTTCATGTGTAAGGTTAGGTTGCTCGCATTCTTTATTTAACCACAACTTGAATGGGTCAGTTTCATCTGGTGTATATGGTCCACAACAAAAGACAGTCTCAGTTAATCATTTCCTGTATGTGGTCCACAGTTAGTGGGTTCCATTTATTGATCACATCTCAGTTAATCATCAGGTGTACATGTCTAAATGGCCCATAGCAAGACAGTCCCAGTTAATCATCAGTGAGCCATCATATTCGTTTTCAAGGCAATCAGAGATAATTTATCGCAGTTTGTGTACATTTTCTTTGGTTAAGACATATGTCTATATGTTTAATATGGACACTCAGAGATAATTTATCACAGTTTGTCTACATTTTCCTTGGTTAAGACTTATATGTCTATATATGTTTAATATGGACACTGTATATCCCACAGCACAACAAGTGCAAGGCAACCACTGCCTGTCAATCTTGGCTTTTGTGTAGGTTCCATAGCAAGAGTTTTAAGAATATCTGGCACATGTGGCAGTGATGCTCCCATCTCTGTAATCATCACAGATTATGTACATATGTATTGTCGGTTAGAATTAATGATGACAAGGTGTACACTTTCCATGACCAGGAAGTATGAGTTACTCACCACTGGTTGCACATACTCATTCCATGGCTTAGCAAGCAGAGTTCATCCTCAAAATGACAATTTATAGCATCAGAGACAAACAATCTTATTCTGCCTGACTATTCAGAAAGAGATGGTGTTGTTTACAAACAAGCATATTATACCTGACTATTCAAGAGGAACCTATAGAGCACCAGGACATCCTAATGTTAACGGCAAGACCCCAGGCTTAACCCCCAGGTGCACTGTTTCCAGACAGTGGCCGGGTCCTTGTGCTGTAACATGCTGTTTGCTCACAAAGCACGGTTATTTTTACAGCCTGGTGGGGATTATCAGTGAGGAAGAAAAGTATACAGCTCATCCCTGGGCTGAAATTATTCATTTTGCCCGGCTGAGTGTACTTAAAGGAGAGCCTGTAAGAAATGACCCCTGGCTGCCCACGTGGAGACCTTTATGTTCCTGATAGAGCAGAGTGGAGTCTTTATCACATGTTTGTATATCAGGCTTGTATTGATCCTGAATAAATGATATTATAATGATGGTGCCATTATGTACCAGTAGTAGTATAAACAACACAGAGGACTGGTTAGTAATAATGATTATATATAAATTAGAGTATTGGTTATAATCAGGATAGTGGTTATTACAGTAAAAAATAATGATAAAATTATAATAGAATAATAATAATAACAATAATAATATATTCAGGGCCCCAGATCATTAATTTGAATTTCAAAATTGCATTGAAGGATCAAAAGAAAATGAAGTAATCTATATTTGTAAATTATTTTTTACTGTAATAATAATCACTATCCTGGTGATACAGACCAATATTACATTAATTGGTAATTTGAATCAAATGTTATGAGATCTAAAATTGAAACAACTTGTAATTTAGAAGTATTGTTTACAAAAATGCATACACAAAAAAGATTCCATGTACTAGCTCTTTCTCTCGTTGATCTTGCACATGCATTTCCTCACGATGATGTTACTAAAACCTGTAAAGATCTGTGGATAGCTGACTGTTACAGGTCTGTTTGATCAGGTGGCTACAGATTGTATGTGTTCTATCCACAAATATATAAAGTGGTCTTGGTTTACTGTATACTTGCCAGTAAGTGACACTTCAGTAGTGTAGAGAAGGGAAAACCGGTGAAGCTGTTAACGCTGGAGGCCAGGGGGTTATCGTTCAAAGTGCAGTTGGATGTTTACTTGTGTGTATTTGGGTCACCTCAGTCCTGACCTCGCTTAAGCCAAATGTGGAGCACTCCTCCATTGGTCTTGTGAACATAGATGATCAATTATTATTGGGGCATTGCTTGAGCTGTGTTATATGTTATTTCTAGAGAGAAGCTTGGAAATACACAATCAAAGGTAGTGTTTCCTGTGCAGGATAAGGATGTGAATATTATGCAAGACCTTGTGATATCAAATTGAAGTCATAACCTGTTGGCTCTTTTGCATTAGTTGAATAATAAATGTGTATGAAATCTGCTTGCAACAAACATGTAGCAACACAAACAGGTTTTGCACAGTATGAAGTAATATGATTTGGAAGAATCTTAAATGGTAAAACCTGTCCAAAATTTGTAAAATCAACCCTTAGTAAAGGCAGGCAAATTCTTAAATTGTAAACCTGTAAAAAATACAAACCACCTGGGGAAAGGCAAAATTTTTATTTATTAATTCCTCTGATAATTTTCTATCGGCACTGAAAATTGTATTTGCACAGAGCATTCCCTTAAGATTTTGTTGGCATTAAAATTGTATGTCAGATTGTCAGCACATGCATGTGCTCGGCAGCTTGTTAATACTGATGTAACTTGCAGGAATCAGTATTCTTATTTAGACAGTTTGTGGGGGAGCAGGGTACTTGTGACTTTTTGCAGCTGAAATCTGCTGTTACTTGTTTGATTGGCAGGTCATCTGTATGCCTGGAAGTTCTCCAGTTGTCGTATTGAGAATATTCAGGCACACTGGCAGTATTCTGTCGGTCCGCTATTCATATTCATGTCCTCCATGTTCAGTTCAACAGTGAAAAACGATCTTACTGTATTTATTAACACTTGCCATTGCAGAGCAGAATAATACTAACAGGAACCATGTTTATTGACAGTATTGTATAATCTCAGGTGGACTCTCCCATGCTCTAGTTAAGTGTCATATTCAATGAGTTTTGGAAAAAATGTTAGTTTGAACCAAAGACCTTGTGAATAGTATGTCCATTTCACTATTGCACGGCTTGTTAACTCAGCTCAGTTCACCAACTATCGTATTGAATGTACAGAATTGTTTGTAATATTATGTGTATTATCTCGTGCCATTTTATAGTTCATTTTGGCTTTTAAAATAAAAACTATTCCCTGCAAATTTATCCCGGCACTTGCTACCCCCAGTTCACCTGTTTTATATGTTTTGTTATGGTTCTGTTTCTGTTTAACCATATCAAGACCAGGTCTGACCTTGTGCGTGCATGCATATGTCACAAACAAGGGGAAAAAACATGAAGGGAAATACACAGAAGAAACTTCAGTTTAAGTAAAGCTTGAAAAATGTGGATTTGTACAGTTTAGCAACAATGAGTGATGAGCTCACCAGGTAGCATGCCACTGGGCATGCCCTGTGCAGGCATATTTTCCTACTTGTGTATAGGAGTTAGCAAATAGTTTTAGAGTGAACTTTGTCAGATAGCATGATATTTAAAATACTGATAAAACACTAATATTTCATGTGTATTCAGTGTGCCTGGTATGTGAATAGGTCCCTTTAATAGGGATAAATAATTAAAAATAATAAAGATTCCTTTTTTCGTTCATAGAAAGTTGTCAAAAAGGGTTTTTTTTTTCAAGAATAAAATAATAAAATAGAATTGCTTAGCAGGTGCTAATTAGTTTCTTTAAAATATGTTTCTGACCAAAAGCATTTCACCTGTAAGTCATGACATGGCACTCAGGAACTATTATAACATGATAGGCATGGCTGTCCATCAGATAATCAGTAAAGTTATTTATTTGACACAGGGACATAGAGGAAAATCTTTGCATTATGGTATATCTGTGTACTGGTGTATCATCACAGACTTACTGTGCAGGCATCAGAGCAGAACTCTAGAAATTTCAAACAGTGGGCCCTGAATGCTCTAATGAGCTTTGAACCAGGGTACCTTCCCCTTTGAAGTCCACCTGGACCTTTCTGTTAGAGCTTGCCTTGAGATGGCTGACATTTGTGCAGCCTCATCATGCTGTTTGTTTGTATTTAAGGACAGTGAACTTATTCTCTGAAAGGTCTTGGTGTTTGGAATATTAGATGGTAAAAGGTTGTCATATGTCCAAATGAATGAAATGACTACCAGACAGCTCCTTGCAGTCTTTCATATTTGTCTATACACATGTATAATTGGACACTAGAGAGTTCTTTAAAGTGACATAAACATTTGCAATAATATGTGTATTATCTCACGCTGTTAGTTCATGTTGGCTGAATACAAAAGTATTCCAGCAAAACCATCTTTATCATGCAGACTTATATCTATTCACCTGTTTTATACATTGTTTTGGTGTAAGAGTTGGAGTAAACTCAGTCCACATGTGTCTGTTTATCATAACAAGACTGTTTGACCAGAGGTTAGATCTTGAGTAAGCACGATAACTCCTAACCAAGGAAAAGAAACATGAAAGGATAAAGGCAGGAGAAACAAGTTTTTGAAGCTTGAAAAGTCTTTATTTGTGAAGTGGGGCAGTACGGCTACCAGGTGGCATGCATCCTATGTTTATGTTTAGTGCCACTGGTTGTGCCTGGTACAAGCTTTTCTCCTCCTTGTGTACAGAAGTCGGCAAACTGTTTGAAAACAAAGTATTGGCAGATACCATAATATTTTAAGGAGAAAACACTTTGTTGCTTGTATATTTAACATACCTTGTTTTTGAATATGTCCCTCTAAATTTATAGTTGTGATCAAGGCTGCAGTGACATTTTTATTAGAGCATATGAAATCAGTATATGAAATGTTCAGAAAGCACAAATAGGATAAATAAATGTTTTGCGTTAACAAATAACCCCGGAATAGGTGTAGCCAAATAATCACCAAGAATTGTTTGTGGATCTATACTGATCTGCCCTCATTAAAAACAGAGTTAATGCACCTAAATAACCTTGGAACACCCAAGTTAATATTTGTAAATCATCATTTGCTGTAACCACAGCCCAGAGATGTGGTTATACCCCACTTGCATATATGTATAGAATTGGTGTAATATATTCGTTGATAAGGGTTATATGTGAAACAAGGTATTTTGATTTATAATTCTCTCTGCGTTATTTTAGGATTGCTTTATCATGGAGGAAGTTGGCCTCTGTCCAGCTCAAACATGTATATAACCTCTCATTGTTAAAGCAGTGAAGGAAATCATGTTTGTATAATAAGAGTGATATGATCAGTGCCCAATTTAGTTACCTGCTCAGTCGGTATTTGATGTAATAAGTGCCTTTACCATAATTACCCCCCCCCCCCCCCGGAGTTTTTAGGGCTAACAGAGCTCTAATCTGGGTAACTTAAGCTGTTATCATGCCTCATATGTACAGTTGTTTGAGCTGAGGGGAATGAATGGCTAACACGCAAGTCATAAGGTCAATGGCTGTAATGTCTTATGTGTGGCACCCCCTGGATATAACATGGTGCGTTAATACTTTCAAAAAGAAAGACACCCTGCAAAAATACAATGTGTACATATGGCACAAGTGCTTTTTTGGGTATAAAATAATTTGTAAAAAAAGGGGGGCGGCTTTTTATGTTGAATACGATAATAATATTGTCCTGGATCTATTTATATCAGTTGTATCAGTAACCCTTGAGTTGTGATTATGTGTTCATGCCTAGCATGATATGAGTGTTTTTATGGTATCCATACCCCACTGAGTGAAATGACAGCTGCAGTGCTGGTTATCATGTATGGGTATGACTGTAATCCAAGAGATTTCTCTGCCTGAGGACAAATAATAACACCAGGGACTTTAAATGTGTATTGTTTGTTCTTGCTCTATAATGTGACCTGCTGGATCCATTGAATGGTGATTTAATCCAGTTTTCATACAGTGCCTAAAATCATTTGAAGTCATGGTTAATCATAAAAAAATATTGCAGGGTCTTGAAATAACTAAAAACTTTATGCCTGAAAGGAGTTTGAACAAATATTGAAATATCCAAATGCGTATTATGAAAAATGGGCCATATAAGACTTACAGTAGTTACATCTTGGTATTTTAAGATGCATATAATTACAGTGTGTTAAAATAAGTATAAAATCATTCATGGTTAAAGTCTTCTCTCTAGAAACAAAATGCTCAATATATGCTTTACTTCTACGTAGAATTTCAAGCACAGTTTTATTGGTTTCAGCAGGTTTGAAAGGAAATTTGCATTTTATTGGTCTTTGGATATCGGGTGTCAGAGTCTGAGAATATTTTCTCCATGAGTGTGTATAACTTGTATTTGACTTGACTGGCTGTTCCAGCATTAAGCATTGGGCCTGCAGCATCAGCAGGATCAGTGGCCCAGGTCTTACTGTTGTTATCAGCCGACTGGGTAGAGCAGCATTGTTCATGGAATATAATCCAGCATTGTCTGTGATGCTGAAGCAGTGCTCATCAGAAAAATTGCTCAGTGGCTCAGCCTAATCTCCCGGAACTATTGTCTCCAGGAGGTCATCAAGGTATGCTCAAGGTTGCTCAGGATTAAATCTGCAAACCTGGATGTTTCCATTATGGGATTATCATGGTAATGACAGATCATGTGTTTTGTATAAAAATCTGCAAAAAATGGATGTGTTTGCTAATTGCTATTGACATAGTTACAGGATTTAAGTAATCATTAAACTGTAATGTATATCTTCTACTGTAATTTGAGGATTTTGACATTTTCCAAAAAAGCATTATTTTGCATGCTCTACTCTTTGCTGATGGTGTCCTCTTGCTGTCATACTCCCTCCAAACATAGATTCTCTCATAGAGGCTGTCCTCTGAGTACTTATGTGTAACGTCCCACTCCCTTTATCAAATCTTGTCAGGTTTATTTCACTAAACCACTCATGGGGGCTGCCATTTTGCATACACTAATACCCGGATGTCACAGGTTGTATATCATACTTATAGATTTACCACAAGTTAATATTTAATGATGCCCTATTGATTAAACTATGCCGGGCCAGTTCTGGATTTCCAACTTAAAAACACTCTTTCATGTGACTTTAATGGGGGTACGTAGGTCTGTAAATGGTATCAATTTATATGTTACTTTTTTACTGAAATTGACCTACATAGTGCATGATATGCCTTTTGTTTTTAACCATATGGGTTTGTGCCAGTGTCCACAGTTTGAGAATATATGACTGAAAGGTCTGTGGCCTGAATGTCCATTGAGTGAAGGTCCTGCACTCATTCTCAGTTTAATGTGTCCATTGACCCATCCTGGACACAATGTAACAAGGTTTCCACATGACTGGTCTGGGGCCAGTGGGTGTGTGAAGTTTTCCACCTTTGCTACATCAAATGTACCAGCTGCACCAGGCTGTGTTATTCATGACAGTGATAATTGGCCGGCTTGCTGTGACAGCTGAAGCAGACTTATCTCTGCCTGGCTGCTACAGGGCACCTGTCTGTCTGTGTCAGTGTGTTAGTCTAGTCTATGGAACCTGTCTTCTCTTCTGCTGCTAATTTTATATCAGATTATTGTTACAAGGTACATTAATTCAAACTGGTCAGGAACTATAAATTTAAAAAATGTTTGTTTCAGTCTAGTAACTGTTTTTGGAGGTTGTTCTTTCTTTTGTTTCCAAACTTAAGATAAAGCAAACCCTTCTTAATATTTTGTTCATGCTAACAGATTACAAACATCATGTAACTGTGACAACAGTTAACCAAAGGTGTACTTCTTTGCTTTAGGATTCAATAATAAATAATTACTAAATATATTTCGGTCAAAATACCTCATTTCTTGTAGGGAAAAAACTGTTATGATGTATTTCATTTTGCCTTTTTATCAATCACCAAGCATGTGGCCATAAAATAAACTGATAATAGGAGCTCGAAGAAGCTAGACCTGTAAAGAATTGAGAGTATTCTGTAACACCTGGGCTTGATATTGTCAGTGGGGGGGGGGGGGGATTCGTTACCCTCTTGGTAGGTCTGGTGATTATGATGCCAAGTTTGATAATTTAAACTTGTGCAGCCAGGTATGAAGGTAAGCAAAACAGGTATATATGATACAAGGAGGATGCTTATTGTAAACCCTGCTCTGTTTTCCTTGATCATTATCATGGGATGAGGATGGGTAAATAGGCTTTCAGATGTGTTGACTTATGTTTTGTTTGACTACAGTGATGGTTCCTCTCTCACTACAGTTTAGTCACCAAAAACACTGTTATATAACTATTGATGGACTACCATACCATACTAGCAGGTAGATTTTGCTGCCTTTTTAGGCTTTTTGTATTTATAAATGGACAGTAAGTCAAATCAGACTGTGCCCTGTTCACACTGTGAATCCTAATGATACACAAAATAGACCAAAATATCATTGTTGGGGAGAGAGGGAGACCCCTGTTCATTGGAGCAGTATCTGGAAGTATTGACCACACATCTTACACAGCTTGAGTATAGATTAGCCAACGCCATCTGCAGAGGGTTGGACATGTTTTGACATTGACACTGAAAGCAATGAACCCCATGGACAACACATGGTGTTTATAGAACATGGCACTCTTTTGTCATGTGACACAGAAATTGCTTGCTGAGGTGGGGCTACACATCACAAATTGTAGGTTTCTGTCCCCATTAGATATACCTCTTGTCAGATTTATAGTTTGACCGACATCTGAGTCCCCCCACCATCAATTATACTGGGTCATAAATAGGTCATGTCAGGGTCAGAAGGTCAAGCTTGAAAATTGCTTCCATCATGATGGACATCAATGATGAGTGTGTGAGGAAGTTGGGAATGTGGCTGGCCCAGCTGCTGCTCCAGTCATTGGGCAGCTGCAGGTATAAACCCTGTCCAGTCAGGTGTAGTAAGATGTCTGAGGCTGGGAGGGCTGGACAGCTGATCATGTTGCGGAACTGGTATGGGTCAGCAGGATGGGTGGAGCTGATGAAGTTACCCAGCAGTTAAACTGTTTATTTTCACAGTCTGCTGAAGATTATGGATCCTATCAGTCCAAACCTCTGTTGCTGCAGCCATGCAACATACAGAATTGGTGCCACAACAGAATTGGTCCCACATACAGATTTGGTTCCAGTATAAAGGGACATCCTTGGATGAATGGTTTTTAGCTCAGCTGACTGAAAGTCATCTGAGCTATAGCGATCACTCTTTGTCCGTCTGTCTGTATGTCCGTCTGTCCACCAGGCACAAATCATAACCGCTGAACCTAGAACCTTGTAACTTGGGATTCTGAGAGGTCCATGAAAAATCTCCTTGGAAACCAGAAATTAGGTCTCTGTTACCCATATCCTTCGAGCTATCGGGCCCCAAAGTACCCCCCAGAAAAGTCAAAAATTTCATACAAAAACTTCAATATCTATTAACTACTTGACTGATGGTCATGATTTTTGGCATACATATTGATCATGAGATGTTCCATCACTTCCTGCAGACTGGTGGCGCCACCTGTATTTTTCGATTTTTTACAAATTTTTTTCTCTATTTTTGAGACCTTTAAAAATGTGAACATCTGTTAACAAGGCACAAATCGTAAAGCCTAGACCTAGAATCTTAATTCTTGATACACTGAGAGGTCCATGAAAAATCTCCTTGGAAACCAGAAATTAGGTCTCTGTTACCCATATCCTTTGAGCTATTGGGGCCCCAAAGTACCCCCCAGAATAGTAAAAAATTTCATACAAAAACTTCAATATCTCAATAACTACAACACTGATGGTCATGATTTTTGTCATACATATTGATCATGAGATGTTCCATAAGTTCCTGCCGACTGGTGGCGCCACCTGTATTTTTCGATTTTTTTACAATTTTTTCCTCTATTTTTGAGACGTTTAAAGATGCTGTCATCTGTAAACGTGGCACAAATCGTAACCGCTGGACCTAGAATCTTCATTCTCGACACACTGAGAAACCTATTAAAAGTCTCCGTGGAAACCATAAATTAGATCTCTGTTACCCATATCCTTCGAGCTATGGGGCCCCAAAGTACCCCCCAGAAAAGTCAAAAATTTCATACAAAAACTTCAATATCTCATTAACTACTTGACTGATGGTCATGATTTTTGGCATACGTATTGATCATGAGATGTTCCATCACTTCCTGCAGACTGGTTGTGCCACCTGAATTTTTTGATTTTTTACAAATTTAAAAATGTGAACAGCTGTTAACAGGGCACAAATCATAAAGACTAGACCTAGAATCTTCATTCTTGACACACTGAGAGGTCCATAAAAAGTCTGCATGGAAACCTGAAATAAGGTCTCTGTTACCCATATCCTTTGAGCTATGGGGGGCTCCCAATAACCCCCCAGAATAATGGAAAATTTGATAAAAACAAACTGCAACATCTCAATAACTACAACACTGATGGTCATGATTTTTGGCATACATATTGATCAAGAGGTGTTTCATCAGTACCTGCAGACTGGTGGTGCCACCTGTATTTTTTCAAATTTTCACAATTTTTTTTTCTCTATTTTCGAGATTTTACAGGATGTAGTTATCTGTCAACAGGGTACAAATCGCAACAACTGGACCTAGAATCTTCATTGTTGACACACAGGGAGACCCATGATAAGCCCCATGGACACCTGAAATTAGGTCTCTGTTACCCATATCCTTTGAGCTATGGCACTCCAAAGTACAGCTCAGAATAATGGAAAATTTGATACAAAAGCTGAAGTATCTGAACAACTAATGCAGAGATCACCATAATTGTTTTCATGGATATTGATCATGGAGTGTTTCATCAGTTTCTGCAGACTGGTGGCACCACCTGTATTTGTTCGATTTTTTTACGAATTTTTTCTCTATTTTTGAGACCTTTAAAGTTATGAACATCTGTTAACAGGGCACAAATCATTAAAACTGGACCTAGAATCTTCATTCTTGACACACAGGGAGACCCATGAAAATTCTCCATGGAAACCTGAAATTAGGTCTCTGTTACCCATATTCTTTAAGCTGTATGGCTCCAAATTACCCCCCAGAATAATGGAAAATTTGATACAAAAACTGCAGTATCTCAATAACTACAACACTGATGGTCATGATTTTCGGCATACATATTGATCATGACCTGTTCCATCAGTTTCTGCAGACTGGGTGCGCCACCTCTATTTTTTTCAAATTTTTATGATTTTTTTTCTCTTTTTTTGATACCTTTAAGATGTGGTTATCTGTCAACAGGGTACAAATCGCAACAACTGGACCTAGAATCTTCATTCTTGTCATGCAAGAAGGCCCATGAAAAGTGCCTGTGGAAACTTAAAATTAGGTCTCTGTTACCCATATCCTTCAAGCTATAGGACTCTGAAGTATCGCTCAGAATAATGGACAATTTGATACAAAAGCTGAAGTATCTGAACAACTAATAGGGAGATCACCATGATTCTTTGCATGGATATTGATGTTTGTAAGTGTTTTTATTAGTTTCTGCAGACTGGTGGAGCCACCTGTATTTTTGTACCCGCCAAAACGAAGTTTTGTGGATACTATGTTTTTGACAGGGTTCCTCCGCCGTTGCGGCGTTCGTTTCCAGAGAGCTCCTCTGGGACTTGATTTTATCAGCTTTCCAAGCTCATATCTCGGGAACCGTTTGACTGATCAGGAAATAAAATTTATACTAATGTAGCCCTTGGATAGCTCTATAACATACACAACATACGCCACCTGTAACCATGTTTGCACAGTGTCCATCTGTTCATCTGCCTTTGGTTAAAATCACTCATATCTCTGCAGTGAATTGACTAATTCACCTGAAATTCGGCATGCGTATACATCCTGGATAGCTTTCTTGATTTTATGACAGGTGGCGCCACCTACATTCTCATTCACGCTGATGACATCCAAGCTCATATTGCGGGAACCGTTTGACCAATCGGGCCAAAATTTTGCATGTATATAGATCTAACATAGCTCTTTATCATACACAAAACTGGTGGCGCCACCTGCAACCATTTTTGCACAGCGTCTGTCTGTTTGTCTGCCGTGCAATAATGTCACTCATATCTCGGCAGTGGTTTGACATATCTGCCTAAAATTTTGCAGTTTTATACATCCTGGATAGCTTTCTTGATTTTATGACAGGTGGCACCACCTACATTCACGTTCACGCTGATGACATCCAAGCTCATATCTCGGGAACCGTTTGACCGATCGGGCCAAAATTTTGCATCTTTATAGATCTAACATAGCTCTTTATCATACACAAAACTGGTGGCACCACCTGCAACCATTTTTGCACAGCATCTGTCTGTTTGTCTGCCGTGCAATAAAGTCACTCACATCTTGGCAGTGGTTTGACATATCTGCCTAAAATTTTGCAGTTTTATACATCCTGGATAGCTTTCTTGATTTTATGACAGGTGGCGCCACCTTTATTCTAGTTTATGCTGCAGACATCCAAGCTCATATCTCGGGAACCGTTTGAACGATTGGGCCAAAATTCTGCATGTGTATAGATCTCACATAGGTCTTTATCATACACAAAACTGGAGGGGCCACCTGCAACCATTTTTGCACATTTCGCACAGCGTCTGTCTGTTGGTCTGCCGTGGCCTAAAATCACTCATTTCTCTGTAGTGGTTTGACATAACTGCCTAACATTTTGCAGGTTTATACATCCTGGATAGCTTTCATGATTTTATGACAGGTGGCGCCACCTACATTCTAGTTAACGCTGCACACATCCAAGCTAATATCTCAGGAACCATTTGACTGATTGGGCCAAAATTGTGCTTGTGTTTAGATCTCACATAGGTCTTTATCATACACAAAACTGCAACCATTTTTGCACAGCGTCTGTCTGTTTGTCTGCCGTGGGCTAAAATCACTCATATCCATGTAGTGGTTTGACTTTTCTGCTTAAAATTTTGCATATGTATACAACTTGGACAGCTTTCTGGATTTGTGGTAGGTTGCACAACCTACATACACATTTAGGCTGCAGACATCAATGCTAATATGCAACATACCTCACTCTGTTTCCCCTTGCAACTCAATCCATGCCTCACTTCACTCTGATTTTGGCAGATACACGTAGTCACTTGTCGGCTACCCGTATTCTAGTTTTTAAAGTTTACACATTTTTTCTCTATTTTTCAGATATATAAATACAGACTAAATCTTGGCCTGTTGGTTAAACTGTTTGATGCTTCAGTTGAATGGGTATCTATCATTCTGATGATAAAATTTCCTTTTGTGAATCTTTTCCCAGTCAGCTGAGCGTCATGACCCATGGGTCACTTGTTAAGGTTACTGCTGGCCTTGGAAATCATTGAAATCCAGTTTACCTATTGTGCCAGCTATCACACTATTTCAAACATATTGTCTCAAGAACCATTTTAACCATTGCCATTAAATTTTTATGGGAGATAGGTACCAGGGAGAGACTGTGTGCTGTCAGAAATGAAACATGTCTGCCAGGCAGCCACCTTTGAATTCCTTTCAAGTGCCTTACCTCAAAAACCAATCAAGTAATTAATTTGAATTTGTAAAGAAATTGCTACTTATTAGAACGTGTGCTATCCAATTCTAAGTCCATCAGGATTCAAATATGGTAGCCAGACTACCATCATGGAATTCTTTTCACATGCATTGTCACAAAAAATGTTGGCTGTGAAAGTTTGATGAAGATTGGTCCATATTATCAGAGGATGTGCCAATGTCAAACCAATTAGAAATCTTCTCGGCAGCAATCTTTGAATTCCATCATTGAGCATTATCTCAAGAAGCGAATGCAGCAGTGCCCTAACTGTGGACATTTACTGTCCTGATCGGTTCTACTTTAATCCTATATTCCTTTATTTCCATATTGATAGAATTGATTTGTTAACCAGATTAAGATAGTACAGAAAATTGTTAGATATAATTTGAATTAATGCCCACTGTTATTAAAGCCCTCTTTTATCTCTTATTTGTACTGGGCCATCCTGGCCTGTGACATGACAGACCTACAGACAATCATTCATATACATACCTTATTATATGTTCAGAAGTAGTGAGGTTGGTTTCCATTTCATGCTTAATTTACTGCTGCAAGACTGATCCAGTTTGCTGACGGTTTGTTTAGTGTTTTGCTCCACTAAACAGCCTGGTGTTAATGTACAATTGAAAGACCTGATGGATTCTTGCTGCATCTTGATTCTGGACAGATGCTGCGATACTGAAACAAAAATCAACAAGTGTCAACAAAAATGCTGCACACATAATCAAAAATAGCTGTATGATCACCTCATTCTGACAGATATGTGTCAGAACAATGCTATTTTCAAAACTTTTACAGAAATACAAGCATATCTATGTGACCTTAAAACATTGCAATATGGATTTTAAGATAATGTCAAGATATCCTATGGCAAAACTGCAGGTTAAACATATCTGTGTGAGCTTCTTCATTGTTCAAGCAATTTATACCACTGAAACGGGGAAATTTAATTAAATTTTACAGGTGATTTTCAGTACTAGTATTTTATCAAATTTTGTGATTGTATTATTATAATCAAATGTTGTGATATTATTATAATTTTCAATATGAATGTTGCTAGCAAGCTGAGATGTTTTAAAAAAAATCATGAAAACCTGGTGTGCTATCCTCTAATTGGAATCTATTGGTTACACTTGGCTATGACCAGCATTAAATGATGTGGGTGATAATTATGATCATGGAGTGAGTGTATCAGGAAGATCAGGACAGATGTTAGTGATTGTTGGCATTATCTGGTCTGCATCCTCGCAGCAACAACAGCTGTACCGGGTGTAAGGTGTGGCCCTGAGTCACTTCACATGCTCCAATGTTTTTGTGCATACTGCGCTCAGGTCATGCCCTACCCAAAGAATACAAACATTGATTTACATTACTCTAACATTGGGCTGATCACACTGCTTCTCCTCTTGCCTCGTTAGTCATCTGTGAAAACCACATTATACAAATATCCCAAAGCACAGTGTGATTACTCAGTTATTATAACCCAGAATACATGTGGTCAAATTTCTCACACGAAAATGTGAAAATGCCTCCATCATGTCTAAAAACATTTTTGAATATTATATAAATTATTAGTGTCATTTTAATTATCAAATTAAGATTTGAAAATTAAAATGGTTCCTCAATATTTATTTTCTGCAGTATGTGTAAAATTAGTGTTGGTGATACCTTACTAAAAATTAGATCAAAGCCTGCCACCATGGAAATTTCAATATAGGGCACACAGATAAGTGTGTCAAAACAATTGGTTTGTTGATTTTTCTACCTCTCCTTTCTCTCAATGCTGGATACAGGTACCAGTTCATATATATATGTTGCCCCCCCCCCCCCCCCCCCACACACACCATACTTCCTATTTATGATACAAGTCTCTTCATAATTTTCCGAGTACCTCATTGAATGTACTATATGCTGGTGCTGCACCCACATTTCATTTCCTGCTTAGGTGAATAAACTAGTCACAAGTACATTGGATGATTGCTGTATCTATATTGTTTCCGTGCATTAATTGTATCCAAAGACAAAGTCGGGGGATAATATGTTTTCATACCGGTCCCGCTGCCGCATATAAATCTTGTTAGCGTGATAACTCAAAAAATATTTCACAGATCTTTACCAAACTTTGTATATGTATAGATATTGGTGAGAGGACAACGCCTATTTAAAATGAGGTCATGACCTTGACGAGGAGAGTGTCCTTGACCTTGAATAGGTCCAATTTAGGGGAAAATCACACAAATTCTTAAATATCTCAAGAAATCTTGCATGGATTGATCCAAAAATCAAGTTGATGGAGGATCATGGATAGGGTTGTCATTTTCTAGAAACTGGTGGCACCACCTATTATTCTTTACTTGTTTTCGTGCCGTTTAATACCCCCAAAATTGCCACTTGACAGAACTGTGAGCATTATAAGTCAAAAACTAATGGACAGATTTCTTTTATATTATGCATATACATAGATAAGGGTTATGGGATGATGTTTATTTAAATTGGGGTCATGACCTTTCCTATGAGAGTGGCCTTGACCTTGAATATTGCCATATATGGTGAAAATCACACAAAATCATTAATATCTCAATAAGGGATGCATTGATTGGTCCAAAAATCAACTTGACTGAAGATCTTGGATAGTGTTGTCATGTACCGGAAACTGGTAGCGCCACCTGTTATTCTTTTACTTGTTTTTGTGCCGTTTAATACCCCATCATTGCCACTTAACAGTACTTTGAGCATTATAAGTAAAAAACTGATGGAGAGATTTCTTTTATATTATGCATATACATAAACATGGGTTAGGGGATGATGTATATTGAAATTGGGGTCATGACCTTTTCTATGAGAGTGACCTTTTCTATGAGTGTGGTCTGATATTAATTGTTGCTGAAGATGGGGGGCCTATTCTTAAAGGGGGGTGGGGATTAATTGTCTGGGGATACTATGGCACCTGCGACACCTAGAAATACCTAGTTTAGTAGAAAGGTTTAGGGGTACAATAGAGATTTGTTAGGTGGATCTTACCAATAAGTAAGTAATCTTATCTATCAGTGTAATACACAACAGGTGCCCCATATTTGACCTTTCTTTGGAGAGATCTACACAAAGGATATGGAACTGGTCTGCATTTATTTTCCAGTGTTCACTGGTGTCCCCTTTGAAGCAGGCCAGGCATATATACTTATGATAATTACATTTGGCTTGTTGGCATGTTTACAAACAGGTAGAGCTTGAAAACTGGGACACCTTGAGTATGTTCATGGGATCTGTCATTATGTCTTCCTAGTCATATTTCATTCATGGCAATAAGCCTACTCTGACATAATGTTGACAGCATGTTTACAATCAAACACCCAGGACCAACCAGAATCATATATATATTTCATCAGTGTCATTTTGGTGACAGGAATGCTGTGTGATGGTTACTTTTTTTAAGTGCCAAGGAAAGGTCTGGTCTTATATCTTGATTTAATAGTTTGACCTAGAAAATGCTTGCCTAGTTCAGAAGAGATGACAGAGTTATAATCTTTTAGTAATTTGGATACTCACCCCCCCCCCCCCACTTCCTCAGCCAATAAAAATTACCCCTGAGAGATGAGTAAGGCAGTATATTATGATGAAAAATGCCAACTTGGACTAAATGTGTTGCATTTGCATGATGCAAATATTTTTATAAGCTGTAAAGCTGATAAAGGAATGCCTTGTTAATACCAGGTTATGGTGGCTGTTTGTTATGTGAATACAAAGGCCCAGGGTTACATTTATATTATATTACAATAGTGACTCACTCATGTGGTTATATTACATATTAAAATGTCATATCTAGAGTTGTATGTTGTAAATTTTGAATGTTATTGTTTGATATATAACCAACTAAAGTGTCCTTTTTTATTCCATTGTTTATTATAGGGCTTAGATGACCTAATATCAGCTGGTAATAGGGGAAATTACTGGAGTCCTTTCACCCATGTAGATGATTTGTTCTTTTTAAGGTTAAATCAAAATTATTAATTACAAAGCATTATACATTTATAGACTTTTTAGTTCTAGTCTGATTAATCTTCTCTAATTGAAAAATGAATTTTGCAAATTAGATATGTAACTGTATAGTTAAAATGGTTTGTGTAATTCAGAGATAAAAATAATTCCATAATATGTGAGGGTGATTTACCTTGGAGGGATCTATGGTTGCTGTCAAGGATGTGGTTACTGTAAATACCTTATTTTTAAGGTAGCAACAGGTAGTAAAAAGTTTATAATGTACTCTTTTGCTGCAAATGGCATATGGCATTAAGACACCTGTGGATGAAGCACAGGCCAGCCATTAGCAGGTGATACTTCATAACATTGTGAACATCAGAATCCTTTCAAGAAGTTAATCAATAGCTTATTGCAAGATCGAAGGAACCAGGGCAGCCTCATACACACACAGGCTTAAAGTCATAAGGGAAATATATAATGTGCGACGCTGTATTTGTCCCCATGCTGAGATCCTTTGGAAGAATTTTGAAAAAGCATCACTGTGCAATTTTGTATTTCTTTGTACTGTGGAACACTCCAGAAAAATATGTAATAAGCATGATGCTGTTGAGGGATTTGGAGGCAGAAGCAGGTCTTTCTTGTGAGGTTATTGTGAAGTCTTACGTACAGTGGGATTGACAAACACAGCCAGAGCTGTATCATTGTTGAGGAGCAGAGCTAGAGCCCTGGGACTTTAATCCTGTCCAGAAAAGGTGGCGCAGGCGCTGCCTGGTCCACTGCCCTGGATGCCTGCTCCTGCTGCAGAATCCAAAGGATGTGGTCAAATATAAGTCTGATATTGTTTATCCAGTCCTCGCGAGGAAAAAGGTTAACATACCATAGGTTATATCATGTATACAACTCTGTGCTGGTAATTAAAACTCGGCTAGGGTTTTTGTTTGACTTAGGTTTCATTGCTGGTTTCTTCACAGTGCAGTTGCGGTGAATCTGTTGTTTTCACTGACTCCATATTTAATATTATCAGTGCACAGAGTCCCTGCCATGACTGATAACTGCCTGAAAAAAAGATCACCATGGAAACATACTAATAATCTGTTTTGCGGATTAATGCTATAATAATGACTAATGTTGTCTGCTGTTGTTAACCTTTTTACTTCACTGAATAAAGCATGGTCATTCATTGAACACCTCTTTGAATAAAAGATCTCAGTTATTTGTCAAAGATTTTGGAAATGTTAAACCATCAATACTAGTTGATTTTGTTATTTGAGTCTGACATGTTATCTTGTTGGAATTAACTCAGTATTTGAAATCATCACAGGTGAATATAGCATGAAGAAACTGTCACATGATGTTTCATTTGTTCATGTTTTGTAAGCCAGATATGGGAGTACCTGGCAGTCATAGCAGAGGTCTTCACAGAATAAACTCTGGTTCCGCAGAGCTTTTTCTTCTGATTACTCTGGCTACCTTGGACAGAGATTGTCAATGTTGCGGCAATCGCTGCATCAATAATTACCCAACCAGAATGGCTCCATCACTGAAGCCCTGTCTGGCTGCTGTAGGTGATTCGCAGATCCTGGTGCTCTGTTTAAAGGGACATCATATTGAAGGCCTCATACACTTCAGCTTTATCTGATTTGAGAGCGATGCAGGAAAATCAAAACACCAATTGCTGCATGACTAATTATGCAGTTGTTGAAAATTTGAAATTATAAAATTTGCAAGATACCATTGATATATACATGATTTTATGACTTGTAAAATGATTAATAGCACGTCAGATTGAAATAATATTAGCTAGTAGACTTAATAAAATGCTTTTATACTTGATATTGTATTGTAAAGGTGAGTGATACACTTCAGTATAAGAATCATGATTCATCCTTTGATTAAGATTAAATATATCGTGATATATCTTTATTGGCTCAAGAAATATTCAAATGATCATTTCATGCCAACATTACAATGATAAGGTTGCTTTAGCTTATCAAAGTTTTAAACTGTGTCACACTTTGCAATAGAATGTTTATAATAGCTAACACAGTAAATGCGTGTATTTTTAGCAATTTCATTGCAAACATTACATCATCCACTAATTAAAGGAAATGACAAGTGAAACTCCAAATCCAGTTTCCTGATACCCTCTATGATAATGATTATTAATAAATGTGAAATAAAAAGAATGCTAGTTTTGGTACAATACCAGTTTAATGCCAGCTCTGCGGTGTGGGTATGGTCCCAGACAATGTTTGATTTGTTTGGTTCCTCATGATTAAATTGACCTGGTGGCCATGTGATGGATTAATTTATCATATGACTAGGAAATGAAGCCAGGCATATGGACAATGACTGTCATTCTCCAGGAAGTTCCTGATCACATGATGACAGTAGTGAGAACTAGGGGGTAACATTACCTGTACATTCATGTTCATTACAGCGTAGCCAACCACATCCCTGTCTCCTGTCAGGTGGTCACATACAAACATGGACTGTTTGAAAGAAAATGTTTCATGAACAGACACAGCCCTGTATCGTGCACAGACCTCCCAGCCAGTATCTGAAAGTCAGCTATTCATGGCCTTTTCTATAGAATATGTCATATCTGTCTTACTGTGCATATATATTTATGAACTCAAGTTAATTCTCTCAGGAAAAGTTCTTATATTTCCTCTGTGATGGATGTATGAGCTTGTGTATCTACAAGCTGTTGGCAAACAGAAAAAAAAAATTTATTACCATAGATGGTTGGTTGCATATATATGTGGAAGCCACTAGTTGCAAAATGCCCTTTGGAAAACTCTGACTTGCAGCCAGCTGCCTTGTTGAATATATTTGGATTATTTTGCTCGGGGGGGGGGGGGGGGGGGGGGCCCATCTTATTAACATAAGGACACAAACAGACTCAGCAGCCTGTGTGTGGTGGGATTGGCATTTTCTGGCCTGTAACGATTATCTTTAGTAAATAGATGTCAGATTTGGAATATGCCCTTGTTACATCCTCTCATCCCTCCATCTCCCAGTACCAGTCAAACTCAGTGACACTTATTACTGTAACATCCTCTCATCTCTGCATCTCACAGTACCAGTCAAACTCAGTGACACTTATTACTGTAACATCCTCTCATCCCTCCATCTCCCAGTACCAGTCAAACTCAGTGACACTTATTACTGTAACATCCTCTCATCCCTCCATCTCCCAGTACCAGTCAAACTCAGTGACACTTATAACTGTAACATCCTCTCATCCCTCCATCTCCCAGTACCAGTCAAACTCAGTGACACTTATTACTGTAACATCCTCTCATCCCTCCATCTCCCAGTACCAGTTAAACTCATTGACACTTATTACAGTAATATCCTCTCATCCCTCCATCTCCCAGTACCAGTTAAACTCAGTGACACTCATTACTTGTGTTATGAATGTTGGGCCTTTGTAATTTCTTGCAAACTTTAGTTTGAAACTGACCTGGTTACTATGGCTTGGCTTCTGTGGCGTCTCAATCGACTTAAATGCTACATCACAATAGAAAATAAAATATTTTGTTAGTCTTATAATGTTATGAGTATAGGAACCATGTTTTTATTTTGAGTAATTATGAAGTATTATGATGATTCCCAGCCTTATAACAATAGTACAGGGAGCATCATACAGGGAGCATGCTAATACACACTTGAAAACAAGGAAGACATTCCTATAATAATAATAATTAATTTCTTGTTGCACATATTTAGGGCAGTTTGCAGTTTGCTTCAGTGTGTATAAATGTATGTTGTGTTATATATCACAGAGTATGACTATTATCATGATGACACAATGAAGATATAGTACAAAGAATGAAGGAAACCTTATTAAAAGTTAAGTCAGTAAATTTTGCTATTATGATTCACTCTGATACCTGAATTTAATATCAGTGTGTGAGTCAAAATTCCACAGTGATAGAGGGGTGACTTGGATTTAGGGTGAATGCTTTGTGGGACTGGTTTGGTATTCCCATTTGGACTGTATTGTGGATATGGCATGTCTTGTGAACAGGAAATGCAGCCTGATATTTGTCAGGGCAGTATGTGGGCCACACACTGTGTGTGAAGGAGAACAGGTCCTGACAGGGAGCCCTCTTGACCCTCATGTATAATCTCTCACACTGCCCTGAGTGGTACCACTGTCATTTGCAAATATGGCCTCCCCAAATACACGCAGTTACCAAGTCCAGTATATTCTATTATATCAAGAGAGTCACAGTTCTCTGAACAAGAGAGTGAGAGACAGAAAGACAGACTTTATTAGACCAAGGAACTGTTTACATCTGAAAATTAAAATTGATCTTTCACTGAGATGTAACATTTAAGGAGAGAGCAATTATTGGATGACCGTTAAAAGAAAAACATGATGTATTAAATGTAAACCACATCCCAAAAAGGATACTTCTCCAGTCTAGTTTTTGTGTTATTTATTGGGAGAAAGCAGTATATAGGTATGTAAGAGATAAATGAACAGTTGATCACAAGTGAAAAAGCAAGGAAAGGTTACAGTGACCAGACTGTATACAGGAATCTGTATCATCACATGAAATAGGTGTATGATTAAATGAATAAACCTGTGTTATATCCTTTGCAAAAGAAATTTAGTGTCAGAACTGTTGAAAGTCCATTTGGTAAAGTCCTACCCTGAAGCCTAAGTTGATATGCTACAGTTAAATAATCTCAAAGGTAGTATGATAAACTGCCAATTGATAGATGATTCTGGATGATGCCCCAAGTTTTATATATTTTATTATGAACCTTTTAATGCAGTTGAAAGTGAAAAGGGAAACTTGTAATCTGAAGTGAAGGAGTACAACAAGTACTTTTACTACTACTGTATGATCTGGTACTTAAAGCTTTGTAACCCTGGAGGTAATTGGTGCAACAAAATCCTGTACCGCTCCAGTACAAACCAGTATATAACATGTGTACATGTAACCATTGCGCTGCAGCACTTCACAATCTGTACCTGTCATTGTTGTGTGTATGCCGTGTATGATCAGTACACTAAATGTTTACACTTGGATGAAAAAAAGGGTACTTGAACTGTACCCAAGTACCACTGACATACACAGTTCAAACGGTGGTACATGATATTTGGGAATTTTATGGAAGTAAAAAGATAAACTACAAACTATCCAAACTGTGCAGTCATGACCTTCCTCTTTTCATCCCAACACAGATTTTAGGGACTGGGTGTTTATGAATATTCATGTGGGAATCATAGACCTGTTGAATATTCATGATTTGCTCCATTACCTACCAGTAAAGACATTGATCTTGAAAGGTAAATGCCCTCTTGTTAAACCCTGTGTCAAAACATAATTATCCATTTCAACTGTACTCTGTTTGAAAAACAAGGTACACCAACTAAAGGTGCTATTATTGACTCTGAGTATATGAAACCCTAATATCTTGAAGGCTTATAAAATGAACACAGTGTATCATTCTTTATCATATGTTGAATCTTTTCTTCTTTCAGAAGTTTCTTGTCTAGTCCCTTCTTTTGAAAAAAATCCCATGGCATACAAGATTGTCCATACAAGATACAAGATATAAAAAATAAATGTTTGAGTGTACTTTAGCACCTCAAGATCATACACTGACACCTCTGCATCAGTAAAATCCAACCCCCCACAATAAGCTTGTTTATTTAGCCACCAATAGTCAAGCACTTGGGTCTGGTGCAGTTCATTCCGGTTGAACTTTGTCAAGACCTAATCTGATATGGAGATTTCTGTCTCCTGCAGGCACACATCAACCTGACATTAAAAAAGTTGACATGATCTAGTGCATGACAAGTTCAGAGTTTTGTCTAAGGATCCAAAAATGCTGTACTAAGGATGTGCCTGATAAGGGGATTTCTTTTGCAGTGTGATGGAGCACATATACTGATGCTTGTATAAGGTGTTATTTATAGTGAAGATGATCAGGGAGAATTGACATAGATAACACATGCATAAGAAACACTGAGAATCAGGAAAATTGATATATTTCAATTACTTGCAGTAATTTGTTACAAGTTAATATTATCCATCATTACTGTAGTTTGTGTCAACCAGTCATCTTTATTTATTGTTTTGATGGTATGTTTATTAATATCTTAAAAAGGCTTTCAGTTAAAGTTTATAGAGATGCATGTCTTTGTAATGTTGCACAAAACTTTGTGGAAGAAACTTGCTTGTAAATATTCTAATTATTTAATTTATGAACATGAATATTATAATGAATGGTATACAAACATCTGAAAAATACATATATTGACAATATGCTCACACCCTCTTTTTTTCTGTATGAAACTACCTTTCTGAAATATTATTATAGTCTGTGACTGTTTCATTATAATATAACTTATTTATTTCAATATTCAGGCTTGCAGACAGGTTTGAATGAGTTAAAGCCCCAGGTGGTTTGATTGACAGCTGAATGATACAAGTTACCAGATAACCAGCTTACTTATTACATATACCATTTCTTACATGAGGTAATTTTAGTTTGATTTAATTTATATTTAGAGGTCAGTGAGAAAGTGGGGAATTTTTATTTTTAATAAAAAGGGATTGTTATTTTTGTTTGCATTTTACACTTTAATTCCTTCCTGTGAAGCACAAACAAAGCACCAAATTCCAGTACTGGCAGATTTCCCAGAAAACTGTTTAACAGTTTACAAATGGATAGAACAGCAAGAAATCGCCTGAATTACTTTTTCCATTGCCATGATGTCATCGCTGCTTATTTTGGCAGGTTTTAATGTGTGTTTAGTGTATCCATCATTTTGATTGCTGGTGATGTGTTTATTAGGTGTTTACCACCTGCTGTAATTCAAACAGATTAACATGGTAGGATTGTTTTTCTTTCTGAATTCTGTCATGCTGTCATACCACAAACAGTTAATGCAGCCTGGGTAAATTAAGTAACTGATGATATAAAGTGATGTTCAGGAGGAGACCAGTTTGGTTGTGTCAGGAATGTGTTACCTGTATGTAGCTGTCTGGCAGTGTTACATGTTTTTAACCCACGAGTACTGAGCACTGCTGATTTTTCGTCTAAATACACTTTTAGATAGTATCAGCTGTTGCTTTAAAATTAGGTCTTTCAAGACCTATAATTTTAAAATGAAGCACCAAGTATATTTTTGTCAAAATACTGCTGAAAACTGGCCTTTTTACACGCCCATCTGTGATAGAACGTATTATGGTATACCTTCGGTATGTCTGTCCGTCTGTCAACTTTATGTGTCTCCGCAATAATTTACTGGGGCTTTGCTTGATTTTCACAAATCTCACCATTACTACTCAGCAATAGATTATCTCACCCAGGTTCGATTATGGGCAAAATTCACGCATATTTAATAAGGTCAGAGCACACCAGACTACTTTGTGCTGTCGCCATGATAACTTATGAGAATTGGATAGATTTTGATAAAACTTAACACAAATATTAATCAATATATCTCACGTAAGTTCGATTTTCAGCAAAATCCATGCATATTTATTGGGGTCAGAGGATACCAGACTTGGTTGCTCCATGGTGACTTAACAAAAGTCTTACTTATTTTTATGAAGATCTTTAAATGTATTTACCAATAGAGTTTCTCCCATGAATTACATTCTCAGCAAATTTTGTGCATATTTAATGAGGTCAGAGGTCACCAGATACTTCACAGGCGTATTATGCACCATTTGCATTGCACTTGATCAAATATACACTGCAGGCTTCATTTAAGTCAAAGAACAGGGGCTAAAATCTAGGTCATTTTGACCAGTTCAGTTTTCCCTAGATAACAAAATATATCTTCAAATGATACATGTACACTCTGAAACAACAGTGTATTATGTTTACCATACAGCCATGACTAGGAAGACTTGGATGTCCCCCGTTTACCAGATTACAGAACACAGCAAACATAAAAAGTAAAGGTTGGTTCGTTAAAGTATATAGTTACCATGGCTGTAAAAATAAAGAGACCACACAATGTTGTGTACATATACAGAGGTGTTTTTGAGAGTGTTGTGCTGAGTTGATAGTTCCGTCAACTTGCCCTGTTTTACAAGCTGATCTCCTGGTCCCTCCGTGACTTTGCTTACATAAACCTGTATACACCAGTGTACAAACAGCTTCGTATGCATATGGTGCCATACTCCATGTAACAGTTGTAGAGACTTGTTTGGACTTGGTCATGTATCACAGTATACATATGTCAGGGTAGAGTTAGTGATCTGGTAGAATTGGAGTTTCTACTGGGAGAAACTATGATCGTAGTCTCTGCTGGTAGAAACCATGATCAGAGTTTCTACCAGTAGAAACTCCGATCTCACTGGTAGAGATTCTGATCGTGGTTTCTACCAGTTGAAACTGCGATTGATCATTACACAACTAATTAACACCTTAACTGTGACAGCTTTCACACCTTGTGAGTTGTTTGGTTACGAGAACAAACATTAAAGGTAAAACATTAAAGGTAAACATTTCACACCTAATCAATACTTGCCTGTTATCTTTCCCACTTAGTGAATTATTTTGTTTGAAGAACAAACATCAAGCATAATAATTTTAGAACACAGTGGTTCCTTGCCTGTGATATACTGGAAAATAAATAGGAAATAAATTCACAGGTTTTTAAAGGGGAAAAAGGCATAAGAAATAAAGTGACAATTTTTTAAGAAAATTCACATATTTAATATTTAGATAAATATATAATATTATTAAACAACCATAGAAACTTATTTCAGGATTTGCACCAATAGAGTTCCTATCTATAGATCCTACCAGTAGGATCGCATTTTCTACTGGTTGGCTTATTTATCATTAATTGAAGTTCCTACCAGTAAGATGGCAGTTTCTACTGGCCTGGTAGGATTGCAGTTTCTACTAGTTGGCTTATTTATCATTAATTGAAGTTCCTACCAGTAAGATCACAGTTTCTACTGGCCTGGTAGGATTGCAGTTTCTACTGGTTGGCCCATAAGTAAAATTGAAGTTCCTACCAGTAGGATCACAGTTTCTTCAGGTAGGAACTGTGATTGGAGTCTCTACCAGTATAGTATCAGTAGAATTGAAGTTTCTAACTGTAGGATCGGAGTTCCTACTGGTAGAAACCATGATCAAAATCTCTACTAGTAGGATCGGAGTTTCTACCTGTAGAAACTCCGATTGTGGTTTCTACCAGCAGAGACTCTGATCGTAGTTTCTACTGGTAGAAACTCCGATTCTACCAGATCGCAGTCTCTACCTTGACACATATATTATAGATAATTTAGTTTAAGGTATATTAGGTTAATGAAAAATTTAAACTATGACATGTGATCAAATTTCCTGAGAACAAGTACCAGCTGATAGGATAAGATAAACATTGTGTTTAAACAATCTTATCATGATGTAAGACAAATAAACATGTACCCTGAATGATAATGAAATATATAGTAATGAGAAGTACTTGAAATACAAAGGGTAACCTGAAACAAGTCATACATTTGACAGTCATCCAGTGGGTTAGGTCATGTCATCATATTGTAAGGCATTAACAATGTCATCTTACCTCAGCCAAGGTTTTCATATTGGCTTGCTGGTTCTCTTTTAATTTTACTAGGAGCATTTACAAGGTCATTAACCCATCTCATACCCGGATCCTGTCATCCTTTAATGTTTTTTCTAGGTCTGTATACAGATTCAAGATCATTTATTTTTCTGTTGATTTTCTCTTTGATTTCTTATTTACAGTCTATTTTTCAAACTTAAAAGAGGAAGGTTTTTATATGAAAGGTCGATTTGATTAGTTGGACAGGTTTTTTGTGAGCATACATATGCTCACTTCACCCAGGATCCAGATGGCCAAAAACAGATGGCCTTGTGTGAAAACCTTGTCTTGCACTTCTGTTAATATTGGCCCTGATGATTGGCCACAGCAGAGAGGCGCATTGCTAATTGACTGGCAATTAATACCGTAATATAAATCTGTGGTAAATTTGCTACCAGATACATCCTTATGTACTTACTGTGGTTATTATGGCCATTTATGTTTGTGATCTGCGGAATGGAAATAAGATAGGAAATTTCTTACTTTGTGTTTTGCTTCCAAGACTTACAGAGCAAGTGAAGTTAAGCTGTCTGGATTTTGGTTTAATCATGATCAGCAGCTGATGTCATAAAGTTTATTATCCTAGGTACATGAACTGAATGCAATATGAGATCATGATTATTATTACATGAACTGTTTACCTGTAACATGAGATATCTGACTTTCAGGTCAATGATGGGAGGTCTGTCAGGAACAGGTGTTCCATCCATCAGTGTCTTGACAGGTTAAAGTACCTGAATACCACAGTATTAGGTTTAATTGCAACCCACCAAGGAAAAAAAATAATGAAATAGAATGGACTGAGTGTAACCCTGTTGTCTTAGGTCAGACAGTTCATTAGTATACAACCAGGTGACAGATGATTTGTGTATCTAGGGGATTCTGTGCAACAGATGGTTGTGCAGAACACTCATGTTAACCTGATCATGCAGTTTCTTGCATATATTTGGCCTTCCAACAGTCGAGCTTTTGCTTATCAGCAAAATGTTCACTTCATATCATTATTGAATTTGCTCGGCTCTGTATCATGACAAGAGTCCAGTCTGTTTTCGTGTTACCTTTATTTTAGTCACCTTTATAGGTCAACCATCATTTTGTGTTACCTTAATGCCAATAAAGCCTGATTTCTTAAACTGGTTAATATGTTTAATTTGATGTCCCCAGTATGTTGTACATTAATAGCTATTTGTGAAATGGTTAAAAAAGTAGCAGTCAACCTGCTTATATCAAGCTATACATCAAGCAGGAACGAACTGGCCACTTTTGGTCTTTCACAACCTCTGGTACTAGCCATATGTAAGCATTTTAAGGAAAGACAATTTTCTAATTGAAATTAGGTCTCTGTGACCTCATTTATAATAACTCAACAAAAAATAAGTAAATTATCTTCAAATGCCACATAGATCAGAAACAGACAGGATATACTCCTGGTCCTGATGTAAATTTATTTTTGGAGTTGTTAAGTAATGAATGTTGAGATGTTGTCATCACTCACAAGTGGCCTCTATAGTCATGTATCTTCAGACTTGTGACACTATATGTGATCTTCTTGCTTTGTTACACCACACCAGAGGTGTTTCCATGATTGATATCTTTGTCATACATTCAGGGTCAGGGATAGGCTTGTCCATATGGAAAATGCAGGACAGTTAGCACTGTTTGACATAAGTGTTAGATAATGAGAGTTGTCATGTCAACATTGATATACTGTCAGGGTATGGATAAAATTTATCGTGTAAGTTTTTCATAACATAAGATTGATATTGTATGTGGCTGTCCAGACTGTCAGCTAGTACTGGCAGCTAATATATGTCATGATTATCACAAAACTTTATAAAAGATGGAATTTCATGATGGAAATGCTATAAATGTTAAGTTAAAGTAAGATATACTATATAAATTCCTTGCTCTGAAATGACATTGTGCCTGCACAGCAGTTAAAAGGGAAAAATTAACATTAATCATTATTACTACAAACTTGCCAAACATCATAAGTATGTATATGGGTGTGTGCCAGCATAAACCAAGAGCGTTACTGCTACATGATGAGCATCTGAAATGCACTGAACCAGAAATCCAGTGGATAAGAAATAAACATGGGTGCAGTGAACTGAAAACCAATTAAATAATCATTAATTATATTGCAGAGTTCTAACTGAAAAACAATTTATAACTTGTATGCACAGAACTGAAATATGATTATTAATCTTGGTATTTTTATCTAGGAACCGAACATCATCCCATAAATATAATATGTATATATGCAAAGAAGCAAAAACAAAACATGATGACTACAGCAGCACAAATTCAAAGAATTGGTACTGATTAATAATATTCTTCAATCTGAAAAATAAAATAGCATAATGCCATATTAAGGTGAAATGGTACCTGTTCTTATATAAAATTACATCAAAATGACTGTTTGTGTGTGCTACTTTCCTTATTTCATCCAATGCATTATTGGCTCAAGAATATTTGAGCATTGTTTCTTATCAAGTCAAGATATTAAAAATATATTGGAATATCATCTTTTAAATGTTAACAATTCTATGCATGTTGCTTTGTTCATTATATTTTAACATATGTATGGTGTGTATAAATTCGTAAGACATTCCTGCCAAGATATATATTTAGTTTTGAAGTTTTAGTAAACATTTATCAGGGTTTGTCAGTAGTAAGGAAAAAAAATTGGAAATAATTTTTTTTTTTGGGGGGGGGGGGAGGAAAAAATTGTAAAAAGAATCAGAAGTCAAGTGAAATCAGAATTAAGCAAATCTAGTAAATGTTTTGATGGAAATTTGAAATTTCAACTTCTTTACAAAACAATTACTGTACGTGCTCAGACTTCTGTATACAGGCTTAAAAAATAGTAATTTATGCTATTTAAACCCCTCTGTTGCCTGCATCTGAGCAAAATAATTAGGGTGGTTTCAAATGAAAATATTGAAGCAGACTTCCCTGTGTTTTATTGATCTGGGAAAAGTTGAACATTCATAAAGGGTTCCAATTGGGATGTGGCAACCTTGCTGAATTTGTCGCAAAACCTGGTACTTTTGGTAAACAAAAATACTCATTTCAGCTGTACAGGGAAGTAAGAATAATGAAAACATTGGACCATCCTAACATAGGTAAGTTTTGTTATATGTGTGGCCTCTGCAGGCTTGCTGTTGGTGTGGTTCTAACCTAACCCTGCCCTTGCCTGCTCTGTCTTTGCAGCTTTTTAGGGAAGTAAGAATAATGAAGGTTCTAGATCACCCCAACATAGGTGAGTGTGCTTCTGTGATATCTTCATTGTTGTCATCCTCTCTGGTGCTGAAATTGGTAAAGTTAATATCTGCTGATGCTGGTGTGGAAAAAACTGGCACTGGTCTAGTGAGACAAGAAGTTATAAATAACACATCATGTTTAGGATTATCTCATTTTGACAAAACTATAGACTATAATATACTTTTTTTGTGGTCACAGAAATGCTTTATTCCTCTACAAAGTCAGCTGATACATAGAGCCCCGTTTTTTCCGTTTTAACAGAAAAATGGACGGAAAAACGGAATTACGGTTCGAAAACAGAACAAGGGTTCAAAAACCGAATTTTATTAAATGCATGTAATACGGCGGAAAGTTGGAATTTAGAGCAGATTTAAATTGCAAATAAAGAAATTCTCAGCCAATATCTTGTAAAAAAATCTTTCAAACTGCACCAGCCATCTACATAATGATTTAACAAGCAAATTCTGCCAATTTCGGCTCACAACTGTTACAGTAAGCACCAAGCTTTGATGTTACGATTATTAACAAACATGCCTGAAACGCAGATACCTTTGTGTGACATACATGCGGTTTCGCCGTGCGGTGGTAATCAGCCGAACCAAATCAGAATTATTCCAGATTCAATTCTTCAGTCCATTAAACCAACATTTTATTACGTAAACATAATTGTGAGCTGTTTCTGTATTAATGAGAATTTTCTCTGTTAAAGTTTATACGCCAGAGTAAGCCAACCGAAAATTTTCCCTTATTGGGCCTATTATCGCCCATCCCGCCTCGTTCCCATGTATCTAGGTCACACTTCCGGGGGAGGGGGGGGGGGGATCCTACCATGGGTGGACGCAACACGTCCATGTTACGTTCCCCTTCTATTTAACCTGTGTAGTTACTTCCCCGGTAGTTCTCCTGCTAATTATCTTTCCTATTAATTTCATCACATTCGGCCAAGTCCGCTTATTCCATTTTGAGTTATCTCTCATGTTTTTGCTCTCCCATGGTGTCGGATCTAGACGATTCGTCTCGACCCGCATCTTTTCACCTGGTTGCCTCTCCTACCCGGTTCTCTGTCTTCGACCGCTGCCTCCCCGCCGGCCCCCCGCCGGCTTCCTTCCTTGTTTACGGAGCTGGCTGTTGCTGTCATGCTGGATTCCTCGGGGCTGCATAGAGCTGAGGTAGGTAATTCCGGCCCTCCTGCTTCCCCCTTTTTTTTTTTCAGCCGCCCTTGCTTCCTGTGATTCCCGCTGCTCCGACAGGCTGCTCTGCGATCCTTGGCCGGCCGGCCACCGCTTTGTTTCAGACTACGGCTGCTGTTCAGCGTGCGGGCCCGGTTCCTGTGGCTTCTCGGCTCGGTCCTGCTGCTGGCCGACCGCGGCTTCTTTTTTTCCAGCCTCCGGTCGTTCCGGCTCCAAGGGGTTCCCTGGATCCCCCTTCCCGGGGTTCTCCAGCGTCCCCGTCCTCTCACACGGCCGATCCCACTCTGGCATAAGATCAGTGGTCGGAGATCGTGCTGCAACGCCAGGCTTGGCGTACGCGCACCTCTGCGCTGCTGGACTCCGTTCCTACCTCCACGAAGGAGCCGCAACCTGATGGTCCGATGTTCTGTCGTTTACAGCCTCGGACTTCCACGGCGTCGGCGGCCGATTCTTCTTGAATCTGGCCGCCCTCCTTCGCCTTCCTCCACACCCGCCGGTGTGTATGGCATTTCCCGTTAATTCGGTTGAACTTTACAGGGAACACCACGCCGCCGTCTCGGGGTCGAGCTCGACTGCTACCGGTGCCCCAGTACCGCCCAGGTCTCACAGCGTGGTCCCCCGGCACCCTCTGGACCTCCCGAGGGTACCAAGAGTCATGTTTTGCTCGTTTGATCCCTTTTCCAGATCATCCGGCCATTCCTTAGGCGCCCATACGTCTGGCGACCGGGCTGGTACGACCGTTCGTGGTTGGGAAAACCTTATTTTCTTCATCCGCCCCGTTCACCGACCGTCAACTGCAGGATTTTGTGGGGCTCGGCCGTCCGGCGGCAGGGTTGGTTCATGATTTACACTAACCTCCTCCCCGTCTCCATAGATCTGCCACAATCAATGATTTCTGTCAAGTGTCAGCCCATGACTGTGCTGCACTCCAGCAGGTTACTTGGCGTCTTGTATTTACTGCGCCTCTCGGCCTGTATCCATTCATTACGTACCTTGACACCCGAACTCCGGCTGATTTGGCTGCGCTTTACGCTCCACTTTTCCGGGGTATCTTCTGTTTGGCGGCCACCTTTGGCCCCTCTTAGCCTGTGCATTGGATCGTTCCGACTGGCCCGCCAGCTCCCGTTCGGCATCTCCTCCTCCGCGCCAGTCTTACCACATTCCGCAGTCGCGGCCTTCCAGTACAGCCCTCTCCTCGGCTCGTCGGATCCCCGCTCGTCGTCCCATCCTTCCGGCCGTACCAGTCGTGCACAGCCTTTCACGGTCGTTCCTCGCACCGAGGTTCGACCCTGAAATGACTCCTTGGGTCCGGTTGGCGCTCGTCTAAGTTACCTATTTTCCCGCTTGGGCGTGCATAACGTCGCATCGTTTAATTCTCAGCACAATCACGTTCGGGTTCAGTTTTACGTTTTTGCACGATCCTCCAGTCACCCGCAACCGTTCTACCCTCAGCCTTACACCTTTCGCTCAAACGTCTTGCGTTGGCGGCGGCCATTCAGTCTCTGCTCGACATGGGGCGATTCTCGAGGTTCCCCCTTCCATCCGGGGATTTTCTCTGGTCTTTTGCTGGTTCCGAATCTGCACAGACGGGGGCGCCGATTCTTGATCTCAAGCGTCTTTTTTTCGGTCATTACCTCGCCGCCCTTTCGCATGTTCATTCTTCCTCAGGTCTCGTTTTTGCGTCAGGGACTGCGTCTCTCCCGCACGCATTTGCTCTCCAGCTCTGGACGCAGATTCATTCCTTTCTTGCGTCTCGCCGTATCGATTCACGTGCCGCTGCTTCTCTTCACAGCACTCTCAACTGGGCCGCCGATTCGTTCGGTTCGGTCGGTTCCATCTCCGTCCGGTTCCGTCTCTCCTGCGCGCTCACGGCCTTCTCCCTCTTCATTCGGTTCGTCCTGTGGTCCTCCTGTATCCCCGTACATGGCGGCCCCTTCGCCCTGACTGGACCTTTCATTTCTCCTTCGGGAAGTTCCTTTCTCTCAGGGGATCGATTGTCCGGTACTTCCCGACACCTCTCTCCTCGGTTGGGGTGCCCATATGGCAGATCTCCGCGCCTCGGGGATATGGTCCCTGTTGGAACGTCTACAGCATCTCATTCTCCTGGAACTGGGTGCCATCCGTCGCGCGTTCTCCCGCTGGTCCTCCCGCTTGATCGGCCGTCCCATTCTCGTCCAGATCGACAACACCACGGTTGTGGCTTCTATCCACCGGCAGGGCGGTCCTCGGTCTCCCTCCCTGATGCAGGAGACCTACCTTTTGTTCGTTCTATGCATCTCTCTCCGGGCCTCAATTCGTGCGTCGCTTCTTCCTGGCTTGTCGCCCTTCTTGCCGACGCCCTTTCCCGTCGCCCTACGTCTCCTCCACCGGTGCTCCTTCCGCTCCCGGTTGTTCGGTGTATTTTGCTCGCCTGGGGCGTCCCGAATTCGATCTGTTCGATTTTCCGTTCCCCCCGTACTCGAGCCTACCGCGACGTGTCTCCTTCACCCTCGCTTCTCTCTCAGCCCCTGCTTCTTCTACTGCTCCGGATCGATCTCCCATCGTTCCCATGGCCCGTCGCCCATTTCGGTCGTGCCCTCTGGATCAGGGCATTTCCAGTCCAGCTGCTCTCCTTGCCTCGGCTCCCCGTCGCAGTGCTTCGGACCGCATCTATGTCTCCCGGTGGCATCTCTTCACCGGTTGGGCGTCTGCCCGCGGAATCTCTCCTTTAGATCCGTCGCTTGCGGCAGTTTTGGATTTTTCGTGTTTTTACTGCAGGATAAACATTTATCCTATCCGTCTCTGCGTGGCTATTGTGCCGCCCTGCTGTCCGTGCTCCGTCCGCTCAGTCACGATCGTGTCCTTCCTCATCCGTTGGTGACGGCTTTTCTCAAGGGGGGACATGCCCGTGCGTCTCGTCCTCGCTATGTCGCGCCCTCCCCTCCGCGAACCCCTTCTGAGCTTCTGCGTTCGGCGCATCTTCTGCATTTGTCTCAGAAATCGCTTTTCCTCCTTGCTATTCCTTCTGCTGGTCACCGCTCTGAGCTTCCTGCCCTTGTGGCCGACTCGCCATTTCACTCCATTGCGGCAGACGTTGCTTCGGCCACCTTACCTTTCCCGTCTTTCCTTTCCCTACGGACTTTCTCAGAAGTACCGTCGTTCGCTGCTCCTCCATTAACCTGGCCAGTTCCGGCCCTCCCTCACTGCCAGTACCGTTACGGGGCTCACATTTGCCCTGTTCGTGCTTTCCGTTACTCTCTTCCAGCTACTCATTCTCCAAGGAGGGGGGGGGGGGGGGGGGCGCAAGAAGTTTATTTCAAAGTAAGTCACTACATCAACAAAGAAATTAACCCTATCTCAATTAGTGCCTGGCTAAAAGCTCCCATTATCTCAGCATATGACTCTGCTTCTCAGTCATCATTGGAGCAGCTTCACGTCAAGGCTCATGACGTCAGGGCCATTTCTCCGTCTTTGGCCCCTTTCTCGGGGATTTCCCCGAACCAACTGGTCAAGAATGGCTCTTGGATGTCGCCTTCTCCTTCCCCGCTTCTATCTGTCGGATGTCCTGTAACCAGCTTCGGTCCCTTACTCCTTGGGCCCTGTTGTTTCAGCGGGTGTAGTCCTACAGTTCTCCAGACCCTCCTCGTCTCTTCCATCTGTTCCGGCGACGACATCTTCGTCTGCTTCCTCGCTGCTGTGATGTTCTCCTCTTTCCGTCGTTCCTGGTAGGTTTATCTGTTCTATTCTCATTAATACAGAAACAGCTCACAATTATGTTTACGTGATAAAACCCCCCATTCCCTCCCTGTGAATGGTGGTTTTGTTAGTAAACTATTGTGAGCTTTTCTGTATTACAAACAACGCTCCCTCCCAGTCCATTTCCTTCCGCCTTCGAAAAATGTGATCACAGGAAATGGAAGTGTGACCTAGATACACGGGAACGAGGCGGGATGGGCAATAACAGGCCCAATAAGGGAAAATTTTTGGTTGGCTTACTCTGGCGTATAAACTTTTACAGAGAAAATTCTCATTAATACTGAAAAGCTCACAACAGTTTACTAACAAAACCACCATTCAGAGGGAGGGAATGGGGGGGTTTTACAAAGGTTAAAATACACGATTGCTGGCCAACGATGTGAATTTTTTATGGGCATAGGAGTTCAAGCCGTTGTCTCGCAAAACCATATTAAAGAAGCAAACAGATCAAAATCTTCTAGCGGGAAAGCCCGATCTTACCGCATGTCATAGCGTCTCTGAGGCGAAATTGCATTGTATATAATGTAGCCATATTTGTTTCAAATGACTGAAATAATCGACGGTAAAGCGCAGACAGAAACGGGTCCTTACTGATTTGTTGGGAGGTCAAGACCAACTGTCTTGCCAATTCAGTGAACACGCGCGCTGGATTACTTTACGTGGGGCCTGACGAAGAACCATTTATGCGAAGGACTAAGTATAATTTTAAATATACATAAGTAACAATGGCATTAATGTTAGCAGTATTTAAATTAAAAACAGCTTATTGAACACATATTCCATTTAATCATCCTGATTTTACAAGATTAAACTCTGAAAAGTAGCAATTATATTACATCTAATATAAAGATAAAAAAGAAAATTCCGGAATTTTGATTTTATTAAAACTGAAAATAAATATTTATAAAACGGAAAAAACGGGGCTCTAGATACACGTCCCATTCCCACCACACTCTCCCCATAGATGTATTCCCACTGTCCATAGAGTACTTTTGGGTTGCATTGAACCATCGCTCGATTTTACATCTAAAACCAGCACATCACAAGATGGGTAATGGAGACTAAAAATGCATGGGTAGGTCCACTGGTCTTCCAAAAACTTGCACTGATGTAAAAATAGGACAAAACATTAGTATGTCCAAATATTCTTTCAAATTTGTTAAAACGCCTTCTGAAGGAATGGCCTTTTCACCGTTTTTAATTTTAAGTGCATAGTACATGTAGTTCACATGTGTGAGCAGCCATGATGTACACAGAAGAGCAAAATGTTGGGTTCAGAATACTGTATTCTTCTCACCTTTATGATAGACACCTTTTCATACTCTGTATAGGTTTAAATTAATATAAATTATTTAAAAAAATGTCCTGTGTATGAAACCGGTTAATGATGATGTTTGGCACCTCTTTCATTGTATCATTTGGTGTCAGAGCCATTGAATATCACAGTGGCTGACATGTAGGCCTGTCAGTGGATATAATCAGTAAAAAATGAAGACACTGCTGTGGTTGAGCTGTCACATTGGTTATGATAAATCATTACTATAATCTTAGCTGACTTTCAACCAAAATGTATATAGGTCCCAAGGGATTGCTAAACAAGGTGTGCTAAGAAAGTTATGGGTGAGCAGATATAAAGTAATACTCTTGATAATTAATACACAGCTTAGGATTTTAAAAAAAGTTTGTCTTGGGGAAAGGAAATGGATGAATAAAGACCATACAGGCAAAGTATTAACTGTGGTAAAACCTAATACACCACTGCACAAAGCTAAGAATTAACTTACTTTTGGCATATAAAGATAAATACAGTAAATAAAGGCAAGGAAGGATAAAGCTGTTAATGGTACACCAAAGTAAGGTATGATAAGAACTCACTGAGATGCCTGTGGGAGTTTCATGTTTTAGGACTAACTTAAGATATCTCTACTTGTAAGCAAAGATACACAGTTGAAGAGATAAAATGTGCACTGAATTCATCCCATGAACATAAACAGGAAATGGACCAGCACGTGCTGCAGACGTCATCTTAAGTTGATTGATACCTTACAAGTGGCAATAGGAAATGAATGTATAAAAGCTTTCAGGTTTCATTCATAGATGTAGTTCATGTGATTGCTCATCTTATTGTTCATGTCTCCATCCTCACACTCACAGCTTAATAACTGAAGCCCCTCCACTATTCAGGTATCATGTTTAGCCCACCTGTATTTATATACTTCATCCATGCATAGTCTACCTGCTAGGCCACATCATAGAAAATAATATTTTATGGACTCTTGACACAAAAAAGGGACGAAAGAGTGATGTAAATGAAAATACCTGGAATTTTGCCAGTTTGTTGGGAGGATACAAAAATGCTCTCAGTACTTGAAATGGTGCATTTGGGCAACATTTCGCTCCATTTTCCATGATATATTAATTTTTTAATTCTTAAAGAAATGGATTAAAGAGCACCCATTAATTATCAATATTACTATGTGTTCCTTCACATAACCAAAAGACCATGTGAGAAAAATAAAATCATTTGATTTGAGAAACATTAATTTTTGTTGTGTGGCCTGTATTAGGCAGTCACAGGTGACTGGTGCAGAACTTGCACCTGCTGTTTAATTGTGCGGTTAGCCAATGACTGTTTCATCATTTATAACACACTATCGTGGTTGATGGAAAAAATAACTGCATTTATAAGTTTCATGTTTTATTAAAATGTGAGAAAAAGTGAATACTATAAAGTGATAGATTTGACATTAATACCCTGAGATTTAAACAAAACTCTGATTGATATTGGAGGTGCTTGCCGTGATCCATTTTGTAGATACATATTTCTGTATTGATACTGATTCATCATCCTCTGATAGTGATTTTATTAAAGGGGCCTATTCTGATATCTGATGTTTATTAACCAAAGATAATACAATGAACATTAATAAAAAAATATGACACAAAATGCTGATCCGATCACACAGAGGCTGTTTGTTTTATTAGCTCAGCTGACTATAAGTCATCTGAGCTATAGTCGTGGTCCATTGTCAGTCGTCCGTCCGGCTGTCTGTCCGTCCGTCCGTCCGTAGATGTGGCACGTTTTGAAACCGTAAGACCTAGGAATCCAAAATTCAGCATAATGTTAGATGTCCCCAAGATCTCCTACCAAGCCGAAAACTGGGTCTTTGCGACTTCATCCCTTTGAGAAATTAAGGAAAAACCTCAATTTTTTATTAAAAACCTATTTTCACACTTTAGGACTGCCTAATATCAAAACCACTCATCTGTTTTTCCTCATATTTCCTATAAATAATCCTCTATATAATTCCTATCTACATGCCAGAAATTAGGTCTGTATTATTTAATTTAAAAAAGTTATGGGCCCAAACATAATGCATTTTGTAAATAATCAGGAAAGAAATTTTATCACTTAACACAAAACTTGTTAAAGCTAAGCACTTTTTTTCCAGTAATATTACTTTTATTAATCAAAATTAAATTGTATACCCAAAATTAGATCAAAATCTTTTAAATTTTTAAAAATATTAGCAAAAATAAAAAATTGGTACCTTAAATTTTGCTCAACTTTGACCATGGCACGTTTTTTTGCTGTAACTGCTGTGGATTTAATTTTCACAGCATGTTTTTGTTAGCATTTCAACTGTTAACACCAAAAATTTGAAACCAGTTGAACAAAAACTGTAGATTTTATTCAAGTTTTCAAGCACCATGTCACATATTGCTAGTGTTATGCAGTTTGCTAGAGCTCAGCTCCCGAGCTTCAGCTCTAAGTTCCTTAAATTTGGCATACAGTTAGATTTCTCTAAAATCCCCTACAATGCCAAGAATTTGGTCACTAGGACTTAATTCCTTCGAGATGTCAATGAAAAACTTCATTTTTCCATTAAAACCCAATGTTACACTTTAAGACTGCCTAATATCAAAACCACTGATCTGACTTTGATCATATATAATATACATATTTTTCTATACTTTCACTATGCACATGCCAGAAATGATGTCAGTATTGTGTATTTTTTTTAAGTTATGGGCCCAAACATAATGCACTTTGTAAAAAATCAAGAAATATATTTACTCCCTTAACAAGGGCATTGCTGAAGCTAGAGATTTTTTTTGTCAGGGATGTAACATTATTTAATCAAGATTCAATTGAATACCAAAAATTAGTTCTGAATTTTTCAAATTTTATAAGTTATTAGTATAAATATAAAATTAGTACCTTAAATTTTGCCCAACTGTGACCATGGCTCGTTTGTTTCCCGTGAGCACTGTTGATATAATTTTCATATCATGCACACATAAGGATTTCAGCTTTTTAGTTTAGAAAGCTGAAAGAAATTTGCCAAATATTGTAGCTTTTATTAATGTTTTTTATGAGACCCTGTCAGACTTTGGCTCTCTCCAGCCCCTCTTGAGTCACCTGTATGTTGACCTTGTTGACCTTTCATCAAATTATGCACGCTTGAGGGGAGAATCCAGGCAGCTTATGGCCAGCCACAGTTGATCCAGGTGTTCAACCCACCTCATCTAGTAGTTTTAACCAACAACATAACAATAAACAACAAATTAATAAATTTTTATTGGTTTTTAATAACAAATTAAAGAAAAATAGAAAATGAATTTGTTAGTTTATAATAACAGGAAATTAACTTGCAGTTACTGATGATATAAGAATCTTGTATCGATGGGTATAATTTCACATATTCCAAATAACACCATGCAGTCACCTATGGCATTTTTCAGTTCATTTTTAATGATAAAGAAGTAAATCATATTATTCATTACTAATCATTAAGGATTATATGAAGGAAATTAATGATAGACAAAGATGCAGTTGATAATATTAATCTAGATTCCTACTGTGTCTAGTGTGTACATTGATGTGAAATTAGTCCAAAATGAATTTTTTACAGTTATTTTTTAATATAAATAAAAGCCATAAAACCAGGTACTTATGATCTTTATTTAAATGTGTGAATTTGGTATATTCTGGATTCTCAACATCATTGTTTGGTGAAAACTGAATAAATACCAGACATGGTGTGAATACTTTGTAATTGTATTTAAATACAATATGATTATGTACTCCATTATAAAATTTCTTGCATAAAGAATGGGAATTCAGGTAAAAATGAAAGTATATGAATACTTGTGCAAATACTTTCAAAATGTATTCATGAATGCATTCATGAATATATTCTTTAATATCATTTTAATAATCATATCAGTTATATTTCATTTTAAAAAATCATATGATTCTCTTATTATTTTTAATAAAAATTATATTTGGGACAATATTTGTAATTTTTTTAATAAATAGTTAAACTCTTATATTATATGTTCTGCTTATAAGTTATATGGCCAAGTCAAAATCTGTGTGACAGTAGTACTCCATTTGTTAATAAAATTAATGAAATCAATCCTCTTCCCTGTCTCCAAAGGTACTATCAAAATCATACATAAGCTAAACAACAACAACTCATAATACAGCTTATATTTATTACCACACAAAACCAGCATGTGCCTCATTTCTAAATAATATTTTTTATCATATATAACAGCTGAGCGTCGTGACCCATAGGTCCCTTGTTTAAAACAACACATTTATTATATGTAGGGGGCCTGCCAAAATAACCCAAACAAATTCGACAAGGACATCTGGCGGAAACTCAGACAAACCAGAGTTTTGCAAAGGGAGTTTTCAAACCAATGACTGTTCAGCTTCAGCATATATGGAACCATTACCAACCAAGCACCTTAGGTCACATGGTTTTTAGCTCAGCTGACTATAAGTCATCTGAGCTATAGTCTTGGTCCATTGTCCGTCGTCCGTCCGTCTGTCCGTCCGTCCGTCCGTCCATCCGTCCGTAGATGTGGCACGTTTTGAAACCGTAAGACCTAGGAATCCAAAATTCGGCATAAAGTTAGATGTCCCCAAGATCTCCTACCAAGCCGAAAACTGGGTCTTTGCAACTTCGTTCCTTTGAGAAATTAAGGAAAAACCTCAATTTTTTATTAAAAACCTATTTTCACACTTTAGGACTGCCTAATATCAAAACCACTCATCTGTTTTTCCTCATATTTACCATAAATATTCCTCTATATAGTTCCTATGTACATGCCAGAAATTATGTCTGTATTATTTAATTTTAAAAAGTTCTGGGCCCAAACATAATGCATTTTGAAAAAAATAAGGAAAGATATTTGATCACTTAACACAAAAAATGTTAAAGCTGTGGACCTTTTTTCCAGAAATATAACTTTAATTAATCAAAATTAAATTGTATACCCAAAATTAGATGAAAATCTTTTAAATTTTTTAAAATATTTATAAAAATAAAAAATTGGTACCTTAAATTTTGCCCAACTTTGACCATGGCACGTTTTTTTCCTGTTAGTACTGTGGATTTAATTTTCACAGCATGTTTATGTCAGCATTTCAACTGTTAACACCAAAAATTTGAAACCAGTTGATCAAAAACTGTAGATTTTATACAAGTTTTCAAGCACCTTGTAACATATTGTTTACATCAAGCTAGTGTTATGCAGTTTGCAAAAGCTCAGCTCCCCAGCTTCAGCTCTAAGTTCCTTAAATTCAGCATACAGTTAGATGTCTCCAAAATCCCCTACCATGCCAAGAATTTGTTCACTAGGACTTAATACCTTCGAGATATTTATGAAAAACTTCATTTTTCCATTAAAAACCCATTGTTACACTTCAAGACTGCCTAATATCAAAACCACTGATCTGACTTTAACCATAAACAATATACATATTTTTCATTCTCTATGCACATCCCAGAATGATGTCAGTATTGCGTAATTGTTTTAAGTTATGGGCCCAAACATAATGCACTTTGTAAAAAATCAAGAAATATATTTACTTCCTTAACAAGGGCATTGCTAGAGATTTTTTTGTCAGGGATGTAACATTATTTAATCAAGATTCAATTGAATACCAAAAATTAGTTCTGAATTTTTCAAATTTAATAAGTTATTAGTATAAATATAAAATTAGTACCTTAAATTTTGCCCAACTGTGACCATGGCACGTTTGTTTCCCGTGAGCACTGTTGATATAATTTTCATATCATGCACACATAAGGATTTCAGCTTTTTAGTTTAGAAAGCTGAAAGAAATTGGCCAAAAATTGTAGCTTTTATTAATGTTTTTTATGACACCCTGTCAGACTTTGGCTCTCTCCAGCCCCTCTTGAGTCACCTGTATGTTGACCTTGTTGACCTTTCATCAAATTATGCACGCTTGAGGCGAGGCATACAGGAATCCAGGCAGCTTATGGCCAGCCACAGTTGATCCAGGTGTCTAACCCACCTCATCTAGTAGTTTTAACCAACAACATAACAATAAACAACAAATTAATAAATTTTTATTGGTTTTTAATAACAAATTAAAGAAAAATAGAAAAGGGATTTGTTAGTTTATAATAACAGGAAATTAACTTGTAGTTACTGATGATATAAGAATCTTGTATCGATGGGTAGAATGTCACATATTCCAAAGAACACCATGCAGTCACCTATGGCATTTTTCAGTTCAATTTTAATGATAAAGAAGTAAATCATATTATTCATTACTAATCATTAGGGATCATATGAGAGAAAATTAATGATAGACAAAGATGCAGTTGATAATATGCACTTGGAATTTGTTCTAGTCTCTTTGAATTGCAATAATTTTAATAATAAGATTCCTACTGTGTCTAGTGTGTATATTGATGTGAAATTAGTCCAAAATGAATTTTTTTACAGTTATTTTTTAATATAAATAAAAGACATAAAACCAGGTACTTATGATCATTATTTAAATGTGTGAATTTTGTATATTCTGGATTCTCAACATCATTGTTTGGTGAAAATTGAATAAATACCAGACATGGTGCGAATACTTTGTAATTGTATTTAAATACGAATATGATTATGTACTCCATTATAAAATTTCTTGCATAAAGAATGGGAATTCAGGTAAAAATGAAAGTATATGAATACTCGTGCAAATACTTTCAAAATGTATTCATGAATGCATTCATGAATATATTCTTTAATATTATTTTAATAATCATATCAGTTATATTTCATTTTAAAAAATCATATGATTCTCTTATTATTTTTAATAAAAATTATATTTGGGACAATATTTGTAATTTTTTTTAATAAATAGTTAAACTCTTATATTATATGTTCTGCTTATAAGTTATATGGCCAAGTGAAAAACTGTGTGACAGTAGTACTCCAATTGTTAATAAAATAAATGAAATCAATCCTCTTCCCTGTCTCCAAAGGTACTATCAAAATCATACATAAGCTAAACAACAACAACTCATAATACAGCTTATATTTATTACCACACAAAACCAGCATGTGCCTCATTTCTAAATAATATTTTTTTATCATATATAACAGCTGAGCGTCGTGACCCATAGGTCCCTTGTTCCATTTGTCAACATTGCTGTGTTTACTGACAGCTTGTATATATAAACATGCCCATACATCTCTCACAGAGGTCTTATAACAACTTTTCCAAACAGAGTTACCTTAAGTTCATTATTATGTACGCAGAGTAAGCTAGAAATCATGTAAATTAGGTGGAAAAGGAAGGTGAATAGCTGGCTTTAAAAGAGTTATATTGGGAAACAAGAAGTTGATTATAAAATTTCTGTATGTATGTTTTGTAAAATGGGGAGCTTCTTACACAAAAAACATCTATGTTTATCCAAATAATTAAGTAAATGCTGAAAATTGCTCTGTTTGCAAATGAGTGCATTGTTCGATTCATCATGACCAATTTTTAGCTCAGCTGACTGAAAGTCATCTGAGCTATAGCGATCACTCTTTGTCCGTCGTCCGTCTGTCCGTCTGTCCGTCCGTTAACCAGGCACAAATCGTAACCGCTGAACCTAGAACCTTGTAACTTGGGATTCTGAGAGGTCCATGAAAAATCTCCTTGGAAACCAGAAATTAGGTCTCTGTTACCCATATCCTTCGAGCTATGGGGCCCCAAAGTACCCCCCAGAAAAGTAAAAAATTTCATACAAAAACTTCAATAACTCATTAACTACTTGACTGATGGTCATGATTTTTGGCATACATATTGATCATGAGATGTTCCATCACTTCCTGCAGACTGGTGGCGCCACCTGTATTTTTCGATTTTTTACAAATTTTTTTCTCTATTTTTGAGACCTTTAAAAATGTGAACATCTGTTAACAAGGCACAAATCGTAAAGCCTAGACCTAGAATCTTAATTCTTGATACATTGAGAGGTCCATGAAAAATCTCCTTGGAAACCAGAAATTAGGTCTCTGTTACCCATATCCTTCCAGCTATGGGGCCCCAAAGTACCCCCCAGGATAGTAAAAAATTTCATACAAAAACTTCAATATCTCAATAACTACAACACTGATGGTCATGATTTTTGGCATACATATTGATCATGAGATGTTCCATAAGTTCCTGCAGACTGGTGGCGCCACCTGTATTTTTCGATTTTTTTACAATTTTTTCCTCTGTTTTTGAGACGTTTAAAGAAGCTGTCATCTGTTAATGTGGCACAAATCGTAACCGCTGGACCTAGAATCTTCATTCTCGACACACTGAGAAACCTATTAAAAGTCTCCGTGGAAACCATAAATTAGATCTCTGTTACCCATATCCTTTGAGCTATGGGGCCCCAAAGTACCCCCCAGAAAAGTCAAACATTTCATACAAAAACTTCAGTATCTCATTAACTACTTGACTGATGGTCATGATTTTTGGCATACGTATTGATCATGAGATGTTCCATCACTTCCTGCAGACTGGTGGCGCCACCTGAATTTTTCAATTTTTTACGAATTTAAAAATGTGAACAGCTGTTAACAGGGCACAAATCATAAAGACTGGACCTAGAATCTTCATTCTTGACACACTGAGAGGTCCATAAAAAGTCTGCATGGAAACCTGAAATAAGGTCTCTGTTACCCATATCCTTTGAGTTGTGGGGGGCTCCCAATAACCCCCCAGAAAAATGGAAAATTTGATAAAAACAAACTGCAACATCTCAGTAACTACAACACTGATGGTCATGATTTTTGGCATACATATTGATCAAGAGGTGTTTCATCAGTACCTGCAGACTGGTGGTGCCACCTGTATTTTTTCAAATTTTCACAATTTTTTTTCTCTATTTTCGAGACCTTTCAGGATGTAGTTATCTGTCAACAGGGTACAAATCGTTAGGACTGGACCTAGAATCTTCATTGTTGACACACAGGGAGACCCATGATAAGTCTCCATGGAATCCTGAAATTAGGTCTCTGTTACCCATATCCTTTGAGCTATGGCACTCCAAAGTACAGCTCAGAATAATGGAAAATTTGATACAAAAGCTGAAGTATCTGAACAACTAATGCAGAGATCACCATAATTGTTTTCATGGATATTGATCATGGAGTGTTTCATCAGTTTCTGCAGACTGGTGGCACCACCTGTATTTGTTCGGTTTTTTTTACGAATTTTTTCTCTATTTTTGAGACCTTTAAAGTTATGAACATCTGTTAACAGGGCACAAATCATTAAAACTGGACCTAGAATCTTCATTCTTGACACACAGGGAGACCCATGAAAAGTCTCCATGGAAACCTGAAATTAGGTCTCTGTTACCCATATTCTTTAAGCTGTATGGCTCCAAATTACCCCCCAGAATAATGGAAAATTTGATACAAAAACTGCAGTATCTCAATAACTACAACACTGATGGTCATGATTTTCGGCATACATATTGATCATGACCTGTTTCATCAGTTTCTGCAGACTGGGTGCGCCACCTCTATTTTTTTCAAATTTTTATGATTTTTTTTCTCTTTTTTTGATACCTTTAAAGATGTGGTTATCTGTCAACAGGGTACAAATCGCAACAACTGGACCTAGAATCTTCATTCTTGTCATGCAAGAAGGCCCATGAAAAGTGCCTGTGGAAACTTAAAATTAGGTCTCTGTTACCCATATCCTTCAAGCTATAGGACTCCGAAGTATCCCTCAGAATAATGGACAATTTGATACAAAAGCTGAAGTATCTGAACAACTAATGGGGAGATCACCATGATTCTTTGCATGGATATTGATGTTTGTAAGTGTTTTTATTAGTTTCTGCAGACTGGTGGAGCCACCTGTATTTTTGTACCTGCCAAAACGAAGTTTTGTGGATACTATGTTTTTGACCGGGTTCTTCCGCCGTTGCCGCGTTCGTTTCCAGAGAGCTCCTCTGGGACATGATTTTATCAGCTTTCCAAGCTCATATCTCGGGAACCGTTTGACTGATTAGGAAATAAAACTAATGTAGCCCTTGGATAGCTCTTTAACATACACAAAAAATGGTGGCGCCACCTGTAACCATGTTTGCACAGTGTCCATCTGTTCATCTGCCTTTGGTTAAAATCATTCATATCACTGCAGTGAATTGACTAATTCACCTGAAATTCGGCATGTGTATACATCCTGGATAGCTTTCTTGATTTTATGACAGGTGGTGCCACCTACATTCTCATTCACGCTGATGACATCCAAGCTCATATTTCGGGAACCGTTTGACCGATCGGGCCAAAATTTTGCATGTATATAGATCTAACATAGCTCTTTATCATACGCTTAACTGGTGGCGCCACCTGCAACCATTTTTGCACAGCGTCTGTCTGTTTGTCTGCCGTGCAATAATGTCACTCATATCTCGGCAGTGGTTTGACATATCTGCCTAAAATTTTGCAGTTTTATACATCCTGGAAAGCTTTCTTGATTTTATGACAGGTGGCACCACCTACATTCACGTTCACGCTGATGACATCCAAGCTCATATCTCGGGAACCATTTGACCGATTGGGCCAAAATTGTGCTTGTGTTTAGATCTTACTTAGGTCTTTATCATACATAAAACTGCAACCATTTTTGCACAGCGTCTGTCTGTTTGTCTGCCGTGGGCTAAAATCACTCATATCCATGTAGTGGTTTGACTTTTCTGCCTAAAATTTTGCATATGTATACAACTTGGACAGCTTTCTGGATTTGTGGTAGGTTGCACAACCTACATACACATTTAGGCTGCAGACATCCATGCTAATATGCAACATACCTCACTCTGTTTCCCCTTGCCACTCAATCCATGCCTCACTTTACTCTGATTTTGGCAGATACACGTAGTCACTTGTCGGCTACCCGTATTCTAGTTTTTAAAGTTTACACATTTTTTCTCTATTTTTCAGATATATAAATACAGACTAAATCTTGGCCTGTTGGTTAATCTGTTTGATGCTTCAGTTGAATGGGTATCTACCATTCTGATGATAAAATTTCCTTTTGTGAATCTCTTCCCAGTCAGCTGAGCGTCATGACCCATGGGTCACTTGTTATAATTTGTATAAGGTTTACCTATCAAATTTTAACATCCTGGACTAACAAATTTATTTTAACTTTCCTGTACTAAACTTGATTAAGTTTTTACACATATTTTGGCTAAGCTTGTGTTTGTTGATTCTTGCACATCTTCAAGGCTGGTCATTGTAACCCAATTACTGACCTATTAACATGTGCATGTGTTTACACTATATGCCTATCAGTGGCATCAAAGATGTGACAATGTTAATTTTAAAAAGCATTAACTGGAGAAGTATTAGGGGAGCAAAGGTAGACAACTGTATGGGTATTTAGCTCAGCTGACTGTAAGTCATCTGGGCTATAGTCGTGGTCCTTCGTCTGTCGTCAGTCCGGCCATCCATCCGGCCAGCTGTCCGCTACAGGACACGTTTTAAAACATCATATGATATAACAAAAGTAGTGAGCATGATTAATCAAAGAATAATATACTGATTGCAGTTGGTCCTAGACTCTTGCTTATATAAATTCCAGGAACAATGTCTGCGTCATGCTAATGATTAAATTATTTTGTCCCGTATCGGTGCCCACTTGCTCCCTTTGTCACTGTATCTGGACTAATGTCTGGGTCACATTTATTTTATTGTCCATCAGGGTTACCAAAATGTCTCTCAGATCATTGGGTTTCTGAGGGCAGAAATGTGAAATTTGAACCCACCTTTTCCTGAAATTACAGGTATATTAACACAAAAAATTATTAATGAGGTATTCATGTAGATCTGTGTGGTTTTAGATATAATATGGATCCTGTAGCAATATTTTCCCCCTGAGGAATTTGGTCTCTTGTGACTTGTATTACAATTACAGCAAGATAGATGTAATCTGTTAATGCACATGGGCTTATTGGATTATTGAACTTGTCACTAATATTAGGCCAGGCTCTTCTGTTTCTGTTATCATGGCATGGAGCTGGATTTTTTGGGGTCATTATCACATCCACCTTTTGAAGTGCCACAGGTAGTGGCAGCGTGGTTTACCAAGTGCTGTCCCAGTCAAGCTGTAAACAAAATTTTCACTTGGTACCCCCTCACTATAAGGGTAAAAGGGTTGACCTTTTCCATAGCCTCCAAATGGTAAGAAATTGCTGCTTATTTGACCAACCAGGAGCGGATTTAATTACCTAAATGGTGACAGCCTTTGACAGCCACAACCATCCAGCCCAGTTTGTAGCCTGCCTGTTGGTTGACTATCTGCTGTCATGATTGTGCTGTTATGTTTGGTCTACCATTTCTGATTTTATACTTGTTTATTATAATATTACTATGATAAAAGCTGTGGTAAAATATATTTTGCTGCATCTAAATGAATTAAATGATATTTTAAAAATATCAAAAATAATAATTTTGATATTATCCAGAACAATGTTGATATTACAATTCATGTTTTTTGTGCACTTGCTGTCAGCCTTTTATATATGCTGACAAAAGAATTTCCAGTTCAGCTGAACTTAGAACTATTAAGCAGTGCTTGCATGTAATGATAGCCTGTGTTATTTTGAAGTACAGGAAATTTTGTGCATTCCTGTTAAATTAATAATAAAGCATAACATGGAAAACCTTTACCCCATTCATTTGAAAAAGGAGAACAACAGAACATCCTCCTATCAACAAGCATGTATCTTTGTGTGCTTGGTAAAAAAAATAAAAGAAGTTTGTAGGCAGAGTAGTTGGCCATAGAAAGAGAGATTACAAATTTTCTGTTTATTTCTTAATTTGCACCTATAACTAAAATATTAGTTATAAAGCCACATAAAGAACTCACTAACCCAGATAGTCACTCTGATCTGTTTGGATAAGAATGGTTGCCTTAATCACTCTGATCTGTTTGGATGAGAATGGTTGCCTTTAGTCACTCTGATCTGTTTGGATGAGAATGGTTGCCTTTAGTCACTCTGATCTGTTTGGATAAGAATGGTAAGAAAGGCAACCTGAGTCTCACTACAGTCTGTCTTGGATGGTCAGGACTGGGGGTTTTGACACTCTGGGTAGTGTATACCTACAGGTGTGTGAAGAGTCATCTTTGTAATCAACCTGTCACCTTCATTTCTATACACGGTTGATATTTACAGTCCCCACTACAGGTGTACCTGCATAGTAGCAGGACAGCATCCCGGCAACCAGCTTCACCGCAGCCAGGCCTTCAGTTATTGATTATGTATCCTGTTTTCTCACTTTACCCTTGCTGCACTGTGAATCCAGGCCATGTTGTAATTATGCATGACAGTAAACAACATCATTAAAATAATTACAGTTGGGCATCTTTTCATTTGATTTCAAAGATTGTTTAATTATAGCAGGGAGATTTAATAAGTTAAGAGGAATGAATCAAATTAAATTGAAATTACTCTCCCTTGCAATTCCCCAGGCACCTTGCATACTCCTTGCTTGTTGTGACACTGGTCTGGGCACAAAGTTTTATTGAAAATTCATAGCTGTAATGTGGGTTAATTCTGTGCATAACAGTAGACCTTATAAGGGCACCCTGGAAAGTAGGTAATACAAATTTCAGAAAATTTCCAGAGCAGAAGCTAAATTTGAATTTATATCATTATTTAAATTGGATTCACTATACTAAACGCAGTAAAAAAAAAACAGGTTTAAATTTATTCAAATTTCAATAATTTTATAATCATTAGCTTGTTAGTTTGGCAAAGATTTATGGTTGAAATTAAAATGGATCCACAGGCCTCTTGCTGGTGGTTTTTGATGCAGAATGCCAGATCTGTGATTTTAAATTTCTTTGCCTAGAGGGTCTGTTAAAAGAAACCCTTTGTCTTTAAATCAGCTCTTAAGGGGTACATATTATTGATAAATTTATATTCAGAAGATTCATCAACTTGGCTTATTGTGAGAGGGACTGAAATAGCTGAAACACAAAAATCATTTTTCAGAAACTCGAGACCTATGACCTGGATGGAAAAATCAAATGCTTAAAATTCAGGCTTATCTGGCCATGTAAACTCCATGACTGATCTATCTTCTGTCACCATTTTGCAGATAAGTGACAAGGAGCTTGATTTAATTTAATTATTTCCTGGTAATTTTGGAGACATTATAGGTAAAATGACAAAGAGACAGGAGATGAAAGGAGATTGTGGTCTTAAAGTCTGTATCAGAAGATGACCACCAGGTACCATGTTTAGTTAATACCTGAAATTTCTCTCTTTGCAGTGAAATTATTTGAGGTGATTGAAACAGAAAAGACACTTTATTTGGTAATGGAATATGCTAGTGGAGGTAAGTACAATTATTTTTCTTTAACTATTTAATTAAGAGCATTTACTGATTAAGATTCATGAGAAAACAAAACAGTGTTAAATGTGTTAAGTGGTTACTAAATCATTCAAGTACATACAGTGGTCCCTGGTTTGAACATCCCCCAGATCCAAGTGACCATCTTCTGTTAATGACTGTTTTACCCACCATGCATTTTGTAGTATGGCCATTTCTTTTTCAATGGCATGAACTTGTGCATTTTAGTAGGCAAATGATAGGGACAAACAGACTTACCTGGAGGGTCAACTTAGACTTTGTCTGGAAAAATATGAATGAATAATGTATTAATTTCATTTATTCAAAGTTTAATGTAGTTTAAAGGAATTTTAAAACTAATGTACCTGTTAATTTGGTAAATCCTCTGATTATACCCCAGACACTGCTGTCAGATTTCACTTGCTTTGATCATATGACCAGCACCCATGAACAACTTGTATTCCTTTTTCAGAGAGGGTGGTCTTACAAAGCAGGGACCACTGTATGTTATGTTAATAGACTTGAAATTTCACAAACTTAGAATAAAACTTGGAATTCTTATGATTAAGCATTTTTTGCAGTTTTATGAAAATAATGACTAAGTTGTTTACTAGCATTGTCTATTCATCTTTGATTATTCAGTAGTCAATCATTTGTTGTTATGTTAAAATGTACAATATAAGGTAAGTTTTTATAACATACTGATTTCCAGGTGAGGTATTCGACTACTTAGTTGCACATGGTCGTATGAAAGAAAAGGAAGCTAGGGCAAAATTTAGACAGGTAGGTCATGAAATTTTGATTTGAAAATGAAAATTATCCAGGAAATGATGTTAGTGATATCCTAGTGTTGAAAAGCTCATTATCTGTGTTAAAATCTAGAGTTTGACGCTTGAATCAGAGCACCGATTTGTTCTGGCCAGGAGTGTGCAGGCCCTGTTCCATGATTAGATAGCAGATATGGTGGATTATTCAGGAAGTGGTTTAATGGTGATGCTATCAGATGGCTACATCACGTGGCTGCTTACATAGTGGATGTCAGTAATTAAGGCACTTTAATTTGTATCTTTCTTCATTTCTTTATTAGAAATAAACTGCTGATGTAAAGCCACACATATGCACAGTAAGAAGTGTCACTCACTTGTACTGGTTTTACATTTGATGCACTATATAATGATCTTGTTAATAAATAGTCTGATAAAGTCTGCGACTTTTGATCAGTCCTTAAACTCCTTGATATCATGCAATGTTCTGAAAACTAGTTGGTTTAAAGAAAAGAACTAAAAAATTCTTAGAAAAGATTATATAAATGCTTGAAAACAGTTTTGAAAATGAACACTTGTGTTGTGAAAACTTTCTCTTCAGATTTAATCTTGAGAGATAAATCTACAAGTAGGGCTTCAGACTTCCAGTATGTTTTTCTGGTTTAAGTGTAAAACATGTACCATGAAATGGCAATAAGGAATTTATTTTTTAAATAAAATTTTGTAAAACTTTAATTTGAATTTCCATTTACACTTTCAGAAAATACAAAAAAAAAGGACAAATGTTTAAGTCCTGAAAATTTTAGAATAATAACTTTGTGGATCAGTATGTTCCTTGTATACTGTAGACACAGTACCATTATATATTAACACCAGGTTGACAGTGAGTGACCAACTATTTATCAGTTCCCTTTCTTCTGTTTTTCAGATTGTTTCAGCTGTTCAGTATTGTCACCAGAAACATATAGTTCATAGAGACTTAAAGGTAAGTGAACAAATTTTCATTACCAATTTGAAAGTAGTTTAAGAAACCTCTTCTTGCAATGAATGTATGACAGTGAATTCCTCTCAGGGGAGCAAAAATCCCCTTCTGGAAAGGCAGCATTGACTTGATCTTATAAACTTTTGATGTGATTAGTGGTGAAGATCTCTGAAGTACATCATTGACTTTAGTCAGCAGTTGAGTCATATGACCTGTTAAGCTGCCCATGGCATGGATTCTTTACCTTTACAAAGTATAGCAAGGCGTGGTAATGATTAATGTTGGTCTGTACACACATAAATGCACACAGCCTGTGTAATGGTGTAGTAAGTATGTGGTAATGTTGCTTCCTGTCCTGCCAAGAATAATAACATCAGTGACACGCATGACTTACCCTGCCATGGTCTGGTTCACATATGAGGTTGCACAATTAATACATGTTCCTGGGTCTAACTGGTTGACCTAGATGGACGGTGTCATTGTGACTATGCTTATATATCCTGTGAATAATACAGGCTGCTTCATTATGCGAAGAAATTTCTCTTCTCATAATGTACAAAATCAAACAAGCTCCAGTAGCCATTCATTCAGTCATGGGTATAACACTAGTTTTAGTACAAAATATATTCCCTTTTTCAACCATTTTGTAATTCTCATTAAAGAGGCCCCAAAATCATTAATCTAGTATAGTGTCTGCAGGCAAGGTATTTGGTCTACCTGGATTCTTAGACATCACTATAAAAAAGTGTACTAATAGATACTGAAGGACATTCATGGCATAGTTGCTTTTATGTGAAAATGTTTCTGTACTAGTGATTCAGAGTTTATTTTGTATTTTTTGCTGGTTTTTAATGTGCATATGTGTACATGAAATTTTGTAAGAGAAACAAAATGGGAAAACCTTATTTTAGTCTCCTATTTTTGTTTTCATATGATATTATAAAATTTCCATGAATCTTACCTGTGCCTTTCTATAGGATACATTTATTGCAGTCCTTAAACAAAATTGATTTATAAGTAAAATTTCAACAAGTATTTACAAAATTATACTTGGCTTTGCCTGCGATGTCCTTTGTTTACATAATCAGGTAAGCAGAATTGAATGATAAGAACAAATAAGTTAACAAATTTACACTTATCCGATAATTGATTGATTATGTGTTACTGAGAGGAAGGATACTTCTGTGTGAAGTGATATCATGATATATGTGTGCTGTGTTGCAGCTTATTGGTCCAGATGCTGAACCTATAACCACAAAGTTTGGGGTTTGCACCCTGTTTCGATCACTGTCTGCACTCACACCTGTGGTCAAGATCTTTACCACAAGGATGCTATCTCATCACCATAAAAATAAATGGTACTGGTTATGGGTAGGAGATTAAATGTAAAACAAATAATGTAGCTTGGATTACCTGCTCCTTGGTAGCTTATTATAATGGACAGGCCTGGGAGAGACCAGACCGGTATGATGTCAGACAAAACAGCTGTTGTTGGTTATAATCTGACTGTTATCCCAACCATAATTATTACCTGCCATACATTCAGCTTCATGTCTTGTTCCGTGTCATTGTTCAGTTTCTGCCTCAACTGATGTAATGATGCTGTGGCACCTCAACAAGAGCATTGTCATCTCAATTGTTTACAATACTGTCATCTTTAAGCTAGTGAAATGATTGGACCTGAAAATAATTATGCAATATGTTTAAGCTATTATTGGACAGGAGTTCACCTGTATATATTTTAGGGGATACAATACCATATAGTGTACTACAATTCACACAATTTCCAAATTCAAACTGGTACATTAAGTAAATGCAGTGTCTCTTATCTCCTAGTCATCTAGTAACATTTTTTGGTCCCCAAAGATGATTGGATGAACAGTGTTTCACTGTGCTTTTCTTTCTCCAGACAGTGGTAATATAAACAGTTTCTGGCCATTCTTAAAATCCAGGAAACCTTTAAAAGTGGTTCCCTTTTCCCATCGAATGGTGATTGTCCCATAATTGAAGGTGGCCAGTGTGTTATGTTTTATATCATATCCAACATATTTGCTGGATGACGTGTTTACATAAAGTACACTTCTGTTAAGGTTCAAAATGGGTACATACTTAATGCATACTAAGCTCTTAGTTCTGCCATATTTACCACAAAAACTGTTCACTCTAACAACATTGATCAGTTAAATACAAGTAGGTCCAAATAGTGATTCAAGAATTTTTAAAATTCATCAGGTTAAACTCCAGAAAAATGAGGGAGTTTTCATGAAACTGTTGGACCCTGGGAAAGTTGATGTTCACACAACCAGCACTATTTATGGTCCATCCATGCGTGTGACCTGATGACCACCAGGTGCTTAAGTTATAGCTGTCCTGTTTGGTGGGCAATTGTGGGTTTTGCCATTATATTCTGCATAATAATGAATGCTTGTTTAGAGAAATTATACAGAATTCAGTGCACCGTGATTGTCTGTAGGCGTAGTTACTCAGTGCAGATGCTGGTACAGACATTGATTTTCACATAAATATGTTGGGATGCACTTAGTTGAGATCACCTGTTTCTGGGTGGACTGACGTCAGTCTTGCTGGTTTCTTTTCCTCCTGGTTTTTGAGATGACTTTTGGTTAGTGTTGGCCTCCTCAGTGACTGGTGCAAGGCACTGTAGGCTGCACGGCTTTGTGACTGTCCTCGGCTGTACCCGTGAGGAATTTTACTGACATTTGGCATTTCCTGCCTGACTGCATTAGTGCCATCACTGATGGAAGGTCTCTGTTGGAGAGCTCCCTCTTCTGCCTGCCTCACTTCACAGTGGCCGTAGTCTTGCACTCTTCTGTACAATGCGTGTCCTCCTTCATATATCTCTTGGGGCTCATGGTTTTAATGTGACGTAAATTAATTAATCCATTGTCAGGCCTTAACTATCAATGTTGGCATGAATTTATAAAGAAAAGTTCACTTGTGTTCAGAATCATTCATGAAATTACATTACAATTGCAATGTTTAAAGTAAAAATGTAACAAAATTTGATATTGACTGTCACCTTACAGCTTCAAGGAAAACCCTTTCACAATGGTAATGTTTTCAGGTAAAAACTGGACAGAAAGTATTGACATAATTTAAAAAAAAAATATGTATCAAACTGGTAGTTTATTTTGTATTACTGAAAAAATATTATAAGATTGAGAACTGTTTTTACACATGGATTCAGTCCAAGACTTGTCAGATGTATAACTGTATTGAACAGCAAATAACAACTGTCAGTAAGATAATATGGTTATTTCCACCATAATGAGGTCATATTATGTTAAGGAACCTCTGATAATGCTACTTGATACAGATAAGTTATTTTTGTTATATAAATTTAACTTTCCAAAGCTCACCCAAATTATAAAACCAGATACAGCAAGAAATCCATCCAGAGTAATAGGCAGTTTAAAATTTTCTGTGTAAACTGGGTCTGCATTTCTCAAGACTACTGCTGCAAAAGGAAATCAAGTAAATACCTTGGAAGATATAAAAGTATTGCCAAGATTAATAAGTTTTGGGGCAGATAAATGTACCGACATATACAAGGACACGAAAACTGAACTTAGTGCCTGACAGGATTAGTAAATCTGGTGTAATTATCATATCTAGTTGTCGTCAAATCTGTTTATTGATCTCCTCCAGTTTCAAGGCTACATTCCTCTCCTCTGATGCTAGTCTTTATTGGTACTGAGCTGTTCTCATTCTAGGTACACCATAATGCATGATTATGAACGATCATCTTGTCAAGGGGATTAACGTTTCTTTTTTTTGTTTGTGACTGGCTGGATGCAGAATAGATTAAGGTTAAGACTAACTCTTGCTGCCCAAGGAAGTTTTGAACCGAACAAAGTAGAGTTAAGATATTTTATCTGCACAAGTGAGAATGAACATGCTGTAAACTGTGTTTGATGATTAATTGTTATAAGTATAGTAAATGTTTTATTCCATCAACTGTCCTTGTTTATCTGATGATGCTAGTTTGCAGATATCATGAATAAACTATCCTTTTAAGGAGTTTATTTTGAAATATCATGATTTTTCTCTTGGTCCATTACCATTCATCTACACCAGATCAATGGTTAAGTCAGGTAGACCAATTGTGCTCAGGATGATTAAGTGGGTACAGCAGGTGCTGTTTGTGAAAGAGGCCAGCACATGGATCCCTGCACAAATGGACTTGTCAGGATATTTTAGCTGTATTTCATTTGTAACTTTCTTAACACCTGCTCTAGCAGAGGAAAGCATACTCATCCAAGTCTTCTCTACCTGAAGCTTGTGAAATATTAACTGTTTGCATCATTCAGAAACACTGATGAAGAGAAATAAAGTGATTTTAGTCATCATATCAGTCATCCCTTGAGTCAGCATTTTGGTGTTATGGCTAAGCATGAAGACTCGAGCTTTTGCTCTTGTAGTAAATTGTTCACACCATGTACACAAACTGAAAACAAGGTTAAGAGGGAAATATGACTCTTCCATCTTGTTGACATCAGAGAAGCCACGAAGCAAGAAACAAGCAGGTCACTGACTGAAAAAGGTTTTTTCTTGTGAGGCACGAAAAATGAAAATCTATCTACATGATGGGCATGGCATTTGCTTTGTCATCTATCTGACGTCTCTTGGTTTAATGATGAGAAATGTGAAGTTTGGTTTATCATGATTAAACCTGACCGGAAGAAGAAAGAGCTTCGAGGAAGCAGGTTTTATATTCAATTAATCGTGACACTGAATCTCCGCAGGTAGGGCTTTTCTGGTTGTGTCGGCAGGAGCATTACCTTCATGTTTTAATGGGACGAGCTCATATCGTGAGGTTTAAATGCCATGCCGGCACTGTCGTGGTGGGTCGTTAAAAGAAGACTGTGCTGGACCCAAAGAAAGTAAAGCTGAATCAATATGGGACACATACTTTAAGGTTACAAAAATAACAGTTTATTGTTACTGGACTTTAGCAAGAAATTACCTAATAATATATGTTATGTCTCTAAATTTAAACCTTTCTTACTTTAATACATGTATACCTTTGATAGATTTATTAAAAAATAAGACAAAAATATAATACTAGCAGAAAAAAATGATTGGCCAAAATTTTTATGGCTAACTGCTCTTATGGATAAGGTTTCATTTCAGATTATATTTTGAACTTAAGAAAATTGGACTCTTGTGATTAACATATTTGTATATATCTGTATTTACTGAACCTTATGTCCTGAACGAGCATAAACAAAGCTGTGTACATGTCTAGGTCATTACGTCTTTATATGCTGATTAACAGGATACATTATGGATATGACCACAGATGCAGTGTCAGTTGATGAGGTTTACATACACTTTATCACATTGTTGTTGAGAAGTACGCTATATTCATGTCTTTATTTATGTAGTGCTTGGTGAAACAGGAGCTGTTGCCACAGGGTCCACTGTGACTGTAGCCATTAGCATACCTGTAACTGTGTCTCATGTTAATTTAGCTTTGGCCTTAACTAGGTAAAGATGAAAGTGTACAGGGAATCTGGGCCTGTTTAAGCTGGCCATACCAGGGCACAGGGCACATATAAAATGATAATGACTACTCAAGGTAGACACTAAAATTGATGATGCATTATAAATGAACTCTCCTGGTGAAAATATAATGATTTGTCGAGACCCTGTCGTGATGCATGTTTTAGCAGAGACCAAACATGGCAGGAGTTCCCTTGACCTGACAGCAGCTAAACTGTTTGGGTTTGACACTGTATGAATCATTTTGGCCCAAGCAGATTTTGCATACAATAGCCAAAAATAAATTTGTTTCTCCTCTAGACATAATCCTACCAAATCCTATTTAGACTAACATCACATCTACTAAGCAAGCAGCTGTGTTAAGTCAGCTGGATCTTACCTTGCATCCAGTTAATTATTTATAGACCTTAGCTTTTCATCTCTATCTCCTCTGAATTTCTCCTAATCTTTAGGCCTAATAGTAAATAGATAATAATTAAACATTCACGTAAATATCATCTTTATCGTTGCTGAAGGAGCGCCTAGGGTGCCATCTTCTCCTTCTTTAGCTTTAGATTTTGTATTTAATAACTATTTATTGGGTTTATTGAAGTCCTTATGCATTTTCATCTTCTGTTTTGTCAGTTCCTGTGATGATTCAGCTTGTTGTGTATATTGGTAGAATGTGCTTGATTAAGATTACACACCACCTCCTCCCTTTCTCTTTTTGTATGGTCTCTCTCCCTGCTATTTTCAAAGTATTTAGGTTAGAATGACCCTGTCCAGGTCCTGATTGTAACCTAGGCCTGACCAACTGATAAATACCAAATATTATCTTATGAGCCTTAACTCTATAATCTCTTAAATCCACATGTATATCACTGATATGTTTGTTTGTCTTTCCAGGCTGAGAACCTACTGTTAGATGGTGATATGAACATCAAAATAGCAGATTTCGGTTTCAGCAACGAGTTTGTACCAGGGAACAAACTGGATACGTTCTGTGGTAGCCCCCCATATGCCGCACCAGAGCTCTTTCAGGGTACATTATTTGTTTTCTTATCCTTTTCTTTTATCAGTCTTTCCGAAACAATGTTGTTGCTGAGATATATTATCCCTGTGCTGTAATAATAAGTTCCTATTCAATGACAGTGTTGCAATAGAAGAAATATCTTTTGTTTACTAGTCCTTGATATTTTGTTAAAAAAAATTTAGATATAAAGTAAATATATATTGATAACAGCAACTTGTATGTTTTTGTATCTCATTGTAGCTTACGTTTGCATTTTTTATTAACTTACATGTTTACCGTCAGTTGTATCTGTTTTAAAGTATGGTTTATTAGCTACACAGTCTAAGTAGCAAATGGCTATCATAGCCTGATCTAAAAACCAAAAGATCCTCAGATTTATGGCGCATCACAAACACACACACACACACACACACACAAACACACCTGAAAATAGTTTTGACAATGCCTGCCATGTTCTGGTTTAGAATGGTTGTTCAGGTGTAAACTAGCTCATTCAGTCAGTTGCTGTTTTACCTTCATGAACCTTGAGCTGCTACTTAAGTGAAGATGCTATATATAAATTAATTCACTTTGTTTGGAGTATAAGAGGAAACCAGTATTAAGTCATGGAGGATGCATTGTATCTTTGATTTTGTATTTTGACACTGTTTTTGAAGTGTGTACAGTGATGTGTTCATTTATCATTAGTATCAAGGTGTATAGTGATATTGGTTTAATTCATTGTCCAAACTAACGGTTATATACAGGAAAGAAGTATGACGGTCCAGAGGTGGACGTTTGGAGTTTAGGAGTGATCCTGTACACGCTAGTCAGTGGCTCCTTACCCTTCGATGGCCAAAACTTAAAGGTAAGATCAGACCAAATGAGACTGCATACACAACATATATACTTGAAGTATTCCTAAATGTCATGTGTATTGTCAACACTAGCTGGTGCCCAAGCCTTAAGGATGTGAAATACAAGGGGTAAGACATACCTTAGTGGTTAAGTTATTGGACTGAGATATCGTTTTTTAGCTCAGCTGACTATAAGTCATCTGAGCTATAGTCGTGGTCCATTGTCCGTCGTCCGTCCGTCCGTCCGTCCGTCCGTAGATGTGGCACGTTTTGAAACCGTAAGACCTAGGAATCCAAAATTCAGCATACTGTTAGATGTCCCCAAGATCTCCTACCAAGCCGAAAACTGGGTCTTTGGGACTTCATTCCTTTGAAAAATTTAGGAAAAACCTCAATTTTTTATTAAAAACCTATTTTCACACTTCAGGACTGCCTAATATCAAAACCACTCATCTGTTTTTCCTCATATTTCCTATAAATAATCCTCTATATAATTCCTATGTACATGCCAGAAATTAGGTCTGTATTATATAATTTAAAAAAGTTATGGGCCCAAACATAATGCATTTTGAAAATAATCAGGAAAGAAATTTTATCACTTAACACAAAACTTGTTAAAGCTAAGCACTTTTTTTCCAGTAATATTACTTTTATTAATCAAAATTAAATTGTATACCCAAAATTAGATCAAAATCTTTAAAATTTTTTTAAATATTAGCAAAAATAAAAATTTGGTACCTTAAATTTTGCCCAACTTTGACCATGGCACGTTTTTTTGCTGTAACTGCTGTGGATTTAATTTTCACAGCATGTTTTTGTTAGCATTTCAACTGTTAACACAAAAAATTTGAAACCAGTTGATCAAAAACTGTAGATTTTATTCAAGTTTTCAAGCACCATGTCACATATTGCTAGTGTTATGCAGTTTGCTAGAGCTCAGCTCCCGAGCTTCAGCTCTAAGTTCCTTAAATTTGGCATACAGTTAGATTTCTCCAAAATCCCCTACCATGCCAAGAATTTGGTCACTAGGACTTAATTCCTTCGAGATATCAATGAAAAACTTCATTTTTCCATTAAAAACCCATTGTTACACTTTAAGACTGCCTAATATCAAAACCACTGATCTGACTTTGATCATATATAATATACATATTTTTCTATACATTCGCTATGCACATGCCAGAAATGATGTCAGTATTGTGTATTTTTTTTAAGTTATGGGCCCAAACATAATGTACTTTTTTAAAAATCAAGAAATATATTTACTCACCTAAGATGAGAATTGCTGAAGCTGGAGACTTTTTGTCAGGAATATAACTTTATTTAATCAAGATTCGATTTTTTACCCAAAATTAGATCTGAATTTTGCAAATTTTTCAAGTTATTAGCTTAAATAAAAAATCAATACCCTAAATTTTGTCCAACTTTGGCAATGGCATGTTTTTTTTCTGTAAGCAATGTTGATTTAATTTTCATAGCATATATACATAAGGATTTAATCTTTTAAAATCTGAAACTTCAAAGGAATTGATTGAAAAGAGTAGCTTTTATTCAAGTTTTCATACACCATGTCAAGTGTTGTTTACATCTAGCTCACCTAGTAGTAAAGCCTTCACTTGCATTATGTAACCCACCCCAGGCAGCTTGTCTTGGCTCAGCTGGGCCACTACTAGCAGGCTTCCCCTCTGCCCTGCACACACCCCCCCCCCCCCAGATGATGCATTAACTAAATGAATGTTATAATTTTCTGTATTTCATTTTATTCTTGGCTATGCTACATTTTAGATTTTGTATTTACCACCAGGGTTACAATGATTAAAGTGCACATTTAATTGTGTCCACAAAGTGGTGTATTGCTATGAAAGTGTGGATGTTCATCAGATAAGTAATTTCTTCCTTGAGAAGAGTAAAAACTTCACCAGGTGTGAAATTGACTATTAATTCCAGGAATAAATTAAAGCTTAGATTGTAATTAGCATAATGATATTGTTTGTCCCTCATTCAACCAACAGTGTGTATACTTTATTTGAAAAGATGTTTTAATTTTACCAAATTTACAGAATCATATTTTATTTTGGTAAATAAGATTAAGCATGTACTGAAAACTCCAATGTGCAAAACTTTTAATAGTGATTCAAGGAATAATCTTGCAGATGCCATGTTGTGGCATTATTTTCTTTTAAATTCAGTTTAAAAATTTGTGATTTAAAAATAATAAAAATATATGTGTATGCATAATATGACCCAATACGAGCTACACTCTGGATGTATAATGATTTCAACTAAGAATTCTAATATTTTAACTTATATTTTCAATGTTTTTTTAATACAAATGTATAAAACTTGTAAATAAAAAAAAATTAATCAGATAAAAACTATTTTAATGGAAAAGTGGATATGCTTAAATAATATATAAACTTAAATGTATTATTCCCTTGAATGTGAAATAAAGGTATTAGTCCAGACCTAGGAATCCAAAATTCGGCATAATGTTAGATGTCCCCAAGATCTCCTACCAAGCCGAAAACTGGGTCTTTGCAACTTCGTTCCTTTGAGAAATTAAGGAAAAGCCTCAATTTTTTATTTGAAACCTATTTTTACACTTCAGGACTGCCTTATATCAAAACCACTTATCTGTTTTTCCTCATATTTACCATATATATTCCTCTATATAGTTCCTATGTACATGCCAGAAATTATGTCTGTATTATTTAATTTAAAAAAGTTATGGGCCCAAACATAATGCATTTTGTAAAATATCAGGAAAGATATTTCATCACATAACACAAAAAACGTTAAAGCTATGGACCTTTTTTTCAGTAATATAACTTTAATTAATCAAAATTAAATTGTATACCCAAAATTAGATGAAAATCTTAAATTTTTAAAAATATTAATAAAAATAATAAATTGGTACCTTAAATTTTGCCCAACTTTGACCATGGCACGTTTTTAAGTAACTGTAAGTACTGTGGATTTAATTCTCACAGCATGTTTTTGTTAGCATTTCATCTGTTAACACCAAAAATTTGAAACCAGTTGATCAAAAACTGTAGATTTTAATCAAGTTTTCAAGCACCATGTAACTTGTTAGTTTATAATAACAGGAAATTAACTTGCAGTTACTGATATAAGAATCTTGTATCGATGGGTAGAATGTCACATATTCCAAATAACACCATGCAGTCACCTATGGCATTTTTCAGTTCAATTTTAATGATAAAGAAGTAAATCATATTATTCATTACTAATCATTAGGGATTATATGAAGGAAATTAATGATAGACAAAGATGCAGTTGATAATATTAATCTAGATTCCTACTATGTCTAGTGTGTACATTGATGTGAAATTAGTCCAAAATGAATTTTTTACAGTTATTTTTTAATATAAATAAAAGCCATAAAACCAGGTACTTATGATCATTATTTAAATGTGTGAATTTTGTATATTCTGGATTCTCAACATCAACTTTGTAATTGTATTTAAATACGAATATGATTATGTACTCCATTATAAAATTTCTTGCATAAAGAATGGGAATTCAGGAAAAAATGAAAGTATATGAGAACTCGTGCAAATACTTTCAAAATGTATTCATGAATGCATTCATGAATATATTCTTTAATATTATTTTAATAATCATATCAGTTATATTTCATTTTAAAAAATCATATGATTCTCTTATTATTTTTAATAAAAATTATATTTGGGACAATATTTGTAATTTTTTTAATAAATAGTTAAACTCTTATATTATTGGTTCTGCTTATAAGTTATATGGCCAAGTCAAAATCTGTGTGACAGTAGTACTCCATTTGTTAATAAAATAAATGAAATCAATCCTCTTCCGTCTCCAAAGGTACTATCAAAATCATACATAAGCTAAACAACAACAACTCATAATACAGCTTATATTTATTACCACACAAAACCAGCATGTGCCTCATTTCTAAATAATATTTTTTATCATATATAACAGCTGAGCGTTGTGACCCATAGGTCCCTTGTTTTAAAACCCTGCCAGAGCATTACAGTGTAAAAAGTGAAATTTTCAGTAGAACCTCAGAGATTTGCTCTGTTTTGACGACAGGTTATGACTCTTGATTATTCCATGCCCAATTCTAATGAAACCTAAATCCAGAGAGCTTAATAATAACATTATTGTTCTCATCATTTGGTTACCTTCATCCTGTTCCATGAGATAGTCAGAAGCCTTTATATATGGGCTTGGGTATCCCCAGTCAGAAGCCTTAATATAAGGGCTTGGGTATCCCCAGTCAGAAGCCTTAATATAAGGGCTTGGGTATCCCCAGTCAGAAGCCTTAATATAAGGGCTTGGGTATCCCCAGTCAGAAGCCTTAATATATGGGCTTGGGTATCCCCAGTCAGAAGCCTAAATATAAGGGCTCAGGTATCCCCAGTCAGAAGCCTTAATATATGGGCTTGGGTATCCCAAGTGAGAAGCCTTAATATATGGGCTTAGGTATCTCCAGTCAGAAGCCTTGTTATATGGGCTTGGGTATCCCCAGTCAGAAGCCTTAATATATGGGCTTGGGTATCCCAAGTGAGAAGCCTTAATATATGGGCTTTGGTATCCCAAGTCAGAAGCCTATATATATGGGCTTGGGTATCCCCAGTGAGAAGCCTTAATAAATGGGCTTGGGTAACTCCATTCAAAAGCCTTAATATATGGGCTTGGGTATCCCCAGTCAGAAGCCTTAATATATGGGTTCAGGATCCCTAGTGAGAAGCCTTAATATATGGGCTTAGGTATCCTCAGCCAGAAGCCTTAATATATGGGCTTGGGTATCCCAGGTCAGAAGCCTTAATATATGGGCTTCGGTAGCCCCAGTCAAAAGCCTTAATATATGGGCTTGGGTATCCCCAGTCAGAAGCCTTAATAAATGGGCATTGATAACTCCAGTCAAAAGCCTAAATATATGGGCTTGGGTATCCCAAGTCAGAAGCCTTAATATATGGGCTTTGGTATCCCAAGTCAGAAGCCTATATATATGGGCTTGGGTATCCCCAGTGAGAAGCCTTAATAAATGGGCTTGGGTAACTCCATTCAAAAGCCTTAATATATGGGCTTGGGTATCCCCAGTCAGAAGCCTTAATATATGGGTTCAGGATCCCTAGTGAGAAGCCTTAATATATGGGCTTAGGTATCCTCAGCCAGAAGCCTTAATATATGGGCTTGGGTATCCCAGGTCAGAAGCCTTAATATATGGGCTTCGGTAGCCCCAGTCAAAAGCCTATATATATGGGCTTGGGATCCCCAGTCAGAAGCCTTAATAAATGGGCTTGGGTAACTCCAGTCAAAAGCCTTAATATATGGGCTTGGGTATCCCCAGTCAGAAGCCTTAATATATGGGCTCAGGATCCCCAGTCAGAAGCCTTAATATATAGGCCAAGGTATCCCAAGTGAGAATCTTTAATATATGGGCTTGGGTATCCCCAGTCAGAAGCCTTAATATATGGGCTTGGGTAGCCCCACTCAGAAGCCTTAATATATGGGCTCAGGATCCCCAGTGAGAAGCCTTAATATATGGGCTTTGGTATCCTCAGTCAGAATCCTTAATATACGGGCTCAGGTATCCCCAGTTAGAAGCCTTAATATATGGGCTTGGGTATCCCCAGTCAGAAGCCTTAATATATTGGCTTGGGTAGCCCCAGTCAGAAGCCTTAATATATGGGCTTGGGTAGCCCCAGTCAGAAGCCTTAATATATGGGCTTGGGTATCCCCAGTGAGAAGCCTTAATATATGGGCTCAGGTATCCCCAGTCAGAAGCCTTAATATATTGGCTCAGGTATCCGAAGTCAGTAGCCTAAAAAATATGGGCCTGGTTATATCCTCAGTCATTGAAGACACTGGGACTTACAGAGATGTCAGGATTGATTAAAAGACCTGAGCCTGCAGGTAATGAAGTGAAACATTAATAGGAGTGGATGACTATTGTGTTACTCCCCGCATCATGCATAGAAAACCTGTGACCCTGAAGGCTTATTATTAGCTAGTTGTAAACTCGTATCATGTGGTTGTAGGGATATCTAATGGGACATTTGTTAATATATATTATCAGTTTAGGTTCACAGATTTTAAATGCAGTTAGGTTTAACAATCATAAGAAAAGTTATCCTTAATGCCACACACAAGAGAGTGTTCCAAGAGATTTTTTAAATTAAGTATTTTCATATTTAAAAAAAAATGACCATGTTAAATTAATTATATGGAATCCATTATTCACATCAATTGGTCCTAATATGATACAGGTCCGCGTCCGTTATCAGTCTTGGACAATATACAACCTGTAATGATTCTCCTTCATTTCTGTTGTCCTCATATAAAATGTGTTGCTTTTTGATTGCAGGAACTAAGGGAACGGGTGCTGAGAGGAAAATACAGAATACCCTTCTACATGTCTACAGATTGTGAAAATTTGTTAAAGAAATTCCTAGTATTGAATCCAGTAAAAAGAGCAAGTTTAGAGGTGAGCTGCTTGTCTGCTTATGACTGCATTTATTCACAGAAATGTATCATTTATGTAAACTGACCGGAGGATATTTTAATATTTCCTGTTTTTTTTCAGGTCACAGATCTAGTTCATGATATACTTGCATATAATTGATCCACAATGATTACTTTTTAAAATAAAAATTAAAATTCTCAACATGTTAAAAATTGCATTTGAATAAAGATTGAATTGTTTAACCTTGTGTTTGAGGTATTAACAATAAAGAGATTCCAAGAAAAACTAAACTTGTGAATGATATACTTACTATAATTATGTTGCAGTAACATCTAAACATGTTTTTGGTGCAATGTTAAAAAGTTGTTTTACATATTAATAACATGTATGTAAATATGTTGCTGCGTCACAGTTATACATAATTCTGTGATGAATTTGTGATGTATCATGTAAAGTTGATACTGATTTTATGCTGCAAACTGTATTATGTGTGCGTTATGTTTGAGTCAACTCCACGTTATGACTGTCAAAATGTGTACCAACACATTAATCCCAATCACAATGTAGTCCACAGGCATTTTAATAATTTTAATTATTTCTGTAATGTCTCACTGTTGAGTCACAGTCCAGTTTGTATTGAATTTCAAGTTGAACACACCTCAGATCATTTGCAATCACTTATTCACCAGGATGCATGAAAATTGCCATGTATTTACAGTAAACCAAACTCTGATTGGTATCCCCCGCCATCTGCTGGTACATTTGCAAACTAGAATTATTGAACTGAGACTTGCCCTCCTAAGAAGTAACTAGATTATTTACAGGGGAATACCATGTGAATTTTTTAGGCAGTTAAGTTTATTTTTAAAGACAGATCTATTCCTAAATTAAGGCTCATGTTAAATAAGCACCTTTGAGTGTGTATTTATATATAATGTGATCCGGTCTTGATATCTGTTTACATGTCATCAAAAGTGACATAGATCAATCTTTGAACTTTAAAATGCATGCATAGTATTAGTTTGCATAACTGTATGCATAACAGGAAACATCCTCAGAGCCTGATTTGAATATTTTACTACATCACCCTCAGTAAAGCTGACTATGCTTCTTTCAGCTTTTTTATCATCATTGAAAAATAAAAAAAAAAACCTCTTTGTCAATCAAAACAAAACATATTGACAGTCATAATTTGGCACTTACAAAGGGGAAAAGAAAAAACTGGCTGGCTTAAAAAAGGTGCTATAAAGTTGGTACTTGTGTTTTGAACATGGCATGACTGTTAACTGTATTGTTTTGTGCTTTTTTTCCTCCTTTGTCCTTGCTTCACAGACAATTATGAGGGACAAATGGATGAATATAGGTTACGAAGATGAGGAGTTAAAACCTTTTGTTGAACCACAACCTGACTTTAATGACCCAGTTCGAATAGGTAACACTCCGCCCGGCCTGCTGGGTACGGCCACATCAGGCCGGTGCATGCTGTTTTATTGTACCTCATTTTGGTTGTCCTAAGTTCTCTGTGTTGTAAGCTGTAGGTGACTGTAGATGTGCTATGTTTGTGCTGATGTTTGGCAGCTTTCATCACACTGTACACAGGGCACATGTTCTCTCTATCTTACATATCAAGCTCATGTCAACACTATGTTTTGGTCAGTCTTTGGCATCAGGGATTGGTTCGGTGGGGAGTTTGCTTGTTTGTAATGGCTGTGCTGCACTACAGGTTTCATGATTATATTGAAAATGGAAAAGATGTCAACAGATTTTATTTTGTTGTGTTCTAAATTCAGTTTTGATTAATATGAAAGAGAGAAAGTTCCCAAATTCTGTTTAAATAAGACAGCCAGCAAAGATTTGGCTGAAAATAAACTGCCACACCAGTCTTTCATAAAATGTAAATAGTATGAAAAAATTGAGGGGAAAAACAAACTGAATGCTGTAAGGTCATAGAGAGCTGCCCGTGCTGCAGTGTATAGTTGATGAAATTTCTGCAAGCTTTAGCACACAGATCCCCCCTCACATGTGATGCCACCAGTTAATGCATGTTGGTGACTTAGCATTGTATTTTGTACGTAGACGGTAATGAAAGACCGCTGGATGAACATAGGCCACGAGGAACATGAGCTTCGGCCGTATAGGGAGCCGTCAAAGGAATTTGACACCCAGAGAATAGGTAATACACCTGTGCAGGTGGTTGGTGCCTAGTCCTGTCCTGTGTAAGAATGTTCACAAATTATACACAGAAAGAAATGCGAGATGTATGGTCTGCTGAAATAACATTATTTTATACTCTGGGAGCAAGCTTGACTACCAGTGCTATAATTGTGACATCACAATGGTTACTGGAATGACTCATGTGTGCCTCACAATATTAGTCCAGATTATGATTGAAAACTAACAAAAGTCCAGTAGTATATGAGGAAACACTATATATAAATTGTAGTAATAACAAAATATGCAAACTGTTAATCATAATAAGAAAATGCTGCAAAGAAGTATTATTGAGGAAATTGTACATGGAATTATGAGGAAAATGGTTGATTTCCTTGATTTTGACTTAATCTGTAAAGAGATGCATCTTGACTGTCTTGTATTCAGAAAATTCTTTTATCACCATAGTTTAAATTTGGAATAGTATATTCTTCATTATAACCAGAAGTAAGTAAAAGATCCCAGAACTAGTGCTTACAAGGCATGTCTCTTGTGCAGGGAAGGACATGGCACATGTCTGTCTCTTGTTAAAGCTTTACTTCAGTTTTCTTAACGAATGGCCACTCTCTGTTAAGTTACATTTTTGCAAGAGAATTATCTGTGCGTGTGGCTTCAATGCCTTCTTGTCCCACTTGTGCAGAATGGAAAGCAGGCATGATCAAAAAGTGTTTACAGCAGGCATGGTCCTGTGATGTGAAATCACCAACTCTCCCTCTGTTTTTCTCTTTATGAACACCAGTTTAAGGATGCAGGTATTGGCTTTGAAGCAATTTTATGTAATCAACATGAAGTAGAATTCATTGCCTTTTTTAATATCATTTAATATATCGTAAAAACTCTTTAACCTGAACACAACCACAGAGATGGTCTTTATGTATGGCTGAGTTGGTGATTTCTAATACATGATACATGTCAGTAATCCCAGAGTTCTGTTACAAGAACAGAATGCCCCAAAGTGTATAAACAAATACAGCACACTTTTCTGGCTTTGGAGCATGATCCAGCATTTGTGTATTACCTTTGTAAAAGCATTTGATGTTGTCTGTGTGAGTCTGATATATTAATTGTTATGGATTGAAGAACTAGAGATAAGCAGGTGTTTATAAGTAAATCTACCACATTGCACACTCTTCCTTCCCCACCCATCCCTGTAATATGCATGGTGTTATAGGAGGCCTAACACAAACATTTGAGCATGTTGTTTAATTGAGAGCCTCATTGTTGTGGCATTGCACAGTAACAGGGTTCAAATGTTATATATGAAACAGACTTTGCTGGTTCATCATGTTGGTGAAGCGTGAAATTCTGTTGTTTGTGGCTACAGTGTGATGTGGCATACTTCTGTGCATTTTCTGCGAAGCATGTGCTCTGCAGTTATGAATGAATAATTTTTTATAATATTGTGATATATTATATTGGTTAATTAAATTACACATTTTAATTTGTTATCAGCTCATTTGGTTGAAAGAACACAGACAAGCAATTTGACGCACCAAAAAGGCATGAACCACCATAAAGTTAATTTACAAAATAATTTTTGCCTATACATAGAAATAGACCAGGTCATTAAAGTTATAATGTAAATAATGGTTCCATCATGAAAGAAATTATCAGTTAACAGATGGCTAAGTAAAATATATGAAAAAAAAGGTGTGCTTAGGAAATTTGATAGGTTTACAAGCCTTTATTTGATTTGTAAGATTCTCAGTTTTCTTTAGCATTAGAAGACCGTTGATCTAAAAAAGTAACAGATTTGTTTAAACTGCTGTGTAAAGGAAGCAAGTGCATGCCATTTTGATTAAATCATTTTCCCTGTTAATAAATCATGAAATATCAAGCAGAGTGGCTTGATGAAGCAAGGTCTGAGGAAGTGCAGCTGCCACAGTCTTGCTTATAGAAATATACATAGGGATGCTTATATCTGGAATACTATGATAACCAGTATACTATGTATACTGTGATAATATACTAATTCCCATAAACCTGTCATCCAGAACAGGGCAATATAACCTTTCAGTTATAGTGTTTACCTTCCTCCTCATACAGGACACATGCTAATTGCAGGCCATAAGCTTATCTTTAATCAAAAGTTAAATTCAATGGTGGCTGTAGATCTCTGTCCACTGAAAAAAAATTATAAATAACGGTCCGTTCTGTTTTGCTTTAATTTACTGTTTTTTATGTTTCTGCAGAAAAAAATTACCAATATAAGTGACTGACCAGAATATCATTCTTGGTCAGATATGACATCAGTTAATATAAAGTATTTCATTATAATCATTATTTTGATCCTGGTATTATGCCCAGCATGATTATGTAGCAGTAGTTTGCTGCATGATGCGTGCATGGAAACTTTTGTTACACTTCTAGGCCTCACAGTAGCATGTGTGGAAGTCCAGAATAGTTTCATCACTTAAACATAAGCCCTGTATTATATTTGAGAAATTGTTTTTTGATTCCATGCTCATGGCACAGGAGTAAAAAAAAATAGAAGAAAAAAAAGATGCATTTTCATATATGATATTCATCATGAAATTCTTTTCATGGTTTATTGTGTCTATCTATAATTAGAACATTAGCTCCAATTTGTTATTACGATACTTGTTAATCAGTTGGATTTGATTACGCACATTGTTGCCAGCGTTGCCCTTCCCTTTATACAAGTAATTTTCTGTCAATATAAAAATAAAATCAGATGTTTCTTTTGCATTTATTTTAAAATAAAACTTGCTTATGAGCTTGTAAAATCAACAAGTGTCATGCATTTACCACAAAGTTTTCTTACTGTGTCTACCCACAATTATGAGAACAAATACTAATAAAATATTGGAACACATTTACATGTGAATGATCTTATCATATATTCTTTGAACTGGTTGCAGTCTCTTGTTATCTTCATATATGCAAAAGGTACTTTGATGACAGTGTAAAGTTTGATGTGAGGTTAATACACAATGGTTCTCCTTGCAGATATAATGGTAACAATGGGATACTCTAGGAAAGAAATTGAAGACTCCTTGACCTTGAACAAATATGATGACATCACTGCTACATACCTACTGCTGGGCAGGAGGAAACAAGAGGTAAGCTGTTACAGTGATGGTGGGGCTGTTACAGCATTCCTGGTGCTGTTGCAGGACCACTATCAGCAGCACAGGATTGGATGCAGTATGAAAATGGCAAGCAGTCAGAAAGCACATACCTCCACCTTAATTGAACTCATTTCTTTCTTTCTTGTGCCAGAGGTAATTTCATTCCACAATGAAACTCCCAGTTGGGAATTGTGGTGTTGGTCAGGACCGCTCTCAACTGTCAAACTTATAAAATATCCCTGATTCCTTCACATCCGAATCCCAGCCTACAACTAAACACCTACAATTAAAAAAATATCCTTAATATCCCTGATTCCTTCACATCCGAATCCCAGCCTACAACTAAACACCTACAATTAAAAAAATATCCTAAATTCCTTCATATCCGAGTCCCAGTCTGCAACAAAAAACATCCTACAATAAAGAAATATCCCTGATTCCAACATATCCAAGTCCCAGCCAGCAACAAAAAACATCCTACAATAAAAAAATATCCCTGATTCCAACATATCCAAGTCCCAGCCAGAAACAACAAAAAAATCCTACAATAAAAAAATCCCTGATTCCAACATATCCAAGTCCCAGCTTGCAACAAAAAGCATCCTACAATTTATGCTCATAACACCTGTCAGGCATATTTGAAAATACGTCTTACTTCATATAACTTACATAGTTCTTCACATTTTTTGCTCTGTATTTGTATGTCAAATGAATTATTGTGATCACCCACTGTCTGTTGCTTGTATTACCATTCATCAATGGAACATCTTCATGTTTGCTCTGGCATCCAACTAATGTAGGAAATGTGTGGTAGTTACTCTGCATTGCAAACAAAAATAATCTAGCTTTCATCATTGGTGAATACATTGTGAATTTTCAGTCATTTGTTAAAGAGCAAAGTGTGATCATTTGTAGCAACTGGACAGTGAGTCAAGGTCAGGCAGTAGTTTATCCTTGAAACAGATGCAGCTTCCGCATCGGCCGAGTAGTGAGATGAACGCAAACAGCACACAGTCCCCCTCCCATGGTGGCTCTAAGGTGACGCGCAGCATATCAGCCACTTCCCAGAAAGCAAGGCGCTACAGCCACAGTGGTGAAAACAGTGGTAAGAACAGTGGTAAGAACAGTGAGTCTCGCTTGAATGCGAATTTTTATTTTTTTCCTATATCAAAAATAAATTTGCAATGTAATCATGATTAACCCTATTTTCAGATTTTTCCATATATCAGAAAGTTTATCAAATGGTCAAATCCTGAAGAAGAACAACTAGTCAAAGCTGAAGAGAAAATACATATTTATGGCTAACTTTGTCTTCAGGCATTTTAATTCATAGCTTCTTTATTATTATTCTCTATTAGCAAGATAAACATGTCGTGCATGTGTTAATACAGCTGGTTTCAAGCCTATACATCTAGTGCACACCAAGATTAATGATTTAGGAAATTCTGTAGATTTACCAAATATTCTAATTAAGGTTCTTGAAATTTGCTCTTAACAGTTTTTAAATTCAGTATTGTTTAAACAGAAATATTGGAAAGTAAGATATATTATGGATATTCAACATAAAAATTGATGATTTGAAATTTTTATCAACCGTACTATCATTGAACTATTTGCAATTGACTTTCCTTTTGTCTGTTGATTTCTTTTAATAATACTTCCCATCCAATACAGACAGTAGTGTCTGGAACCTAATAAACAGCTCAGATCTGACTTGTAAAACAGAGATCTGACGTCAGTGTTTTGACTTTTACAGGAATGCCACAGAGTGCCTCTTACCAGAAGCGTGCAGTGAACATGGAAGGTACACCAGGCAAAGAGAATGCACATTCACAGGTTCCGCGGTCAAAACCACCAAACACAAATGTTGAATCACCAAAGGTTAGTCCAGCAAAGCTCCAGCTGTGGAGTGTTCACACTTTGTCTTTGCCTCTCTGTTAATTTCATGGTCATGCTGCACCTTGAAATCCGCAGACAAAAGAAAAAACCAAAATCTTAATTAGCTTAAGGACCTTGCATTGTCTCCAGGATATCAGGCTTTGTTGAGATCTGGATCGTTCCTTAAATAATGATGGAAAAAGGCAAAAGGCTGTTTAAGCTTAGTATTAAATAATTAGCAGCTTAATTATTTAGTTTTGTTAGCTCAGCTGACTATAAGTCATCTTAGCTATAGTCGTGGTCAATTGTCTGTCCGTCCATCCGTCGATGTGGCACGTTTTGAAACTGTAAGACCTAGGAATCCAAAATTCGACATAATGTTAGATGTCCTGAAGATTTCCTACCAAGCCGAAAACTGGGTCTTTGCGACTTTGTTCCTTTGAGAAATTAAGGAAAAAACCTCAATTTTTTATTAAAACCTATTTTCACACTTCAGGACTGCCTAATATCAAAACTACTCATCTGTTTTTCCTCATATTTACCATAAATATTCCTCTATATAGTTCCTATATACATGCCAGAAATTATATCTGTATTATATAATTTTAAAAAGTTATGGGCCCAAACATAATGCATTTTGTAAAAAAATCAGGAAAGATATTTGATCACTTAACACAAAACATGTTAAAGCTATGGATTTTTTCCCCAGTAATATAACTTAAATTAATCAAAATTAAATTGTATACCCAGAATTAGATCAAAATCTTTTAAATTTTTTAAAATATTAACAAAAATAAAAAATTGGTACCTTAAATTTTGCCCAACTTTGACCATGGTACGTTTTTTTCCTGTAAGTACTGTGGATTTAATTTTCACAGCATGTTTTTGTTAGCATTTTGTCTGTTAACACCAAAAATTTGAAACCAGTTGATCAAAAACTAGATTTTATTCAAGTTTTCAAGCACCATGTAACATATTGTTAACATCAAGCTAGTGTAATGCAGTTTGCAAGATCTCAGCTCCCCAGCTTCAGCTCTCAGTTCCTAAAATTTGGCATACAATTAGATGTCTCCAAAATCCCCTACCATGCCAAGTATTTGGTCACTAGGACTTAATACCTTCGAGATATTAATGAAAAACTTCACTTTTCCATTAAAAACCCATTGTTACAATTCAAGACTGCCTCATATCAAAACCACTGATCTGACTTTAATCATATATAATATACATATTTTTCTATACATTCTCTATGCACATGCAAAAAATGATGTCAGTATTGCGTAATTGTTTTAAGCTATTGGCCCAAACATAATGCACTTTGTAAAAAATCAAGAAATATATTTACTCCCTTAACAAGGGGATTGCTGAAGCTAGAGATTTTTTGTCAGGGATGTAACATTATTTAAGCAAGATTCAATTGAATACCCAAAATTAGTTCTGAATTTTTCAAATTTTATAAGTTATTAGTATAAATATAAAATTAGTACCTTAAAGTTTGCCCAACTTTGACCATGGCACGTTTGTTTCCTGTGAACACTGTTGATATAATTTTCATATCATGCACACATAAGGATTTTAGATTTTTAGTTTAGAAAGCTGAAAGAAATTGGCCAAAAATTGTAGCTTTTATTAATGTTTTTATGAGACCATGTCAGACCTTGGCTCTCTCCAGCCCTTCTTGAGTCACCCGTATGTTGACCTTGTTGAACTTTTAGCAAATTATGCATGCTTGATGCGAGGCATACACTGGGGCAGCCAGGCAGCTTATGGCCAGCCACAGTTGATCCAGGTGTCCAACCCAACTCATCTAGTAGTTTTAACCAACAACATAAGAATAAACAATAAAGTAATAAATTTTAATTGGTTTTTAATAACAAATTAAAGAATTATAGAAAAGGAATACGTTAGTTTATAATAACAGGAAATTAACTTGCAGTTACTGATGATATAAGAATCTTGTATCGATGGATAGAATGTCACATATTCCAAATAACACCATGCAGTCACCTATGGTATTTTCAGTTCAATTTTAATGATAAAAAAGTAAATCATATTATTCATTACAAATCATTAGGGATCATATGATGAAAATTAATGATAGACAAAGATGCAGTTGATAATATTAATCTAGATTCCTACTGTGTCTAGTGTGTATATTGATGTGAAATTAGTCCAAAATGAATATATTACATTTATTTTTTTTAATATAAATAAAAGCCATAAAACCAGGTACTTATGATCATTATTTAAATGTGTGAATTTTGTAATCTGATTTCTCAACATTATTGTTTGGTGAAAACTGAATAATACCAGACATGGTGCGAATACTTTGCAATTGTATTTAAATACAAATATGAATATGTACTCCATTATAAAATTTCTTGCATAAAGAATGGGAATTCAGGTAAAAATGAAAGTATATGAATACCAGTGCAAATACTTTCAAAATGTATTCATGAATGAATTCATGAATATATTCTTTAATATTATTTTAATAATCATTTCAGTTATATTTCATTTTAAAAAATCATACGATTCTCCTATTATTTTTAATAAAAAAAAAATTTTGGACAATATTTGTAATTTTTTTTAATAAATAGTTAAACTCTTATATTATATGTTCTGCTTATAAGTTATATGGCCAAGTCAAAATCTGTGTGACAATAGTACTCCATTTGTTAATAAAATAAATGAAATCAATCCTCTTCCCTGCTCCAAAGATACTATCAAAATCATACATAAGCTAAACAACAACAACTCATAATACAACTTATAGTTATTACCACACAAAACCAGCATGTGCCTCATTTCTAAATCATAATTTTTTATCATATTTAACAGCTGAGCGCGGTGACCCATAGGTCCCTTGTTAAAAATGCCTATGTTTATTGAAGTTGATTTTATATTTGAACTATTAGGCCCATGATGCTTTCATGCCTGTAAATCTTTAGTATGCACACAGGGATGCTTATGAAATATCAGTTGAAAATTTGTAATGATGATGAACATGCCTGATAATGAACTGTTGTCAAGTAAGCTGTGTTTATATGGTCAGTGAAGTGGTCACAAAGCTTATGTTTTAAAGTATAACATTTATGTGCAATTCAGTTGTTAGAGTTGATGAATTGTGTTGTTGCTACACTGTAATATTTTAATTGATAGTGGCCACGCAGTCCGGAGAGGATCATGATTATGAGGTCGTCCACTCCACCACCCAGGTAAAGCTTGCATGCCTCTCAGTTTCATATTTCTCTGCTTCAGATCTCATCTGTAGGTCAAGCTAAATCTGCCATCCCCAAGAAAACAGGGACCCCCAGTGGTTCTCATACCCCTAAGAACAATGTTATTGGGGTAACAAGGAGAAGTACCTTTGGCTATGGGGATAAAGGTACGTCAGCGGAAAGGTCCATGGAACGAACGTTTGAGAGGTCCAAAGGTACCGCAGGCTCTCCTACCACTAACGGACAGGATTATCGCAGGTATGTCGGGAACCGCTCGAATAGATGTGCAGTTGGGTAGCTTTGCTGTTTGAATTTCACTAGATATAGGCTGGTAGTATGCGCTGTACACTCCCCCCTGCTGGGCAACCCATTCTAGCGCTCACAGCCGTACCAAGCCTTGCTCACTACCCAGGCTTTGCAAATATTTCTGCCCCCTTCTTAGGATGGGAAGATCTTTTTGGTGGCTGGGCAAAGGTGGCACATTTCATGCACTGGATGGGCTCTATGAAACTTTCTACATGGTTTTTTACAATCAGAGACACCCACTGACCAGTGGTCATACTAGTACTATAAAAAATAATGGAATATTTGTATCTGTACAAAGATATAATTAAATCAGGCCCTTTAATTTACCCAGTATTCTGTGCATGTATATATCTGGTGCACTTCAATATTGCATGGCCAAAACAAACTTTTAAATACAGTTCCTTTTTCCACTTTTTGCATAATAACATTTCAGTGATTTACACTTCAGCCTGGATTACAAGCTGAATTTTAGATTTAGAAGAAAATAAATTTTCAACAGCTGAGGTCGCATGAATACTTTTCATTGCACCTTGAGCTTCTTGAATCACCTTCATAAACGCCAATCTGCATTTCTCTGTTATTTCAGAAATTTGTAACAATATCTCTTTTCAAACCCAATATGATCTCAGTTTTTGGATGCTGCAAAACTTCTGCTCACCTCTTTCACCAAGATCAGTTAACATGACATAAGAAAACCTGATATACATGATATTAGCCAAGCATTAAAATATTGAGGTCACCTGTAAATTTAAGTAAAGCTGGAAATGTCCAAATATGTCTTCATTCCAAAAGTCTCGAAATGACAGCTGTGAGACTGTTTTGTCTAAAATATGAATACATTTTCCTGTTATTTTTTTGTTTTTTTTTTATACTAAAATATTAAACATTTTAAAAATAATATGAAGAATTAATGCCATATTTTAAATTGTTTACGTTCTCCTATCTTTTTCTACAATTCAGGTGATTTTTTGTTTCAAATTTACTCATTATTTCACTTGATATATCAGAAAATCTATTTTAATTCAGATACTTTTTGTTTTGTGGTTATTCTGAAAATCTAATTTTAGGCATTGACTTGGTTACATAAACATTTTAAACAAATAAACTTAACCATAACAATCCTTTGTTAGGTATGTAAACCTTTAACCATCCATTCACAGGGGATCCAGGAAGGGAATTTTGACAAAATCATTGTGAGTGCAAACCAATACTTTGTGAACTGAGCATTGCTGGACATTTTTAAACCAACTAACAAACCTGCTTACACATTAACTAACAGCTGGTCAACCATATGGTGGTTGCTGGAATAATTCGTGATTTGTGTTTTCTGATGGTTCATCTGCCAGATTGCTAGAGCCTGACTATTTTCACTTGTTTTATTGTATCTGAATAAAAATGTGTTCCACAAGAAGGGAAACAGTAAAGGACCTAGTTATATACAAGTTGCAATTCACCCCTGCAGTAATAGCTTAATGCAATGAAATACAAGCAATGACCACAGGAATGGATAATATGTTGTAAAAGTATATTGTTCAGAACTCGATTGAGTAATTATGTACAGGAAATTGTGCAAGTGTGACAATCAGTGTGCTGGTGATATATTACCCAGTCTGGTAGGATACAGACTGAAAAAAGTGATAGCCAGACTGATTTCAACCAAAACTGTTGAAAAGATTTCAAATGTGTTTGTAAACCAGATTTAAAAAACATTCCTGAACTTCAGTAATATTCACTGTGTGTGACCTCTTCAAGAAGATAATCATAAGTAATGTGTGGCTGTTGTAATAACAAAGCACTTCAGCAACCATACATTCAGTTTCGAACAGTTCACTGAAAAATTACAGAAGGCGGCTATATGCATTCTGACCTGTTCATTTGAGAAAAATCAGAGCTATCAGAGTTTACCCAAAGTATAAAATACAGGTAAGAAACATGCTTTGGCAATGTGGCAAGTTTAGGGTTTGGTATATTTCTGCTGGAGAGTGATCTGCATGGAGGTAGAACTGTTAAAGTTTTCCATCACTGTCTGATATTAGATGGAGATTCTTTGTCTTCCTTCACTTCATCCTTATTTTCCATCCCCTACCTGTGCTTGCCAGATGTAATGTGATGTTCTGTACAAAGCTTAGTCAGGAGTAGCTTTATTGTTGGTTAAATTACTGATTGAATGAACTGCACATGGGATGTTTTAAATCTGCCGAAATAAAAAAAACCCAAACAAACAGGTGAGTGAAATACATAAGAATTAAAATTTGGTGAATAAGATGTGATAATTGGCATTTCTTGAAAATGTACCATGCCTAATGTATGAACTTTGATTTTTCTTGATGAAATTATGTTGTTGTATATCATAATGCCAGACTGAATAGATTGTTATTCATCTAGTTTCTGCTAAATCAATGATTCGAACATGAATTTGCCTAACCCTTTACGACTGCTGTCCTGTCAGTTTCACTTAATAGTACACATTTCATTTTATAGCACTGCGTGTATAGTGAACTAGGTGGCTTATACTACATTTATATGTGAAACATGGTTTGTTGAAAAGATGATAAAATAGGTCAGACAGTGTCACATATATGGTCCATCATGGTATGCAAGTAATAGGGTTCACAGGCCAGCAAGATGAAAAAGGTATTTTATTACTTTATTTAAATCTATTCTCAAACACAAGCTTTGACCCACTGTATATATTTGTGTACAGGGTATAAAAACTAACTTGTTAAACATACATTACACTCAAGTTAAATAATATGCCTTACTCTCCTTGCAACTGCAAAACTAAAGTGTTTGGCCTGTTGAGACCTTGTTGTTCCTACCTGTGTGTAAACCTGCATGGATATCACAGTTCATGTGTGATGATAATCCGTCATTCCTCCCTTTTTAATGAAGATGTTATCTTATTGTTTTTCCTGTGGTTAAACTGCAGCCCTGACTCATTCATAGTTACCTGTACTTAAATTTTGGTTTACATGGTCGAGTGTTCAAAGCTGTACTAATTTAAATATCTTGAAAATTAATTCCCTGAAAGTCATGAAAAGAATTTACAAGCCAGAGTTTATTATGTAGTTCTAAAGTGGGCTACCTCCATGAGCCAGTGTTAAATATATTTTCTACAAATTCTGCCTAAAAGAAAGACATGAATGATGATACAACACATAATTAAATCCTTGAGTTTAAATTTGGACTTGTTTGACTTAATACAGTGAAGCCATGCCTGTTGACCACCCTGCTGTTAAAACACCTTACTGTGTGATGTACTTTTTAGTCCTTTCCCAGTACACCACAAGGTTTCATGTATAACACAATAACCCTTGTAATTGAACCAATATGTTTCCGTGTGTGGTTGGTTGTGTGAGCAGGCTTGCAGTGTGATTCATGCCTTTTGATGACAAAAAACATATTGTGTAGGAAGAGCTGTGCTATTTGCTATTCAGTATGTGGGTACCCTGCTAAACTGTTGCCATGTGTACATACAGTGCCACTGTGATAGTGTATTTTGTACATACTGTTATCCTGGTGTTGATACTGTATTGTGTATATACTGTGACCCCAGTGCTGGTGCTGTAGTGCCTTAGTAATGTGGAGCCACCATCTGTTCTCTCTGTTTCAGTGTGTGTAGAGGGTTCCTCTAGTAAGTGCGCCCATCCAGCTCTCTATATACAGCGTCTCTTTCAGTTTGTACAGTACGGCATGCCAAGTAGTGGTTGTGCTAGTCATAAATTTGTGTGTGCATGCTGAATGTATGTTCTAAGTACATCTTGTAAGCATTGCCAACACTAAGTTTTTATGATATATTTAGGTATTAAGGTTAATATCCTTTGTTAAGGCTATTGCAAGTACCTCCATGGCAAAATAGGGAATTTTTGGTTGTATCACAGGAGGTTTAATCAAATGGAATATTGAAAGGATGAAACATCCATATATATTAAATATTAATAATGATTTCTCTTATCATGTACATAGATTCATCCCCCCTCAGTAGAGATTGCCATTCTCAGGCAATTGACTCGTGCATTAAAAAGACCGACTATGACCAAGAAATTTTACAATATTTATTGTTTTTTGTTGTACACTTAGAATGGTACTGTCTTTAAATATATTTCTTGTTTCACATGCTGATGCATATCTAGTCTCTCAATTTTAATATTTAGCTGGTTGGTTTTGTATGGCTTTCCACTTTGTAAAAATGCTCTTCACCATTTCACTATTTCATAGCAATTCAAAAAAATTAATATGTTGCTTTAATTTTAAAGAAACAAGTATGATTAACCTAAACAGCAATGCCAATTTGTCTGCATGGTCTGCTAGAAAGAATGAACTTCATGTTTTGTTAATGGTGCCCATAGATTTGGGAGTAGATATTCCTGGAGACAGGGAAACTTTGAAATTATGTGATGCTTTCATCCACAAGAAAACCTCAAGCTTATTATCTAAACATGATTTGGTCAAACAACCAAAACAGTACATTTTCACACATCGCAGATTCTTGTAGTTTGCTGTTACCTGATTGGCTACTTAGGCTATTTGCTGTGATCTATTGGCTTCTATTTTTGGGTCACTGTCATCTTTGAACACTACAAAGAATTACAGGGAGCAAAGTGAAGCTGTATATTGACTGTCTAACAGGATGAAACTGTAGTGGATTAATGGGATACAGAGTGGCATGTGGTATTGTCTATCCACCTAGCACATATTGGCTGAAGGACTGTAATCATTTGACTTCTGTCATAATATTGCACTAATAAGGTCAGAGGTTGTGATATTTTGAAATCTTTAGATGATAGTAGACCACACATTAACAAGACAATTACAGTTATTTTGTGTACTTTCTAACAGTCTGTGTAGTTAACTAATATAGGAACTAGTTTCACCTGAGCAAATTTATGTGTCTTGAGGGTAACATAGAGAACTGCTTATAATAGTTAAGATAATTACCAAAAAATGTAATAACAAAAATTAATTTTTTTCTTTAATTTTATAATTGGTAAAACTCAAAGTGACCTGAAGAGGATAAGTCCATTCTCATAGTTTTCCTTAATATGTACTTGTATGTATGTAAATCCATCCAAAGAGGTCCTCTGAAGATAAGATGTGTTCATTTATATCCATCTGGTAGCAGATCTGAACATTATTTTGTTCTCAGATTTCTTCGCAGACAATTAAATTTTGCATCTTCATATTTGGGACAAGTAGAGTTATATATTATTGTGACGTTGAACACTGAAGCATTTGTTTAATTGGTTGTGACAAATTTTCAGAGGAGAAAGGAAGTTCTTGAAATTACGTGATACATTTAGCTGGAATGTGTAACATAAAAGATTTATCAAAATTAACCTGTACTCCATTACCTAAGTCATATGATGATAACCTGCATAACAGGTGTCTTTTGAATTTATGATTCATAAAATATGTTTACATTCTGGGTTCCCTTTTAAGTTTACATTCTTCAGTTCCGTTTGCAACCTTACACATCTTAGTATGTCATGATTTTAGTTCAGTAATAAGTTCACTTATAATGTTAGCCACAGCCTGAGATTATAACAATGTAAGATGACTAACTAGAAGAGCACACTTGTCATGGGAATATGTACCAGTGATCACAAGCATGGAACAAATCATGCTATGGTTCAGTACTTAAGGTGTTTGGTTGACTAGCATGTCATCTTTGTTCTTTATTGCATATTGATCCGCAAACAGGATTTTATTTTTGCCTGTTTCTTCAGATATTGACTTGAGCTTGATTTTGATACATGTATCATGAGATGAATGAAAGATTGACAACTTGCTCAAACTGCTATACCTGCATCATTTTGTATATGCTTTGTATATAGTAAACTGAATGATATCCTGTTGTATATTAGCAGTTTTATGGCTATCAAATATTGTAGTATGCTGTAAGTATAATATTGCCAAGTCAGTCACAGCCATGCATTACATAAAAATATGACAGATTTTTATATACCAAAATATTCTGTTCTGCAGTAATGAATTCATAATTCTTCATTGTTATGACATTTAATTTGTTTAAGTTGAGATAGGTCAGTTATAGTTGATGAAACTACATATTTTTTACAATATTGTTCACTTGCTTCACATGCTGGACTCTGCCTTATTTATACATGATATTTCTGTGAAAGGAGTTTCCCAAGTGTTTTAAGCTAAAATATTATGAAACCAATTACTTGAAGAAATCAGGGGGTAGTCTTATAAATAAAGATTTTTGATCATGGATGAGAATATTATTAGGCTGTGACTGGCTTCAGGAGAGAGTTCCTCTGTATTGTGTTTCCTGTGTTTGTCATAGTTGTGGCTATCCTGCCTCTGAGTTGTCATATTAAAGGACTGGTATCCCTGGCAAGACTGATTAATCAATATTCTTTTTTATGTTTCAGCAACATGCCAAATGCAACTGCACCTTTAGAAAGGGCTTCTGTGCGGCCAAAGGGCCACGTTAAATCAGCGAGCACTTCACAGCCACGAACAACTGACTTGCCACCTTTGGGAGACCCTTCAGACCCTCTCGGCCGACCAACGTAAGACTGCACAGGAAGTTGTTACAGTCTCGGCAGGCTTCTAACTAAATTTGCCTTTCCTGATATTTGTTCTCTGGAATGTTCTGGAAAATTCAGGACTTTTGTAATGTCTTCTTGGAAACTTCTTGTAGACTTCCTTGTTTTTTGTTCAAAATAGATTCTATCCATCACATTGCTGGCAGTCCTATAAAGAATATTTAATAAACAAACCTTGGCATCACAGTTAATTAATATATGTAGAAGATATGCCCTTCTGTGTTTGATATGCTTTTCGTTCAATTAAAGATCTGTAAATTTAGATAGCAATCATGACAGTGGTTATTTATAAAAGTATATTTTTTTTTTGCTGAATAAAGTTTACTACATGTTACATAAACATGTTATGCAAAATTTCCTTGTTGGAATATACACTGACTGTCAACTATCAGACTGGAGTTATTATTGATTGTTCATATTTCAAAGAAAACATAGTTATAACAAATTTGATTTGTTGATAAATAAGAATAAGACATTATTTCTTCCAGGACGGCACCAGCATCAAAAGGAAATCTTCCACATCCGGTGTCAAATGCTGGCACCTCAACCCGGTTCCCCCGGGGCACTGCGGGGAGGAGCACATTCCACGGCATCCGTGACCGCCGACACATGCCCAACTACCCCGGGCCGGGGGCCATGCCCTCCCACGCCCAGGACACCTCAGCTGTCGGCCAGCAGGGGCGCAGCATGTCATTTTTCAACAAGCTCACCTCCAAGTTCAGCCGAAGGTAGCTATCCCAGCATTCCCCTGCTTATTCCAATTACTTTTGGGTTTAGTTCATAGGGGGTGCTTACTGCAACACCCAGCGCTTTTATAGTTTGTCGCCCCAATAACTGTGATGCGGCTGTTCCAACTAACTGAATTATTAATTTATAAATTCTATATCAAATTTGATGAAAAGCTCTTTTGCTAGATCACTTATTCAAAATTCTGTCCTCTAATACCAGATAATTGTGTAGGCCAAATGATGGACGATTTACTTCAAGTTAATCTTAAATTTGATTGTTTAAATTGTTAGTCAGACAGAAACGGATGGTGCTATATTTAAAAGAGATCTGTAGGATTGTGACAGGTGTACCTCAGATATGATATATCGTTATTAAATGTGATACTTGTGTAACTTACTATTAAAATTTTTGCTACAGTCAGGTACATTATCATTTGGAGAGTTATTTCAGTATTGTCCATCGCAGGGAATCAGTCTCCCATTCCGCTGTAGATGTACATGGCTTATTATGCGGTCAGTCATTGGTACGATGTTTGATTTACCTGTGGAATCCTTCAGTCCTGCACCACCTGTGATTGATTGTTTCCGGGTCTGCTTAGTAACTTTTAAACTCTTATACTTATTTAAAAGCTGCCCTAAAGACATTGCAGATGAAATGGTTTTCCCTTGAAAAAATATTATTTCTCACCCACAGAAGATTATATTTGGGGATTACTTGCACTAAACTCAGTAGAGTAAATTAAAATGGTCAAGTTTAAGCTCTTGATTTCCTTATAGGAAACTATTTATATATTAACTGTTAGAAGTTAAGTACTTCGGTATTATGAGTCATATCCAGGTATACAACTGTACTTATTCAGAGTCAGAATTAAGTAAATAATAATAATTTTATATCCATATGAAGTTAGCAGATACTTAAATAAGATTGGAGCAGTGAAAATCTTGCACATATGTTTAAGTACAGTTCATTTATACTTTACATGTATTCATATAACAGTTTGTCTTACCATTTATTAATGTCTCAAAGTCTGTACTGTCCAAATACAAATTTGTATTGTGAAATAATGATACTTAGTGTAGACTTTTCTGTGCTTAGAATTGAGGGCATGACATGCATGCAGAGTGTTGCTGATATGTTAATCAAATAAAAATTCCTAATGCTTTTGATAAAAAATTATGCTTGTAATTCATTGCTAACCAGGCTTTCTGCATGTTTGAAAAACAGCTCATCTTAACTGGATCAAAATAATTTGTACCAAATATGAACCAAAAATAAATTTCAAGCAGGCTTGTTTCAGATTGCACATACTGTAGCTGATTATGTATGCAAATGCAAGCTTGTCATTTCAAATTTGCACCAAGCACTAAATAATTTTATAAATCTTGAAACAAGTTAGTCATTTTAAGGTAACTACTGTAGCAGACACCAGTATATATAAAAATCACTAGCTAATTGATCAGTACATGTCTTAATTATGTGTATAACTAGGGGGGGGGGTGAATAATGAATGAGATCTAGCCATATTTGATGTTGACATCATTACAGATTTAAAATGAAGTAACAGCTGATAGTTCAACCTGATGATCCCGAAGTCCCTTCTAATAGTAACATCACAGTGTATTTTACTGCAATAATTGCATGTTGGAACATTTTAATATAATGATTAAACATGTTTTCATACCTCCAATCAGGTTCATATAATAACAATGCATGTCCACTGTTTTCAGATATGAAATGACCCCAGAAAGGTGAAAATAACTTAGCTATCTGTATAATATTATTAGTGTCTTGTGTTCTTGCAGGACACTGTTTCTACCCAAATTTTCATAATAACAAGTTGCTGGCCATATTTCTATCCTTTCAAGTAAGCCAAAGAGTGCAAAACAATAATTTGGATGTCATAGTATTGAGGCTGCAGGCATTCCACACCTCTCCTGCTTATAGCACCTGCTGTAATATGTCTTGTACTTACCTACAGTTCTATGCATTATATTAACCATCCTTGCTCTCTGCCTCTTTTTTTCTCGCCCCTTTGGAATAACAGCAGGTAAGCGTGTGTATGTGTATGTGTGTGCATTTCAGTTATGTGTGGGAGTGCTACACACCCCCTATGTTACCTATAGCAGTACCAATACTTTTCACTTAGAATAATAAATGATTACAATATTATAAGAATAATAGAATCTGGTTACTGAAATTGTATCCTCCTTAAAAATTGTGATTGTATTTTTCAGCTTAAAGTGACCTGATTTATGCATCTTTTATGGATCAGTTTAAGCATATGTGAATATTGATATATAATGTAAATTTTACAATTTTGATATCTCAGATGTAAATTGCACCTCAGCTAATTGAATTTCAAAGACTTCAGTTAAGTTACAGAATAAAAAAATGTTGGTTTCCATTGTAAGAATAGGTTATTGTATAGGGCACTGAACATTCAAAGGAAGAACTTTTTAAGTTGTTAGACCATGTTTGTTTATGTAAGATGAATGATAAGGAAGGTGCTAGTGATTTTACAAACTTCTGATGTCTGCCATGGCCTTTAGAAAATCTGACCTACCTGTGTAATCGTGATTTAGTGCTAATCACCGTTCTTACCTGGGACTAGCTTGTAGAGGTGGTGGTGTCTTTAAATGGCAGCAACTTTGTTTTGTGGAAGCACTGAGAAAAAGAGATGGCTTATGATTTAAGCTCTGTCCTCCACAATTTAGTCTTCTCTCAATTTGAAAGTCTGTTATTGGCCGTTTTGAGAAATTTTGTAAAATAGAATGTGAACAAAGATTGAAAAGTGTGAATCTTAAATTCTGTCATTGGCATTTAAGTGATGGTATTGAGCGATATTAAAGGTGATCTGTAAATATTTAAGCATTGATAAATTGTTTTAGTACAGACTTAAATTCACCTGCATTCAGTAGCTGCATAAGACATTGGTAAATGATATATAAGACTAATGTCCTGTGATTGTGTTATGACTTTTTACTATTTATATAGTCTCAGTATTCCATAAGCATGTCTCTTTTTTTCTGGTGCTTGAAACTTTTTTATCTATCCTTGTCATTAATATATTAAATTCTTCATTTTCTGTTGCTCTTTCCTCATGTTATAATTTCTGTCATCATTATTTAATTGACTCGTGCATGCTTTTATGAGAAGCTAATCAACTGTGATGACCAAATCAAACAACTACTGCAAAACACAATCTCCAGTTTGTTGTCCTGTCATTTTAACAGTTAATGGCACATGTTCTTGTTACTGGTCTTTGTGACATTGGCACAGTTCATACTAGATATACTAATTTTTGAAATATTTGAAATTGACATGTTGAATAAATTATGGTAAATGATACATTAACAGAGAAGAGTTCAAATATGATTAATTGAATATTAGATTTGAATTTAAAACATAATGCGTGCACGTACCCTGATTTAAAAAATTTAGAGATTTCTTGTATGTCTAAATTTGGCAGAAAAGAAGTACCATACAGTTTCCAAAATTAGCCCTTTTCTGTGTAAGAGGTTGTGTCAAGCAGTATTTGTGTATAAGCTGTAAGAAGCATGATTTAGAACCCCATTCTGTTCTGTATATTAGATCAATGGTCACTTTCCAGATGGTAAAGTGTTTACAGTGAATGAGACAGTCCTTGGTGAATATTGAAGATCTGTGGATACTCTGTGATACCACCCATAACATACACAATGCTTACCACTGTACACAACTTAAACACAAGTTCCTGACTACAACAGTGCCCCACAGTATCTGCAAGAAATCTTAACCGCACATCAGCCTGGCAGAGAACTCAAATCTTCAGATCAATGGATATTGCTGTGCCAAAATGTCATATGGATATGGTGATCGAACACTGGTGTTCAAACAACATTTTCAGTATTATTTTATTTTCCGTCATGGCATTCTTTATTATAAACTGTATTATCTTTTAGTGTATTGAACAGCGCATTAAAATGTATGTTTGTTTGCGCTATATAAATGAATAAATTATTACTTTTATTATTATTTTAATTATCATCATCATAATATCTATTATTATTATTATTATTGTATTATTCTTAGCAAGCTTGTCTCTGTATTATAATTATGACAGACACCTAGTCACTATAATTCAGTATTACATAAAGGTTTAAACTGTAGCAGGGATTATTTCATCAGTTTCTAATAACATTAATAGCGTGAATATATATGGTTGATGAGGATGATGTAGGAAAGATTAAAACTAGACTCAAATTCAAAGTTAGATTACCTTTATTAATTATGCGTTCACTTAAAGAAACAAGAAGTTTCATGCCGGTTTCCCTAACTGCATTTCCAAATTAATCACGATAGACTGGTATTGACGTAGAACTTCTGTTCAGTCCATGTTGAAAATGTATGTATCAAAGATATCATAGATAAAACGGGCGGATCCAGGATTAAGGGGGGGGGGGGTAACCCAGGAGGACTAATGGCAAAGCCTGAAACAGACCCCCCTGTCCGGAATAAACGGGGTTCAGGCCGCAAAAAATTGGTCTGAAACCCTTGTAAAATGCATGTCCTTCACATCATGCAATATTTCTTAGTAACTTATGTTCCCACCAGGGGTCACTAGTAGCATACAAATTTCTCCACCCTTCCGCCAGAGATGGACTTTCTACCTAAAACGAACTTCTTCTAGTTAGGACTACTTGTCTCAAATGTCAAACTTTGAAAACACAATTTTTTACATTTCAAGGAAACACCTATTTATTTACATTTCAGATGCATATGCTTACAAAATATTATTTATTCCGTGAAGTCCTAACCACAGAAACACTCATGTTTATGAAGTCTGCCTTGAAATAATTCTTATAAAACACATTTGAACGCACTACATTACCATCTTCACTGCATTTATAACTCCGCCGCTAGTGTATTTAGAAGACCCGGGGGGTTGGGTACTATAAGCAGACATTTACTGTACTTCATCTTGTATTATTGTACATGACACTATAATAAAAAAACTCATTCATGCATTGTGGGCCATAGATCTCAAAGCCCACACACCCCAGCCACCAGAGCCATAACAGATATACTCTTGTGAGTCCGATTCTGCGCAGTGGGAAGTTTCCCACTCATCGAGGCTCACTAGTAACCTGCAAATAACAGATTCCCAACAAGGGTTCACGAGTTGCATATTACCAAGGTCTTCTCATTCACCGGTAAAACTTAACCAGTAGTTACGAATTATCCAAGAAGTGACTGTATATCTTGAAATTTGAAGTTGCACGTTGATTAGGCTTCGTTTAATTTGCTTGTAAGGAGACGCACTGGTTGTTGATCAGAGGATGCAGCCGTTGCATGGCGAGCAACGCATGTCACCTACTAAAGACAATCAGTGGGGCTCAAGATGTTCATGTGTGCGTATGTCTTTTTAATTTACAGCAAATTGTTCCGTAGGTCAATGACTGAGCGTGAAAGCGACCAGGTGAAGCCGCGCTCCTTACGATTTACCTGGAGCATGAAGACTACCAGCTCAATGGACCCTAATGATATGATGAAGGAAATCAGGAAGGTTCTGGATGCCAATAACTGTGACTACGAACAACGCGAGAAATTCCTACTGCTGTGTGTACACGGGGACCCTAACACTGACAGCCTGGTGCAATGGGAAATGGAGGTGTGCAAGCTGCCGCGCCTCTCCCTAAACGGCGTGCGCTTCAAGCGCATATCAGGGACATCCATTGGCTTCAAGAATATAGCCTCAAAAATAGCCAATGAGCTCAAATTATGATGTCATCTTACAGATGCACAGGTTATGCTCTGACCCCATGTGACCCAAAGCCAGCAGGCTTTATCTCTTACAGTAAGCTCTTAATGCTGGGCGTATATAAGTTCATATGATTTCCCTACGACCAGGGATCTGCATACATGATGATGAATGATACCCAGCAACCAGCTTAACCCCCCGTGAAGGCCGACAGCTACATTAACAGTTAATCATATATCATAACTCACGCACTCCGGTTGTTATTTCAAGTCTTCACCAACAGCAAAGTCTTCTCGGGTCATGTAAGGGTCAGGGTCTGTGCTCTGTTCGGAAGATGAAAAAACCCTCCCCCGAGGAGGCTACACTAAGGTGTGGGACACTCAATCAATAAAAATAAACAAATCCTCCCCGATGTTTCGGGGCATGGCCACCTGGTGTGATAAGATTGTACAGTTCTGTATGTATGTAAATTAGCAAAATCACCACAGACAGGTCCTGAGAGGAAGGACTCGATACGTGGACTAATCATTTATTATTATTATTTTATAGGAAACCAGTGTGTGTGGACTTTCTTTAGCATTTACAGCCTAATGTCCCAGGTTTGCAAAGCTAATCAGTTACATAGAGAGAAATAAATGTTATAATAATGATAAATAATCAATCGCTGCCAGTTGCCATCGACGTACTTGGTGATATTTGTGTAGGATCTCTAAGGTACCTGTAAAATTCGTTTGGTTTATGTATAAGGAATCTTTATGTATGGGTTCCTACTAATGATTGTGCTGGCACACATGATGTCTGATGTGATTTAAATAAACGGTCTGGAGAGAAATTACGGATATGATGGGGCGAGTGACAAATATATTAAGGATGGTCAAGGAGTGGTTCATTTGGAACGTGAAACTGATGTGATGTACTCCTCCTCAGACCAGCTGGATACTGTACGATGACAATAAACACACTTCAGGATAAGCTGATAAGTCTAATTTTATAACTGAAGTCCTTTCAACGTGACAATATAGCCGTTTTGTATAGTCATTTCAATCCTGCTAGGGCCCTGTGTAGTTCTAGTATTTGCTTGAGTAAAAAGTGTGTGGGATGCATTTATTATCATCATCATTGGTATCAATAACAATTTCGTAACGGCAGGCATTACGGTATGAGACATTCCCATTATTTCTCATGACTGATGTCATAGTGAAATGTAGCTGGTGTTCTGAGGTTCCTTTAACATGATCTGTGAACGTTGTTATTTGGTCATCTTTACCTTCTGTCATCCTGATTGAGTGAATACTGTTGAAAAATGCCTTATTTCCCGATCATTTCCCCCCAAGCAGAATTAGATTATTTAAACAGCGTATTGTCATGTAATCTAAAGGTATCGTTATAGATTATAGCATTCATTACAAGCATTCATCAAACTACATCATGATTATGTAAAACTCCTACATGAGTGTTTAGGGAATATCTCTTCTGTATATGTGTTCAAAAACAGGTACCAGGTTCATCAGACTAATTTTTGTATGGAAAGTTGCATCATTACAGACACTTGTCACTCAGCCTTTTGCCAGTCTTGGTATGGCTTATATTCTCAACGTGTTAATTATCCAGAGCCAAAAGACATAAAAACTTGAAATTGAAGAGATCAATTTTGCAGAAAGTGGAAATTTCAAGTTCACTTACTATACCCTATTTTGGAAATTGAATAACAGGAATTGATAAATAAGTAAAGGAGAAAAGTATGAACGTGTGTTGTGATTCATATGAAAAAAAAAAGTCGCTTAACAAACTAATAGCACCCTATCAGCTTACAAATACAGGCACATCTTCGTAGCGCCCCGTTACATAAAATGCTGTTATCCTAACTGTAACGCTCGGTTTCTTTAATGATCCTCGAGTGGCAGAATATTCTTTTTATATACCAGAAATTTGCATGCGTCATATCTCAACCTTCAAAGTAATGTTTACTTCATCTATTTAAAGATAGAGTATTTTTAGAGATACCAGCTATACCATTATGTTTGTTTGTGCATGCTACTTCTGATAAACCAAAGGAGAATTTAGAGCAATCACAACGTGATGTGGAAGAATTAATGGTATTTTAGCAACAGAAGCTGAGGCGGTAGTTATGGTATCTTAACACCAGAGGGCATATGACTTCGCGCCTCACAGTTCTCAAGAATTAGTTATTTACTTCAGTACACATGAAACAACGACAAACCTAGGTCACTTTCCCATTGGTCCAGTTTCCTGTGTAGTGCATTTGCTGATTATGGCATGTGTGCAAGGTCTCTGGCAGTATATGATCTTACCGTCTTTTACACATTTTATCGCCCCATATTGTACTCCGTGAATGCATTGAAAAGGCCAGTGACACGCATAGCCCAGTAATTCACTTCAGATGCAAACCTGTTCAGTTACAAACCTAACCGGACATTTGTTTTTTTGGTGCCATGCAAGCTCACCAACATTTGTGATATTTCATTTTGATTTTAACAAGAAAGAGGCAGAAACCCGAATGTCTGTTATTAACAGGAATTCATACTGATCTTTCATCAAGAAGTTTTTAGACTGCCATCTAAACCCGTCTTGTTAAAAATGCAATGCAGAAGTTGCCAGCTATAACTTTTCTCTGGTAAATTGCTTGACCAGTGGAAAAATGACCGTTAGCATGGAATCCACCTGATTATAACCATGTGTGACACATCACGCTAGATGCTCACATTAAAGGGTAAATGGTAAGGTTAGTGAAATTCGTAGCAGTATTTGGTGAACCAGTTGATCATCCCACAATAATACCAAAGGTACTCGCATGGTCATTTCTTTCGTCTGTTATGTACAAATTAAGACTGAAAAGTTAGTAGTGATACAATCGGCAAAGGGCATTCAAAAATTTCGATACGGTTAACGGATAGATATATGTTTGAATATTTCACTGGTTTTCAAACTTTATTTTCGAGTAAGAGACTTTGAGTAAGGTGCTCTTGTACAGTAGATACACATGGTTAATATATTGGTCCTTAACGGGACTCCCAGCTGGCTGGACAGTGGTATGTTGAATTTGCTATTATGAAATCTGCATGTGTGTGTGTGTGTACATAAGTGTGTCTGTGTGTGTATTTGTGAGAGAAAGCTATGAGAGAGGCGGAAGACGTGATAGCAGATGCCTGTATGAAGCAGCATCCTTCGTTGAGGCTACTGTTGCAGATTTCTATCGACCGAGTTGTGTCTGCCGGAGCACACTATATGTACATAGGAAAGTAATTCTAGGATGTTACATTGCCATGAGAACGATTAAACAAGGGAGGTCATTTAAGCACTTTTATTTTATAAAATCTTGATCGATATACAACTTTCTATTTTTTGGCTATGCTTTGAGAAGGAAATAACAGGGACTGAATCGATCTAGAGATATCTATATTTCTAAAGTAAGATTTATTTTCTGCACATTTCTTCTATGCTGTTTGACTCCGTGGGTTACACTTGAGCATTCTGATTATGAAGATGAATTTTAATAAAGAGGGCAGTTGAGATTTAGTTGTATGGATCAGAGTAAGGGGATTGGGAGGGGTTTGATGGAAATTGACACTAAGCACAAGAAGAGGTACGTGGAATGGGTTGCATGTTGAAGTATAAAATTCTACCAAACCGCGGTGTAAGGAGTCCCGTTATGCCCTAAGGTGTAGAGAGAATTTGACTGAAAGTGCGGATAACCAGTTATTTTCTTTTAAATCAGGATATAGTACAAGGAAACCACAGGATCAGTGAAAAAGTAAAGCCACACTTATTGCCATATGTTTATTAATCTGGAGAGTATTTGTGTAAGGGAATGTATGTATATGTAGCTATTGGATAGTACAGTACTCATGACGTGTGGATAGATATGGCGAGAGAAGCCATGTACGACTGGTACAGTGTGTAGCCAGCAAACTATTTTTCTGAGGTAGATTTCTCATGTCATTGAACAAGGTAGTCCTGTACTGACAGGATCAGTGTACCATAGGGGGTAATGTTTTCATGTAAAAACTTTGTATTTCAGCCACATTTATAATAATAATAGTATCACAAAATGCACTAAGATTTGTCTGATATCTTGAACTTCATACTGAGAACCACAAATATAGTAACTTCATGACATACATGTATTAACATTATTGTTTCCTCATTATTGTTAATAAGCCTGTAGCAGCCTGATGTCAGCATGATACTTTCAGTGTGTGGTAATTTTAGCATCTTCACGTATGTTGCAAACTATTTGGTTCATTCTGTTTTCATCTGTAACAGCACCAAACAGCACGAACCATCACCTGCAGACACACCATCCCTTGTGATAGCTTGCACCATTAACTTCGAGCGGATTAGCCTCAATGGCAGCTTGAATTCGTACTCTTATATATCTCCCTATGTTTACATAGTGTATATTATACCTGCCGATATGTGTAAATCGGTACAACATCAGGTGTTAGTCCATATTTCCTTGCTGTTAATATTTGTATAGGCTGGCAAGAATCGGTCAGGGGATAAATAGTCCTGAATGTTTGGGACATGCTACCCCCTCTGTTGCATTATATCGTACGGAGACTTGTATTAATTTGTCTCTGTTTACATGGAATCCTTGTACAGACAGGGTGTATACAGTGAATGGGTTGGGTGAGCCAGCTTCATCACAAGTGTGTTCCTTTGTATCATTTTGTACGCTTCACGGTTTTCTCGCTACTGTCATAGGCAGATGCGTTCTAATTCTATCTTATCCACTGGTACATTGGACTGATCTTGTAACGTTGGCAGAGATGTTTTTGTAAACACTAGAATATGTATCATTAAATAATTTTAAAGATACTCATCTTGTGTTCTTCTTCTTGGAGATATTTTGTTAACTGTTGTTATCCGTGATGCCTTTACATGACCTCGCAAAGTGAGATTGCAAGCATTTTGGACATTTGCTTAACAAAGTATGACAAAAGCATGTGGTGTTTAAAAAAAAAGACAGAAAGAAGACAAAATCGCATTCACAGTCTCCGATGCATCATACACCCAGGGGTGGCTCTTTTGTGTTTACAATTCCAGTCTAGAATTCCTTGTAATATTGCCTTTGATCATCATTTTTAGTTCACTCTGTGAACCTATGCCATGGCGCAGCGTCCGCCGTCCACTGTCAACTGTCCACCGTCTGTTACCAAATATCTCAACAGCCAAAGCAGCTACCTTCATGAAACTTTGCAGAATTACTGATCATGGAATGGACATGCAAATAAGCTTTTGGTGGCGCCACCTATGTTGACCTACTTTCTGCGGGAAGAAATGGTCTTTTCGACTTCTTTCAAGATAAGTCAAAAAGTATTAATATTGTGGCCTTCATATCATAGTCAACAGTTCCTTAGAGGAAGGGGAATAATTTGAGTATAAATTCAGTCAAGTCATATTCAAGATGGCGTCTCTATGGAACTTCAAATTCTGTCGATCGCAAAATATGACAGCTTGATGTGTTTCTATACATGATGTATTGTCTGTTACCAAATATCTTTGAAACTGCTGCAGCCTTCAGTTTCAAATTTCACAGGAATATTGATCATATGACTGCCAGATGATTTTGACCTCCAGATGGCGCCACCTGTGTTGACCTACTTTCTGCGGGAAAAAATGGTCTTTTCCACTTCTTCCAAGATAAGTCACAAAGTATTGAAATTTTGGCCTTCATATCATAGCCAACAGTTCCTTAGAGGAAGAGGAATAATTTGAGTATAAATTCAGTCAAGTCATATTTAAGATGGCGTCTCTACGGAACTTCAAATTCTGTCGATCGCAAAATATGACGGCTTGATGTGTTTCTATACATAGTGTATTGTCTGTTACCAAATATCTTAGAAACTGCTGCAGCCTTCAGTTTCAAATTTCAGGGGAATATTGATCATGTGACTGCCAGATGATTTTGACCTCCAGGTGGCGTCACCTGTGTTGACCTACTTTCTGCGGGAAAAAATGGTCTTTTTACACTTCTTCCAAGATAAGTCACAAAGTATTGAAATTTTGGCCTTCATATCATAGCAAACAGTTCCTTGGAGGAAGGGGAATAATTTGAGTATAAATTCAGTCAAGTCATTTTCAAGATGGCGTCTCTACAGAACTTCAAATTGTGTGGGTTGCAAAATTTAGCAACTTGATGTGTTTCCATACAGGATGTATTGTCTGTTACCAAATATTTTCGGAACTGCTGCAGCCTTCAGTTTCAAATTTCACAGGAATATTGATCATGTGACTGCCAGATGATTTTGACCTCCAGGTGGCGCCAGCTGTGTTGACCTACTTTCTGTGGGACATAATGTTCCTTTCCACTTCTTTCAAGATAAGTCATAAAGTAATAAAATTTTGGCCTTCATATTATAGACAACAGTTCCTCAGAGGAAGTGGAATAATTCTAGTATAAATTCAGTCAATTCATTTTCAAGATGGCGTCTCTATGGAACTGTGTCGATTGCAAAATTTGACAGCTTGATGTGTTTCTATAAATGATGTATTGTCTGTTACTAACTATCTTAGGAACTGCATCATGTGACTGCTAAATAATTTGACCTGCAGGTGGCGCCACCTGTGTTTACCTTCTTTCTACAGGTTGTAATGGTCTTTACTGCTTTTTCCAAGATATGTCATAATGTATAAATACTTTGGCTTTTATGTCATAGTCAACAGTTCCTTAGAGGAAGAGGAATAATTTGAGTATAAATTCAGTCAAGTGATTTTCAAGATGGCATAACTACGGAACTTGATGTGTTTCTATACATGATGTATTGTCCGTTACCAAATATCTTAGGAACTGCTGCAGCCTTCAGTTTCAAATTTCACAGGAATATTGATCATGTGACTGCTTAATGATTTTGACCTCCAGGTGGTGCCACCTGTTTAGCTACTTTCAGCAGGCTGTAATGGTGTTTTCTGCTTTTATCCAAAATATGTCATTAAGTATTTATTTGTTATAATCCACAAAAAAACAGAGTCTTCTCTAGGACCCTTGGACTGATCTTTCCAAAACCTGGCATACTTGTTCCCTCACCTATGTAGTTGTAGGTAACAATGTTTGAGAACCTTTCTGTGCAGTACAAACCTGGGTTTCTTTTATATAACAACCCTCAATCTCAGGAGTGGTTCAACATATTTAGCTGAAATTTTGCATATTCATAGATCTTGGACTCCTCAGACTTACACTCAAGACTGATGATGCCATCTGCAATTGTTTTCCCATGGCATCCCTGGTACATTTGCTGTGGGTGAAAATTGCTCATATCTCAGAAGTGGTTCAATGTATTGATCTGAAATTTTTCATGTCTATCCATCTAGGAAAGTTTTCTCGTTAACCAGACAGGTGGCGCCACCTACACTACTTTTTGCGGAGTGTCCAACTTTGCATTTGCCATCTGATCGTCTTAGTGTTTTTTCAGTGTATTGGGTTGAAATTGTGCATGTCCATAGATCTTCGTCACCTCAATCTCGTAAACAAGACTGGTGGCGCCATCTGCAATAATTTTCCTGTGGTTTCCATTCATACATTTGCTTTTGGTGAAAATTGCTCATATCTCAGGAGTATTGGTCTGAAATTTGGCATGTGCAGTCATCTTGGAAAGTTTTCTCATAAACAATATAGGTGACGCCACCGACCTTGTGCAATAGGACAATGTTTACTTGGAAAGGAATGAATGGTATTTTCACATTCATTTATTTTTTAATCACTTGCCAAATTGCACAGTAATTCACAGAGTGAACATTAGACCCCTGGGTCTCTTGTTATTAACTCTGGAAGTCATTTGAGCTGTAGGAAAGCGTCTGTCCAGCTATCAACAAAAAAATTCCAGACTGCATGACCTTCGAAGTTCAAACCTGTATCGTGTCAGATCCAGACAGTTCTTAAACATCCATGTGACCGATGTTCTAGAAATACAAGTTTAAGAACATCCGAAATGTCGCTCTTGTCTGCAAAATAACATGCAAAAGCCCGAATTCTCGGAGAAACAATGTACATTGTTATGAAATTTGGTGATGCTAATGACTCAAAAGAACTGGTATAAACTGCTGGTACCACCATGAAAGCTTGTGTGCTTGTCCGTCTTCAAAAGATTTAGAGTTTATATAAGAAAAGAGGCGTCATCTGTATTTTTCAAATACTGTCCGTCATAAAATTTGATGATATGATGTTTGCATGATGATATGTCTTTTTACAACGGTCTCGAACATGGCTGCAACCACGAGCACCAAATATTACGGATATATTAATCTTTCCTCTAGTGATTCTGAGCCCCCTGGTGATGCAACCTTTCTTAGAATAATTTCTTTGAGATGAAATTATCTTTTCCTCGTTTCCAAAGATAAGTATTTATATTTTTAGCTGTTGTCTGATATTTTAGAATTCCTCAGAGGTTGGAAATAAAATTAGTAATAATTAAATCCAGTTATTTTCGAAATAGCCTCTTAACGGAACTTTGGTTGGGTGAATTAAAAAAAAAAGAAGAAAAAAATACATTGGTTTTGCATATACTATGTATAAATACCGTAGCCAAATATCTGAGTAACCGCAGCAGCCAACTTTCACACAAGTGTCAGCGATGCGACTGCAGTGTGATTATGAGCTGCTGGTGGTGCTATATACTAGTATACCTGTGATTAAAGATTAACAGCCAGTTGTCATATTTGTAATGAAGTGTTCTTGAAGATGATGAAGCATGTGAGTAAGAAGTTAATTATTTTCAAAAATGGGATCTTTACAGAACTTAAATGTCGTCGATTGTAAAATTTTTGACAATACCTTACAAAATAGCTCCCGAACAATCACAGGTATAAGCACTAAATTTTACAGCAATATTAATCAATGACAGCTCTCTGATTTTAAGCTGCAGGTGGGGCTACCTGTTGAACTATATTATAAGTTGTGTGAGCCGAGATGACTTTCCAAATTTTCCTGAATAAACCAGAACATCAAGCCAGAAGACATTAACACCAGTTTCATGTCATTTTAAGAAATGATTGAATGAGAAAGTTTAACAATGTTCAAAATTTTTCTTCATATACATATAAATTTTAAAATTCCCGATGGTTGGGTTGCATCAGTATCTAATGATGGTTTCAAGGTAGGTGAATGGTTGCAAGTGAGCTATTGATTATCTGGTGATTAACAGGTGAGTAAATTGAAAGCTATAGATTGCACCTCGTGTATGACTGCTGCTTAAATTTGTTCATAAAAAGAAGCGGTAAATGGGAAATAAGAAACATTTTTTATAAAAGATTATACATTTTCTCAGTGATTAATGTATAATGATTACAAAATATCCCATGTATGTTGATCTTGAAATCTCTGAAGATTTGATTCGTTTAGTGGGGCGACGCTTTTTGTTCGGCTGACTACAAGTCGCCTGAGCTGCAGGGATAGACCTTTGTCAGTCCGTATACTGGCTCGTTTAGAAACTGTTCGATCCACAAATCTGAAATTCAACGTACACCTATAGACACGCCTCAGTCGTTTGAATCCTTATTTTATTTATGGGAAAATCCGAAGAAACCGGAAAAGCGAGGGACACGGTCTGGACACCTCTTTTGTGAAACACGCCATCTCCGTAAGACCACGTATTCGTTTCGTGCTCGTGTCGTCAATTTCTCGATTAAATAACGCTCACATATTATATTCAAGCGAGTGTGGACGCTATTAAGATTTCCTACCAAACCTAAAAACTAGTAGGCCAGTAGTGTAAGTGAAAAAGGTAAAAAATTGCAACAGAATTTCTGTTTGCACAATGAATTTTCATAAGGTTTGTAGTTTGACATACTAAAAGTCAACAGCAGTTAATGGGAAATATGAATATTTAACGTTTTTCTTATACCTGGAGTAGCAATTTCTAAAAATATTGGCTTTTGAAATGAATGACAATGCTAGTCCTCATTTCCGTTACCTCGGTTCCAAGCACGGCACTAAAGAAAGCAAAACTAATGGTATGATGACAAAAGATACTAAAAAGTGTCAATTTGGATAAAATATTATTTTAGGTGATTTTTTTTTTTTTAAATATTGTGTATTTATAGGGTCACTTCATAGACTTGTCTCTTATCCCTTACATCCATGCAGATATTGTTGTATGTTATATTGAAGTGCATTCTATAATATCTGTGATTTATAACATTTTGACGAAATACTAATATTAACTGCCCCCTATAGCCGATATATTTTTAGATGCAAGGTGGACCTGCTCCTATCCAGAAAATATATCAGCTATTTTTCTTAGCGAACCTGTGAGCTTATGCGATGGTGCAGCGTCGTCCGTCGTACGTCGTCTGTACGTTAACCATAGCTATCTCAAAAACGGCAGGAGCTAGCATCACCAAATTTTTAGCAAATAAACAGTCATCTGAAAAACTCTATCGGATTTTGTTTATTTTTTTCTTGCTGCATTTTCTGAGTTTTTATATGGAAAACGCTAAAAAAGCTTTAAAAATCTTTCTCCGAAACTGTCCAGCCAAATTGTCCAATATTTCACAGAAATGATCCCTTGAACAATCTGTTTCCACACATAAACCCACATATCTCGGGAACCGTTTGACCGATCAGGCTAAAAAATTTGCACAAATGTAGCCCTTTGATAGCTTTATAACATACACTTAAAATGGTGGCGCCACCTGCAACCATTTTTGCACAGCGTCCATCTGTTCATCTGCATTGGGATAATATCACTCATATCTCGGCAGTGGTTTGACTTATCCGCCTGAAATTTTGCAGGCTTATACATCCTGGACAGCTTTCTCGATTTTATGACAGGTGGCGCCACCTACATTCACGTTTACTCTGCAGACATCTAAGCTCATATCTCAGGAACCGTTCGACCGATTGGGCCAAAATTTTGCATGTATATAGATATCACATAGCTCTTCATCATTAGCAAAACTGGTGGCGCCACCTTCAACCATTTATGCACAGCGTCCATGTGTTCATCTGCCTTGGGATAAAATCACTCATAACTCGGCAGTGGTTTGACTTATCCACCTGAAATTTTACAGGTTTATACATCCTGGACAATTTTCTCGATTTTGTGACAGGTGGCGCCACCTACATTCACGTTTATGCTGCAGACATCCATGCAAATATGCAACACACCTCATTCTATTTCTATTCCCCTTGCCAATTAATCCGTGCCTCACTTCACCCTTCTCACTCTGATTTGTGCAGATACACATTGTCGCTTGTCGACAACCCATATTCTAGTTTTAAAATGTCCTAGTCTGAAACTTGCAGGTCCGAAACGTCCATTTTGCTGAAATCATAATGACTAAGGTAGATATGCAGGACGTAAGAGGATCAATATTAAATTTTAAAAAATAAACCTCCATTCATACTCCTAAACTTTGCACAGGTTCGCATAAGGCCTGTAGGCCTTGTTTATTAAAAACCTATTTTCACACTTCAGGACTGCCTAATATCAAAACCACTCATCTGTTTTTCCTCATATTTACCATAAATATTCCTCTTTATAGTTCCTATGTACATGCCAGAAATTGAGTCTGTTAAATATAATTTCTTTAAGTTATGGGCCCGAACATAATGGACTTTGTAAAAAACTAGGAAAAATATTTACTCACTTAACATTAACAATTTTGAAACTAGAGTCTATTTTCCCAAGTATATAACTATGTTCAATTAAAAGATTCAATTGTTTACCAAAAATTAGATCTGAATTTTGAAATTTTTTAAGTTATTAGCATAAAAATAAAATCAGTACCTTACATTTTGCCTAACTTTGACCATGGCACGTTTTTTCCTTTAAGTACCATTGATTTAATTTTCACAGCATGTAAACATAAGTATTTGAAAATAAAAACTTGAAAATTAGGCTAGTTATTGATTTTTTTCTTGAGGCTCGATTGTAGTCATTTGCTTTGATTACAGATTACAGGTCCCATTCCAGGTCACTGGAAGTCAGCTATGCCAGGGTTTCTGATTTGTTACAGTCACTGGGGGAGATCCCCTGCTGTGACATGTGTACAGTTATTCTCATATCACCACCCCCCCCCCCCCCCCCCCCCCACAACCCAACCCCTCAAGTGTTTTGCAGTAATTGTTATTGTTTTCACTGTATCTCCTAAATTGTAATGCTGCTTCCACTCCAATATACAAAAATTTTCCTTGAAAAAGTAATTCAAGGTGTAATGTTGTAAGATGCCATGTTGTATTAATGTAGCATTTTTAAAGAAATCAATTTTCTTTTAATTGATTTAAGCAAATAAAATTAAACCAATCAGTATGCTTAAATTTATAAAATATCAAGCACATTAAAGACACAATTTAAAATTGTGAAGAAGAAGAAAGTTTATTCTGGAAATAAAGGCCACCAGCCCATAGTTCCTACAATTCAATCAACATTTACAAGTCTTATTATACAAGCAAAAATGGAGAGTTCACAGTTATGATCAATTTAAATTTAAATTGTAAACAGTCAAGCAAACAACAAACAAACAAAGAATAACAATAATAAATAAATAAACATCTAACCAAGTAACAGTGTATCTTAAAACTAAGTATGGAATAAGAAGTGATAAAATAACCAATTTGCAAATACATAAGAATAATAGTAATAGTAATAATAATAACTATTAAAAATAATAATCTATAATCAATAGACATCCTTAACTTTAATTTTACATGCTATTAAAAGATAATTTCCAATACCAAATTCAAGCACTTACACAACTAAAATATATACATGTACATACAAGACATATAATATAACTATACTTTCCTTTATTAACCTTAATATATTGACCTCTAGTCAAGCAATAAACTTATTCAAACCAATTTATTTATATATATATACTTTTTACTGACTATTGCTGAATGGATTGAATCTGGGTAAGGGATCATTTTTGTTTCTTTAAAATATTTACAGTTTTAATATTTCTAGAAAAATGACAGTGTCTAGTTTTCAATTACTGTAGATCTCCTTTTAAAACTATAAAACATGTAAGCTGCTAAATTTGTTATTTGGAATAGGTTATCAAAATTTAGTATCAACTTGAAGTTATATTCATTTGGTTCATGGAATTTCTTTGGTATATATTTGTTCCGCATATCAGTATATAAAGAACATTCCAATAGAAAATGAGTTTCATCCTCAATTATATTATATCCATTTTTTAAACAAAATAAACATATTCTCTCTTCTCTCGGGATACCTTTATGTCGACCATTTTCTACTGCCAATGTATGATTTACACATCTAAATTTTGCTAAAGCAGTTCTATAACCTTTATTTGTGACACATAATAAATATTTTTCAATGGTAAGCATGGACTTGAATACACCATAATAATACAACTTACTACAATCCGTAATGTTATTATGCCACTTTTGTTGTGCCATATCTATAATTCTCTGTTTAATACTAATGATAAAGTGGTCAACATTACCAACATCTTGAGCCATCCAAATATATCCAAATCCAGCTTGAAATAACAATTATCTTACATGTGTAACCAAAGTTGTTTTCCCCCTGTCATCTAGCTAGTATAAAGTATTACATATGTGTTTTGGATACCGCTTATCATCCATATACAAAAGCTTAACCCAATACTTCAAACATTGGATGGAGTATTTTATAAATAAAGGAAATCGACCACATTCACCAATAGAACTGTTACATAAGAAGTATTTGATCCAACATTTAAAACAAATTTACAGAATTTATACTGTACTCTCTCTATTAATTCAACTGTGGTGTAACCCCACAGTTCACAACCATAATTTAAAATTGTGAAATCTAAATAAAGTATTATTTTTAGATATTTATTGTTTTGCAGAGTTAAAAGATATTTTTTTGTGGTAAAAAATAAATAAACATTTGTATGCATGATGTGGGGTAATCTGAAAAGATTGAGATTTATGATGATGATATTGAGAATTATGAATCAACTTTTATATTCAGATATATATGTTTTATTTGAAATGTTCAGAAATATAAACTTATAATAAAAATTTGATGTGATAAAAAATGAGGATCTAATACAAACATTTGTTCATCATTTTCCTGCCTCAGCAGAATTGGAGATCAGGCTTTGTTTGCCATGTATGCATGTTGTTAATTAGTTATATTTCAACTGTATACATTTCATAAAATAAAAAAAAATTACATATATATTTAATAATATATATTATAGAAAAAATAGATTCAATTGACTAAATGTGTAGACTACTGAAATGTCAACAGTTAATCAAAAAGCCAACTATAATGATCATGGTAATAGTACATTTGTTCACAAACTGCTCAAATGCTTCAGTTTCAACATTAGGAAACACATGGTCAGGTCGCAAAATATTATTTGCAACAATTTCTTGCTCATCAATATAAACCAAACATATAAACCAACCATGGCCTATATCACTTTATCTCCTTTTGATATTATTTAAGATTTTTACCTTCAAGGTCAACTTCAGCTGAGCACAGTGACTCACAGATCCCTTGTTTTTGTGTTGTGTGCTTCCATGCCACAATTTCAGCAGTGATGTTTGTGTAATTATATCTTGTTCAAAAGTTTAGTACGTGCATTGTTCATATACATGTCGCACATGTACATAAAAAGTAATGATCCAGCATGGAAGCATTATACCTTTTGATATCCGATTGCAAAGGTTCACATGAGGCCTTTAGGCCTTGTTTATTTAAAAATAAAATAATGAATTATTAGATGGATTATTTGTAGTTGGAAATACCAAATATGCAGAAATTACCAATAATGCAGAAAATAGAAGACAGATAACAAAACAACCATCTCAGTCTTTATTCATAATCTTTTGGATTGTCTGATTTATTGTACTGTTCATATTTAGTCATCATTGTATCGTCTTTTATATATATCAGCGTTTTAGAGCATGCATAGCATGGATTTTACGCTTTATAAAATAAATTATTATTATTAATAATATTAATATATTATTATAATACACAAGAGCTTAAACATTATTCACCTTTCATTACTTTAGTCCAAAAAAGATAATTTTTGAAAGAAAAATACTTTTCTTTTGGAACTGGTAATTTTCTAGACCATTATGAAATGAGTTTCATTTGTCCTTTCAGTTTAATTATAGGCGAGTACTTGTGGTTGGTGTCAAAAACAACAGTTCATTCATTGAAAGGTTAAAGGGTGTTCCATGTGCGCGTATATGCATGAGAATCGTTCATATGATATTGTAACTGAGGTGTTTCCATGTGTCCGTCAGCGTATATGCATGAGAATCGTTCATATGATGTTGTAACTGAGGTGTTTCCATGTGTCCGTCAGCGTATATGCATGAGAATCGTTCATTTGATATTGTAACAGGTGTTTCCATGTGTCCGTCAGCGTATATGCATGAGAATCGTTCATATGATGTTGTAACTGAGGTGTTTCCATGTGTCCGTCAGCGTATATGCATGAGAATCGTTCATATGATATTGTAACTGAGGTGTTTCCATGTGTCCGTCAGCGTATATGCATGAGAATCGTTCATATGATGTTGTAACTGAGGTGTTTCCATGTGTCCGTCAGCGTATATGCATGAGAATCGTTCATATGATGTTGTAACTGAGGTGTTTCCATGTGTCCGTCAGCGTATATGCATGAGAATCGTTCATATGATGTTGTAACTGAGGTGTTTCCATGTGTCCGTCAGCGTATATGCATGAGAATCGTTCATATGATGTTGTAACTGAGGTGTTTCCATGTGTCCGTCAGCGTATATGCATGAGAATCGTTCATATGATATTGTAACTGAGGTGTTTCCATGTGTCCGTCAGCGTATATGCATGAGAATCGTTCATATGATATTGTAACTGAGGTGTTTCCATGTGTCCGTCAGCGTATATGCATGAGAATCGTTCATATGATGTTGTAACTGAGGTGTTTCCATGTGTCCGTCAGCGTATATGCATGAGAATCGTTCATATGATATTGTAACTGAGGTGTTTCCATGTGTCCGTCAGCGTATATGCATGAGAATCGTTCATATGATATTGTAACTGAGGTGTTTCCATGTGTCCGTCAGCGTATATGCATGAGAATCGTTCATATGATGTTGTAACTGAGGTGTTTCCATGTGTCCGTCAGCGTATATGCATGAGAATCGTTCATATGATGTTGTAACTGAGGTGTTTCCATGTGTCCGTCAGCGTATATGCATGAGAATCGTTCATATGATGTTGTAACTGAGGTGTTTACATGTGTCCGTCAGCGTATATGCATGCGCGAAAATCGCCACAGGAGGTTCCTCTGCGTGAACTAAGAGATGCTTGGTGTAAATGACGCCACTTCACCATCTGTATGCGGAAGGCCTTCTCAATCCACCGTACAAATTTATTAATACGACAGGTCACGCATATACACGCACATGGAAACACGTACTTGCGTTTGAGACCTTGCCCAAGGATTTTGGCACGGTGGGGGTCTGACCAGGATCCAAACTCACGACTCTTGATCATATGCCCGGAACCTTAACAATTACACCACCGCCCACACTACAACATTAATATAGTTTAATGGATATATTGAAACCCTTCCAAGATGTGTCTACTAACAGTATAAGAAATCTTTGTTTATTGAGATGCTTTAAATCATCCGATTGTGTCGGATAGCCGAACTAAGAGTGGTAGATGATGATGCAAAAATCAGTATTTCGGAGAAAGACCAACTCTATTATTTAAAAAAAATGAAACAAAGAAAAATTATTCAGAAATAAGAACACGAGTTTTTAAAAATTACAAGTAAACAGCACACTTAATACTGGGGCGCAAACTCCACCCCTAGCATCGGAAGAAGCCGTTTTAAATGTTCAACGCGTCGTCTCTGCTGTTCTTCCGTGTTTTGATCTTGGAAAGCATATTTGCCATGGTTCATTTATCAAATATGTCCGAAGTGCCAAGTTCAGTAATATATTCACATGTTAAAACAGGTAAAAGATAAGAATATCACTGTTAGAAAACTGCTTCAGTAAATCATCTATTATCGTCAACAACACAAATGATTCTCTTTTAATACACTAATTATATTACCAACTACAAGATATATGTATGTGTGTACATGCATTATGCCAAACTTCAGTCATCAACCATACACACTTTTATAACTAATATCTGTGGAACCACTGAAAGAAATGTTGCCCAGAGAAATGGAACTATATCTGTCCATTGTAAAAAGGGGAGCCCACTTGTATAAGAAAATATCAGTTTTTGGAAATTTGAAATTTAGATATGCAATATATAAAGAAAAACAATCCCCGGTTCACATTAATCACCAACACTACAGTAAATTAGTTAGAGTGGGCATGGACATAAAAATGTGTTATCACGACAAGAATTGCATCGCATGCATGTTTGCCATCGGTTCTTCATTGGTGAAGACGTAAATGCTCGTAAATACCATGATTAACTACTCGGGGGTAGAGGTAAACTTGCAGTACAAAAGTGGTCGTATATCTCATTATCTCAACAGAAATATAGTATTTCGTCAAAGTTTGATTTTAAACACAGCTAAGAAATTACAAAATGTTTTTCAGTATAACAAACAACAATGTTTTTGGATATAAGGGAATTGAAAGAAGAATGTGAAATGCCACCGTAAAATAAGCTTTTTTATGAAGAAAATAAACACCTAAAATCATATTTCTAATGTACATTAAGTACATTTAATTTGACACTTTAGTATCTAATGTCATCAAACCATTAGTTTTGCTTACTTTAGTACCGTGGTTGCATGGAACTGGTGTGACTGAGATGAGGATTTGTAATGTCTTTTATGTCAAATCTAATATTCTTAAAAATTGGGACTTCTGGTATAAGAAAAACGTTAAATATTTATATTTCCCATCGGTTGATTTTGGTAGACATTGAGTATGTCAAACTACATGCCTTACGAAAATGCATTGTGCAAACAAATTCTGTTGCAATTTTTACCTTTAATCTTTATTCTGGCATAAATCTATTGGCCTATAGGTCACAGCGAATCGAATCATTCGAGAAATTTAGGAAAACCCTAATTTTCCATTAAAAAACTATTGTTACAATTAAAGACTGCCTAATATAAAAAGCACTGGTGTTGTTTCGTCCGCATTTGGCATAAATATTTCTCTATGAATTTCCTATGTACATGCCATAATTAAAGGTGAGCTGTAACTGATATTTTTTATTCGCTCACTGGATTCACATGAAAGTTGCCCTAAAGCCAAATTATAGTTCATTTCAGTGAAGGTAACAATCTTAAGTAAACGAAAATTATCCTGAGTAATATGAGCTATGCTTTTACACCGAATGTTTATCCCAGCTTTTGACTTTTGCACACGCCCCACATATATTTCAGTTTTATAACGTCATACTGACCAAACAAGGCCACCATGCGGATTCATTCTGGACAAGTGCACTTATGAGCATGCCGAGTGGAAAACAGAAGACATCAGAGTTTTCACCATGAAAAAAAACTACATCTATAATAAAAATTACGATGTAATGTGGCTTGTATATATGTGTGTGTGTGTGTGTGTGAAAAATGACAGTATTAGGTCTATAACTATAAGAATTTCAAATTCAGCACCGGTATGTTTCATCTGTCGTCACCTCACATTGATTGTGAAAGACCTGAACTTACTAATTAAGGATCGAATTTAGGGCAGGCTTTGTTAGTTTTTTAACTTGCTAGATAAAATATGAAAATATCTCGTTATTGTGTCCTCCCTGTTCATGGGCAATATATTTTGTTAAAATTTTGGTGAATATAATTTTGAAAAAAAAAAGGGTGACCATAGGCTACTTATATGTACTATATCACACCCATAGCTCAAATGGCGAGCAGACATGGGGTAATAGTAACAAGTAAAAGTAATAGTAATCGACTATAACAGCTTTTTCCATGTTATAGTAATAGTAATAGACTAAAAACATTGAGCTGTAATAGTAATAGTAATAGAAACAGAAGGCAAAGTAATAGAGTAATACGTATTACTTTCTATTACTTCTTATGGCCTATTTGGTCATGAAGAAAATCAGCAAATCATCATGAACAGACTCAGTCCTGTCCAGTGACTGCCCAGGATGTGGGGCAGACCAATAATGCATTTATAATAAGCTAATGGTGTTTTCACTACTGAAAAAAAAATATATATTTTTTAATAAATAACAAAATAAATATAAATAAGTTATACATTTCTGTATTTAAGAAACCAGTTAAAAATGTCAATCTTTCCAATTTTTAAAGGAAGTGTCTGGGCAGCCAGTTGTTCAGACTCAGATAATATGCATCCAACATTGTCTGCTGCCAAGACTTTTGACGTTTAGAACTTGTGCAGCCTACAATGATGCTATAAATATTATCACTTGAATAAACTCATATTACTAGCACATGTTTATTACCTTGTTAGCATGTATACATATTTTTTTTATTTTTTTTTTTATTCTTAATACTTCTTTGTTGTTTTACAGTACTAATTTTGCAAACCTCCTTTCAGCATATTTAATTATATTAATTTATATTTAGAAAATTTAATGAACATTTTTTTCACAATATTATTATGCCTGTTTTAACACAGGAAATTTGGATATTGACACACCAAAAACATTTCTCACATTTGAAGAATGGGAAATGATGAAAGAGAATATTGCAGTGAAAAAGGACATGCCTAAGGAAAACAGGTCATGCATGCTACCAATATTGTAAAGTTTACCACCTCTTTGTCCACACACAAGATGTCCAGTGCAATGGAATAAAATACGGCATCATATCCAAATGAAGACATACACCTCAAAGCTAGGGTATTCTTGTCTCCAGTTTGTTTCTATCCAGAATGTTGATGTAAACAGTATGTTTATTGAATATATCAATTAGGATTGGGAAACAGGGCTCAGCATTGTATTAATTCATCACCAGAGGAAAACCCAATGGATATACTGTGAAGATGAAAAGTTAGCCATAAAACCTTAACTTCATTTTGTAATATGACGATATGTTACACTTATGAATATGAAAGGAATGACCTTTAAGTGCTATATTTTATGTAGTATTGGTAAATGGTATAATTAATGCTTCGATTTAATGCATGCTAACCCGGAATGATAAATTATACTTTATTAATCCCTTTGCAAGGAAATTGCATTGTTTTGTACTTTGTATAAATAGTGTACATTAACATATCAAATAAACCAATGTAATATAAACATTGATAATTTAGGTTTCAATATATAAATGAACAGATTTAAAGATGCTGAAATAATTATGATTCTCAGTATCATTAGGCCTTCTGGTAAAGACACAGTTTAACTTTAAGCCCATATGACACGACCAAATTTCGAAAGCCATTCGGCATCTCATCATTCTCACTTAGGCACTATTGTGTACTATCTCGTATGTACGACATATTATATCGTACGTACAACATAGTTAATCTTACGGATCTGTTTCACAGACTACACTTATGTATAAGCAATATACATATATGTGTGTTAAATAATGCGTGTTCTCACCCTAACTACACACATCTCCACCTTGCAAACCGTCGGAACATTGTTGAAACGAAAACACACACATATATTTATTCATGTATTTATTTATTTGTATTTAGTAAAAATTTAAATGCTATTCGATTTATCATTTTTTTTGTGTCTATGTTTCTGAAAAATTTGAAGGAAGCGAAATTTATCAAATCGTTGTCTGCCAGTCATATACAGAACTTTCATTTTTTAAATAGGTAATAAAATTCTGTCAGCAGCGTATGATGTTATAATGGCGAGCCTGTCAAAGTATTAATTGAATTTTTGCCTTTGCCAAATTGAAACTACCTTTTGAAGAAAGAAGGGTTGGACAAGAGGTACAGCTACTTAATAGCCTGATTTTAAGAAACTGAGAATCTATATTCTAACCTGATCTGTCTTAGAACTAGATTTAATACATAATGCACCGTGTAGTAGATCTTTTAAACTATTTAATGCATATACAGCCATTGAAATGAATGTTGGGTAGCTGAACAGTCAACGACCCATTTTATGGGGTATGTATAATTTTTATTTTAAACTAAATTATAAAAAATATATTAACAAGGCCTACAGGCCTAATGCGAACCTGTGCAAAGTTTGGGAGTATGAATGGAGGTTTATTTTTACAATTTAATATTGATCCTCTTAAGTCCTGCATATCTACCTTAGTCTATATGATTTCAGCAAAATGGGCGTTTCGGACCTGCAAGTTTCGGACTAGGACATTTTAAAACTAGGATGTATCAGTCAAGATATTTCGGATTTGTTCTTTTTGCCAGGGAGGATTATAGGGACAGATGAACGGACAATATGGCAGCATGGTTTCGGAGAAGAACATTTTTTATGTTTTTTTTAGCTTTTTCCCTATAAAATCTAAGAAAATGCAGTAAGCCAAGAAATAAGCAAAATATCTGATAGAATTTCTTTGATTTCAAATATTTTGCAAAAAATTTGGTGATGCTAGCTCCTGCCTTTGAGATAGCTATGACGCACGACGGGCAGACGGAAGACGGACGACGCCACACCATTGCATAAGCTCACAGGTTTGCTAAGAAGTTTTTTTTTTTTAAACAGGTGAAAGATATAGTTCCAATAATCTGGAAATTCTGCGTCTAGACATTGTGTCTAGACGTCTAGACGCTGTGTCTAGACGTCTAGACACAGCGTCTAGACGTCTAGACACATTGTCTAGTCACCAGACAGAGCCAGGTTAGTTGCCATGGTGATGTCTGGACCCCACCTGGTTGTACTGAGGGACCTCTTGACTTGGCTGCTGAAACTCAGCATGTTGTCAAATCTGTTTTCAAACACAGAAAGCCTTTTTCAATTGGCTACACTGCTTTTATAAAGCTGCATTTACCCAATCTATTCTTATAAAACTGGCAGAAGCCTACCATAGAATAACTCTTGTAAAGTTTAAACCAATCAGCTTAACAGTTTCATCATAAAACTGAATAAGCTAGAAGAGTCTAAAATTACATTTTCGCTTGTAAAAAACATATCCATGTAGGTGGCGCCACCAATAATTCAATTTCAGATATGACATATGTGACAAACATTGGCATAAAATTCGGTGATGATAGCTCTGGCCATTTCTGAGATTTTGATTTTAGTGTGCTTTTTTGGACAGATGACCAAGTTCAACCTCCTGTAACTCGGCCAAAAATCTCCGAACTGGAACCATTCGAACAAATTTGAGAAAGATTTTTCCAGGGATCATTTCTATGCAATATTGGACAATTTGGCTGGACAGTTTCGGAGAAGAAGATTTTAAAAGCTTTTCCCTATTTAATCTCAGAAAATGCTGTTAAAAATATAAACAAAATCCGAAAGAGTTTTTCAGATGACTATTTATTTGCCAAAAAAATTGGTGATGCTAGCTCCTGACGTTTTTGAAATAGCTATGGTTAACGTATAGACGACGCACACCGCGCGCACGAAGCACGACGGACGACGCTGCACCATCGCATAAGCTTACACGTTCGCTAAAAAGGTCAGGATTACCAGCATATCTGTTATCACTGTTTAAGTTATAAATGAAAATTAAAGATACTTAACAGGCTAGGTAGAATTGACTGCTGTGTAAAAGTGGGTAGCCACTACGGATGACAGATACAATCTAAGCTGACTCCGCATGGTGGTTCCAGGAGCTGGAGGCAGCAGGAGCTGGCATCCAAGAGGAAGGGGGTCGCCGGGGCAACACAGTTGCCCAGAGAGGCAGAGGGCGGAGTCCTCAGCTGCCTGTGATTGGCCGATAGCCGATGTCCAGCTGATCAGCAACTGTCATGGGCTCATGTCAGGATTTCGGACAATAACAGAACACAGCATGGAAGTTACAAGAGGTTTCTAGGCCCAATGGCCACAATTTTTGCCCTGCACATCCGTATAGCTCAGATGACTTAATAAGTTAAGCTAACATATTATTAGGGTCTGTGCTATAGTGTGAATACTTAGTCAACATGATATCATCCTGTCATCAAGTATAATAACTAAATGGCTCAGCTGTATATAAAATATATTTTATTACAGAAACAAGATGTTCTTAATATCCTTTAGACATTTATGATTATGACTAATAATGGGTGATAATCTACTTTGAGAACCAGTTTGAAACAACTCTCAACAAGGCCTACAGGCCTAATGCGAACCTGTGCATTGGGAAATACACCAGGTATAATGCTTCAATGCTGGACCATTACTTCTCATGTATATGAACAATGCAGGTACTAAACATTTTGAATAAGAAACAATTACACAAACTTCACTGCTGAAATTCTGGCCTGGGTGCACACAACACAACTAGGGACCCATGGGTCTCGACGCCAAGCTGAATTTGTCTATAAGGATATTTTTAAAGAAACTTTTCAGAATGACAGTCCTGTGACCTTAACAAATGACCTTGTGACCAAAAATTCTTAAGCTTTATTTTTAAAGAAATTTTTCAGAATGACAGTCCTGTGACCTTAACAAATGACCTTGTGACCAAAAAATCTTAGAACTTAATATCCTTGAACTTGCAGCATTAGGATTATTGTAACAATTTTTAAAAAAGTGACCTTGACCTCTGCCCAGATAACCTCAAATTCTACAGGTTTCCTCACTTTGGGCAAGTAAGCCATGTGTGAACGTTGGAAAGTTCAGGATGAAAAGTTTGATCAGTGCATCCACAATCTTTTTAAAGATGTGGCTTCTGTGACCTTCAACTTAGATCGCTGGACCCTGAAAATCAAAATGAATTTACTTATGTGGTTGGTCATTATTAAATCAGGTTTGAAGCCAGTCTGTCTATCCAAAGCAGAATTATCATCCATACTAATTTGTGAATGGATGGGCCCTGAGACCTTGACCTTTGACCTATGACCCAAAAATCAAACAAAATCTTCCCCTAGTGGCAGGTTAGCAATATCTTGAAGACGGAAGGTTTGCAATGAAAAGTTTGGCATCAAATGCACACACATTCCTTTTTAAGAAGTAGGTCCTGTGACCTTGACCATTGACCTCATGACCCCAAAATCATATAGGTTCTTGCTTTTGTGGTGGGCCATGTGTAAGTTAAGTTTGAAATCCATGTGCCAATCCAACCTGGAGTTATTGTCTGGAAACAAATTTGTGTGGATGGACGGATTGACAGACAGACATACAAACAGACAGACAGACAGACAGGGTGATTAGTATAGGGCATCCACTTGTGATCAATAAAAACACCAGGTTTGAGGACACCAGATGTAATCACAGCTGAGAAACTGACATGATTGTTGTCATTTTATAGTAAATAAATATAGGTGGCACCACCACGTTTCAGGAACTGACAAAACTAGTCATGGTCAATATTCAAGGCACGATTCATGACAAACCATGCATTAATTATCAAGATATTGGAGGTTTTGTATCAATTTTTTTACTATTCTGGGGGGTACTTTCAAGCCCCATAGTTCGAAGGATATAGGTCGCAGAGACCTAATTTCAGATTTCAAAGAAGATTTTTTATTGACCTCCCTGGATGTTTACTTAGAAGTTTCTAGGACCAGCCATTATTATTAGTGCCCTGCTAACAGACAGCCAGACGTCCGGGCGGACGACAGACAAAGCGCCATTCATATACCTCAGTTGACTTACAGTCAGCTGAGCTAAAAATTATTGTAGCTGGCACCACCAGTCTTGTATACAGAAGGTTTCAGAGATATATACATATGCCCAAGTTCAGACTGAATTATCACACCCCTCCTGAGAAATAAGCAGGGACACACACTGTGCAAAATAATTATTGTAGGTGGCACCACCAGTCTTGTATATGACAAGTGTACGATAATTAAAATACGATAGGTATAAATATGCCCAATTTCAGGATGATATATCAAATTCCTCTATAGAAATAAGCAGGCACAAAAGTCACCAATGTGCAAATGTCATTGTAGGTGGTGACACCTGTCTTGTGAACGAGAAACCCATCAAAGACACATAGACAGGTCAAAATATTAGGCCAATACATCAAACCTACCTTAAGTCTGATGCATGGGGCTGACCACGCTTAGGTGAGAAAGGCAGTTGCCCCGAGTGAACTGTGACAAATTTGCTAGCTCAGGCTACTGCACTGAGTGAACTCATGACCCGCACCTGGCTAGACTGGATGAACTTTTGACCTGTACCTTGCTGCACTGAGTGAACTCTTGACCTGTTGCCTAATCTGATACAGTTGGCAGTGTGCCAAAGCTATAAATAGATTGGCTCCACGTGCACCCCTGAGGGTCATGACACCAATGAGATGATCACAAGGTGCCCATGAGGTGTTCACATGTCACCCATGAGGGGATCACATGCCTTGTGCTTGGCTGCACTGACTGAACTCTTGACCTATATCTGGCTGCACTGAATGAACTCTTGATCTATTGCCAAATCTGAAACAGTTGGCAGTTTCTTAACCTATGTAAATATACAGACACAATCTTGGCCTGTTGGCAAATCTGTTTACACATACTGAAAGACTGGCTAAAATGTTTTTTTTTTCAAGCTGAAATATTCATAAACTTTTTTATCAAAATATCTAGAAAAATAAAATATTCAGTTCCTTCGTTGTTAAAGGTCCAATAATTCTGCCAAAAATCATTCAAGTTAACTTGAACAAAGGCCACCTAAGAATAATTTTTGTGCCATGTAACAGAAGTTATAATTAAAACAATAATTTTGTAGAAGTACAGTTTTGCAGTCCTCAGTTTGAGTTAGACATAATAATGGCCATAAGACCAACATAAGTTTTTCTGATATGATTGAAAGAACCATGTCTTACGATAATTCTTTTGAAAAATTGAACGATTAAACTTGACAGTTTCATCATAAACTTTTTAAGATGAAAGAGGCTAAAATTATGAGGATTTTGCCCATAAAAAACAGGTCAATGTAGGTGGCACATCAAAACTTTAAATATGAGTCATGTGACCAACATTTGCACAATACTTAGTAATGCTGGCTTCTGTCATTTCTGAGATAACTATGTCAGTATGCTTACTTGGCCAAAAGACCGTTCAAATTCATTTAACTCCACTAAAATTCATCAAATGCAAACCATTTGAACAAACTTGAGAGTGCTTGCCTCTGGGCTCGTTTCTGTAATATATTGAACAATTTGGCTGGAGCGTTTACAAGAAGACTTTTAAAGGTTTTTCCCAGCTTTTTCCCAATAAAATCTAAGTAAATGGAGATAGCAAAAAACATAAGCTGAATCCCACAACATTTGATATGTGACATATAATTGCATAAAATCTGGGGATGGTAGCTCCTGTAATTCCTGAGAAATTATGGGTTGATATACAGATGACCAATGACCCCCGTACAAAAAAGGTCAATGCAGGTGGCGCCACCAATACCTGAATTTCATATATGACTCATGTGACCAACACTGGCATAAAATCTGGTGATGATAGCTCTGGCCGTTTCTGAGATTGTCATTTAAGTATGCTTTTTTGGACAGATGACTAGGTTCAACTTCCTGTAATTCGGCCCAAATACACAGAACTTGAACCATTTGAACAAACTTGAGAGAGATGGTATAAAAGATTATTTCTGTGAAATATTGAACAAACTGGTTTGAGCGTTTCAGAGGAGAAGATTTTTAAAGTTTTTTTTAGCTTTTTCTGTATAAAATCTAAGAAAATGCAGATTTTTTTCAGATGGCTAATTTTTTGCATTAAATTTCATGATGCTAGCTCCAGTTGTTTTCGAAATAGTATAGGTTAACGTATACCTGTGATTGTAAACATCACCTGGCATGAGGAATATCTAAAATCAGAAATCGACATTTTTTAAAAGTTTTTAAAAAACATTCTTTTCAATATTAACCAAAGATAACCTGAAATCTAAATGTCTGGAGGCATGATGTAACGGATGCTGATAAACTGGTTCCAGTCTAGATGTATCTGCTTCACACAGCTAACATATATGGTAAAATGACTCAATTCAATCTTTATTATTCAGCAAAAATTCATTCTTTGGAACCATAAAAGACAATTATTATAAGAATTATTCAGGGGATTATTCTTGTAAAATATTAAACAATTGGCCTCAGTGGGGTCAGTCAAAAAACATTTTGCAGGTTTATAACTCATATGGGAACATAAATCAAAATGGCTAAGTTAAGCTTCCAATAACTCAGCCAAAAATCACTGAACCAAAACCATTTGAACAAACTTGAATTATCAACATCTAAGGATAATTTATGTGTGAGATTTAAGAATTTGGCCGAGTGGTTTTTGAGAAGAAGATTTTTGTAGCCACTGAGCTAAAATGGGCTGTTATGGCATATGACTAAATTCAGCTTCCCATAACTCAGCCAAAAATCACTGAACTGAGACCATTTGAACAAACTTCAGAAAGCATTACAATAGGATCATTTCTGTGCGATATTAAACGATTTGGCCAAATGGTTTCAGAGAAGAAGTTTTTTGTAGCTGTCAGTATGATACGAGCACTGATGACCCCCGTTCAAAAAAGGCTGATGCAGGTGGCGCCACCAATACCTCAATTTCAGACATGACTCATGTGACCAACATTGGCATAAAATTTGGTGATGACAGCTAAAGCCGTTTCTAAGATTGTTATTTTATTATGCTTGTTGGAAAGATGACTAAGTTCAACTAGCTGTAACTCGGCCAAAAATCACGGAACTTAAAACCATTCAAACAAACTTGAGAGATATTGTTCCAGGGATCATTTCTGTGAAATATTGGACAATTTGGCTGAACAGTTTCGGAGAAGAAGATTTTTAAAGTTTTTTTAGCTTTTTCTCTATAAAATCTAAGAAAATGCAGTTAGCCAAAAAATAAGCAAAATCTGATAGAGTTTTTTAGATGACTAATTTTTTGCAGAAAATTTCTTGATGCTAACTCCTGCCATTTTCAGGATAGTACGGGTTAACGTACAGACGAAGGCCGACGGATGACGCCACACCATCGCATAAGCTCACAGGTTCGCTAAAAATGTGCAATTTGGGGCTTCAGAAAAAAGCGTCATTTATAAGATTTTAGAGACAATTTCCTACTAAGCATTCAACTAAGTAACACAAACAAAAAGGGGCTAAATTATATAAAAACCAACAACACTATGACTAATGAGATGAAGTGACCAGCAGACAGAACTGCAATATTTTCAGATCTACCAGCACTGCATGTTATAATACAGATCAGGCTGCTTATGTTTAAAGGGGCCCAATCACCTATCTGACCTTTATAAACTAAAGGTAATCCCTCGGAGCTTTCATAGAAATAGACCAGGAAATGTGGATATCACCACACACAGGCTTCTATTTTTGTTTAGATCAATGTGTTTATAATATGTTGGGGACTGCCAAAATAATCAAAACAAATTCAACAATGGCATCTGGCAGCAAGTCAGATAAGCCAGAGCTTTGCAAATGACGTTTTGCAACAAGTGACCTTTCTACCTCTGCATATATGCAACCTACCACCTTGAGTAACATGTTGTTTCTGTTTTATTGCTGAGTTTACAAGCATGTTGTTGATAAAAAATTCACACATGCTTCACAAAGGCCTTGAAAGAACTTTTCACAACAGAAATTACCCTTAGATCATTAATTTATACACAGAGGAAGCCAGAAATCACACATAATATTTTTCAAAAGGTAGATGATTGGGCACCTTTTATGATGGATTTCTGGCTTGTCTGAGACCACAAGAGCTCAAAACACTCAATGATGCATGCTACCCCATGAGTATTAACAGTCTGAGGGAAAAAAAGTTACACTGTCTGACCAGTCCTTGGGTTTCAAATATGTTATAAATCAATAGTCTTGGTTGCATGGATTTCAGAAACATTCTTATTTAGCATAAAAAATGTTAACTTGAATACAACTGGGGAATTAATGACATAGCTTGATTTGATCATCCAATGAATCTTCAGCTTGACAGCTCTCTTCATCCATCTCTTCACCTGAATCTGTAACCTTTAGCATTGACCTGAGAAACCAATGGACAAAGAAGCACATGACAGTACCAGTTCTCTTTACATGTCCCAGTTACAAAGAATGAATTTAAACTGCCATATAGGAAAGTTTCAGATTGGTATAGTGTTTGGTGCATTACTAGCAAGACCAATCTCTATATGACCTGTGGGTCAAATACTGTTTTCTGGTGTAGGTCTGGTACATATTGAACAAAACAAGACTGCTCAAATGTTTAAACAATGATTTATAAACATGGTTTTGTAGAAAAAAAGGTTAAACACGAGGAGTACGAACTGTTCACAGACTGGTGATATATTCTGTTTAAACCTTGCACCCTGAAAGAATATTAACGATAAACCAGTCTCCATAAGACGTAACCATGTTACAAAGTATGTTTCTACAAATATGATTCTAAAAATGTTCAAACAGATGCTCCTGTGCCCTCACTGCCCTGTCCCACTTTTTTGTCACAAGTGAAATTTCCAGTAATTCAGTGTGTCAAGTGATGTCAAAGTCCCACTCCCTGTTTTGCTCTCCTTTCTGCATACGTTTGTGCATCTAATTCTTGGAGGTTTTTACAAAAGAGCAATGAGTCATCTGTTGTTCAAATATTCTGGAACTGGATGACATTCTCATTAGAATAACTAACTAGAAAGCACTCTGAGACTGCATACCTCAACCCACTTTCTGCATCACCAGCTCATGAATATTAACAGGATCCTGTTCAACCTCCTGTTTTGTACGCAAGTGCAGAAAATATATTAATACAAGCCAAGAGCAATGTGTTTCATGGTTCATCAGCTCCATGGTTACACCATAAAAGTCATCTTTGCCTGATAATACAAAAGAGACTCTGATAAGGTTTCTGCAAATTAAAGGCACTTGAAACTTTCCTATTGATAATTATACATTTTGGTCTTCATACAATGTGTAATTGCCAACTATTTGTGACACACATGCTGTCAACTAAACAAGCAACCATCTATATATCAACAAACACCTAGTGTAAACATCTCTTTAAAAAGCTTACACATCTAAATGACTCCTGTATACACACATGTACAAACTTGGAGACACCCATATACAAAAATGGCCCCCCAATATTTCCATCTTAGGCGAAAAGAGAGTCAAGCATCATGAACCAATATTTAGTATCTCTTGAGTCCACACACATAATAAGCAACTCTACTTTTCACACATTAAAGTTTCAGTTGTATCACCTCAAAAATTTAAAGCTAGGCTGCCTTTAATTTGGTCATAATAAAAACCCCTGATCCACACAGATGGTATGGAATAATTTGGACAGTCACCACCAGGTGTCAGTCAAACTCCACTCCTTTGGCAGCTTTACGTTTCTTGCTCCCTGGGTTCAAGACACTCATGCCTACATTCCGTGGTGTAGCCTTCGCTTGTCCTTTTTTTCTACCACTGTCAGGATCCAAAAATCCATCACCACCAGATGGCAGCACTTTGCTCTGCCTCAATGCCTCCACCTTCTGGTTCGCTGTAGCCAGTTTAGATTCGAGGTCTGTGGCTGCCTCTGCCAACCGGAACAGCACTGTCTGTATCTCCATTTTCTTTTCTGCTGCTTTTGCTTCATACAGCTCAAATTCCAAAACGTTTACACCTTTCCCCACTGTCAGAGTCACCCTGCTTCCAGTTTCACTGATGATAATGTCTCCAGAAACAACAGCATTTCTGTGAAAAAAGAAAAGGTATTCATTTGTGAATCCAACTGTATTACCATTATGAAATACAACTTTTCTGTTTATCTATGTGAATAACTGAATGTCATAATATACTGACTTAATAATATGTGTGTTGCACTACAATTTTGAAACTCCTAGTAACAACAACGACAACCAGAAGTCACCACATTACACTCCAGGTGTCCAGAAGTGGCTGCCCACAACAATCAGTACAGTATCAACTAATGAGTACACATGGGATGAGCATTTGCCTCAGCTGAACTACTATAATTAGAGGGAAAAAGCAGTCTGTTCCTTGGACTTGAATCTTACAGCTGATAACAGTTAAACTACACACTCTTTATTTTTTCAACTGCACCAGGCATGCAATGTCAAATAAAACTCTTAACTGATTTATTTTATTCTATCACCATATTCTTTCCTGTAAATTCCTGTGACTGACATTGTGTCTACACAGGCATAAAAAACCTGAAGAGTAGAGCAGAGAAGAGATAACAGGTAAATACCTTGTTGAGGAAAGCTTTTAATTATGCAAACTGCAGACAGCTTCAAGGAACTGTAAGTGAAAAGAAGTGAATGGATCAGGACCTATAAAACAAGTGACCCATCGGTCATGATGCTCAGCTGACTGGGAAGAGATTCGCAAAAGGAAATTTTATCATCAGAATGGTAGTATATACCCATTCAATTGAAGCATCAAACAGATTAACCAACAGGCCAAGATTTGGTCTCTATTTATATATATCTCAAAAATAGAGAAAAAATGTGAAAACTTAAAAAACTGGAATACGGGTAGCCGACAAGTGACTACGTGTATCCACCAAAATCAGAGTGGAACGGGTGAAGTGAGGCATGCATTGAGTGGCAATGGGAAATAGAGTGAGGTATGTTGAATATTAGCATGGATGTCTGCCGCCTAAATGTGTATGTAGGTTGTGCCACCTACCACAAATCCAGAAAGCTATCAAAGTTGTATACATATGCAAAATTTTAGGCAGAAAAGTCAAACCACTACATGTATATGAGTGATTTTAGCCCATGGCAGACAAACAGACAGACAATGTGCAAAAATGGTTGCATGTGGCCCCTCCAGTTTTGTGTATGATAAAGACCTATGTGAGATCCATACACATGCAAAATTTTGGCCCAATCGTTCAAACGGTTCCCAAGATATGAGCTTGGATGTCTGCAGCATAAACTAGACTGTAGGTGGCGCCACCTGTCATAAAATCAAGAAAGCTATCCAGGATGTATAAAACTGCAAAATTTTAGGCAGATATGTCAAACCACTGCCGAGATATGAGTGACATTATCCCACTGCAGACAAACAGACAGACGCTGTGCAAAAATGGTTGCAGGTGGCGCCACCAGTTTTGTGTATGATAAAGAGCTATGTGAGATCTATACACATGCACTATTTTGGCCCAATCAGTCAAAAGGTTCCCGAGATATGAGCTTGGATGTGATCAGCGTGAACGTGAATGTAGGTGGCGCCATCTGTCATAAAATCAAGAAAGCTATCCTGGATGTATACGCATGCCAAATTTCAGGTGAATTAGTCAATTCACTGCAGAGATATGAGTGATTTTAACCCAAGGCAGATGAACAGATGGACACTGCAAACATGGTTACAGGTGGCGCCACCATTTTTTGTGTATGTTACAGAGCTATCCAAGGGCTACATTTGTATAAATTTTATTTCTGATCGGTCAAACGGTTCCCGAGATATGAGCTTGGATGTGATCAGCTTGAACTTGGATGTAGGTGGCGCCACCTGTCATTAAATCAAGAAAGCTATCCAGGATGTATACGCATGACAAATTTCAGGAGAATTAGTCAATTCACTGCAAAGATATCAGTGATTTTAACCCAATGCAGATGAACAGATGGACACGGTGCAAACATGGTTACAGGTGGCACCACCATTTTTTGTGTATGTTATAAAGCAATCCAAGGGCTACATTTGTATAAATTTTATTTCCTGATCGGTCAAACGGCTCCCGAGATATGAGGGTTTCTGTGTGGAAACAGACGCACAAATGGACGCTGGATAGAGAGGAAAGGTCAGAGGTCCACCAAAATTGGTTAGGCACTAGTTCACATGTGACCCGATAATTGGTGTAAGTTTCGGAAAAATTGGTCCATTATTCTCTGAGGAGCACTCTGGAAATGAACATGGCGGCGGCGGAGGAACCCGGTCAAAACATAGTATCCGCAAAACTTCGTTTTGGCGGATACAAAAATACAGGTGGCTCCACCAGTCTGCAGAAACTAATAAAAACACTTAATGGTCAATATCCATTTAAATAATCATGATGATCTCCGCATTAGTTGTTCAGATACTTCAGCTTTTGTATCCAATTGTCCATTACTCTGAGGGATACTTCAGAGTCCTATAGCTTGAAGGATATGGGTAACAGAGACCTAATTTCAAGTTTCCACAGGACCTTTCATGGGCCTCCTTACATGATGACAAGAATGAAGATTCTAAGTCCAGTTGTAGCAATTTGTACCCTGTTGACAGATAACCACATCTTTAAAGGTCTCAAAAAAAAGAGAAAAAAAATTAGTAAAAATTTGAAAAAAATAGAGGTGGCGCACCCAGTCTGCAGAAACTGATGGAACAGCTCATGATCAATATGTATACCAAAAATCATGACCATCAGTGTTGTAGTTATTGAGATACTGCAGTTTTTAATTTGTATCAAATTTTCCATTATTCTGGGGGATATTTTGGAGCCATACAGCTTAAAGAATATGGGAAACTGAGACCTAATTTCAGGTTTCCAAGGAGACTTTTCATGGGTCTCCCTGTGTGTGAAGAATGGAGATTCTAGGTCCAGTTTTTATGATTTGTGCCCTGTTAACACATGTTCATATCTTTAAAGGTCTCAAAAATAGAGAAAAAAATCGTAAAAAAACCCGAACAAATACAGGTTGTGCCACCAGTCTGCAGAAACTGATGAAACACTCCATGATCAACATCCATGCAAACAATTATGGTGATCTCTGCATTAGCTGTTCAGATACTTCAGCTTTTGTATCAAATTTTCCATTATTCTGAGCTGTACTTTTGACTGCCATAGCTCAAAGGATATGGGTAACAGAGACCTAATTTCAGGTTTCCATGGAGACTTATCAAGGGTCTCCCTGTGTGTCAAGAATGAAGATTATAGGTCCAGTCTAGGTACAATTTGTACCCTGTTGACAGATAACTACATCCTGAAAGGTCTCAAAAATAGAGAAAAAAAATTGTGAAAATTTGAAAAAATACAGGTGGCACCACCAGTCTGCAGGAACTGATGGAACACCTCTTGATCAATATGTATGCCAAAAATCATGACCATCACTGTTGTAGTTATTGAGATGTTGCAGTTTGTTTTTATCAAATTTTCCATTATTCTGGGGGGTTATTGGGAGCCCCCCACAGCTCAAAGGATATAGGTAACAGAGACCTTATTTCAGGTTTCCATGGAGACTTTTCATGGACCTCTCAGTGTGTCAAGAATGAAGATTCTAGGTCCAGTCTTTATGATTTGTGCCCTGTTAACAGCTGTTCACATTTTTAAAGGTCTCAAAAATAGACAAAACAATTCGTAAAAATTGAAAAATACAGGTGGCGCTACCAGTCTGCAGAAAATGATGAAACATCTCATGATCAATAAGAATACCAAAATTCATGACCATCAGTGATGTAGTTAATGAGATATTGAAGTTTTTGTATGAATTTTTTTACTTTTCTTGGGGGTACTTTGGGGCCCCATAGCTCGAAGGATATGGGTAACAGAGACCTAATTCCTGGTTTCCATGGAGACTTCATAGGTCTCTCAGTGTGTCAAGAATGAAGATTCTAGGTCCAGTCGTTACGATTTGTGCCACGTTAACAGATGACAGCATCTTTAAAGGTCTCAAAAATAAAGGAAAAAGTAAAAAAAATCGAACAATACAGGTGGCGCCACCAGTCTGCAGGAACTGATGGAACATCTCATGATCAATATGTATGCCAATAATCATGACCATCAGTGATGTTGTTAATGAGATATTGAAGTTTTTGTACAAAATTTTTTACTATTCTGGGGGGTACTTTGGGGCCCCATAGCTCGAAGGATATGGGTAACAGAGACCTAATTTCAGGTTTCCATGGAGATTTTTCATGGACCTCTCAGTTAGTCAAGAATTAAGATTCTAGGTCCAGTCTTTACGATTTGTGCCTGGTTAACGGACAGACAGATGGATTGACAGACGGACGACGGACAAAGAGTGATCGCTATAGCTCAGATGACTTTCAGTCAGCTGAGCTAACAAGACTGAAAAAAGGGTAGAGCCCAGGTGCAGTACTTCTGTATATATGCGGGAAAGTGGAAGTGGGGTGGCATTAGCCCAGACAGAACAGAAAGTGTGTAACACATATACAAGTACGGAAAGTGGATGTGGCACTAATGTCCAAATGAAATTAAATTGGGTGTGGCACTGAATTTCCAGACAAAAGAAAGTATGTGTGGTACTAACAGTCCAGAAGAAAATAAATTGGGTGTGGCACTGATGGTCTTGACAAAACAAAAGTAGAGGTGGCATGAACAGTTCAGACAAAATGAAAGTGGGTGTGGCATTGATGTTCATGAAAGTTAAACGTGGGTGTGGCACTGAATTTCCAAACACAAGAAAGTTTGTGTGACACTAACAGTCCAGAATAAAATAAATTGGGTGTGGCACTTATGGTCTTGACAAAATGAAAGTAAATGTGGCATTAACAGTTCAGACAAAATGAAAGTGGGTGTGGCTGGTACAGTCCATAAAAAAGAAAATATGTGTGCCACTTATGATCTTAACAAACTGAAAGCATTTGTGACACTTATGGTCCTGTCAAGAAAGAGTAAGGGTGTGGCATAAATGGTCAAGACAAAATGAAAGTGGATGTGGTACTAACAGTCCAATCAAAAGGTGGATGGGGCGCAACTTTCTTGACAAACTGAAAGCAGTTGTGGCCCTTATGGCCCTGACAAAAGAAAGTGGGTGTGGCATGAATGGTCAAGACGAAATGAAAGTGGATGTGGCACTATCAGTCCAAACAAAAAGTGGCTGTGGCATAACTGTCTTGACAAAAGAATGTGGGTATGGCACTTACATTCCAGAAAAAAAGAAAGTGGGTGTGGCACTAACAGTCCAATCAAAAAGTGGGTGTGGCACTTACAGTCCAAACAAAAAGTTGGTGTGGCACAAACAGTCCAAACAAAAAGCTGTTGTGGCATGAACTGTCCAAACAAAAAGTTGGTGTGGCATAACTGTTTTACCAAAGAGTGAATGTGGCACTAACAGTCTCAACAAAAAGTAGGTTTGGCATTACTGTCTTGACAAAAGAAAGTGGGTATGGCACTTACATTCCAGAAAAAAAGAAAGTGGGTGTGGCACTAACAGTCCAATCAAAAAGTGGGTGTGGCACTTACAGTCCAAACAAAAAGTTGGTGTGGCACAAACAGTCCAAACAAAAAGCTGTTGTGGCATGAACTGTCCAAACAAAAAGTTGGTGTGGCATAACTGTTTTAACAAAGAGTGAATGTGGCACTAACAGTCTCAACAAAAAGTAGGTTTGGCATTACTGTCTTGACAAAAGAAAGCGGTTGTAGCACTAACAGTCTCAACAAAAAGTAGGTGTGGCATTACTATCTTGACAAAAGAAAGCAGTTGTGGCACTAACAGCCAAAACAAAAAGTGGGTGTGGCACAATTGTTTTAACAAAGAGTGAATGTGGCACCAACAGTCAAAACAAAAAGTTGGTGCTGCACAAACAATCCGAAAAAAAGTGGGTGTGGCACTAACAGTCTCAACAAAAAGTAGGTGTGGCATTACTGTCTTGACAAAAGAAAGCGGTTGTGGCACTAACAGTCCAAACAAAAAGTGGGTGTGTCATTACTGTCTTGACAAAAGAAAGCGGTTGTGGCACTAACAGTCCAAACAAAAAGTAGGTGTGGCATTACTGTCTTGACAAAAGAAAGCAGTTGTTGCACTAACAGCCTAAACAAAAAGTGGGTGTGGCATATCTGTTTTGACAAAGGTGTGTGGGCACGGCACTAACTTTCCAGAAAAAAAAAAAAAGTGGGTGTGGAATAAACAGTCCAAACAAAAAGTGGATATGGCATAACTGTCTTGACAAAAGTGGGTATGGCACTAACTTTCCAGAAATAAAAAAGAATATGGATGTGGCACTTACAGTCCAAACAAAACATGATTGTGGCACCAAACGAAAAAAAGGTGTGACATAACTGTCTTAACAAAAGACAGTGGGTGCCACTGGGTGGGGCACTAACTTTCAAGAAAAAGAAAGTGAGTGTGGAACTAACTTTCCAGAAAAAACATTTAAGAAAGCAAGAGTGTCACTCACAGTCCAGACCAAAGAAAGTAGGTTTGGCGCCAACATTTCAGACAGGAGAAAGTAAGTGTGGCATTAATACTAAGTGTGGGAAATTTAAGTTGGCTTGACTTTAATCAGATTGACTCATTAGACTAGACTAGATCTAGTATTTTAAGTCACTAGACAGACACGGTTGAGGTGGTCTGGGACCACCGCCCCGGCCTGTCTCTTTAGACTGTAATTTTGATGCCGACAGATGCCACACAAGCCAAGCTAAGGACCCGCGAAGAGTCAACACCATATACCCGCACAGGTGACCGAGAAAGCTACACCATCTACACCCACAAAGCCCCGAGCGGGCCACTCACCACACAGGTATCAGCAGCAAAGCAGCTGCCCCCAAGAACCCGGTCACGAGCGACATCCCCGAGGGACACACAGCCGAGCAGAGCGCGCACCACAACAGAGAGGCCCCACCAGAAGCAGAGAAACTCATTATACTATTAGTTACTAACATTTAAATAATCCCCTCTCAGTGACACATTTTCCTGTTAAAATGTGAATTACATACTAGCTGCAGATAGGTACATTTAACATTTAGCTTAATATGTGGTTTAATTATGTTGAATATACATGATACATAATCTGTCAAGAACCTTTAGAGATTAACTATAAATAACTGTTGCTTATCAAACAGTCTTATGTAATTTTATGTAAATTATAATTCAATTTTAGATTAACGTAGTGCCCAACCTGAACTTAGAGAGATAGGCATCACTGGAGTTAATTTTTGCGATATCACGTCTTGTATTAAATTCGTGTTCATCCATCTCGAGTTTCCAAACGTCACAACCATCACTGACACACAGGATGAGGGAATCGCTGGACACGGAGTAACGTGTGTAACACAGAAACCGCTTTGAACCACTGTCAACCAAATAGTGCAGCGCGTTCACCTTCGCTTCTGTCAACAAATCCCGAAACGACGACATCCTGGTTTAATTGACTTATTATACACAGGTTTATCACAAATGCAGGTCGGTTTCAGGCCTACAGGTTGATGTAAACGCTTGTCACAGTGATTTTGGCTCAAAGATATAGCCTGTCCTGCTGGTAGGTAGGACGTTTCATGGGCGCAGCCATGTTGTGACGTCAGACCGGAAGTAGCCCTATGACATATTGTAAGCTAAGGTGACGTGTGGCTGCCAACCAAAGCAAACTTCTGTCTATCGCAGGTATGTAATTTAAATGATCGTCCGACCGTAGCCAGGCTGGATGGTGTACACATTGTTAGATTATGGTCAGATTGCTTCAACAGCTCACATATCAAATTACCTGTCGAGGAATGCGTGAAATCTTTAATAAATCTCAGCTTGGTCTGAAAAGTTGAATGTTCCCAGTCTGCTCATTTGGCTTTTGCACTTTGCAGTCAAATTAACCGTCTTACTCTTAGTGTAGCCCTATCTCTGCCTTCCCTGGGATATATGATAATAATTATGCTTTTAGAGCTCGGCTTGTGGAAGTTGACCTGTACCATCTCCTCAAATAATCTATAACCAATGGTTTTCTGTCTGGCCAAGTTTAATTTGTAAAATTCTGTAAACAACATGAATGAGCCTTGTGATCACCGTAGCCTGACATAGGCAAGAGAATAATCTATATTGTCAGTATTCAATTTGTCAGACCGGGATCGTTATCGCTGATTACATCAATCATATTGTCATCATCATTGTATTGTTACTGTATTAATATATTTTGTAATATTGTTCTTTTACAAAGATGCAGTTCCAGAGAATTCTGTCAAGTTGTAAAGTCTCAGAGTCTCAAATTTTATTATATGGTGATCTTGACTCAAATCACCATACAGTTTGAAATTTGAGACTTGAGCTCAACATTAGAAATTCAAAAAGGTCTTCCTTTCATTTCAGAAGTGAAGCCTGTGTAGATAATTTTTTTGTCATTTGGACAAATATGTATTTGCTCATTTGTCTGTAGTTTTGAATTTTTCAGTTTGAATATTGTATTATTTTCAAATTTTGTCAAATACTGAAACATTATTTAATACTGTGGTGTGCATATCTAATTTATATCCTTGGTTGACTATATATATTATTATTACCTGACTTGTTCACATCACATATAACGCTAACATAAAACTTTTATTGTGGCCTTTTCTTTATCCAGGAATTTGAGTTTGTTAGCTTTCTTCTCATTAATAGTATTAGTTATAATCACACATTCATGGCGATGACTGGTAACAAGTGGGACAATTGTACAGCTTTCTGTAAGAATTAACAAGCAAAGAGTTTGTTACCACTCATTCATAAATATTTAAATAAATGAAACAAATGGGCACATTGCTGTGACCAAAGGTTTAATAAACATAAATGAGTCCTTGTAGGCCTGTAATATATATACTTGGCCTTTGTTTCAAACAATTAGAGCCATAAGGTAGAGGCTTTAACCATATCAGTTGATGAGTGATTACAGTGTCTCATGCAGATTTCACATTAGCTGTCAAATATAAACATGGCCTGGTTAAATGGTTGCTATTATTAGAAAAATAGAGGGATGTTTTTTCTTAGAAAAATAATCACTTCTCTGAAAATACAAATACCTTGTTTTCAACCACTGCCATGGGGAAAGCTGAGAAAACCTGAGATGAACTAGGAATTATTGGTAAATATCAGGAAGTATTGGGAAGAACCTTGAAAGAGTAAAATAATATGTAAAAACTTATTGTTCTCCATAGGTATATACATGTAACTACTATGAACTGTATTTACAATAATTTTACACACTCTTGCACAAACACAAAGGAACAGAATACGCTAAAGGCTCCTCTGATGCTACAATGGGCCCAGCTGTCTCAACCTCTCTCACTCCTTGTGTTTCTTGTTTACTGTACAAGAGGCAGACCACAACAAATCACTGATGGTCTCTTTGTCTCCCTGTGACCCTTCTAGCATAAACTAATTAGCAGATAATCACATCTCCAGCACATACTAGCCAAACATCTCCATAAAGACTGAACAAAGGTGTGAAATGTGGTTTACTCATGATGCAGCAGGCAGGGATACTGTGTATAGTTGTACACACAAATGTCCTAAATTCTTTCAATAAAAGATTCAATAAAATCTTAGTGGAGTTGGTATATCAACAGCTTTATTAGCTTTAAATTTATTCAGGTCGCTGTTAGTTTGTATTTTTCAATAGTATTGATAATATCATTAGAGAGTTTTTCCAGTTTTCCCCTGATTTTCTGACTTTCTGGAGTTTTCCCCAGAGTGGGTATTTATAGATAAAACCACCTGGTATTTACCTCAGTGGGAAAAGTATTAGACCTCTCCCCATCCCAGGGGGAGTTTAGTGACTTGTTCTGCCTGGCATAATCATCATTTAACAAATGTATCTACCCAAGGCCAAACTTACATTTAAGAGAGAATATAATAGTAAATTCTCAGCTGAACAAGTGAACAATCAAGGTTTAATGATTTGGCTATATATTTATTTACATCCCCATGATGATTGTCCTCATCATTTGCTTGGACTGAAAAACGTTTTAGTATAAAGATATTCTCAAGGAGCTGAAAAAGCATGTAAGAACTGTACAATTTGGAGTTGATTTATCCTAAATAATGACTAAACACCCCTGTTCAGAAAAAAAATCTATATAGTTAGTGTGCAAAAACCCAGCTTATCTGAGTATGTGATGTAACAGTTCATCTGATTATAAATAAAAAGTCATTGGAACAGTCACATGTATATGCTATAAATGTTTAAAGTTGCACTTTTCTTTCTTAAACTTCAGTACTGGTATGGATGATATACTATTTTTGAATTTTGTTTCACATTTCACGAATAAAGAACTGTACGATTTATGTCCACTATGTCCACTATGATTTTATCTTTATTCATTCATATCCTCTGCTCAATATATTCATGTAGGTTTCATGAAGTTTTCTCATATTGAAGGTTCACCAGCTTTGTAGGTCAGTTGTTGGTTTTATTACGCACTGTGCTCTGTAACAGTACTTCACATTTCATATGTAAATATGGACTTTATTTAAAAAATATAGAAACATAAATAAGAGAAACTGTGAGTTTAGTTCACAGACATCCTGATCCAGATTGACTTTTCATGTGGAAAATTCTTGGGAGTTGTCCCTGTTTATAATTGTACTGAACCAAATTCTGCCCTGTGATCATTATTGCTCATCCTGTTTTACAACTGACATTGTGCACAGGGAGATCTACATATGACTTGGTTTTTAGGTCAAATGTGTACTTGCACTTTCATTCTACCTTACCATTTTGAAAACATATGGACCTTGGCAGTCAGTCAGACTTTGTCATTAGCAATAGAGATATCACAAAATAGCGTGTACATATGAGAACTGATTCTGGAAAACCTCCAATCCAGAGTTCTTCTTTGGTGTAGGTAAGGGTATATGTGTTTCAGTACTCCATACAACTTGATTTCTTTTTGTATTTTCAAACAGTAATTCTGGGGCAGTTCTTATAAAATCAGTATATGAACCATGTACATACATCACTCATTATTATGGATATTATTAGACTGAAGGACTAATGATAAATAGTTTGATGAATGAGGACTGATACCATTGTTGATAGCTCTGACAACAGTCAGTGTGATAAATATCATGGGAGTACAAACAGGTAGCATTAGCTGCATAAAAACATTACCAGTGGCCGCAGGTAATTTTATTATTGATTAATGAAAAGTCTAGAAGGAACATTATTATTTATTTATCTATGATTGAAGATTTCTCTGACATGTATCAGTAAAAATGCAGTCTAAATAAAGTGGTCTAGTAAACAGAAAACAGTGTAAGTTGCAACATATTGTGCGTCTATAAGAATCTGTCAAGGCACACCCTATTGCTGTTGAAATATGGGACCTTTTTGTTGACTTTATGGAAACAATGCAGTTCCTCTTTTATTGCTAAATTGCAGCAATAATATGTACTAGTATATTTAAAAAATACTCTTTTCATGAAAATAGAAATATTGATCAACTTGTGCTGATAATCACTAAATCAGTATCAATTGATATTCCTTTCAACAAACACCCCTGATTATATTGATAGATAATCACAAAAACAGGCATGGTAATATTAAAGTCTCTGTTGATAACCAGCCAAACCTAGCTGTGTAATTTATTTTACAGTAATGATTTATAAGCTTTACTTTGTGGCAAAAATAAATATTATAGGCTTTTAGAGCAAATGCTGAGAAAACAAAATTGAGTATGAATCATCTTGCCTGTTTACCTTGTCAGGCCTGAGGCTTTCTAATTTAATCTTCTCCATATGAATCATATTAAACCCTTTAAAGAGCTTTGTTCAGTAAAATATTGGTGTCTCAGGGAATTACCAAGTGCTTGCCTTTTTATGCTCCCATGATAAATTTTAGTTGATGCAAGTTGTGTCAGTGGATCATGTATTTGTGGGAGCTTTGCTGTGCACATTATTTGGACTAGTAATTCTTATCTGTTTCAGACTTTTTTTTAACAGATGATTTCCTTGTAGATGTCCTATCTGGATCATAAGACTATGGTTTACAAAAATATCAGGGATTCCTGAATTGACTTGAAACCATTTATTTCCCACAATCCAGGGTTGGCGTCCTACTGTAGATATGTGTATTATACATTTTACAGTAAAACACTGTTAAAGTAAATATAAAAAAAATGTATTACAAAATTAAATTTTCATTGCAAAATGACAGTTAATTCCTGCATGTTTAATTAAATCTTCCCAGTTCCACTTCCAGGAAAAACAACCTGCTATAGACAACTTCTATTGTGGACACCCCTCTTTTATGGACACTTTAGATGGTCTTATGATAAGTAGATTCACAGGTTCAGCATCTTCCTAATATAGACATCTCTATTTTTAGGGGAAGTAAATGTGATTCCATACTTCATTTGAAATCTAGTATCAGATTTTAGCAGGATCTGTTAGCATAAGATATTACAGGCTTATTTCTTAGCCACAACCATGACATCCACAGCTGAAAAAATCTGTTCCAAGTTCAACATTTCTTTTGCATCGACTGTGCACAATTTTGAATCAATTTCAGGTCTGACCCTTTGCTCTGTTGTTCAAACTATGTGGTTTACAAGTTGCATCCTGCATCATTTCTTTTTTAAATCCAGTTTGTATTTTTCATATATTTTGAGTTTAAGAGTGGTTCATGCTGAGTTGCGGGGACATTTTTGCATCCATGGTACGTACGTACCACACATTCCTAGTTTAATACATAACAGCGGACTGCATGTTTATTCTTCTGGGCCCTTGTTTTAAATGTATAACTGACTTTTTTCAATAAATAATCCAAATTTATCCTTAACATGATGCTGTAACAAATTTTACAAAACAAAAAGTAAAAATAAAGACTAGATTAAAGGTTTATACTCCATGAGGAAAGCCCCACATAAAACATGCAACATGGATATCAGTGTCAGGTGTTTGAAAAGTTACGCTGATTAGATATTAACTCCCACTAATAACTTATAAAGACAGTTGCCATAAAAAATGAAGATGTAGATATTGTGGAAAAGTATAAATACTTAGGATGTATTGATGACAGAAATCTGAATTGGAAAAACGTGTTGAATCAATTTGATCCAAGAAAGCAAAAAAAAGATTATATTACCTATATTATCTAAGAAAGCTAAATATTGACGAAACCAGTATTACCATGTTTTATAATTCAGTAATTTCCAGTGTCCTTACTTATGCACTGGAGTGGTGGTTCGCAAATGTATCTGATAAGTTAAAGAAACCGCTAAATAATACTAGGAAGAGAAGTTGTAGAATAACTAGTATTTCTCTTGCCACATCCCAGGAAATCCATGAAACCAAATCATTGGCCTTTTAATAAAAGGTCATGAACAAACAATACATTCCCTACATTCAGAGTTTTTTTTTTACCTTCAGGTAAACGCTTCGATGTAATGTTCTGCAGAACTACTTGATTTAAAAAAATTCTTGTGCCATACAGTATTAAACTTTTTAACTCACAACCCTCTAGATATTTAATTTTTTATTTATGTGTTTTACCTGCAGAATTATCTGTTCTATAATTTCTACTTGCTTATTTTAACATGCGTAGTCAAATATGTTCTGTATTATTTTTATTTATTATTTTTTATGTATTTATTTATTTTATGTAATGAATTGCAAGTCAACAACAAATTCCTGGAACTTAAGGCTAATAAATCTTATCTTATCTTATAATGTTATTACATGATTCTGCCATAGATTATAGCTAGACCATGGCCATCATGTTGTTTTACAGTGTTATGTATGTGATATGTATCAATATGGTGAGAAATAGCAACCTGTCAGATGACAGATCATATCATTATGTCAATCATGGCCCAGATCTGAGGCCCAACACATCACCCACTGTGTAATAATAATAATAGTGCCAATTTACCAGTGAAGTAACTGTCAGTGGTACTGTCATGATGGCCTAGTTCACATCAATGAGCAATATTTGTACATGAGGAATTTCACTGTGAAAAAGTTGAAATAAGAATACAGTGGCCTAGTAAACTGGAAGAAAACTTAAATGTGTAACTTAATAAAGGAATATTTGATATCAGGTAATGAAATTATATGCTTTTCGAAACTTCACAATTTTACCACCCTGAATATTTTCATTTTACTCAGTAATAATGTCTGGTGCAAAGGGCAATAATCATATGACTGTACAAACACTTGTACTGCTAGCTGATTGGATGTGGGTACCAGAAATATTCTAAAAATGTTTGACTTAATCACCAGCCTAGAATGTTACTGTCAGCTAAGGTTAGTTACATCATGGCCGGACCCTAGAAAGTCAGTACCCTTCCACTGTTTTGATAATGTTTTCTTGTGTAAGGTCAGCTTTACCTTTTCTAATGCTGCCAGCTTTGTCAATTTAATGAATCATGAAAGGTAATGGAAAGTCTCAGTGGGTATCTGTTATTGGTAGGGATTGGTTGTACAATTGTGTTCAGTGACTGAAAGAAATTAACGACCAATGATTATTAATTGATTATTTATGGACCTTCTGTATTTACCTGAAATATGCTAATATAAATCAATATTCACGTAAAGGCTGGATAAATCTGTTGAATATAGTAATGACACACATCGTGAGTGGTCCTCCTGGCTTTATTGTATCCCCAGACAAAGTCGGGGATACTATGTTTTCATACCGGTCCCGCCGCCGCCACCGCAAATAAAAATCTTGTTGGCCCGATAACCCAAAAAATATTTCACGGAATTTTACCAAACTTGGTAGATGTATAGATATGGGTAAGAGGACAACGCCTATTTAAAATGAGGTCATGACCTTTACTAGGAGAGTGTCCTTGACCTTGAATAGGTCCAATTTTGGGGAAAATCACACAAATTCTTTAATATCTCAAGAAATCTTGCATGGATTTATCCCAAAATCAAGTTGATGGAAGATCATGGATAGGGTTGTCATGTTCCAGAAACTGGTGGCGCCACTTATTATTCTTTACTTGTTTTCGTGCTGTTTAATACCCCCAAAATTGCCACCTTACAGTACTGTGAGCATTATAAGTCAAAAACTAATGGACAGATTTCTTTTATATTATGCATATACATAGGTATGGGTTATGGGACCCACTGGATGATGCTTATTTAAATTGGGGTCATGACGTTTCCTATGACAGTGGCCTTGACCTTGAATATTGCCATATATGGTGAAAATCACACACCTCTTATATGATATCTCCAGTTTTGATAGCCATATGGATTTCAAACATGACTTATGTATGGCCCATGCTAAAGTAAGAACCCTATAGGTTCTAGGGTCATGAGGTCAAAGGTCAAGGTCACTGGACTGGCATTTTAAAAGATACTGTGGATGCATTTTAAGCCAAACTTTCATCCCAGGTCTTCCATCTTGAATATATAGCTCACTTGCCAATAGTGGATGATCCATATAAATTTTGGGGTCACAAGGTCAAAGGTCAAGGCCACAGGAGCTATCTGTCCAAAAATTAGTTTCTGGATGATAATTCCTGCTTTTTTTGATGTAATGATTTCAAACTTGACTTATATATGTCCCATTTAAAAAACAAGACCCAAATTGATTTTGGGGTCATGAGGTCAAAGGTCAAGGTCACAGGACACATCTTTAAAAAGATTGTGGATGCATTTTCAGCCAAACATTTCATCTCAGACCTTTCATCTTGCACATATAAGTCATCTGCCAATAGAGGAAGACCCCTATCAATTTTGAGGTCACAAGGTCAAAGGTGAAGGTCACAGGAGCCATCTGTCCAAAAAATAGTTTCTGGATGATAATTCCTTCTTTTATTGATGTATGGATTTCAAACTTGACTTGTATTTGACCCATTGGAAAAGCAAGACCGGAATTGAATTTGGGGTCGTGAGGTCAAAGGTCAAGGTCACAGGAAACCTCTTTAAAAAGATTGTGGATGCATTTTCAGCCAAACAATTCATCTCAGATCTTTCATCTTGCACATATAGTTCACCTGCCAAGAGTGGAAGACCCCTATCAATTTTGAGGTCACAAGGTCAAAGGTGACGGTCACAGGAGCCATATGTCCAAAAATTAGTTTCTGGATGATAATTCCTGCTTTTATTGATGTATGGATTTCAAACTTGACTTATATATGTCCCATTGGAAAAGCAAGACCCAAATTGATTTTGGGGTCATGAGGTCAATGGTCAAGGTCACAGGACACATCTTTTTAGGACACATCTTTAAAAAGATGTGGATGCATTTTCAGTCAAACTTTTCATCTCAGATCTTTCATCTTGCACATATAGTTCACCTGCCAAGAGAGGAAGAACCCTATCAATTTTGAGGTCACAAGGTCAAAGGTGAAGGTCACAGGAGCCATCTGTCCAAAAATTAGTTTCTGGATGATAATTCCTTCTTTTATTGATGTATGGATTTCAAACTTGGCTTTGTTATTGACCCATTGGAAAAAAAAGACCAGAATTGAATTGAATTTGGGGTCATGAGGTCAAAGGTCAAGGTCACAGGAAACCTCTTTAAAAAGATTGTGGGTGCATTTTCATCCAAACAATTCATCTCAGATCTTTCATCTTACACATATAGTTCACCTGCCAAGAGTGGAAGACCCCTATCAATTTTGAGGTCACAAGGTCAAAGGTGAAGGTCACAGGAGCCATATGTCCAAAAATTAGTTTCTGGATGATAATTCCTGCTTTTATTGATGTATGGATTTCAAACTTGACTAATATATGTCCCATTAGAAAAGCAAGACCCGAATTGATTTTGGTGTCATGAGGTCAAAGGTCAAGGTCACAGGAAACCTCTTTAAAAAGATTGTGGATGCATTTTCAGCCAAACAATTCATCTCAGATCTTTCATCTTGCACATATAGTTCACCTGCCAAGAGAGGAAGAACCCTATCAATTTTGAGGTCACAAGGTCAAAGGTGAAGGTCACAGGAGCCATATGTCCAAAAATTAGTTTCTGGATGATAATTCCTGCTTTTATTGATGTATGGATTTCAAACTTGACTTGTATATGTCCCATTGGAAAAGCAAGACCCAAATTGATTTTGGGGTCATGAGGTCAAAGGTGAAGGTCACAGGACACATCTTTAAAAAGATGTGGATGCATTTTCAGCCAAACATTTCATCTCATATCTTTCATCTTGCACATATAGTTCTCCTGCCAAGAGAGGAAGAACACTATCAATTTTGAGGTCACAAGGTCAAAGGTGAAGGTCACAGGAGCCATCTGTCCAAAAATAAGTTTCTGGATGATAATTCCTTCTTTTATTGATGTATAGATTTCAAACTTGACTTGCATATGTCCCATTGGAAAAGCAAGACCCAAATTGATTTTGGGGTTATGAGGTCAAAGGTCAAGGTCACAGGACACATCTTTAAAAAGATCAAGGTCACAGGACCAACATCTTCAACAAGATTGTGGATTGTTAGATGGAAGAAACAATAAATATGCCAAGTGTCAGTATATGCTGCTAAAAATGGGGGTCTGTTCTTGTAGGGGGGGGGCTACTATGTCTGGGGATACTCTGGCACCTGCGGTGCCAAGAAATGTCTAGTTGTATAACAGTACTGATAGATAGGAAATTGGCACTTATAACAGGATGCATGTTTATATTCATGCTGAAAGGTCCAAGTAACAGGCTAGTTGTTCACATTTTTCCACTGATTAAATTTTAGGTTCTACATACTATGACTTCTATGTCTGTGCATGCATAATCGTTTTTCATTGATTTTATAAAGATGCAACAAATTTAATCAATTGTGAAAGAAAACAACCAGTCATCAATGTAATTGATTAATAGGCGCACCACTAGTATGTGATTAGACAGGACTGTAGCTTAAAAGATAAAATTATATTGTGAAAGATGTAACATATAAATATCATACATGTCCCATGCTCTGTTAGTCCAGGTAGTTGTACCACCTTTTAAGCAAGCCTAACCAGTTAAATACCACTTTTAAATGTGACTTAAATGCTCTCTCTGATGTAAAGTTAAATAGAGAACATAATGTATTTACTTGAAAATTTTAAATATCATTGTAACTTTAATTATTCTCAGTTAGATAATTCCTCAGTTTCAGAGTTTTCTTAATGGATTGAAAGTTATTCCCAAATTGCAAAACTTTTTTAAAGGACAATTATATTTGTATATTATCTTGCAGTATTAATATAAGTTGTAAATACTTGTGCATGTATGTAGATCTATATATCACTCCATATGAGGAGTTATATGACAGCAGATTCAGTAAGTGACGCTACATTCACTGTTGTTGGTTGTGTTGTTAACACCATGATACCACATTGGCAAATTCAAATCTGAATGTCAATGAATGATACATTTTTAACACTTAAAAATTTAAATGTATTTAAGCTACATATACAATTAATATAGATGCCATGTTACATATGTACACAGACAAGTTACTTGTCACATGTATCCTTTTGATTCTAAACTAAACTGAAATAACTGAATAAAAATAAACTAAGTAAAAACCGCCAGCAGTTAATACATCATGTATATTTAAAGAAAGTAATTCTAAGCACAGGTCAACAGATATTTCAGTGTTGTTAATTATGGAGTGATAACTTAAAATATTTCTAATCAAACTAAAACTTAAAATGCATCATAAATAGGCGCATATGATTCTGTACAGATTTCTCCCTACAGTTTCTGTGTTCTGGTTTAGGGATATAGAGCCAGTAAAACTGATTACAGTACATTGCTTGGTGAGAAAAACAGTAATTACTTAGTTCAGCAATTACTGCTCACACAGAACTGCCTGACAGCTAAATTGATAGTTCAGAGAAAATTGATTATTTCAGTGACGTCATAGGTAAGGATATTACAGCTTCATATATAAAGTTCATATGGAGTTGCATATGGGATTTTCCAAAGAACTTTGGTTCAGTCAGAAAACAGGAAAATTAGAAGGTACACTTCCAACTCTGACGTAATTGTGATCTACTTAAAGTTATCCACTAAGAAATAGCTTTTATGACAAAATGCAGAACAATTTGTGCATGCCCACCTAGCTAGACTGCATGTTTTTCTGTCAGAGATGGCACAGACTGAGGGAGACCACCCTTCTGCTGTAATATCATTGTCAGCTGATCTGGAATAAAGTCAAGTCTGGGCAAACCTTGTCTTGTGTCTCTCTCCCACCTTGTGTTACACCTTGTAACAGTATGATCAGAATTATGGAATACTGCTGCATTTGAAACATTTAACTGAAATCCACAGCCATTTATCAAGATTAGGTCCTGTCAGGCTAATTACATTCATAATAATTAGATGTAATTTTATGTCAGGATCTTTATGTGCTAAAAATTATACTACAATGCCATGTCAAATATTTTGAGAAATTTCGTGTTTGAGCAAAAATATCTTTATATTTGTAATATATGTCCTTAATCTTGATAATATTTTATGCCATGTCATAAGTATGAATCAGTGTTTCTGTGGGGGTTCTTCAGTAATAAAAAAAACCTCCCCCAAGGTCTACATTATAACATAGAATGGTATGTTTTTAGAAGAAACAAGGTTTATATGTCTTTATATTGCAGAGACACACAAGTCAAGCTCAGATCAATAATTTAGACAAATGCTTGGAGTGGAAGTAGCAAGTCTGACAATATTGCGGGCTTAGCCAGCTCATACTTTTTATTTTTTACTTTTCTTCACAACTGAAGAGCACTCCAGGCTTTATGACTCCTCTGAATAATACGTCTTCAGAATATAATAGAGCATGTTTTCTGGTTCTTTGCAGATAGATACACAGTAATTCTTCGTCACCACAGTGGAGACCAGGACTTTCCTGAAGAAACATCCATGGCGGCTTTTGTTTATGTGTCTGTGTACTGTTTCTGGCCTATGACAACCATTCAGGAATATAACGGTGATTAAGAAGCCATTCGGCACTGCTTTAGAGAATTATCTGCGGCTCCACAGCCCCCTTTTTGATGACTTTTGGGTACTTTACAGTACAAGCGTATAAAGTTTACAGTATGCTTACTGATGGATTCTAGTCCACTGGTTTGATTGGAGCAGGATTCTTCTTGTTAACAATTTCCCAGATTGACCTGACTGTCAAAGATTCATCGAGATAATCACTCACCAGGACTGTATACTGCTGCTACAGGGTTTGATTTACAGCGTGGACTGCTGTTGTGGTTGCTGTCACAGGGATGCTGGGCTTTTGATCTAACAATAGATAACTCATCAGGATCTTCCCTGTCTGGACAACAGACTAATGACCTTGACTGCGCTATAAAGGGCATGTACAGGAGAGAACCGCTGGTGATTGTGCCAAGAATGGCCGCTGTCTGCAAGGTATGTGTTATAAAATCAGATCAGTTGCTGAATTAACTATGTTAATTAATTGGGTAATTGGGCATTGTTGACATTGTACTGACTTATGAACTTTACAAAAAAAAAAGACATTTTTGATAAAACCTCTTTAATGATTTGACACCTTAATCATATTAAATACCTAAGCAAGTTTCTTTGTGTGTTTGTTTGTGACCAAGATGTCCGGCCAGCTAAAATTTGTCAAAAGACTTGCGTATTGGATTATATCTGTGGAAAGTTAAAAATTGTTTATTTACAATCTCATAAAAAATCATGGTGTGTTTGTAAACTGGTTACATGCATTATGTAACTTGTGGTCCCTGTAGAATGGAGTTTGATGTTTCATAATTATGATAAACCATGCAGTCAACTTCAGTTAAACTGAGCTATATGAAAGGGACTTTGTCCTTCTATTAGCTGACCAGCCTGCTACATGTAAGCAGGACACAAATTGTAACTGTTTGACCCAGCTTTATAATTATATAGGTCCATGTGAAATTTCCTACTAACCTGGTGTTTAGCATGAGTCACAAAGACCTACATTCTGTGAGCCACATTTCAAATCATGTTTTATAGCACCATGAAAATCTTCAAAGTGTTTAAGCTATTGAATAAAGTTTTACCATCAGATCTCAAAATTAAGATAAGAAAACTATTTTACACATGTACATGACTTTGTCAGCATGCAAACTATGAATAAAATTGCCCTATCAACGCTTGAAAAATGTCACATATGATAATTCCACCATTGTTTGTTTTAATAATTGTATTCGCCAAAACAGAGTTTTGCGGATACTATGTTTTCAGCCCACCGCCGCCGCCGCTGCGTAGGTGTCCGGAGAACTCCTCCGTAACCGCTGGGCGGAATTTTACGAAACCCGGGATTATGTTCGGGTCACATGTGAACTGCTGCGCCCCGATTTTGTTTTGACCTCTGACCTTTCCTCTGCGCTCTGCGTCTGTTTGTGCATCTGTTTCCACACATAAACCCACATATCTCGGGAACCGTTTGACCGATCAGGAAAATTTTTTTGCACAAATGTAGCCCTTGGAGAGCTTTATAACATACACAAAAATGGTGGCGCCACCTGCAACCATGTTTGCACAGTGTCCATCTGTTCGTCTGCCTTGGTTAAAATCACTCATATCTCTGCAGTGATTTGACTAATTCACCTGAAATTCGGCATGCTTATACATCCTGGATAGCTTTTCTGATTTTATGACAGGTGGCGCCACCTACATTAATGTTTACGCTGCAGACATCCAAGCTCATATCTCGGGAACAGTTTGACCGATTGGGCCAAAATTTTGCATGTGTATAGATCTCACATAGCTCTTTATCATAGGCAAAACTGGTGGCGCCATCTGCAGCCATTTTTGCACAGCTCCCGTCTGTTTGTCTGCCATTCTGCCAACCGTTTGACCGATCAGGAAAATTTTTTTGCACAAATGTAGCCCTTGGAGAGCTTTATAACATACACAAAAATGGTGGTGCCACCTGCAGCCATTTTTGCACAGCTCCCGTCTGTTTGTCTGCCATGGGATAAAATCACTCATATCTCGGCAGTGGTTTGACATATCTGCCTAAAATTTTGCAGGTTTATACATCTTGGATAGCTTTCTCGATTTTATGACAGGTGGCGCCACCTGCATTCTAGTTTATGCAGCAGACATCCAAGCTCATATCTCGGGAACCATATGACCGATTGGGCCAAAATTTTGCATGTGTATAGATCTCACATAGCTCTTTATCATAGGCAAAACTGGTGGCGCCATCTGCAGCCATTTTTGCACAGCTCCCGTCTGTTTGTCTGCCATGGGATAAAATCACTCATATCTCGGCATTGGTTTGACATATCTGCCTAAAATTTTGCAGGTTTATAAATCTTGGATAGCTTTCTTGAATTTATGACAGGTGGCGCCACCTGCATTCTAGTTTATGCAGCAGACATCCAAGCTCATATCTTGGGAACCATTTGACCGATTGGGCCAAACTTTTGCATGTGTATAGTTCTCACATAGCTCTTAATCATACGCAAAACTGGTGGCGCCACCTGCATCTGTTTTTGCACAGCGTCCATCTGTTTGTCTGCCACAGGCTAAAATCACTCATATACATTTAGTGGTTTGACTTATCTGCCTTAAATTTTGCATATGTATACAACTTGGACGGCTTTCTGGATTTTGTGGTAGGTGGCGCAACCCACATACACAATTTGGCTGCAGAAATCCATGCTAATATGCAACACTTCACTCTATTTCCCCTTGCCACTCAATCCATGCCTCACTTCACCTGTTCCACTCTGATTTAGGCGGATACACGTAGTCGCTTGTCGACTACCTGTATTCTAGTTAATCCATGGATTGCCTTACATTTTGCTATGCTCATTCAGCTTGTATACCTTTATTTGTTGCTTTAGACTAGTGGCACCACCAGTTATTTCTAATTATTTATGTGCTAATTCAAGATTAATCTTGATTCAGATTGTTCTCACATTGATGAGATTTAATTGTGCACTCATAAAATTGATATGATTATTTGATAAATTATCTGACTTTGGGTCATAAAACTGATATATAGATTGTCTGTCAGAAGTATTTCCTATTTTCATTCAAAGTACAGGCAAAACAGGGCTAAAAAAATAATTTAAAAAATTTAAATTTCTATGTAATTTGCTCCTTTTTGAGTGCAGTTCCATAATAAAGCTTAAATTTCTCAATAACTAATGCATGGATGACCTTGAAATTTTCTATGCTTATTCAGCATAGATACAGACTATAAATATCTATGTTCTTTTAGACAAGTGGCTCCACCTATATATTGTAATATTTTTTTTAGCAACCAGCTTTCTATGTGTCAGGGGTAGAGCACAGGAATCAAACCAGGGAGGCTGTGAGTTAGAATTTTTCAGGGTCAAACCCCACCCAGGGTGAGTGCTCTGCAGGCTCGATGGGAAGGCCATACCCAACGGCCGTGTTTCACTCAAAAACGAGTGCATCTTTCGGGGGTTCTTGGGTGGTTAGTAAAGCAATAGGAAAGATTGCCTGCAGGTGCAGTAGTAACTGGGGCTGGTTAACACCCAGAAAAAAATGGAAGTGTGTTGTTATACTGCCCTGTCACGTAGTCAGACTGGAATGGAGTTCTGCAGATGTACATATACCTGAGAGTTAAGCTAGCATTAAAAAGGAGATTGTTACCTTCAACAAAAAATGTGTATTAAAACAATATTTTTAAGCAAGTTTAGGAATGACTTTGAGACTGACAGTTTACCGCCATGCAAACATTTAATTCAGTGTCATACATTTTGCTTTGGGTCTTAAAATTCAAATAGGGCACATATATTATTAACCTGTTTCCCAGTCATCATGATAATTATGAAGAAAATCTTTCACACCAGTTTTTGAAATATTCAACATTTATTCCTTACCAAAACAAATAAAAATGCTTACAAATGAGATTTTCACTAGAATAGGCCCATTTTTAGCTCAGCTGACTGTATGTCAACTGAGGTATAGGTATGGCGCTTTGTCCGTCATCCGTCTGGCCGTCCGTCCGTCTGGCCATCCATTAGCAGGGCACAAATTGTAACCGCTGCTCCTAGAAGCCTGTAACTAAAGATCTCGGGAGGTCCATAAAAAATCTCCTTGAAAACATGAAATTAGGTCACTGACCTTTATCCTCTGAGCTATGGGGCTTGTAAGTACCCCCCCCCCCCAGAATAATAAAAAAAATTTGATACAAAACCTACAATATCTTGATAATTAATGCATGGATTGTCATGAATTTTGCCTTGAATATTGTCCATGACTAATTTTGTCAATTTTCAAAAAAGTGGTGGTGCCACCTATATTTTTCTAATTTTTATGAATATTTATCTATTTTTTTTCCCTATAATATGACAACAATCTGGTCATTTTTCTCAGCTGTGATTTCATCTAGTGGCCCAAAACCTGGTGTTTTTATTGATCACAAGTGGATGCCCTATTGTGATCACCCTGTCTGTCTGTCAGTTTGTCTAGCTTTCTGTCTGTCCATCCGTCCATACAAAAAAAATTGTTTCCAGATGATAACTCCAGGTTGGATTGATATATGGATTTCAAACATGACTTACACATGGCCCATCACTAAAGAAAGAATCTGTATGATTTTTGGGCCATGAGGTCCAAGGTCAAGGTCACAAGACTCACTTATTTAAAAAGGTTATGGCTGCTTTTTAGGCAAGCTCTTCATCCCAAACTTTCCATCTTGCACATTTAAGTGACTTGCCAGTATGGGGAGAGCATAATTGAATTTGGGGTCACAAGGTCAAAGATCAAGGTCACAGGGGCCATCTGTTTACAAATTAGTTTCCAGATGATAACTCCAGTTTAGTTTGACATATTGGTTTCAAACGTAACTTTTTATATGGCACATAACAAAAGTATGAACCCTGTCGATTTTTGGGTCCAATGGTCAAGGTCACAGGACCCATGTCTTTAAAAGGAATGTATATGCATTTCAAGCCAAATTTTTCATCACAAACCTTCTATCTTCAAGATATTACTCACATGCCAACAGGGGAAGATTCTTTTTGATTTGGGGTCATAGAGTCAAAGGTCAAGATCACAGGGGCCATCCATTCACAAATTAGTTTATGGATGATAATTCTGCTTTGGCTAGACTGATTGGCTTCAAACTTGATTAATTAAAGACCCACCACTTGAGAAAGAAACATTTTGATTTTCAGGGACCAGTGGTCAAAGGTGAAGGTCACAGGAGCCACCTCTTTAAAATGATTGTGGATGTACTGTAAATCAAACATTTCATCCCAAGCTTTCCATCTTTCACACATGGCTTACCTGCCCAAAGTGGAAAAAATCTGTAGATTTTGAGGTTACCTAGTCAGAGGTCAAGGTCACTAGACCCACTTTTTTATTAAAAGATTGTTACAATATCTAAATGCTGGAAGTTCAAGGATAATAAGTTCTCAGATTTTTAGGTCACAAGGTCATTGGTAAAGGTCACAGGGCCGTCATTCTGAAAAATTTCTGTAAAAATATCCTTATTGACGAATTCAGCTGAGCAATTGAGACCCTGGGTCCCTAGTATTTAAAGTTCTGCCATATCCGTACTTTTTTGTGCACAGATATTTTTTTTCCCTACTCAGCAGATGCAGGGGACATTGATTTGGGTTTGTCTGTCTGTCCGTCTGTCTGTCCGTCCGGCTGTCTGTCTCTCTTTCCGTCTGTCAGTATTTTTTGTTTCCTTGCGATAACTTCCTAAATATTATCTGATTTCATTCAAATTTTGGTCAGTGATTGCTCTCATGCTTACCTTGGTTGGGATTGGTTTTTGACTGTCTGGCTTCTGTCTGTCTGTCTGTTACTTTGTCTGTCTGTCTGTCAGGTTTTCGTTTCCAGGCGATAACTTTCCTAAATATTATCTGTTTTCATTCAAATTTAGGTCAGTGATTGCTCTCATGCTTACCATGGTTGGGATTGGTTTTGGAGTGTCTGGCTTCCCTCTGTCTATCATTCTGTCTGTCAGGTTTCTGTTTCTGTGCGATAACTTTCCCAAATATTATCCAATTTCATTCAAATATGTGTCAGTGATTGCTCTCATGCTTACCTTGGTTGGGATTGGTTTTGGAGTGTCTGGCTTCTGTCTGTCTGTCTGTCTGTTGCTCTGTCTGTCTGTCTGTCTGTCAGGTTTTCATTTCCAGGCGATAACTTTCCTAAATATTATCCGATTTCATTCAAATTTAGGTCAGTGATTGCTCTCATGCTTACCTTGGTTAGGATTGGTTTTGGAGTGTCTGGCTTCTGTCTGTCTGTCACTCTGTCCGTCAGGTTTCTGTTTCCATGTGATAACTTTCCTAAATATTATATGATTTCATTCAAATATGTGTCAGTGATTGCTCTCATGCTTACCTTGGTTGGGATTGGTTTTGGAGTGTCTGGCTTCTGTCTGTCTGTCTGTCTGTCTGTCAGGTTTTCATTTCCATGCTGTAACTTTTCTAAATATTATCCAATTTCACTCAAATTTGGGTCAGTGATTGTGCTTATGCTTACCTTGGTTGGGATTGTCTGGCTTCTGTCTGTCTGTCACTTTGTCTGTTCGTCCATTATCAAGCATAAAAAATAACAAGGGCCCAAAGCAGGGGACATTTATTCCACAAATTTGCTTGTTTTAAATTTTGTGCATGTTTGTCATGTATAACTCTATATGTCCCAGACATGTGGCAGTACCTGCAATTTTTCATCATTTGTTCACATATATCATAACAAATAGCAATTCTGTCATAGTATTAGCAAAATAATCTTATCTTTTGCATTATATTTAAATATTATCTTTTAAATTAATCAGATATATATTCCTAAGTTCCTGTAACTTTGAACCAGATTTGGCCAAAATGTTCTCCAGAAAATGAAAAACAGGTCCACTTGCATTCATGAAATTCATATAAAAGCAAACATTTCTCAGGAATTTGTGCATAGATTAATTTTAAATTTGCCATTCCTGTTGATATTAGATGGCTTTATCCATTTATAAAAAAAGTGATGCCACCATAACAAAGTTTTTCTGTCATATTTTGCAAAGTATTGTTAGATTTATTTAAAGAAAGACATATATCATTCCTGTCACAGTATTACCTCACAAAGTTCTTAAAAATGTGATAAATAAGTAGATAGTCATAATGTTATAAGTGATGTGTATTAGCTGAGCATCATGACCCATGGGTCACTTGTTTTGGTTTTATAGTGCTGACTGTTGGACTTTTAAACATGTAATTATGTTGGATCAGTGTCTTCTGTGCATGTTCATGGCTTTCACAAGTCCACTGATGCTCGTGTTCAGTGACCTGCGGTGAATTTCATGCATGGGTAAAAGTACCCCAACACACTCTGGCCTTGTATGTATAAATACACATAGTGCAGGCTGCCATGTGGCAAATTAGACACCAGGACGAGGCTCCCCAGAGACGCTGGCAATGTAAAACTCTTACATGAGAAACCAGTTTTCCTGGAAATGCCTTTTAAAAGTTAGAAAGAAGCATTCCCATCATAGGTGAAAGAAACACAGGAATTGATGGCTTGATTGCATATACTATCATCTGTAACATTGGTTTATAGAATGCTATATGGAGCTGGCACAGATAGTGTGAGAAAGATACCGTGTGAGATCCTGTAGCTGATGTGGCACATTGATGGGAGTTTTGGCTGTGCATACTGGTGCTTGTACACATACACCAACCACAGTCAATACAAGGACCGCAATTTATGAAGTGTGTGATAGTGAAGGCATACAAGAAATGTTGAAAAAGAATTAAAGAGCAAGGTTTGCAACAGGATGGTTTCATGCTCTCAGATTCTGCAAACTTATAAAGAACAAGCACATTTTTTTCAAGTAATCCCAAGTATTCACTGTAAATAGTCACAGATTGGAAAAAAGGATTTTAAATTGCTTGTGTTGACTTCATAAAAGACTTAAGTTCTTCAGAGCAGTGTCAGCAGAATATTGAAATTACTGACATAATTGGGACACAAGATTTTTGAAATTATAAATCATTAAGATCTGGGAGTCACAAGTGAGACTGTGTGTGTTACATTAGACTCCATGAGAACAAGTTGGCTGTTGATACATGATGGTATACGTATCAAGAGAGTGACTGTCTGATGAACTTGTTAAACATCGGGCCGCTGGTTTCGGCTGCAGGTACAGGAACACCTGGATCACAGCTGTGACTCGTACAGGATTATTAACACCGTCTTTAGAATAACACTGATTTGAAGTTTCATGTGCCATTAAAGTGGAAATAGTGTTTGGTTGGTATATATTGAAGAAGACTGACACTACAATATATTATACCTGTAAGCCTAGTCAGGGACAGTTTGATACTTTGGTGATATTTTGATAAAAAAACACTCAGAATATGAATGCATCAGGTCCTGAAACATATGGCCAGAGTGCATGAATTATTACAAGTACTTTTGATGCCTCTATTTGCATATAGTCCACTGATAGCACTACCAGTCCCCTGTTTTTATGCAGTATCTTCATTGAAATAGGACTGAATCTTCAGAGCTGCAATATCAGACTGAATAGAGAGAAACTACACAGCTTGCAGCCATAAAAGTAATTTACAAATAAATAAATAATAAAAGCCTGTACACACAGTCATAGTGACATAATATAGTAGTAGTATATATCTATAGGAAGGCATCACAGTGCATGAAGCATGGATCATACAGCGCGCATTCACGGGCTGGTGCGTGAGAGACGGGAGTCAACAAACCAGGACAATACTGAATGTAAACATGGTCACACATTCTCTTGTTCTTTACAGGAATGTGGCTGCAGCTGCAACAGTTGCTTCAACAGCAACAGGTGGGTCAGCTTGTATTTATTACCTTTTTTGTTTTCACCTTAGTCTGTTTGTTTACACTGTAACAAACAATTTTATTGAGTGTTGAATTTTATAATTTGTTTCGAAAGCAAGTCCTTACCATTAAAACTGATTTATAAATCTTGATGTTTGACAGTTTTGATGCATTTGATGTACAACACAAAATATTACTTTTTTGCTTATAACTTCTTGTACTTCAAGTTTTGTTATTATTTGATATAATTTCACAAATGTCCCAAGCCCAACTTCACAAAGATGTAATGTGAATTGCTTTTTCCTTTGTTAATTATTTAGGAATGATATAAACAAATGTCTTAGTTAAGTACATCCTGTCTAGTTTTGTTGATATCGTTTTTTGTAAAATTGAATTAAAATGAAGTTTATGATATGCACTAAGAAGCTGAAAATAAGTATAAGCTTGTATACAAATAGAGCAAAAGCTCATTGTGTTGGGCTCGCTTAAATTGAATAACCTGCTTCTGTCAAAGTTTCATGCATGGTGTGCGAAATGAAAACCTGCTTGTGTTGAACCTCTGATAAACCTACTTCAGCATAACTAGATTTACTGTAACTTGCTTAAAAAAAGACATTTATGAAGTGTTACCCGTAAGTCGACAATTTAGATATCTGGACCCCAAGGGAAGATTCCTGAAATTCCTTGCACACTGGTAGACAACAGAGATGGACCTTGCCTCCACATGTAAAATTAAGACATATATTAGTATGCAGATTTAGAATGGAACATAAGGAGATGAATCTTCAAGCCTGCTGGTTCTGTTATACAATAGGGGCCAAAGCCAAAAATTAACAAAGGCATGAAGACCCCTTTCAATTTTAAACCCCGGTGCACAGAAAAAAAACCACATTTTTTTTTTAAACAAAATTCCAAAGACAATATAAATCCTGTTGATCAGTCAGGTTTATAGACAAATCAGCTAATCTTCTCTTACCAGTGATTTTAAATTAAAGAAATATTTTAGAATTCTTTTGTCTGAATTTTCATCATTTCATTTTTAATAACCACTATATTTCCCACTATTGCCCAGATTAATTGTAGATTTCAGAACATTTTCTGAGTTCTGACATTCTTTAACTGTACAGTACAGGTATAATCTTTGATACTTTCCTAAATTTTCAGTAGCTTATGCAGAGATGGTTGATTAAGATTATTGTTAACTGTTATTGTAAACTTTTTCTAACTGAAAATAAATATGTGTTATGTTTGACCTAAGAAAATCCTGCCAAATTAGCTAGTTGTAGATGTCAGTCACCTGTGACTTGGAGTAGCCTTTTGAGCAATGTGTAATACTAATTATACAGTACTTGACTGAGGTGAGTGTTTATGTATTCACAGTCTCGACTTTCATCACGAGATTGAGGAACTGCGTTCACACCTGCGTCAGAAGGAGAGCCATATTGCTCACATGGAGCAGGAGTTCATGGAGAGCAAGACATACGCTGAACAGGAGATTAGCAAGCTGCAAGATGAGCTGGCAAAACTGAGGGATCGCTACGAGAGGTAGGCACAGATATTGTCCAGCATGTTCCATATACATTGCTTAGTTTAATGTCACATTGGTTTTCCAAGTCACTGTGTTTGCAAAAGGGAAATTACTGTGAAAATGAAAGCTTTATGAATAAGATGACAAGTCAGCTACAATGGACAGTCATTTATACAGTCTAGTGGCCTCATTTGCATTTTGTGTGTTAACCATGCATGTGACATTGAAAGTTAAAATGCAAAAAGATAGATTATAATTAATAATATCAGTAATATGATTAATATTAACAATTGTATATTGTCTGTCCTTAATGAAAAAGATTTTCTACTTGTTTGCATTGGTCTTCTTCAGATTGTTCAGATTTTGCTTGTTTCAGAAAAAAACTGCCCTTGTTTCACTTAGGAAGAAATAACTCATTTACTAATATACTCTGTGGGAGTATAGTGAAAATGGAATCCTCACAAAACCATGAAACCACAAAATTTAACTACACGAATATGAAAGTACTCTATAGTTTATATTCAGTTTCCCTGTTCCATTTGTATTTTCTCCCTTGCCTTCCTGTATTATATGTTGATAAGGCAATTAAGGCTAAATTAGTAAAATGCTTGATTAGCTGGAATGAAAGTATTACCTTTTTTTTAAGTTCCTGCAAAACAAGATGATAACACAGTATGAGAAAACAGACAGTGTATTTGTCATTGTACAATGCAAGTCTTAAAAACAAAGTATCCTTTAGAATGAATGATGTCATCATGGAATGTCTGTTACCTTCAGGTGGTGATTGTGTTGTTTGTATGAAGTCACTCTGAAGTTAAAATGGACAGCTTGATGACTCTGTCTGGATAGTATAATCACAAGGCAATGGTTTATAGTAAATATTCTACATTTTTAGCTCAGCTGACTGAAAGTCATCTGAGCTATAGCGATCACTCTTTGTCCGTCGTCCGTCTGTCCGTCTGTCCGTCCGTTAACCAGGCACAAATCGTAACCGCTGGACCTGGAACCTTGTAACTTGGGATTCTGAGAGGTCCATAAAAAATCTCCTTGGAAACCAGAAATTAGGTCTCTGTTACCCATATCCTTCGAGCTATGTGGCCCCAAAGTACCCCCCAGAAAAGTCAAAAATTTCATACAAAAACTTCAATATCTCATTAACTACTTGACTGATGGTCATGATTTTTGGCATACATATTGATCATGAGATGTTCCATTACTTCCTGCAGACTGGTGGCGCCACCTGTATTTTTCGATTTTTTACGAATTTTTTTCTCTATTTTTGAGACCTTTAAAAATGTGAACATCTGTTAACAAGGCACAAATCATAAAGACTGGACTTAGAATCTTAATTCTTGACACACTGAGAGGTCCATGAAAAATCTCCTTGGAAACCAGAAATTAGGTCTCTGTTACCCATATCCTTCGAGCTATGGGGCCCCAAAGTACCCCCCAGAATAGTAAAAAATTTCATACAAAAACTTCAATATTTCAATAACTACATCACTGATGGTCTTCATTTTTGGCATACATATTGATCATGAGATGTTCGATCAGTTCCTGCAGACTGGTGGCGCCACCTGTACTGTTTGATTTTTTACGATTTTTTCCTCTATTTTTGAGACCTTTGAGGATGCTGTCATCTGTAAGCGTGGCACAAATCGTAACGACTGGACCTAGAATCTTCATTTTTGACACACTGAGAGACCTATGAAAAGTCTCCATGGAAACCAGAAATTAGGTCTCTGTTACCCATATCCTTCGAGCTATGGGGCCCAAAATTACCCCCCAGAATAGTAAAAAATTTCATACAATAACTTCAATATCTAATTAACTACATCACTGATGGTCATGATTTTCGACATACATATTGATCATGAGATGTTTCATCAGTTTGTGCAGACTGGTGGCGCCACCTGTATTTTTCAATGTTCACGAATTGTTTTCTCCATTTTTGAGACCTTTAAGGATGTAGTTATCTGTCAACAGGGTACAAATCGTAACGACTGGACCTAGAATCTTCGTTCTTGACACACAGGGAGACCCATGATAAGTCTCCATGGAAACCTGAAATTTGGTCTCTGTTACCCATATCCTTTGAGCTATGGCACTCCAAAGTACAGCTCAGAATAATGGAAAATTTGATACAAAAGCTAAAGTAACTGAACAACTAATGCAGAGATAACCATAATTGTTTGCATGGATATTGATCATGGAGTGTTTCATAAGTTTCTGCAGACTGGTTGCACCACCTGTATTTGTTCGTTTTTTTTTACGAAATTTTTCTGTATTTTTGAGACCTTTAAAGATATGAACATCTGTTAACAGGGCACAAATCATAAAAACTGGACCCAGAATCTTCATTCTTGACACACAGGGAGACCCATGAAAAGTCTCCATGGAAACTTGAAATTAGGTCTCTGTTACCCATATTCTTTAAGCTGTATGGGTCCAAAATACCCCCCCCCCCAGAATAATGGAAAATTTGATACAAAAACTGCAGTATTTCAATAACTACAACACTGATGGTCATGATTTTCGGCATACATATTGATCATGAGCTGTTCCATCAGTTTCTGCAGACTGGGTGTGCCACCTCTATTTTTTTTCAAATTTTTACGAATTTTTTTCTTTTTTTTGAGACCTTTAAAGATGTGGTTATCTGTCAACAGGGTACAAATCGCAACAACTGGACCTAGAATCTTCATTCTTGTCATGCAAGGAGGCCCATGAAAGGTGCCTGTGGAAACTTGAAATTAGGTCTCTGTTACCCACATCCTTCAAGCTATAGGACTCCGAAGTATCCCTCAGAATAATGGACAATTTGATACAAAAACTAATGCAGAGATCACCATGATTTTTTGCATGGATATTGACCATTAAGTGTTTTTATTAGTTTCTGCAGACTGGTGGAGCCACCTGTATTTTTGTATCCGCCAAAATGAAGTTTTGCGGATACTATGTTTTTGACCGAGTTCCTCCACCACGGCGGCATTCGTTTCCAGAGAGCTCCTCGGAGACTAATGGACCGATTTTTCCCAAACTTACACCTATTATCAGGTCACATGTTAACTGGTGCCTAACCAATTTGCGTTGACCTCTGACCTTTCCTATTTATCCAGTGTCCATTTGTGGGTCTGTTTCCACTCATAAACCCTCATATCTCGGGAACCGTTTGACCGATCAGGAAATAAAATTGATACAAATGTAGCCCTTGGATTGCTTTATAACATACACAAAAAATGGTGGCGCCACCTGTAACCATGTTTGCACAGTGTCCATCTGTTCATCTGCCTTGGGTTAAAATCACTCATATCTCTGCAGTGAATTGACTAATTCACCTGAAATTCGTCATGCGTATACATCCAGGATAGCTTTCTTGATTTTATGACAGGTGGCGCCACCTACGTTCACGTTCACGCTGATGACATCCAAGCTTATATCTTGGGAACCGTTTGACCTATCAGGAAATAAAATTTATACAAATGTAGCCCTTTGATAGCTCTGTAACATACACAAAAAATGGTGGCGCCACCTGTAACAATGTTTGCACAGCGTCTGTCTGTTAGTCTGCCGTGGCCTAAAATCACTCATTTCTCTGTAGTGGTTCGACATAACTGCCTAAAATTTTGCAGGTTTATACATCGTGGACAGCTTTCTTGATTTTATGACAGGTGGCGCCACCTACATTCTAGTTAATGCTGCACACATCCAAGCTCATATCTCAGGAACCATTTGACCGATTGGGCCAAAATTGTGCATGTGTTTAGATCTCACATAGGTCTTTATCATACACAAAACTGGAGGGGTTACCTGCAAAGATTTTTGCACAGTGTTTGTCTGTTTGTCTGCCATGGGCAAAAATCGCTCATATACATGTAGTGGTTTGACTTTTCTGCCTAAAATTTTGCAGGTGTATACAACTTGAACAGCTTTCTGGATTTGTGGTAGGTGGCACAACCTACATACACATTTAGGCTGCAGACATCCATGCTAATATCCAACATACCTCACTCTATTTCCCCTTGCCACTCAATCCATGCCTCACTATCCGATTTTGGCAGATACATGTAGTCACTTGTCGGTTACCCGTATTCTAGTTTTAAAAGTTTACACATTTTTCTCTATTTTTGAGATATATAAATACAGACTAAATCTTGGCCTGTTGGTTAATCTGTTTGATGCTTCAGTTGAATGGGTATATACTACCATTCTAATGATAAAATTTCCTTTTGCGAATCTCTTCCCAGTCAGCTGAGCGTCATGACCCATGGGTCACTTGTTTAGTTTGCTGCTGTACCGGAAATTATGCAATATTCTTTTCTTATGTCAGCTGCATTTGCTTTTTATAATGGAAGGAAACATATTATGTTCTTAAATTCATGTCCACAAAGTTTTTCCATCATGTTTCCTTCGGCAGAACAGTGTTTGATACCCATCATCTTGCTTTATTCTGATATTTGCTCAAATAAAATGACAGTTTTAGGTTTAATTAGCTGAGAATTCTTTTTTTTTCACTGCATGCTACTGAAGAACAGTAAAGCGATGCCGTCTGAGGTTCCTGGGAAGTTCTAGAATGTTTGTGAATGTTTGAATAACCTGGTTTATTGATAAATGTGCTTTACCAATGTGATCAGTTAAAAAACCTAGTTGAAAATAATTTTATTTTTTCAACAACATACTACCAAGAACAGGATGCTATGCTTCTTAAAATTCCTAAGAAATGCTGGAAAGTGTGAGTTTGAATCACAGAATATCCATATAACCTGTGAAATATTCATAGAAACCCTTGTAACCATATTTGTGTGTTGTGTCAATATTCGTCACTGTTGACACAGGTTGTATATCAATCAGCCAATGATTTCCAGTATCACCAATGCTTCTTTTTTAGATTATCAGGTTAGGTTTAAATAAATTAAGATTTATTTTATGGAACATATAACCAAGTGCTCTAGAATCCCTTGAAAATTTGGACTTTTCCATGGAAGGTAAAACGTGATCTATGGTGGTCTGTCCTTCCGTTAACTTTTAGTGTTGGCACAATAACTTACCAGGGATTTGACAAATTTTCCCCAAACTGACCATAACTTGTAACCAATAGATTCTCTTACCCAAGTCAAATATAGGAAAAATCCACACATATTTATTAAGTTCAAAGGTCACCAAGCAACTTTGTGGTGTTGCTGCAATAACTCAGCAGGAATATGAAGGATTTTTTGATGAAACTCAAAAAATGTTAACCAATATGATATCTCATCTGAGTTGGATTTCCAGCAAATTCCATGCTTACTTAATGAGGTCAAAGGTCCCAGACCATGGAGTCGTGATGACTTAACCAAATTTTGATGTGTTTTCATGAAACTCATTATAAATATAAACCAATAGAGTTTCTCCCCTGAATTAAATTCTCAGCAAAATTCTTGCATATTTAATGAGGTCAGAGGTCACAAAACATACAACATGCATAATGTGCTCCCTTAGTGCTCTTCTTATAAAAGGTTAAAGGAATTATTTTTACTTTAAAGACTTCAGATATATGAATAGGCCCTTTTAAAAGGATTTCCTGTATCCTTTCTGTACTATGGTATTGTTAGCCTTCAGAGCGGAGTGGATGAATTATTTAGTTGGTCACAGTCCCATGTCCAAACCTAAGTTACCACATAAGAGCAGTATTCTTCAGGGAAGTTATCAGTAAGCTGCCTCATGCATTATTTTCTGTGCTGTCTGTGGAGTTACGTGTATTGCCAATTGTCTAAATGTGTTTCATTTTCTGTTCCTCAGGTTGTTTGACAGTCACAAGAAACTGCAAAAAATCAATGCAGGGTTAGAAGACAAGCTGCTACAAGTGGTAGGTCAGATTTCACCATATATGTATTTCCCAGTAAAAATTTCCTGTGCATGAAGCAAATTTGAACTTGATCATATGTTTGTGTGTGCTTTTTTAGCTTAGCTCACTATAAGTCATCTGAGCTATAGTCATGGTCCTTTGGCTGTCGTCAGTCTGTCTGACCATCTGGCCGTCTGGATGTCTGTTAACAAGGCATGTTTTGAAACTGTTGGACCTACAAATCCAAAATTCAACAAAGTGTAAGATGTCCCTAGGACAAAAAAAATTAATAATATGTTTCTCAGGCACTTTTTTTAGGAAAATGATGTGGGCGGGCGGCATTTTATTTAATTTTTTTATACAAATGACGTAATGATAATCTATGAGAAAATAAATGACTTATAGGTAGAATTGTCATAATTTTTAATGGATCTTTGAAATATGTAACATTTATTCTTCTTTTACATGTAATATCAATATACAAAGCAGATATATACAACTATGGGTGTCAAAATATGGCAGTAGATGCCAGAACACATGGGGCCTGCAGTTAGCCCATCGAAATACATTATTGTCATGCGTTATTAAAACAAGATCCAAGATTAAAGAAATACATTAGAAATTTCTTTATGTCTCATATAATCTTTGTTGGTATTTAATCTGATTAAAATTTTAAATGCAAAAGAAGTATAATTGAAGTTGGTTTAAAAACCGATATCTTCCAATCAGCCGCGATGGCAGACATGTTCAGTCTAGTCGAACTGTCACAAAGCGTGAAAATAGGGAAAATTCGCAAATAATTTCTCTTTGTGGGATGAAATTTTACATTTGAATGCTCTCATACTAAAATTTGACCGATTCCAAGTGTTTATTAATGGTTAGTATATGTTTGTCAGAAAAACTGTGCGTAATGACACATCATTAGCTATGAACACTGGCGCCATGTACTGGCCTTTTAGAAAATAGTCCACACAGATGGAAATATGAGGTAATCACAAACAGTGTAAGGGGTCTAATTGGTAAATAGTTTTAGAGGAATTTTTAATGTTTTGAAGTATATTCTTCAAGTTGGTAAAATGGCCCAGCTATAATATAACACTTAGGCCCATAACTATTTTTCCTTAATGCAGTCATCATTAAATGGTTTCAGGCCTCAAATATTACACAGTAAAGATGCAATGTATACCTAATTGGCTTGTTATAACTTGCTCATCAAATTTATTTTATGCTTATTTGAAAAAGGAAAATATTAATTTTTTTCAGCATTTTATTTCAGTTAATAAACTAAATGTGAATGCTTAAGCTCTTGTCCATTATTCTATAATTTACAGTTTTTCATAAGTTCCCAGTGGTTAAATTTACATGCATATTAGTTAGTTAGTCACTTAGTTGAAATACGGAAAATACATGCATGTAATCATATAGTCCATAAAAGAGCACAGTCAACACAACCACTAGGATTATTTACAGATATTCCCTGAATCAATTTCAGCTGAGCAGTCAGATACCCACATGTCCCTTGTGTGTTTGTCTGAAAGTAATCAGAGGAACACATGCATGGATTTTATTGAAAATTGTGGAGTCCATAATAAGGAAATGTTGAGGTGATTCATGAGCACAGGCCAATTAAGTAAGCAATGGCCATTATACAGCAGAGAATAAGTTATGTTGATATTCAAAAGTAAAGATGGAAAACTGTTATCTTATTTGAAAGAATATATTTTTTTATATTGTAGGTAAACAAGTTTGAAAATGAGAAAATCAACCTTCAAAAGGATATCGCAACCTTGACCTCCAAAATGGTGGACGTCAAGGCCACGATATGTGACCTTGAGGAGGAAAATGTATGTATCACAGTCAGAGTCCGTGTAATGCATGGTGATGTTAGTACCTGATTATGTATGTATTACAGTCAGAGTCCGTGTAATGCATGGTGATGTTAGTACCTGATTATTCATGTGTTGTTTAAATTCATATGTATTCATACTCAGAATTTATCCATATTTCAAACTATATGATGTATGACACAAGATTTCCCTTTAACCATCCAGTAAAAGTTTCTTGTACAGCAAATACTAGCCTATTTCATTAATTCAATGTTTCATTTTGTAGTGGTAGGCATCCTCCTGTCTCCAGAGACAGTTATTAAGCTTTGGTTGGATAATTAGTCTTTCAGGAGAGTCTGAGGTGACTCTGTAGACCTACCCTGCCTGTCAGTGTCTGTCACACTTGTTTACATGTATGAGAACAAAACCTTATAAATGGTCATTTGGTGTAGGGGACAGTTTGGTGGTTGTTTGAATTCACAGCGGAGGGTCCTCAGTTCATACTCAGTCAGAGCAAAATGGTTGAATCATGATAGAACCTCTGAGTTTTCTTTATTTTTAAATTACAGGGTGTGGATTTCTGGTAATCCTTAGCCTTTTGCATAAAAAAACCTGAATTCCAGTGGATTCATCTTTACAATGTGGATACCTTGCTTAATAGACAGTGTGACTGATGAGAGTAAACAAAATCCATAGATACTGTCATCTAATTAATTACAGCATAGGGATAAACAGAACAATCACTAGATGCTGTGGAGGTTTCTTTGGGAAAGTATGATTGGCCACCTTCATCTGGGCTTTTGCAGTATTACAATAAATAAATATTAAACAGCTGAGATAACTGAAAACATTGCTTCTTGGGTTTGTAAGGTGTTGCTCCTTGCTCTGTTTGCATGTCCCTACATGAACAAGGGCCTTGGCAGTCATGGAGAAGGTGACTTTACCTTTTAAGACAGAAGGATTCATTATGGGAAAAAATGTGATTCATTGCATATAATATTGCATATTACATATAAATGTTTGCCAGAAATGTCATAAACTGTTAATATGTTAATTTTATACTTTACCAAAGCATCAGTGTAAATATGTAAATTTAAGTGTTTGTCTGCACTTCATGGGTGAAACATCATAATTTGGATGGTAATAAAAGATATACATTGTTATACCTGTTCTGAGAGCATGTTTCATGGAGAGTTTCGACCTAGAATAGTTGCTGTAGTTTCTGCTGTGGTGTTATCCTGTTTTCGCTGTGAACATTCTAAGTTGAAATATATTCTTGTTTCAGGAGCGTTACCGTAACGACTGTAACTATGCTGTACAGTTACTGCAGTGTAAGCCATCAGCTTTTGTGGCCCACAGACTCAGCACAGTGAGTAGTAACACTGCAATTAGAATCGTGGTAATTTGTCGTGAGAACCATCCTTTTTGTTTCTCTATGTCATGTCAAAATAAGGCACAAATAATACAGCATCAAACAGACCGGTTTCAAAGACATTTTGTCAAAGCCTATTTTAAGATACCACTGTAAAGTCAGTTTTAGGCAAAAACTTATCTAAGCATAAGAAATAATTAAAGGATAAGGACCTGTACATTTTTATATGCCCATCTTATGATGGGAGTATCATGGTATACCTACAGTCCGTCCGTCCATTAGCTTTTAGTGTCACCACTATAACTTACCAGGGCTTTGATATACTTACCATATATACTTACCAACAGGTTATCTCCATATTTAATAATGTCACAGATCACTCAGCTACTTTGTGGTGTCACCAAGACAACTTAAGAAGAATATGAAGGATTTTTTATAAAACTCATCAGAAATGTTCAACAATGAAATATCTCGCCTAAGTTTAAATTCCAGCAAAATCGATGCATATTTAATGAGGTCAGAGGTCATCGCACTTTGGAGGCACCTTGGTGACTTACAAAATCCTATTGATTTACATGAAACTCATTATTCATATTTACCAATAAACTTTCATACCTGATTTACATTCTCATCAAAATTAATGCATATTTAATGAGGTCAGAGGTCACCAGATACACAACAGGCGTATTATGCAAATTTGCGGTGCTCTTGTTGAACAGGGAATTGTTAATAGCTGTACATATTTTGATACAAGTTTCATGTTTGAACCTGTAAAGTTTCAAGACACATTTAATTTTAAGAGCATAGCAAGAAATTACATGATCAGAACCTGGACATTGAACGACAGGTTATATTAATAACTACATATCTTTTAATGCAAGTTTCATCTTTAAACTGATGTTGTTTAAAGACACATTTGAATCATTTCAGCTTCCAGTAGACTTGCAGGACAGGGTAAAGGGCCATCTGCCTCAAGACCAGCTGCACAGCATCGAGGAAGACATGAAACCACAGGTGGAAACCAAGGTTATTCGTGTTCCCATGCCAACCTTTCCACCTACAGCGATGGTGTACTCTGTTAATAAGATTCAGGAAGAAGAAGTGGAGAAAAAACCAAGAGTTGACACAGTCCCCATGACTTTAATCGCAAAAGTTTTAACACAACCAGAGCCAAAAAGAAAACCAAGGAGGACTTACATATGTACAAAATGCAAAAATGATCTTGTCTTCTTTGAAAAGTCAGTCCAAACAGATACAGTATACAGCCACAATGGATCCATAGCAATTTTTTCAAATGTGCACAGACCTCGCCTGGACTCTACGGAGACGGAGATTAACTGACCAGCACCAGCTGTACGGTATATATAAAAAACTTAATCAGCTGGTAGTCTCCTTATTAGGAAAACGTGGATGAGATGGAGTATCATTATAATTATGTTAGGGGTAAAGGTATGTGTTTTAATTAAAAAATGATTTGATTCTGCTCTCCAGTTTTGGATGCAAATTTACAGGGTATCACAGAACTTTTGTATTCATGGTAAAATTGGATGACATTAATTACTGGTGCCATGTGGTGTTCATGTAATAATTCCAGCAAGAGATATTAAAAATGCTCATGTATGTTTTATATACAAAGTGGAACAAAGCTGCCACTTTATCAAGTTAAGTATACTACCAAGGAGCCAGTATGACTCATAAATTATAATGTTAAGAAGAAAAATATTTAATATTTTATTGGCAAAATGATCATTAAATGGCAACAATAACAAATTTTGTCCATTTTTACTGGTTTTACATTTAAAGTGACTGGCCAATGCATGCATTTATTTTGATAATTAGTGGTAAATGTACATTTCTGGAAGAGAAATAAGATAGTTTAGTTTGATTTTGTATCATTTCTTGGAGCATGGATCTCATTACGGAACAGGATTATAGAAGCTGGATTGAGATAACTTTATCTATTGAATACCATGCAGATCATCTAACAGCTGATGTATGACCAAGTGAAGTTTATTCATGATAATGTAAATGAATCTGGGGCAGTAATATTTGTCTCTGAGCAATGTATGCATTTAATTATTTTTCTCAGAACATAGGCCACCAAATAAATAAATTGCCCTATGGACTCACTGCTCTTGTTTTTAGTGGATCACACCTTTTTGGCAAATTAGGAACAGATCCTTGGTAATTCTGCTAATTTGAGTTCTTTACTTGAACTTTTAAAAAGAACTGTAAAAGGTATGTAAAATAGACTCAGAATAAATTAAAAAAACTTGCAAAATTACACCTATCATGTCTCAAACAGAAAATAAAATAAAAAAATAATTCATCTGCTCTCACCATATATTTTTTGTTTCGCGAGTCCACAGAACAATTTTTTTGGTGTGGCCTAAGTTACCTTTTTTCATCTTTTTTTTCTTCATGCAGGGAGAGTGTTATGAAAGTTGTTACTGAGATGTTCTTTTTGTTTGGACTGATTGAATTGGACTCTTTGATAGACCTTTATTATGGACATATAAACATATCCATGGGGTGTTTAGGTATATTAAGCTTGACAAGCATCAGGTACTACTATGGGAGTATATCAGAACGAGTTAGTTGTGTGTATCTACATAGGACATAACCTACGTTAAGAGGTATTTTGATGGGGATGTTACATGTTTATTGCCCAAGGGGCCCACACATTTAAACATGCCCATGGTTTCTGGTGCCTTTTGTGCCATATCTGAATGAATTTCATGTTTTTGAATATTAATATAAATGTGCACAACAATGAGTTTAATCAACATTTGTGAATTTCTTGCCTATTGTACTGTCAAGAATAATTTTCCTGAAAAGATTGATTTTCATTCCCCACTCCCTATATCTTACTATTGGAAACGGGTATCTTTTGGCAAGAAATATTTCTAGGGGGTGGGGCAAGAAAAAATTTCTTGTGGTAAAGACAGGTTTTATAATGTTAAAATTTTTTTTCTACAGATGAGATCATTTTTATTCCTATCAAAAATATTTTATGGTAAGAAATAATTTCTTGGGATATTTTGATGAAGGAAATTTTTCTTATGATAAGATAATAAATCTTGAGAACATCTTGATATATTTTTTTTACTTTAAGCATGCTGCTTATTAATCAAGAAAAAATATCTTTAGGATTTCTTGTTAACAGGGAAATTTACTTTTTATATGAAGTATATCCTTTTCAAGAAAATTATAGTTGGCAGTGTGTAGGAAGCAAGTTAATAATTTCATGCAATAAACCAGTGTTGTGATAATTAAAATGCCTTACCTTGCACTGCTTTGTAGCCTTACAGTAAAGCTAAGCTACAGAAACAAGTACACTGCTGCAGTCTGTGATGTAGTGCTGTCTCGTTCTGTGCTAGCATAATATATTTGGCAGTTTTGTAGCACATTCTTGCACAGCAAGATGGCATAGGATGAAGTACTTTGTTATCATGATACAAGTGTACTTTTAAAGCTTTGTAATGTGATGTTTTTTTACAAGTTTACTTATTCCTGGAGACTGGCAACCCTTGCTGTTCAAAGCAACAAAGAAATCCAGAAGAAAAGGAACAAATGGATCTCTTCTCCCCCGACTTGCACTCGTCATCTGAGCATTTGTAAGAGCAGTGGAACTAGATATGATTTTAGCAGTTTCTGTAATAGCAGAACCAATTAATATCTATTTAGTTTATTTAAACACAGTAGAACCCTGTCTTTCAAAGTTAAGGGGACACAAAAAGATTTGGACACATTTGATTTGGGACTGAGTTTAATTTTAAAATAAAAATTCTAATTCTACAAATTCTCTGAGCTAATGATTAAGACACAAGTTAGGTATTGAACTTCAATAAGTTTAGCCTAATGTTTACTGTAGTTAAATCTAGTAATGTCAATTTTTGTCAATGTAATCAGTGTATGATGTGCCAAAAAATACAAGCTGTACCTGATTCATTACTTCTTCATATAAGCATTGAGGGGGGGGGGGGGGGTCATCATGAGCCCTTTTTGTTATGAAAGGCAAAGGCCTCTTGAATTCAGCTGTACATCTTTCCATTCTGATATAACATAATACACCCTATAATGATTATGATACAAGCTTTTATGATTTCAAAGGTCTGTATCTGAACACACCAAGCACAAATATTATGTTCTGAATATGTTGTTTCTTTGTCAGTACTGTTTGTACTTTCAACCCTTGCACACAGAATACAGAATCATTGTATATATGTTTATGAGCAGCTTGTCACATTTGTGTAACCCAGAAGTCTTGATTAAAACTTCTTGGTGTAACTTAATGAAAATCAAAATGTTTCTCTGTTGTGTTAAAGGAGAACTTTCAGTCTGTTATATATGAATTATAATTTATATTCCCAAATCTTTTTTTATTCTCTGCTGCTCATGTATAACTGTTTGAATGCAGTTATGAGTTAAAGCAGTGTGTGCCATTCACAGTATATACACACTTATTACAGTATATACACACTTATTACAGTATAAACACACTTATTCAGCATTTGCAGGTGTACAGAGTTACATAACATTTACTAATTTGTGAAGACAAATAAGTTTCTTTCCACCCTCCGTAAAAGATCAGAGTCAGCATGAAGACTTACAGAACATTGCCATATCATAACGGTCGTTAAACAAACCCAGAGGTTTTCTTTTACTTTAAAATCAAAGAAGGGGAGTTCATTGGTCCTGTTTCATTTTGTTTAAGAGTATGTATCATCAGTTATATCATCAAGTATATTAACATGAAAGAAATATAAAATTACAATCTGTGTCAATCTTGTATTGAGTAGATCACTGATGACTAACAGCATTTATTAAAGCAACATATTTAAAAGTAATAATTAATATTTAATATATTTGTGGCTTGGGCACTGTAGAGAAAACAATTGTGGATGATCTTGGGTTTTGAATAGCTGTGTCATTCAGTGATTTGTTTTATTTTTAATACATTTCAGGGTTTTTGTGCAAGCAAGGTTGTATTTAGATATTAACTTCACATATCAATTTCCATGGCTTTTAAATTATCTTGGCTCAATCAGCATGAATTGTATATACATATGTGACAGGAGTAAGGAGATTATACTGGGAAACTGATGTTAGGGTGCTGAGTGTCACCGATGTAGAACTATTTTCTGGGATTCATTTTATTTAAGTTAATAAATTTTATTTTATTAAAGAAAAATGCCTTAAGTCTATGATATGATTAAATCAAATATGATTTTCAAAAATTAAATATATACAATAATATATACAATATTACAATGTTTACTGTGCAGTACATAATATATGATAAAACAAGAATGTTTCATCAGTTAAGAAGTAAGAAGTATGTTTTATTGAGTGATGTAAAGAAAATCTAAACCATGATGAATGGATTAGAAAATGTTTAAAGAACCAGAGAGTTTCCTGTTATTTAAGTGGCAAAAAAGTATTTAAATGATTGATTATATTTTAATTAATTCTCACTGCTGTTCTTACACCAGCCATTATAACATAGGAATTCAATGCAGTACACTGGAGCTTGTACTGAGCTCTTTGAAGATTCAGTGCATTTGACAATATGTTCCTGATACACTGGCTTAGGAGGCATATTTAAATGACAGCCAATGTGATATCTATGACTTATAGATGTATCACAATGTCAAATTCACCTGTGCAGTCTATTAACTGAAACTCACCCACCCATGTGCCATCTGCAGTTTGGTCTGTCTGTATTATAGCACTTGATGCACGTGTTAGTTCGCACATGAATGCTACAGAAAAGTACATTATGACAACATGGTAGATAATCTCATAACAATGCTCCTAATGTAATTATGCCTGAACTTTTAAACAAAAATGTTTACAAGCTTGTGCAGTTTTTCTCAAAATTATTCTGAGACCTAATACCTTTATTGGATGCTGTAGTATTATTGAAATTTTTCTCCATTATGAGAAAAAATTTATTTTCCATGATTTTTCACTTGGAATTATCTCAGGACCTGAATTTTGTGAAAAGAAAAAATGTCTGAAATGGTATGCCCTTTGATTATTACTTTTAATATGTCAATATATATATATATATATATATATATATATATTTGGATAATAAGTGCTTTGTCAGTTATTAGATTACCATCTGGTTTAATGGATACAACACAAGTTCATTAAATTCTTGTTTTCTCTCGGGGAATAAGTGGTGTATTCCTGGTTCCTTTATTATGAAATAAAAATGTATTCCCCCACCTGACTTTGATTGGAATTCAACGGCACTTAAAAAAATGTGTTTTTCATTTTTTACCACCTGTTTAATATTTCTTTTACACAATATTACTTTAATTGGTGCTTCTAGGGATAATGATGATTTAATACATTGACTTGAGATATTTAGAATTCTTATAGGATTTCACAAAAACACACAACCTGGAACTGCTATATAATGGGTTCAGTTGATGCTTTAGTCCTGATGTGGCTTTAAATAGACATGAGGCTATAAATAAAGAATCTACAGTACTTGACAAATATAATCTGGACAGGCTGCCAATTTGACTTACATCTATATACACATTTAGTTAACACGTTGTGTACACTTGTAAATTACAGTTTCCATCATGAATATGGTTACTTTGTTAACTTCCTACTTTAAATGTCCATTTTTCTTTTTTTTTCTGTAAACACATCCACAATATTTACATAGTGCTGCAAGATATTTGGTTGAATTCAGAAGAGGAATTGTTGAAGTAGACAAATTTGCAATATGACTTTTCCACATGTGCACCCACACACATACACACAATCAGTGTACAATGGCATTTTGACTGAAGTTTCTTTGACTTTATTCTTGCTTTATGTTAGTTACTTATTCTTCATATCTGAGTTGTGTTTTTATTCATTGTTTCTCTATAAACAAAATCTAAAAAAAAAAAAAATTTCTTGTATAGTACAGTTGCAATTAAATTTCTTCCTTCTTTTTATCACTGGAAGAAAATGAGAGATTCATTTGTTTATGTGCTTTCAGTTTAATAAATGTATACACATACATGTTGATTCAGTACTGAGGATCACAGTCAAGTACCTTCCATGGCTTGCAATAATGTATTTGCATATCTTCAGTTCAGTATTTATTGTTGTCACCATGTGAATGTGATGTACCATACTTTGTGCTTTAATAAACAACTGATGAGATCAAATCATTTGTTAATGTTCATAATTATCAATTATCATAAAATTTTCATGAAGATCTTATTTTCAAGCTGACTTCCATATACAAGTCCACAGATAACACAATCTTCAGCTCTGTGATGATAAAACAGCAAGTCCTTTGAAAATTTTCTATAGCCATAACATGCTGTAAATGATATGGTTGTCATTCCAGAAGTCACATTCTGCGGTTTGCACTTCTGAATTAAGACTGATTTGCTTTGACGAGGCATATAAGAGATCCATAGTTACATGGGCCCTCCACTTCTTGATAACTGAATTACATAAAATTACATGGGTCCTCCAATTCTTGATAACTGAAGTACATAAAATTACATGGGTCCTCCAATTCTTGATAACTGAATTACATAAAATTACATGGGTCCTCCAATTCTTGATAACTGAATTACATAAAATTACATGGGTCCTCCGATTCTTGATAACTGAATTACATAAAATTACATGGGTCCTCCAATTCTTGATAACTGAAGTACATAAAATTACATGGGTCCCCAATTCTTGATAACTGAAGTACATAAAATTACATGGGTCCTCCAATTCTTGATAACTGAAGTACATAAAATTAAAAGCATCCTTCACTCTCTTCATCCCTGAAGTACATACATTTTCATGGATTCTCCACCCCTGGATCATTGCAGTACACAGAACACCATATTTTATACAGTCAACTCTCCAGATCCCTCGGGCACATACAATGCCATGAATTCTCCAGTTGCCAGATCACTGAAGTTCATACAGTAGTAATAATACCATGGATATACCTTTCCTTGAGCACTGAAGTACATCCAATACCATGAATTTTCCATTCTCTGGAAAGTGGAAGTGCTCATGATTTTCCACTCTGAATCACTGTAGTAAATATGATGCTATGGATATTCCAATCACTGAAGTACATACAATATCATGGATTTTTACAGTATAATAGATTTTTCAGTTACTGGATCACTAGTGTACATACAATTACAAAGCCATTGATTTTCCACACTTTTGATCAGTGAAGTACATACAGAAATAAAAATATCATAGATATACCCTGTCTTGATCACTGAAGTACATACAATACCATGGATATTTACCGTATCATAGAGTTTACAGTTATTGCAGGGGTGGATCCAGGATTGAGGAAAAGGATGGGTCCAACCTAGGCCGACTAATGACAAAGCCTAAAATTAGTAAACAAGGCCTACAGGCCTAATGCGAACCTGTGCATTCGGAAATACACCAGGTATAATGCTTCAATGCTGGACCATTACTTCTCATGTATATGAACAATGCAGGTACTAAACATTTTGAATAAGAAACAATTACACAAACATCACTGCTGAAAATTCTGACATGGGTACACACAACACAACTAGGGACCCACAGGTCTCAACGCTCAGCTGAATTTATCTATAAGGATATTTTTAAAGAATTTTTTCAGTATGACAGTCCTGTGACCTTAACTAATGACCTTGTGACCAAAAAATCTTAGAACTTCATATCCTTGAACTTGCAGCATTAGGATTATTGTAACAATCTTTTAAAAAGTGACCTTGACCTCTGACCAGATAACCTCAAATTCTACAGGTTTCCTCACTTTGGGCAAGCAAGCCATGTGTGAACGTTGGAACGTTCAGGATGAAAAGTTTGATTTACGTTGCATCCAAAATCTTTTTAAAGATGTGGCTCCTGTGACCTTAAACTAAGATCGCTGGACCCTTGTAATCAAAATGAATTTACTTATGTGGTTGGTCATTATTAAATCAAGTTTGAAGCCAGTTTATTTTTAGTAAATAAATAGAAATATATTTGTTAAAATAGAAAAAATACAGGTGTCGCCACCATGTTACAGGAACTGACAAAAATAGTCATGGTCAATATTCAAGGCAAGATTCATGACAAACCATGCATTAATTATCATGGAGGTTTTGTATCAAATTTCTTATTATTCTAGGGGGTACTTTCAAGCCCCGTAGCTCAAAGGATATAGGTTGCAGTGACCTAATTTCAGGTTTCCAAGGGGACTTTTTATTGACCTCCCTGGATTATCACTTAGAAGTTTCTAGGACCAGCTGTTACGATTTGTGCCCTGCTAACGGACGGCGGAACAACTGTATGGATGACGGACAAAGCGCCATTCCTATACCTCCGTTGACTTACACTCAGCTGAGCTAAAAATGATTGTAGCTGGCACCATCAGTCTTGTATACAATGAAGCTATCAGAGATATATACATATGCCCAAGTTCAGACTGATATATCAAACCCCTCCTGAAAAATAAGCAGGGACACACACTGTGCAAAAATTATTGTAGGTGGCACCACCAGTCTTGTATACGACAAAGCTATTTCATAGGTATAAATATGCCCAATTTCAGGATGATATATCAAATTCCTCTATAGAAATAAGCAGGCACATACACTGTGCAAAAGTCATTGTAGGTGGTGACACCTGTCTTGTGAACGAGAAACCCATCAAAGACGCATAGACAGGTCAAAATATCAGGCCAATTCATCAAACTTACCTTAAGTCTGATGCATGGGGCTGACCACGCTTAGGTGAGAAAGGCACTTGCCCCGTGTGATCTGTTACAAATTTAGTGGCTCAGGCTACTGCATTGAGTGAACTTATGACCTGCACCTGGCTAGACTGGGTGAACTTTTGACCTGTACCCAGCTGCACTGAGTAAACTCTTGACCTGTTGCCTTATCTGATAGTTGGCAATCTGCCAAAACTATAAATAGATTGGCTCCATATGCAGCCCTGAGAGACATGATACCCATGAGGTGATCACATGGTGCCCATGAGGTGTTCACATGTCACCCATAAGGGGATCACATGCCTTGTGCTTGGCTGCACTGTCTGAACTCTTGACCTATATCTGGCTGCACTGAATGAACTCTTGATCTATTGCCAAATCTGTAACAGTTAGCAGTTTCTTAACCTATTTAAATATACAGACACAATCTTAGCCTGTTGGCAAATCTGTTCACACATACTGAAAGACTTTGGCTAAAATGCATTTTTTCAAGCTGACATATTCATAAACCTTTTATCAAAATATCTAGAATAATAATAGATGCAGATCTTTCATAAATAAGCTGAATCCCACATTTGATATGTAACAGATTATTGCATAAAATCTGAGGATGGTACTTCCTGCTTTTCTGAGAAATTATGGGTTAATGTACAGATGACCAATGACCCCCATAGAAAAAAAGGTCAATGCAGGTGGCACCACCAATACCTGAATTTCATATATGGCTCATGTGACCAACACTGGCAGAAAATCTGGTGATGATAGCTCCGGCCGTTTCTGAGATTGTCATTTAAGTATGCTTTTTCGGACAGATGACTAGGTTCAACTTCCTGTAATTTGGCCAAAATTCACCGAACTTGAACCATTTGAACAAATGAGAGAGATGGTATAAAAGATTATTTCTGTGAAATATTGAACAAATTGGCTTGACCGTTTCGGAGGAGAAGATTTTTTAAGGTTTTTTAGCTTTTTCTCTAAAATATCTGAGAAAATGCAGTTTTTTTCAGATGGCTAATTTTTTGCATTAATTTTCATGATGCTAGCTCCAGTCGTTTTCGAAATAGTATGGGTTAACGTATACCTGTGATTGTTAACATTGCCTGGCATGAGGAATATCTAAAATCATAAATCTACATTTTTAAAAGTTTTTAAAAAAAAATTTATGGTCAATATTAACCAAAGATAACCTGAAATCTAAATGTCTGGAGGCATGATGTAACAGATGCTGATAAACTGGTTCAAGGCTAGATGTATCTGCTTCACAAAGCTAACATATATGGTAAAATGACTCAATTCAATCTTTATTATTCAGACAAAATTCATTCTTTGGAACCATAAAAGACAATTATTATAAGAAAAATTCAGGGGATTATTCTTGTAAAATATTAATCAATTGGCCTCAGCGGCGTCAGTCAAAAAACGTTTTGCAGGTTTATAACTCGTATGGGAAAATAAATCAAAACGGCTAAGTTAAGCTTCCCATAACTCAGCCAAAAATCACTGAACCAAAACCATTTGAACAAACTTAAAATTATCAACATCTAAGGATAATTAATGTGTGAGATTTAAGAATTTGGCCTAGTGGTTTTTGAGAAGAAGATCTTTGTAGCCACTGAGCTAAAATGGGCTGTTATGGCATATGACTAAATTCAGCTTCCCATAACTCAGCCAAAAGTCACTGAACTGAGACCATTTGAACAAACTTCTGTGTGATATTAAACAAATTGGCCATATGGTTACGGAGAAGAAGTTTTTTGTAGCTGTTAGTATGATATGGGCACTGATGACCCTGTACAAAAAAAGGCAGATGCAGGTGGCGCCACCAATACCTCAATTTCAGATATGACTCATGTGACCAACATTGGCATAAAATTTGGTGATGATAGCTCCAGCCGTTTCTAAGATTGTAATTTTAGTATGCTTTTTTTGACAGATGACTCAGTTCAACTAGCTGTATTTTGGCCAAAAATCACCGAACTTAAACCATTCGAACAAAATTAAGAGAGATTGTTCCAGGGATCATTTCTATGAAATATTGGACAATTTGGCTGAACAATTTCGGAGAAGAAGATTTTTAAAGCTTTTTCCCTATAAAATCTAAGAAAATGCAGTTAGCCAAAAAATAAGGAAAATGCAATAGAGTTTTTTAGATGACTAATATTTTGCATAAAATTTCGTGATGCTAACTCTCGCCGTTTCAAGATAGTATAGGTTAACGTACAGACCACGGACGATGCCACCATCGCATAAGCTCACAGGTTCGCTAAAAATTTGGCCATATGGTTTCAGGGAAGAAGTTTTTGTAGCCGTCAGTATGATACGGGCACTGATGACCCCTGTACCAAAAAGGCTGATGCAGGTGGCGCCACCAATACCTCAATTTCAGATATGACTCATGTGACCAACATTGGCATAAAATTTGGTGATGACAGCTCCAGCCGTTTCTGAGATTGTAATTTTGGTATGCTTTTTTGGACAGATGACTAAGTTCAACTTCTGTAACTCGGCCGAAAAAATCTCCGAACTTAAACCATTTGAACAAACTTGAGAGAGATTGTTCTAGGAATATTTCTGTGAAAGATTGGACAATCTGGCTGAACAGTTTCGGAGAAGAAGATTTTTTAAGCTTTTTTAGCTTTTTCCCTATAAAATCTAAGAAAATGCAGTTAGCCAAAAAATAAGTAAAATCCGATAGAGTTTTTTAGATGACTAATTTTTTGCATAGAATTTCCTTATACTTACTCTCGCCGTTTCAAGATATGGGTTAACGTACAGATGACGGACGACGGACGACACCACACCATCGCATAAGCTCACAGGTTTGCTAAAAAGGTCCCCAAAACCAGAATGGGGGGGGGGGGGGGGTCCAGGCCAAAAAAATTGGTCTGAAACACTTGAAAAAAGCTTGTGGCTGCTGAAAAGGGGGGTCTGGACCCCTTGGATCCTCCCTCTGGATCCCCTTCTGTATTGGGTCACAAGCATACATACAATGCCATCGATTTTTCCATCTTTGATCAATGAAGTACATACAGTAGTAAAAATATGGATATCCCCTTTCTTGATCAATGAAGAATATACGATTCCGTTGATTTTTTCAGTATCATAGATTTTTCAGTTACTGGATCACAAAAGTACATACAATCCATGGATTTTCCATCTTTGATCAATGAAGTACATACAATAACATTGATTTTCCAGTCTGGATCACTGAAGTACATACACGTTTCCTGACCATGTACTAATAGCTACAGTATTTGCCAGCACTGGGTGCCAGCCCACGTCCATACACACCTCCTGACTGAGTCGCACCTGTCTGACGCTGCGTCCTGTATGATGGTCATAGACGACTACACGGCCATCATGACTTCCACTGGCTATCAGGCGACCATCTGGACTGTAGTCAAACCCTACCTTATACCCACCAACCTGCAATAACAACAATGGTTTAATATAGAATATATCCCCTGTCTTGCATGAACCATTCCCCCCACTAAGAGGCATGTGGAGCTACATGGATATCATATCCTTACAGTAAAATATCATACATAAAGCTGTAAGCAATGATGTGGTCAAGTCCACACCGTCCAAGTCAGAGTGCAAGTCTGAGTCTAGGCCACTTGAGTCCACCCTCTTGAGTCAGAGTCATTTTGAACTCAAGTCCAAGGATGAGTCCGAGTCCAATATAAATATCCTAACAAGGCCTACAGTCCTAATGTGAACCTGTGCAAAGTTCGGGAGTATGAATGGAGGTTTATTTTTTTAATTTAATATTGATCCTCTTATGTCCTGCATATCTTCCTTAGCCATTATGATTTCAGCAAAATGGACGTTTCAGACCTGCAAGTTTCGGACTAGGACATTTTAAAACTAAAATATGGGTAGTTGACAAGCAACTACATGTATCCGCCGAAATGAGAGTGGGACAGGTTAAGTGAGGCATGGATTGAGTGGCAAGAGGAAACAGAGTGAGGTGTGTTGCATATAAGCATGGATGTCTGCAGCTGATATGTGTATGTAGGTAGTGCCACCTACCACAAAATTCAGAAAGCTGTCCAAGTTGTATACATATCCAAAATTTTAGGCAGATAAGTCAAACCACTACTTGTATATGAGTGATTTTATCCCACAGCAGACAAACAGAAGGATGCTGTGCAAAAATGGTGGCAGGAGGCGCCACCAATCTTGTGTATGATTAAGAGCTATACGAGATCTATACACATACAAAATTTCAGGGGGATATGTCAAACAAGTCCTGAGATATAAGCCTGAATGTCTGCAGCATAAACATAAATGTAGGTGGCACCACCTGCCACAAAATCAAGAAAGCTGTCAAGGATGTATAAACCTGCAAAATTTTAGGTGGATAAGTCAAACCACTGCCAAGATATGAGTGATTTTATCCCAAGGCTGATGAACAGTTGGACGTTGTGCAATAATGGTTGCAGGTGGCACCACCAGTTTTGTGTATGATTAAGAGCTATGCGAGATCTATACACATGCAAAATTTCAGGGGGATATGTCAAACAAGTCCTGAGATATAAGCTTGGATATCTGCAGCATTAACGTAAATGTAGGTGGTGCCACCTGTCATAAAATCACGAAAGCTATCCAGGATGTCAACACATGCAAAATTTCAGGTGGATAAGTCAAACCACTGCCAAGATATGAGTGATTATATCCCAAGGCTGATGAACAGTTGGACGCATTGCAATAATGGTTGCAGGTGGGACCACCAGTTTTGCATATGATGAAGAGCTATGTGAGTTCTATACACATGCAAAATTTTGGCCCAATCGGTTAGACATTTCCCCGAGATATGAGCTTGGATGTCTGCAGCATTTACGTGAATGTAGGTGCACCACCTGTCATAAAACCAAGAAAGTTTTTCAGGATGTATACACATGCAAAATTTCAGGGGGATATGTCAAACAAGTCCTGAGATATAAGCTTGGATATCTGCAGCATTAAAATGTAGGTGGTGCCACCTGTCATAAAATCAAGAAAGCTGCCCAGGATGTCAACACATGCAAAATTTCAGGTGGATAAGTCAAACCACTGCCAAGATATGAGTGATTATATCCCAAGGCTGATGAACAGTTGGACACAGTGCAATAATGGTTGCAGGTGGCACCACCAGTTTTGCGTATGATGAAGAGCTATGTGAGATATGAGCTTGGATGTCTGCAGCAATTTACGTGAATGTAGGTGCACCACCTGTCATAAAATCAAGAAAGTTTTCCAAGATGTATACACATGCAAAATTTCAGGTGGATAAGTCAAACCAATGCAGAGATATGATGCTAGCTCCTGCCCTTTTTGAGATAGCTATGATGCACAACGCACCAGGGACGATGGAAGATGGATGATGCCACACCATTGCAAAGCTAACAGATTCGCTAAAAATGCAAACCAAGTTTTTTCAAACAGTTGAAATATATAATCCAATAGTTCTAATCTGGACATTCTGCATCTAGACCATGTGTCTAGATGTCTAGACACTTTGTCTAGACGTCTTGACACATTGTCTAGACACCAGGTCAGTTGCCATGGTGATGTCTGGACCCCACCTGGTTGCACTGAGTGACCCCTTGACTTGGCTGCTGAAACTCAGCATGTTGTCAAGTCTGTTTTCAAACACAGAAAGCCTTTTTCAATTGGCTACACTACTTTTTTAAAGCTGTATTTACCCAATCTATTCTTATAAAACTGGCAGAACCCTACCATAGAATAATTCTTTTAAAGTTTAAATCAATCAGCTTAACAGTTTCATCATAAAACAGTGTATAAGCTAGAAGAGTCTAAAATTACATTTTTGCTTGTAAAAAACAGATCAATGTAGGTGGCCCCACCAATACCTCAATTTTGGATATGACATATGTGACAAACATTGGCATAAAATTTGGTGATGATAGCTTTAGCCATTTCTGAGATTGAAATTTTAGTGTGCTTTTTTGGACAGATGACTAAGTTCAACCTCCTGTAACTTGGCCAAAAATCTTCAAACTGGAACCATTCGAACAAACTTGAGAGAGATTGTTCCAGGGATCATTTCTGTGAAATATGGGACAATTTGGCTGGACAGTTTCGGAGAAGAAGATTTTTTAAGGTTTTTTAGCTTTTCCCTATAAAATCTAAGAAAATGCAGTTAGAAAAAAAATTAACAAAAAATCCAATAGAGTTTTTTAGATAACTGATTATTTGCAAAAAAATTGGTGATGCTAGCTCCTGCCATTTTTGAGTTAGCTATGGTTAACGTACAGACAACCCAAGACTCACGACACTACGACGGATGACGCCGCACCATCGCATAAGCTCAAAGGTTCGCCAAAAAGGCAGTTTAAAATGGAAATTTCAGATTATCATATACACTTTAAGTTAGTTCACACATGCTTTTAACATAAATTTTAATTACATTTACAGCTCCAAATGCAGAGCAAAGCTTATTATGTTTAGTAGTATTTTGTTATATTCTGTTAGTGGACACAAATCACCCTAATATGTGGCAGAGTTTTTTTTCTGTTGGACTCAAGATTCTTTGGCCTGATTTCTCATGTCAATAAATCTGAGTCAAAGTACGTCCAAGTACTTGAGTCAAGTGCAGACTGGAGTCCAAGTCCAGACTAGAGTACTACATCACTGGCTGCCAGTTATCATTACGTAAGTTGTCTTTCCTGATGATTAATCACAGCGAGAAGGATACTCAAAACAAGTTTATGCCACTTAGCTCAGATGAGAATCTGACTCAAATGTTTTAACTGCACATCAGTATGCCTCTGTAAGGACAAACAAAATTCACTCTCAAAGTTTTGCTAGTGTAGGAAGAAATGTCTTCTTTTAATATTTGTAGACAAAGTTAATAAACTAAGCTCACAAAAGCTAACCTTGTGTCCTTGAAAGCGCTTGCACTTATTGAGCTTGTATGGTCGAATAGTTGAAAATAAAGCGATGTAGTCTCCGTTAGACTGAGCCGCTAGCTCCCCCTGGTGGGGATGTATCCTCAGCTTTGTACAGGTATACCTCTCCTTGAGTAAATATAGAAAATATATTTAAATTTTTATGCACGAGTAATAAATTCTAGAAACACAAAAATGAAAAATAAAAATAATGATACAATCGATATGTGTAAACCTGTTCTGGATTGTATAATATTCATCAAAATCAAAACCTGTTTATCTTCGTATTTTATCATAACTACCAAAAAAATGATGTTTTTATTGACCCTATTGAAATAAAGAGTCTAAGACTAACATCATAATAACTTCTAGGTACTGTACTCTCATTATAAAGAGAAGCACAATATATATTTTTTGTGACACAGAATCTTTAATTAATACTGTAATCACTAATATCATCAGTAAATGTAAGTGGTGTCAACTATGGATTATTATGATCAGACCTGGTACATTTGGTTTGACAACAAGACGGTGCTTCTATAGTCCCAAGCCATCAGATTCCTGTCCGCCGAGTCTCGGCTTACAACATCACAGCATGTGAAGAACTCTGTACCATCAGGGACAAATACCAGATCCTCCACCTGTTAATGGGGACAAATGTGACAGTGACAGAATGTGTGGTTACCACATGAAGAACTCTGTACCATCAGGGACAAACACAAAATCCTCCACCTGTAAATAAGGAAAAATGTGTAACTGACAGAATGTGTGGTTATCACATGAAGAACTCTGTACCATAAGGGAAAAACAACATATCCTCCACCTGTAAATAAGGCTAAATGTGACACTGACAGAATGTGTGTTATCACATGTAGAAATCTGTACCATAAGGGACAAACACCAAATCCTCCACCTGTAAATGAGGACAAATGTGACAGTGACAGAATGTGTGGTTATCACATGAAGAACTCTGTACCATAAGGGACAAACACCAAATCCTCCACCTGTAAATAAGGACAAATGTTACACTGACAGAATGTGTGTTATCACATGAAGATCTCTGTACCATCAGGCACAAACACAAAATCCTCCACCTGTAAATGAGGACAAATGTGACAGTGACAGAATGTGTGGTTATCACATGAAGAACTCTGTACCATCAGGGACAAACACAAATTCCTCCACCTGTAAATAAGGCTTAATGTGTAACTGACAGAATGTGTGGTTATCACATGAAGAACTCTGTATCATAAGGGCCAAACACCAAATCCTCCACCTGTAAATAAGGCTAAATGTGACACTGACAGAATGTGTGTTATCACATGTAGAAATCTGTACCATAAGGGACAAACACCAAATCCTCCACCTGTAAATGAGGACAAATGTGACAGTGACAGAATGTGTGGTTATCACATGAAGAACTCTGTACCATAAGGGACAAACACCAGATCCTCCACCTGTAAATAAGGACAAATGTGACAGTGACAGAATGTGTGGTTATCACATGAAGAACTCTGTACCATCAGGGACAAACACAAATTCCTCCACCTGTAAATAAGGCTAAATGTGTTACTGACAGAATGTTTGGTTATCAAATGAAGAACTCTGTATCATAAGGGCCAAACACCAAATCCTCCACCCGTAAATAAGGACAAATGTGACAGTGACAGAATGTATCATCAAGGACAAACACCAAATCCTCCACCTGTAAATAAGGACAAATGTGACAGTGACAGAATGTGTGGTTATCACATGAAGAACTCTGTACCATCAGGGACAAACAAAAATTCCTCCACCTGTAAATAAGGACAAATGTGACAGTGACAGAATGTGTGGTTATCACATGAAGAACTCTGTACCATCAGGAATGAACACCAAATCCTCCACCTGTAAATAAGGACAATGGGTCAGTGACAGAATGTATCATCAGGGACAAACAACATATCCTCCACCTGTAAATAAGGACGTGTCAGTGACAGAATGTGTGGTTATTGCATGAAGAACTCTGTACCATCAGGGACAAACAACATATCCTCCACCTGTAAATAAGGACAATGGGTCAGTGACAGAATGTGTGGTTATCACAGATGAGATGCACAGACTGAATCTGTACCCATGTGGCCTATATACTGAACATGTTTGAGAATTTGTGTTGATGATTGAGTTTGTATGTTTCTTGTGGTGTTTATATAGAACTAGAAATGTGTGCACACAAAAATATAAGAATCTGGCTTATTCACATTTACCACTAGATACACAGATACATATTTGTTCAATATCATGGTGGTTGATACCCAGTGTGTGTGTGTATCTGTAATTTTGTTATCTATCCTATCTAGGCATATGTCAGGTGGTACAAGTCAATTTATTGAGATGTGTCCCACTAGTACTAGGAAAGAAAAGAAGACAGGAAATTTAGGGGTTTATTTTATGTTACAAACACACAAACAATTTCAGATTTACTGATATGTTCAGCAAACTATTTTTTAAACACAGCTATCAAACAATTGGTAGTTGGCATTTTGGCTTTTGGCAAAATTGAATGACCCTGGGCCAGGTATGCTTTTTACTGCCCACCCTCCATTGTTTAACATATTTATGAAGTACATAGTGCCTAAACATATATGAAGGACATAATGCCTGAACATAAGACATCTTCATTTTTCTTACTTTGTTAGGCACATTTTGTTGTTTGACAAAAGAGCATGACAAAATAATGCAGGAGATGATATTCGAACAATAAAGAATGACTAGCCTGTCCAAACTTGTCCTTGTACGTGTAGGAGTGTGTTGGCTTTACCCCTTGTCTGCTGTCCCAACAAAGGATCGCATTGACACTCCCTGTCAGAAATACATGCGGTGTCACTGGGTGATACCTTACACATGTCAGGAAGTTACTGTGGTTAAAACAGCTAACTTCAGTACCTGAAATAAAACACATATAAATGAGTATAAGTTCATGAAATGATTCAAAGTCAGCAAACAAAATGAGATTTTACTCTGAAATATATATATAAACCAATTTATAATGCTCTTGGTTGTTACAAAATGGTAACAGACCTTTAGAGACCTCTGCATTAACTAGTCCTGTCTCTTTTTTCTCTTTTTAGAATGTACATGAAGTACAGATACTGAAATATGTAGGCACTCTTTGTATGGCAGTCCTATATTTTCCTAAACAATCAAGCTGCAAAATGTTCTGTATTTTTGCTAATTTATTTGTTTAAACATCTATATTTCAGTCTACATCCATGCTCATATTATCCAATATAAGTAATCTGTTTTTCACATCTGAACCATTTATAAATAACAAAGTCTAATTCATGTATGTTCAGTTTTTCAAAATTATCCAAATTCCATGCATATTCTTTTAATTTAAAAGGATGAAATATTGACTAAATCACTGCTCATTGATTTAGTTTGAATATGCTCAAACATGCTTAACAGGAAAATTCATTCCATAACACTTATTAAATAAATGTCTTAATAAATAGTTTGTTGGGGTAATCCAATTTATTTAATGTGAAGAGTCTGTGATAAGTCATATCAGTTTCATAAAATGTAAATAAAATTTATAGTATCTGCCTAACAAATACAGAGCATCAATGAGTACCTTTTTCAACATCAGACAGCCTGGCAGTCCTGTCAAAGCCACAACTTAACACCTGTCTCCCATCTGGAGACCACACAGCCTGTCTAACGGCCTTGACGTGCCTGCTGAATTGTTGTACCTGATGACCTGTCCTAGAAAAAGCATTCCAGATCCTGACGCTCGAGTCCATGCCTGCTGTGGCCACCAGGTGGCTGTACTGAGCGACACACCAGCTGACTGAGTTGACAGGACCAGAATGTCCACTTAGGGTCACTACAGGTTTCACCGGGGGTCTGTTTTTGACGTTCTCATTCAAGAAAGGACCCGTCTTATGATGAACATAAAAACAACTTTTCTCAAGTCGATGTGATGTAGCTGTATTCTTCTTCTCACACTCTGCTTTTTCAAATTTAATCATTTTAGGTTTTGTTGAAAAGTCATTTATTTCAGTTGTAGCTGGGCTACTAGCTTTTCCAAAACATGATACTGTGCCTGTGCTTGCAGGTACAACCTGGTTTGAAGGTGTCTGCTGTTTCCAAATCTTAGAATGATCAGTCCAGTCAGCTACATCATTTAACCCTTGCCAGAATTGCGTTTTAGGAAGATTATTTGCCTGTTCCTGAGTACTATCACTACTTTTCCTTTTCAGGTTGTAATGTTTCCTTTTCAAATTGTTGGCAACAATTTTTGTTTCTTTTGGACTCTTAGCATCCCTGGGGGATTCAACATCACCAGATTCATCATCATCATCATCATCACCGGAGTTCAATCCAAGATAATCTACCACCTGTATGCTCCTGTCAGAAACTTTCACCTCTGAAATCTTTCCACTTTCTCTCTCATCTGCTTCACCTTCTGTATCAGACTGATCAGAGTCTGCATACTGCTGTAAAGCTTCCATTATAGTTATTCAGTGGACAGTAACATGCAGTCAGCAGTTAAAATGAATATCTGTATAGCACAGCACAATGTGCTTTGCTAGGATTCAGACTTAGAACAAATATTCTAATCAGTCACTCTGTTCCTGAATATCAGTGTTTTATACCATTTATCTAATACCCTTAGCTCAGCCATATATAACATATCTGTGGATATTCTTCATGTTTCTTGTAGACATCTGGGATTAAGAATCTGTTAAAAAAGGATCTGAAAAGAAAATATAAATTATATAGAACTGGTTAGTGAATTGTTACCATTTATTAAAGATCTTGTTTTCAAAAATCTAGAGAAATGGAAAGTTACCTTTATCCTGTATAGTGATATAAAAAATTCAGTCAATACTGTTCAGACAATTATTTAGATTTTTTTAATGCACAGTGGATTATAATGACTGGATTATAGAAATGTGACTGTGTATCTAATGAAATATGACAAATAACAGGTCCTGTATAATATTCTACTTTTTTAATGATTCCATGGCTTTTCACATTAAAAAGTACCAGTACATCACACAAATAATTTGCACCTTAAATTGACAATTATTTGGCAAATTATGAAAAGAATCTGTAGAGGTTTTAGGAAATAATCCTATAGGCTAAAAAGCACAACGGATAATTTCAAACTAGTTACACAAAGTACTTTATCATGATACTTTTACATGTTGCATGGCATAAGATTTATATATATCTGTTGACTCTTCCTTAAAATGAAACTTAAATATTTATTTATTGTACAATCTTTAGCTAATAGTTGAATCAAATGAAAAAGCAAAAGTTTCCCATTGGTAGATGAGTTAGATACACACTTGATTTTTATAGATTATCCACACCTTAAATTCTGCATGCTTAGAGTGGACAGGAACTTATCAAATAAAGCTCAACCCATAACTTTTTACAAGCTGCAATAGCCCACAAGTTTGCTGGCACACACAGGCACATGGTGGCTTGTTTGTTGACATACAATATTAACTTCCGGGTCAATTTTATACACCAATCAAAAGTGGCGTAACAGTGAACAGCTTTCAAACTACCAATCACAAGCGCCCAACGAGATAGGCTTGGGTTGTCAGTTTCTGATGCAAGTCGACAGGAACGTGGTGCTCTAACATATTTACCATATTTTTGGTCAGATTGCATCAATGAAGCTGATCTTATCATTTAAACGCCAAAATTAACTCGGTATTATCAGTATCTGTCGTGTGACGGACATAAATAGGGTTCGATTGCTGTACTTTTCGTAGCTGAAGAAGTTCTTATCGCTCAAAGTTTGGTAGAAGCCGGTTCCAGACGGCGGACGAGCATGGCGAGCGACGGGCCAGTTGACGCTGCCGGGGATTTGGCAGCGCAGGTTGATGGACTTAAAACAAATGCGGAAGATGAAGAAGACGTCGTAGACCCGTGGCACGTGGAGAGCAAGTCTGCCAAAGGCGTGGACTACGATAAACTTATAAGTAAGTGGGAGGTGCTGTTTGAGCGATAATAGGAGCACTGAAGTTTTTGACAGCTGTCAAATCTGGCAGGGATTCTCGCACTCATTTCGAGTCATTTGCATTGGATTTGTAACTGAGTTGTTTTTACTTTGTATACATTTGAAATCAGCCATGTCTCGGATAAATAAAATTTTAAGAACTTGGTGTGAAATTGTTTATGAAAATCTGAATAGTTTTGGTGATTAATTATAACTTTTTGTGTTCCGTATATTTTTTTAAAAGGTCGGATTAAGCAAAGCCAACAATCAATGGAACGTTCCTTTTTAACTTTATTTGCACCAGAAATATTAAATTTGGGCCAGTTTCACTTGTATTTTCCAGGGCCTAATTGCTTGCCCCTGTTCGCACCTGACTTAAGTGATTATTGTGAAGTCAGCATTAATATTTAAAATCATTATGAATATGACAATTTCAGATCTTACAGTGATCATATTATTTCCTGATTTAATTATTATATACCTGAAAATTTGATCATGTAAATTGTTAACTCGATATTTATTCCTGCTCAACTAGAAAATCAGTTGCTATTAAGAATAGACTTCTCAACTGCTTTTTTGTAGTGACTGGCACATAACTATTATAACATTCTGTACACAACTGTACGATTTAATATATTTCCATTGATTAATGTTCAGTACAACTATGTGTTCTGGATAATTGACCAGTGAAAAATAATGCTGTCCTATTCACAGCGCTAGTTTGCACATAGGAAGTGAATGTAAAATATGTACAAAACAGAACACTGACCTGATGCATTATACAGGACTGCCACCAAATGCAAGATGTCTACCTGGCTGTTTATGCTTCAGATCTCTCTGGACAAATGAATCAGTTATTAATATTACAGATGCTTCATGCTTTCCAGAATGGTTAATTTTTACAACAGGCCTTTCAGCATATAATATAATGTGAACATTGGTATGTCACAGCCATCAGAACTTTTTTTTTTGTTTCCTTTCTGAGAGTAACAGATCTTTGTGCTATGCCTACCATAATCTCAATTAACCCTTTGTGGGCTGGCAAAGCAACAGACTTGGGAAAACTGTTCCATTCCAGTTGGTGGCTAGAAGATCAAGTGATATAATAGCCACATGCAGCCAGGTTACTGTGTGAAGCAAACTTACCCCAGCTTTGCCTCCTGAAGAGAAACTGACAAGAATGGAGAACTAAGACCAGATTTGTATTGGAAAGCCTTCATGCATTTGATAAAAATATGTTCATAATGATGTGATATGACTGACTCTTGTCATTCCAGAGAGATTTGGAAGCTCAAAGATTGATAACACTTTGGTACAGAGGATAGAAAAAGCAATTGGACAGAAGGCTCATCACTTTCTGAGGAGAGGAATATTTTTCTCACACAGGTACTAACTTTCTCAAGGCTACAGTTCAAAGAATTCTGCAAAGATAACATGATCTCTTCTAAGAATACTTTTTGGTGATTTTCTTCTGCAGTATTTATGCCTTAATACCACATTTAATTATTCAAATTTGCGGCAATTCAAGACATACAAGCCAGATGCCATATCTGTTACACTGCAGAAATGTCATAATAGCTGTCTTTCAGATTGTTATGATAGTTGCACTAACAACATGTTTTCAGTTTACCATTGCAAGCATGATGCATATATAATGTACTTAAAGTATGAAACCTTGTGATGATGATTACTGAAGAAGAAAAACCATGATAAATTAGAACCTACAGAGCACTTTCTGCATCAATTTTCACACCTATGATAACATGACAAATTATTTTGAATGTAAACCACCTCTATTTGTGGATGACAGGCTGTCCTTCTGTCTCTCTCTGGTATAAATAACAAAACAGAGCAGAACCTGTTGGTTGCATGTAAATACATTTTTTTCATGATTCTGTGAAACTGACAATTGCTCCGTAAATCCACCTACTTATCATATGTGGTTCTATCAGTATGTATGAACACACATAGGAATAACTGTTATTATTTCTTATTCAGAGATATGCACAGTATTCTGGAGAGATATGAGAAAGGCAAGCCTTTCTTCTTGTACACAGGACGAGGACCATCATCAGATGCCATGCACATGGGCCATCTCATCCCATTCATATTCACAAAGTAAGTTCTCCAATATCCATATTTAAAATTATATGTTCTCTGTATTGGGAAAATATACATTAATTAGAAATGGACCAACTGCACAACTGCTCATATTTTCTGACAATATCAGCTCCAAATGTGTTTTCAGCTACAAGGTTCTGGAACAAGCTTTTAATGATTGATACACATTGAAAATATTTATAGATAAAAAAGTCATAGTATTAAACATTAATTATCTCAAAGCTCCTGTACCAGCTACTTTCCTTCCATTGATTGAAATTTTCTAACCCGAAATAATGAAACCCGTGTCATGTCAATTAAAAAACAAAAATTGGGAGCTAATATTTCAAAACTTAATTCCAATGTCTTCCACATTTTAACAGCTGTGTTCTAAGATTTGGAATAAATAGATTTCCAAAAATTGCAAAAGATTCTGTTCATGGTCTACACAGATTTTGTTCCAGGTGACATAGAATATATCAATCACTGCCTGAAGAAACACTGTCATTTATAACAATTTTGTTCTATATCTTTCCAGATGGCTGCAGGATGCTTTTGATGTGCCATTGATTATTCAGCTGACAGATGACGAGAAGTTCCTGTGGAAGGATCTTGATTACGACGCAGCTTATAAACTGGCGATAGAAAATGCCAAAGACATCATTGCCCTGGGATTTGACAAAGATAAAACTTTCATATTTGCAGATTCTCACTATATTGGGTAAATTTGTTTTTTTTTTGCATGTGTTACAACAGCCATGTAATTTAAGTCTCATGTGTTCAATTAAACTACAGTCCCCTAATATTGCCCTTTATCACCAATGCATTTAAATACAATTTTATGTCATAATGGTTGCCTGGTTTACAGGTATGATACCATGAAGTATATTTTGGATATTCAAAAAAATCAGTCATAGTGCCAACTGACACAATTTCTGTCATATTAAAACAAAGTCTGATATTATTTTGAAATGATGCCAAAAATGGTCACCATACTTTCAAGGGTTTTATTGATTATGGAAAATGAAATGATGGAATACTTTAATTGTAATGTCAAATGGAATACCTTAGTTTGATTCTGTTATTTTAAATCATTACTTCACTGTCCCTCTCATATAGGTGGTATACAACATTTCAGTTTTTATTTTTCGTTTTTAGACCTGTCATTTTAAATATTCATTGTAAACACAGACTTGTCACACATTATTTGTTTTCTTTCAGCCAAAGCCCAGCATTCTACCGCAATATGTGTCGCATCCAGAAGTGTGTGACCTTCAACCAAGCCAAAGGGATATTTGGTTTTGATGACAGTAGTTCTATAGGCAAGATCAGCTTCCCCTCAATTCAGGCTTCCACGGCCTTCAGTAGTTCCTTCCCACAGATCTTTAATGGCAAAGCAGACATACCCTGTCTGATCCCTTGTGCTATAGATCAGGTTAGAAAAATTTGCCTGTTTACACATAAAACTGGGTTTAGTTTGGATTATGGTTCACATGTGGCTGTCAGTAGCTGTACTGAAAGAAGATTGAGTTTATTAATGGGAATGCTTTATATCACAGGATTAGGGTTTGCATGACTATCCTTGTTTACAAATAAATTTAAAACCATATTTTATTAGTAAAATATGAAATTTTAAAGAAACATTTGTTTTATCAATTTTTAAAATTTTTCTTTAATAGAACTATTTAAAAATACATAACCTTATCATCTGTGTTGTAGTGTTCACAAATGCACAGCAACAGTTTCATTTTATGAACCATTTAATAATGGTTTGAAGTAATCAGTCAGTTTTGAGTGAAAAATGGTCAGCTGTAACAGTGTGCTTTGTTTATTTTTACCATCAGGATCCCTACTTTAGGATGACCAGAGATGTAGCACCAAGAATTGGGTACCAGAAACCTGCACTGGTCCACAGTAGTTTTATGCCTGCCCTGCAGGGGGCGCAAACTAAAATGAGTGGCAGTGATCCCAACTCCTCCATCTACTTGACAGATACACCAAAACAAATAAAAACTAAGGTAAAGTCACATACTCTGGAATAAAATTTCTTTATGTTAGGCAGTAAAGTTATTGTTTATGAATTAATGTACCTGTAAATACTAAATACCCCAGAATAAGATCCTAAAATAAGTGAGACGATATCAATTTTTGACACAATTATCAGTTATTTTAAACATTTCAAATACTGGTTGTATAGATATCTTTAATATTGTTATTATTTTTTGCCAGATGTTTATATTGAAATTATTGCAATCTAGCTAAAAATACATTGTGATTTTAGCTCAGCTGACTATAAGTCATCTGAGCTAAAGTCATAGTCTTTTGTCTGCCTTCCAGGCACTGTCTGGACGTCCGTTAACAGGGCATGTTTTGAAACCATTAGACCTACATATCCAATTTTCGAAATAGAGTTAGAGGTCCCCAAATTCTCCTACCATACTGAAAATTTGGCTTGAGATAGCAAGGAAAAACATCCATTTTCCATTAAAAACCCATTGTTACACTTGAAGACTGCATAATATCAAAACCAAAGACCTGCTATTGATCATATTCCATATAACCATTACTCTGTATATTTCCTATGTACATACTAGAAATTATGTTAGTATTGTGTAAATTCTTGAAGTTTTGAGCCCAAACATAATGCACTTTGTAAAAAAAAACAAAAAAACAGGAAATATATTTGCTCACTTAACATGAGAATTGTTGTAGCTAGAAACTTCTTTTCAGTGATATAACTTTATTTAATCAAGATTTAGTTGTATACCCAAAATTAGATCTGAATTTTGCAATTTTTTCAAGTTATTAACATAAATATAAAATCATTAGTACCTTAAATTTTGCCCAATTTTGGCCATGGCAAATTATTTTCCTGGAAGTACTTTTGATTAAATTTTCACAGCGTATACACATAAGGACTTAATCTGTTAAAATGTTAAATTTGAAAATAAAAGCTAAAAAATTAGGCTAGTTATTGGGTTTTTTTAGAGGCTCTTATTGTATTCACTGGCATTTTGAAACTCAAGCCAGCCCACCTCTGGTCATTAAAGGTCAGCTGTGTCAGGGTACCTGATTTAATTGTCATGGGTCACTGGGGGAGATCCTTTGCTGTGGCAGGTGTACAGTTATTCTCAAACCCACCCACCCAACAAGTGTTAAAAAACTTAAGCAGTAATTGTTATTGTTTGAACTGTATTTCCTTAATTGTAATGCTGTTTTCCACTCCAAAATACAAAACTTTTCTTATAATAGTAATTCAAAGAGTAATCTAAAAGATGCCAAGTGGAAATGTAGCATTGTAAAAGAAATTAATTTTCTTTTAATAATTTTAGGAAATCAAAATATAATTTAACCAATCAGTATGCATAATATTATAATATTTGAGCCAAATTATGGATAAATAGTGATGCAATTTAAAATTGTGAATTCTAATTCAAATGTTATTTTCATATATTTATTGTTTTACAAATTAATAAAATTTTTGTCTTAAAAAAATTAAAACATATGTGTTTAATGTGATGTCATCGAACCAAATAATTTATAAATGTTGATGCAGTTTAGAATTGTGAATCAACTTATATATATTTTGCATTTGCTACTATTTTCCAAAATTCAGCTGAGCCATGTGACCCATTGGTCTCTTGTTCCATTTGTTGCATAAGACTTGTTCATTCATAATATAATATTATAATGGTAAATTACCATTACTATTTCTTGAAAGTATAATTATGGTAAGATTATATTATTTTAATTAGTTTGACACTAAAAGTAAACAGATGTAATATTGATAAATTAAAATTGTGGTCTTTTGTCAGATTTTTTAATGTTTGTACAATTCACACATATCCTGCTCATCAACAGTTTTCTTAGATGCTGTAGAAGATTTACATACATTTATTTCAGATTAACAAATATGCCTTTTCTGGTGGTGGCGCCACTGTCGAGGAGCATAAAGAGAAGGGAGGTGACTGTGATGTAGACATCGCTTACAAATATTTGACCTTCTTCCTGGAGGACGATGACAGACTAGAGGAAATCAGAAGGGTATGTAAACACTAGAAGCTTGTAGTGCCATTAACTGTAAACAATTTTTGGGAGATATCAAAGATATTTGCATTAAAGCCAGCTGTTCAACCACCTTTTCAAAAATAAAATTATGTGATTTCTGGGTAACTCTGTGCACAGATGGATGAACTCTGGGTAATTCCTGTTAAGAAAACGTTATATAGCGCCTCTGCGACGGATGTATGAGCTTGTTTATCTTCAAGCTGTTAATAAACACAGCAGTGTTGACAAACAGGAAATCCATGTAAACTAAGGTGGTAGAAGTTTAAAGATCACTACTTGCAAAATAACCTTTGCAAACACTGGTTTCTCTGACTTTCCACCAGACATCTTGTTGAATGTATTTGGATTATTTTTGGAGGCCTTGTTAATTATAAACTGAACAAGTGGATGTAAACAAAGCCAACAACATGTATGTGGAGGGATTGCTGGTTTCAGGTCAATATTTATAAAAGGTTCAGCGGATTATCTTTAGTTAATAGACATCAGATATCAGAATAGGACCCTTTAACAGATTGTGCTTTATATGCTGTTGTTGCCTTCATATTTGTGAGGCTAATATTTTGCGATTTTCACTTTTCACTGTTTCGCGAGGGATCTTACACGATCTTACCATGTATTAACCTTCACATAGTATATGATTATTCAATACAGTATTCATGTTCTATTTGTCTTAACAATTTGATGAGGACCCAAAAATGAGTTGAAGTTCTTGTCCCCTTTGAGCAGATTATATGAAAGATCTGATATTTTCTGTCTAATTTGGATATAAATGCTTATCAGAGAAATGGTTGCATAGAATTGATTTGAGTAAGAGCAGTATCTAAATGCCAAGGTGCTTTAGCTAATTCCTATGAAAATATGTGCGTACTGAAATAATTAAAAAGAGTGTTTCTCTTATTCACAGACCTACTCCAGTGGTGAGCTGCTCACCGGATACCTCAAGAAAGAACTTATAGAAATCCTGCAGAAACTGGTGGCCAAGCACCAAGAGAAGAGAAAACTGGTCACAGACGAGGTCGTCCTTGAATACATGACTCCTAGGAAACTCAAATACAATTATTAGTCACATAATAGAATTTCTTGAAGGACTTGATATTAAAATTTATGCTGCAACAGCCTGTGACCAACTTGCACAATGTATAATCAACAGGGGAATTAGTGTCTGTTTTGTGAATGTGTCTGACAAAGATTTATAAACATATTTGTCCATCTGCAAGATCTGGGGAAAGTTTGCATGCCTAGATCAAGTCAGTCATGTGAATTTAAAAAAAAGTTTATTAACTTGTCTGTTATGGGCACTTTGTAATAACAGACACTTCAGGCATCTCTGTGATCCATGCAGATGCAGGTCCAACTCCCTAACACAGGCACTGCCCCTTTTGGCAGAACCCCAGGCCATGGATGTCTGTTGTAGGGAGGTTCTACTGTATTTGCTACATCAATAAGATCTGAGAACTTTGCATGACTGGTTGTAGTTGGTCTTGTGAATTTTATTAAATGGGAAGGAATTGTCATGAGTGAATGAACTAACTTAACAAAAAGGAGGGAAACTGTGTGTGTTTTGAAATCGAAATTTTATTAAAGATGGAAAGGCCTGGTCTGCTGGTCATGTTTTCATCTTGAGATTATAAGATAATATTATTAATTATGCTATGGTATTTATTATATTTAAGGGCAGGACAACCAAACCGTTCATATTTCATATTAAATTAAAGTGAAGTGAAGCAGTAAAGTATATGATACATGGGGAAAGTGGCATTTAGTAGGTCTTCCACCTCAGGGGAACAGGAGGCATAAGTTAAATAATCTGATGTCATTGTCATGCAGGTCCAAGCTTTATCCTATAATGGAATTTATTGTACAGGAAAGACCAGGATCTACATACCTTGTTTAAGTGTATCAGTAACAGCACTGGATATTTGGAAGAAAGGGTAGAGTCAAACATGGCTTATGTCATTCCTATCTCAAACATTAAAATAATGTATTCAGATTCATGAACATCGGAATTATAGGATCTATCAAATACTTATTTCTTATCTTTGAAGATGTGTAATCATTATGTGTTGGAATTATTTATCCAGGGAAAAGACAAGGCGTAATAGGCTACTCATTATCTTGGAATATAAGATGTAAAAGTTTAATAATAAAGATTTCATTATACAGAGGAAAAAGTACTTTGATAGGACCAGTGTAGTGTTTTATCTCAGACTGTATGATGTAACAGTGTAATAAACATTTTTTACAGACATGCTCTTAATATGTTATGATATTGATGTATTATCAGAGTAAATGGTGTTATAGTATTGTTTTAGTAAACCACATGGTGAATGTATTTTGTAATTTGTTATATAGGAATAATTCAACAAACCAATAATAATAAATAAATTTAATGAAGATATGCATAAGTCTACCCAGGATCTGCATATAAATCTAATTTCCAATCACAAAACAAGGAAACATTGGTGAATACATGACCCTCCTTGTTAGAAATGATTAATAAGCATGTTCATACAGTAATGATTCCATTTTATGCCTTTTCCTTGATCTAGAAATGCTAAGGGTATATCACTATTATGGAATGGGCGTATCAGTGGAATGATAGATATTAACTCTTAACATTAATTATATCATCAGGAGAAGTGATATCAACAGAGACTCTTATTTTCACATCTCTATTACCACAACAATAATCTAATGGACACCTTCCTAAAAGAACAATAGCATAACTAACAACATTTTGTAGCAACTGCTCAAAGAGCATTATGTACATGGTTTGATATACAAGTCTTTTGATATGTGATTATTAATTGATTGTACAAACACCTGAAATTATATCTAAATAATTAATAATTTTACAGAGATACACTGATAATCTATGAGACTGTGATATATCTAAAAGCATATGAAAGTGACGTTGTACTAATATAAAGCTGCCTGTATAATACAATCTGATTTTCAGTGCATTTTGAATAATTCCCCAAGTAAAATCCAACTGAACATATCTTTTTCTCATAAAATATTTTTCTAACCCAGCTGGGCATGACACCAGGGCCAGCCTGATACATCAATCAATGCACAAGGCCTTATATGACTGTTGATAGACCTGGCAAAATTCAATACAAAAAAGACAAAATGACCATTTAAAAATTAATAAAGATATATCAAGGCAAATCAAATGAAGATCAACATGAAATGTTTTACTTTTTTACACATTATCCCTTTCACACTTAAAAGCTGAACATATATCATGAGATATGTATAATTTCAAAATTATTGTAAATATATAATAAGTAGCAAAACCTTTTTTTGCATTCTCTGCAGGTCACAGGTATATAAAACCATGTGATTTATATGACACTATATCAGACAATAACAAGTGACCCATGGGTCATGACGCTCAGCTGCCAAGCATGACCTGTGACATCATGGACTGAGATTCACAACTTCCAGTCAAATTTTGAAGAACCAATTTGCCAATTTGTTGAAAATTTTCTATGACTACAGAAATATATATCACCTATGTCTGGTTAAAACACAGTGAATTGATGGTCTGAGGAAAATGCATGATTGTTAAGCTATCAGGAACTATTCCAACAGCTTGCTTGAAACCTGTCAGTCTCAAAAGGAACACCACAAAGGGCAAATATAAGATCAAAATATATAGCAAAAATCAAGGAAATACATGCAAGAATTATTGAGAAACAGGTGCTTCTGTATGAATTTTTATTCAATACAAGCCAACTGTACTGCACTTTTATAAATGATGGTAATATTTATTCAGAAATATTTGACCCAATCCTTTACAAGATTACATAAATATACATCCAACTGCATTCACTTTAACTGTTCTTGAGATAATATGATCAAAAGGAATTAAAAGATGGTTGCCTGGTGGCCATATTGGACTTCTGACAAGTCTGAAATCAGACAACAATCATTCTCTAAATCGGACCAAACATTAAAGAAAAATTACTGAAACTGCACTAAAGAAAGAATTTCTAAGGTGGCTAACTGGCAGACATAATGGATTTCTGACAAGTATGACATTTGATATCCCACATTCTCCAATAAGAGGCCAAACTTGGGGCAAATTATCCAGTAATGAATGCCCAAAATAATTCAAAAGGCATGTCCAGGCCCTCATATCAGATTTATAGATATGCAATTGTAAAAAGTGTAAGTCCAATATTTTTTATTATCACTCTGCTTTTCAATGGGGTCAGCAGGGTAGGTAAACTGCCAAACCTGAAAGTAAAGAAATGCAGAAAGCATGACTAAGAGTCTTGAAATAAAACAAAAAGCCATGCTAAATCAAGGTACACATCCACATATTATGAGAACAAACACTTGCTTTTATATGTGGTGATATATATTAAAATATTCAGATATCTAGGAAACTAAGTTTATTGCTAGTATTTCATAAAATAAACTGCAAAATGTTCCCATCATCTTATAAATCAGTAGCTAAACCTTAATACTATACTCTCATAGTCTTAATGCCTGGCTGAAGCATTCTGACAACAGTGTTTTTTTTATGAAGTAACGAGGTACTTCACTGAGCCTTATCACTTAATAGGCTGATACAAAAGGGAGTCATATGTCACCAGTGTCACTCACAATTACAGCCACACAGGGAGATGTTCCAGCTGGAGTGGGATGGTTATATATACAAGTAAAATAGAGATGGTCTATAAAATAAGTAATTGTGAACATCCCTGACCTATGACCTTGGCCTTTTGCCCATATATCAACTGGATTCTTTCTAAATGATGGGTAACTACTGACCACTTAAATCTGGTGTAATTACTTGGCAACCAATGGGTGAATAACTTTGACCTGCAACCTTTAACCTGCTGACCAGCTGACCCCAAAATCAATAAGTTATTTATTCAAGCAAAAAGACCCATAAATATGAAGTTTGAGTCAAACTGAGTGATGCATAGATGTGGCATATGTGAAAGACTGAAGGTTTGGGTTGAACAGTTACACTTGAAATATGCTCACAAGCATTTAGAACAATTATATATTGTGACCTTGACCTTTGACTTTTTGACCTCAACATCAATAGGCTTCTTCCCGTATGGGTAGGTAAGCCATATGTGACAGATGGAAGGTACAGATTGAAAAGTTTGCCTGAAAATGACTCCACGCAAGAAGTTGGTGCTGCGACTTGACCTTTGCCCTCAAAATCAACAGGTCTTTTCCCCTGTTGGCAGAGAAGCGATATCAGTGCTGGAAAGTTTGGAATGAAAAGTCTAGCTTGAAATGTGTCCACTACCTTTTCACAGAAGTGGATCCTGTGACCCTGACCTTTGACCTTGTGACCTCAAAATCTATAGGATTCTTCTCCAACTAAGTAGGTGAGCTATATGTGAAAGATCAAAGAATTGGGATAAAAGGGTTGGCTTAAAATGCATCCACAGGCTTTTCAAAGAAGAGGCTCCTGTGACCTTGACCTTTGACCTTTTGACCTAAAAAAAATTATGGTTCTTCCCCTGTTGGTAGGTGAGCTATATGTGAAAGATGGAAGGTTTGGGATGAAAATTTTGTCTCAAAGAGTTATTTCTGGGGGGTGCAAACACACCCCATAACTTCGAGAATATAGGTCGCAGTGACCTAATTTCAGGTTTGCAAGGAGATCTTTTTATAACCTATAAGACTGCATAGGGTTCATGGCCCTAGCCCCTACGGTTACGATTTGTGCCCTGCTAACGGACGGACGGCCGGCCGGACGGCCGGACGGGCGGCCGGCCGGCCGGACGGACAGACGGAAGGACGCCGGACAAAGACCCATCGCTATAGCCCAGCATGACTGAAAGTCAGCTGAGCTAAAAAGCGTTACATGCTGGCCTCCATCACGTGGACTCCAACCTGTGTTTGTTCCTGGGCCTCTGTTCCCCTGTCAAGATCTTTTGATACTCAAGATGAACATCCTCATCATCATAATCATACTCATCTGATGCTACAAGGTCACCTCTGCGACCATGTTCAGCATGCTCAGCTTCTGTTGCCATGGCAGCAGGCCCTGATGAGGATGCTAGGCCTGCATCATCACCACTGTGGTAGTGCATACAGTTGCAGCAGGACATGATATCAGCCATAGTGTCCACCTTGATTTTGTTTTCATCAAGTACAAGAGTCTGTAGTTTTACTGGGTAATTCTCCAGGAGATGAAGTATCAGCTAGAAACAAAACGGAGACTATTTATACCCACACTATTCATACCCATTATTTATACCCAAACAATATATACCCATAATTTATACCCACAGTATTGATACCCACACTATGTATACCCATTATTTATACCCATACTATTTATAACCATTATTTATATCCACACTATTTACACATATTTTTCACTCATATATAATCTGAAACAATACTCCAAAATGACCATTTTTTATGTAACAAAATATTTAATTATAAAATAATAAACTATTTTAACCCTAAATTTACAATAAATCCAAAAGTTGCTTCAAATGCATATTAGCCCCATACAGTATATATCATTTTAGGTCTGGTACAAAGCAATCTCTAGTGGTATTCATCTTTATAAATTCACATTTATTTTCATATGATATTTTATCATTTTAGAATTTTAAATTTTCAAATGATACATGATTTTTAGCATACAGTAATAGCAACGCACTACACGACAATATCTCAAATATGGTTTCTTTTTCCTCTTATCATGTTTCTTTCTAACTTACAACTGAATTATTTTAAATTTTGATTCTATAAAAAAATTTTAATTTAATTTTTAATCATCAGATATTTATATTTCTTTCTAAATACAATGAATTTGGTATGCAAAAATTTCAAATTTGCTGTCATGATTTCCATGGTAAAAAAAAACTAAACTGTGAAATAATTAAAATTTAGATAACCTCCCGCTGTCATAAACAGATAAACCAAATCAAAGAGGAAATCATCAACAATAAGTTATCTTTTGTATTGCCTTAAGTATGTCTTTTTTTTATTCATATTTTTTCTGTCATAAGTGTTGTATACTAGTGCCTAAAGACAATGGACAAAAGTCAATGACATATAGATCACAAAAATGATCTCACTTTTCCTCCAGTTTCCCCGATGTTACATCCCTCCAGATCTACAGCAGTGAGTTTTTTACATGATGCCATGGCAACTGAAAGGCAACCAGCTCCATAGTTACCAATGTTGTTGTAGTCAAGATGAAGTCTTTCTAACACAGAACTGGCTGCCATGGCAATGAAGAGATGAGACCAGCCAATCAGTGTGATATCTGGGTTAGCACTAAGGGTGAGCTCTTTAAGTCCTAAAACCAGGAATGATTTTTTATTACACAGGTCTATCTTAATATGAACATAACAGTATATATTGCAAGTAAAAAATATTATTGTGCTGACCCTGATTTTTTATTTTGAATTTGGTTTTATTATAATGGCTGATTTTCCAGGGTGCAATTCTAAATGCATATCTTGAGGTTTTAATTTGTTTACATTTGTAGCAATGTTAATATTAATTAATAAGGCCTTGCAAAGCCAGATCTGCATTAAATATGTAATATCTTGGCAAAGAACTATGTAAATATATCAACAGGATGAAAACCTTATAGCAATTCATTGAGATGAAGGTAAGGAAAAAATTTACAGATCATCAGGAGTCCTACATGTAAATACATTTCCTGGCACTAAAGTAATTTCAAGTAACTGATTATGAAGAATTATAGTATGAAACTTATATATTTCAAACATAATTTTTACTGGCATCTCATATCCAATTAAATTTAAGGTATTGATTGATTGAAAACTGCAATTTATTTTAAAATGATGTAGTACTCAGCATAAGAATAATATATTTACAGAAATTCATGTGAATTCAGAGTGATCAATAAATGTTAGTTAAAAGGTAATATCTGAGTGGGCATTAGACATCTAGAAATCATGATTCTATGAACTTCAATTTTGATTTTAAATTTTCAGTCCCATATTCATGCAATTTATTCCAATTCTCCTCCAATTTGAATCAAGTGTGACAGAATAGAAGTGAACCTGAATGTGCTTGGTTTCTGGCAGACATTGCACAGATATGATAGGACAATTTTTACCTGGCTTAGCACCATTTTGAGGGAGCAGATCACAGATGAGCTGCATGCTTTTGTCTGTCAGACCACAGTCACCCAGGTCCAGTGAAGTCAGACTGGGATGGGAGGTCAAGGCCTGACTGAGAATCTCAAGTCCCTGGTCACCAATGGTGTTACCATAGAGACTGTTAAAGAAAGAGAGACTGGTTCAGTCTCATATTACACAAATTAACACAATCTTTTTATTTTTTTTAATACAGAATACATTAAAATGAACAACAACTGAATTATTTAACTGAAAATAATAAAAAAATTAAGTAGGAAAATATCAGCAGATTAAGAGAATCTCAACAGCTTTATAGTATTTTACATTCAATTTACAGGATACATCACACCATCAGGTCTGCAGCATCAAAAGTAGTTTTGCTAATAAATAGTCAATATTACTATTAAAACAAATTCATACTACTATAAAAAGGAAACAATACCATTAAATTTGTTACCTATGAGGAAATCTGAACAAAAAATTGATCCAAAAACTGTGTAAACTAATGTAATTATTACATACTCATGAACAGGAGCTCCAGTGATGTATGCAATGTGGGCTGCAGAAATAGAAAAGTTGCAATATGCATCAATATTGAAAAGTTTCATTTTAAGCTTTACAATTACACTAAAGAAAAAAAACAAAAGCACATGATAAATATTCATGATCTAATTCATTGAAAAAAATTCAATAACTCCGATGCAAGTATAATTACAAGATTTACTAACAAGAGAGAAGTGAGAGATCTGTTTCTTTCTAATGCTGCAGCCAGCCAGCTGATCTTCTTAGCATCTGACACCACTCCCACGTTCAGATTTAACTGGAGGATGGACTTGCAGAGAGCAAGGCATTTCATCAACTGTTTGAAGTCCTGGTCAGTGATGGTACACTCCCGAAGTGACAAGAGGCGCACCTGGTGGCCAAGCATGGAATCACAAATGTCCCTCACCTCCACAGCCGAGAGGGTCTCCCCACACATCTGTATTGCACTCAGCAACATGCTGACCTCTAGGTCACAGGGAAATAACATAACAAAAACATAAAAACAATTTATTATCAGTTTACACACACACACACACATAGAGACACATTCTTACAAAAGGTGTCACACCCACACATATATATAAACAAAAGAATACAGCACTGATTAAAAACTAAGTTTTTTTTAAGGCTCAATTTACTATCTTTTGAGCGAGTATATAGAATCTGGCCTACATGGACGAGGTTATGGGTGTAAATGAAGGGATGTAATGATGTTTTGGATTCATGTATTGGAGAAGTAAGAGGCATGTCGATGTCATATCAGCCATGCCATGGCTTATGTTGATTACTACTAATATGAGACGGCCACAACTGGGTCTAACTTGTCACTATGTATTGGATATCCGGGGTATCAAACTATCATTGAAAAAACGACATTGTTGATCCATTGATAAGGGTCTAAAACATTACTGGTCTGGTTGGCACTATATGTGATGTATAACCATTAGTACACTAGTCACCCTCTATGCATCAGTGCACAGTCAGCCACACCACACCATCTAATTAGATAAATAGCTATATAAACAAATGGGGGTGTGATAATCTGTGTGCCACTACAATAGTAGTAGTGTTAACTTAATCCTAAACAGAAAGCTGTACTATTAAGTTTTATTCAACTGAAATAAGTGTTTATACCACTGATCCAGGGTCCACAAAATTAACTATATTAAAATTGAATAAGAAGTTAAACAAAAGTAACATGCTAAGATATTATTTATTAATCAGAAAAATAATTACAACTATTTAGAAAGTAGAATAATAACTGTAGTGTTAGTGTATATATTCCATTACTGTTTAACTTTACACACACATTAACCTTGTATGTGTATGGTTAATTCCCATTGATCTCATTTGATCTCAAAAATTTTATTTTGATGTAACAGTAACGAATCAGTAACCTTTGGTGAGTTGGTTGTCAGAGTGGGAGCATGTTGTGAAAGTACATAGGCATTCACAAAATCAATAACCAGCCAGACAAATATAAAAATTTTTAATATTTTTTTAATTTAGAAAATTATAGTCAAAATAAATCATAACTATAAATCTAATTTTTGTAAAATCACAAATTTAGTGTTACATTTAACATTTTATTTAATTACTGTTGTGTGGAAGATTAAATACATTTTAAATGGTGTTTCAATATATATATATATATATATATATATATATATATATAACTGTTGCAATATATAATATTATATTAGTGTTGTTAATAAGAATTATGGAAATGGAATATCCCATAATTGTTATATACTCGAACTGATAAATATCTAAGTATCCGGAAAGGGTAAACTGGCTAAAATGAACTAACCTGGAATCAGGGGGGGGGGGGCTTATATAGGTGATTATAAGGTGAAATGGTTGAAAAAAGTCTTATATCACTCCGGTGAGGGGCCTAAAAATAAGTAACTGTTTTCCTCATGTACATGTGTGCTATATTGTTAATATGTTAAATTAAATGTTATTAAATTATTGCCATTAGTTAGAATCTAGTATATGTGCTATATTGTTAATATGTTAAATAAAATGTTATTAAATTATTGTCATTTTTTCGATCTAGTATATGTGCTATATTGTTAATATGTTAAATAAAATGTTATTAAGTTATTGTCATTTGTTGGATCTAGTACCATTTGTTGGAACTATGGTGCAAAGAATGATGTCACTCTTGTGAAGCTTTCTGCTTCATTAATTTGTAGATGCATTATATTTAAGTGATTTATCATATTATTGCTGGAACTATTTGGCATCTTTTGGAGAGAATAACTGAAAATATCTGGATAATGTAACTAACTGATAATAAGTTTAGTGTGGTTTGTACAGATTATTTTACGTATTGGACATTTAATATAGTTTTTATGATTTATATGAAATAATATTAATGATTTATAATATATATCATGCTTTCTTTAAAGAATATTGTAACTGAAATGTTTCATGTACTGTGAACACTTAGTATGACAGCTGACCCTATCAGACAGTCTTCTCACCAAAGGTTACTGTTACATCAAAAGTAAACTTATTAAAGGTTACCAGGTCGAGGACGACCGCAGATTGTAGTACGTGCTTCGTTTGAGGTACGTACCTCGTTTGAGGTACGCCTGTACTTCGATGGAAGTACGACGTGACTGACAGGGTAAATTCATGTAAAACATCAAATAATTGGTAATGTGAGCCTCGGAATCCCCTAGTGTTGGCCAATCATACAAGACAACACATAGTTCTTCCAGTTGACATCCGCGAATGTGTTGTTAGGGGGTTTCCTGTCAAGATAACGGCATTTTCAGATCCACATCCGAGGCATGTCGTGTTATATCTCGCACAGACTTATTACAATAAACGGTTTGCCTGGACATCATCAAATGTTAAATTTCTAGAACAGTTTCTTTCTTGCATTAATTTAATACTCCTGTGTATAGGGACTACACTGAATATATAGTGTCAAGATGGTAACTCGCAAATTCAACCCTTTTCAAGTATACTGGTTGTAAACATATAACCCCAATTTTCCATCAAATATTCATTTTTTTTTTCAGAACTGCTATAACAACACTTACCTGAAATGGATCTGTACAACTGATATACAGTTACCAGAAATGCAGGTCTAGATGTTCACCCAGAAGTGGTTCAAATGTATTTTTTTAATGAAAACACTTTATTCTGAACAGTTGAATATATCTGAATATACAGTTGAGTATATCTGTTTATACTTCAAATATCAATTTTGTATATTCACTTATTTAAACAGTAAAATAATTGCTAGGGTATTTATTTCAAATAAAAATAATGAGGCGTTGGGGCCAGCTGAATTATATAAAAAAAAAAAACAGAAATATTTGGACCGCAGTTCATTAGAGCACTTATTTACAAAAATATATACAAACAAGAGTCTATACGTGTCCAAAAGAAGAAGGAAAAAGGATGGCAAAAGGTTGCACCCCCTGGGACACCTGGTCAGTGGTTAGTATATGGAAGGGAAGAATCCCACTACCATGCATGGTGACATTGTTTTATATTTTTTTCTGGGTAATAAAGAGCAAATTCAGAGCACCTTTACATAGAATATTAATACATAGGCAATTAATAAAAAGCACTGCATGGAGCATACCACGTCCGCAATTGTTACATTTATAAAAAGCATGCAGTGCTGTAAACAGATATAAGTGCAGTGACTGATGTCTCTTTATATATTGGCTGGTCTAGTAAAAAATGTGGAGAGATGCAGTGAGCAATATTAATTTTAATGCATGAGAAAAAAAGAATAAAGTGCATGTTAAGCACTGATAACAACACGTGACAAGGAATGGAGATAAATGGGTACAATAATGGGCACAAGTTGAAAAAAAAGACTTGCGTTCTATCCACGCACGGGATTAATTACGGGATTAATTATTTATGAAAATCTTAAACAGCTGTAAAATGAACAAAACTATAATATTAACAACCAATTACTTCTGGTCAAACCACCGAGTCTTTTCTTCAATGCTTCTGTTCTGAAATAAAAATAAAAAATAAAAATGGTTAAACCTCATTCAGTGTTGTTAAATGCCTCATGAAATGGCAAATATTAAAGGGGCCCAATCACCTATAAAGTATGTTGAATTAAGACGAAAAATAGCCTCTTCCCTTAAAAATGAATGTGTACTTGCCAAACTATTGCCCTGAAACCGTTTGCTTATTCCGGTAAACGAGTGTTAAAAACAGTGAACCGGGCGCGATAACAGATGTAAACATAAACACAGCGCATGCAACACCGGGCTACAACACGTGTCAATCTGGAGATTCCCGACTGACTTGGACCAAAAAATGAAAAACATGTTCCTCTTTACTGAAACATCACGTGTTGCGGGTCACAATCGTACATCCGGTCACGCGGGAATTTTTTTGTAAACAAACACAAGAGGACTATATTTACCAACACGCAGAGCCATTACAAGGCGCTAAACCGCCGTATGCGAGGTACTGAGCCTGTGTGCCCTGATTTTTTTGCTGGTAAACCTTTGTTTAAAGCAAAACTGAACTGATAGTATGGAAAAGAAGGCATAATATTGTCCCTGATTATGTACCTTTAAAATACCTCCGTTGACAATAAAAGTAATTGTCATAATTTAAGAGCAATGCATGTTAACTGAAAAGCAACTTCAATTTTAATACGGTTTTCCTAGCTATTATCAGATTATATAGGTACAAGTCTGTGAACAGCAAAGTGCCGTACTATGATCGAAGTACAGCGGCGTACTTCGGTGCAAGTACGGTCGTACATCGTTGACTTTGGAAGCAAATTAAAACAAAATATGCCATAAAATCTTGCTAATTCACTTCAGAAAGTTGTTGAATATGTAAGGTTTATAAATGATGCGTCGTTTCAATTCTCCGTGTCACTGGTGTTTGATAAAACGGGAGATATAACATGACATGCCTCGGATGTGGATCTGAAAATGCCGTTATTTTGACAGGAAACCCCCTAACAACACATTCGCGGATGTCAACTGGAAGAAGTATGTGTTGTCTTGTATGATTGGCCGGCACTAGGGGATTCCGAGGATAACATTGCCAATTATTTGATGTTTTACATGAATTTACCCTGTCAGTCACGTCGTACTTCCATCAAAAAACACAGGCGTACCTCAAACGAGGTACGTACCTCAAACGAAGCACGTACTACAATCTGCGGTCGTCCTCGACCTTGTTACTGTTATATCCTAACAAGTTCAAAGGTAATCAGCCACACGCAATCGCACAAGGCTATCTTTCTAATAATAAATAACTTAAAATGTGTAAAACTTTGCTAATAAGCATGGTTTGGCTATACATATTGTGTATTTAATATTTATAAGTAAAGGTTACAGTTACATAAATAATAAACTCTTTAAAAGTTACTGTATGTGGATACTGAAAATAAACTGTCTATGGTATATACACATCATCACCCCGGCAATTACTCTACTGCACATATAATCAGATAATGGCCTTGTGGGTTATCTGTTAATCTGTTTATACAGCTATTCATCTATTTAGATGGTATGGTGTGGCTGGCCGTGCACTGATGCATAGAAGGTGACTACAGTGTACTAATGGTTATACATCACATATAGTGGTCTGTACTGCCAACCAGACCACACTGCCAACCAGACCAGTAGTGTTTTAGACCCTATTGGATCCATTTCAACACGTCAGATCGATTTCAGTATTTATTTCATGACAAAGTTGACCTTGCCAGCTGATGTGTTTTTAAACGTTATTATCATATTATGTGACAATAATTAAGGATGTTACCGTGTAGTTCAGAGTATATGAGGGTATAAAAGTACTGCAGTGGATCCGAAGTTTTTGACAGCAAATTGACAGCAGTGACCTTCACCTTGTTTACAAAAGGGGCCTATTATTAAATATTCTTGTATCCCTTCTGTCACCAACAAAAAACGTTCCTGGTATATTATTACTTTAGAATATTTATAACCTTGTCTATATATTTGCGTGTTGGCCTGAATAGACACAGAAAATTTACATAAAATGGTGCTATTATCCATATTCTGACAAATATTACAAGCCGGTCCCTAGTGTGTTATCGTTCACTTGGGATCGAGGTTATTTCAGGTTGATTAACATTATGTTCAGTAATCAGAGTAATGGGGCAGTTATGCGACTGGCTGGAAACTCCGGCAGGCCAGGCCATGTCGGTCAGTTTTAATAGGGAAATAGTATTTCATATTCTAATTTCCGACCTGTAACAAAAGAATAAATCTATTTTACCAATGTGGCATTTATACGTTAATTTTAATGTCCTGATTTTAAAATGGATTCAAAGATTTTTTAATACAAAGCATGCAAATTATTAGCCCATAAAAATGAACTCCTCAATTGCTTTTTTTTGTGGAGTCCATAGTTTGCACCTGCAGTTAAATGTGATTATAACACTCCCTACACAACTGTGAAATTTAACATATATCCATTGATTAATGTTCAGTACATCTATGTGTATTGTATATTTGACCACTAGAAACATTACTGTTCTGTTTTCAGCCCTATTTTGCACCAAGGAAGTTAGAATATGAACATAATAGTACACGGGCCTAAAGCCTTATACAGGACTGTCACCAAATGCAAGATGTCTACCGGGGCTGTTAATGCTTAAATTCTCTCTGGACAAATACTATCAGTTGTTGATGTTACAGGTGCTTCATGCTTTCCAGAATGGTTATTTTATATTACAGGCCATTCGACATACAACATTATGTGAACATTGGTTTGCTAAAACCATAGGAAATATTTTTATTTAATTTTCTTTCTAAGAGTAACAGATCGTATCGTGCTATAACCCCAGGTAGCCCTTTGGTGGGCCGGCGACGCAACAGAAACCTTAACCTGTTGCGTCGACGGCTAGCAAATTATTAGTATTACAGGTGGATATATCGAGAAACTTTCTCATTTTTCTGTTTAACTATACCAAATTTCTAGTTTAGCTTTTGTGTATCTGAAATTAAAGTTTTTATAGAATATATTTTGTTAGATTTTTGCTATAGGAAAAAATCGATTTTTGCTTGACTGAGCTATAAGTTTTCACCAGTTAAAATTATAAAAATAAATTGATAAATGGATAAATAATACAATGTTTTAGTAATATATATAAAGGCTTTTATTAATTACCAGGTTCATGAATATATATATATATATATATATATATATATATATATATATATATATATATATATATATATATATTGGAATTGAAAGCGGAACTGAATTTCAGTTTCTACCATGAGATGACATAAACTGAATTATATATGTTTATATATGTTATAAATGGCTGGATATATTTATTGTATGTGTAGTTATTAAGAAATTTTCCACTGGACCATACGATTTTTACCGACTTTTATCTAATTTTTCTTTTATTTCTGTTTCTCTAAATATATTACATAGGCTTTGGAGCGTATTTAAAAATGTGTGTGTGTGGGGGGGGGGTGTATATATAAATATATATATATATATAAAGTTAAAATATAATTATATTACATAAATTATGCATTTTCAATGCAATATATTGACCAATTTTCTACTTGTAATCACATGCTGCACCACTCGAAAAATTACCAAATATTAGTTATTGAATGAACAGAATCATGTGTGCCAAATATTGATAATATTTATACCATATATATATAATAAAGTCTTCTTCAAATATTAATAAAACTTCAAACCCATTACTGGATTTTAATTTTACTCTAAACCATAAGCGTGCATATAGTATGAAGCACAAAACTGGGAGGCAAAGGATATGCCATTTTCAAACTTACATGAAGTTTAAGTTGTAATTATAAAATAAATATTACAAAGAATACTGACCTGGTTTCAGTCATTAATTATTACACATTGAGCAATACAACAAAAAATGTTATATTTCAAAGCAAACCTCTCTTACAGGTTATCAGTTTAAATATTAAGCATACGAGTATATTTCCAACCGTTCTCCCTAAAATGAATTGCATTATATTTTATTCACTTATACCTCTAAAAATTACACAATCTAACCTATGTCAATTAACTATTTTAAATACCAGTTGTTTTGGAGTGAGGCATGTTGAGAAGTAAATACAAAGGTTTTCCCATGCAAATTAATGGAATTCACGTCATTTCTCAAAGAAAGGTCACACTTGATTTTTTTTCTTCATATTTATAGGGTCATTTCACAGACTTCTTCCTCATCCCTTACATCCTTGAATATATACATGTATTGTTGTATGTCACACTGTGATTAATTTTATAATTTCTTAGCTGTGTTTTAAAACAAACTTTGACGAAATACCATATTTATGTATAGAGAGAAATGACCGCTTTTGTATTTCAAGTTTACCCCTACCCCTACATGGGTTGACACTGAGCTGTGGATTTACTTAAAGGTTGTTTTCAAATATATCAAGAGCAGTCCAGGCGAGACAAGTAATAACATGTACATAAAACATGTAAAGCATTCCAAATATTATGCCAGATAATTGATGTGATATTCATCGTTTATCAGGTAAATATTCTGTTCTGCTTAAACTATGATTTAGACTGGCCCCTATACCCTGGTTTAACTTGTTGGGAGTTAAACTTCGATTTAAATTAAGTTAAACTCATACGGTTTATATGTAAACCGGTGATTAAATTGAATTTAACACTTATAACAGTGATATATATATATATAAAACATTTAGTATCAATATACGATTTCGTGAATTTTGCAACATATATATAATACATCTTATTACCTTTTCTAAAATAAATAGGTTGAAGACCATACATTGCTTTTCGTGAAGTGCGTGTTAATAATTCAATAAGGTATACATTTTCACAGTTCAAAGCGTTGCTATATATCATACTGATTATTTTGCGTGATCGACTAATTGACGTAAATGAAACTAACAGCTGGGATGATTTACTCCTTGAAAGCATTTTAGTATTTCGAAATATGTGATTCGTGTCATGCCTTGATATATATTATTTGTCGCAATTGTGTCACGTGGTAACCCTCAGTGTATGGCTGTTTGCTCGAAATTAGATTCAAAAGAGATGAACCACACTAACACGCAGAGGGCTTTTTGTAAATGAAGACTAAATAAATTAACCTGCAACAGCTTGTGTTGGTGCAATTAGTAAATATTTCGATGTTGTACAGTTGGTCTGTATTAGAGTGTGGGCCAGTGTATATACACTGTGTGTGGAACACTTGGTTCTCATTCTCAGGTTGGTACCGGACTTAGATCGTAACAACCTTTCTACTTGCTATACATTAACAATATATGTTAATCATAGAAATTATATTGACACGTTAGTGAAGCTGACGGCCAACAATGCTACTGTCAGAAAACAGATAATTCATATTGGTAACTTTAGTTACGGGGACATAACATTACTTTCTATGGCCTAGCAATATATTTTACGAAAAGAGTGGACATTTACTCTAGGTAGATCAAAGATTTATAGTGCAAATACAGGCTTCAGGCTATAATAATTTGGCATTTTCATTTTATCTAAGATTGTCCACATTTATGAAAAACAAGATCCAATTGAGACGAATCGTTGACATCTTGCAGGTTTCGCACAATTTGCCTGATAATATCACCATGCAGGCTGATCTGATAAAAACTGAAATCTAATTAAGCATATGCTCCTCTCCTCTCGGAGACGCTGTTTTTTTTCCTGATAAGACTAAGTATCATCAAATAAGAGTATTAAGTAATACATCAGCAGTAGTAGTAATAGCAGCAGTAGCAGCAATAACAGCGGCAGTATCAGTAGTATAGTAGTTATAGTAGTAGTAGTAGCAGCAGTAATAGTGGTATTAGGAGTGTAAGTAATAGTAGTAGTAGTATAGTAGTTGTGGAAGTGATAGTAGTAGTAGTAGTTTAAGTGATAATAGTAATAGCAGTACGTAGTAGTAGTACTAGTAGTAGTGATAGGAGTAGTATTGGTAGTAGAAGTAATAGTAGTATTATTATTAGTAGTATTGGTAGTAGTAGTAGTGGTAGCAGTAGTAGTAGAAGTATTGACAGTAGTAATAGTGGTAGCAGTAGTAGTGGTAATAGTTGTGTAAGTAGTACTTCCAATCACATGATTGTTGCCCGATGATTTGACCTAATGACCTTTGGTGTTCTAGTCATAGAAACAGACATCTATTTTAATATAAACTTTTATTCTCTTCAGCTGTGCTCCTGGCAGCTGTTTGGTCGGAAAGTGAACACGTGATCTGAGATCATGAGCAGCCGAGGCTTTGATAAATTGAACTTCAGTCAGATAGAAACCCTCTGGATCCAGCTGCAAGGAGACGAAAGAGCTTTGAGGGTAAATAATGAGCATGGTTTAATCCTAGCAATGATCTGGCGGCTATACTACCAAGATACCTTGTTTCATCGAGCCACTCTGGCGTCTATTTCATGAATAATGAGCAAACCTGCACGCATTCCAGCAAAAATCTCAACAACAATACACTATTCAAACGCCGTCTGTACAAGAACACATGCAAAGACTATACGGGATGGACTTGGAACGCTTTATTTGATTGGAAAGAATCTCGATGCGGATTTCGGAGCGGCGCCCGTTGTATATATACGCGAGATATTTGATTGGTTCAATTGCCTTTTCCATTATTCCTGAAACAGACGTCAGAGCGGCTCGTTAAACCATTAATCCAGGTAGCCTAGCGGCCAGATCTTTGCTAGTAGGAAGATGTTCAATCTTTCACATGTCATTGTACATAACTAATGCTGGTAAACTTGTCTTGTAGTATTTAAACACACAACGGAGCAAGTAGACACTTGTTTATCTTCCTAAAATTACCATTAAAGGTAGCAGGAGTCGAAAAAATATATATCTAAATTCATTCCAAAAGTTGTATTAAATTCAAAATCGAACCATAAACTATATATTATTGTATCTTTTTGATGGCATACAATTTTTTTACATTTTCATAAGATATTTTAACAGTAACAGTGACAGTAAGCTAGCCACTTAATTGTTTACTTATATTCACTACATAACAAAATCTCAAGTGTTTTTATATTCCTCTGCTGTGTGTTTTCTTGTCGAAAACAAAATTTCAATTTTCTATTGAAGCAAAATATAAAATTTCAGTTTTAAGGTAGATAGGGCCATGATAGAGGATACACAGGTTTTGCCAGTTATATTACTATTAAGACATCGCCTTTGACCTTCCCCTTTTATATATCGGCTTCCTCTAAATGTGTTACCTTATTTCGAACGGACATATATAAACGTACACGTACGATATATGTACGTATATGAAAGAACTGTTTCAAGGAAACCGTAGACAGTTGGGTATGCCTGAATATAAACGGTACTTAACGAGAAAATAAAACAATCATAAAACAACTAACAAAATAAAACAATCATTACTCTCCCTCCACACTTACACTAGCTATTTGCAAAATTATAATTGATTACCAACAATAACTAGTACACCATAATGTTTGTTGCCTTTGCAGATGTCATTCGGTTGTAAGAGTATCATAAATGGATGGGAACCAGAGGAAGTGATAGTTGATCAATGGCCAGACTGGAGATCATTGGTCATAAAGCCAAGACAAAACTTACCGGAGGTACATTTATTCTAGATCCTCATGAGAATTCACTAAAATAGGATTCGACCTGTTGACTTCATTTCCGTGTACATGTAAAGCCCTGGTTTGCATTAATGGAATACCCTATTTTTTCGGTCACATAAAAATGACGGCTTTTATTAATGCAAAAATAGCAAAACCAACCATCCATATAAGACACTTATATATATATATATATATATATATATATATATATATATATATATATATATATATATATATATATTCTTTCCTGTGTAAATAGAGTGGCAAATTATTTTGGAAACAAATATATGATCGTACCTGTACAAACGTCCGGATCCATAACACGTAAAACTCGTAAAGCAAATAAAGCAAGTTGTCACACCCTCATAGAATCAGGCGAGGTCACTATCTTCAGTTACGGGTCACCCTTTGAATAAAAGGTAGGGCATTTGGTGCCACCTAAATGTGTATGACCGATGAGCGTACAAGAGTAACATCTGATGGGTACCGGAGTATTTATTAAACCTACGGTTAGATGCTTCTTCGCTTTGCTTTAATATCTTTTTTGTCATGGACCTAATTATTTTATTATCTTAATTCAAAATTTTCAGCCATAATGCAATTTTCTGGCCAAAAATGAGGTTAAAAAATATAAACGAAGTGTGAATTTTAAGATTCGATGAGAACTTCCAAAAAAGTACAATGCATTATTCAGAATATACAAAAGTGCGAATGTCTAACGATTGCTTCTTTAGAACTACCCATACACATTGTCCAGTAACGTCCACGTGTACACCAGAGACCAGAATGCCTTGCCCGAGTTCCTGGAGACCGAGGGAGTTCTGGACTGGAAGCAGAAAATTAACTTCGTAGGTCAGCGTTTATGATTTTCAATCATTAATACGTGCATGAAATCTTTACGCAGTGGAGTCATAAATACACTGTTTCCCAAAATTATTTCAAATAAAAAGGACTTTTAACAATTTCCGATAAAGGAATACGATTTTGTTTAAGGATGATGAATAAAAAAAGTAGAAATAGTATAATTAATAAATGTTTTTAAACCATGGTAAACTATCACTTGAAGAAAGGATCGTTAAATAAGTATGAAATGAAGTATTTCAAAATGGGCTATACACAGATATTTCATTTCTTTTGATATCCTTTTGTTTAGATTATTGAGGAAATGTTGACGATCCAGTTTTCATATCACAACTAGCTCTTCCTAAGAGACGGGGTAATTAATTTGATATGAAAAAGGTGGAATTATTTTAAAACGAAAGTCTTCACGGAACTTATGGTTTTCGAATATCTGAAGATAACTGTAGCTACCAGTACCAAGTTTTACAGGTTTATTGACCATGTGACTGGTGTACCGTCGGCACTCTGGACTCTGCATGAAAATGGCATTATCAGTTTAACAAATTAATTTGTAACACACTTATACCATTAATTTTTACCAATGCATAGTGCAGAGGGCCAACGTAAAACCCAATGTCTCTAGTTATATAATATTGGTACATGTAAATTTTCCTGATAGAGAGCCAAGTGGGCGACGTAAATTTCACGAGTTTGCTTTACTTGTAAAACCAGGGATAGATGGTCAGATCATGCCCACACTGAGAGCAATGGCGGCAGCCAAGGGAGGAACAACGGAGGCACCAGAGGTCTGTCATAAACACATGGTTGGAACCGTCAACTTGGAGAAACAGGATCAAATGTAAGATAGCTATAGGCTTTCTTCGAATTTCAAATCGCAATAGGATTGTTAGTGAAATATTTATGGTAATTACCATAATTATGATAACTAGAAAGATAGCCCGAGAACATGTACCTCCGCCAGATTTATGTGACACAGAAACTATGTGAATGTAAGCCCAGTCAACAAAGAATGTAAACCCAGTCAACACAGAAACTGTATGAATGTAAGCCCAGTCAACACAGAAACTGTATGAAAGTAAGCCCGGTCATAAATAAACGGTATGAATGTAAGCCCAATCAACACAGAAACTGTATTAATGTAAGCCCGATCAACACAGAATGTAAGCCCAGTCAACACTGAATGTAAGCCCAGTCAACACGGAAACTGTATGAATGTAAGCTCAGTCAACAAAAAAAAAACGGCATGTATGTAAGTCCAGTCAACAAAGATTGTAAGCCCAGTCAATACAGAAACTGTATGAATGTAAGCCCAGTCAACACTGAATGTAAGCCCAGTCAACACGGAAACTGTATGAATGTAAGCTCAGTCAACAAAAAAAACCGGCATGTATGTAAGTCCAGTCAACAAAGATTGTAAGCCCAGTCAATACAGAAACTGTATGAATGTAAGCCCAGTCAACACTGAATGTAAGCCCAGTCAACACGGAAACTGTATGAATGTAAGCTCAGTCAACAAAAAAAACGGCATGTATGTAAGTCCAGTCAACAAAGATTGTAAGCCCAGTCAATACAGAAACTGTATGAATGTAAGCTCAATCAACACAGAATGTAAGCCCAGCCAACACAGAAACTGAATGAATGTGAGCTCTGTCAACAAAGAATGTAATCCCAATCAACACAGAAACTGTATTAATGTAAGCCCGATCAACACAGAATGTAAGCCCAGTCAACACTGAATGTAAGCCTAGTCAACACAGAAACTGTATGAATGTAAGCTTAGTCAACAAAAAAACGGTATGTATGTAAGTCCAGTCAACAAAGATTGTAAGCCCAGTCAATACAGAAACTGTATGAATGTAAGCTCAATCAACACAGAATGTAAGCCCAGCCAACACAGAAACTGAATGAATGTTAGCTCTTCCAACACAGAATGTAAGCCCAATCAACACGGAAACTGTTTTAATGTAAACCCGGTCAACACAGAATGTAAGCCCAGTCAACACAAAAACTGTATGAATGTTAGCCAGGTCAATACAGAATGTAAGCCCAATCAACACAGAAACTGTATGAATGTAAGCCTAGCCAACACCGACACTGTGAACGCAAACCAAGTCAACACAAAACTGTATGAACGCAAGCCCAGTCAACCCAGAAACTGTAAAAACGTAAACCCAGTCAACACAAACACTGTGAACGCAAGCCCTGTCAACACAGAAACTTTATAAATGCAAGCCCTGTCAACACAGAAACTGTATGAATGAAAACCCAGTCAACACAGAAACTGTATGAATGCAAGCTCTGTCAACACAGAAATTGTATGAATGCAAACCCAGTCAATACAGAAACTGTTGAATGCAAGCCCAGTCAAAACAGAAACTATATAAATGTAAGCCCAGCCAATACATAAACTGTGTGAATGCAAGCCCAGTCGAAATAGAAACTGAATGATTGTGAGCCCATGTATTCCTGCGCAACAACTGCCCTGCCTTTACATTTACAAAGTCTCAAGCATTATCATAAAATATTTTATTTATGAATGCAATAATTATAATATTTCTATATATTTTTAATTATAATGTTTATATGTTTACACTATTGAACTGTATATATAATTTGTTTGTTGCACAATTATCATCAATTGAGATAATATTTGCATGCAATATTTCTATAATTTCAAATATAATGTTGATACGTCACAATAAGAACTATATTAATTTTTTTCTGTGTATCATTATAATTGCTTGAGATAATATTTGCATTTGCATGTAATGTTTCTAAGGTCTCTTACAGTGAATTAGAGCTGCCCCGCGGGTACACATCAGGGACATTGGAGTTAAAGGATGCGGTGGCTGTAGACGACTCCTGGAGGCACGGGAAGAAAAATGATAGCCTGGAATACATCAAATACCTGATCGGGAATCACCTGAACGTGGCCGTGCGTGATGACGGGGGTGATCTGGTAGGGTACGAGCTGGTACAGCCCTATGGTGCTCAGGGTATGTTGTATGTGGACCCTGCACACAGGAGAAAGGGTCTGGCTAAGTACATCGTCGTCAGCCTGACAAGGAGAATGCTGGAGAAAGGGGTGGTGCCGTTTTGTTTTATTGACGAAGATGATGACGTATCGTTTAAGGTGCATGGTTCTTGTGGCTTTAAGATTGTGGACAACTATTTTGCTCAGTGGTGCAAATACTCACCACCAGATGGCTGAAGCGGTTAGGCTGAAGTTCGTTTTTGACGCAGCAGCACTGGTTTGCTGCGACTCCCAGTGCTTTAGTCATTAAAAAATCTTAAGGTTGTTTATATAAAACAAACATAACACAAAAAATGATCGGATAAGGACTGGGCGATTGTAACCTGTAGCTGGGTTGCGGTTTGAGCTGCTTTCGAGAAATAAATTAATTTATTTCACATTAAGAGTAATAATGTACACTGCGTAATCAATTAAATAAAAACTGGCAACAGTTTTTCTTCAAAGTAGTTCATTTATTGGAATGTTTGCTGTCATCCTATACATACACCTCGTAAGGATCTACATATTATTAGGAAAATATACACGCGTAAATACGTTAGTGTATGCTGATGTAATCACTGGTCACCGGTCCAAACGTTAAACTCTCACTCAGCAGTATGAAAACGGGGAAACAATGGCGTTCCTGACGGAAGACTTGACCAGGGTAATTTCATAATTTTCATACACACCAGTAATATTACCAGTAAGAAGAGAGAGAGAGAGAGAGAGAGAGAGAGAGAGAGAGAGAGAGAGAGAGAGAGAGAGAGCTCATTGTAAGTGTTTGTATTAAACGTTTTGTCCAGTTGATCTGTCTTCTGTTGTTACTGCCCTTCGCCTCGTAACAACCCCTCCCCCTATAATTTCGTAAAAGCCTCAGTTATCGCTCAACCGAAGATCATTCGGGGCATGTACCTTCTTAGTTAATAAGAATAAGACTTTGAAAGTCAGTGAAAACGGTACACTCACTGAAAGATTAATAAAAACCACCAGTATGTTATAATACCAGTCTGGGTGAATTTACTCGGGGTTTCTTCAATTTGAAACTTGTCGGTTTGTTCAAAGGAAGATCGTAGCATTGTCTATTGAATGAGGATGACGGTATATGAATGATATATTATCGTTAAGCCCCTCTGGATTCCAGGTTTTATACAATATAACCTTTCTGTATAACACTGGTGCTATTTAAAAAAAAGTAATCCTGAATCAAAAATAAATTCTGATCCACCATGTTAAACGTGTATATGGAACCTTTGTCCGCTTCCGTACCGGTGCATGCGCACCGCAGCACGTACGTGAAATTCGACACGTAGCTAGAAGCTCAGTATGAAAGTTTAATTATTTTTAAAGACAATTAAATCAAAATTTATATGAATGCAAGAATATAAAGCTGGCTGGAGATCTGATAACTCATGTCTTTTAATCTGACATAATTTTATTCTGATATTTGATTGCGGACAAAACTTTAGAAATTATAAATGTCGCATGATTGATACGTCGGACCAAAAGACACAATAAATTTCTGCAAAATAAATAAATAAATATTTGACGTCAGTTTCTAATACATGTATTCTTTTATCACAGGCGCGTGAATCCTTATACGCGTCAAGGTTTAATAAAGATAACTAAATGTCAAGGTATCCATCATTATTACATGATATATGTATTATAAAATATAACATATATCAACTACTTCTAGTTATCATAAGTTGAGATAAGGTTATAGTTATGTAATACAGTACATGTAGTATAGGACAACAACGGACTTCATACTTAAGGATTCAAGCACCCGTGTATATATACACACACCAAATATCACGGCAATCCATATATAATTTATTAATCATTGTCACATATATCGGCCATTTTAATGTAAGCATGAACTAAAATTCGATAAATATAAAGGAAATTTCATAAATTAAAAGTAACAGTTTTGAAAATCAGGTTATGACGATTTTGTAAAGATTTTTCAGGTAAAGCCGAAACATTCAGTCTCCATTCATAAGTATGGAGTACGAACGCCTGTAGGGTTGAGTTTCCTCTCTTGTTTGACACAACCCAAAATGAGAATCTTATGCAATTTAACAGATGGATCTATGCAAATTGTCCAAAAACATCCTTGCCAGGAATTAACAAGAGCCGATGGAGACAAAAGTCACCTGCTTTTCTTGAGAGTAAGTGTCAATATTTGTATACGCCATAACAAAATTTTTTGGATACTATGTTTTCACCGGGTTCCGCCGCGGCGTTCGTTTCCGGAGAACTCCTCTGAGACCACTTGACCGATTTTTCCGAAACTTGACCAAAATTTAGGTCACATGTGAACTGGTGCCTACCCATTTTGCGATGACCTCTGACCTATCCTCTCCCAGTGCGTCCATCTGTGCATCTGTGTTCACACTTTAGCCCACTGATCTTCTGACTCGTTTGACCGATCGGGCTGAAATTTTGCACCAGTATAGCTTTTGGGTTGACTAAAACCTCGCTCTATTAGGCCCCCAAGCCAAGCATAGAGACGGCGTACAACGCCATTTTGTACACCATCTCAGGTACTCCCAGTTGCAATCCTGACTTACCGGTAGACTCGTTCTATCTAACATGCACGCTCAAACCGGTTGTCATGGACGCTCACGCAGTTATGGTTGATTTTGCGTGAAGAGTTCTTGTAAAACTTTCTTTAGTTATTTCTAGTTTTAAAATATTGAAGAATGATCTGTTACACACATATTGAAGATGGATGTATAGCTATAATGCAATATACTGAATGTTTAATATTCCATTGTTCGTGGCATTGATTTATAATTAATATCTATTAATCTAATCCTTAATGTCACATAAAATGTACGGCCAACTTTGGCAACTTCTCTGAGCAAACAAAATCTTCATTTTATCTCATATATATACATACTAGAGTTGGAACCAGTCTGCCGGGAGTACCTAAGTAAGAAGGTGTGGTACTCACGTCTCTATGCTTAGCTGAGGGCCATAATAGAGCGAGGTACCAGTCTAGCTTTTGCGTAGCTAGCATATTATAAACTGGTGGCGCCACCTGCAACCATTTTTGCACAGCGTCCATCTTTTCGTGTGCCTTGTTTTTAATCAATTATATCTCTTCTGTGGTTGGACTTATCCATCTGAAATTTTGCATGCGTTTACATCTTTGATAGCTTACCTGATTTAATTCCAGTAGCGCCACCTACATTCACGTTCACGCTGCAGACATCCATGCTAATATCTCCAGACTGGTTTGAGGTATCTTCTTGAAAGTTTGCATGTGTATAGATCTCACATAGCTCGTTATCAAACACAAAACTGATGGCGCTACCTGTAACCATTTTAATATTATTGCAAAGCGACCATCTGTGTGTCTGATGTGGGAAAAATCACTCATATCTCGGCAGTGGTTTGACTTATCTACCTAAACTTTTGCATGTGTATTCATCTTGGATAGCTTTCTCGAATTTATGGCAGGTGGCGCCACCTACATTTATGTTAACGCTGCAGACATTCATGCTAATATCTCAGGACTGGTTTGACGTATAGGCCTGAAATTTTGCATGACTATAGATCTTACACAACTCTACAGCTCCTACAAATTTAGTTGCCCAACTAACAACTATTTTTTGCAAGGTGTCCATCTATTCATCTGCCAAGGGTTAAAATTACTCACATCTCAGCAGTGGTTTGACTTATCCACCTGAAATTTTGCATATGTATACATCTTGGATAGTTTTTCTTTCAAATAACAGGTGGCGCCACCTACAATCATGTTAAGATGACAAACATTCATGCCAATATGCTCACTCTATTTCCCCTTGCCACTCAATCCATGCCTCGCTTTCTGAACCACTATGGACCTTTGGGGACGTAACACAAACAACTAAAACAATTTTTTTATCATAAGCCTCTAGTTAACATTGCAGTGCGGCTCGACTGAAGTACCCTATTACTTAGTAAAGTCTAATACAAATTAAATGATTGCAATGCCTTCACTTATCATGTTTAGTATTTACAAATGTCAAGATAACAAACTTTCAAGAAAATTATTCTGATATACAACCAGTTCATATATGATCACCAACTGTGGTATTCCAAGTAATAAATATTTAAATACTGGATATTCTGCATGAAAATGGATATAATTTTAAATTCCACTAGTTTTTGAGACAATTTTAAAGAACTGTTGTGGCAGGATCAAATATATATGAATAAAGTGCAGTGTTTCAATTTAATGATACAATGCAATAAGTTTCCTCAGCTTTCGCCACCTGGTGGAAAATAACGGAACCACTCTCTTCGGCAGTTCTCTAGAGCATGGTATCCACAAGCCTGGTGCAAGTTTATAGACACAAAATTTTCCGGAAAGATATAACAAAAAGACAGTCTCCCATCCCCCAGCATCTTCCTGGCCAGAGTGACGGTCAGATATTTTGCTAACCCCTTCCTTCTGTGAGCCACGTCCACATGTAACAACCCGAGGGCGCCATAGTAACGCATGAACTCGTAACCTACTAACTCTCCCGTCGAGTCTCTGACGCACACGTTTGGACAGTTTCTCACATGGTACTCGATCACTTCGTAAGACGCTTCTGGTTTATCCTGTGTCCGCAGCTCAAACACCCGCTGAGTGTCCTCGGGCGTCAGTTCTCCGGCAGTGTACCCAGCAGGGAGACGGACATCCCTGGAGGAAACGTTTAACGTGATTATAATGTGGTATATTTGTCAGTTTTGTTAATGTCACGGTCCTCTGTTAAGCTAAAATTAAATTACCTTAATAACTACCTTGCCTATCTAGCTTACCTGATTCATTTATTTTTAAATGCTACAATAAAGTTTTTTGTTGTTGTGGTAACCACTACCACTTAAATTTTAATGCTGACTTATCTCATGTTCCACCTATAAGTGTGTACATCTGCAGAGTTTATAGTGTTTAGGTTTAGGAATACCTGACAGAGCGGTAAGACACTCTTCCTACCATATCTTTATATCCCGGTGTCCGGTGATATTTTTATATCACCTGCGGGTCCGGGGTGTTTAATCTTCCCCATCGCTGGGTCATAACACCGAGGAACACCCAAGTTTGCAAAGACGAACTCGTATGTCGGGAGGAACCGTCCCATTACGCCTTTATAGCGCTCAACCTGGATAGGGACCGACCATGAAGAATCTCACTAATCCTCTGCTGGGATTTGAACGTCCTGACTTTGAGTCCTGTGCTCTCCCCCTAGACTACAGCGGCTGGTTACTAACTTACTCATCCGAGATTTGCAATGTGTATAACATTTTCTCCATTTCATTCATTTGGAAAAAAAATTTGCTCAGAGTATCCTCAATACCAGCTAACTAAACAGCTGACCCACAAACTTATTAACTTATTAATTATCTTACTTCTGAGTGTATTCACGGGTAAGAAAGTTTTAATAGGAATAAATATCAACTCATTAATGTCAGGGACAAAAATCCTAGGAGGAAAATGTTGAGGCCATAAATTCTGGGACACTGGTCATGTGACCAAAACAAGGGGCCACCAGAACTAAGGCAAAAAAAAATTAAAGGTATGGTTCTCAGGCACCGCCCGCATCAATTTTAAACCCCCGCATCAAAACTTTTTATTTTGATTTTCAATAAAAACTTTCCAATTTTGAGCAGATGCTGCTTCGAAATTTCTTTCAAGAAGATAAAACCATACAATTTCCTTTGTTTTGTAGTGCTTTTACCTATTTAAGCAAAATAAAACTGTTATTTTCATGCTTTTCCCTTATCATTTGACATTTTTATCGAAACATACAAAAAAAATTAAAATAAAAAAAGCGCCCGCCCGCATTGATTTCTGAAAAAAAGTGCCTGAGAACCATACCTTTTTTTTTTGGCCTAATTGCTCTGATATTGCATCAGGCTCGAACAGCCCTTGCTACTGATTTCATCAGTTTGTAAAAAGTCAGCATATTGCACCACCCTGTGCAAGGGTTAGAGACCTTATAAACCCCCGGTCTGGGTAGCAGGCGGGGGGAAATTACACTGAGAATATGCCAACGCCAGGTACGACAGCAAGGACAATACTGGCAATAGAGATCATGAGATGATGATGCTGCACCATAGGGGTGAGGGGGCTGATGGCTGAAGTAACCTGGTGATATATATGTTAAGAATAGAGAATAAGAAGAACCTGTACTATGTCACATTGAAGCCTACTGGTAAGCTAGAACTACTGGAGTGTATCACTGGAGAATAATCAATATAGTAATTTGTGAACCTGGATATATCTATATATATACTGTGTATGTATATATATATGTGTCAGATGAGTAATAAAGACGAGATATTCCCCTTTGGAGGACTACATTATATTTATATGGGACACTGAACACAAACAGCTCACACGAGCTGCCACGACATTAATTTGCAAAGAGTATAACATTTCCTCCATTGCTTTATATAGAAAAAAATCTCACATTTTGCTGAGAGCATCCTCCGTGGTATTAAACATGAGACATCGGTACATTTTGCTGAGGGTCCCAACCTGAGCAGCAGCGGCGGCTTCCAGGACGGGAATTATCTCTACATCTAAACCTATAAGGAAAAAAAGACAACATACCCTAAATGTGCGAGAATTCTGAGCGGCTTAACGACTTCAAGGCCAAGCACTAGCTCTCCATATATCTAGATGCTTTAACTATACAGTCCTATTGAATTTGTTCAATGGCTTCAGGAGGTAGCAGCTTTTTACTTTCATCTGTAAGGAAGAAGTGACAATATGGCTTAACCACAGGTACTTCAAGGGGTGAAACCAGTCTGAGGCAAGAGAATATTAAAGAATAGTCAAGTGATCTCATGCCATAAACTGTCATATACCGACCTGGTAAGTCCTAGGAAATCTCAGTTTATTTAATGTACAGTTAAGTAGTTCTCATGACAAGCTGGTGGAAGGAATGATATGGACTGAAACTCACCTACAAATATCATAGCCTGTCTCCAGTCCAGCACATCCTCTGTCCCAAGAAAGCAGGGTAGCGAGTTCATATCTGTACTATATACGTGTACAGTATTAGATGTCATAGAGTCGTCCTACAAAAGCAGAAAAATTTAATTTCATTACCCAGATGAATATCATAGAATCAAATATATATATATATATATATATATATATATATATATATATATATATATATATATAAACTTTCTGTAATGGTGGCATTGGTTTGGTTGTGCTTATGGAAGACTTTTTTTTGTCAGGTTACTATCATAGACTTGGTGCGGGTGTGTGTGTGTGTGTGTGTGTGTGTGTGTGAGAGAGAGAGAGAGAGAGAGAGAGGGAGAGAGATCTTGCCTCTGGTAAATCCATGGTCGGCTTCACAACCACTGACCTCCAGTCCGGCCATCGGTCAACAATGATCTCCACCAGGGCGCGTCCTCTGAGTACGGTATTGCAGGTAGCGGTAACCTTTAAAGTGAATAACATTGATACTTCAACATGATGAAGTAAATAACATGATGATAAAACATTTTACTTATGGTATGGAAGTGATAAACATAGCAATGAAATTTAGAAATATAATTCGGCCAAAAAAGGGTTGGTTTCTCAGGCATTTTTTCAGAAAACGGTGCGGGATTCCAAATAAATTTTACATTTTAAATATACATTTTCGTTAGAATTTTCATATGGTCAAGGAACAAAACAGAAAAAAAGTTGTTTTGGTAAACAGGTAAATGCACATCATAACCAAACTAGATTTTGTCAAACTTTAATGATTTAATTTTCTTCAAAGAAAGGTCTGTGTTTCTGGTGCTCAAATTCAGTAAATGAAAATAAAAGTAATTTATGTGTGGATGTGTTTGTGGAATATGGGGGGGGGGATTGGAGGTGAGAAACTAATCTTTTTTGGCCTTACAGCTCTTATACTCATAGAAAACATTTCCTTTGCGTACGCCGTGCACATGTAACTTAATTTCAACTACAATTCCATGATAAACCCTTGAGAGAGACGGTTAAGTATACATAGATTATTTATGTATTTTAATTTGACTAAGACGGACGTTACCCACCCTCAGTTCCTGCTTGTTCTCCTTAACCTGAGACCAGAGTTCTTCTATCTGGTCAACACTCAGCTTGACAAAATCACAGCCACTCATTTTTAAAACTTGAGGTACCTAAAATTGTAAAGTGATAATGAATAGATTCCAACTGGTAAAGTAAAACTATAGAAAAAATCGCAAGAAAGACACTTACATAAACTAAATCAAGGCCATTCTATCAATGAAATGCAACATGGTGTTATTGATTAATATATCAGGTCACATCAGTTCAAATTGATAATAATTATATTAATAATAATATTAATATTATTATTGTTATTATTATTTAAGTCAAAGTAATAGAAAAAAATCAGAAAAAAAGTTATTATTAATATTATTATTATTAGTATTAGTATTAGTAGTGTTATTGGTATTATTATTATTATTCATTAAGAAAAACTATTATTATTATTATGATTATTATTATTATTATTATTATTATTATTATTATTATTATTATTAATATTTTTATCATTATTCCTGGTTAAACGCAAACACCTAAATGCCTTTACATGTTACAGTTGTATAAATATGTTCGTTCAACTAAGCAGCCCGTACGAACTGACTGACATTGAACAGTTACGACTTCAGGTAAGTGAATTTCAGTTTCCCACCCAGTCCCGTATATAAACACACACGTGACTACTGGGCGTTCAAATATGTGTATGGCTCTTTTAAAGGCCTGCAGGTACACCAGGCTCTTTTTCTATAAACTGCAAGGTGGAACTCGTGTAGTATAGGCGAGGATTTGACACATAACACTGTCATACACATATAAATCATACACAGCCATCAATAAAATCAAGTGGGCTACTCACGCGTGTGTTTTCTTATCCTAAACATTGACAAGCCCAAGAAAACGGCCAAGTTCCAAATGATCAAGGGGCAACTGTCAGTGACCTGATTTATATGTTGTTCCGCAACAAGACTATTCAAGGTCGTATTATATATGTCATATACATGACTGGGAGCAAACTTGCATATACAGTGACGCAGGCGGTCGATATCTCCCTCCCCCAAAACCTACAACCCTGATAGTAGAGCGTATTGATCAATGAAAATTGCCAAAGCCCGTTTATATCTACATATGCTATAAGCCTTACCTCACTAATCACTAAATTTTACATTAATAACATTTCTAGGGAAGGGGGGGGGGGGCAAAACAGTTTGATCAAACGAAAGTGCCGTCGGCTTTCCAGGAGAAAGTAGGTCATTTGTCACTACTTAAGGTGAGAAAATCTTAGAGTGAACGTTGTCAGACTCCTTACGTCGTAAATTCTGATCTTTTCTATACTTCTGAGATAAACTCAGATACCGCGCAGTGTCAATATTAGCTTTGATCAAAGAATATAACGAATAAAGCATACGTAATAAATGATGCTATTGATCATGGACATGTATAGTGAGCAATAACTAAACATACTCCAATGAGTCAATCAAAACAAATGAAAACATAAAAAAATATCAGTTTGCCAAGTGTTAGGAATTTCCCAATCAAGCATATGCAAGTCTTAGATGAGTTTAACATAAAGAACCTAATAAGACGCTAATCAAAATCTGACAGAAAAAATATTCCGGCGTCACTTGTTTTTTTTTTTTTGTATTGGAGATCAAGGAGAAGGTGCAGAATTTCTTGGACTCTCTACAACCTACACGTGACAAATGGAAGAAGAGGGAACACATGTGGTCGTGGAACAGTGATGTACTCGAGCCCACACCATCCGAGTTCGAGTGCAAGTTCCAGTCCACATTCTTCGAGTCCGAGTCATTTGGAACCCAGCACACAATACTCTCCTTAAACAGAAATTTAAATTTCAGATTATAATGTACATTACATTTATAAATAATCTAACACATGCTTTAGCTATGATGGTTAATTTCATTTAAAGCTACTGATGCTGAGCAAAGCTTGGTATATGTAGTATTATTATTTTGTAACATTATATCGTGAAAAGGTTCAAATGTGTGTGTTTTTTAATGCTTAAATGTGTTTTTCCCCTTAAAATTCGAGGTAATAAATCTGGATCACCCCCCCCCCTCCAAAAAACAACTTATTTTTTAAAGTTATCCAGATATATGATATATGTTCCTAAGAATGTTCGGGTATTTGACTTTATTGACTCTACTTTTACATGCAAATTGCTTAGAGAAAACATTTAGAATCGAAAGATAGTTTATGGAGATAAATGGGGAAATAATGTCAAATTTGACTTGCTAAAAGGTTGGTACTCATTCTGATCGGTGATGTCAGCGAATTTAACTGATTTAGAGTAACTGCCTAATCAAAACATGACATATTAGTTGCAGATTAATAATTACAATGGATAAAATCCAGAGCGTCCTTAAGGTTCTCATTATGCATAGTCTAAACAATTTTAATCGTTGTGTGATCAGCACGACCGACGTAAATTCCACAAAATTGAAGAATAAGTAACACAAAGCTTGTGAGGAAGTTATATTGTGACATCATTGATGTCTAAATCACGACTACTGACGAAAATCTACAAATTATGTTATTTAAAAAAACAAGATATTCAAAATCGATAAAATTCCATAATGATCGTTCGGTGTACATGTTTATTTTAAATAATGCCCTTATTTTTAATAAAGCAATTAGGGCTACCATTCATGAAGGTCACATTTCGACGATATACTGGTACCAGATAAAACCATAATAATTTGTCAAAAACAATATCCGACTGAAAAATTTAACAAGATTGACCCAACGGACTGAATTTCTATGCATCCTGTATGTGGTCTGCAGATATCACTTGAGATTGTAGGTCTTATGTTCCTATGGGTTAAGTTTTAAACACAGCACTACATCGGAATTGACGTAGAATTAAGGAGGGCACGTAAACTACAATGTAGCTAATCACGTTAATTATTTAATTGTCTCACCTCTCCGCCTACGTCCGGTTTAAAGCTTTCAGGCTTACTTCTGTTATGATTATATATGATTAACATTACATTTACAATTTGTTTAACACCATTATACACTTTTGTCGAGAATTCTAGTTTAACCATTGATTGGAATGTCTCTATAATTTGAAAAAAAAATCCTCAAAGACTAGCAGACGGGCCTTGCATGAGAGAGTTGTAGTACTTGCGGGCTACCAGGGACGTGTCTCGCTCTAAGTGGCACAAAGAAATAGTCAGACCAGCAAAGACGCTTATCTCTCAAAATTCATTTACCTTAATTACCATGGTTTCACATTTAAGTTTCCCTTTTTCCAACAGCAAATTGCAACAGAACATGTTCCCGTGTTCCTTAAAAGAATGGATATTCAGGATGTAATAATATTTTCTACCCAAAGCAATTAAGCCATAACCCAAATGATGGATTATTCCTGTGTTTTTAAATGCATTTTTATCCGCGAAATTTTCATCGAGCCTAAAGTGTAACACATATTATATTAATTGCTTCAAGGGAAGCGTTTACCTGGCTCGAGCTGAACGACCAATAACTCAAAATCTCACTTTTATACACGGAACATCAAACACATAAAGTTGAACAAAACAAATGTATTAATCACAAATGCAGAAAATCGGAAACTATCATGGCTGGGGGCTCTTCAATGCATACAACAAACCAACGGGATTGCACAAAAATGTATCGTAGTTAGCACCAAGTATCCAGCGAATCTCACAGATTTATTCAAATGCACACCCCTGTCATTGTGCAAATTAAATCCTTCACAGCCCTGCCTGTTACGCAATCTTGTAACACTCTAAAGATCAAATGTGCTCTCTACACAGTTTGTCAGTGCTGTGTCCCAGCAATAGAAAACGCTCGATTATCACAATAACATGGAAAGCTTAGACTTCACTGTTTAACATAAGGGATACATACGGTTTTCCATAATGTTTGAATTACGATCACAACAAATCCAGCAAATTGAATACCACCTAGCAGGTTTCTGGTCACAAATTACGATGTCGACTGTAGTCGGTACATCAGTGTCACCAGAGAACTGTGGCGTAGATGATTGTTTTGATAATTTACTGTACATTTATATGGAGTATCATGTTAAGATATTAGCGTTTGATAAGAGCTTTGGTAAGAGAGCACACTTGTCTCGTTTTATGGTAATTTCAGACGGAACCGTCTCTGTTTGGCTGTCTCAATTGTAACGATTGTTTCTGGTAGACTTCAAAGGATCAACACCTTTTCAGTTTAGTATTCTCAGGGTTTTATCTCTGTAGGCGTGTACATATAAGAATTCATTTTGTTATTGACGGTCGGCATAATAGGGAGGGATGACAGGCCAGAGGACGGTCAGGACATGTGAAGTGAGGAAGCAAATATAAGTCGTGATGAAGGGGATGTTCGACACATTTGCCCGATCAGCGTGCCAGGATGGTATAGCCTGACGAAACCGGCGGTCTAGGAGCAGGTCTGCGTGCATTAAGAGTCTAGACAGCCGAGATATGATGTTTGTGAGCGTAGATAGTCGATGTCTGAGGAAGGCCACAGTGATTTCTCTGTAACGGACTTCAAAGCGAGTATCACATTTTGCCGACAGACTGGTAGTCTGGCGATTATACCTGTTGTGGGCGCTTCCAGGAACAGACCGACGACTTTATTTAATCGCTTAACTGTAGAGGTAGAGTTGCTGTGCGGAAGTATATCCTGCTACCTAGAACTGGATAATTCCAGGAGACATCAGCTGTGAAAGACATTGATATACATTGATAGTCCAGATAGAATAGTCTGTGCGTGTTGCGTGAACTGTACCTCGAGAGGTAAACGAGTCACCAGAACTATCAGATCAAAGCGCCCATAAAACACTAAATATACCGGTATTCATCGTAATTTTGACATAAAAATCTCGCATTTATAAAAAAATATGCCTCTTCAAAGACGAAAATATATGAAAAACAAATTGAAACACAGGTAGAGAAAACATGTGTCTGAGTAAACATAATCACAAGTAATACAAACACAACATTGATTCATACTTTCGTTACAAGAATAAATTGTCAAACAAATTGCAAACTAAGAGAAAACCTTAATAAAAAATATACATATGCTGGTTTACCATAATGTACAACACAACATTTTACAATAGTAAGTATCATTCAATGTTATAAAAATGAAAACCAGTAAATATTTAACAATTTATACAATCTTAGCGGACAGCACAGGTGATCTATTTAAAGGTGTTCGAAGCTATTCTCAACGTTTAAGATTACCCCTACCGCAATCTGATGGACTATAACGGAACCACTCATTCACGTACGTATCTTAAGGCTTGTACCCACAAGCCTGGTGAAATTTAACTGACAACAAATTTTTCGGAACAACATAACAATATGGCACCATCCCTTGTTTAAGCATCTTTCTAGCCAGGGTCACTTTCAGGTATTTCTCCAGTCCTTTCCTTCTGTAGGCAGGATCAACGTGCAGCATACCCTGGGAGCAATCTTCATGCATAAACTCAAAACCTACCACCTCACCCATAGAGTCTCTTATACACACGTTTAAGGAATTCTTCCCATTATATTCAATCACTTCAGAATTGACTCTTGGGTACTGCAGTGCCCGGAGGTCAAAGGCCTTCTGCGTGTCCCTGATCGACAACTCTCCAACCGTGTACCCGTCTGGGAGACCAGCCTCCCTGTAACAGACGAAATGTTGTGGTCAGTCTTAGTAATTCAAGGAATACAACTAACAGGCAATTTACTCCTGATACGAAAAAATGTATATATTGCACTACACATGTACTGAGAGCTTTCAGCTTTTAAGAGCAACGCCCCCCGTAACCTCCCTTCGGATCCGACCCTATTTCATTTGATTCCTCACGAAGTAAATTTTATACAACTGAATTTAATAAATATACCTGTGTAATAACTAGCCTATATATTATACCCGTGTGCATGTGTGTGATATGTCAAAAGAAAATGGACATTTGCCATTCGTATCTAACTGAAGTGCAAGAGAAAATGTTTTCATAATCATTCGGGAAGATGATTTATAGGTAGAAAAATAAAGTTAAACAATGTAGTACAAATGATTTCCAACAGAAAGAAACGGTGAGCTATCGGCCTTCAGCGGTGATCGTTAACTAGGGACCCTGTTTCACATATACTCCAAGATCAATTGTAACCTCAGTTGTAGAATATGGAAAACATCATGTTACCATTGCTTAGCAGTTTATTGTTTTGATGGACAAGGATAAAAACTTGCCACTTCTACAGTGTCACTAGAGGACTGTGACTTAGTTATTTTATTGCTTGTTCAAGTAAGGAGTATAACCAGATGATTGTTTTTTTAAATATAATTTATTGTACATTAATATGGAGCATCGTTTAGATGTTACCTTGAGAACTTAGGTTAGAGAACACAGGTGCCTCATTTGATGTTGATTTCAGTACAGTTTAATTTCGTGGGAAACGACTCATGTCTAGACGGTTCCTATAGCAACATTTTTTGTTGTGGATATAAAAAGCGGCGCGCCTTCTTATTTCACTTTTTCTCAAGTTTGATCTCTGAAGGCTTGTCCATTTTAATATTCATGCAGTTAGTGACAAGCCGTATAGTTCTGTGAAATGATTGGTCAGAAGACGGCCAGGACTTGTGATGTCAGCAGGCGCATATAAATCCATCGATATTAAGACCTCGTTACAAACGCCTGAGTAAGCGCCAGTTAGGTGTAGTCTGATAGTTGTTTGCAGTCCAGAGGAGGGTCTGTGTTTGTTGCGTGTCTGAAATAGAAGACGATGTTCCTGAACGTAGAGCGTCAATGTCTGAGAACGACCACGAAGATACCTCTGTAACGGACGTCAGTGTGGATCTCGAAATTGCCGACGGAATGGTAATCAGGCGATGTGTATCTACCGTGAGTGCATCCTGTAACAGGCCAGGGCGATTCACTTGAAAGTAAAGTGACTCTGAATATTGTCGGGCGTAGGCATATTCGGTTACTTCGTGCTAGATGAATCCAGGTGAAGTCGCTGTGAGAGCCATTTCTTCAGTAATCCTACAGAGGAGACAAGAGCATATCTGTCAGTGAATTCTGGACTTTGCCTTGAGTGGAAAGCGCATGCTTCAATTCGGAATTGTGTTGATTGGTAGCGTGAGGCGCCGACGAATCCCTGTATGTATATATATATATATATATATATATATATATATATATATATATATATATATAGAGAGAGAGAGAGAGAGAGAGAGAGAGAGAAGGTAGTGTTACCCTCCGATGTAAAGTGCTCTATGGCCTACAGACTAGGCCAGAGCGGTATAACTCTGGAGAAAAACAACACTAAAAATTCACAACAGTACGTTTCACGGGATGCGACCCGATCATCAGGTGAATATGGTTAGAATCTATTAGCATATATATATTGCTAATATATTAGCATTCTAACCATATTCACCTGACGATCGGGTCGCATCCCGTGAAACAGACTGTTGTGAATTTTTAGTGTTGTTTTTCTCCAGAGTTATATATATATATATATATATATATATATATATATATATATATATATATTGTGCGGAACGCTTCTCCAGAGTTTTCTAAGTGTATTTTAATATATTTTATTTTTGTTTACTCATTTTTTTTCATATTTTTAAGTGTATGTGAGAGTTTCAGCCGGTCTGGTTTACCTTTTAGAAGAACCTGGTCATCCATTCCTTCGGGTTTGTGACATACAGACTAATATGCAATGATATATTTATAGCAGACTAGTATACAAAATGGCACTACAGATATAAAACCTCACATGTTGTTCAGCGCTTCCTCGGTGACGGTATAGATGGAGGACTGGAGTACCATCGTGAGGGTTCTGAGCTGCTACTGCGGCCTCCTGGGCGGGCTTCAGTTTCACATCGATTTCTGTTGGGAACATATGGAAAGTTTATTGTTCAGCCAAATTAACCAAAATCGTTATTGTATTATTAAAATCTTTAGTACATTATTCGATAATTTTCCCGTTTTTACCCCCCCCCCCCCCCAAAAAAAAAATATGGATATTATTCTTACAAAATGATATCCCATATTTGTATTGTCTGATTGTAAACAAATGTTTACACACGCAAATAAACCCACAGTCATACATCCGACCAAGATTCCTGTCATCGTACATATTTAAATGTAATCAGCAAACCAGTTTTAACAGGACAAAACACACTTGAGAAATCTCCTTTTCGAGGTTTAGATGAACTTTCAGAACTATTCAGAGAATAGTTTTTTTTTGTTTCTTTTATGATGTCCTTTGCATTTGCATCTATATTACCCAGGTATTTTTTATTTCCTCACTAATGTGCTTCATGAACTTTACATCTGTCACCAAACGGAAGCTTATTATCTTGTTTTACCTAAACAGAAGAGAGTATTATCCGTTGTAATTCAACGCATCATATGCTCCCTTAAGTTTTGAAAATGACCACTATATATTAGCAGTAAGCCGTAAGTCAGGGCCAAAGAACCTAGTAAAGAACTATTGTTCTATATATTCAGTTTTTCTTGAATCATTATTTTTTTTGGCAAATGATGATCAGATAATTTTGCTAATTTGTATTCTTCTCTCGATTCCTTAAAAGAATCCTTAAATGTATTGTTAAATGACTAATTTTTGTATTGGTTATATATATGTTCTATTCCAAGAATTGAAGCGCATTTATTTAGTTTCCTAGCAAGCTGGCAAAGTTCCTTCTATGAGGTTTAGTTGGGTAAACTAAAAAAAGTAATAATTGGTAAATTTAAAATTAATAATAATTCGCCTGCTTCACCATTCATCTTTTTATCCCAGAGTTCGCAGAACAATTACCTCTTTTTGGTGTGGCCTTTGCCTTATCTATTGTTTTTAACTCAGACTGGTCAACTCCATCAAGACCGACCGCGCTTTATATCACTCGCTTCAGTCAATCCCTGTCTAGAATTTATCTGATGATCTCCCACGTTAACGTTAAGTTTGATATAAAGCAACATAAGCAATGCCTAGCAATGTCATATTTTCTAAAGGCCGTTTTTCCCCGTGGCGATAGAGACTCGAGAGAGGAGGCCTCATATATCGCCGCGTTTGAATGTCTGAATCGTGTTATCACGGCTGTTCTCTTTTTTAAGTGTCACCTTCTTCGCGTCTGTACTTCTATAGCTCACATGCATTAGCTATCATTTCAAATTTGACGCTCAATTTCTATTTTTTTTTTTAGTTTTCGCGTATAAATAAATAAATATATATACATGATATATGTTACAGTGAATGTGTGATACCAGAAAGTACATGTATTTCCTGTAACTTTAAGTCAATACATGCGATTCCTAATTCAACCAGGGACTTCATTTAGAGAGAGAGAGAGAGATAATTATGCGCTTACCTCTGTCAGCTGTTTGGCCGGTTTTACAACCACTGACCTCCAGTCCGGCCATCGGTCTACAATGATCTCCACCACGGCTTGTCCACTCAGAACGGTTCTACAGTAACCTGTCACCTGAATGTAAATTTCTTTAAATTAAATGGACGTCACGACGTGCACGAAACCTGTTCGCTGTATTCTGTCACCCATATTTAAATATAAACTAAAAGGTCAAATTAAGACTGGATTTACAGCCAGCCATTCACCTACCTATAATTGATGTGATTTCTGGCTTGATCTGCGTTATTATTAATGAACTGTAGGTAATTCTTGTGCAGAAAAGTTCTTATAGCGCCTCTGTGACGGATGTTTATCTACAAGCAGCTAGTAAACATGGTAAATGCGCAAATATTAACAAACAGAATAAAAACACGTAGCCTAAGGTTGTTGATTGCATATATGCTGAAGTTAAAGGGTCACTAGTTGCAAAACACCCTTCGCAAAACACGAAATTTTTACGAAAGGTTCAAGGAATTATCAAGTTTATAGACGTCAGATATCGGAATAGGCCCCTTTAAGGAACCTTAGTGTTTACCTTCAGAGCATGCCCATCCTCCTTCAGCTGTGACCAGAGTTCTTCAATCTGTTCAAGACTCAGCTTGGTAAAGCCACGCCCACTCATACTTCAGCACAATTAGTTACCTGAAAGCAATATGTTGTAAGGGCATCGCAGAAATAAAATATCAAGGAACAAAAATTAAGATATAAAATAAATTCTAACTGAACTTATACACATACACATACACACGTCAGCAAACATGGCCACAATAGATCTATTAGAGGAAAGGTGTGGATGGATAAATAGACGGGCGGACGGGAGGAGAGAGAGAGAGAGAGAGAGAGAGAGAGAGGTGAATAGACATACTGCGATTCGTGGTTATCAGTTCTAGTCTCAACATCAGTAAAAGTCAGATTAACAAAGTCGTGTTCACAATTATCATATCAATAAATACATGTATGATAATGTACAAAAAGATATACCCTTAGCAATACAAAGAACGTACTTACCTTGTAGATAAAAGCACTGATTTTACACTTGTGTTAATCACCTCGAGACCACGATCTGAAGTACAGGACTGATTTATGATCTTTACCTTTATGTAAACATTTTTATAAGTGCTTCCCGAGTCACATGCTCAGAATTAATAGGCTCCTTAAATCTTTCATAAATGTGCACGTATCCTCGCTTTAGGTTCCCGTTCTCTTTAAGGGACTTGTACATGTAACAGGTATGTTAAATATAAGTGAAATATAGTATTTTCTCCTTACAGTATTATTGCATCCGCTATTTTTTCATCCCTTATGTATTAATCTACCCATATGATCCAATTAAGTATTTAGAAATTGGAGCTTTTTGTATAAAACTGACCAGTTACAGTAACATTTTCAAATCTTTGACCAGCAGCAACGATCTTTTCCCTTTCATTGTGCTGAAAAGCTCAAAGGATTTTGTTGGCGTAATATACTTGACAGTATATCTTGGGATGCAAATGAGCTTTCCGCAGGGCCTGACTAGATCTCAAGCAAGAACCTCCAAGTTCTAGCAGATACTTTTACGAGTTTTACGTGCGCTCTGCTAATGAACGGCCGGCCGGATATCGTCAAAAAGGATTTTGATTTCCATTTTATGTTTTTTATTATGGATGGTCTCAGGATAATAAGCCGAACAATAATTTGAATGCAATATGAGCCACTTCTCTCTAACGCAGGCGTGTATATGTTAAAGCTTCACCTGCAGCGCCATAAGAGTGCCCTCTTTACCCTCTATAGATTTCATCTCCATAAGCGAGTTGTAGTACAGCCCATATTGATCAGAACTGATCGGAGCATTTTTATTGACAATATGGCCAAATAATGCAAATATATAATCTGTTTATCCACAAATGTCATGCGACATCCGTATTTAAGTTCCTCCAGATATTAATTATTGTTTGTTTCATATAGGCCCTTGCAAACAGTTTTTTTTAATTGTGCGGGTAAAATGGTTATATCACGTGATTTAGAAGTAACTGACACAGTTGCTGCTCATAGAATTTAAATCACATCAAATATTTACTATGAATAGATATTTGGCCTTCTTTTCATCACATTACATGTCTATTATCACAATGTTATGCAGAATTTTACAAAACGACAAACATTGGATATCTCATTTACTCTCCATATGTGTCTCAGAATGCCAAATGTCTGGATTGTTTTAACCTGTCAGGTAGATCACATATTAATAATTGAACAGAACACACTAAAGCTAATGCTGCATTGCGCATCCCGTAGATATGCAATCTCAGCTTTACATTGAAAATTATTAAGAGTAACAGCTGTAGAGGTAATTTATGTTTTGGATGCAGTAGTTGTGCTGTCTGTTTGAGTGATATGATATATATGAATTTAGTATAGTTCGATATGTAAATATATATATATATGTATGTGTGTGTGTGTGTGAAGAGAGATGGAACCTGAATGCATAGAAAAGTTGATTCACTTCCAATGAATCAGGGAACTACCAGGGAACTACAACTGTTCTGTAATTTCGCACACTCATATGAACAAGCCAGGTTAAGTCATTATAGTGAGTACTGACGTTTCCCTTCACTAATATATAATAATGATGTAGGCCCTGAGTCCGGACAGTTTTTCTCGGACTCTGATTTGGACCTGATGGCCAAGGACTGGGACTCGGACTCATAGGAAAAGACTCAAGAATCCAGAGTCTAATCGGAAATGGACTGCGTTACTTTTGTCCAAAAAATGCGGCCCTCTAGTTAAAGTAAGTTGACTTGAAAGCAAGCATAAACTAACCGTACTGGAACAACCTCCCTATTTACCTGACTTTCCTCCGTGTAACTTTTTCCCCAAGCCCAAGAGGATCATCAAGGGAACCAGTTTTGAAGGCGTGGAAGTCATTAAGAGAGCGGAAACTGAGAGGCGTCCCAGACGAATCGTTCCAGGAGTGCATTGAAACGTGGCAGAGAATGACGGAAAGGTGCATTATAGACTCGAGGGGTGTTAATTTTAAGGTTGAAACCATGTAGTTTGTTGTTTGGCATTGAAATTAATTGTTTGTGACACCAGTCACGTCACTTTACAGACACACCTCGTATATATTCCTCTTTTAAAAAAAATCGCATATTATGATTATAACAAACCATGGATGACAGACCAAGAATTTGATTAATTTAATATCTTGTCACACACAGTTTGATCGTATATAAAGTGATTAAAAAACAGTCATTAATCATCGACCCAGTTGTATATGGAAATATACCAAGTATACCAACATTACAGCTACAACCTTTCTATGTAAATAATAATACATACAGAATACGTATACATTAGCTAAACCTTAAGATGCCCTCAAACACAAACTAATATTTAAAGGCACTCGGACGCTGGTTGTGGCCTCTCAATAGACAGAAGGCCGAGCGCCGCCTGATGGTATATAATTATACCACTCACTTTTGTAGTTTTCCAGAGCCTTGTATCCACAGGCCTGATGCATGTTCACTGACGGTAAATTATTTTGAACTATGTAACAAAAAGGTACTAATCCTTCATTTATGATTTTCTTGGCCAATGTGACTGTGAGATATTTTGCCAGTCCTTTTCTTCGGTGAGCTGGGTCCACGTGTAACACGCCCTGGGCGCCATAGTTACGCATGAACTCATAACCTATGAGTTCTCCGGCCGGGTCTCTGACGCACACATTGGAACAATACCTGACATGGTAATTGAACACTTTGAAAGAAGCTTCTGGATCATCTCGTATCAGGATGTCAAACGCTCGTTGAGTGTCCTTCAAAGACAACTCCCCAGTCATGTACCCAGCAGGGAGACAGACATCTCTGAAAGAAAACGAAATTTGAAGTCCACTATGTTACACTCAAAGGTACTTCTGCAAGAAGAATGATTATGAGTTATATAAGTACGGCATGCGCTTTGTTAAAAAATGAACACGAAACGCCATATGCACTGCTTATCATCAATGTAAACATTGGGATTGAATAGCTCCAGTATGTACCGCTTGACCATGGTTGGCATGCTATCTTTACATACTGTAGCCAAGGGATAAAGGCTCAGACGGCTGGAATCCATAGTTACATATATATGTATATAAATTATATGAAAAAAATGACTAAATCTCACATGTCACTCAGGGCATCCTGGTTGGCCGTGAATAATTGGCATTGATAAATCCAGCTGAGTCTTCCACTCTGAGCAGCTACTGCGGCCTTCAGGACTGGCATGAACTTCGCATTAATGTCTAAATTAACAACTCAAAACTGGGATGTTTTTAAGATTATAGTCATTCAGATCTGAGAGTTGTGAAATTTCTGAAACACATAACTACAGTTGAAAAAGATCTCATATACAATACACTACTTCAGGCAAAGAGTACATGATAGAAAACACAATACATCCTCGTCCATGACACCGAGGGAGACTAAAATGTCAGATATATATATGTTACTCATCACTCCACATATGCACTTGATCGGGCCTAAAGAAAGTCATACAATATTTATTTGTAAACGGGAAAATAAACATTCATAATATTCTTGGTATCTCATTTTATTCAGACACAATATATTTTTTTACGCATATATTTTCTTAGTTTAAATACGTTCAATCCCTTAATAAGACAAAATACTACCGAAAAATAATCTCGGCATAGCTAAATGAGACCTATACCAGAGAAAAGTGAGACCCATACCAGAGAACAGTGAGACCCATACCAGAGAACAGTGAGACCCATACCAGAGAACAGTGAGACCCATACCACAGAAATGGTGAGACACATGCCAGAAAAATAAAGAGATACATACCAGAAAATGAAGAGATACATACCAGAAAATGAAGAGATACATACCAGGAAAAGAAGAGATACATACAAGAAAATAAAGAGACACATACCAGAAATTAAAGAGACACATACAAGAAATTAAAGAGACACATACCAGAAAATAATGAGACACATACCAGAAAACAATGCATAGCTTAAATATTCATAATCGCAATATTTCTCTTATTATTGGGCATGAGAAGCTCTCACCCACAAACATGATCGCTTGATTCCAGTCCAGTACCCCCTCTGTCTGAAGAAAGTCACCGAGAGAACTGAGGTCCTTACACTGTAGATGTACAGCATGAGACATCATTGGACAGTGGTCCTACAAAGAGAGATTTGCCCATTACATCATCCCTTCCTATCTCATAACATCTAGAATAATGAGTAATAAAATGGTGTGTTTTTCGTGGTGTCAACCGGTAACATTTTGAGGGACACTGTTTTATGACGAGAGAGAGAGAGAGAGAGAGAGAGAGAGAGAGAGAGAGGGGTTGCATGGTCACCTCTGTCATATGGTTGCCCGGTGATATGTGGAATGTTGCCTCTGGTCAATCTTTAACCAACCTTAAGCCCCGTTCCCACTTTCACGAATTTGACGCCGAATCGCCACGAACTTACATCATTAAAATTCGTAGGGACGTCGTGGGAGTGTCGTAGATGATGTCTTGAACATTCGGTAATGTTCGTAGCGAGGTCTTGAGCACTCAGATTTCGTGGCGCTATTTTTGAAATGTTCAAAAATTAAGCTTTGTCGTCACAAGTCGTAGCTAAGTGGTAACAGTTTCTTGGTAAGTCGTATGAGAGTCTTCATAATTCTTGTAAATTCGTGATCTAAAACAATGTCACGAATGCTCACGAAGGACAACGACATCGACACGACTTCAACACGACTACAATACGATTACCACAAGAACCTCTCAAGAGGGAGTCACGTTCATAAAGCCCCTTCCTACTTCCACGAATTTGGTGACGAATCATCAAGAACTGACATCATAATGTAACGGAAAATTTCATTTTCTTAGTGATTTTTAACTTCTTACAAACCAATGAGGAATAAGGTTTAGAAGTAAGAACACTGTGTAAATTTGTAAATTTGTTTTAAAGAAGATTTGTATTGTGGTTATTGGTTCCAAATAAATTTGAACTAAAATAATTTGAAGAAGCTGAATCAAATTACGTTTCCTTTGTAATTTGTATCTTCTTTGTAAACAAACAAGGAAGTTTTTGCAGTGAGTAAACCATGTAGATTCGTAAATTTGTTTTAAAGAAATTTTTTTTATCGTTAATATTGGTTGACAAAATAAATTTGAACCAAAACAGTTTAAAGAAGCTGAATATATTATACAGTTTCGTCATACTTAAACATATGGTCAATATAATAAATTATGAATTTCCTATTTTACTATGGGAGAATAAACTGAACACAAATTGATATTAACAGAATCTTGTATCACATTGAGAGCTGAATCAATAAGATATTTAACCAATATTTTGAGAATACAGATATTTTACATCCGATTAAGACGGTCGTCTACTTGGACTTAAAGAAGTTAACATCGTATTTGCCACCACATAAATAAGTCGTAATTGTCTTATTACTCAAATCAAATGAGACATATATTATCAGTGTTTTAAACTGGATAACTTTTGTCAAATTAAAATATCTGGAGAAGTTGAGTAAAGTGTTGTTATGGTGTCCTTTTACTAATATCGTCTTCTTTGTGACATTACAACAGCCATATATCTCATATATAGCTATCTAACAATCCGTAGCAAAATTGAATGATCGTAGGAGTATCGTCCACAAATCGCCGATCAATCGTGGAAATATCGTACCAGTATCTTAGACGTCGTCACTGAGCCGTGAATATTCTTAAAAGTGTCGTGTCATATCGTGCTGGCTTCGGATCTCTGTCGTTGCCAATCGTACTGGCATCGTACTCCTTTCGTACAATATCGTGGTCGTGATGGAATTTTTATCGCTCGACAGGCCGATTGGCCACGAATCGCCACGAATTCAACATCGTGGCGATTCGGCGTCAAATTCGTTAAAGTGGGAACGGGGCTTTACATTCATTGACCTGTATTCTGGTAATCAGATTAATTTGCTTTGTGTGTGTGTGTGTGTGTGTGTGTGTGTGTTAAAGAGAGATAGAGAGAGAGAGAGAGAGAGAGCATTGTATATTATAACCTTTGGTCGATCTTCAGCCGGTTTTACCGCAAGTGACCTCCAGTCCGGCCACCGGTCTACAATGATCTCCACCACGGGGTGTCCACGGAGGATGGCTCTGCAGCAGCCGGCCAGCTGGTAATAAGATAAAACATTGTTAAATAATGAGGCAAGTGAAACACACTGAAATACAAGGTTGTCCCTGAACTCGTTCCTTCATAACGTCATAGAAATATAAGATAAAATTTTAATCACTAGATAATGTTCTTAAATATCACACCTCATGTTGGGATAAACTTGTCATTTTATATACACACTGAGAAGTAAAACCCCCTCCAGAAAAAAACAAACAGGGACCATATCCTGTGCAGGACCATCATTTTACTCATTATAACCAGTCATGAAAGTAAAAAAGAACATACATGAAAATCACAATAGGAAGGCCCACTGATGAGAGAGAATTCGGGGTTTAGCTGCATCAACATGTGTTTTTTTTGGGGGGGGGGGGCGGAGTTTGGCTGACCATGTGATTTCCACCTTATCGTAATCAAACTGTTCTACAGAAGTTCATTTAAATATCTCTTTAAAAGGTTGTACAAGCCGTTTTCACGACATTACAGACTATTTGTTCCAGTTAGCCAAAGATGGCACATATGTTTTCCAACGAAAAGTTACCAGTTCTTGCAAGGGACATGTTTAATTAGCTCCGTTCCGGAAGTAACTTCATCACCTGAAGGACTAATTATGGCTTGAGCCTGCCTTAAATCACGAAACCTTGTCTTAATTATTATTCTTTCATGGTTTTAGTTTATATAAAGGTCAGATATCTAATATTTTCAGTTTAGAACCATACCTGCAATTCATTGTGTCAGCACTCGGATATAATGACCACTTAAACGGCCCTATACCGATATCTGACGTCTGTTAACAAAAGATAATGCCCTGCACCTTTTTAAAAATAAAAATAGGGCAGAAAATGCGGATCCCACCGCTCTAAGGCTGTTTGCATGTTTTGTTTATATCCAAGTATTTATAACATGTGGGGGCCCGCCAAAACACCCTTACACATTCAACAAGAACATCGAGTGGCAAGTCAGACGAACCAGAATTTTGCCAAGGGCGTTTTGCAAATATTGGAAATTCAACATCTGTACAAATGCAACCGAACACCTTAGTTTACATGTTTTATTCCTGTTTATTAACAATTGCGGATGTGCCGTGTTTAGTAACAGTTTGCTCATACACCCATCACAGAAGCATTATAAGAACTTAGGAATCGCTTACAGTCAGATGATCAATAACAAATTCACAATTTAAATGAAATCAGAAACAAGATTGATCAATCAATCTCTTACACACCATCAGAGTTTCGTTGTTGTCTTTCACTTGTGACCACAGGTCCTCAATTTGTTCACGACCCAGCTTGACATAGTCACGTCCACTCATTCTTTATGAAGGCTTCTGTCTCTCTGGCGACAATCCTTAAACAAAAAACAATGTCTTATAAAATGAAATATTTAAATCTTTAGGAAAAAAGATAACATAAAACTCATTGATGTTTTATTTGTAAAAATTCATATTCATGTACTTTCATTGATAAAAAAAACGATTGCAATCATATCAGGTTGAAATAGTATTTGTTATTGCTCTTGGGTGGGTTGCGATGCAGTCGGGTATTGTCCTGCTCGGCGTTGTGTGTGTATTTGCAAGTGTATGCATGTGTCTGTGTTTTTGCATGATATCCATAATTTTTTTTAATCTCGATGAAAATGGACTGACAAGTTGTAGCTCTGGGGATCAAACAGCAGAGTGACTCGATGAATAAGATGACGAGTTCAAGGATTAATTTTTATTTTTGTTTATATTTTTTTCTTTTGTTTACTCCTTTTCCACCGAAGGATTAAATAAAAACTATTTCCTGAACGATTGACAACAAATCCGCTCATGATTCCACTCGGTAATGAAGATATCCCTCTTTCTTTTCTCTCCGTATGGTAGACAATGATAGACCGCTAATGACTCGGCAAACGGCAGGCACTTGCCGTTTTTGTCTGGTGCACCACGATAGTTTATGTATATATTGTTTTAACTTATATTACAAGTGTATTGTTAGAATTAGTTATTATTCTAACCATAATATTTTTATATGTTTTCCTGTGTTTTTCTATTTTTATAATTACTTGAGAATAAAGATTGCATCTGTTTTTCATGCCTACAGGATTTCAGGAATGCTCGTTGTTAGGATTAATCCGCAGGTCATGACCTGTCAAAGACTTGTTGGAGAGACATTTTATGGTTCTACTGAGAATACTACATCTAATGGAGGTACCTGCGGGTTTGGAACCCTCGACCATTATCCCTAAAGCCCCTCGCCATGACAACGAGAATACGTCGCCCCCATTGCCTGGAGTAAAAACATTCACAAAACCAACTGTCAACAATTAATTCATGTGATATTATAATTCATAAATATTTCAAGAGAAATTTAAAACCTTTCTTCCCCCATATATATATATATATATATATATATATATATATATATATATATATATATATATATATATATATATATATATAGAGAGAGAGAGAGAGAGAGAGAGAGAGAGAGAGAGTAAAATTTTATATTTTGGACTGGGCCAAACTGCCAATAATAATTAACGAAGTGCCCACTTAATGGATGTGCTCAGGAAAGGTTCCACTTTATATATATATATATATATATATATATTTATGATAAAGGAGTACATGTTTAACCACTAACGTAGAAAATCTGACTTACTTAATATCAGACTGAACCATAACCTCAACCTACAGCAAAAAAAATCTCCCTTCATGTATAGTTGCTCCTAAAATGTAGTGCGAGAGAAGCATTAAGTCTGAAGTTCGATTGCTTAATATGTATACGCAGTGCCTCGGGTTTTTTTCATACTATAAACAAATTAAGTACACTTGAGCAAATGATATTGATAAGATCACGTAACTTTGGCCTGTAGGTGTGCACACACGCTGCAGCAATCGATTTGTACTATCAGTGCCCAAAAACATATCTGTTGTAAATATATCATCTCTCCTCAATCCTTGTACAGATATTTCGTGCAATCGTTCATGATCCGTCGGCGGCTGCAGGTAGAAAGGTGAACAAACCTAACTAGGACACACAGTGTTAATCCAAAGACTAGTTACCCTGTTTTAAAGTATATATGTATGCAAGGAGGACACGAGAGAGGAAGAGAACATGGGTTTGGTCTAGTTTCACTGGTCCTTGAAGCAATTTATATATGAGCAACGATCTGACACACCTGTTTCTACAAGCGCTCCCTGGTGGCGAGCAGTTGTGGTAACCTGAGAGAAATCAAACACACTGGATCGACACACATCAACAACGTGAGAAGATTTTGTAATTCAGTGTTTAAAATTGATAAAATACATATACTGAAAGTTGCTTGTACACAGCGACCGACAGACTAACCAATTAGACTTCTGACCAATTGCTTCTTCCTCCTTCCTGCCAGGTGACCAGTCACGCTGCACAGAGCCCCAGTGACCGGGAACTAATATAAGGCTACAGTCCCACTGAAGCAGGCAGTACTACGGATAGGCAAGGATTACCACGGATCACCCCGGATACGGTCCGGGGTGGTCCGTTGTGATCCGGGATGTTTTTGGGAGAAATCGGCAGAAATCGCCATTTCACAAAGCAGCACTACGGTAGAGCCCCGGATCGTCCCAGCAGCGCCAAGGACCATCCCGGCAGCACCCTGGATGCACTGGAAATAACCCCGGGACAGCCACGGATAGCCCCGGACCACCACGGCAGCACCCCGGATTACCCCGGACCGTCCCAGCAGAGCCTCGAATCGTCCCGGCAGAGCCCCGGACAGTCCCGGCAACGCCCCGCAGGTTCCCGGTATAGCCCCGGACCGTCCCGGCAGAGGCCTGGCTATGAAAGGAGGTGGCAATCAGCACATCTATCCATCCTGTGCTCTGCCGTGAGGGTCATCCAAAAACTGCCGGCTCGCCCTCCCGGACCGTCCCGGACCATTCCTGACCATCCCGGACTATCCCGGACCGTCCCGGCAGCGCTACGGCTTACACACCGGATCACGCCGGACCTATCCGTGGCACTGCTGTAGCTCTGCCGGGTCCTCTTTGGGACTAAACTCTGATCTAAACTCTGTCACTTAGTTCCTGTTGATTGTAAGGATTCTGTTGTAATGTATTGCAATTTTTTTGTGGAAAGATTTATTATATAAAATATCATTGTGTAATGTATCTTCTGTGAAATATACTTGTTGTCCATGTGAGATTCCAAATGACTCAATTTTTTCCTCGCAACTGAAACAATATTATCAAGAACTCGGCATTATAAAAATGCTTACTATGAAGTTCTCATTTTTCTTATAATGTTTCTATCGAGATTGGCTTGTGCCTCCTTTGTTTCTGGAGACTTGACTTCATTTGTGGAGTTGATAGTTTTTTTTCCGGTCATGCATGTTTAAAAGCTATAGGTTTATCACTGTGTGCTGGTTTGTACAGACACTGACGAGATAGGACTATGAGTGGACGTAGCTTTGTGAAGCTGAGTACTGATCATATCCAAGAACTTTTATCACAAGATTAGGGGGATATGCGGGCACTCAGGGTGTGTGCGAATTTTTTATTCGTAAATTTTGAAAAAAATGCGTTCATGTTATGAAAAATAAAAGCAGCAATAAGTTTTCCTTAAAGGGGACACTCATGTAATTAGTGTTGTGTATATAAACGTTTTGATACTTTACGGATACGCTTCCGGAAAACAAATATGAGTAGAAAAAAATGTTCTAGCTGTACTAGGTGTTAGAGCATCAGATTTGATCAAATAGGGTCCACACTCATGGCGGCAGTTTTGCAAGTCAATTAAGTTATTTTTAAATACCACCATCACCACAACTACTACACATATAATAATAATAATAATAATAATAATAATAATAATAATAATAATTATTATTATTATTATTATTATTATTATTATTATCATTATTGAAAAATTACTTTTGTAACCTGTTGTTTAGATTATTTATACAGAGTGCTTTAATCTTGCAGAAAACCTGTAACAGCTGTAACGCACTATAACAGCTAATCACATTTAACATTCACATTTATTTATTTCCACCCAGAGACTAATGACGCTTTAACTGCTATGACAGTATTCTCGATCAAACTTTATGCTTAAACAGATCCACTAATGCAACGCAGAATTATCTGTCTCACTCAAACTTGAAAAAATAATTTCTCAGGTAACAGCTTACTGTAGGAACGTTCTAAATGGACATCTCGTATCGCAGGTCATTGTAGACCAATGGCCGGACTGGAGGTCATTGGTTGTTAAGCCAGCAGAGGAGCTGTCTGAGGTACAAATGCATGTCACAAACACAGAGCTTTTCACTTAAACGTAAATATATGCAGAGATACATGGTTTGTATAAGAGAGCGAGTTCCCACGATCGGAATAACATTAAATCACTGTTGACCTCAAACAATAGTTCTCTGGTCCGGTTTTTTTTGAGAGAGAGACATCTATAAATCTGACATATCAAAATCGAAAAGTTTTAACATAGTTATGCATTAATATTCTAATACAATAATATTCTAATACATTTTAAGTCTTTACAATATTAAAACTAACTTCAATATCTCTGTCAAAATAAAAAATAACTTGGACAGCAGAAAGTTAAAGGGACATAATCTGGAGCAATATCACGTTTATTCTTTCATACAGTCAGTTCAGGTTTGCTTTATACAAAATTTTCCAGCAAGTGTTGGTAAACACAGTCAACGTGTGTCTGCGTGACCGGAGGGGCGATTGTGTGCCGCAACAGGCGGTGTTTCAGCCATTACCATTAAATGGTATTATAAAACTGCATCACGTAATGGAATGACAAAAGGTGAATTACTCCCTTGTTCTCGTGAAAATTATATCGTGTGTACCTTAGAAATGTACTTATGCAAGAAAATGCGAAGATGAATTCCTTTCATTTCTTGTCATAGGGTTTTCCTTCTGTATATTCTAAGGGGATACAACTGCATGGTAAAGATGTTAACTCAATGTGTGATTTCCTGAACACAGAAGGTGTACTGGATTGGAGCCAGGAGATGAGTTTTATGGGTGATATCTGGTGAATATAGGACACTAAATCCTATATTGGGAACGCATATACATGTATAAGAATTATAGATAACTCTCATAGAGAGTAAACATCCGCCAACGCTAGATCACCTCCCGAATTTTATTTCCCTGCTTCATATATAGAAACAGTCACATATTTGGCCTTTATCTGGTTCACCTAAAATATGATAAAGTCAACTCGAAAGTATTAGTTAAATTGGATGATCGCTTTGCAGATGTGAATGTGAAACCGGCCCTGGGAGCTGCTGTAGCCAGGCAGAATGGGACTCTGATACCCGTACATCAATGCCATATTTTCACAGTCACTGGAGATGCTCTCAGCGAATTGTAAGAGTCAATCATTTTATGTGAGGAGTTAAAACATAAAGGAACATCATTCTTTCTTTCCCATGGTTAAAGCTGTAATGACATCCATAAATGGAAATCAGTGTAACATACACTATTTGTTTCTCAGGAAATTCACCTTGAACACAAGTTAGAGGTCACCTAGCTTGTCTTGTCTGAAGTGCTGCGATAGGAATTAAGGAGATATTTGTCCTAGCTATCATTTTTACGTTATACAGGTTTTCGCTTTATATCACCGTGCGAAATGTTAAGTAATTTTAATTATGTAAAGAGTTCCAGAGCAGTATATTTATTACTTAAGAAAATAAATTCTTACCCTTGGATCATTACACCTTAAATCAGAGAACAGTCAAACCAGACAGATGGCCAAACATATAAGTTGAAAAAGATATCACGTTCGTACTTTTCTAGTCTTGCAGCGTTTTCTTAGTTTTGGAACTATACGAGATTATTTTAGTTAGAATAATACTGATATCTGCATGATAATCTATAAATTTTATAGTACAATATGTCATTTTGTAATAGTTTTATTGTCTTAGTATGTCTTTTATATTCGTATTGTAATTTGTATTTTTATTTTATTTCATGGTCACATTCATTTGTTTAAAAATGTCTTGTACTTTATATATGAAACAGGGCCCTGCTTACAATAGAAGTGTTCTTCTGGTGCAGGCTACATTGCATAATATTGTAATAAATAAATAAATTAATCAACATTCGATCAACATTTTAAGCGTATGGTGCATTTTGGCTTTACATCCGACATGTAGAATTACATATTTGACATAATTAATGTAAACTATGCTTTATTGCTTCCGCTTCACTCAAATACATACAATATATTTGTTATATGGCACCGTCCCGTGCAGTGTGATGCACAATGTATGAAATCATCGACTCCTTAGGAGTTGAATATTGCTCTATTCTAGGTAGGAGGTCCCTCTGACGTCAGTGAAGAGGAGAAAAAACGTCTTTTTATATTAATAATGCTTAGATTCATTCTTGATTTAGAATCCCCTTTATTTCCATGTTCACAAGGGAATAAAATAAATTGTTTTAAGAAAAAAATTCACCCGAGTAGGTAGTTCGTAGAAACTACAAGTGATTTGAAAGTAAAGGGGTTACTGTATTAATACTTTTCTATTGTGCACGCCCCTGACAGTAGCGTATCAAGAGAGGTCTGATTGACTTAACTTTGTATAATTATAATAATCATTTTGTTTTCAGAAATGTCGATCTCCCTGATGGATACTCGGCTGGAGAGCTGTCGGTCAAGGACACACAAAGAGTATTTGACCTTCGAGTACAGGAAAGCCCAAACACACCTTTCGGAGAGATAGCATATCATGCGAAACACTGTTTAAGTGTATCTGTCAGAGATTCAGCGGGTAATCTGGTAGGGTTTGAGTTCATGAACCTCTCTGGCGACCAGGGAATGTTGCACGTAGACGCTGCTCACCGACGAAAAGGCCTGGGAAAATATCTGGTTGTAATTCTGGCAAGAAAGATGTTTAAACAGTGTATGGTGCCGTTCTGTTATATCATCAAGGAAAACATGGCGTCCATTAATTTTCACCAAGCCTGTGGATATGAAGTTTTGGGTGACTACGTTGGGGATTTTTCCCGTTACGTACCAACATGTGGCAATAGGAGTGACCTAAAGACATAAGTGCACCCAATTCCCGCAAGGCATTGCCTCTTCTTCCACCTCGCATTGTCCTTACTGATTCACAAACCTTATCGTAAATATTCACTTATCATTATACTTTAGTCTGTTTCACAAAAGCGTGCCCATTGAAATTTGGCAATATTTTCATAAACTGGCAGATTAATTTCAGATGGCATGATGCGATGAAGGAATGGGGTATTGGCCTAATTTACTATAATTAAATTATAACCATACCTAGCAAAATATTAAAGCAGTGCACTTAAATCGATATCTGAGAAAACAGTCTTTTTTTACAACACCTAAACCCCATTCACAAAGGTTAAGGTCACCGGTCACATGATCCACAACTGCACTTGAAAGCACCTGATTGGCTAATAACTGATCATTAATATTCTAAAAAATACAGCTGTCTGCAACCTATGGCAGACGCCATGTCACTTGGCCAAAAGATTCAGATGAACCAGAGTGTTGCAAATATAATAATATTATAAATAAATAATATATAAATATTGGTTTTTGTTATGAGGTTTTACATCTCATATTAGGCCTTTGGTCCCTCATCAGCTTTAAGGTCAGACTGTGTGATAATATTTGTGTTTCAGAGAATAATTGCCAAATTTCAATGGGCACCCTACCGTGGAACAGACTTTAGCTACTTTTAGCACTTTATAAATAAAAGGAATTATGATTTATTATGGTTGTCGTCTATCACTGTGATATACGTTGATACTTTAATACACGCATTAGTATCTTGATGTTAAGATTAATATATTAATGTAATGAATGGATGTAAAGCACAAACGCCCAAACAAAAAAAATCCGAATTAAGCTCTATTGAAGAATATAGATGAGAACAATCATATTCCTTTTTCTTTGAAACAAGAACATAAGTTTAAACATTTCAATCGAGTAATCTCTTTGCTAATTGAATATATAATTAAAACGGATGTCATTTTAATGTCTTTTGAAGTAAGGAGAAGGTACGAATAGGACAAATACAACGACGAATAGGGGCGGATTTATGTCCCACCATTATTTGAACTAAAAAATCTGGAAAATATTTAAATAAGCGTTTAATACTGAAACACAGAACCGGATCTTGCATAAACTACCCCAGATAGCACCATTACAGCATCACTTTTCATTTTGTACTCTAAGAATGGGAGAGGGGAACCCCTCTACGCCCCCTCTTCTTAAATCAGGTATCCACCTCGTGATAAATAATACATGGAAAAGCATGCATATTTTAAACATAAGACTTGCCTCGTGAATATATGTGTGACACTGACACGATAAGTTAGACTAACGGGTCTTAAGTTCAAATATTGATTACGTATGCATTAACATGGTAGGTGCTTTGTAAATAAAATCAGGTGCTCCATATCAATAATGCTTGTGCTGTGTGTATGAGATCCCCGGCAAGCGGTAAGTATGTCGGACAAGATTTTATGTGATATCTGGCTTACTCTTGCTAAATATTAATGAACTACAGGTAACTGTTGTTAATAAAAGTTCTGATAACGCCTCGGTGATCACATGGGCTTATTTATCTATTTATGAGATCCCCACCCCTAAAAACAAAGTGACACGTAGCACACATGTAACACATGGAGAGATATTAAATGATTACATTTTTTATGAAGGGAGCGTGATATGTACAATGTGAACATCGTATGTATATATAATTATATATAATTAGATGAAACACCTCTCAGGCAAGGGGTAGGGGAGGGATATCACACTATAACTGGTTCAACAACATCATAAAATATACTTCATGAGTACTTCACTAATAGAAGGCAGCCTCACTGGTTTACGTCAAGCATAACAAAATTTACACTACTGGACTGGTTCCAGTATTAGGACAAAGTATACATATTTTGAACTAATTATAAATATATATATATATATATATATATATACACGCACCAATCAGCCACACATGGCGCTAGAAGGTTATTCGTTCTATATCTGCCTTACACCCATGTTTGACCAGTACCCATTCACTCCTGGGCGAAAAGAGCACACCCTTGTGGTAAAGACTTCGCTAGGAGTCTTAACACGGAAAGCGGTCAGATCGGGACGCGAACCCACAACCTTGCGGTCACGAGTCTAGCGTACTCACCAATACGCCACCACGCTCCACATCTTGCGTGTACTCTTGGTTAGTTGTTAATATATAATTAAAAACGCATTGTATAACATTATGATAAGTAGTGCAGCATTCTCGAATTCGTCCTCTAACTGAGCGAATGTTAGACAGGAATGTGGGAAAAATAGATAGGAGAAGGCAGGGTAAAACTTTATCGTGATTACGGTTTGTCATTTAATTTTGCTACGTGGCCTTTTTCTTGTCTTTTTTTACACTGCTACATTCTTTCTAAAATCCGAAAGCTTTGTTTTTATTCATGCCTCAAAAAAGCTGATTATCCTTTAAAATACATAACTAATATTATTGAGTAACACACAACAATAATGCCCTAGAACTGTCCATTTTATGATAGTGTTTATTAAAAAATTCACAATATCAGAATAAATCACCAGTTATACATGAACCCAAAATAGCAGTCTGTAGGTTGTATTTTTGTAACTCGATTAGAAGCTTTGTGTTTATATTATATATACGGCCCTATCAATATAGTCTGTTAAAGACACCACCAGATATTCATTAATTCCTGATAATTAATTTTCTGTAGCTGTTCATATCAAGTTTAATACAATTATTTGTCACCACCTCAGCTCAGTAGAAACCACTCTGTCAATCACTAACTGCTGTAAATACGAGAAGCAAAGATATTTTTAGTTACACACGTCACATTATATATCGGTAAAATTGGCCGTCCCGAAACAAATATTTTTAAAGAAAGTGACGGCTGTGCTCCATGCTGAGATATAACAATTCAGCTATATAACCTGGACCAAAAGCAAACATAATACTATAAAGTAATGAATTAACTATAAATTATACCTTTATTGTCTCCGCCAGGAGGGTTTGCATTCGTGTGTGTGTTTATTCACAACATATAACTCACGCAGAATCTCACGAAATTTCGAGGGCATTTGGGAATGAGCCAGAGTTGAATTGGTTAGATTTTGGTGTGGTCCGGGTTTCATCAAGGAATATTCACAAATGTATAGTCACCTATGCACGAATTAACTAGGGAATATGGGCCGAATAAGTGAAAGCAAACACGGTGTTAAGAGCATCCCCCCCACCCCCCGTGCACACACACACGGCGGAGACTTGCATTCTTTAGAATTCAGATTCTAGATATAATAATGGAATCACTATAAAACACAAAATTCGCTCGACTTATTTTATGTATTTCTTTGTAAATGGTAGCCCTGTATAGAAAGGATATGAATAATTTAATAAAAGTTTATGTTATTTAAATTGACATACATGCACGCATATTTATTACAAACGAAATAATAATCTCTGTAGAGACCATGAGGCTTAAAATGTTCTGGTTTGGTTTCCTTTTATTTAAGGTTACTGATGTCTTCAGCTGGTGGTGCATAATGAGAAACGTCACAAACGAAGTCGTCCACAGCCTTGTAACCACAGGTCTGGTGAAACTGAATTGACGCCATGTTATTCTGCTTGATATAACAATATGGCACCATCCCTTGTTTCAGCATCTTCCTGGCCAGGTTCACTGTCAGGTATTTTCCCAGTCCTCTTCTTCTGTGGGTAGGGTCAACGTGCAGCATACCCTGAGAACAATCGTCAGGTACAAGCTCAAAGCCGACCAGTTCACTCAGGGAATCTCTTATACACACGTTTAAGGAATTCTTCACATGGTATCCAATCATGTTGAAATGAACTGTTGGCACGTCAGATGCCCGGAGATCATAGGCCTTCTGAGTGTCCTTGACCGATAACTCTCCAACAGTGTACCCGTCTGGTAGATCAACATCTCTGAAATAACCCGACTATAATTATAATCCTCATTAGCTTGAACGTCGAATCCTTTTCCCTAAAAAAAATTTCTACTCAACTTAAAATATATACATACGGAGTTCCTTGGATAAGGTTATTCTACCCTTAGTGAAAAATTCAATATTTGTATGCATGTCTGTGTAAATGACAACTTAAGTGTACTCTGTTTTAAAATATACCAACGAAAACCCGCGAACCCTTTCCACGTACATAAATAGTATATCAAGGTGTTTCATATTTGAGGTTATAGATTGACAATTTTTCCGTCAACATTGTTTTCATTTTTGGCGATACTGGGTTCTCCTTTTGATGTAAGACGAATAAAACAAACGAAAGTTTTTGTATGTTTTTGTATCCTTAATTTACATCTCTACTTTTCTGCCCAACTAGTTGCGCCAGTGTTGTGAAACGGACATATTTCACAAATATGGGGTCAAGTTAAGTTGAAAGAATATCTGGTCAAAATTGATATTAGAAATAAAACATGCTTGTAATTATTTGATACATGACCTTATTTTTATTTACCAAAAAGGCAACCAAATTATTACCAAACTTCGTCTTTGCTAAAACATTTTGCAAAGTTTCACAATTTTGTTCCATGCCCTGTCTCCGCCAAGGAGGTTATGTTTTCCCCTGTGTGTGTTTTTCTTTGTTTTCTTGGGTTGTCTATTCGCTGTTTCACGCAAAATATACTGGACGGATTTCAACTGATCATTGTTTTTTTTCCGACAAGACTGATTTATTAATTTGTCACTTTTACAACAATAGAGTGATCTATAGTGATTGATCTTAAATATATTACATTGTTATTTTTGGCTCAAGAGTAGACAAATATAAAACCTCACATGTTGTTTAGCATGTCCTCGGTGACCGTGTATATTAAGCACTTGACTACCGTCGTGACGGTCCCATTCTGAGCACCTGCAGCGGCCTCTACAGCAGGCTTCAGCTTTACATCTATATCTGCCGGGAATTTGGCAACAGTTTAGATATTATCAGAAACGGACCTTTGGGCACAATGTTAGTCATAGGGGATAGATTTCAACCTGATATTTATTATGACCTTGATCTAATTAAAAAGGTACACTCAAGAAATTTTATCGAAAGAGTATACATTGCCCGGTTTATTGCCGGTTCGATGTTACTTGCGAAATCTGATAAGAACCTCGCACCTAGGTGTAAAACCCGACTCGCGTGGCTGCTGGCGCCAGGGTATACTGCCGAGGTTCAAAACCGAGAGGCTTGAGTAGTGCCCCCGTGGGACTGTGTCAGAAACTACAGGTACTGCTCCTCTAATCTGGTTGATCACCACGAGACTACCGCGAGACCGCGTCGGAATCCTTGACAACACCAAAACATTGCAATCATACCGTAGCAAGCGTTGAGGATAATATCGTTGATTATATTGCTAATTTCATTGGACATCTGACCGTAGACGAGATAGATGCTGCGATGGACCTTCAGAATCTAATAATATGTGTTGAAGTGATGAAGGAATTCTTCTGTCTGTTCCATTACTATTAAAATTTATTATAAAATATTTAGTGGAGTATATTATCTATTTAAACTTTATTTTTTAAATTAACACCACCATGAAATAAAAAAAATATCAAATGAAAAGATCAAATCAAAGATAGATAGCAAATCAATACTGTTTAAATATAGCCCTAAGGCAAAATATATGTCCTAGCTGCGTGTTATTCACGGATTACTATGAGGTGGTAACATCAAACGTTAGCTAACAGTATATGTTATTTTTACATAATTTGTATAAAAGTTGACAAAATGCCAGCGTTAATTTTTCAATAACAATATGAATCTAACGTCTAAACGGCGAATAATATTAAAGGAAGTAATGGACCGGAGGCCTGTGAGTTAAAGCGCCATTTCTCATTTGTCCTACAATATTCCTGTTTCTTTTAAATAGCAATCGCACCCAAATGACATTGCCTTTTATTAAAAAATTAGTAATTATTTTATAGAATATTTTCAGATAACTGTAATATTGACCATTTAACTGAAATCATCATCAAATTACTTTAACCGGTGATCTTGTGAATGCTTGCATCTCAATTCCCGTTGACTTGTCGGAAATGCTTCTCGCAAAGTATGACAACAGGTATGTGAACATTTGAGCAAGCTGTTTTAAAACTGAGTGTGCAGAATATGAAAATTGACTTCCGTTGGTTGTAATCATTCTTAAAATCACAGCCAGTATATTAGTTCGAGGTTTTGCTCTTACGATCGCAGACCACATCGGATAGGACAATTAACACGGCGAGGCTTTATTTGATAAGCCGGAAAGCGAAGTACAATATCCGTTCACGGCTGTGACAATAGGATAATGCAAAAAAGTTCGGGGAACAGTTTGGCCAACGACCTATATATATATACCAGGACTTTTTAGGCACTTTTTCACCCCACAAATATGAGGATTTTTTGTTCCACAACTAATGTTCTCTTAAAAGTCTTAGCATAATGTAGTCAAACGTTAGAGGGGTTCAATATCTAATATTTATATTTCTTCAAACATGTTGTAATATGTTGATGTCACTGGCGAAAAAGCCACTCTACGTTCATAACTTGCAAAATATTATGTTTCAAAGGTAACTGATTTGTTGACTTTTTTTTTAAACTTTGCACCTAGCTTCTGTGGTCTAGGCAGCGCACAAGACTCGGGCAGCTGATCACAGATCATGATTTCAAGTACTGGTATAAGCAGTGGAGCAATGGGATTTCACGGTCGACCCCAGCTCTGCAGGCTAGCAGGAAGGCTGTGCCTTACTCATAGAAAAATGTTATTTAGGGGTTCCCTCAGTGTTATGGCCCAGTATAATAACGAAATCATTCCCTCTCTCATTAAAGAAATATTTGGATGCTGTCTTAACGGAGTAAATCATACAGCTGTTCATGAATATGCTCAACTTATGATTAAGAAAGTAATATTATGTGAATAACCTTCTTATCTAATTGCTACTAAATAAAAAAGAAATATGCAAAATGAAAATTAATCACGAATAAATGGGAAAAGAAACGGATAAAATGAGAGGTGTTACAGCTCAACGGGGGTGGGGGTGGGGGGGGGGGGCGCTGGATCTGCCTATGGTAATCACTTGTATGAAAAATATCACGTGACTTCCAGAAGTGAAATAAATCAAATGATGTACAGTGCAGTTACTACTAAAAATCTCGATAAAGGTTTAGTTCAGGCAACACTTTTTAACATCTCCCACATTTGATTTATTGGAATGTGAAAATCTGCAGATGTGGTCTCACCTCGAAACGTCATCGTTTCACTCCAGTCGAGCACACCTTTGGTCCCAAGGAAGTCACGTAAAGACGTCACACATTTGCTGTACATGTGTATATTATTTATAAATGCGGGAGCATATTCCTACAAGAAAATTCAGATACAGACACTTATATTATCATGCACAAGACCATGACATATTATAAAATGTCTTGCTCTGACCAAAGATGACATCAGAAGGACAAGAAGAAAAAGAAAATCAATATTTAACACACACAAACACACGTGTCTGCTACCATTACAATACACAAAATCTCTCTCTTTCTCTCCCTCTCTCTCTCTCGAGCCCTATAGAATATCTGGAGGGGAGATCCTACAAAGATAACCAAATTTTGGCCATTTCACCTTGTAATTGTGGAATATTGATATATTTGAACGTTTTACCAGGCACAAAGTAACAGTATATAAAAAGTGACAGATAGCATACTAAACGTTGTACTAGTTGTTACCTCTGGCAGATCTTTGACTGGCTTCACAACAACTGACCTCCATTCCGGCCACCGGTCTACAATGATCTCCACCACGGGATGTCCACTCAGAACAGTTCTACAGTAACCTGTCACCTGAAAATCATGTACCGTGAAGGTTTGTATAAAGTATTTATCTTAATCAAGATGCTTGCCTCTGTCTCGTAAGCTAAAATCATGAGTCACAGAAACTGTTAATTGCTAAATTGCTTTCAAAGAAATAAATATCGTCAGTACCTTCAGAACATGCTCTTCGTCTTTCAGCTGGGACCGGAGTTCTGCAATCTGTCTGAGACTAAGCTTGATAAAGCTACGCCCACTCATCCTGCAGCAGCGTTAATTTTTATAAATATCTGGAATCAATATAATACAATATATAATGTATCAGTAAATCTTTTGCAACTACACTACAAAGAACTTACAGTATTCGAATAAAAATAATCAGTATTAACTAGATTATAAACAGTCGACAAGCGACCAAGGTATCCACCAAATCACAGTGGCATGGATAAAGTGAGGCATAGAATCTCTCTTAACGTGACAGCCCTGAACATTTGTGCCATTGGAGATGCCCGAATATCCTAACACATACGGACATGTGTACTAGATAATGCCAATTCATCCTGCAGCAGCGTTAATTTTTAAAAATATCTGGAATCAATATAATACAATATATAATGTATAACTAAATCTTTTGCAACTACACTGCAAAGAAATTACAGTATTCGAACAAAAATAATTAGTGTTAACTAGAATATAAACAGTCGACAAGCGGCTACAGGTAACCGCCGAATCACAGAGGAATGGATAAGGTGAGGCATGAAAACTCTCTTAACGTGACAGCCCTAAAAATTTGTGGCATTGGAGATGCCCAAATATCCTAACACGTGCGGACATGTGTACTAGATGTAGCCTTGATCTATTGACATGCAAAATTTCAGGCCTGTATGTCAAACCACTCCTGAGATAAATGCATTAATGTACCTAACGAATACTTGACTGTAGATAGCGCCACCTGTCTTGTGTATGAGCAAGTGAATGGACATTCAAATGTTTGGGCTGATCCATTGAACGACTCCCGTTATATTTGGAATTTCACCAAAAAGAGACGTGCAGAAGGCGCCAGATGAAACTGATTAAAGGTGGCTTGTACATAAGATAAACCATTTCAAGATTTTAGACATGCAAAATTTCAGGCGGATACATCAAAACACTCCTGTGATAATGCCTGACTGTATACGAATACGTGATTGAAGGTGGTGCCACCTGTCTTGTGCACGAGAAATCTATCCAAGATGGATCTAAATGCTCAATTTCATACCACTACGCCAAACCATTTCTTAGACATGTGTCCTGAGATATCTTCACCCAATAACAGATGTACAGGTGGAAATCACGCAAAAATCGTTCTATTGGTGGCATTACCAGTCTTATGTACAAGATAAAGTAATCCAAGATCTATTGACATGCAAAATTTAACAGTGTGTGAATGTATTATTCAAATTGCGTGATTGTTGGTGGCGCCACTAGTTTCCTGTACGAGAAATATGCCGAAATGGATGGACGTGCTAAATTTCATACTGATACGCCAAACCATTCCGGGGAAATGAGGCACGGACATATACAACATAAAATGATTGTAGGTGGCGCCACTTGTCTTGTTTCTGAGAAAGCCATCGAATGTATGGACATGTTATGTATCTTTAGCTATGTGCACTGACGCGTGCAACCAAAACACAATTTTAGGTGGCGCCACCAGTATTATATAGAACAAATCCATACCTAGGTGTATGGACATGCACAGTTTAAGGCTGATATGTCATGGTGACATACACGGTGCAAATTTATTGTAGGTGGCGCCATCAGTCTTGTGTACGAGAAGCTCCTCGAAAATGCATGGAAAATCAAAATTTCAGACCGATACATCAAAATACTCTTGAGTTTGTGCACAGATGCATGCAATCCAAAACACTTGTAGGTGGACATGCAAAATTGCAGGCTAATGTGTCAGATCATTCCTGAAAATACGTAGGTATGTGACCTACACATATAAAGATTGCATGTGTTGTCCCGGTTTTGTGTACGATAAAACTATCTAAGATGCAGAAACATGCAAACATTCAGGTAAATACATCACTACACTGAACTACAAAAAAATGCAATAGTTACAGCAGTTCAACAGCAGCGGCTAAATGACGGCACATGTCCTTTTAAACCATGAATTTAAGCCATAGCAATTTATGGCTGAACTCTTGGCCTGTTGCCAAATCTTAAATAGTTTGCAGTCTACCAAAGCTATTTTCAGATACAGACTGAAACTTGTCCTGTTGCCAAATCTGAAAAAGTTGTCAGGCTGCCAAAGCTATTTACAGATACAGTCAACATAAATAATTACAGGTGTCCATTGAAAGCAATGCAGATATATTTTTATTCATGGATTGCTCTTACACATAAGTTGGATATGGAAACCAATTATTTAAACTGTCTGTACAACTCTGCTTATATTTCCACAGAGCTCACAATATGTTACTACAAACATCTACTAGTTTTGTTTAAAAAAAGTCTCTCACATTCCTTAAATTGTTAAAGGTCCAATAATTCAGCCAAAAACAATTAGAGTAAACTTGAACAAAGTCAGCCTTAGGATACTTTTTTGTGCAATCTAATATATTCTGAAACAATAGTTTTGCAGAAGTAGACTATTGCAACCCTCAGTTTGATTTTTGGCTTTCTTGGCCACAGGACCTGCATAAGCTTTCAATGACTCTACCAATGCCTGGTTTATTCCTATAATATTGACAGAACCCTATCTAGGATTATTCTTGTGAGCTACATTGTGTTAAACCATTAAGGTTGACAGTTTCATCCCAATAGTTGTGACCAAAAGAGCCTAAAATTACTAGTTTTCCCAGTAAAAAAAAATAGGTCAGTGCAGGGGGCGACACAAAAACCTCAATTTCATATAAAGCATGTGACAGACATTTGCATAAAACTTGCTAGCTCCTGCCGTTTCTGGGATTTTTATGTTAGTATGCTAAATTGGCCAAATGACAAAGTTCAAGCTCATGTGACTCGGCCGAAATCGAACCATTTGAACAACTTTGAGACAGCCCGTCTCCGGGATAAATTCTGACTGATCTTTGCGTAACATTAGTGATACTAGATTGGATAGATTAACGAGCGGATGAGCACCATAACATAAACTCACAGGTTCGCTACAAAGTAATGTCATTAGCCTTTGAATACAGAGAAACATTATAAAGATCTAGGCTTACATTTTCAGCAAAGAAAATAAATATACCAAATGACGATGAATAAAACGCAGATATGGGTAATGAATCAGTTACTATATGATCGACTATATTGTATAACTATCCAACACAGAGGGTGTACTTACATATATTATATTTTCCAAAGGCGAATAATGATCAGCCTCAGTCCACCTGGAGTTCAGGGTTCACGTATTCATTGGGCTGTAAGTACCTTCAAGTCGTCAATCAATGTCTCATATACAGGGCTAGATAAAGATACTCCCCCCCCCCCCCCCCCCATGAGCACTCTTTCGCTCTAAAGCGCTCCCTCATTCAGTAGGTGTGTCGGCATTCCTTAAGTGCCTCCACGATAAAGAAAATTTAATCTAAACATCCTTTCACACTCCTCGGGCATGTTTGCAGGGGGGTTGAGAAATTATGGGTTACGCCTAAGAAAGGCAAACTTAGCTCTGGTACCTAATCATCCAAATTGTCATACTTCCGAACATCCTTCCTCACTCTTATCTCAATCTCGCAGAGGGCATATTCGCAGGAGGGAGAAAGTTTCTCTTTTTAAAATACCGTAAACAAAAAGGTGGGAAACTTTCCATTCATCCTCATTCATTTGCACATTCACCCTTCCTTTTTTCCTTTGCTCTTACCAGGTGTGAAACCAAATCTATAATGCAAGATCTGTTGTTATGGCCGCCTTGGGCAACAAAAAATGACACTTTAATAGAAACAGTGAGTGCAACATCAGTGTACAATTAATTGGTATTCATTTTAACCACCCTTCTTCGAAGTGGGGTCCAATCAGGAAAACACCAGCAGGAATTTAAATATTACTCCTTGACGTAGGTACATGTAAAATAAATAATGTCCACTTTTTACTATTACAATAGGTTAAGACAAGTTAAGCGTTTAGCGATATTCATAAAGTATGAGTTGCGGAGTTTGACCACTTTGTCGATCCAATCTCGTTTTGTTCAGCGCCCCAGTTTCCTGCGAAAATGTTTCAATGCTTGTCTCTGTAGCTTGGAGTTCCTTGGAGACAGTTTAGGATAGCTGGTGCTTAATTTTGGCTGTAACATTGTATGAATGAATGAAGAACGTGAGGCTACATCCGAAGAAAATCTGTAATAAACTAAAATATCAATGTAAATAAAAAAATAATTGAATGAGTGGTATTAATGGGGGGGGGGGGGGGGGGTGAAATGATATCAATCAGGAGATGCCCTGACTGACTTGGTCCAAAAAATATAATACATGTCCCCGAAGGCTGAAGTACCATGTTTGCGGCTCACAATCGGACCTCCGGTCACGCGGCCTTGATATTATGGTAAACAGACACACGTGGACTGTGTCTACCAAAACGCAAATTACCTGTAAATCAATGCATTTACAAAGCCCGTTCAGATGATATATAAAATATGCAAATAAGGTATATATTCAAGTCAGCAGGGGTCAAAAGGTCATGATATTTTCCCCATGGCCAAAAATTTAGAAACTGGCGACTCATTATTCCTCTGCATGGCGAAATTAGATCAAATGGTCAATTTATGATGTGGGTTTATATCACACACTGGGAATGTTTTTACAACTTATGTCCCTCAGCAGATGCAACAAAATAAATAACGCAGATTATCTGTAAAGGTAATTTATAAATAACGAAGAAGAACATTCCCATTTTGACAAGAATTCAACAATAAAGGAAGGAAGACCTGTCTGTCTGGCTGTCATTCTCTCCCATGGTAAATCAGACATCAACACTATGTCTTTAATGCTATATATTTAGCTCTATTAAAATTATATATATACGTAAATGTATCTATTGACAAACATGTGTATATATATATTAATATATATATATAATAGTTTCAGCTCAGGTAAGAGAAAACCTATTTAAAAGTGCGTGATGCCTTCATGCACGCAGATGCACTGAAATATTATTGGAAACCATGCTTCCGATTTTTACCTGTGGTCTTTTCTATAAAACATCGATACTTCCTGTGCCTCTGGTTATTAAAACCATGACAAATATATTTTAAGTTCATGACAGCAGGTGTAGGCGACAAGTGTTATGCAAAGTTAAACCAAGATCCTATCCAAGACCTATCCGTATCATAGGCCAATGAATACTCCTACAATAGATGCCGGCAATGATGTAATGAACATACACAAGTAAAACTAACATATATACATCTTCAGGTTCTTTAAAACATACACAAATGATTGCAAGAAGGCTTGTAAAATCCTTTGCCTATTTATCACGGTTTGGTGGTATGTAAATAAACCAATCATTGACACGGTTTTCTACAGGTTTATATCCACAGGCCTTGTGAAAATCAATGGAAGTCTGATTGTTCTGAACGATATAACAATATGGCACCATGCCATGCTTCAGTATCTTTCCTGCCAGAGTCAACGTCAGATATTTTCCCAGTCCTTTTCTTCTGTGAGCAGCATCTACATGTAACATGCCCTGGGAGCCGGAGGGACGCACAAACTCAAATCCTACCAATTTGCCCGTTGAATCTCTGATGCATACGTTTGCATTGGTTCTCACACTGTTTTCCACAAGTTCGAAAGATGTGTTAGGGTTTTCCTGTACACGCAGGTCATATGCTCTTTGCACGTCCTCAACCGACAGTTCTCCCTCCGTGTACCCGTCTGGCAGACTGACACATCTGTAAATAGACGATTTGCTTTTTAATTAAACGAATCTGCCAAGAGAGAAGCAGTCTTTTCTCTTTCTCCACGTCTTAAAGCAATAAACTGTACCAATATTCTAATTCCACTGAAAAAATGTTTAGCAATAGGGATCTGCTACTGGTTATACATCATCTGCAGCTGAGTAGTAGGTAAGGCTTAACACATTTGTGACCTTAGCACTCCCCTGTATGCAAATGAGGCATGGCCAAGCTACCAGAAATAGAAAGAGGGATAAACTTTATCCAGTTTCGCTATATTCACCGAACAATGAATGTCTTTGGAAAGAACACGTCCCAAATTCAGTTTTACTTGATAAAACAGACAACTCTGCAGCATGATTTTGAAATCACGACTACGTTCCCGTCAGCTGGAAATGTAGAATGGGTTTATAACATCTCAAAAAGCATTTTTCTATGATAAATAGAAATAGAAATTTTGCGTATCCGGCAAAACGAATCGCTACATGTGTAGTGATCTTTCCTGGTTCTGTATGGTACCCTAACACTATCCATGACAACATGACACTCAGGCTTCTGAAATAAACTGACGGGCCTGGATCTTCAGGTCAGCGTCGTTTGGGGTGGCAGGCTGTCGCTACCCCAACACATACAAAATACAATGATGTCATGCCTGTTTATGAATACTCTCAACTTGGATTCCGCAATCCGCATTTAAGGAATCTTGGAGCTTAAGGGTCAATCGTCACGGGACAGGGTCCATTGTCACGGGACAGGCCCTGCCAATGACGCCAAGACGCCTGACCGAACTGTGATGCATACAGAAAATATGTAAACTTGGAGAATAATGCCACTGAAAGTTCATTGTGGTTATCCCTAAAGAATCACACACCCCAAATCCAAAGGCATAAATTTTGCTTTTAGAAATCAGCCATAGTCGAAATTTGACGCAATCAGAAAATGGCAGAAGAAAGAAAAAGGAAAATGGTAAACATTGAGATCGATTTTTGCACTCAGGGTCCTACCAAAAGAACACATCAAACCCTAAAAGCCTCCCTCCCTGCAGGAGGAGGGGGATCATTTAAGGAGCCAGAGGCTCTGTCAGGCTGACTGACTGAGACTTGGAAACCCTTCGCGAACGCTCCAGTTGGTAGGGTCTGAGACCCTTGCCCTGGGCGCTACCTAGGCCTACTTTTGAAGGAAAATCGAGTACGTAGCCGTTTCGATATATTACTAAATAAAATCATTCTTTGACTAGGTACCTGACTGAGACTAGCTGCCATTGCAGACAAATATCGCCACTTAGTTGAGCATGGTTTGGTATGGTCTCTACGTAGCATAAAAAAATCTAATGATTATTTATCGCAATAACAAAATTGATATTCATAAAACATACACAATATAAACGTATAGAGATGACATGCTTAATGTTGCTACATTTCCCTGTTTAGGTCTTATATGTGAGTTTAGAAACATAGAAAAGGCCAACAACAAGTTGAACCCGACTACAATTATACCCAAGAACACGTCACATGGGTATGGTCAAAGGTCAACACGGTGTCATAGTCGCTTACAGACCTTAAGCACACAAACCGAAAACATCTTCGTTTGATGGCATAATGATACATCTTCCTCACCAAAAGGTCTGGCTGAGAATGTACTGCGGTTAAAGAATAGTGAGCTAAGTTGCTCAGAGATGAACTTTTACATATTTTGTTTTCGGAAGTGCTTATTTCCACTCCTCCCAAGGAGTTACCAGTCCCCATGTTAGATGGAACAGATAAGCGTTTGTTAGAATAGATAACCATTTACAGCAGCTCTATAGGATAACATTGGTGAATATACATGTATATATAAAATAACAAATGAACGTTATTGGGCTTACCTTTGAGATGCATATCTATCTTATCATTATAGTGACAACGGTCTTAAAGTACACTGTTACATTTATAGTTTTATTTTTTCGTTTAATCAAAGTTCTAGTAATTTTCGTCTATTTTGACACCACAGTAACATCACTAAAAATGTTTAAGATGAAATCAGTAGTATGGTACTGAAACAACCTACCAGGGTACAGGTGCCAGTCCAATTAAACCGTCTGGGCTTTACCTGGTATTCTGAGCCAAGAGCTGGTAGCACCAGTGTGAGCTTATGGACACAAAACCAGAGCTCACTAATGAGGTGCCAACAGCCTACTTATAAGGACTCTTAGCCAGTTATCAAGTAATGTGGAAATCTTCCTACCCTTCATGTGCTACTTTAAGTTAGTTTTCATGATCTTCACATAAATTTACAAAATGATTAAACAACTAGACCAACAATATTTATATGGCGCTGCAGGAAAATATAAATTTATCATGTCTTTGAATTTTTTTTGGCAAATATAAACGTAATATAATTATCAGGGGTTACTCTGAATAATCATTTATGTTTTAAACTTTGATGTTAAATGCATTACAATGAAATGCATTTAATATAAACCATGAAAACCTTAATTGTTTAAATAACTTAGTTCTAGAAATGTGTAACTGTGTGTCCCAATTGCGTCTATAAAAAAGTACTTCGGAGAGGATTTTGTAAAGAAAATCAATTATTAATCTACATTTAACACTGGAAAGAATGAACACCAAAGATTTGATCACTTAAACTGCCAAAATACTGAAGACTTTACCAGCTTTTATCATACGGGGGAGTGGAAATAAGCATCTCTTATTATCACTCTCCCGACAGGGAGTGGAAATAAGCATTCCACCTGCCTTTTTTACGAGAAATAAGAAGGATCTGCGCTATTTATTACTGATCACATAACAATAACGGGTCTAACGATTTCTCCAAAACATCTTCAGTCACCGTGAAAGTAAAGCATTGATGTATGGTCTTGAGGGTTCCATTCTGGCTGGCTGCAGCAGCTTCCAGCGCTGGTTTAAACTTCATATCAACATCTGTAAAGAGAATAAAGACTGTTCTTACAGGTGAGCTGCCGTGTGATATCATTGTAGACTGGTTCCCTGCGCTGTGTGATCCTATCACTGTAGACTGGTACCCTGAGCTGTACAGCTCCGCTCTGGTCAACTGGTTTCATGGATTGCCCGTCGTCCATCTAAATTGCACGATCTTACGTTTTAAACTTATTAACAACTTATAAACCAAATTCAATGGGTACAAAATAAGGTGTACCGTTTAGAAAAATGTACGCCAGGAGTTTAAATACAGGGTAGCTCTATTGCAATAAAATGAATTTTAATATAAGTAGCAATATTTAGGTTTTTATAAAGGGAAATATGATATTCCCTTCTTAACCCTTATGTGTTGAATTTTGTCTGCCACTTGTGCTGGGCTATGATAATAAAATATAATAGGAAATCTGAACAAATAAAGGTGCCCTTTGAGTACATTTTTTCACTATTTTTGCGTTTGCCACATCCTGCTCCGTATTATATGCATGTGATCTCACCCATAAACCTCATCTCTTGGTTCCAGTCAAGTAAGCCTTCGGTTTTCAAAAGGAAGCGGATGGCGTCCACGTCTTGACCGTAGATGTGTACACGCAAAGAATGTCCAGGAGGGGACTACAGAGATAACCAAACATGAGACATTTTTACTTGTAAAATTCATCTGTTAAAATCTGAAATTTGAAACCAATTGATCAAAAACTGTAGATTTTATTCAAGTTTCCAGGTACCATGTCTTCATTGTTTACATCAGATCAGTATAAATGCAGTGTACTGGGCAGTTACATAACACCTTCAGGTCTGACCTACTGTATTATAACGTGTGTACCTTAGAAATGTACTTATGCAAGAAAATGCGAAGATATATTTTTTAATGAATTCCTTTCATTTCTTGTCATAGGGTTTTCCTTCTGTATATTCTAAGGGGATACAACTGCATGGTTAAGATGTTAACTCAATGTATGATTTCCTGAACACAGAAGGTGTACTGGATTGGAGCCAGGAGATGAGATTTATGGGTGAGATCTGGTGAATATAGGACACTAAATCCTATATTGGGAACGCATATACATGTATAAGAATTAAAGATAACTCTCATAGAGCGTAAACATCCGCCAACGCTAGATCACCTCCCGAATTTTATTTCCCTGCTTCATATATAGAAACAGTCACATATATGGCCTTTATCTGGTTCACCTAAAATATGACAAAGTCAACTCGAAAGTATTAGTTAAATTGGATGATCGCTTTGCGGATGTGAATGTGAAACCGGCCCTGGAAGCTGCTGTAGCCAGGCAGAATGGGACTCTGATACCCGTACATCAATGCCATATTTTCACAGTCACTGGAGATGCTCTCAGCGAATTGTAAGAGTCAATCATTTTATGTGAGGAGTTATTATATAAAGGAACATCATTCTTTCTTTCCCATGGTTAAAGCTGTAATGACATCCATAAATGAAATCAGTGTAACATACACTATTTGTTTCTCATGAAATTCACCTTGAACACAAGTAAGAGGTCACCTAACTTGTCTTGTCTGAAGTGCTGCGATAGGAATTAAGGAGATATTTGTCCTAGCTATCATTTTTACGTTATACAGGTTTTCGCTTTATATCACCGTGCGAAATGTTAAGTAATTTTAATTATGTAAAGAGTTCCAGAGCAGTATATTTATTACTTAAGAAAATAAATTCTTACCCTTGGATCATTACACCTTAAATCAGAGAACAGTCAAACCAGACAGATGGCCAAACATATAAGTTGAAAAAGATATCACGTTCGTACTTTTCTAGTCTTGCAGCGTTTTCTTAGTTTTGGAACTATACGAGATTATTTTAGTTAGAATAATACTGATATCTGCATGATAATCTATAAATTTTATAGTACAATATGTCATTTTGTAATAGTTTTATTGTCTTAGTATGTCTTTTATATTCGTATTGTTATTTGTATTTTTATTTTATTTCATGGTCACATTCATTTGTTTAAAAATGTCTTGTACTTTATATATGAAACAGGGCCCTGCTTGCAATAGAAATGTTCTTCTGGTGCAGGCTACATTGCATAATATTGTAATAAATAAATAAATTAATCAACATTCGATCAACATTTTAAGCGTATGGTGCATTTTGGCTTTACATCCGACATGTAGAATTACATATTTGACATAATTAATGTAAACTATGCTTTATTGCTTCCGCTTCACTCAAATACATACAATATATTTGTTATATGGCACCGTCCCGTGCAGTGTGATGCACAATGTATGAAATCATCGACTCCCTAGGAGTTGAATATTGCTCTATTCTAGGTAGGAGGTCCCTCTGACTTCAGTGAAGAGGAGAAAAAACGTCTTTTTATATTAATAATGCTTAGATTCATTCTTGATTTAGAATCCCCTTTATTTCCATGTTCACAAGGGAATCAAATAAATTGTTTTAAGAAAAAAATTCACCCGAGTAGGTAGTTCGTAGAAACTACAAGTGATTTGAAAGTAAAGGGGTTACTGTATTAATACTTTTCTATTGTGCACGCCCCTGACAGTAGCGTATCAAGGGAGGTCTGATTGACATAACTTTGTATAATTATAATAATCATTTTGTTTTCAGAAATGTCGATCTCCCTGATGGATACTCGGCTGGAGAGCTGTCGGTCAAGGACAAACACACCTTTCGGAGAGATAGCATATCATGCGAAACACTGTTTAAGTGTATCTGTCAGAGATTCAGCGGGTAATCTGGTAGGGTTTGAGTTCATGAACCTCTCTGGCGACCAGGGAATGTTGCACGTAGACGCTGCTCACCGACGAAAAGGCCTGGGAAAATATCTGGTTGTAATTCTGGCAAGAAAGATGTTTAAACAGTGTATGGTGCCGTTCTGTTATATCATCAAGGAAAACATTGCGTCCATTAATTTTCACCAAGCCTGTGGATATGAAGTTTTGGGTGACTACGTTGGGGATTTTTCCCGTTACGTACCAACATGTGGCAATAGGAGTGACCTAAAGACATAAGTGCACCCAATTCCCGCAAGGCATTGCCTCTTCTTCCACCTCGCATTGTCCTTACTGATTCACAAACCTTATCGTAAATATTCACTTATCATTATACTTTAGTCTGTTTCACAAAAGCGTGCCCATTGAAATTTGGCAATATTTTCATAAACTGGCAGATTAATTTCAGATGGCATGATGCGATGAAGGAATGGGGTATTGGCCTAATTTACTATAATTAAATTATAACCATACCTAGCAAAATATTAAAGCAGTGCACTTAAATCGATATCTGAGAAAACAGTCTTTATTTACAACACCTACACCCCATTCACAAAGGTTAAGGTCACCGGTCACATGATCCACAACTGCACTTGAAAGCTCCTGATTGGCTAATAACTGATCATTAATATTCTAAAAAATACAGCCGTCTGCAATCTATGGCAGACGCCATGTCACTTGGCCAAAAGATTCAGATGAACCAGAGTGTTGCAAATATAATAATATTATAAATAAATAATATATAAATATTGGTTTTTGTTATGAGGTTTTACATCTCATATTAGGCCTTGGTCCCTCATCAGCTTTAAGGTCAGACTGTGTGATAATATTTGTGTTTCAGAGAATAATTGCCAACTTTCAATGGGCACCCTACCGTGGAACAGACTTTAGCTACTTTTAGCACTTTATAAATAAAAGGAATTATGATTTATTATGGTTGTCGTCTATCACTGTGATAAACGTTGATACTTTAATACACGCATTAGTATCTTGATGTTAAGATTAATATATTAATGTAATGAATGTATGTAAAGCACAAACGCCCAAACAAAAAAAAATCCGAATTAAGCTCTATTGAAGAATATAGATGAGAACAATCATATTCCTTTTTCTTTGAAACAAGAACATTAGTTTAAACATTTCAATAGAGTAATCTCTTTGCTAATTGAATATATAATTAAAACGGATGTCATTTTAATGTATTTTGAAGTAAGGAGAAGGTACGAATAGGACAAAAACAATGACGAATAGGGGCGGATTTATGTCTCACCATTATTTGAACTAAAAAATCTGGAAAAATAATTAAATAAGCGTTTAATACTGAAACACAGAACCGGATCTTGCATAAACTACCCCAGATAGCGCCATTACAGCATCACTTATCATTTTGTACTCTAAGAATGGGAGAGGGAAACCCCTCTACGCCCCCTCTTCTTAAATCAGGTATCCACCTTGTGATAAATAATACTTGGAAAAGCATGCATATTTTAAACATAAGATTTGCCTCGTGAATATATGTGTGACACTGACACGATAAGTTAGACTAACGGGTCTTAAGTTCAAATATTGATTACGTATGCATTAACATGGTATGTGCTTTGTAAATAAAATCAGGTGCTCCGTATCAATAATGCTTGTGCTGTGTGTATGAGATCCCCGGCAAGCAATAAGTATATCGGACATGTATACAAGCTCCAGTCATCGTCTAGCTTATAAAAATATCTTCAATTTAAAGCGAACAATCACCCTCCGTTTACGGGAGATTTTATGTGATATATGGCTTACTCTTGCTAAATATTAATGAACTACAGGTAACTGTTGTTAATAAAAGTTCTGATAACGCCTCGGTGATCACATGGGCTTATATATCTATTTATGAGATCCCCACCCCTAAAAACAAAGTTACACGTAGCACACATGTAACACATGGAGAGATATTAAATGATTACATTTTTTATGAAGGGAGCGTGATATGTACAATGTGAACATCGTATGTATATATAATTATATATAATTAGATGAAACACCTCTCAGGCAAGGGGTAGGGGAGGGATATCACACTATAACTGGTTCAACAACATCATAAAATATACTTCATGAGTACTTCACTAATAGAAGGCAGCCTCACTGGTTTACGTCAAGCATAACAAAATTTACTTTACTGGACTGGTTCCAGTATTAGGACAAAGTATACATATTTTGAACTAATTATAAATATATATATATATATATATATATATACACGCACCAATCAGCCACACATGGCGCTAGAAGGTTATTCGTTCTATATCTGCCTTACACCCATGTTTGACCAGTACCCATTCACTCCTGGGCGAAAAGAGCACACCCTTGTGGTAAAGGCTTTGGCTATGAGTCTTAGCACGGAAAGCGGTCAGATCGGGACGCGAACCCACAACCTTGCGGTCACGAGTCTAGCGTACTCACCAATACGCCACCACGCTCCACATCTTGCGTGTACTCTTGGTTAATTGTTAATATATAATTAAAAACGCATTGTATAACATTATGATAAGTAGTGCAGCATTCTCGAATTCGTCCTCTAACTGAGCGAATGTTAGACAGGAATGTGGGAAAAAAAGATAGGAGAAGGCAGGGTAAAACTTTATCGTGATAATGGTTTGTCATTTAATTTTGCTACGTGGCCTTTTTCTTGTCTTTTTTTACACTGCTACATTCTTTTTAAAATCCGAAAGTTTTGTTTTTATTCATGCCTCAAAAAAGCTGATTATCCTTTAAAATACATAACTAATATTATTGAGTAACACACAACAATAATGCCCTAGAACTGTCCATTTTATGATAGTGTTTATTAAAAAATTCACAATATCAGAATAAATCACCAGTTATACATGAACCCAAAATAGCAGTCTGTAAGTTGTATTTTTGTAACTCGATTAGAAGCTTTGTGTTTATATTATATATACGGCCCTATCAATATAGTCTGTTCAAGACACCACCAGATATTCATTAATTCCTGATAATTAATTTTCTGTAGCTGTTCATATCAAGTTTAATACAATTATTTGTCACCACCTCAGCTCAGTAGAAACCACTCTGTCATCCACTCACTGCTGTAAATACGAGAAGCAAAGATATTTTGAGTTACACACGTCACATTATATATCGGTAAAATTGGCCGTCCCGAAACAAAAATTTTTAAAGAAAGTGACGACTGTGCTCCATGCTGAGATATAACGATTCAGCTATATAACCTGGACCATAAGCAAACATAATACTATAAAGTAATGAATTAACTATAAATTATACCTTTATTGTCTCCGCCAGGAGGGTTTGCATTCATCCCCGTTCGTGTGTGTGTGTTTATTCACAACATATAACTCACGCAGAATCTCATGAAATTTCGAGGGCATTTCGGGAATGAGCCAGAGTTGAATTGGTTAGATTTTGGTGTGGTCCGGGTTTCATCAAGGAATATTTACAAATGTACAGTCACCTATGCACGAATTAACTAGGGAATATGGGCCGAATAAGTGAAAGCAAACACGGTTTTAAGAGCACCCCCCCCCCCCCTCCCCCACCCCCTGTGCACACACACACGGCGGAGACTTGCATTCTTTAGAATTTAGATTCTAGATATAATAATGGAATCACTATAAAACACAAAATTCTTTCGACTAATGTTATGTTTTTCTTTGTAAATGGTAGCCCTGTATAGAAAGGATATGAATAATTTAATAAAAGTTTATCTTTTTATTTGAATTGACATACATGCACGCATATTTATTACAAACGAAATAATAATCTCTGTAGAGACCATGAGGCTTAAAATGTTCTGGTTTGGTTTCCTTTTATTTAAGGTTACTGATGTCGTCAGCTGGTGGTGCATAATGAGAAACCTCACAAACGTAGTCGTTCACAGCCTTGTAACCACAGGTCTGGTGAAACTGAATTGACGCCATGTTATTCTGCTTGATATAACAATATGGCACCATCCCTTGTTTCAGCATCTTCCTGGCCAAGGTCACTGTCAGGTATTTTCCCAGTCCTCTTCTTCTGTGGGTAGGGTCAACGTGCAGCATACCCTGAGAACAATCGTCAGGTACAAGCTCAAAGCCGACCAGTTCACTCAGGGAATCTCTTATACACACGTTTAAGGAATTCTTCACATGGTATCCAATCATGTTGAAATGAACTGTTGGCACGTCAGATGCCCGGAGATCATAGGCCTTCTGAGTGTCCTTGACCGATAGCTCTCCAACAGTATACCCGTCTGGTAGATCAACATCTCTGAAATAACCCGACTATAATTATAATCCTCATTAGCTTGAACGTCGAATCCTTTTCCCTAAAAAAATTTCTATTCAACTTAAAATATGTACAAACGGAGTTCCTTGGATAAGGTTATTCTACCCTTTGTGAAAAATTCAATATTTGTATGCATGTCTGTGTAAATGACAACTTAAGTGTACTCTGTTTTTAAGTATACCAACGAAAACCCGCGAACCCTTTCCACGTACATAAATAGTATATCAAGGTGTTTCATATTTGAGGTTATAAAATGTCAATATTTCCGTCAACATTGTTTTCATTTTTGGCGATACTGGGTTCTCCTTTTGATGTAAGACGAATAAAACAAAATAAAGTTTTTGTATGTTTTTGTATCCTTTTAATTTACATCTCTACTTTTCTGCTCAACTCGATGCGCCAGTGTTGTGAAACGGACATATTTCACAAATATGGGGTCAAGTTAAGTTGAAAGAATATCTGGTCAAAATTGATATTAGAAATAAAACATGCTTGTAATTTTTGATACATGACCTTATTTTTATTTACCAAAAAGGCAACCAAATTATTGCCAAACTTCGTCTTTGCTAAAGCATTTTGCAAAGTTTCACAATTTTATTCCATGCCCTGTCTCCGCCAAGGAGGTTATGTTTTCCCCTGTGTGTGTTTTTCTTTGTTTTCTTGGGTTGTCTATTCGCTGTTTCACGCAAAATATACTGGACGGATTTCAACTGATCATTGTTTTTTTTCCGACAAGACTGATTTATTAATTTGTCACTTTTACAACAATAGAGTGATCTATAGTGATTGATCTTAAATATATTACATTGTTATTTTTGGCTCAAGAGTAGACAAATATAAAACCTCACATGTTGTTTAGCATGTCCTCGGTGACCGTGTATATTAAGCACTTGACTACCGTCGTGAGGGTCCCATTCTGAGCACCTGCAGCGGCCTCTACAGCAGGCTTCAGCTTCACATCTATATCTGCCGGGAATTTGGCAACAGTTTAGATATTTTCAGAAACGGACCTTTGGGCACAATGTTAGTCATAGGGGATAGATTTCAACCTGATATTTATTATGACCTTGATCTAATTAAAAAGGTACACTCAAGAAATTTTATCGAAAGAGTATACATTGCCCGGTTTATTGCCGGTTCGATGTTACTAGCGAAATCTGATAAGAACCTCGCACCTAGGTGTAAAACCCGACTCGCGTGGCTGCTAGCGCCAGGGTATACTGCCGAGGTTCAAAACCGAGAGGCTTGAGTAGTGCCCCCGTGGGATTGTGTCAGGAACTACAGGTACTGCTCCTCTAATCTCGTTGATCACCACGAGACTACCGCGAGACCGCGTCGGAATCATTGACCACACCAAAACATTGCAATCATACCGTAGCAAGCGTTTAGGATAATATCGTTGATTATATTGCTAATTTCATTGGACATCTGACCGTAGACGAGATAGATGCTGCGATGGACCTTCAGAATCTAATAATAAGTGTTGAAGTGATGAAGAAATTCTTCTGTCTGTTCCATTGCTATTAAAATTTATTATAAAATATTTAATGGAGTATGTTATCTATTTAAACTTTATTTTTTAAATTAACACCACCATGAAATAAAAAAATATCAAATGAAAAGATCAAATCAAAGATAGATAGCAAATCAATACTGTTTAAATATAGGCCTAAGGCAAAATAGATGTCCTAGCTGCGTGTTATTCATGGATTACTATCAGGTGGTAACATCAAACGTTAGCACACAGTATATGTTATTTTTACATAATTTGTATAAAAGTTGACAAAATGCCAGCGTTTATTTTTCAATAACAATATGAATCTGACGTCTAAACGGCGAACAATATTAAATGAAGTAATGGACCGGAGGCCTGTGAGTTAAAGCGCCATTTCTCATCTGTCCTACAATATTCCTGTTTCTTTTAAATAGCAATCGCACCCAAATGACATTGCCTTTTATAAAAAAATTAGTAATTTTATAGAATATTTTCAGATAACTGTAATATTGACCATTTAACTGAAATCATCATAAAATTACTTTAACCGGTGATCTTGTGAATGCTTGCATCTCAATTCCCGTTGACTTGTCGGAAATGCTTCTCGCAAAGTATGACAACAGGTATGTGAACATTTGAGCAAGCTGTTATACGCATAAATGTGTTTTTTAATAATTGAGTGTGCAGAATATGAAAATTGACTTCCGTTGGTTGTAATCATTCTTAAAATCACAGCCAGTATATTAGTTCGAGATTTTGCTCTTACGATCGCAGACCACATCGGATAGGACAATTAACACGGCGAGGCTTTATTTGATAAGCCGGAAAGTAAAGTACAATATCCGTTCACGGCTGTGACAATAGGATATTGCAAAAAAGTTCGGGGAACAGTTTGGCCAACGACCTATATATATATATACCAGGACTTTTTAGGCACTTTTTCACCCCACAAATATGAGGATTTTTTGTTCCACAACTAATGATCTCTTAAAAGTCTTAGCATAATGTAGCCAAACGTTAGAGGGGTTCAATATCTAATATTTATATTTCTTCAAACATGTTGTAATATGTTGATGTCACTGGCGAAAAAGCCACTCTACGTTCATAACTTGCAAAATATTATGTTTCAAAGGTAACTGATTTGTTGACTTTTTTTTAAACTGTGCATCTAGCTTCTGTGGTCTAGGCAGCGCACACGACTCGGGCAGCTGATCACAGATCATGATTTCAAGTACTGATATAAGCAGTGGAGCAATGGGATTTCACGGTCGACCCCAGCTCTGCAGGCTAGCAGGAAGGCTGTGCCTTACTCACAGAAAAATGTTATTTAGGGGTTCCCTCAGTGTTATGGCCCAGTATAATAACGAAATCATTCCCTCTCTCATTAAAGAAATATTTGGATGCTGTCTTAACGGAGTAAATCATACAGCTGTTCATTAATATGCTCAACTTATGATTAAGAAAGTAATATTATGTGAATAACCTTCTTATCTAATTGCTACTAAATAAAAAAGAAATATGCAAAATGAAAATTAATCACGAATAAATGGGAAAAGAAACGGATAAAATGAGAGGTGTTACACCTCAACGGGGGGTGGGGTGGGGTGGGGGTGGGGGGGGGGAGTAAAATAAATCAAATGATGTACAGTGCAGTTACTACTTAAAATCTCGATAAAGGTTTAGTTCAGGCAACACTTTTTAACATCTCCCACATTTGTTTTAATTGGAATGTGAAAATCTGAAGATGTGGTCTCACCTCGAAACGTCATCGTTTCACTCCAGTCGAGCACACCTTTGGTCCCAAGGAAGTCACGTAAAGACGTCACACATTTGCTGTACATGTGTATATTATTTATAAATGCGGGAGCATATTCCTACAAGAAAATTCAGATACAGACACTTATATTATCTTGCACAAGGCCATGACATATTATAAAATGTCTTGCTCTGACCAAAGATGACATCAGAAGGACAAGAAGAAAAAGAAAATCAATATTTAACACACACAAACACACGTGTCTACTACCATTACAATACACCAAATCTCTCTCTCTCTCTCTCTCTCTCTCTCTCTCTCTCCAGCCCTATAGAATATCTGGAGGGGAGATCCTACAAAGATAACCAAATTTTGGCCATTTCACCTTGTAATTGTGGAATATTGATATATTTGAACGTTTTACCAGGCACAAAGTAACAGTATATAAAAAGAGACAGAGAGAGCATACTATACGTGGTACTGGTTGTTACCTCTGGCAGATCTTTGACTGGCTTCCAACTGACCTCCATTCCGGCCACCGGTCTACAATGATCTCCACCACGGGATGTTCACTCAGAACAGTTCTACAGTAACCTGTCACCTGAAAATCATGTACCGTGAAGGTTTGTATAAAGTATTTATCTTAATCAAGATGCTTGCCTCTGTCTCGTAAGCTAAAATCATGAGTCACAGAAACTGTTAATTGCTAATTGCTTTCAAAGAAATAAATATCGTCAGTACCTTCAGAGCATGCTCTTCGTCTTTCAGCTGGGACCGGAGTTCTCCAATCTGTCTGAGACTAAGCTTGATAAAGCTACGCCCACTCATCCTGCAGCAGCGTTAATTTTTATAAATATCTGGAATCAATATAATACAATATATAATGTATCAGTAAATCTTTTGCAACTACACTGCATTGGAGATGCCCAAATATCCTAACACATACGGACATGTTTACTAGATAATGCCAACTCATCCTGCAGCAGCGTTAATTTCATGAATATCTGGAATCAATGTATTACAATATATAATGTATAACTTAATCTTTTGCAACTACACTGCAAAGAAATTACAGTATTCGAACAAAAATAATTAGTGTTAACTAGAATATAAACAGTCGACAAGCGACTACAGGTAACCGCCGAATCACAGAGGAATGGATAAGGTGAGGCATGGAAACTCTCTTAACGTGACAGCCCTAAAAATTTGTGGCATTGGAGATGCCCAAATATCCTAACACGTGCGGACATGTGTACTAGATGTAGCCTTGATCTATTGACATGCAAAATTTCAGGCCCGTATGTCAAACCACTCCTGAGATAAATGCATTAATGTACTTAACGAATACTTGACTGTAGATAGCGCCACCTGTCTTGTGTATGAGCAAGCTAAGTGAATGGACATTCAAATTTTCGGGTTGATCCATTGAACGACTCCTGTTATATGTGCAATTTTCACCAAAAAGAGACGTGCAGAGGGCGCCAGATGAAACTGATTAAAGGTGGCTTGTACATAAGATAAACCATTTCAAGATTTTAGACATGCAAAATTTCAGGCGGATACATCAAAACACTCCTGTGATAATGCCTGACTGTATACGAATACGTGATTGAAGGTGGTGTCACCTGTCTTGTGCACGAGAAATCTATCCAAGATGGATCTAAATGCCCAATTTCATACCACTACGCCAAACCATTTCTTAGACATATGTCCTGAGATATCTTCACCCAATAACAGATGTACAGGTGGAAATCACGCAAAAATCGTTCTATTGGTGGCATTACCAGTCTTATGTACAAGATAAAGTAATCCAAGATCTATTGACATGCAAAATTTAACAGTGTGAATGTATTATTCAAATTACGTGATTGTAGGTGGCGCCACTAGTTTCCTGTACGAGAAATATGCCGAAATCGATGGACGTGCAAAATTTCATGCTGTTACGCCAAACCACTCCGGGGAAATGAGGCACGGACATATACAACATAAAATGATTCTAGGTGGCGCCACTTGTCCTGTTTCTGAAAAAGCCATCGAATGTATGGACATGTTATGTATCTATAGCTATGTGCTTGACGCGTGCAACCAAAACACAATTTTAGGTGGCGCCACCAGTATTATATAGAACAAATCCATACCTAGATGTATGGACATGCACAGTTTAAGGCTGATATGTCATAGTGACATACACGGTGCAAATTTATTGTAGGTGGCGCCATCAGTCTTGTGTACGAGAAGCTCCTCGAAAATGAATGGACAATCAAAATTTCAGACCGATACATCAAAATACTCTTGAGTTTGTGCACAGATGCATGCTATCCACAACACTTATAGGTGGACATGCAAAATTGCAGGCTAATATGTCAGATCATTCCTGAAAATACGTAGGTATGGGACCTACACATATAAAGATTGCATGTGTTGTCCCGGTTTTGTGTACGATAAGATGCCGAAACATGCAAACATTCAGGTAAATACATCACTACACTGAACTACAAAAATGCAATAGTTACAGCAGTTCAACAGCAGCGGCTAAATGACGGCACATGTTCTTTTAATCCTGAATTTAAGCCATGGCAATTTATGGCTGAACTCTTGGCCTGTTGCCAAATCTTAAATAGTTTGCAGTCTACCAAAGCTATTTTCAGATACAGACTGAAACTTGTCCTGTTGCCAAATCTGAAAAAGTTGTCAGGCTGCCAAAGCTATTTACAGATACAGTCAACATAAATAATTACAGGTGTCCATTGAAAGCAATGCAAATATATTTTTATTCATGGATTGCTCTTACACATAAGTTGGATATGGAAACCAATTATTTAAACTGTCTGTACAACTCTGCTTATATTTCCACAGAGCTCACAATATGTTACTACAAACATCTACTAGTTTTGTTTAAAAAAGTATCTCACATTCCTTAAATTGTTAAAGGTCCAATAATTCAGCCAAAAACAATTAGAGTAAACTTGAACAAAGTCAGCCTTAGGATAATTTTTTGTGCAATCTAATATATTCTGAAACAGTAGTTTTGCAGAAGAAGACTATTGCAACCCTCAGTTTGATTTTGGCTTTCTTTGCCACAGGACCTGCATAAGCTTTCAATAACTCTTCCAATGCCTGGTTTATACTTATAATATTGAGAGAACCCTATCTAGGATTATTCTTGTGAGCATGTTAAACCATTAAGGTTGACAGTTTCATCCCAAGAGTTGTGACCAAAAGAGCCTAAAATTACTAGTTTTCCCCAGTAAAATTAAAGGTCAGTGCAGGGGGCGACACAAAACCTCAATTTCATATAAATCATGTGACAGACATTTGCATAAAACTTGCTAGCTCCTGCCGTTTCTGGGATTTTTATGTTAGTATGCTAAATTGGCCAAATGACAAAGTTCAAGTTCATGTGACTCAGCCGAAATCGAACCATTTGAACAACTTTGAGACAGCCCGTCTCCGGGATAAATTCTGACTGATCTTTGCGTAACATTAGTGATACTAGATTGGATAAATTAACGAGCGGATGAGCACCATAACATAAACTCACAGGTTCGCTACAAAGTAATGTCATTAGCCTTTGAATACAGAGAAACATTATAAAGATCTAGGCTTACATTTTCAGCAAAGAAAATAAATATACCAAATGACGATGAATAAAACGCAGTTATGGGTAATGAATCAGTTACTATATGATCGACTATATTGTATAACTATCCAACACAGAGGGTGTACTTACATATATTATATTTTCCTAAGGCGAATAATGATCAGCCTCAGTCCACCTGGAGTTCAGGGTTCACGTATTTATTGAGCTGTAAGTACCTTCAAGTCGTCAATCAATGTCTCATATACAGGGCTAGGTAAAGATACTCGCCCCCCCCCCCCCCCATGAGCACTCTTTCGCTCTAAAGCGCTCCCACATTCAGTAGGTGTGTCGGCATTCCTTAAGTGCCTCCACGATAAAGAAAATTTAATCTAAACATCCTTTCACACTCCTCGGGCATGTTTGCAGGGGGGTTGAAAAATTATGGGTTACGCCTAAAAAAGGCAAACTTAGCTCTGGTCCCTAATCATCCAAATTGTCATACTTCCGAACATCCTTCCTCACTCTTATCTCAATCTCGCAGAGGGCATATTCGCAGGAGGGAGAAAGTTTCTCTTTTTAAAATACCGTAAACAAAAAGGTGGGAAACTTTCCATTCATCCTCATTCATTCGCACATTCACCCTTCCTTTTTTCCTTTGCTCTTACAAACCAAAACAATAATGCAAGATCTGTTGTTATGGCCGCCTTGGGCAACAAAAAATGACACTTTAATAGAAACAGTGAGTGCAACATTAGTGTACATTTAACTGATATTCATTTTAACCACCCTTCTTCGAAGTGGGGTCCGATCAGGAAAACACCAGCAGGAATTTAAATATTACTCCTTGACGTAGGTACATGTAAAATAAATAATGTCCACTCTTTACTTTTACAATAGGTTAAGACAAGCTAAGCGTTTAGCGATGTTCATATAGTATGAGTTGCGGAGTTTGACTACTTTGTCGATCCAATCTCGTTTTGTTCAGCGCCCCAGTTTCCTGCGGAAATGTTTCAATGCTTGTCTCTCTAGCTTGGAGTTCCTTGGAGACAGTTTAGGGGAGCTGGTGCTTAATTTTGGCTGTAACATTGTATGAATGAATGAAGAACGTGAGGCTACATCCGAAGAAAATCTGTAATAAACTAAAATATCAATGTAAATAAAAAAACAAGACGACCATAGGTAACGCGCTTGCCGGAAACACTCTGACCCAGATTGGAAGACAGATAATGAGAGCACGTAATAAAGAAGACAGAGAGGGAAAAATGAGCCATTGTTTGTAAAGTTTGGACCAATATTGACACAGTTACGATGGAAATAATAATCTGATGTGTTTTCATGACTTTGACCTATTTAAAAATAGATATACAGCTTCACGAAATCGTTCTAATATACGATAGGTGAAAGTTGCAAGGGATACCTGGTAAACTGTGGCCTATAGAATGCTATTATAACAGAGGCAAGAACCAGCAAGAAGGCAACATTTAGGACAACTTGCAAACAGACATATTGACAAAGTGACACAAAGTTTAGACCAGTTGACTAGACTTAGTTATGTAGAAGACGAAGGTGAAAAAAATGAGCCGAAGTTTGTGAAGATAGGACCAGAATGGACAAAGTTATGAGAAAAATAACATGGTTGAAGTGTTTTGAAGTGACCGACATACTGACAAAGCGGCACAAAGTAGAGACAAAAAGACTTAACTATGTTATGAAGAGGACAGAGGAAGAAAATAAGCTACAGTTTATGAAATTTAGGTTAAAAGTCTCAGAGATATGGGCAAAAAATGATATGTTCTAGTGTTTCATGTGCAGTGCCCCCTAGCGGCTATTTTCCGAAACTGAAAAATCACTTTCGAGATTTTAGTGTAGGACTTAAGATGTATCAGTTTCAAAAGGATTCCTGCAAAACTCTGGCCTGTAGAATGCTATATGTTAGACACGAACAAGCAAGAAGGCGAAATTGATGACACCTGACAGATAGACAGACATACTGTCAAAGTGACACAAAGCTGAGGCCAGATGACTTGACCTAGTTATGGAGAAGACTCAGGGGAAGAAATTAAGCTATAGTTTATGTAATTCAGTTGTATAGTTTCGGAGATATTGTCAACAAAATTATACGTTGATGAAGATTAAGTGCAGCGCCCCCTAGCGGCCATATCCCAAAAATGAAAAATCGATTTTAAGATATTAGTGTAAGACATAAGATTCACCAAGTTCAAAAGGATTCTTGCAAAACTATGGCCTGTAGAATGCTATATGTAAGACAGAAGCACCAGCAAGTAGGTGAAATTGAGGTCAACTGACAGACAGACAGACATACTGACAAAGTGACACAAAGTTGAGCAAAGACGACAAGACCATGTCATGAAGAAGACACAGAGGAAGAAAATTAAACCTAAGTTTGTGAAGATAGGACCAATAGTTACAAAGTTATGATGAAAATAAAATTTCGACGTTTTTCGATGACCTTGACCTTGACCTTTAACTTATGCCTACCGAAAACAATAGGCTACCAGGACTTTTGACTTTCAATCAACCCTGAAAGTTTCAGATCGATTGCTAAAAAATTGTGGCCAGGAGAGTACTGACAAACAAACATCGTGACAAACAGACATACGCAACTGACCAACATGCTTGCCGAAATCGAAGATTTCCGGCAAGCAATAATTGAATGAGTAGCATGGGGGGGGGGGGTGAAATGATATCAATCAGGAGATGCCCTGACTGACTTGGTCCAAAAAATATAATACATGTCCCCGCTGGCTGAAGTACCATGTTTGCGGCTCACAATTGGACCTCCGGTCACGGGGCCTTGATATTATGGTAAACAGATACACGTGGACTGTGTCTACCAAAACGCAAAGTACCTGTAAATCAATGCATTTACAAAGCCCGTTCAGATGATATATAAAATATGCAAATAAGGTATATATTCAAGTCAGCAGGGGTTAAAAGGTCATGATATTTTCCCCATGGCCAAAAATTTAGAAACTGGCGACTCATTATTCCTCTGCATGGCGGAATTAGATCAAATGGTCAATTTATGATGTGGGTTTATATCACACACTGGGAATGTTTTTACAACTCATGTCCCTCAGCAGATGCAACAAAATAAATAACGCAGATTCTCTGTAAAGGTAATTTATAAATAACGAAGAAGAACATTCCCATTTTGACAAGAATGCAACAATAAAGGAAGGAGGACCTGTCTGTCTGGGTGTCATTCTCTCCCATGGTAAATCAGACATCAACACTATGTCTTTAATGCTATATATTTAGCTCTATTAAAATTATATATATACGTAAATGTATCTATTGACAAACATGTATATATATATATAATAGTTTCAGCTCAGGTAAGAGAAAACCTATTAAAAAGTGCGTGAAGCCTTCATGAACGTAGATGCACTGAAATATTATTGGAAACCATGCTTCCGATTTTTACCTGTGGTCTTTTCTATAAAACATCGATACCTCCTGTGCCTCTGGTTATTAAAACCATGACAAATATATTTTAAGTTCATGACAGCAGGTGTAGGCGACAAGTGTAATGCAAAGTTAAACCAAGATCCTATCCAAGGCCTATCCGTATCATAGGCCAATAAATACTCCTACAATAGATGCAGACAATGATGTAATGAACATACACAAGTAAAACTAACATATATACATCTTCAGGTTCTTTAAACCATACACAAATGATTGCAAGAAGGCTTGTAAAATCCTGTGCCTATTTATTACGGTTTGGTGGTATGTAAATAAACCAATCATTGACACGGTTTTCTACAGGTTTATATCCACAGGCCTTGTGAAAATTAATGGAAGTCTGATTGTTCTGAACGATATAACAATATGGCACCATGCCATGCTTCAGTATCTTTCCTGCCAGAGTCAACGTCAGATATTTTCCCAGTCCTTTTCTTCTGTGAGCAGCATCTACATGTAACATGCCCTGGGAGCCGGAGGGACGCACAAACTCAAATCCTACCACGTTGCCCGTTGAATCTCTGATGCATACGTTTGCATTGGTTCTCACACTGTTTTCCACAAGTTCGAAAGATGTGTTAGGGTTTTCCTGTACACGCAGATCATATGCTCTTTGCACGTCCTCAACCGACAGTTCTCCCTCCGTGTACCCGTCTGGCAGACTGACACATCTGTAAATGGACGATTTGCTTTTTAATTAAACGAATCTGCCAAGAGAGAAGCAGTCTTTTCTCTTTCTCCACGTCTTAAAGTAATAAACTGTACCAATATTCTAATTCCACTGAAAAAAATGTTTAGCATTATGGATCTGCTACTGGTTTTACATCATCTGCAGCTGAGTAGTAAGTAAGGGCTTAACACATGTGTGACCTTAACACTCCCCTGTATGCAAATGAGGCATGGCCAAGCTACCAGAAATAGAAAGAGGGATAAACTTTATCCAGTTTCGCTATATTCACCGAACAAGGAATGTCTTTGGAAAGAACACGTCCCAAATTCAGTTTTACTTGATAAAACAGACAACTCTGCAGCATGATTTTGAAATCGTTCCCGTCAGCTGGAAATGTAGAATGGGTTTATAACACCTCAAAAAGCATTTTTCTATGATAAATGGCTACAGCTTTTTTTAAAGTACGGAATTAATGCGGATCCGATACGCGGGTTGCGTATCCGGCAAAACGAATCGCAACATGTGTAGTGATCTTTCCTGGTTCTGTATGGTACCCTAACACTATCCATGACAACATGACACTCAGGCTTCTGAAATAAACTGACGGGCCTGGATCTTCAGGTCAGCGTCGTTTGGGGTGGCAGGCTGTCGCTACCCCAACACATACAAAATACAATGATGTCATGCCTGTTTATGAATACTCTCAACTTGGATTCCGCAATCCGCACTTAAGGAATCTTGGAGCTTAAAGGTCAATCGTCACGGGACAGGGTCCATTGTCATGGGACAGGCCCTGCCAATGACGCCAAGACGCCTGACCGAACTGCGATGCATACAGAAAATATGTAAACCTGGAGAATAATGCCACTGAAAGTTCATTGTGGTTATCCCTAAAGAATCACACACCCCAAATCCAAAGGCATAAATTTTGCTTTTAGAAATCAGCCATAGTCGAAATCTGACGCAAACAGAAAATGGCAGAAGAAAGAAAAAGGAAAATGGTAAACATTGAGATCGATTTTTTGCACTCAGGGTCCTACCAAAAGAACACATCAAACCCTAAAAGCCTCCCTCCCTGCAGGGGGAGGGGGATCATTTAAGTAGCCAGAGGCTCTGTCAGGCTGACTGACTGAGACGTGGAAACCCTTCGCGAACGCTCCAGTTGGTAGGGTCTGAGACCCTTGCCCTGGGCGCTACCTAGGCCTACTTTTGAAGGAAATTTGAGTACGTAGCCGTTTCGATATATTACTAAATAAAATCATTCTTTGACTAGGTACCTGACTGAGACTAGCTGCCATTGCAGACAAATATCGCCACTTAGTTGAGCATGGTTTGGTATTGTCTCTACGTAACATAAAAAATCTAATGATTATTTATCGCAATAACAAAATTGATATTCATAAAACATACACAATATAAACGTATAGAGATGACATGCTTAATGTTGCTACATTTCCCTGTTTAGGACCTATATGCGAGTTTAGAAATATAAAACAGGCCAACAACAAGTTGAACCCGACTACAATTATACCCAAGAACACGTCACAAGGGTATGGTCAAAGGTCAACATGGTGTCATAGTCGCTTACAGACCTTAAGCACACAAACCGAAAACATCTTCGTTTGATGGCATAATGATACATCTTCCTCACCAGATGGTCTGGCTGAGCACTTAAACTGCCAAAATACTGAAGACTTTACCAGCTTTTATCATACGGGGTGTGGAAATAAGCATCTCTTATTATCACTCCCCCGACAGGGAGTGGAAATAAGCATTCCACCTGCCTTTTTTACGAGAAATAAGAAGGATCTGCGTTATTTATTACTGATCACATAACAATAACGGGTCTAACGATTTCTCCAAGTCTTCAGTCACCGTGAAAGTAAAGCATTGATGTATGGTCTTGAGGGTTCCATTCTGGCTGGCTGCAGCAGCTTCCAGCGCTGGTTTAAACTTCATATCAACATCTGTAAAGAGAATAAAGACTGTTCTTACAGGTGAGCTGCCGTGTGATATCATTGTAGACTGGTTCCCTGCGCTGTGTGATCCTATCACTGTAGACTGGTACCCTGAGCTGTACAGCTCCGCTCTGGTCAACTGGTTTCATGGATTGCCCGTCGTCCGTCTTAATTGCACGATCTTACGTTTTAAAACTTATTAACAACTTATAAACCAAATTCAATGGGTACAAAATAAGGTGTACCGTTAAGAAAAATGTACGCCAGGAGTTTAAATACAGGGTAGCTCTATTGCAATAAAATGAATTTTAATATAAGTAGCAATATTTAGGTTTTTATTAAGGGAAATATGATATTCCCTTCTTAACCCTTATGTGTTGAATTTTGTCTGCCACTTGTGCTGGGCAATGATAATTAAATATAAGAGGAAATCTGAACAAAATAAAGGTGCCCTTTGAGTACATTTTTTCACTATTTTTGCATTTGCCACATCCTGCTCCGTAGGCCTATTATATGCATGTGATCTCACCCATAAACCTCATCTCTTGGTTCCAGTCAAGTAAGCCTTCGGTTTTCAAAAGGAAGTGGATGGCGTCCACGTCTTGACCGTAGATGTGTACACGCAAAGAATGTCCAGGAGGGGACTACAGAGATAACCAAACATGAGACATTTTTACTTGTACGTTGCAGGAATATTTATGCAATAAATTTGTTTTAGTTCAGTTGACTGACAGTCATCTGAGCTATAGTGATCACTCTTTACCCGTCCGGTCGTTAACAGGTCACAAATACTAACCGCTTCACCATGAATACTTTAACTTTACATCCAGAGAAGTCCATAACAATTCTCCCGGAACGATCGAAATTAGGTCACTGCGGCTTATATTCTTTGAGTTAAGGGGCCTTTATGCAACCCAGAATTTGATACAAAAGCTCCAGTATCTTATTAACAAAAGCGTCGATTGCATGAATCTTCCATGCATATTGATTATGAACAGTTTTGTCAGTTCCTGAACACTGGTGGTACCACCTTGATTTTATTTTCATATTTTCACATTTGTTTTTCTCTATTTTCGACAATTTCAAATGAAACAGTCCGTCCGTTAACAGGACATAAATCTTAACCATTAGAACTAGAAACTTCTTCCTACCATCCTTGGAAACGTAAAAATAGGTCATCATGACCTATATTCTGCGTGCTACTGGCAGAAACATGATTTTGAGTAACCTGAAAGTCAGATTTGCTCACAAATCCTCTGTATTCATTGGGCTTAGAAACTTCCAACGTTTCATTTAGGAGGGCTCTGCGCAAATTTCCTTTGAAACTTTAAATTTGGTCATTTTGACCTATATTTTGCGACAGCGGCGTACCTAGCCTCATTTCCGCCCGGGGCGGTCTTAGAAAATGCCGCCCCTCTAACAAAACATTACAATCCTGGATAACATATTAAAATATATCGTGTCAAATGTCCTTGTTACAGGCTTGTAATTAACCACAACGCAATTATACGGATTCACTGGCAGGGAATTCTTCCGCCACATATTAAAGATGAGACATCTCTTTGCTATTGTAAATCAAAAGATCGCTCGAAGCTCAAACATTTATATTTCATCATGAAGTGAACAGAAAGGAATAAAACGAATAAATTGTAACTATAAACAGATTACACTGCAGGATACACATATAATGTGTGAAATTAAACTTTTATTATTCATGTAAACACGATTTATGATTACTTTATACTCAGCTTGGGAAAAAACTTTATTTGGTGAGTGTTATTCCTTTCTTAACGTATACAGATACCTTGTCATATTTATAATTCCACCTCTTTGACAACAGGTACACCTAATAGAGCTATTGAGATATGCATGGTACTGCTGCATGCAAGGCACTTTAGTCGTTACTAAAAAAGCGTAATTCATGAGTTAAGCCCATACAGTAAAAACCCGTTTACGCGACCACCTGCAGGACCAGGCAAAGTTGTCGTGTTGGCGGGTTGGTCGTGTTAGCGGGATGCTTGTATATTAGTCTGCCAGTATTAACGCAGGCGAAAATATGGGTATTTCAAGTAAACGTTAAGTTGTTGTCCCTGTTTAATTTAAATTATAAAGAAAAATAAATAATAAATTTTGAAATAATGATTCAAAAGATTTATTCACATAGAAATAAAACACACAAATGAAACAAATAGTTGGCGTTGAAGTCATTCTTACAGCATTGGTCTTAACACGAAGACGGTCTGATGTCGAACACGTAGTGAGAACAGAATGAATACATCAAATTCTAAGTGTTATTTATATGGTTCCTGCTTGATCATTGAAATGTGATTTGTCACAGTTTTACTTTACTCACCTGAATGTATGGGTGTGGTGTCAGTAATGTTTGCCAAACTCCTTTTGGCTTAGTATGTTAAATGCTTATCAAATAGCCGTACTCAAGAAACAATATAACGGACCATGGAGTCCAATATCTATTGATGCGTATAGTTTGGCTAACAGGTGGAGCGGCATTATAAACACGCCTAACCATGGCTGGCATGAGCGGGCTAGTATCTAAGTCCAAGCTGGACGATGAGCATGTCATCTGCTTAAATGGCCGCGGTCGCCACGGGCCAGTGGTCGTGATACTGGGGCTCATGTGAAGGTCGGGACCGAAAAAGGTGGTCGTTGGTCGTGATAGCGGGGTGTTCGTGTTAGCGAAGTTTTTTATATGATAATTTACATTAGACAATTCTGGAACCAAGAAAAGTGGTCGTGTTAGCGGGGTGGTCGTGTTAACGGGGTGGTCGTCATGCGGGAGTTTACTTTATATGTAGGCAGGGCATGTTTAATATTTTCACATAAAAAAATCCACTGTTTTGACAAATGTTGATGTTAGAGTATGAAGAATCGTGGAAAAAGGGCGTTTCAGGTTGTTTCAGGCTGTTTAAATATCCTGGAATTTCGGGAATTCAAGGGCTCAAGAATGGAAATTCTTAATGCTTTCCAAGGAAAGAGCAACACAATTCGTCAAAATATTTTTCGCACAATGTGTATGACAGACACCCCACCCCCACCACCGGGGGCCATTTGTCTTCTGGCAGGGTTTTTCCCTGGTGATTTCCAGGTGCTGCCAGGGATGTCTGTAAACGACGACCGCCCTGAAATGCAGGCTTTTTGCATGATTGGTCAGTTTATCGATGGCGTTCTGACATTGCAAGACCACAGATCTTAACAAAGAATAACTACAGATATGTATTTCTTTTTTGCTTGCCTCTATAGAGATCGTTCGCAAATAATTTGGTTGGTTCCACTGCCAACTGTTTAATCCCTGAAATTCTTGAAAAGGGACAAAAAGGCTGAATTTGAATTTTTTGAGGAACTCCCTATGCCACTGATCATACTAAATCCCAGAAATGCCGCCCTCACAAATGTACAATTCGTTCGCTAATCATTCTGTAGGTTTCACTGTCCAGTTTACAATCCCTGGAATACTTAAACATGAGACAAAAAGGCCAAATTTGTACTTTTCGAGAACTCCTAATGCCACTGATTATACTAAATCCCAGAAATGCCGTACATAAAAAGTGTACAAAACGTTCGCTAATCATTTGGTATGTTCAATTGTCAAGTTTATAATCCCTGGAATACTTGAATATGGGACAAAAACGACAAATTTGTATTTTTTTTTTTTAATTCCTTGTGCCACTCATTATACTAATTCCTCGAAATGCCGCCCCCAAAATTGTGCCGCCCGGGGCGGACCGCCCCTGCCGCCCCCCCCCCCCCCACCCCCTTAGGTACGCCACTGTTTTGCGAGTTACTGGCCGAAATGTGACATCCAGGAAGGCCCTGGGTACATGTTCTTGTAAGCTTGTAATAAGGTCACCCTTTCCTATATTCTGCGAGCTTTAGGGAATAAAACATGATTTTAGCACCCTAATCAGTCAGACATAGCACAAATTGTATCTGTTAACCCTAGAATCTCGTAATATGACATCAAGAGAGGTCCATGGCAAGTCTGCTTTCAATCTTGAAATCGGGACACTGTGACCTATATGCTTTAATCTATTGGGAAAAACATAATTATAGAATTTCTTAAAATGTCTTTCCTAATGTAAAGGGAGGACAATGTACAGTCTCCTTTGAGCATCTGAAATAAGATCACTGTGACCTATATTGTGCAAGATATGTAAAAGAACATTATTTTGGCACCCTGAAAGACAGATGTGCACGATTCGTAAAAGTTAGACCTGATATTAGGTCACTGTGACATATTTGGTGAGCTTCGAGCATTAAACCTATTTTTGAGCACACAGGAAAGTCAAACAGGTCACAGATCTAAACTGTTGGGTCTGGAGCTGCCTTTCTTTGTGTAATGAGAGGACATTGTAATCGCTCCTTGGACATCAAAATAAGGTCACTGTGACCTATATCCTGTAAAATATGTGAAAGAACATGCTTTGAGAACTGTGAAAGTCAGTTCTAGGGAGTTCTGGTAAAATATTCATGGAAACCTTAAATAAGGCCACGGTTACCTATTTCCTAGGGACTATCGGCAAAATGCATGATTTTGAGCACTCTGGAAGTCTTTCTACCCATTGTTCAAGGTTCCTTATCCAATATTTTGCACCAAATCATACATTAATAGTTAAAAGAGTTTTTTTAGTGTAAAAGATCAGTTGATCTTTAAGATTCCTTGGTCACTTTTTTAACCAGACATCAATTTATAGGATATACATTGAGAGAGCATACAAACACCATATTAACATTACTTGCCTGCTTCACAATAAGTGACCTCCAGTCCGGCCACCGGTCAACAGTGATCTCAAACAAGGGATGTCCACTTATTATGGCTTTACAAGAACCTATCACCTGAAAAAAAAACGAAAATCATTTTTTAAGTAATTAGGGGAAGTCAGAGTTTTGCATGGCAATATTTTGAATTGAATATTTATTTTTAACTTATGTGTGTAAACCTAATGCTGTTGAGAGCTGCTGCAAAAAAAAAATTTCCTTTAAGATACATAGGTGAAGCATTTTTGCTGAAACAATATGCCTTGATAGTGTAGAAATGACTCTTAAAAGTGAGGTGTAAATTTTAGCTGTAAAATATGTTTTCTTATAAAGGAGTCTTTGGGATTGATTAAATGGTAGTGAATGACTGGCAAATGTCCTTAGATGTTTTATTTAACACAATGCAATATAAAAATAATGATAATACTGATAATAATAATGATAATTTATAATTATTATTATTATTATTATTATTATTCATTAAAGAAAAGTACAGGTTTGTTCTAGACGAAGATTTTACTTTTAAGAGCTTAAGTTTGTACACACCCTGAGTGCCTTCTTGTCTTCCTTGACTTGTGACAAAAGGTCCTCAATCTGATCAACACTTAGCTTCACAAAGTCGTCCATGCTTTATGAAAGACATTTGAAATGTTTATTTACACTGAAAATACACAATTGTCACATCACACACGAAGTGGACATATATCTCCCTGGAACTTTCAGGCAAAAGATCAAATAATCACACTTGTCTAGGGGTAAACAAAACAGGTTTCTCCTGGAAACTTCAAAAATTGGCCTTCACCGCCGTAGATTAGCTTTAAATACACAATACAATTCTTTAACAGTTCTTTGGCTATCGCCCGCTGCTTTACTTAAACAACTTTACTGCTTTACGACTTTACATAAACAAATATACAGTGAACAAAACTTCCAGCGCCCTTCTCGGCTAAATATAAAACTTCTAGGATCAATACTCTTCCTAACACGGTATTTGACAACACACTTCATCTGGTGCAAATCTTTACAACACCTCTGGCTATAATGGCATCTCGATTGACTCTCTCCTGATTTACCCTGACTGACTTCACGACTCTTGAACCGGTTTCTATATATACCTGCTGCGAAGACACCTCGGGAAAATTCCGGTCAACGTATGTTCCGGAACTATCGATATAGTTATTACCAGCTAAGCGTCGAAGAAGCTTCTAAGCCTCCAGGATATTCAATCAGCCAATCATAACAAACCATAGCACAGTTAGTTTAATTACTTGATACATAAACAAACCAATCTACTGATCAACACAATCAATTTTTTTACCATTATTAAATATTATTAACTACGATTCCCTGACCGTGTCTTATTATCCTATTGGGCTCTCATTTAACATTTCCTGACCTGGCGAATACATTTGTGTCACAATCTTCCGACAATGTCCGATTCGTCTCAGTTTTATGTATTTGTGTAAATTGTTGGTATAACTTTGTGGACGTATTGTTTGTTTTGCAGTTTCTGATCACACACAAATATTTATACACACATAGATAGACAGACAGACAGACATGTCCCCTCGGATATTAACATTGAACTTGAACAATATGAATACCAAAATTAATTTTACACTATAGTTTTATACGTTAAACTTAATTGAAAAGGAAAAAAAGTGTCTTAACGTATCTATTCTAATAGTATATATAATCATTTTACATTTAATCAGAAACAAAAATACAATGAAAATCGTCAAAACACAATTTTCTGTCACGGCGATCCATAGGTGCTCTTCTGATACAAGAAATAGGAGGTTGATTGGAACCAGATAATGATACATTTGGCAAAATAGAACTTTACTAAACGTATTTATAACATATACAAAGACAATCGAGTATTCTATTACAGTACAATGAATTTAATTTTTGACAAATAACTCACGCCGTGTATTCTTGGATCCCACAACCTCATGCATGGCAATGTCGAGAACAAGGTCTGAGGATCAACAGCCATGAATGTGAGTTATGCGATGCATTTCATACACATAAAATCGACTTTCCTAGTCATATGAATTATATGACTTGCAAGGTAGCTTAGTCTTTACCTGTGTTTTAAGCAACCTTTAGTACTCTATTGATAGAATTTCATACCATGATTAATTTGCTCTCGCACAGGAACTTATCTATTGCGCCGATCGATATTGTCGGATCTCAGGTACACATCACATGAGTGAACAACACTCGAGTTCGTTCATATACCATTGAATCAAATCACGTATCACGTTTATGCACACATATGTAATACCTTCAGACCATATTTTTCCATCCAATATATATATATATATATATTAAGAAAATTCACCAACTATCATCAACAACACAGGAAGGATTATATAATGATTCATTTTATTAATGGCATGTAGTACAGCAGATATATCCATCCATAAATACTGATATATTACTGATAATACCTGATAATACCTGCTGCAAACCGAGAAGAAAGAGGAGATCCATTGATAAAGTTGCAGAAAGGTGAAAAGGGACCACTGACGAGTAGATAATTTCATAACCAGAGAATGAAAATTGAAAAAGGGCACTGGGCCAAGCTTACAAATTATGAGGAAAAGCTGAAGAAAATTTAGGCACAGTTTGAGGAGTGTATACTTCATTTTTTTTCTATTTTTTTTGCGTTGGCCACACCCTGCTCCGTATTATATGCATATGGTCTCATCAATACACCTCATCTTCTGGCTCCAGTCATGTAAGCCCTCGGTTTTCAAGAAGAAGCGCATGGAGTCCACGCCTTGACCGTAGATGTGAACACACAAAGAATGTCCAGGAGGGGACTACAGAGATAACCAAACATGAGACATTTTTACTTGTACGTAACCGCTATACCTGGAATTTTTTTAACTTAATATCCAGAAAGGTCAATGAAACCTTTCTCTGGACACTTGAAATTAGGATGCCGCAACCTACAATCTCTGAGATATGGGGCCTGTTTATGGACCACCGAATAATTAAACCTTTGATAAAAAGCTCAAATGTCCAATTATCAAATACATCAAATACTATAATTCTTTCCATGCATATAGATCATGGAGATTTACATCAAGTCCTGAAGACTGATGGCGCATCTTATTTTAATTCTTACAAATTTTTTTCTCTAATGCTTCAAATGAAGCAGTCTGACCGTTAACACGGCACAAAAGGTAACCGTTATACCTGGAATTTCTAACTCTACTTCCAGGAAGGTCCTAGGAAAATCTCCTCGAAAACCTGAAACTAATTCATGGTGGTTTATATTCTGTGAACTACTGGCCGAAACATAAATTTTAGAAACCTGAAAGTTTGATGGGCTTAAATGATAACCTTTAGGCCTAAAATCTTCTTACGCCACTTCCAGGGAGATTATGGGAAAAACTGGATTTAGGTTATGGTTAGCTATATTCTGCGAGTGACTGCCAAAAACATCATTTTGAGCAACCAGATATTCAGACAGGACACAAATTGTATTCATAAGACCTGGATACATCTTTCTGTACAACCAGGGAGGTCCTAAGCAAATTTCCTCGGAAACCTGAAATTAGGACTTGGCGACCATGGTTCGGCCAGCTAATGGCCGTACATGATTTGAGCAACCATAGGTTCAAATTATATCCGTTTGGCCTGGAATCTTTGTCCTTAGAATCATGACATTAGGTCAGCGTGTACAATATTCTGCGAGCAATAGCGAAAAAATTATTTGAGCACATTGAAAGTCAGATGGACCACACATTGTATCAGTTATCCCTAAAATATTCTCATATGACATCCAGAGAGGTCCTTACCAAGTCTCCTTCGTATCCTAAAAATATGTTACTATGTACTTTTATTGTGTGACCTACGAACAGAAAACTCAATTTTGAGTACCCAGATAAATAAAATTGGGCAAACATTCTTAACTGCTGAGGTAATTTTAATGTCTCCTTTGACATCCAAAATAAGGTCACTATGGCTTATATTTGGAAAAAAAATTGTGAAAGAACATGCATTCAGTATCCTATAAGTCAGATGAACACACGTTTGACGAGAAAGTTAATTCTGACTTAACATCTAGGGGACTATCGGCAAAATACAAGATTCTGACCACTCTGGAATTCCTTCTACCCATTTTTCAAGGAATCTTAACAAATATTTTTTCACAAGATCATTACTTTAATAGTTTATAGAATTTCTCGGTGTCACTTGACCCCTGGATCACTTGTTTTAACCAGGCATCAGTTTATAGTATATAAATTGTTGATACTGTTATTTCCCTTTCATTGTAGGCCTGCTTCACGGCGATAACATCCAGTCCGACCATTTGTCTGAAATGACCTCACACATGGCATCTACACTGATTATGACTTTACAGGAACCTATCACCTGTAAAAGGGAAAATCGAAAGTACGTTTTTTGCATTGCGAGATTTAAATTGAATGTGTTGCTTAAATTAATGTGTGTGACCTTGCTTAGAGTATAGTAGAAATGACTCTTAAAAGTGTTGTAAACGTTAGCCTGACTAATATGTACGTTTATTAAGGAATCTCTGGCAGTGATTTAATGGTAGCTAGAGGTAAATTTTGCAATTTTTCTGCTAATGCAAAATATGATTGAAAAAAGGCCTCACATGTTTAATTTAACAAGATACAAACATTAATAATAGTACTAATTTATTATTTATAAATTATAATTATCATAATTATTATTGTTATTATTATTATTATTATTATTATTATTATTATTATTATTATTTGAAGAAAAGTACCGGTTTGTTCTAGGCGAAGATTTCACTTTCAAGAGCTAAACCTTGTACACATCCTCAGTGCCTTCTTGTTCTGTTTGACTTGTGACAAAAGCTCTTAAATCTGATCAACTCTCAACGTCACAGTGTCCTTCGTGCTTTGTAAAAGTCATATGAATAGTTTAATTACACTGCTAAAACACTGTCTTCAAACATTGTCTGATTTTGTTATTTATATGTGTGTAAATGTTTGGTATAACTACGTGAGAGAGTGATAGATAGATAGATAGGAATAAGGAAGAAAGGCAGTAATAAAAGTATATCTATTATACCTAGCTCCTGGATTACTGGACTTTACACATTTACTTTGACACTTACCAGTAGTATATCAAAGTAGCAACAGTTCCCCTTCTGTCAGATGTTAACATTGAAAATCAACCATGATTAATGGAATGGATGTCCTTATAAAATTGACGAGGAATACAAGGTAAACTGCAACATCAGAGAAGAGCTCACTTTAGTGAAAGGAGGTTTGATGAGAGGTGATCGCATAGTGACACCGGCTAGTTTGACAGGGAAGTTTTACTTATGGCAGTCAATGGATCAACACGAAGAGGCCGAGATACAAACGTGCACCGTATGTCAAGCTTGTGATAAGTCAGCAAGAACCTACGCAGCACCAGTGACACCAGTATAACTCCAAAAGGAACAATGGGGATATTAGCAATTGACATATTTGGACCGATGGAAGCAATGCCATCAGACTGTGATGGCCCGAAATAGTTTTTTGTTAGTGGTATTGCTAGAGAAGGTTTACCTTGAGAATTAACTATAATACGACAAGCGACTACGTGTATCCGCCAAAATCAGAGTGGAACGGGTGAAGTGAGGCATTGATTGAGTGGCAAGGGGAAATAGAGTGAGGTGTGTTGCATATAAGCATGGATGTTTGCAGCCGAAAAGTGTATGTAGGTGGCGCCACCTGCCAAATCATCGAGAAAGCTAACCAAGATGTATAAACACTCAAAATTTTAGGCAGATAAGTCAAACCACTACTGAGATACGAGTGATTTTATCCCACGGCAGACAAACAGACGGACGCTATGCAAAAATGGTCGCAGTTGGCCCCTCCAGTTTTGTTTATGATAAAGAGCTATGTGAGATCTATACACATGCAAATTTTGGCCCAATCGGTCATAAGGTTCCCGAGATATGAGCTTGGATGTCTGCAGCATAAACTAAAATGTAGGTGGCGCCACCTGTCATAAAATCAAGAAAGCTGTCCGGATGTATAAACCTGCAAAATTTTAGGCAGATATGTCAAACCACTGCCGATATATGAGTGATTTTATCCCACGGTAGAAAAACAGACGGACGCTGTTCAAAAATGGTTGCAGGTGGCGCCACCAGTTTAGTGCATGATAGAGAGCCATATGAGATCTATACACATGCAAAATTTTGGCCCAATCAGTCAAACGGTTCCCGAGATATGAGCTTGGATGTCTGCAGCATAAACTAGAATATAGGAGGCGCCACCTGTCATAAAATCAAGAAAGCAAGTTCAGGATGTATAAACCTGCAAATTTTAGGCAGATATGAGAAACCACTGCCGATATATGAGTTATTTTATCCCACGGCAGACAAACAGACGGACCCTGTGCAAAAATGGTTGCAGGTGGCGCCACCAGTTTTGCGTATGGTAAAGAGCTATGTGAGATACACATGCAAATTTTCAGGAAGAACCAGTCCGGAGATATAAGCATGGATGTCTTCAGCGTGAACGTGAATGTAGTTGGCGCCACCTGTCATTAAATCATGAAAGCTATCCAGGATGTGTACGCATGCCAAATTTCAGGTGAATTAGTCAAACCTCTGCAGAGATACGAGTGATTTTTACCCAAGGCAGACGAACAGATGGACACTGTGCAAACATGGTTGCTATTAATCATCCAAGGGCTACATTTGTACAATTTTTTTTCCTGATGGGTTCAACAGTTCCCGAGATATGTGGGTTTATGTGTGGAAATAGACGCACAAATGGGCGCTGGGCGAGAGGAAAGGTCAGAGGTCAAAACAAAATCGGGGCGCAGCAGTTCACATGTGACCCGAACATAATCCCGGGTTTCGTAAACTTCCGCCAAGCGGTTACGGAGGAGTTCTCCGGACACCTACGCGGCGGCGGCGGCGGCGGGCTGAAAACATAGTATCCACAAAACTCTGTTTTGGCGGATACAATTATCACTGACCATGGCAAACAGTTAAGTTCTACGGTCATGAAAAAAATCCTTTCAGACTATAATATCAAGCATAGTTTTTCAGGTATATTTCATCCAGAAGCAAATGGGAATATTGAGAACGTTCATAGGGCACTTAAAAGCAACATCCAACTTGCTAAAAAACAGAAGAAAGAAGTGAAGGAATACACCAGAGAGTTTCTGAGGATATACGAGCACTCCACGAAGTACAACCTGGGTATCACCATCAGAAATACTACACAGGTGAAAGCTAGATGCATCAAAGAGAAACAAACGGAAGGGGACGACTTTTCGTCAGAGGCAGTAAGAGAACGAGTGAGAGACAAGCAAGGAGTAAACAGTACATTATATATACCAGAGGAAAGGTCATAAATGGGCTGGGCTACAGAAAGGAGATTGGATGAGAGTTAAAATGCCAATAATTGTGAGGAAAGGAAAAAGAAGATATACAATTCCAATTAGGATCACTAAACAAAAGGACCAGAAGATGGTCGGCTATGGAACCAGAAGCATTTGGCTTAATTTCCCAGATACTCAAATGGAAGCAAATAAAAAAAAATAGATGATTCTAAAACAGATACACAGGATGAACAAATTGTCAGTAAAGAAGTTACTGAAGAGTAAAAACAAGAGGAGATGGACAGACGGGAGACAGGAACATCAGAAGCAACAGACCAATTAGGATCACTAAAATTCTATTGTAATAACCCCAAGGAAGTGTGGCAAGATGTCAATAATATTACTGGCTATGCTTTCAAACAAGTTTGTTCCATTCCTGATAGTACTGAATATGCTCATGAGCTGAATGAGTTTTACACCAAGGTTGATTTTTATAATATTAGTAATGAGCATCGGCAGATAAGAGATTTTCGGAAAGTGACTTAAATGTCAAATGATGTTTCACCATTATTTGTCATCATTAGGGTACTAAATTGAGTGTAATTATCTGTGCAACACTTCTGGTGACGTCTGTGTGTGTCTTTGGCCATATATTGTCTACTTCTGTCAACATGGGTCTTGTCGTCTCCTGCATGGTTTTATATCCGCTTCCATCTAGGGAATGAATACAACAATAACCAGAGACACAGGAAATTTACAGAACAAAACAAAAAAAGACCACAGCTGGAAAGAGCACAGTTTAAAAAAAAAATATTTCAGTGGGTCCGTGTGAATAAGGGATTCTTACACTACTTGTAAAAAAATTTACTCTTACCTGAGCTGAAACTATAATATGTATATGTACATTTGTGTTTAAAAATTGTGTTTATTGATTATAAAACATTATAATCATTCATGCAAATGCGTGCACAGGTCCAGATTCTATAAAAAAGTTCTGAAGACTGTAATCTTTGGTTCGCTGCATAGACAATGTACGTGGATGACATTTAATACACACCGGGTAAATACAAGATTTCTAACTTTAGATTTAGGAAAAAAAGCCCACAATGTTTCAAGATACAGTCCAACTAAAACTATTCGAGATTTCCTGAGAATTCATATGAAGAGTATGGATTTTCAGTTGTGAGGCGATTGCTTTAAAAAATACTCTGGCCAAATGATACATCGTAAATATTGTTGCAATCCCGAGAAAATACATACATTTCACATTTCTTTGGTATTTATAACATTTGCTCAACAGACACTTTAATCAGTCAAATGACTACCAGTAGATGGCGCTTGAAAAACTTCCAAGGCGGACGCCAACTGCTCCATTCACTACGCTTCGGCTCAATTAAAAAAAACACTTTACCGGTAAAGTATAACGTGACAGCCGTCTCTCCATGTCAAGAAGTCAGTGTAAAGTTCAGTGACAACAGACGTGCAGACTCAGCGTATATTGATCTGGATGTCATCGGGACTTCAGGGAAGCTGAATATGTAAGAACTGCGTGTTTTATTTCTTCCTTAATTATGAGTCTGTGTCTCTGATTTCAGTCCGTCATTGGCCCAGCCCGAAATATTGTGTGATTGTCCAAAGACTCTAACCTCAACTGACGCGTTCTCAGTTTGTTCCACCAGCTGACACTGGCACGTTATTGAGAAACAATACACCAGCCCAAGTGTTGTTACAGTATACCGCTTGTTGTGGCTCGTTTATCACAGTAATACCATAGAGTCTATTTGTAGGATATTTTATCTTCCCTTACACATATGCATCCAAACATATACATTGGACTCTTCCAATAAAACACCAAATCTGGGAAAAAGGGTCAGCTGGGTCCATCTCTTTGCAGGATAAAGAGATGGATGAGGTTTAGTGCTGGGGCAACTTATCATAGCCGCAGCACTTCTCCATCTCCTCAAGTAGGCCCTTACTCGTGGACTTACAGTATACCTTGATTTGGCTCAATATCAATAATAATCTTGAATTTAATTTGGACAGCATTTTTAGCTCAGCTGTCTATAAGTCATCTGAGCTATATTCGTGGTGCTTTGTCCGTCGTCTGGCCATCCGTTAACAGGGCACGTTTTGAAACCGTTGGACCTACGAACCTAAGATTTTGCATACAGCTAGATGTCCCCAAATCTCCTACCATACTGAAAATTGGGTCACTAAGACTTCGTTCCTTTAAGATATTAAGGAAAAACCTCCATTTTCCATTAAAAACCTATTGTGACAATTCAAGACTGACTAATATCAAATCTGAATTTGATCTGAATTTGATCATAGTTAATATTCATATTTTTCCATACATTTCCCATGTACATACCAAAAATTAGGTCAGTATTGCATAACTTGTTGAAGTTATGGGCCCAAACATAATGAACTTTGTAAATAATAGGAAATATATTTACTCACTTAACATAAGAATTGCTGATGCTAGAGACTTTTTTCAGGGAAATAACTTCTTTTAATCAAGTTTCAATTGTATACCGAAAATTAGATATGAATTTTGCAATATTTTCAAGTTATTAGCATAAATATTAAATTAGTACCTTAAATTTTGCTTAACTTTGTCCACGGCATGTTTTTTTCCTGTAAGAACTGTTTATTTAATTTTCACAGCATGTACACATAAGGATTTAATCTGTTAAAATATGAAATTTGAAAATAAAAGCTGCAAAATTAGGCTAGTTATTGATTTTTTTTTAGGCTCTTGTTGAATTCCCTAACATTGTCAAGCAGTCTACTTTTGTCACTGTAGGTCATCAGTGCAGCTGTCTATGCTCCCAGGGCTGTTATGTAATCCCATCACTCAGGCAAGCCCTCTCTCTTGTTGAGCTTGATCAGGCTGTCTGCAGTTAATACCACAAGAAGCCTTTCTTTCCCCCCCCCCCCATTCTGTTGACATGTACCTGTACTTTAAATAAGGAATCCTATAATTTCACTTTTTTTTCAGCAACGAGAAGTAACAACAGAGTACTCTTCCCCCACCCATCCCTTCAGTACACAGGACTAATAAACAAGACAAATCTTACAATTTTAATGTTTGATAATTTTTTTTTGTTGAGACTTGGACAATTTTGATTTTTTTAAAGAAAAAAATGTTCAGGAATTTGATCTACAAATTCAAATGTGATAAAATATTAGGATCTAATGTAAGTGCTAACTGAGAAGATTTAAGTAGATATAAATACTAATAGCATTTCATTCATATCTCTTACAGCTGGCCGGGCCTGGGTTTAAATAACACTGTTAAACTTAGTTTTAAAATCAGGAATATTGGTAAAACTTTGTGGGATTAATTTTTAACTCATATGGCCATATATTTAACCTTTGAAAACTTAATTACCTTCATACATTATTTGTTTATGAAATGTAACTTTTATATAACACTTACTGTAGGCCCATTTTTTCCCTTGGTGCATCATTAAATGGTTTCAGGCTATGCTTTAGCTTATGCCAGTTATTCTATAATTTACAGAGTTTCATTTGAGCAGGGCCATTTTCTCTTAGCTTTTCAAATGTTAATATACATTAAAAATCCAAAGAAATAAAAATATTTTGCAGTTGCTAATATTTTTTTCCAAAGTTCAGCTGAGCGATGTGACCCATGGGTCCCTTGTTGGCCATTATTATGGACTTATATATTATATGTTGTTTTGTAATGTCAGTGGGAGAAATACTACATTGGTGAGGGTGCTGATTTGCAAATGCTGATTTCTAAGTAGTGGTATGATTCTCCTTCCTTCTTCAAAATTAAAATAAAAGAAAATCCTTAACATATTGTTTGTAAGGTATCTGCTGTATGGCCAGGTGGGAAAGTAACAGTTCAGGAGAGCTAGAATAAGTATGTGTACAAGTTAGTCATGTGCATCTTTTGATTCATTCCACATGGCAGCTGGTGGAACTAAAGAGAAGATGGCCAGCCAGGCCCTCCAACAGGTAGTGGACTGCCCTAAGCTGTTGTTAAGCATAGCAGTGTTGGGACTAGCTACAGGCCTGTAACACAAACATTTCTTATTTAATTGCTCTTTCTTGTTTGTATTACAGTTCATAAGGTGGAGAGTATACTATCTGAAGCTTGTTAGATCTGAACGAAGTGGTTCAAACCACAGTATTTGGCATTCAGCATGAGGACATCCAACAACCCTATAACATATAACGCATAATAGTTGTGTTGACTCAGTTAAGATATAAATGTAACTTAATGTTCAGTGTGTATGAAATATTGGCACTTCCCCAAAAGAAAATCAGATAATTGTTACCTCCATTGGCTCCAGTTAACAGCCTTGCAAGGTAAGCTGGAAGCTGAGTAGGGTCTATTCTCGGGCAACATCAGGGGGATCTATGAGGGATCCATTTATTGGGTATTATAAGGGAATTTGCAAAAAATCCCCATTTTAATATGCATGAGATTCCCATTTTGGGTTGTGTTGAATTAGAGGGGAAACTCTCCCCAATATGTGTTCAGATTCCATTCCTGAATGGAGGCTGAATGTTTGGGGTAGGTTTGGGCCAGGTACTTGTACCTGTACCTGTACCTAGGTACACAATCCAGAGAACCTGTACCTTACCTGGCTGTCATGAGCAGGAAGCACCTGGTACCTCACCTAGAACTAAGGTACCTATACCTGGTAAAATGTACTCCAGGTGCATGTATGATACAGGTAATGGACATCAGGCTTGGGTCAATTTCATACAAGTACAAAGCTGTCACCCCTGTCAGGGTTATAATCTCTATAATCCAAGCAATTACCCCTGCCAAAGTTAAGTTGGCCAGCTGGTCTGGCAAGCTGGTTCAGCTCAGCCTCTAAACAGGAAGTTCATTCTAACATTATCAGCACAAAGGGCACCAGACAAAGAACATGGATAGTGATTCTCACATGTCCCATGTAGATACGTTTTTTCTAGTATACACAGAACACTAGCAAAGAGTAAATGAAGAAGTGAAGAAAATACATATTTATCACTGAACTCTCAACATCGAAAAAAAGCTAAACTTTCTTTTTGACAGAAAACTGTCCCCTGATCATGCTCTAATTTCAGTTGCTGTTTATTCTCAAAACATTCTTAAGTTTTAATTTCTTCAATAAACATTTTTATTGTTACTAGTATAGACATAAGGTTTATTATATTTTCATATATAAATGAAAATGTTATATTTCTGTATAAATCACTTTGTAACATTTATCTGATCTGTTTATTTATCACTTTTACTCAAGGCTGTCCTGTATATTTGCAAGACTTATATACTTCCTGAAGACACAAGAAGTTATCATTTATTACTTATGATTTGATAATAATAAATGCTACCATTTCTCATATACTTATTATCACATGTATAGGTGAAATTTATACAATTGTCATTGGTTCAAATGTCTTTGAAATGTACCTGTACCAAGGTACTTTCTAATCTACCTGAAATTTATGAATTCCAAACAGAGGATAGGCCAGGATTTTCAACTGACACAACATTTGCATATGTAAGTGATAAACTCTGAATCAACTTGAATAGAGGGTTATTTACAGGCATTATATTTATTGACCTATAAAAGGCTTTTTACAATGTTGATCACTCTATTTTAATCTGCAATCTGTGTCTTGGTTTAAAAGTATTTTGTTGGCATCCAACCAGGATGTCAGTAAGAGTAAACAATTATAAGTGAACCTAGCAGTACACCCATTATTTCGACATGTGACCTATGACATCTGGGTTTAGGTTTATGCCTAATGGCAGCCCCTGTGAGAGGTTTCAAGAAACTGGGAGAATACACCTTTTTTTAGTCAGTGTAACATGTAACATGTTATCACAACTACAGTGGAGTGCTGTTCATCCAAACACAGCTTATCCATAAAATTGTTTATTTGTAATTGAAACTTGAGAACCGAAATTATGACCGTTTATCTGGTATTTTTACGAATGAAAATTTGGCCATCTGAAAATAATATATAGTGCATCGGAAGAGCAGACCTTCTCACGTGTATTTACTCCCGGTCCCAACTAATTCATGAATGTATCACCGGTTGCTGAGTTGCAGGTGTGACAACACCTAATCACCCAGGTTATGCACACAGAGCCAACCATTCGCTGGGACTTTTATGCAGTTGTTGGTGTGAAAACGACCACCAGTCAGGTCACCTAAGTTCCTTTTGTTGTACCTTGTCGGGTTGTTCACACCGGTAAACCATCCAGCGATGACAGCGAGTAGATTCTGTGCTAAAAAAAAGTAGGATTCTGATACGCTCAAACTTGTACTCAGCTGAGCAGTTTAACATTGCTAGCAAATCAGTTTTCTATATAGGCCGAAGCTTTATCATGACAAGCAAATTAATTCCCAATTTAGCAAATCTTTATCATGAAAACACAGTTCACAGCACTCAAGTTTCATGTCAGATGGGATAGAGTCAGGGACTTGCAAGCTCAAGCTACATGTCCTGTCACTTAAAGACAATTTCTCATCTTGGAGACACTTGACTGAATTACAGATGGCCAGAGAGTTCACTGTTGGCAGATAAACCATAAGTGACACCAAGAACAGTCGTCACAAGCTAAGGGACTTCAAAGCCTGATGAAAGTCACGCAGGTTTCCAAGAGACTAAAGACGATGCGCACATTAGTTTAACTGTTAGCACATAGGGGGCAGTACAGAGGTGGTTAAACTGTCATGGGGGATATCCACATGTTCGTGGAGGGAATGACTGGTTCCTGTACTTCAGTGACAAATAATCTTAATAAAGTAATTGAAAATATAATATTATTTATAACTTGAAGGAACGTTTGATTTGTTCATCCTATGTAAGTAAATAGGTATTTATCATATATTATTTTGTTTTGATTCCTTTTTAATAACACTGAAGGATAATTGAAGTTCGTGAAACTGTGCCAATAATCATAGTATTAATATCGGGATGTCAACATCGATTCCTCTATATTATTTTACACATGACCATTCATCCGAACATTTGTTTATCCGTCCAAAACCCTTGTCCCCCGAGATGTTCGGATGAACGGAACTACACTGTATTTAAAGTTTTCAGTAATCAACAAAGGGAAAAACAGTTGTAGATGTTCATTTTAGGCAGCAGTCTAACCTAAACAAGGCTTTATTCTAATAATGTAATGAAGTTTAAATAAACAAAATCCTGATTCAAGCATTCTGACACCCCTATATATAATATTTATACCTGCATGCTGTGACTAACCACAGTCTCCATGATTTCAGATCCTGTGGCTCCAGTATCATCCATGTTGTATGAAGAAGAATGAGTGCTCCAGGATATGTTCAGTTGGTTCCTGAACAGATACAATCACTCTTGGCGCAGATCCAAGATGACCCACAGGCTCTCAGGGTATTTTACTCCATTCATGCTTCTCTTTTTTCTTGATCTTTCTCACTAAAACTCTTTTCAAATGCACTTTAGCTGTTAGATTCAACGGCAGATCAGTTAAACATTGAGATTGCAGTCACTGGCAGCATAACATTTTATTATTATATTGATTTATTATTATTTTGTACAGGTGAGTACCTGTACTCTGAGTTGTAATAGAATTTTTCCCAACATTTTAGGTCTGTACTCTGAGTTGTAATAGAATTTTTCTCCACATTTTAGGTCTGTACTCTGAGTTGTAATAGAATTTTGCCCCACATGTTAGGTCTGTACTCTGAGTTCTAATAGAATTTTTCCCCAGATTTAAGGTCTCAGTACAAGAAATGAACATGTATCTGAGGTATTGTCTGGTATATTTAAAGTAACAGGATATTATAAAAGCTGTCAGGCACTGTAAACAATGAGCAGTGGCGCATCCAAAATTTCAAGAACAGGGGGGCACTTCTGGTTTAGCGGTTGATGGATTTTTAGCAATATATATACATGCAATATTATAAATATATATATATATATACATATATATATATATATATATATATAAATTATTTCTATATACTTAATATATTTTCAGCCTATGAAAAATATAAATATTTGTTTTTCTTTATATTCCTGTGCATGAATAAAATAAAAAAATCATTTGAAAAGTTATTTACAGGTACAGGGGGGGGGGGCAGGGTTTGGAAGGGGGTGTCCCCCTCCCATATTGAGAAAAATTTGAGGATTATCTGTTTCTCAACTTCTGTTCTCTTAAAAATAAATAGATAAAATAAGAGAAGTTACAGCCCAACGGGAAGGGAGGGGGCGCCGCGGGCCCCCCCCTCGATCCGTTACTGATGAGGATTGTGTCATCAGCCAGATTTTCACCACCATTTCTGATATGGCATCTTCCACCACGCAGGCTTTCTAGAGTTAAGAGGGACAATACAGCTTCAACTGATTACTACAGTAGTAATGAAGAAGCATAATTTTATCAGGACTTTCTTTCAATCATTTTTTTGCAGTCCTATTTTAGCTGTTAGATGTTCTTATATGTTTGTTTTACAGGCTGCAGAACATTGCAGACAGGCACTGAAGGGCCACACACTACATAACATTGTTGTGGACAGATGGCCAGACTGGGGCGCAGTGATCTTTCCACCAACCACAAACCAATCACAGGTTAACCAAAATCTAAACAAAAATGGCTAAATCATATCAGTTCTAGTGGATATCACAGTTTGTGTTTAAACCTTAACATATTGTTAACACAACACATTATGTGCTCATTACATAAAGGACTTACAGTGATGTAGAACTTGAGTCCAGACTTGGACGCATGTGTGGATTTAATTCCACTTTTTGTGGACTTAGACTCTGGAACCTTGGGCTCCAACTTGTATTTGGACTCAGAGAAAAGGACTCAGGAAATCAGACCGAGTCATGCAGTAGAAAAGAAAGCTCTGTCACATACTGTATAACAATGGTACACATTGTGAACCACTAACAGGACATTACAACCAATAAGACTAGACATACCAAGCTTTAGCTCTGCATCAGGGGCTAAATCTAATTAAACATTCATTTAAAGGGCACTTGTAAACTATCATAAAATTTGCATGATTATCTTGAATATCCTCTTTAAGTTTCTTTTAATAATAAGATTTGTATTGGACTTGGACATTTGTTCCAAATGACTCTGACTAGTAGGAGGTAGACATGGCTCGGACCTCAAGGACTCAGACCAGGCCTCGGACTACCTGGACTCAGACTTGCACTTTGACTTGGATTGTGTGGACTCAAGTAAATCACTGTGACTAAGCTCACATTTCAAACATTTCAAACTCCTTAAACCATGTTGTTTACATGTGACACTTGACTACTTAAGTCTTTATTTAATTCTTTGCTTGAGAGAAAGTACATAACAACAAACAGTTTACATAAACAGAAATAAACAACGGACACCACCAAAATAATATTCCACAGAATGATTGCTCTAGTTTTCAGAGATGAAAACTTTGTTTATAGTGAATAAGCACAGTTCTCATAATTGATTTTGCCAGTTATTGTTTTTGCCTCAATCCTTTCAAAAATTATTTCTTGTAACAAAAATGCAAATTTTTCATGAGTTGTTTTTTTTTTTTATATTATTGTACCCCGCTTCCTCAGAATGGGGGACATTGATTTGGGAGCGTCTGTCTGAAAAATCAGCACATTAAGTGCCACTAATCACCAGCAGGTGTCCTAGCAGTTGAAACAAATTACTTGAATTTTTTTGCAGTAACTGCCATGTACTGCCATCTGTTGAGCATGCTTAGTCACCACAGACTTTGAAATCATCCCAAACTTGAAGGAGGAAGTGAGGGACATAAATTCCTTAAATTTTCTTGTTTTATTTATTTTTGTATTCTTCTACTGCTCACCCCATTTAACTCCATCGTAGAGTTCATAGAACAATTGATTTTTTTATGTGGCCTTAACTAAACATTGATGTGCTCTGTGAATTTTTTGCTAGTTTCAATGATCATGGATGGCTCTATTCTATTACTACATTAACCATGAAGCACAACCAACAGTTATATAATTTGTTATTTAACTATTCAATACACTCATTAAAAAGGTTTATGGATCATACCTCTTGGATTATGAAGATTTTATATACTTAGCTTAGTAGCTATTATGGTTTAATTTTATAATTTCACCCGTGAACTCATACTTGAAACAATTACTAATCCAGCATGTGTTTAGTTTGTATACTTTTATAGTATCTACAAATCTTCCATCCATTTTTTATGCTGTTTGGGAGGTAAAACATATCAGTATATGATAAATCTCTAAATCATCTTTTCAAATGTATGAATTAACTAGAAATATCCTATGTTTCAGGAGGGATTTGCCTACCTTTCCAATGTTATATTTGTACATGGTAAAGACCCAGGCTGCCTGCAGGCTTTGTTTGAGACAGAGGGTCTGATTGACTGGAATAAGAACTGGATGTTTTCAGGTACAGCTAATGAAGAATAGAGCCAGTTTAATGGTGTACTTTTACATATGTATGAGCATCTTGACAAGTTTTTAGCTGTATCTGAAATGACTGAGTAGTAATTTGACACTCTTCCAAGGCAGTCTCTACTATACTTACTGGAGGTGAAATCTGAGTGATGGGTTGGGATCAGATGGCCCTGCTGTCTCTGCTTCACCTTTGCTCTCTTTTTCCTCATCTAATAACATTATTATATTTTAATTACTTTAATGAAAATATGCAACTTCAGAAGCTAGCCATCAGTAAGAAATGTGAAACTGACACAGACAATGGGTTGCTGCATGCAGCAAATGTTCTATATAGAACACAAACCAACAGCAGAGGCCAAAGGCCTTTTTGTAATAGACAAAGAAAACGGGACCTTGATTTAATGACTATAAAGGAATACAAATAAATGTTTGACAAAATGCATAGACAGACTAAAATACAGGTGTAAGGGGTTTTGTTGTAGCTTATTTTTAGAAGTTTGTTATTAAGAATGTTTCACAGTAATCTTCATGCAAGAATCACAAACATTTAGTTAAATCAAGCATCCATAACACTGTATTCTGTGTCTGTTGACAGCACTAAATGTGAAGCTGCTTCCTGCGTTGAGAGCTGTGGCAGATGCTTGTAAAGGACAAGTTGGAGGGGAGACAATGTGCCAACTTTATACTGTCAGTCAGCAAGCACTCGACAAGATGTGAGAATAAAAACCTTAAAAACCTTAATTATTATTTTCAAACCACATTAAAATATCAGTCTAACTCTCAAATGGATTAAAACCTTACAGGACAGGGGGGCATACATTAAAATTATTCAGAAAGCCACTTATAAACATGTTGTTTGATATGTTTGCCAAGCAATTGACTCTCTGTGTTGTCTACGCACCATCCACCAACAAATTATTTTAAATTCTAAATAATTACAGCCATGTGACAAAGAACAATATGTGTTTAAAGAGAGCTATTCACCTGCCTTGCTTATAGGAGTTAAGGTAGTTATTTTTAACAAAATTGTTAGTACCCATAAAAAAGCGCCCCTCCGGTCTACTAGTCCGAGTTGTTTCACGTCTTATGAGCCGTTGATATATATTAACACTTTTGTTTTCATCAAAGAACATTTACAGCCATCAAGGGAAGCCAACAAGCCCTAATGTTTATTATATGAAGTTATGAATTAAATCAATTATCCAAAAGCTAGATTTAGGTATTCTGCATTTTATTATCAAAATATTACATAACCATGGATAGAAAATCCCAAAAATGGACACCAGTACCTAAACAATAGGTCCACCTATTTTATTTTAATTATTAAATATTACTTAATTAGATATCCCCTGAACCAATTCACTTTTGTATGTGTAACCATCTCTCACAAGTCACTAATGTCAATCAACAAACTCTGCCAGTCTTTGCTAACCATAGAGCAACAAGCAGCCAACTTTACAATATATTCTTCTTGGTACTTGGAAAGAGACTAGAGTTTCTCCAGTGCATTCAATATAATCTGTGAATTTAATATGCAGATGTAGGTTTACAGGCACAGCTATCAGAAATTTCTGTTTCCCCTCATCAAACTTGACACACAGAGGCCCACTTCTATTTTAAACATTCTGATTGTTAACAGTGTTTTTTGCATAAAAGTTTGCCTGTGCAATGAAAAAACAAATCAGAAACACACTGTGTGCAATCAGGTTCAATGAAAACTTTTTTATGAGATAGATTTGAAGTAGAAAGTTTCAGAAGTGAGTTTCAGAAGAAGACTATTCAAATATCTAACGTAACACATAACACTCTGCAAAAGTCAGTGAACTGACGTGACCTATACAGCACAATTTTCCAAATTTTATCGCAACAGGCCAGAACGCTGAACAGAAATCGACAGTGTCTATAGTAAGTACATTATGGATGATTCCATCATATCAGTGTAGTGCTGTTTTGGGCTAAGATATGACTCTTTTTAGCTCAGCTGACTGTAAGTCAAATGAGGCATAGGAATGGCACTTTGTCTGTCGTTCGTTGGCGGCCCAGCCACCTGGTCGTCCGTAAGCAGGGCACAAATCGTAACTGCTGGTCCTAGAAACTTCTAAATAAAATCCAGGGAGATCAATAAACAAGGCCTAGAGGCCTAATGCGAACCTGTGCATATGGATATACACCAGGTATAACGCTTCAGTGCTGAACCACTACTTTTCATATATATGAACAATGCAAGTACTAAACATTTTGAACAAGAAACAATACACAAACATCACTGCTGAAATTCTGGCATGGGTGCACACAACACAAAAATTATTGTAGGTGGCACCACCAGTCTTGTATACAACAAAGCTATTTGACATGTACACATATGCCCAATTTCAGGCTGATATATCAAATTCTTCTGTAGAATTAAGCAGGCAAATACACATTGCAAAAGTCATTGTAGATGGCAACACCTGTCTTGTGAACGAGAAAGCCATAAAAACACATAGACAGGTCAGAATATCAGGCCAATACATCAAACTTACCTTGAGTCTGATGCACGGGGCTGACCAGGCTTAGGTGAGAAAGGCTGTTGCCCTGAGTGTACTGTGACAAATTACTGGCTCAGGCTACTGCACTGAGTGAACTCTTGACCTGCACCTGGCTAGACTGAGTGAATTTTTTACCTGTACCTGGCTGCACTGAGTGAACTCTTGACCTGTTGCATAATCTGAAACAGTTGGGAGTCAGCCAAAGCTATAAATAAATCCAGGCTGACCTTTTGCCTATTGCCAAATCTGAAATAGTAGCCACACAATTGCATAAGCTCACAGATTGGCTCCATATGCAGCCCTGAGGGGCATGACACCCATGAGGTGATCACATGATACTCATGAGGTGATCACATGCTACCTATGAGATGATCACATGCTGCCCATGAGGTGATCACAAGCCTTGTGCTTTGCTGCACTGACTGAACTGTTGACCTGTATTTGGCTGCACTGAATGAACTCTTGATCTGTTGCCAAATCTGAAACAGTTGGCAGTTTCTCAACCTATTCAAGAAACGTACACAATCTTGGCCTTTTATGTAACTCTGCTAAAATTTATCCAACACAAACCATTTGAACAAACTTGAGAGAGCTCGCCTCTGGGATCATTTCTGTAAAATTTGGACAATTTGGCTGGACTGTTTACAAGAAGAAGACTTTTACAAGTTTTTTTCAGCTTTTTCCTTGTAAAATCTAAGTAAATGCAGATAGCAAAAATAAGATGAATCCATCAACATTTGATATGTGACAGATAATTGCATAACATTTGGGGATGGTAGCTCCTGCTATTCCTGGGAAATTATGAGTTAGTGTACAGATGATATGTAATATCATAAATCTACATTTTTTAAAAGCCTTTAAAAATATTCTTGTCAATATTTTCCATAGATAACCTGAAATCTAAATGTCTAGAGGCATGATGTAATGGATGCTGATAAACTGGTGCTAGGCTAGATGTATCTGCTTCACACAGCTAACATATTTGGTAAAATGACTCAATTCAATCTTTATAATTCAGCCAAATTCATTTTTTGGAACCATAAAAGACAATTATTATAAGAATGATTCAGGGAATTATTCTTGCAAAATATTAAACAAACTGGCCTCAGTATCATCATCCGTCGAAAAACGTTTTGTAGGTTTATAACTCATATGGGAAAATACAACAAAGTTCAGCGTCCCATAACTCAGCCAAAAATCATTGAATCAAAACCATTTGAACAAACTTGAATTATCAACATCTAAGGATAATTAATTTGTGAGATTTAAGAATTTGGCCAAGTGGTTTTTGAGAAGAAGATTTTTGTAGCCACTTAGCTAACATGGGCTGTTATGGCATATGACTAAATTCAGCTTCCCATAACTAAGCCAAAAGTCACTGAACTGAGACCATTTGAACAAACTTGAATTACCAACATCTCAGGATAATTATTGTGTGAGATTTAAGAATTTGGCCCAGTGGTTGTTGAGAAGAAGATTTTTGTAGCCACTTAGCTAAAATTGGCTGTTATGGCATATGACTAAATTCAGCTCCTCATAACTCAGCCAAAAATCACTGAACTGAGACTATTTGAACAAACTTGAATTATCAACATCTAAGGATAATTAATGTGTGAGATTTAAGAATTTGGCCCAGTGGTTTTTGAGAAGAAGATTTTTGTAGCCACTAAGCTAAAATGGGCTGTTATGGCATATGACTAAATTCAGCTTCCCATAACTTAGCCAAAAGTCACTGAACTGGGACCATTTGAACAAACTTCAGAAAGCACTACCCTAGGATCATTTCTGTGCGATATTAAACAATTTGGCCATTTTGTTACAGAGAAGAAGTTATTTGTAGCTGTCAGTGTGATACAGGCACTGATGACCCCGTACAAAAAAGGCCGATGCAGGTGGAGCCACCAATACCTCAGTTTCAGATATGACTCATGTGACCAACATTGGCATAAAATTTGGTGATGATAGCTCCAGCCGTTTCTGAGATTTAAATTTTAATATGCTTTTTTGCACAGTTAACAAAGTTCAACCTCCTGTAACTCAGCCAAAAATCTCCGAACTGGAACCATTCAAACAAACTTGGGAAAGATTGTTCCAGGGATCATTTCTGTGAAATATTGGACAATTTGGCTGGACAGTTTCAGAGTAAATGATTTTTAAAGTTTTTTTTAGCTTTTTCCCTATAAAATCTAAGAAAATGCAGTTAGAAAAAAAAATAAACAAAATCCGATATAGTTTTTTGGATGACTGAATATTTGCAAAAAATTTGGTGATGCTAGCTCCTGCCATTTTTGAGATAGCTATGGTTAACGTACAGACGACGCACGACACACGACGCACGACGGATGATGCCGCACCATCGCATAAGCTCACAGGTTCGCTAAAAATCTCCTGGGAAACCTGAAATTAGGTCACTGTGACCTATATCCTTCAAGCTCTGGAGTTGTAAATACCCCCCCCAATTTATAAAAAAATTGATACAAAACCTCCAGTATCTTGATAATTAATGCATGGATTGTCATGAAACTTGCCTAGAATATTGACCATGACTAGTTTTGTCAGTTCCAGAAAAGAGGTGGTGCCACCTGAATTTTTCTTATTTTTACTAATATTTTTATATTTTTTTACTATAAAATGACATCAATCATGTCAGTTTCTCAGTTATGATTCCATCTAGTGTCCCAAAACCTGGTGTGTTTATTGATCACAAGTGCATGCCCTATAGCAAATACCCTGTCTGTCTGTCTGTCCATCTGCCTGTCTAGCTGTCCATCCATCCATCCAAACAAATTTGTTTCCAGATGATAACTCCAGGTTAGATTGACATATGGATTTCAAACATGACTTACACATAGCCCAACACTAAAGAAAGAATCTGTATGATTTTTGGGTCACGAGGTCAAAGTAGTAGGTCTAAAGACTCACTTATTTAAAAAGATTATGGCTGCATTTAAAGCCAAGCTTTTCATCCCAAACTTTCCATCTTGCACATTTATTTGACTTGCCAGTATAGGGAGAGGATAAATGAATTTGGGGTCACAAGGTCAAGGTCACAGGGGCCATCTGTTTACAAATTAGTTTCCAGATGATAACACCAGTTTAGTCTGACATATTGGTTTCAAACTTAACTTTTATATGGCTCACCATTAAAAATAAGAACCCTGTCGATTTTAGGGTCCAAAGGTCAAAGGTCAAGGTCACAGGACCCATTTCTTTACAGGAATGTGTATGCATTTCAAGCCAAACTTTTCTTCACAAACCTTCCATCTTCAAGATATTATTACCTGCCAATAGGGGAAGATACTTTTCTATTTGAGGTCATAGGGCCAATCCATTCACAAACTAGTTTATGGAAGATAATTCTGCTTTGGCTTGACAGATTGGCTTCAACTTGATTTATTAATGACCCACCACTTAAGTAAGAAATATTTTAATTTGGAAGAAATCTGTAGATTTTGAGGTTACCTGGTCAGAGGTCAAGGTCACTGGACCCACATTTTTAGAAGATTGTTACAATAATCTAAATGCTGCAAGTTCAAGGATAATACATATTTTTTGGTTACAAGGTCATTGGTTGAGGTCACAGGACCGTCATAATAAAAAAATTCTTTAAAAATATCCTTATAGACAAATACAGCTGAGCGTCGAGACCCCTGGGTCCCAGGTTGAGGAGAAATTATTCAGGTGTTAATCTAGGGAAAATTATCCATTTGCTAGCCAATGTAACCCTGACAGTGACATCCTTTTAGTCCTCCTGGGCTGGAATCCCCCCCTCCCCCCCCCCCCCCCCCCCCCATTTCCTAAATCCTGGATCCACCCATGGATACGGTGCTGAACTATGGTAATGCCTTTTAAAAAAATGTTCCTGTAATGCCACTGAGACAGATATATGACCTGGTGCATGGGAAAAATGGCACAGCTATAAATTAATGGTACTAAACATGGTACATGCGATGGTTGGTTAGATATTTGCGGAAGCTGAAAGATAACTAGTTGCAAAAGGCTATTTGCAAAACTCTGGTTCATATGAATTGCCACCATATGGCCTTGTTACACTTGGATATTAACATAAGGAGCAGCCTGTGTACAGGTGTATTAGCTTTTTCTTGCATTATCTAGGTCAATGGTTTTTATGAAAGGTTTAAGGGATTATCTTTTTAGTTAGTAGACGTCAGATATTTGAAATGGTCTTCTAGACTCACTTCTGAAACTTTCTTCTTCAAAATCCAAGCCCAACAATGCACCAGGGCTTCTACATGAAGCGCAAAATAAATATTAACCAATATGAAATCTCGCCTAAGTTAATTCCCAGCAAAACCCATGCATATATAATGAGGTCACCAGACTTTGGTGGCGCCTAGCGGCCTTGATGACTTACAAAAAATCTTACAAATTTTCATAAAACTCATTACAAGTATTCACTAGTAGAGTTTCTTACCTGATTTTCATGAAGCCTATGAATATTCACCAGTAGAGTTTCTTACTTGATTAAATTCTCTGGCTAAACCCGCACATATTGTGGTCTGAGATCACAAGACAAAGGATGGGCGTATTTAAAATGTTTTAAGTTAAGTGTAGGTAATCTTGAGCATGATCATATATAACACATCTTGAAAGTGAATATGTGCTCGTGACGTTTCCAGCTGTAGCATTCAGCAGTGATTTTTCTTATTTTTTTTCCAATTTTCAGAGATATTTCACTCCCTTGTGGCTACACTGAAGGACAACTATCTATCAGCGATGCTGAGCAGGTCAACAGGGAATGGAAATTTGGCCAGACGTGCCAGTCCTTACAATACATCAGGTACCTGATCAGGACTTTTCCAAGTGTATCAGTGTATGATCCCGCAGGTGAACTTGTAGGGTATGAATTGGCATATCCCTACGGTGACCAGGGTATGCTCCATGTGGACCCAGCACACAGGAGAAAGGGGTTAGGTAAATATGTGACAGTTTCCCTTTCCAGGAAGATCTGGCAACAAGGGATGGTGCCGTTTGTGTACATTGAAGAGTCAGAGACGGTATCAATCAAACTGCACCAGGCTTGTGGCTTCACAGCACTGGAAGACTTCCATGTTCGGTGGATTCGCTACACGCCACCTGGTGACTGCTGTGGAAATTATAAGCCTACATGTTGTGTGTGAACTTGTAATATGTTAAATATTAAGAATATCATTCCCATAGGCAGAGAGTACATCCATGTTTTGTGTACTTATGGCAAAACAAACCTTCAGGGATATAGTTATATATATTTATAGTTTATTAGATTATTAAGACTGCCCATACATATAATGTAATACTGGACAGCTGTTTACAAGTCAAGAATACATACATAAAATGACATACAAAACATTTTTAACAATGATAAATTATCACATTACATGCAAGATACAGAGCATTTGAAAACACTCAAACAGGGTATAAAAGAGAATGACAAATAAAAAATATGCATATAAAATTAGCTAAACCCTTGCCTAAAATAATAGCTTTTTAACCTCTTTACAAAATGGCAATAGAGCCAGCTGTCTTAATGTCTTCCGGCAGTCCATTCCTAACAGTTGCTGCTGCAAACTGGAAAGCACACTTACCAAAAATTTTGGTGTTTGTCAAAGAAGTGCAAAGCAGGTCTCTAATATTTGACCTAAGAGTTCTTTTACTGTTCTTTTTTATCAGTTCACTTAGGTATGAAGGTAACATTTCTGATTTGTTTTTATACACTAAAAGAGCAATTTCAAAATTTATTCGTTCCCATGTCGGTAGCCAGGTAGTCTTTAGACACTCTTTTGCACAATCAAATTTCCTTCAAGCCAAAATCAGACAAGCTGCTGCGTTTTGCAATCGCTGCAATTTGCTCTTCTTGTAAATTGAAAAACATTGAGTTTCCATTATCTAAGTGTGATGTCAGAAACACATGAACCAACGTACACAAAGTGTTATTGTCAATGTATTTCCTAATCTGCTTCAGTCTATATAGTTGATAAAAACCTTTACTACATACAGCATTTATATGTTCTTTCATGCTAATGGTTTCATCAAAGATCATAACCAAATCATGCACTTTATCAAGATACTATCGATATAAAAAGAAATATGAAAAAAATTATATGATGAGAAATATGAAAATATTATTTGATAAGAAATATGGAAATAATATATGATATGAAATATGAAAATATTATATGATAAGAAATATGAAAATATTATATGATAAGAAATACGAAAATATTATATGATAAGAAATATGAAAATATGATACAATACAACTTGTCTGTACCAGGCTTCTATGCACTGTCACTTTAATGGTTCTTTTCAGATGTGAGACATACATCAGTGGTTTAGCTACTGGACTTTAATATAAATGGTGTTACTTTGTTCAGTGTTTAATAAATTCAAAGATTCTGTTGGGAAAAGCAGCAGGTGTACATATCATTGTGATTCATGCCTGACAGCTGTCAAGTGTCCTTAAGTAGGGCCTGGTGCCCCATAGTATTCATTCTGTCTGTCTGTCCTTCTGTCCGTCCCTCTGTCTGTCCATCCACAATTCATTACTGGATGATAACTCCAGTTTCAATTAACATATGCATTTCAAACTTAATATATAAATGGCACATCACTAAAGCAAGAACCCTAATGATATTGGTGACATAGGGTCGAATGTCAAGGGCTCAGGACTCACATTTATTAAAAACATTGTGGGTGCATTTTCATCCAAACTTTCCATGCCAGTCTTTCCATCTTACACATATAGGTCACCTACCAACAGGGAAACATCTCTATCAATCATGTGGTCACAAGTTCAAAGGTCAAGGTCACAGGAGCCATCTGTCCAAAAATTCATTTCCAGAAAATAACTCCAGATGGGATTCACATATGGAAAGAAACTTGACTTCTATATTGCCAAACTCTTAAACAAACATCCTTTTTAATTTTGGATATGAGGTCAAAGGTCAAGATCATGACCCCCACATCTTTAAAAATATTATTGATGCATTTTAAGCAAAACCTTTCATACCAGAGGTTCCATCATACACATACAGCTCACCTGCCAATAGGTAAATATCCCTTTCCCTATTGATGTCACAAGGTCAAAGATCAAGGTCAAAGGAGTAATCTGTCCATGCATTTATTTCCAAAACCTTTGATAACTCCTATCAGGATTCACATATGGATTTCAAACTTAATTTATATATATATGACCCACCAAAAAAGTAAGAACCCATAGATTTTGGGGTGGTGAGGTCAGAGGCAAGGGTCTCAGGACTCATAGTTGTGAATGCCTTTTAAGCAAAACTTTTCTTGCCAGTCTTTCCATCTTGCTTCAGTGTTTAAATACTGTTTTCGGTCAGTTTCCTCTGTCCTAGCATGTAATCTGGTCTTTTATTATATTTTTCCAAGCATCACTCAGCTCACACTTGCGTCTATGGGCCTTTAGCGGGGCCCTGTCAGACCTGCCAGTATTCATCTAGTTTTGCTGACACCTATACAAAACTTGAATTTCAGAAGGTCAAGACTTCAACACTGTTTGGATATTGTAACACTCCTTTAACTGACTGTGTCAATGTTGAGACCCTGGTCCTAATTTTTTTTCGTTTTCTTTAACGTCTTCTGGAATGTTGGGTTTTGGTATACACTCTTCTGGACACACCCCAGTATGGGTAGGACATATGTCTCTGTCACAGAAACATGATGTGACTATTATTATTAGCATTTGTCATTGTGGCACACTTTCATCGATTCCATATTTTTTATTATACAAATGTTATGATTAAAAATATAGTCCAGCTTTGCTATATTATCAGGCTGTATCAGCCTTTTGTGTATATTATATATAGTTATTGCTCCCAGTTTGATTATCAAGATATTGAAAATGAAATGTTGCAAAATAAAATTAAACAAGTATAATTAAAATGAATTTGGGGTCAGTCTGATCTTACCATATATAAATCTTTGCCAAATGTGTCAGCACACTTGGGTTTGTTCGTATACAATATATATATATCAATAATATCTTGTTGAAACATGAAACACACACACACATATATAATTATATATATGTAATAAAGTCTGTCAAAAAGTTAGTCATTTATTTATCTATTTGATATCATTTTGTCAAAATAATCCATACTCATTATTATATACTGTGTTTTATACATTTGCTATAGATAGAGTATACTGGTACAGGTTCCTGCTGACAGGGAACGAACTTTGTAGTCCTCTGGAATCCAAAATTCCAAGTAGTTAGTTATATCATTCTCAACTGCATTCCAGAAATGGCAGTGCAGTCGTTAGGTTCTTTTGTGGATTATACATGGGTAATATTATTTAGAATATATATGTGTCTAACACTCCCCTGCTTCTGTTTCCTTTTTTATGTGATATGATTCAGTTATCAGTATCACTAATTTCAGAAATACTCCCACTGCAGATTTCTTGTTAAAATAGAATTTTATCAATATTAAACTGATAATGATACGACCACGTGATCACAAAAGACAGAAGACGTGAGGTGGGTAAATTACCTGCCTTTCCAAAACAGAAAAAAAATGGAAGCATGTTTCTATGCAGTTGACCCGAACTTGACATGACCTTAAGGGATTGATTCACATACTGGCTCTCAACATACATTTGAAGCCAGTACAGCTGTTAGATCAAGGTTTATCTAAAGCTATGACTCCTTTTACGTGGTTGCGGCCACGGTATGCGGATGCGGCAAGACCGATTCCTTTTATGCTGAACAGGGGCGTCAATATAGGGGGGGGATGGGGGGTACATATACCTCCCACTATTTGGCAAGGGGGGGGGATGGTCAATGTAATCATCCCCCCCACTTTTCAGAGAATAATATTATAATATTGCAAATAAAATATAGTAATAAATTGAATTAAAGACGTTGGATCTATTTACTAAATAATGTTATATCTATACCTTGCTTAGAATTCACAAAATAACTTATTTTCTATAACTTTATAATTATTTAAAATATTACGTATATATAATAATTATATATATATATATATATATATATATATATATATATAGTTGAATATGTCACTCAGACATGCTGAAAAGGGTATATATATATATATAAATGTGTGTGTATTTGTATATACAAAGTCATCCCCCCCACCCTGGAAGAAAAATTGACGCCACTGATGCGGAATCTAATCTTGAATCAAGACAGATACATACATTTGGCAGACCACTCACCAGTTAATGACAGACAAAGGATTCCTATATTCACTGTGATTTAAATCTATGTTTCAGGCGGAAAATGTTTTTCGTTGTGGCATATACATGTACTGATAAACACTTTAAAATCCTTGGGAAACCCTATGTGACATATATATACAATTCAGGGGGATTCCTTGTCCGAACCCATCCCTTTAAATTTTTTTGTCGGGTCAGCCGCTACATGATCCGACAAAAAATTTTGTCGGATGACGGGTCGGATAAGTACCGCAACCGTATATAAGGAATCTGTCCTTCATTATATCATGTTAGACTCTACCCGCGCGCGACTGTACCGCAACCGCGTTAAATGAATTGTAGTTAGGTTTGAAGCCAAAGTAGCTCGTGTACCGTATACTCCGTAGGCCTATATAAAACAAGGGACCCATGGGTCACGGCTCTCAGCTGATCGTGATTGGACTAAATGTTTCTCCACTGTGATACTATATCGAGTCGATAAAGCTTATGAATATCATGGACATGTTGGGCTATTATAAAGGAATGTAATGTAATATGTGAGTAAATGATAAATGAAATAACCTGACTGATGGATTAATAGAGTCAAATATAGTGGTTTATTTTTTATTTATTTAGGAGGGGTTGACAATTGTGATATATTTGAGCAAATATGAATGCAATGACAGCAGTAATAAGCAGTAGTAGAATGATGATAAGGCTATTTGTTGAAGGATCTAAAGTGTATGGTAGTCTGCAAGCTTTCAATTTGACAGATATGATGTTATGATTAACTATGCTGATGAAGTGATTTATAAATTTGTGGCTGTATGACACAATATCTCTTTAGTCTTGACAAGGTACATTATTGTGATGCCCACTATGTCTACATATTACACAATATTGACATAATTTCTAGCATGTACATAGGTACCTATGGACGAATAGTTATACAAAATATTAAAGTATGAATATATCTGATTCATCTTGTTCTTGCTTACTGAGGCTGACTTTGGGATGGGGTTCGAAGAAGGGAAAAGTGAGGGCAGCACGAAGGTGGATGTAGAAATATTCTATTGTAATGTTTTTCATTTATATAAGAAAATGAAACGCTAAGAGGAAAGGGGCCCTCCTACTTGGTTATAGTAAAGTTCTAAATATATGATTGCAAACTAATACTCTGACAAGACTGTCATGAAGAAAAACAGTAAAAGTTTTGAGATACTGTAATGCATATGAAAATATACAGATGGACAGGCAAGTGGACAGAATGGACTAATACCTTTATTTCACTTTCAAGGGAATAATGCATTTAAATTTATATATAAGCCTATTTTTTTAAACATATCCACTTTTTCCATTAAGAAGTTTTTATCTGAACCATTTTTTTTTTATTTACAGGTTTTATAAATTTTTAATAAAAAAACCTGAAAATATAAGTTAAAATATTAGAATTGTTGCAAAAGTTGCAATCATTATATATACAGAGTAAAAAACTGAAACTATAAGTTAAAATATTAGAATTGTTGCAAAAGTTGCAATCATCATATATCCAGAGTGTAGCACATATTGGGTCATATTATGCATACACATATATTTTATTATTTTAAATCATAAATGTTTAAACTGAATTTAAAAGAAAATAATGCCACAACATGGCATCTACAAGAATATTCCTTGAATCACTATTAAAAAGTTTTGCACATTGGAGTTTTCAGTACATGCTTAATTTTATTCACCAAAATAAAATAAAAGATTCAGTAAATTTGATAAAAAAAACATCTTTTCAAATAATGTATACACACTGTTGGTTGAATGAGGTACAAACAATATCAGTGTTAATTACTATCCCAGTTTTAATTTATTACTGGAATTAATAGTCAATTTCACACCTGGTGAAGTTTTTACTCCTCTGAAGTAAGGAATTACTTATCTCATGAACATCCACACTTTCATAGCAATACACCACTTTGTGGACACAATTAAATGTACACTTTAATCAATACAATACAAAATCTAAAATGTAGCATAGCCTGGAATAAGAATGAATCAAATACAGAAAATAATAACATTCATCTAGTTTATGCACCATCTGGGGGGGGGGGGGGGAGTGCAGGCAGAGGGGAAGCCTGCTGGTAGTGGCCAAGCTGACCCAAGGCAAGCTGCCTGGGGTGGGTTACATAATGCATAGTGCCAAAGTTGGACAAAATTTAAGGTATTGATTTTTTATTTATGCTAATAACTTGAAAAATTTGCAAAATTCAGATCTAATTTTGGGTATAACAATTGAATCTTGATAAAATAAAGTTATATTCCTGAAAAAAAAGTCTCTAGATTCAGCAATTCTCATGTTAGGTGAGTAAATATATTTCCTGATTTTTAAAAAAATTGCATTATGTTTTGGCCCATAACTTCAAAATAATACCCAATACTGACCTAATTTTTGGTAAGTTCATAGAAAATGTATAAAAGAATGTGAATACTATATACGATCAAAAACAGATCAGTGGTTTTGATATTAGGCAGCCTTGAAGAGTAACAATGGCTTTTTTTATGGAAAATGGAGTTTTTTCCTTAATATCTCGAAGGAACGAAGTCCTAATGACCCAATTTTCGGTTTGGTAGGAGATTTGGGGACATCTAAAATTATGCCAACAGCCTGGGGAGCATAGAGATGTGCACTGAATGACCTCCAGTCATCGAAGTGGACTGCTTGACAATGTAAGGGAATACAACAAGAGCCTCCAAAAAAATTCAATAACCAGCCTAATTTTGCAGCTTTTATTTTCAGATTTGAACAGATTAAATCCTTATGTATACATGCTGTGAAAATTAAATCCACAGTACTTACAGGAAAAAAATGTGCCGTGGCCAAAGTTGGGCAAAATTTAAGGTACCAATTTTATATTTTTGCCAATATTTAAAAAAATTTAACAGATTTTGATCTTATTTTTGGTATACAATTAAATTTTGATTAATTTAAGTTGTATTACTGGAAAAAAGTCCCTACCTTTAACACTTTTGGTCTTAAGTGACCAAATATCTTCCTGATTTTTTTTACAAAGTCCATTATGTTTGGGCCCATAACATTTTTAAATTATATAATACTGACTTAATATCTGGCATGTACATAGGAACTATATAGAGGAACATTTATGGTAAACATGAAGAAAACCAGATGAGTGGTTTTGATATTAGGCAGTCCTGAAGTGTGAAAATAGATTTCTAATAAAAAATTGAGGTTTTTCCTTAATATCTCGAAGGAACGAAGTCCTATTGACCCAATTTTCGGCATGGTAGGAGATTTTAGGGACACCTAACTGTATGCCGAATTTCAGATTCGTAGGTCCAACGGTGTCGAAACGTGCCAGTCTTACGGACGGACAGACAGACGGACGGACGACGGACAATGGACCACGACTATAGCTCAGATGACTTATAGTCAGCTGAGCTAAAAACTGCTGAATTGAGTCCAACCATGAACAGGTATTGGTCGGGAGAATTTCCATGAAAATCGTCTCGGAGAGGTTCTACTGTATGTATATATTTATGTTTGTGTGTTTGTGTGTGTTTGAAAAAAAGTTGCGATTCATCCCGCCACTCTTGAAGACAAATTGACGCCACTGATAAATCCATCCAGACATTTTAGTTTCTTTTCTTATTTTTATTGGCTCAGGCGATTTCCAGTCAGGCTGAGCCATATATGGATAGATCTCAGGGCCGTAGCCTGAGCAAAGTCTGAAAGGGGGGGGGGGGGGGGCATTTACGTGGCTTAAATGTCACGGAGTGATGGTCACCACTCTAATTGACCATTCTCGCAAATACTGCCAACATTTTATTTTTTATGTCTAAGAACGCTCAGACCTCAGGGGATAGCTGCCCCCACCCCGGTCGTCTGACCTTGAAATTTCTTGTTTAACAATCAACTGAACTCTCCCATGAAACTGAAAATTAGGCCAATGTGAACTTTATTCTGCGAGCTATGCAAGTAAAACATATCACCGGGAAAGTCCGACTCTTCGTGGGGCTGATGAACAAGAATATGAGGATCGATGTTTTCGGAGATGTTCTTTGGAGAAACGTTCAAGACCAAAGTATATACAGAAAAAAAGGGAAAACTTGCTTGATCACGATCCAGATTTGAGTGTTCATTTTAATTATTTATCAGTCCGAAAACCATGGTTCTGTCACTTCTTATGTACCAGGTGCAAAATTTCAAAGCTTATTGAGAACTTTCGGAGGTATTACTCAACAAGGCCTACAGGCCTAATGCGAACCTATGCAATTGGATAAACATCAGGTATAATGCATTTATGCTGGACCGTTACTTTTCAAGTACATGTGTGACATCTATATGTACAATTCAGGCATTGAAAATTTTGAATTCGAGTGCATGCACCAATTACACAAACATCACTGCTGAAAAATGTTATGGATGCACACAACGCAAAAATGATTGTAAGTTGCACCACCAGTCTTGTGTACGAGAAAGCCAACAAAGATGTATGGACATGAAAAATTTCAGACAGATACTTCAAACCACTGTTAGGCTATGTGCACAGATGCATGAAACAACTAGAAAACCGGTAGTCGACAAGCGATAACGTGTCTCCGCTGAAGTCAGAGTGGTACGGCTGAAGTGACATGGTTTGAGTTGTATGTCACAAAACTGCTGAATTTAGTCAACTACAACTCTGAGAAAAGGGCATTAATTCATTCAACGAAAACACCTGCCGCTACCTGTCTGGTCAAATAGAAAACTTTCCAATATGGATGAACATTCCAAATTTCAGACCAATTCCTTGACCCACTCCTGATATATAAACAATTTTCACCCAGAGTACATGTAAAAGGATACCACGCGATAACAATTGCAGATGGCGCCACCAGTCTTGAGTACAAAATTGAGAAGTCCAATTTCAGGCCAATAATGCAAATCACTCCTGAGAAAAGGGCATTTATTTATTCTACAAAAACCGAAAGATTTGTGGCGCCACTTGTTTGGTGCCAGTGACAACTTTCCAAGATGGATAAACATGCCAAATTTCAGACCAATACCATGACCCACTCCTGAGATATAAGCAATTTTCACCCAGAGCACATGTACGGATGGGGCCACAGGAAAACGATTGCAGATGGCGCCACCAGTCTTTGGTACAAGATTTAAGAGTCCAAGATCTATGGATATGTACAATTTCAGGCCAATACTGCGAATCACTCCTGAGAAAATGGAATTAATTTGTTCTACACAAACTGGAAGGTGGGTGGCGCCACCTGTCTGGTAAACGTGACAACTTTCCAAGATGGATGAACATGCCAAATTTCAGGCCAATACCGCGACCCACTCCTGAGATATGAGCAATTTTCAACCAAAGCACATGTACGGATGGACGCCACGGGAAAACGATTGCAGATGGCGCCACCAGTTAATTTATTCTACGAAAAACGGAAAGGTAAGTGACGCCACCTGCCTGGTGACAACTTTCCAAGATGGATGAACTTGCCAAATTCAGACCAATTCCTTGAGCCCAGCAAGGAGAAACTAAACTGAACTTAAGAGACTTGACAGTTTCAAGGGCTCGAGGTATTCATGAAGTGTCCACATGCAGCCTTTAGGGGCATGGCTTCCATGAGGTGATCACATGCAGCCTTGAGGAAATGGAGCCGGGATAACCTTATGACCCCTGGCAAACTCAATGTGCACTCATTGGACTCTTGACCTCTACCTGGATGCACTGAATGAACTCTTGACCTATATCTGGTTGAACTCTTGACCTGTTGCATAATCTGATACAGTTTGCTGTCTACCAAAGATATAATTAGACGAAGACTGACCTTTGGCCTGTTGCCAAATCTAAACAGTCTGCCAAGCTATTTGTAGATACAGACACAATCTTTGCCTGTTGGTAAATCTGTTTACACATACTGAAAGACTCTGGCTAAAATGCTTTTTTTTCAAGCTGACATATAAGACTTTATCAAACTGTTTAGAATAATAAAAGATGCAGTCCTTTTCCTTGTTAAAGGTCCAATAAATCTGGCAAAATCATTCACGTAAAGGTGAACCAAGGCCACCTAAGATTCATTTTGTGCACTGTTACAGAAGTTATAATTGAAACAAAATTTTTGTAGAAGAAGATTATTGCCGCCCTAAATTTGATAAAGACATACTAATGGCTACAATAGTAACTTTCTATGAATAAGTTTTCTATGAATCTACCAAAAATCAATGAGCCCGATCTATTCATTGAAATTGAGATAACTTATAAAATTCTTTTCAAAACTAAAACCATTCAGCTTATTTTCATCATGAAACATTTTTAAGCTGAAAGAGGCTAAAATAACAAGGGTTTTGTCTATAAAATAAACAGGGCAATGAAGGTGGCACCACAAACCTCAGTTTCAAACATGAGTTTTGTTGCGACATTTGCCCAACACTTCGTGATGCTAGCTCCTGTAGTTTCTGAGATTCTTATGTTAGCTTGGCCAAATGACTAATTTTAAGTTCCTGTAACTCGGCCAAAGTAAGCCAAACTGGAACCAATCGAACAAACGTTATCCCTTGGATATTTTTTTTGTGAAATATTGAACAATTTGGCTCTATAATTTCGGAGGAAAATATTTTCATCTTTTTTTCAAGCTTTTCCCCCGTAAAATATAAATGATGCAGGTGGCGACAAAAAAAAAAGCTGTGTCCCAGAACATTTGATATGTGAATGATTTTTGTGTAAATTTTACGGATGCTTGCTCCTGCTGTTCCTGAGAAATTATGGGTTTATGTACGCCACTAATCGATCACCCCGTACAAAAAAGTTTGATGCAGGTGGCGCCACTAATACCTCAATTTCAGATATTACTCGTGTGACCGACATTGGCATAAAATGTGGTGGTGATAGCTCCAGCCGTTTCTGAGATTTAAATTTTAATATGCGTTTTTGGACAGATGACTAAGTTGAACATCCTGTAACTCGGCCAAAAATCATCGAACTAGGGCCATTCGAACAAACTTGAGAGATTGTTCCAGAAATCATTTATGTGAAATATAGGACAATTTGGCTGAACAGTTTCGGAGAAGAAGATTTTCATAGGTTTTTATGCTATTACCACGTAAACGTTAACTGATGAAGATGGCACAAAAAAGCTATATCCCACAAAATTTGATATGTGACTTGATTTTTGTGTATAATTCGGGGATGGCAGCTCCTGCTGTTCCTGAGATATTATGGGTTAATGTACTGATAACCAATGACCCCGGTACAAAAAAGTTCAACGCAGGTGGCGCCACCAATACCTAAATTTTATATATGATTTGTGTGACCTATTGGCATCAAAATTGGTAATGATAGCTCGAGTATGTTTTTTTTTACAGATGACTAAGTTCAACTACCTGTAACTCGGCCAAAAATCACAAAACTTAAACTATTCGAACAAACTTGAGAGAGATTGTTCCAGAAATCATTTCTGTGAAATATTGGACAAACGAGGACCTGCTGTAAGGCTGTGTACACCGTGAGCCTCCGTATAACTCTCGGCTAAGTCTACCATACTATCAAAGTCACGACACCGTCTCTCTTTCAAAAACATAGAGAGATCCCTACTACAGCAGTTTACGAACTGCTCACACATCAACAGGTTAACTACCCCGTCGTAGTCACCTCCGACCCCTGCCATCCCTATCCAATGGTCTAGGTATCCACTCAGTCTCACCGCAAACTGACTCGGCGTTTCGCCTCGCTCAGGCCTACAAGTCCGAAACTTGTGTCGATAACCCTCTTCGGTCATTTGGTATCGCTTTAACAAGGCTATCTTTAACTTATCGTAATCCATGGCCTCACTAACCGATAACTGTGTGTAAGTCCCTAGCGCCTTACCCCGCAGTAACGGACTCAGGTGTAACGCCCAATTCTCCCTATCATAGCCTTGACATACAGCTAATCGTTCAAATCGCTCAAGAAACGCATCTAGCTGATCGTGAGCCTCATCAAAATGTGGAAGCTGGATTTTCGGGAATACATCCCTACTTCTCTCTTCTTTAACCCCAGAGTCAGACTTTAACCTTAGAACCTCTAATTCGTGGGCTCTAGCCTCTCGCTCGCGCTCTAATTCCCGCTGCTCACGCTCTAATTCCCGCTGTTCCTTCTCTATTTCACGTTGCCTAGCTCTTTCCTCACGTTCCTCATCCGCACGCCGTCTAGCCTCAACATAATCTTGTAAAGCCTGGTCCTTAAGCCCCAAGGCCTGTCCGCATCTAACAAGTGACTCTAACGTTTCCATGGTAACGCTCTAACCTAGTAAGATTCCAGTATCTAGTAATATCCGCTCTTAAAAATCCGTAAATACGTACTGTTAAAGCCAACCTAACGAACCGGCGGTATCCGTACAATAACACTACGGTAGCTCTACGCATCAAAATTTACTTATACGGACGGACGGACGGAAGGTCGGACGAAGGGTCAGACGGATGGACGGATGGATATCAAGATATAAATAAACACCATGCACCTATGATTACCATGCCAATCGGGAGGGGTAAACTTACCTGTCAAGAGACCCTACCACGTGACCAATCACAAACTAGTGTAGAAAAAATTATACCAGGGCGTATCTAACAACATCAAAAATTTTCACTCTAATCTGGGTTTATATCAACCCAATAATGATGTCCAGGTATCACTGAACTAGCATTACTCACAAAACATGCATGTGTTCTAGCCAAATCTACAAGGTATATGCCGATCTTGAAACAATGTTGTGCTTCAGGTAATATTCTCACTGAATAAATATTAACTCCTAACAGTGGGGTAATTTCATTGTGCAAGTATACACTACAACATCAGTTTGGTGTCATTTCCAATTATTAATTCAGATCAACTCTAGTTTGAGTATATGAATGTCTGGTTTCAGTACTGTTTTCTCAGTTCAAAACTTCTGAAACTTACTGTAATTAGCCAGTTTTTTTTTTAAGGCTAATTATATCCTGGCACGCTCGCCATACAATGTCACCCCTAACTTAACGTGAAAACTTTACAACGGATATATCCTATAAAACCATACGATGGGTTTACGCTCGCCACTTGATTTCACTCATCAAGAAATTAGATCCCGGCCATTACAGGTGACATTTCCAGGTTCTTTTAAGGACGTGTATTAAAATACCAGACAATCATACACCCAGATCAATAGAAATTATGAGACATCAGGTTAAATTCACAAATATAATTCAAGACAATACTTACAGAGACACAAATGTGAGTGTGTGCGTTGATGTGTCAATACGACAGTTCTTCACATTAAAATTACAGGATATTTACTGAGTCCATGGTTTGTATAAAAAAAACCATAAAGTCCAGTTCCTTCAGAGATCTCTGGTTACTGTTTTGTGTAGAATCTAGCGTATGGTTAGCACCATATAGATCTAGTCTTTCTGAGTTTAGTGATCTTCAACTAATCTTGCTTGTCAGCAACCCGGGTAGGTTTACGTTCACATGAATGCAATAGCGCTCTTTGTTTACGTAGAGCTTAGAGTCCTTGACCTTGCTCGTGTAGCAATGGTTTCACGGCTTACGGCGGTTATGTATCTAGGTCAAGCTGAACTAGGCCGGCAGGTGACGAGCGCTCTTTCACTTTATCGCCAATACGAAGCTCTGTCGGCAGCACGGCTGAGTTCTCATGAGTTGGGTCCTTGCCTCATGTAGAAGCTTGCTTCTATGCCGTTCCTGGCGTTTCAATGTTCCTATTCCCGTGCGTGCGTGCTGCCTCCTCAAGCTTCAAGACCCAACTGAACCAACATTCAGCGTCTCTTCTTGAAGTCTGACGTCACAATCGCCTGTTCACTGTGTACGGCAATCCGGTTCTCTGATTGGCTTATTTCTCAAGTGTCCCATATAAGGATATATGTGACCTAGTTTGACTGTTAGCGTCACCATGGCGACCCACATACCAAATGTAATAATTACACACGATGCGTGACACGGATAAATCAGCTGATAGCCGATGGGATTCCATACAAGAATACACAATATATATATATACAATCAAGACCTGTCAACGCTTTAGGATGACGCTTCACGTCAATATCAATAGAGAACAGACTTCGTTAAACTATGATACAAAACACCGTACATATTGTCACCTATTGTCTGGTGACATCACCCCCTCCTTTTAAAGAAAATACACGGTATTTTCTCGATACATCGTATCGTTCTATCTCACAGGGTCCAGCTATACATATTTACATATAGCAATACATAAAAGTCATGTAACAAGTTGTCATTAGTACATGCCCACGGTCTATGACACAGGGCAAAATCCTGTACATGTTTAGACTTACCTGGCTAGACATTAAAGCTCATTACATCCTAACACTCAGGCAGTCTGCTAAGAAAATCAGGTCCATGGTTTAGTTTACCTGACACTGCTTCAATATCAAATCTAAACTCTGGTAGAACCAGTGCCCATCTCATTACTCTCTTATTAGCACATTTTGATTTGCTAATATACTTTAATGGTTTGTGGTCGGTCTGAATGGTGAACGGTCTACAAGCCAGGTACATCTCAAATTTCTGTACAGACCATACAATTGCTAATGACTCTTTCTCAATGGTGGAGTAATTTCTCTCCCTGGGCAATAGTTTACGACTGGCATAAGCTACTGGGTGCATGATCCCCTCGTGTCTTTGCATCAGGATACAGCCAATACCCACATCAGATGCATCACATTTCAAATAAAATCATTTACTGAAATCAGGTAGCTTCAGTATGGGAGGGTCTGACAGTTTAGCCTTTAGAGAACAGTACGCGTTCTCGTGTACGAGTTTCCAGTCTAGTTTGTTAGGTTGACCTTTACGCGTTAGATCAGTCAAGTGCACCGCTATTTCCGCATAGTTTGGCACGAATTTTCGATAGTACCCTGTAAGACCTAGGAATGCTCGCAAAGCCTTCTTTGTCTTAGGTCTATCAGTGCTCTGTATTCTCTTGAGCAAAACTGGATTAGTGGCCAAGTTGCCCGTGCCTACAAGGTGTCCCAAAAACTCTAGGCTCTGGTAGCCTATGAAGGTTTTAGCTGGTTTAGCTGCTAAGTTTGCACATTCTAGTCTAACTAGCACTTCTCTAAGAGTTCTTAAGTGCTCGTCCCAAGTCTCTGCGTGTATTAACACGTCATCTACATAACATACTGCATTCGGCATGTCGCTGAACATTTTCCGCATCATGCGGGTGAAAACCGCTCCGGCAGTTACCAGGCCGAATGGCATAACCCTAAATTGGTAATGGCCATCGGGTGTAACAAAGGCCGTCTTATCCCTGGATTCCTCAGAAACAGGGATCTGCCAGTAACCTTTCGTCAGGTCAAGCTTTGTAAAATACTGGCTTTTCGCGACTTCGACAAAAGGTGTTTCTGGATCCGGCATGGGTTCAGGATCGAACACGACTGATTGGTTCAGCTTTCGGTAGTCTATCACGAATCTAGTCTTACCGTCAGGTTTCCTAAGCAGGATACAGGGGGACGCATAGCTAGAATCTGACTGTTCAATAATGCCTAAGTTTAACATTTCCTGGATTTCTGTTCGCATTGTCTCTCGCAGTTCAAAAGGCACCCTATAGGGCCTAGTTTTTACAGGTACATCAGATGAGAGTTTAATGCTACATTCTACAACATTGGTAAGCTTGGGTACATCTGTGAATACATCCCCATATTGCCTAAGCAGACTGAGTATTTCACGGCGCTGACACTTGCCTAGGTCAGCATTCACCTGAACATCTCGCTCAGTCTGGCGGCGCGCATACGACGGTAACGACATGTGGGCATCCTCATCAATCCTTTCTGGGTTTAACTCTCCGAACACGGGAGGCTCTGTTTCCCCGTCTACACCGTCAGGATCATATATAGAATCAGGTGCGCCCTTGGCTACCGCTGCCAGAATATGCTGGGGCTCGTTTCTAGCATGGTACCGTTTCAGCATATTCACGTGGAAGGTTTTAACCTTATCGCCAATCTTAATCCGATAGTCTAAGTCCCCAACCCTGTTTACAATAGTATAGGGGCCTTTCCACTGTACCATTAATTTGTTCCGCTCCGTCGGGAGTAACAACAAAACTTCGTCTCCGGCCTCAAACCTGCGCGTGCATTTACCTCTATCATATAACAGTTTGTGTCTGTTCACTGATTTGTTCAACGCCTCTCTAGCTAATGCGCATGTGTCGCTTAGTTTGTCTTGTAGGTCCAGGACGTATTGGTACGTGGTTTTAGTCTCGACGCTAGTATCTCACTTGGTCCACAGATCCCTTAGAATCCGCATCGGTCCTCTAACGATCCTACCATAGAGCAACTCAAAGGGTGAGAACCCTGTGCTCTCATGTGGCACTTCTCGGTACGCAAAAAGCACGGCGCTGAGGTACCGATCCCAATCTCGCGGTCTTTCCTCGCACATCCGTTTCAACATTAACTTTAACGTTCCATTGAATCTCTCCACCATTCCGTTGCACATAGGATGGTAAGGAGTAGTGGTGAGCTGTCTTACAGACAAAACACGGCTAACTTCTCGCATGAGGTCTGACGTAAATTGTGTTCCCATGTCAGTAAGCACCTCTGACGGCACTCCTAACCGCGCATAAATATCAACTAGCGCATCAGCCACAGAGACTGTATCTATGTTCTTTAAAGCAACAGCCTCCGGATATCTAGTGGCATAATCCATAACGGTCAGAATATACCTGTGACCTCTCTCAGACGCTGGATGGATCGGCCCAACCAGATCCATCGAAATTCTACGCCAGGGCTCATCAATTAATGGCATCTGGCCTAACGTAGCTCCAGGCACCTTGCCTTTCGGTATGGTTTTCTGGCAAATGGGACAGGACTTGCAAAACTCAGCAATGTCATTATACATCCCTTTCCAGAAAAACTGAGTTCTCACGCGGTCGTGCGTTTTGTCTATGCCCTGATGGCCCGCCATAACCGCTTCGTGGCCCATCCTCATTACGTCGTACCGTAACGTCTGAGGTACCACCACTCGAGATCCATCTTGATCTCCCCGTTTATCACTCACAACCCGAACTAAATATCCGTCCTCAATTCTAAATGGAGTATCATTTCTAGCCTCTCTACCTAGCCTCCAATACGGCGCTAAAGACCCATCCTCCTCCTGCGCCTTCAAAAATTCGGCCGGACTCACATCGGCAACTGGGCTTGCAACATTCAAGCTACGCGTCGGTATCTGTTTCTCTCGTGCAGCGCTCCGTGTCTCCACCGCGGACGACACCTCCTTTTGTGACTCTACACCGTCACACACTATGCCTGAGGACCGCTCAGACTTCCACGTCGGGTCCGGATCATACGGATCACGCGCTCCCGCTACGTTACCTAGCGCTAAATCACATACAGCATCCCCGACCACCATTGCCTCGATAGTACCGACAAAGTACGCACAGTCCACATTAATCCTAGCCGTAGGAAATTGTCTTACAGACCCGTCGAACAACCTACACTCGACCTGGTGTCCGGTGAACTGATTCGGCTCCACGTACGACTCACGTATTCCTGCCGAGGAACATCCCGAATCCCGCAGCACCCTCGCTGACTTACCATTCACCAGCCCTTCACACACAGGTAACGAGATTCCGCCTTCTGTCTGGGCAGCAAATCCTAACGACTGACTCGGACTCTCTACTTCCGGTTTCACCGCACCGACTGTCTCCGTTTCCGCCTCGACTACTGCCATTGACATAGTCTCCGGTTTCTGTTTTGGGTTATACGGGGGGCTAAAATTAGTCCTATACCTCTGCTGATCGCCAGCAGCACGCCCTACTTGAGGGGAAGACCTAGGCCTCGACCGGGCACTAGTCTTACATTCCCGCGCCTTATGTCCCAGTTCATTACATAAATAACATCTGATGCCTCCTGATGGCTTAAATGTCTGACCGCCCGGACTGCGCTCAACCTCTCGCTTCTCTCTAGGCTGAGATACCGGTTGCGCTGGACGCGGCACATTATTGCCATAACGAGGACCTGCTGTAAGGCTGTGTACACCGTGAGCCTCCGTATAACTCTCGGCTAAGTCTACCATACTATCAAAGTCACGACACCGTCTCTCTTTCAAAAACATAGAGAGATCCCTACTACAGCAGTTTACGAACTGCTCACACATCAACAGGTTAACTACCCCGTCGTAGTCACCTCCGACCCCTGCCATCCCTATCCAATGGTCTAGGTATCCACTCAGTCTCACCGCAAACTGACTCGGCGTTTCGCCTCGCTCAGGCCTACAAGTCCGAAACTTGTGTCGATAACCCTCTTCGGTCATTTGGTATCGCTTTAACAAGGCTATCTTTAACTTATCGTAATCCATGGCCTCACTAACCGATAACTGTGTGTAAGTCCCTAGCGCCTTACCCCGCAGTAACGGACTCAGGTGTAACGCCCAATTCTCCCTATCATAGCCTTGACATACAGCTAATCGTTCAAATCGCTCAAGAAACGCATCTAGCTGATCGTGAGCCTCATCAAAATGTGGAAGCTGGATTTTCGGGAATACATCCCTACTTCTCTCTTCTTTAACCCCAGAGTCAGACTTTAACCTTAGAACCTCTAATTCGTGGGCTCTAGCCTCTCGCTCGCGCTCTAATTCCCGCTGCTCACGCTCTAATTCCCGCTGTTCCTTCTCTATTTCACGTTGCCTAGCTCTTTCCTCACGTTCCTCATCCGCACGCCGTCTAGCCTCAACATAATCTTGTAAAGCCTGGTCCTTAAGCCCCAAGGCCTGTCCGCATCTAACAAGTGACTCTAACGTTTCCATGGTAACGCTCTAACCTAGTAAGATTCCAGTATCTAGTAATATCCGCTCTTAAAAATCCGTAAATACGTACTGTTAAAGCCAACCTAACGAACCGGCGGTATCCGTACAATAACACTACGGTAGCTCTACGCATCAAAATTTACTTATACGGACGGACGGACGGAAGGTCGGACGAAGGGTCAGACGGATGGACGGATGGATATCAAGATATAAATAAACACCATGCACCTATGATTACCATGCCAATCGGGAGGGGTAAACTTACCTGTCAAGAGACCCTACCACGTGACCAATCACAAACTAGTGTAGAAAAAATTATACCAGGGCGTATCTAACAACATCAAAAATTTTCACTCTAATCTGGGTTTATATCAACCCAATAATGATGTCCAGGTATCACTGAACTAGCATTACTCACAAAACATGCATGTGTTCTAGCCAAATCTACAAGGTATATGCCGATCTTGAAACAATGTTGTGCTTCAGGTAATATTCTCACTGAATAAATATTAACTCCTAACAGTGGGGTAATTTCATTGTGCAAGTATACACTACAACATCAGTTTGGTGTCATTTCCAATTATTAATTCAGATCAACTCTAGTTTGAGTATATGAATGTCTGGTTTCAGTACTGTTTTCTCAGTTCAAAACTTCTGAAACTTACTGTAATTAGCCAGTTTTTTTTTAAGGCTAATTATATCCTGGCACGCTCGCCATACAATGTCACCCCTAACTTAACGTGAAAACTTTACAACGGATATATCCTATAAAACCATACGATGGGTTTACGCTCGCCACTTGATTTCACTCATCAAGAAATTAGATCCCGGCCATTACAGGTGACATTTCCAGGTTCTTTTAAGGACGTGTATTAAAATACCAGACAATCATACACCCAGATCAATAGAAATTATGAGACATCAGGTTAAATTCACAAATATAATTCAAGACAATACTTACAGAGACACAAATGTGAGTGTGTGCGTTGATGTGTCAATACGACAGTTCTTCACATTAAAATTACAGGATATTTACTGAGTCCATGGTTTGTATAAAAAAAACCATAAAGTCCAGTTCCTTCAGAGATCTCTGGTTACTGTTTTGTGTAGAATCTAGCGTATGGTTAGCACCATATAGATCTAGTCTTTCTGAGTTTAGTGATCTTCAACTAATCTTGCTTGTCAGCAACCCGGGTAGGTTTACGTTCACATGAATGCAATAGCGCTCTTTGTTTACGTAGAGCTTAGAGTCCTTGACCTTGCTCGTGTAGCAATGGTTTCACGGCTTACGGCGGTTATGTATCTAGGTCAAGCTGAACTAGGCCGGCAGGTGACGAGCGCTCTTTCACTTTATCGCCAATACGAAGCTCTGTCGGCAGCACGGCTGAGTTCTCATGAGTTGGGTCCTTGCCTCATGTAGAAGCTTGCTTCTATGCCGTTCCTGGCGTTTCAATGTTCCTATTCCCGTGCGTGCGTGCTGCCTCCTCAAGCTTCAAGACCCAACTGAACCAACATTCAGCGTCTCTTCTTGAAGTCTGACGTCACAATCGCCTGTTCACTGTGTACGGCAATCCGGTTCTCTGATTGGCTTATTTCTCAAGTGTCCCATATAAGGATATATGTGACCTAGTTTGACTGTTAGCGTCACCATGGCGACCCACATACCAAATGTAATAATTACACACGATGCGTGACACGGATAAATCAGCTGATAGCCGATGGGATTCCATACAAGAATACACAATATATATATATACAATCAAGACCTGTCAACGCTTTAGGATGACGCTTCACGTCAATATCAATAGAGAACAGACTTCGTTAAACTATGATACAAAACACCGTACATATTGTCACCTATTGTCTGGTGACATCACCCCCTCCTTTTAAAGAAAATACACGGTATTTTCTCGATACATCGTATCGTTCTATCTCACAGGGTCCAGCTAAACATATTTACATATAGCAATACATAAAAGTCATGTAACAAGTTGTCATTAGTACATGCCCACGGTCTATGACACAGGGCAAAATCCTGTACATGTTTAGACTTACCTGGCTAGACATTAAAGCTCATTACATCCTAACACTCAGGCAGTCTGCTAAGAAAATCAGGTCCATGGTTTAGTTTACCTGACACTGCTTCAATATCAAATCTAAACTCTTGTAGAACCAGTGCCCATCTCATTACTCTCTTATTAGCACATTTTGATTTGCTAATACACTTTAATGGTTTGTGGTCGGTCTGAATGGTGAACGGTCTACAAGCCAGGTACATCTCAAATTTCTGTACAGACCATACAATTGCTAATGACTCTTTCTCAATGGTGGAGTAATTTCTCTCCCTGGGCAATAGTTTACGACTGGCATAAGCTACTGGGTGCATGATCCCTTCGTGTCTTTGCATCAGGATACAGCCAATACCCACATCAGATGCATCACATTTCAAATAAAATCGTTTACTGAAATCAGGTAGCTTCAGTATGGGAGGGTCTGACAGTTTAGCCTTTAGAGAACAGTACGCGTTCTCGTGTACGAGTTTCCAGTCTAGTTTGTTAGGTTGACCTTTACGCGTTAGATCAGTCAAGGGCACCGCTATTTCCGCATAGTTTGGCACGAATTTTCGATAGTACCCTGTAAGACCTAGGAATGCTCGCAAAGCCTTCTTTGTCTTAGGTCTATCAGTGCTCTGTATTCTCTTGAGCAAAACTGGATTAGTGGCCAAGTTGCCCGTGCCTACAAGGTGTCCCAAAAACTCTAGGCTCTGGTAGCCTATGAAGGTTTTAGCTGGTTTAGCTGCTAAGTTTGCACATTCTAGTCTAACTAGCACTTCTCTAAGAGTTCTTAAGTGCTCGTCCCAAGTCTCTGCGTGTATTAACACGTCATCTACATAACATACTACATTCGGCATGTCGCTGAACATTTTCCGCATCATGCGGGTGAAAACCGCTCCGGCAGTTACCAGGCCGAATGGCATAACCCTAAATTGGTAATGGCCATCGGGTGTAACAAAGGCCGTCTTATCCCTGGATTCCTCAGAAACAGGGATCTGCCAGTAACCTTTCGTCAGGTCAAGCTTTGTAAAATACTGGCTTTTCGCGACTTCGACAAAAGGTGTTTCTGGATCCGGCATGGGTTCAGGATCGAACACGACTGATTGGTTCAGCTTTCGGTAGTCTATCACGAATCTAGTCTTACCGTCAGGTTTCCTAAGCAGGATACAGGGGGACGCATAGCTAGAATCTGACTGTTCAATAATGCCTAAGTTTAACATTTCCTGGATTTCTGTTCGCATTGTCTCTCGCAGTTCAAAAGGCACCCTATAGGGCCTAGTTTTTACAGGTACATCAGATGAGAGTTTAATGCTACATTCTACAACATTGGTAAGCTTGGGTACATCTGTGAATACATCCCCATATTGCCTAAGCAGACTGAGTATTTCACGGCGCTGACACTTGCCTAGGTCAGCATTCACCTGAACATCTCGCTCAGTCTGGCGGCGCGCATACGACGGTAACGACATGTGGGCATCCTCATCAATCCTTTCTGGGTTTAACTCTCCGAACACGGGAGGCTCTGTTTCCCCGTCTACACCGTCAGGATCATATATAGAATCAGGTGCGCCCTTGGCTACCGCTGCCAGAATATGCTGGGGCTCGTTTCTAGCATGGTACCGTTTCAGCATATTCACGTGGAAGGTTTTAACCTTATCGCCAATCTTAATCCGATAGTCTAAGTCCCCAACCCTGTTTACAATAGTATAGGGGCCTTTCCACTGTACCATTAATTTGTTCCGCTCCGTCGGGAGTAACAACAAAACTTCGTCTCCGGCCTCAAACCTGCGCGTGCATTTACCTCTATCATATAACAGTTTGTGTCTGTTCACTGATTTGTTCAACGCCTCTCTAGCTAACGCGCATGTGTCGCTTAGTTTGTCTTGTAGGTCCAGGACGTATTGGTACGTGGTTTTAGTCTCGACGCTAGTATCTCACTTGGTCCACAGATCCCTTAGAATCCGCATCGGTCCTCTAACGATCCTACCATAGAGCAACTCAAAGGGTGAGAACCCTGTGCTCTCATGTGGCACTTCTCGGTACGCAAAAAGCACGGCGCTGAGGTACCGATCCCAATCTCGCGGTCTTTCCTCGCACATCCGTTTCAACATTAACTTTAACGTTCCATTGAATCTCTCCACCATTCCGTTGCACATAGGATGGTAAGGAGTAGTGGTGAGCTGTCTTACAGACAAAACACGGCTAACTTCTCGCATGAGGTCTGACGTAAATTGTGTTCCCATGTCAGTAAGCACCTCTGACGGCACTCCTAACCGCGCATAAATATCAACTAGCGCATCAGCCACAGAGACTGTATCTATGTTCTTTAAAGCAACAGCCTCCGGATATCTAGTGGCATAATCCATAACGGTCAGAATATACCTGTGACCTCTCTCAGACGCTGGATGGATCGGCCCAACCAGATCCATCGAAATTCTACGCCAGGGCTCATCAATTAATGGCATCTGGCCTAACGTAGCTCCAGGCACCTTGCCTTTCGGTATGGTTTTCTGGCAAATGGGACAGGACTTGCAAAACTCAGCAATGTCATTATACATCCCTTTCCAGAAAAACTGAGTTCTCACGCGGTCGTGCGTTTTGTCTATGCCCTGATGGCCCGCCATAACCGCTTCGTGGCCCATCCTCATTACGTCGTACCGTAAAGTCTGAGGTACCACCACTCGAGATCCATCTTTATCTCCCCGTTTATCACTCACAACCCGAACTAAATATCCGTCCTCAATTCTAAATGGAGTATCATTTCTAGCCTCTCTAGCTAGCCTCCAATACGGCGCTAAAGACCCATCCTCCTCCTGCGCCTTCAAAAATTCGGCCGGACTCACATCGGCAACTGGGCTTGCAACATTCAAGCTACGCGTCGGTATCTGTTTCTCTCGTGCAGCGCTCCGTGTCTCCACCGCGGACGACACCTCCTTTTGTGACTCTACACCGTCACACACTATGCCTGAGGACCGCTCAGACTTCCACGTCGGGTCCGGATCATACGGATCACGCGCTCCCGCTACGTTACCTAGCGCTAAATCACATACAGCATCCCCGACCACCATTGCCTCGATAGTACCGACAAAGTACGCACAGTCCACATTAATCCTAGCCGTAGGAAATTGTCTTACAGACCCGTCGAACAACCTACACTTGACCTGGTGTCCGGTGAACTGATTCGGCTCCACGTACGACTCACGTATTCCTGCCGAGGAACATCCCGAATCCCGCAGCACCCTCGCTGACTTACCATTCACCAGCCCTTCACACACAGGTAACGAGATTCCGCCTTCTGTCTGGGCAGCAAATCCTAACGACTGACTCGGACTCTCTACTTCCGGTTTCACCGCACCGACTGTCTCCGTTTCCGCCTCGACTACTGCCATTGACATAGTCTCCGGTTTCTGTTTTGGGTTATACGGGGGGCTAAAATTAGTCCTATACCTCTGCTGATCGCCAGCAGCACGCCCTACTTGAGGGGAAGACCTAGGCCTCGACCGGGCACTAGTCTTACATTCCCGCGCCTTATGTCCCAGTTCATTACATAAATAACATCTGATGCCTCCTGATGGCTTAAATGTCTGACCGCCCGGACTGCGCTCAACCTCTCGCTTCTCTCTAGGCTGAGATACCGGTTGCGCTGGACGCGGCACATTATTGCCATAACGAGGACCTGCTGTAAGGCTGTGTACACCGTGAGCCTCCGTATAACTCTCGGCTAAGTCTACCATACTATCAAAGTCACGACACCGTCTCTCTTTCAAAAACATAGAGAGATCCCTACTACAGCAGTTTACGAACTGCTCACACATCAACAGGTTAACTACCCCGTCGTAGTCACCTCCGACCCCTGCCATCCCTATCCAATGGTCTAGGTATCCACTCAGTCTCACCGCAAACTGACTCGGCGTTTCGCCTCGCTCAGGCCTACAAGTCCGAAACTTGTGTCGATAACCCTCTTCGGTCATTTGGTATCGCTTTAACAAGGCTATCTTTAACTTATCGTAATCCATGGCCTCACTAACCGATAACTGTGTGTAAGTCCCTAGCGCCTTACCCCGCAGTAACGGACTCAGGTGTAACGCCCAATTCTCCCTATCATAGCCTTGACATACAGCTAATCGTTCAAATCGCTCAAGAAACGCATCTAGCTGATCGTGAGCCTCATCAAAATGTGGAAGCTGGATTTTCGGGAATACATCCCTACTTCTCTCTTCTTTAACCCCAGAGTCAGACTTTAACCTTAGAACCTCTAATTCGTGGGCTCTAGCCTCTCGCTCGCGCTCTAATTCCCGCTGCTCACGCTCTAATTCCCGCTGTTCCTTCTCTATTTCACGTTGCCTAGCTCTTTCCTCACGTTCCTCATCCGCACGCCGTCTAGCCTCAACATAATCTTGTAAAGCCTGGTCCTTAAGCCCCAAGGCCTGTCCGCATCTAACAAGTGACTCTAACGTTTCCATGGTAACGCTCTAACCTAGTAAGATTCCAGTATCTAGTAATATCCGCTCTTAAAAATCCGTAAATACGTACTGTTAAAGCCAACCTAACGAACCGGCGGTATCCGTACAATAACACTACGGTAGCTCTACGCATCAAAATTTACTTATACGGACGGACGGACGGAAGGTCGGACGAAGGGTCAGACGGATGGACAGATGGATATCAAGATATAAATAAACACCATGCACCTATGATTACCATGCCAATCGGGAGGGGTAAACTTACCTGTCAAGAGACCCTACCACGTGACCAATCACAAACTAGTGTAGAAAAAATTATACCAGGGCGTATCTAACAACATCAAAAATTTTCACTCTAATCTGGGTTTATATCAACCCAATAATGATGTCCAGGTATCACTGAACTAGCATTACTCACAAAACATGCATGTGTTCTAGCCAAATCTACAAGGTATATGCCGATCTTGAAACAATGTTGTGCTTCAGGTAATATTCTCACTGAATAAATATTAACTCCTAACAGTGGGGTAATTTCATTGTGCAAGTATACACTACAACATCAGTTTGGTGTCATTTCCAATTATTAATTCAGATCAACTCTAGTTTGAGTATATGAATGTCTGGTTTCAGTACTGTTTTCTCAGTTCAAAACTTCTGAAACTTACTGTAATTAGCCAGTTTTTTTTTAAGGCTAATTATATCCTGGCACGCTCGCCATACAATGTCACCCCTAACTTAACGTGAAAACTTTACAACGGATATATCCTATAAAACCATACGATGGGTTTACGCTCGCCACTTGATTTCACTCATCAAGAAATTAGATCCCGGCCATTACAGGTGACATTTCCAGGTTCTTTTAAGGACGTGTATTAAAATACCAGACAATCATACACCCAGATCAATAGAAATTATGAGACATCAGGTTAAATTCACAAATATAATTCAAGACAATACTTACAGAGACACAAATGTGAGTGTGTGCGTTGATGTGTCAATACGACAGTTCTTCACATTAAAATTACAGGATATTTACTGAGTCCATGGTTTGTATAAAAAAAACCATAAAGTCCAGTTCCTTCAGAGATCTCTGGTTACTGTTTTGTGTAGAATCTAGCGTATGGTTAGCACCATATAGATCTAGTCTTTCTGAGTTTAGTGATCTTCAACTAATCTTGCTTGTCAGCAACCCGGGTAGGTTTACGTTCACATGAATGCAATAGCGCTCTTTGTTTACGTAGAGCTTAGAGTCCTTGACCTTGCTCGTGTAGCAATGGTTTCACGGCTTACGGCGGTTATGTATCTAGGTCAAGCTGAACTAGGCCGGCAGGTGACGAGCGCTCTTTCACTTTATCGCCAATACGAAGCTCTGTCGGCAGCACGGCTGAGTTCTCATGAGTTGGGTCCTTGCCTCATGTAGAAGCTTGCTTCTATGCCGTTCCTGGCGTTTCAATGTTCCTATTCCCGTGCGTGCGTGCTGCCTCCTCAAGCTTCAAGACCCAACTGAACCAACATTCAGCGTCTCTTCTTGAAGTCTGACGTCACAATCGCCTGTTCACTGTGTACGGCAATCCGGTTCTCTGATTGGCTTATTTCTCAAGTGTCCCATACAAGGATATATGTGACCTAGTTTGACTGTTAGCGTCACCATGGCGACCCACATACCAAATGTAATAATTACACACGATGCGTGACACGGATAAATCAGCTGATAGCCGATGGGATTCCATACAAGAATACACAATATATATATACAATCAAGACCTGTCAACGCTTTAGGATGACGCTTCACGTCAATATCAATAGAGAACAGACTTCGTTAAACTATGATACAAAACACCGTACATATTGTCACCTATTGTCTGGTGACACCTTAAAAACACACAAACCACGCTGGTCACGTGAATCTCCGCCAAGATACAGAGGCCTAGCATACGTCATATGACACGTCATTCAAGGCTCAGATCAATGCCCATGGGTGGAATAAAGTGGGCTCATATCAGTCTGGCAGTCGGTGTAATCCGGGACGCACCAGCTATTTTTAATTTTCTACTTGTATAGTGTCATACATCATATTCAGACAGGAATGGGTTTATTAAGAACTGCCGTAAGAAATAAATATCAGTTTGAGGGCCTCACCAGCTGTTGGAGAAAATAGGAAGACAACAGAGGCGACAACAGAGGAACTGTCGTTTCAAGTTAAATTTATTTACAAAACCTTCCATAATTTATTACCTGCTACTGATGTATCACAGAAATCTATTTTCATAATTCATTTAGTTCGTATAGTTTGACCCTTTCATGTTCGGTGCTATAGTGTGATTTCAAAAGTTTGAATTAAAGAGTGTATTAATATAAGTTGCGTTTTTTTAAATGAAAATATACTAATTTAATGTCATATATATTATTTTATATTATAGGGGTCTCCTAAGATCAGATGACTTCTTTAAAAATGCAGGAAATAATTTTATAGATTGATCTAAATCCAAACCACGCAGCAGCTCTTTTTTAAAACAGCGATAAAGAAAGATACACGGTCCAAGCTGAGTCTTGTCCTATCTGGCTATCTGGGAGTATACCAGTTAAATATTGCAAAAATTATGTAAAAATGTACACTATGTTAAAATGTTGTAATATATTTCCTTTAGATTCTAGTCTTGGAAAAAAAACTTTTTTCAGAATAATTTTTCATCCAATGGCAAAAATATGATACATCATTCTCCAGGCATGGTCAATTTATTGCATACAGTCTAAGCGCCACCGTGTGGCAAAGTTTTACAACTTTTGTATATGTTATCTTGTCGGTAAGGCATAACGGCGTTACATTTTACAGTTTATGGAAGACTTCCGGTTTAGAGTTGACAACTGGACGGAAGGTTTCTTTTAACATATTTTGCTGGAAATTCAGCACATGTGGTATTGATATAAGTAAAAATACATCTGATATATTTAACCTGTCATATTTTCGTAAAAATTAGTTATTTTAACCTCACAGGAGACCAAGGAAAGGAGACTAACTAACTGATCAGGTGGTGGCTTCCATGTGCTGTCAAAGTTGGCGGTATTGCAACAGATTTCTGGGGGTTTCCATTTGACACAGTGAAAGACAAAAGCAGTTTACCTAACCAGTGTTAGAACATAAGGAAGACGGGCCAAGATGGTTTTAGCGGACCTCGGCAGAAAAATTACCTCGGCGCTGCGGTCGCTCAGTAGTGCCACTGTCATCAATGAAGAGGTAAACTCGCTCTCCTCCCCCCCCCCCCCCCCCCGCTCCAGTTAATAAATAATGAATACACTGAAAAAAAGCTTGCATTTTTATTTCTTTAAAACAGGTGTAGGTTTCAGTTTGAAATTTCAGTATCCAAATTGACAAAGTTATATTAATTTTAAAATTCATATTCATAATTTGGCCCGAGTACCGAATCCGGTCTACATTTCCAAGGTGGGTCTAAACTGACTGGACCATCTCATATAAGTAGTAATCAACATAAGCCATGACATGCCTGAGGATATGACATCAACATGCCTCTTTCTTCTCCATTCCATGAATGTAGACTGGATTCTATACTCCCTCCAACAATTTTTAGCATTCCTGAAATTTCATTGTAAGCTTTAAGACTTTAACAATGTATTAAAATCATATATAATACAAGCCTGTGAATAAAATTTTAATAAATATGTACTTTTGTTTAAACTTTGTTCAAACTAGTATTAATGATAAATGTAATTAAAACAGTTAATTATCAGTTTTGAAATATCTGTGTCTGTTAAACAGGCTGTGTCGAAGGTATCACTGTAGGTCATCATAAAATAAGAGCCCGTTAAAGGTCATAAAAAGGGAAGTTAAATGTTGATGCTGGTATCTCAGAATTATATGGACCTATCAAAAATACTGCATTTTAGTTCAAGGTGACAGACGGATAGAAGTTTCAAGAAGGTTCAGTTTTCCTAGTTTGATTCTTATCAGACTTTGGTAATTTAATATATAAAGAATTTTCCACTTTCATATTTAAACTTATCAGGAGTTATTTTTAATTTGGCAAAATAAATGTCCAACCCATATTCTTCAATGGATAAGAACCAACATATTAAGAATATATTTATTTATTTGATTTATTTTTTAGGTGCTTAACTCTATGCTGAAAGAAGTATGTGCAGCTTTGTTGGAAGCAGATGTAAATGTACGCTTGGTCAAGGAACTCAGACAGAATGTAAGGTAAGATTAATTTCTTCAATTTATATTATTGCTCGAGTCTTGCAACAAGACATCATTGTTTGACATGGATATAGGTTTCAACCTTTAAATGATACAAAATCAGTTGTCATATTAAAGGGACTTACTTCTGCTATTTAGATATTTAATGTTTTTCACACTGATGTTCACGATAATTGTGGTTTTAATGTTAAAGTTGATTTGTAAGAGTAGCAACTTTGATAAGTAGGGTCCATAGTTTGTTTGGTGTACCATTTGTCAAGAAACACCTCTTTTTCATAAAGTACACTCTTAAGAAATAAAGTAAGCATACAGTTACACATTTATATCAATATAATTTGTGTTAAATGGTACAGAGAGACAAATACATAGACATTATTTTCCCCCACTTCCCAGAACGGGGGACATTGATTTAGGTTTGTCTTATCTGTTCCTTTGTCTCTCTGTCTGTCAGGTTTTCAATTCCATGCAGTTACTTTCCTAAATATTAACCAATATCATTCAAGTTTAGGTCAGTGATTGCTCTCATGCATACCTTGGTTTGGATTGGTTTTGAAGTGTCTGTCTGAAAATTTATTCTCTCCAGCTCCAAAACAAAAATATTAAATTTTGTTCCTATTTCACAACCAAAATTATGACATCTTCAGGGAACCATGAAAACTAAACACAGCCACTGTAACAGGTGGAGACATCTTCAGGCAAACGAAAACTGAATTATATTGATCAGGTAAGCATGAAAGACAACAAGAGGCAGAACAGGGGACTTAAATTCCACAAATTTGCTTGTTTGAAATGTTTTTTTGTTTTTCTTCAGGTCTGTGATAGACTTCGATGAGATGGCTGGTGGTCTGAATAAGAGGAGAATGATTCAGTCAGCTGTCTTCAAAGAGCTAGTAAAGGTAATCAAATCTGGAAATCTGGAAGTATTTCTTTGAGAATATAAATGATAGTTAAAGGCATTCCTTAATGAGAAATATCCAAGCCTTTGAGTACCATTGCTGTGTGTCTCAGTCATTTTTGATTGATAGTTTCTTGGTATAATGCATTTTTTCCAAACATTCTGTATCCATTGTTACCATAATAATAAATTTTGTATCCATAATGTTACCCTGATGTTTAATTATCATTGTTTTTTGTTATGCCCCCGCCACAAAGTGGCCGGGGCATATAGTTTTACCTATGTCCGTCCTTCCGTCATTCCGAAATCAAACAGTTGTACGGACTTTTTTTAGCAATGCCTGCAGATATTGGCCTGATTTTTGGTGTGTCGGCAGATATAGACCAGTTACAAATCGAGTTCGCGTTTCGTCCCGGTTGACTTACTTGTGACCGTTTTACAGCTCCTAAACTTAAAAAATTTCATGAAAAATAGAAATTTCATGACAAATACACATGTACCGACTTTTTTTCGCAATGCCTGCAGATATTTGCCTGATTTTTGGTGTGTGGGCAGATAATGACCAGTTACAGATCGAGTTCGCGTTTTGTCCCAGTTGATCTACTTTTGACTGTTTTACGGCTCCTAAACTTAGAAAATTTCATGAAAAATAGAAATTTTCATGACAAATGTACACATGTACGGACTTTTTTTCGCAATGCCTGCAGATATTGGCCTGATTTTTTGTATGTGGGCAGATAATGACCAGTTACAGATCGAGTTCGTGTTTCGTCCCGGTTGACCTACTTTTAAAAGTTTTACGGCTCCTTAACTTAGAAAATTTCATGAAAAATAGAAATAGTCATGACAGATACACATGTACAGACTTTTTTTCGCAATGCCTGCAGATATTGGCCTGATTTTTGGTGTGTGGGCAGATATTGACCAGTTACAGATCGAGTTCGTGTTTCGTCCCAGTTGACCTACTTTTGATTGTTTTAAGCTCCTGAACATAGAAAATTTCATGTTAAATATAAATTTTCATGACAAATACACTTGTACAGAATTTTCTTCGCAATACCTGCAGATATTGGCCTGATTTTTGGTGTGTTGGCAGATAATGACCAGTTACAGATCGAGTTCAGGTTTTGTCCCAGTTGACCTACTTTTGACCATTTGACGGTGCTCTAACATAGAAAATTTCATAAAAAAGTGCACATGTATGGACTTTTTTTCACAGTGCCTGCAGATACGGGCCTGATTTTTGGGGTGTAGGTAGATAATGACCAGTTACAGATTGAGTTCTTGTTTTGTCCCAGTTGACCTACTTTTGACCATTTGACTGCTCCTGAACATAGAAAGTTTCATGAAAAATAGAAATTTTCATAACAAATGCATATGTACTGACTTTTTTTCCTCAATGCCTGCAGATACCACCTTGATTTTTTATGTGTGGGCAGATAATGACAGTTACAGATCAAGTTCGCGTTTCGTCCTGGTTGACCTACTTTTGATTGTTTTACGGCTCCTAAACATAAAAAAGTTCATGAAAGACAGAAATTTTTATGGAAAATGCACATGTATGGACTTTTATTCACAATGCCTGCATATACTGGCATGATTTTTGGTGTGTTGCTTGATAATGACCCGTTACAGATCGAGTTTGCATTTTGCCCTTGTTGACCTACTTTTGACCATAAGACACCTCCTGAACTTAAAACATTTTTCAAAATTTTACAAATGTTTCTAATTTGCCCCAGGCGGGGGCATTTGTGTTGTTCCGACACATCTTGTTTAAAATCAATTCATCTCACTCTTTATTATTACTTTTCATGTAATGGTAAATAATGCAGCTATGTATGTGGCATATTTGCTTTGATTCAAGGATGTTTTGTAATTTATCTTGCAGCTGATTGACCCTGGAGTGAAAGCATGGCAACCCACCAAAGGCAAGAATAACGTGATCATGTTTGTAGGTCTGCAGGGATCTGGTAAAACTACCACCTGCACCAAGGTAAAGCAACTCAATATACCGATTGAATACATGTGACAGACCTGTACTAAATTAAAAGACATATATGCCTGATATCATACATGAAGTTCTATATTATAAAAAATATCTTAAAAGAAACTTGATTAAAGTTAATTTGTCTTCAGAATAGTAGAACATATACTGCTGCTTTCATAATATTTTTCATGTACAGTACAATGATAAGCTGTAAGTGTAGCAAAATTAATTAATACTCAATTTGTTTGACATGGTAGCAGTTTCATAATTTTCAATTTTATATAACCTCTATCAATTTTCATGTTATACTGGTTGTTCATTAAACATCCAATTAAATGGCATTCACAAATATATTTCCCAAAAATCATGAAGTTTATCATAGAGATAGCACAGAGGCTTCTAGGGAGAAAAAGCAATATTCAGTTACTGACTGCTGAAATAAATACATGTCATTTCAGCTGGCATATCACTACATGAAGAAAGGTTGGAAGACCTGCCTGGTGTGCGCAGATACATTCAGAGCTGGAGCTTTTGATCAGCTGAAGCAGAATGCCACCAAGGCCAGGATACCATTTTATGGAAGGTCAGGTCATGATAATATTTCACAGCATATACATTTAAATTACCGTTTGTTTATAGTGATATTTTGGTTCATATATGGGTGAATAAACTAAGGCGAAGTGGTCTGTAATTTCTTTATCTGTACTGTTACAAGCTATACTTTCATATGAATGAACCAGTTAATTAATGATTACACCAATTTTAGTTTATAACTAAATATATCTAAATATGGAATAAGATGAAATATTGATTAGAAATTCCCATCTTATTACATAAAACAACCCTGGATGTGCTACAATATGGCAACACCAACATACATTCACACATAACATAGCCATATAATATTATTGCAGACATTAAACGGTTCATTTAAACTGATAATACAAGAATTTAGCATGTGCAATATAAGTAATAAATGCATTAATGATCAAATGAGTTCAGGTTATGTGCTAATAATTTTTTTTTTCTATTTATTGCAAAATAGGCTAACTTGTGTGAACATTTTTCCCAAATACAGGACATGGCTGAAATAAGTATATCTTTTTCCCTTTTATAGTTACACAGAGACAGATCCCGTTGTCATAGCAGCAGACGGTGTGGAAAAGTTCAAAGAAGAAGGGTTTGAAGTTATTGTAGTGGACACTAGTGGTCGCCACAAGCAGGAAGACTCCTTGTTTGAAGAGATGTTACAAGTTTCCAATACCATTGTAAGTGTTATCTTTAATCCTCATCCTCTACATTAACTTGGCAAAGGTCCTCTTAATTTGTTAACTGACTAGGACTTTGGTTGTTTTAATGTCTGTGAAACAGTTCTGCCTACCTATGCAAAAGCATCAGTCATTCTACAGGCTTTGAGTCATTCAAACTATAATTTATTGAATATATAATTGATAATTAGATATCAGACTAATTCAGAAATTTATTTGATAATTATTTAATTTAGTGTATTTTTAGCTCAGCTGACTATAAGTCATCTGAGCTATAGTCGTGGTTAGTGTTGGGACGATATGGGTTTTTTTTTATCATGATAATTATTCAAATTTAATCGCGATATACCGTGATATCGTGATATTTTTAATTATATATAATGGCATAAATAAGCCATCAATAATGATATTTATAACAACCACCTTTAAAGTCTTGACTTTATACAAGGGGTTAAGTATTAATGTTATTTATACCTATTGTGCCAGTACCACAGAATGACTCATTACGTGATGTAAGTTGCATGAAGGTCCTGCAGGTGTGCAAGCTTGAGGCGCGGGAAGTCCTGCCCCCATCGTCGAATCACGCTTGTCAGAACTTTCCATCAGTTTCCTATAGCTACATTAAAGCCGGAGAATCCCGGCGAATTTTCGGAGAGCGTGTTATACCAATCATGGCTAAATATACCATCCCAGTTTTATATGGCAAAATATGCAACCTGTATGGAATGTTAGATTCAGTTGTGAAACTTTTATGTTGACATTTTCGTTCTATGCAATAAAAGCGGAAATATGTGTATTTATTGCTCTTTCATTATAATGTTATTTTCTTCTGGAATTCTCAAGCTTATGTCCTCTCTGATTCATCCTGCTACTTCCGGACATTTCCGAATATTCCCGAAGTCTGTAAACGCATGGTTCCCCCACACGCGTGTATTCAAATACATGTGGTTTATAAAAATAAATGTAATTCTTTGAAATAAATTTATTTTGAACCTCAAGGGCTTGCTTGTGAACCAAAATCGTGAACAAAAATTAATATTGCAATAATAGGAAAGTTGACGGTATGATAACCGTAGCTGTCAGATATTGTGATAATACCGTATACCGGTAACCGTCCCAACCCTAGTCGTGGTCCATTGTCTGTCGTCCATCTGTAGATGTTGCACGTTTTGAAACCATAAGACCTAGGAATCCAAAATTTGGCGTGTTAGATGTCCCCAAGATCTCCTACCAAGCCAAATACTGGGTTTTTGCAACTTCGTTCCTTTGAGAAATTAAGGAAAAACCTTAATTTTTTATTGTATCCCCAGACAAAGTCGGGGGATACTATGTTTTCATACCGGTCCCGCCGCTGCCGCCGCATATAAATCTTGTTGGCTCGATAACTCAAAAATATTTCAGGGATCTTTTCCAAACTTGGTCTATGTATAGATATGGGTGAGAGGACGACGCCTATTTAAAATGAGGTCATGACCTTGACTACGAGAGTGTCTTTGACCTTGAATAGGTCCAATTTTGGGGAAAATCACACAAATTTTTAAATATCTCAAGAAATCTTGCATGGATTGATCCCAAAATCAAGTTGATGGAAGATCATGAATAGGGTTGTCATGTTCCAGAAACTGGTGGCGCCACCTATTATTCTTTACTTGTTTTTGTGCCGTTTAATACCCACAAAATTGCTACTTGACAGTACTGTGAGCATTATAAGTCAAAAACTAACAGACAGATTTCTTTTATATTATGCATATACATAGATATGGGTTATGGGATGATGTTTATTTAAATTGGGGTCATGACCTTTTCTATGAGAGTGGCCTTGACCTTGAATATTGCCATATATGGTAAAAATCACACAAAATCATTAGTTTTTCAATAAGGGATGCATGGATTGGTCCAAAAATCAACTTGACCGAAGATCTTGGATGGTAATGTCATGTACAGGAAACAGGTGGCACCACCTGTTATTCTTTTACTTGTTTTCGTGCCGTTTAATACCCCCATCATTGCCACTTAACAGTACTGTGAGCATTATAAGTCAAAAACTAATTGACAGATTTCTTTCATATTATGCATATACATAGACATGGGTTATGGGATGATGTTTTTTTTTAAAATTGGGGTCATGACCTTTTCTATGAGAGTGGCCTTGACCTTGAATATTGCCATATATGGTAAAAATCACACAAAATCATTAATTTCTCAATAAGGGATGCATGGATTGGTCCAAAAGTCAACTTGACCAATGATCTTGGATAGTAATGTCAAGTACCGGAAACAGGTGGCGCCACCTGTTATTCTTTTACTTGTTTTTGTGCTGTTTAATACCCCCATCATTGCCACTTAACAGTACTGTGAGCATAAAAAGTAAAAAACTAATGGACAGATTTCTTTCATATTATGCATATACATAGACATGGGTCATGGGAAGATGTATATATATATTGGGGTCATGACCTTTCCTATTAGAGTGGCCTTGACCTTGAATATTGCCATATATGGTGAAAATTGCACAAAATCATTAATATCTCAATAAGGGATGCATGGATTGGTCCAAAAATCAATTTGACCGAAGATCTTGGATAGTATTGTCATGTACCGGAAACAGGTGGCGCCACCTGTTATTCTTTTACTTGTTTTTGTGCCGTTTAATACCCCATCATTGCCACTTAATAGTACTGTGAGCATTATAAGTCAAAAGTCAAAAACTAATGGACAGATTTCTTTCATATTATGCATATACATAGATATGGGTTATAGGATAATGTATATTTAAATTGGGGTCATGACCTTTTCTATGAGAGTGACCTTTTCTGTGAGTGTTGTCTGATATCAATTGTTGCTGAAGATGGGAGGCCTATTCTTAAAGGGGGGAGGATTAATTGTCTGGGGATACTATGGCACCTGCGGTGCCAAGAAATGTCTAGTTAAAAACCTATTTTCACCCTTTAGGACTGCCTAATGTTAAAACCACTCTTCTGTTTTTCATCATATTTACCATAAATATTCCTCTACATAGTTCCTATGTACATGCACAAAATTAGGTCTGTATTATATCATTTAAAAAAGTTATGGGCTCAAAAAATGCATTTTGTAGAAAATCAGGAAAGATATTTGATCACTTAAACCAAAACATGTTAAAGCTAAGGACTTTTTTCCAGTAATACAACTTTAATTAATCAATATTAAATTGTATACCCAAAATTGGATCAAAATCTTTAAAAGTTTTTAAAATATTAGCAAAAATAAAAAATTGGTACCTTAAATTTTGCCCAGCTTTGGCCACGGCATGTTTTTTCTCCTGCAAGTACTGTGGATTTAATTTTCACAGCATGTACACATAAGGATTTAATCTGTTAAAATCTGAAATTTGAAAATAAAAGCTGCAAAATTAGTCTAGTTATTGAATTTTTGTATCAGCCAAAACAAAGAATTATCGGGTCACACGTGAACTGGTGCCTAACCAATTGGGCTTGACCTCTGACCTTTCCTCTTTGCCCAGCGTCCGTTTGTACGTCTGTTTCCACACATAAACCCACATATCTAGGGAAATGTTTGACCGATCTATGTAGCCCTTGGATAACTTTATAACATACACAATGAATGGTGGCGCCACCTGCAACCATGTTTGCACAGTGTCCATCTGTTCATCTGCCTTGGGTTAAAATCACTCATATCTCTGCAGTGGTTTCACAAATTCACCTGAAATTCGGCATGCATATACATCCTAGATAGCTTTCTTGATTTTATGACAGGTGGCGCCACCTACATTCACATTCACGCTGCGGTCATCCAAGCTGATATCTCGGGAACCGTTTGACCAATCAGGGAAAAGATTTACACAAATGTAGCCCTTAGATAGCTTTATAATGTACACAAAAATGGTGGCACCACCTGCATCCATTTTTGCACAGGGTCCATCTATTTGTCTGCCTTGGGTTAAAATCACTCATATGTCTGCAGTGGTTTGACCAAATTACCTGAAATTCGGCATGCGTATACATCCCGCATAGCTTTCTTGATTTTATGACAGTTGGTGCCACCTACATTCACGTTCACGCTGTAGACATCCATGCTTATATCTCCGGACTCTTTCAACCAATCAGGAAAAAAATTTTTACACAAATGTAGCCATTGGATAGCTTTATAACATACACAAAAATGGTGGCGCAACCTGCAGGCATTTTTGCACAGCGTCCATCTGTTTGTCTGCCTTGGGTTAAAATCACTCATATCTCTGCAGTGGTTTGACCAAATTACCTGTAATTCGGCATGCGTATACATCCTGGATAGCTTTCTTGATATTATGACAAGTGGTAACAGCTTCATTCACCTTATAGCTGCAGACATTAATGCTTATATCTCCGGACTTGTTTGGCCAATCAGGAAAAAATTTTTACACAAATGTTGCCCTTGGATAGCTTTATATTGTACACAAAAATGGTGGCACCACCTGCAGCCATTTTTGCACAGTGTCCATCTGTTTGTCTGCTGTGGGATAAAATCACTTGATCTCTGCAGTGGATTGACTTTTCCACCTGAAATTTAGCATGTGTATACATCTTGTATTTCATTCAAATAACAGGTGGCGCCACTTACAATCATGTTTATGTGGCAGACATCCATTCTAATATGTAACACATGTAACTCTATTTCCCCTTGCCACTCAATCCATGCCTCACTTCACCAGTCCTACTCTGATTTTGGCAGATACACTTAGTCGCTTGTCGACTACCCGTATTCTAGTTTTTGAGGCTCTTTTTGTATTCCCTTACATTATCAAGCAGTCCACTTTGGTCACTTTAGGTCATTTAGTGCAGCTCTCTATGCTCCCCAGGCTGCTGTTATGTAATCCCATCACTAGGGCAAGCCCTCTCTCCACTGAGTTGAGCTTGATCAGGCTGTCTGCAGTTAATACCACAGGGAGCCTTTTTCTCTCCCCCTTACTTATATATATTACTTAACCATAGGCCTATTTTTTCCCTTGGTGCATCACCAAATGGTTTAGCTAATGTCCATTATTCTATAATTTACAGTTTTTTAGCAGGGCCATTTTCTCATAGCTTTTCAAATGATAATATACATGAACAAGTGACCCAGGGGTCATGACGCTCAGCTGACCAGGAAGACATTGACAAAAGTAATTTTATCATCTGAATGTCAAATTTGAATGAAATACTTTTTCCAAACTTGACCTTTTGTATAAAATCATCCAATATTCATTGGGGTACTATGGAGCTCTGTAGCATGAAGGATATGGGTAACAGACACCTATTTTCAAGGTTTACAAGATGACTTTTCAGGGATCTCCCAGCATGTCAAAAAATAAAATTCTAGGTCCAGTTATTATGATTTGTGCCCTGTTAACAAATCCAAATGTTTATTCTGGGGGGTATTTCAAAGCCGCATAGGGTGAAGGATATGGGTAACAGAGATGTAATTTCAGGTGCACAAGGAGACTTTTCAGGGGCCTCCCAGCATATCAAGAAAGGAGATTCTAGGTCAAGTCATTATAATTTGTGCTCTGTTAACAGATGACCAAATCTTTATTCTTGGGAGTACTTCGGAGCCCCAGAGCATGAAGGATATGGGTAACAGGGACCTTATTTCGGGTTTCCATGTAGACCTTTTATGGGCTTCCCTGGAGGTGAGGACAGAAGATTCTAGGTCCAGACATTATGATTTGTGCCCTGTTAATATATGACCAAATCTTTATTCTGGGGGGTACTTCAGAGCCCCATGGCTCACAGAATATGGGTAACAGGGACCTTATTTCGGGTTTCCATGTAGACCTTTTATGGGCTTCCCTGGAGATGAGGACAGAAGATTCTAGGTCCAGTCATTATGATTTGTGCCCTGTTTACAGATGACCAAATGTTTAAAGATCACAAAAGTAGAGAAAAAAAATCGTAAAAAATAAAAAAAAATAAAGGTGGCGCCACCAATCTCCGGAAATTGATGAAACACTCCATGATCAATATCCATGCAAAGAATCATGGTGATTAATGCATTAGTTGTTCAGATACTTGAGCTTTTGTATTAAATTTTGCATTATTCTGGGGGGTACTTCAGAACCCCATAGCTCGAAGAATATAGGTCACAGTGACCTAATTTCAGGTTTAAAAGGAGAATTTCCATAGACCTCCCAGGACTTCAAGTAAGAAGATTCCCGGTCTAGCGGTTACGATTTGTGCCCTGTTAACAGACAGACGCCTGGATGGCCGGACTGACGACGGACAAAAGGTGATCCCTACAGCTCAGATGACTTTCAGTCAGCTGAGCTAAAAATTGAAAAAATACAGGTGGCGCCACCAGAATGCAGAAACTGATGAAACATTTCCTGATCAATATCCATGCAAAGAATCATGGTGATCAATATAATAATTGTTCAGATACTTGAGCTTTTGTATCAAATTTTCCATTATTCTGGGGGGTACTTCGGAGCCCCATAGCTCAGAGGTTATGGGTAACAGAGACCTAATTTCAAGTTTTTAAGGAAACTTTTCATGGGCCTCTCAGCATGTCAAGAGAGAAGATTCTAGGTCCAGTTGTTACGATTTGTGCCATGTTAACAGATGACCGCATCTTATGAGGTCTCAAAAATAGAGAAAAAAATTCGTAAAAATAAAAAAAAATACAGGTGGCGCCACCATACTGCAGAAACTGATGACACATTCCATGATCAATATCCTTGCAAAGAATCATGGTGATCACTGCAATAGTTGTTTAGATACTTGAGCTTTTGTATCAAATTGTCAATTATTCTGAGGGATACTTCAGATGACTTACAGTCAGCTGAGCTAAAAACACTTAATGGTCAATATCCATGCAAAGAATCATGATGATCTCCGTATGAGTTGTTCAGATACTTCAGCTTTTGTATCAAATTGTCCATTATTCTGAGGGATACTTCAGAGACCTATAGCTTGAAGGATATGGGTAACAGAGACCTAATTTCAAGTTTCCACAGGCACTCTTCATGGGCCTCCTTGCATGACAAGAATGAAGTTTCTAGGTCAAGTTGTTGCAATTTGTACCCTCTTGATAGATAACATAGGTGGCGCCACCAGTCTGCAGGAACTGATGGAACATCTCATAATCAATATGTATGCCAAAAATCATGACCATCAGTGATGTAGTTATTGAGATATTGAAGTTTTTGTATGAAATTTTTGACTACTCTGGGGGGGTACTTTGGGGCCCCATAGCTCAAAGGATATGGGTAACAGAGACCTAATTTCTGGTTTCCATGGAGACTTTTCATAGGTCTTCTAGTGTGTTGAGAATGAAGATTCTAGGTCCAATCGTTACTATTTGTGCCATGCTAACAGATGACAGCATCCTTAAAGGTCTCAAAAATAGAGGAAAAAATCGTAAAAAATTGAACGATACAGGTGGCGCCACCAGTCTGCAGGAACAGATGACACATCTCATGATCAATAGTTATGCCACAAATCATGACCATCATTCAAGTAGTTAATGAGATATTGAAGTTTTTGTATGAAATTTTTTACTTTTCTTGGGGGTACTTTAGGGCTCCATAGCTCGAAGAATATGGGTAACAGAGACCTAATTTTGGTTTCCATGGAGACTTTTCATAGGTCTCTCAGTGTGTCAAGAATGAAGATTCTAGGTCCAGTCGTTATGATTTGTGCCACGTTAACAGATGACAGCATCCTTAAAGGTCTCAAAAATAGAGGAAAAAATCGTAAAGAATCAAACAATACAGGTGGCGCCACAAGTCTGCAGGAACTGATGGAACATTTCATAATCAATATGTATGCCAAAAATCATGACCATCAGTGATGTAGTTATTGAGATATTGAAGTTTTTGTATGAAATTTTTGACAACTCGGGGGGGGGGGGGGGTACTTTGGGGCCCCATAGCTCGAAGGATATGGTTAACAGAGACCTAATTTCTGGTTTCCAAGGATATTTTTCATGGACCTCTCAGTGTGTCACGAATGAAGATTCTAGGTCCAGTCGTTACGATTTGTGCCATGCTAACAGATGACAGCATCCTTAAAGGTCTCAAAAATAGAGGAAAAAATCGTAAAAAATCGAACAATAAAGGTGGCACCACCAGTCTGCAGGAAGTGATGACACATCTCATGATCAATAGTTATGCCACAAATCATGACCATCAGTCAAGTAGTTAATGAGATATTGAAGTTTTTGTATGAAATTTTTTACTTTTCTTGGGGGTACTTTGGGGCTCCATAGCTCGAAGAATATGGGTAACAGAGACCTAATTTCTGGTTTCCATGGAGACTTTTCATAGGTCTCTCAGTGTGTCAAGAATGAAGATTCTAGGTCCAGTCTTTACGATTTGTGCCTTGTTAACAGATGTTTACATTTTGAAAGGTCTCAAAAATAGAGAAAAAAATTCGTAAAAAATTGAACAATACAGGTGGCGCCACTAATCTGCAGGAAGTGATGGAACATCTCATGATCAATATGTATGACAAAAATCATGACCATCAGTCAAGTATTTAATGAGATATTGAAGTTTTTGTTTGAAATTTTTTACTTTACTGGGGGGTAGTTTGGGGCCCCATAGCTGGAAGGATATGAGTAACAGAGACCTAATTTCTGGTTTCCATGGAGACTTTTCATAGGTCTCTTAGTGTGTCAAGAATGAAGATTCTAAGTCCAGTCATTATGATTTGTGCCTTGTTAACAGATGTTCATATTTTTAAAGGTCTCAAAAATAGAGAAAAAAATTCGTAAAAAATCGAAAAATACAGGTGGCGCCACCAGTCTTCAGGAACTGATGGAACCTCCCATGATCAATATGTATGCCAAAAATCATGACCATCAGTCAAGTAGTTAATGAGATATTGAAGTTTTTGTATGAAATTTTGGACTTTTCTGGGGGGGTAGTTTGGGGCCCCATAGCTCGAAGGATATGGGTAACAGAGACCTAATTTCTGGTTTCCAAGGAGATTTTTCATGGACCTCCCAGAATGTCAAGTAAGAAGATTCCAGTTCTAGCGGTTACGATTTGTGCCTGGTTAATGGACAGACGGACAGACAGACAGACAGACAGACGGACGACGGACAAAGAGTGATCGCTATAGCGCAGATGACTTTCAGTCAGCTGAGCTAAAAATGATTCTAGATTTCAGGAAATCTAAAACTGAAGATCAAGATAAGGTCACCAGGTTTAAAAATATTTCAAGAACTCCATTAAAAATTTTGTATATAAAATTTCGGAGGAAAATATCAAGCCCTTAAAAAGTTATGGCATTCACAAAGCAAAAAGTATAGTTGGGTTGATTTTACCTTGAAGACCCTGGTCAAGGTGATCAATTTTCAAACTCATCCAAGAACTTGGTAGAAACAATTACTGTAATAAATTTAGAAAAAATTTGGAACACTTCATTTATTGGGTTATTGGGTTCATAAATATTTTACATTTCGGCAGATCTGAACTTGAAGATCAAGGTCACCAGGTTTCTAACTCATTGAAAATTTTTGTAGGAACAATTACTGATTTAAATTCAGAGGAAAATATGAAGCCCTTCAAACGTTATGGCATTCAGAAAGCAATATGAGTATAATTCAGCTGATTTGACCTTAAAGATCCTGGTCAAGGTTACCAATTTTCAAACTTGTCCAAGGACTTGGTATTAACAATTCATGTACCAAATTTTAGAGCAAAATGTAAAATACTTTCAAAGTTATGGTGTTCACAAATATTTTACATTTCTGCAGATGATTTGACCTTGAAGATGAAATGTCAAGGTCACTGGGTTTCGAACTCCTCCGAGATTTTTATATGAACAACTAGACATTTCTTGGCACCCCAGGTGCCTGAGTATCTCCAGACATAGTACGCCCCCCCCCTTTAAGAATAGGCCCCTATTTTTAGCAGCATATACGGACACTTGGCAAGCAATTATTGTTTCTTCCATCTATCAATCCACAATCTTTTTGAAGATGTTGGTCCTGTGACCTTTTATCTTTTTAAAGATGTGTCCTGTTACCTTGACCTTTGACCCTAAAATCAATTCCGGTCTTGCTTTTCCAATGGGTCATATACAAGTCAAGTTTGAAATCCATACATCAATAAAAGCAGGAATTATCATCCAGAAACTCATTTTTGGACAGATGGCTCCTGTGACCTTCACCTTTGACCTTGTGACCTCAAAATTGATAGCGGTCTTCTTCTATTGGCAGATGAACTATATGTGCAAGATGAAAGGTCTGAGATGAAATGTTTGGCTGAAAATGCATACAATACCTTTTTAAAGATGTGACCTTTGACCTCATGACCCCAAAATCAATTGGAGTCTCGCTTTTTTTCAATGGGACATACATTTGTTGATGTATTGATTTGAAACTTGACTTATACAGTTATTATCATCCAGAAACTAATTTTTGACAGATAGCTCCTGTGGCCTTGACCTTTGACCTTGTGACCCCAAAATTGATATGGATCATCCACTATTAGCAAGTGAGCTATATATTCAAGATGGAAGACCTGGGATGAAAATTTGGCTTAAAATGCATGGCTTAAAATGCATCCACAGTATCTTTTTAGATACGAGTCTAGTGACCTTGACCTTTGACCTCATGACCCTAGAACCTATAGGGTTCTTACTTTAGTGGTGGACCATACATAAGTCACGTTTGAAATCCATATGGCTATCAACACTGGAGATATCATAAGAGGTGTCTGATTTTCACCAAATATGGACACATTAAAGGTCAAGGACACTCATGGTAAAGGTCATGACCCAAATGTAAATAGACCTCATCCCATAAGCCATCTCTCTACATGTACATAATATGAAAGAGATCTGTCCATTAGTTTTTGACTTATAATGCTTACAGTACTGTTAAGTGGCAATTACGGGGGTATTAAAAGGCGCAAAAACAAGAAAAGGATTATAGGTGGCGCCACCAGTTTCCGGTATATCACAAGGCCATCCAAGATCTTCGGTCACCTTGACTTTTGGACCAGTCCATGCAAGTTTACTTGAGATATTTAAGAATTTGTGTTATTTTCAGCAAAAATTGACCTATTCAAGGTCAAGGTCACTCTCCTAGCATAGTTCATGACCCCATTTTAAATAGGCTTAGTCCCCTTACCTATATCTATACAAACGTAAAGTTTGAAAAAGAACAGTGAAATATTTTTTGAGTTATCCCGCTCACAAGGTTTTTCTGCGGCGATGGCATGACCGCCGTGAAACCATAGTATCCCAACTTTGTCTGGGGATACAATTAGAGTTTCAAATGGCACTGAAAATAAAGTCTCCCCTGGGGGGGGGGGGGAGATATAATGATTAAATGTGCAAATAATTCAAGTGGGCTTATGAAAACAACTGATATATGCAAAACAAAATAATGAATTATTTTCAGTTATTATTGAATTTTTACTAGATCAGACTGAAAAGTCTACCAACTGCAACAATACCTGCACAAAAAAGGCATAAAAGAAAAACATGATATATTGTCCTATCATGTGTAAACCTGAAATACTAATCATGCAAACAGGATATCTAATTACTTATAGATAGCGAGTTATTTTATTGATAAACATTTCTGTTGAGTTTGATCAGAATCCATCAAATCCCTTGTAATTTATTGCATTTATTTCATCAATCACATGAATTCCAATATTTAATTCTGTGAACCATGGCAAATATATAAGTTGATTGAAAAAATTTCCCTACTTTTTCTTGGTTATCTGATAAGTACCAAAGAAATATTATATATATAAAAAATTTTTATCTGCAAAGTTTAAAATCTGCCTGCTTGCACACACAACCTGAAAGTAAAAATGAAATATATGTTAGTGTAAAAGATAACATTAATAGGTGTAAAGTTATATTTATTTATTATATAAATTCCTTAAAGGAGCCTAAAAATAAGAAGAAAAAAAACATGAACTTCATTTTTCTTAGTTTACAAGATAACATTTAAAGGTGTAAGTTTTATTTATTTACTATATAAATTCCTTACCGAAACCTAAAAAAGAAGAAAAAACATTAACTTATTGAAAAACCTTGAAATTTCCTTCTATTCAGCGGACCTGAAACAAAATAGGAAGAAATAACGACTAGTATATAGTTATGTTAAATTGACAAGTATAAGAAAAAAAAGTGAAAAGAACCCAGGAAATTTGTATTTCAGCTTGCTGAAAGTCAGGTTATGAATTTCTTTCCTTAATATATGATCTTGGGGGAAAAATATGCGAAAGAAGATAATGAACAAAAAAAGTTTTCATACTCAGTTGTATTTTTTTTACTAGATCAGGATGACAGCTGTAGCAACTGCAAAAACACATGCACAAAATGCAACAAAGGAAGATCATATTGTTCCATTAAGATAGCATTATGTGTACACGTCGAGGCTTGAATACTCGTCCTGAAAACAGAAACCTAAAATATTAACATATATGCAATACTTTTCAACTGAAAATTTACAGTGATAATGTGTGTAAAAAAACGCAAATTAGAAAGAATCCGAAAGTAGTCCAGTCCAACAATTCAGTGGAACATCTGAACAGCATGTCCGCGTATAGTCTGATCATTTAGCCCTGGAAAACAGGGATTGTCGGGGGGGGGGGGGGGGGGGGGGTCTGTCACTGGGTCAGACTCGGGAGTCTGTGCGGCACGATGCATCTGTATCTGGCGGGATTCAATGAAGACAAACTCTAATGTATTTTCAGGTTAATTTCTTGGCGTCGAATAAACAATACTTAGCAGGTACCTAGAACTAAGTGACTGGCATGTGAATTGTATCCGCAATCTGCAAAGGAGAAGCCAGCTCAATGTCTCCAAACTCTCCAACATGGACGACACCACGACACGTGGCTTCTCGCACGAGATCTCGCGTGACGTCATAGTCTCGTCACTTTGTTTACACTCCACGAAAAGTTTATAGTGCAAAGAACTGTCGTACTTTCTGTTTCAAGGTGTCAAAGTAAAAACCTCCAGTCAAACAACCCGTCTTTATTGGAATGAACAAAAAATAAAAATTCCGCTAGATCGTGAAACTATGGAAGCCGCAGACTGATACCGAACCCTATTATGACACAGCCGAGGGGGGGGGGGGGTTCTAAAATAGAGCGGGGGTACCAGTCTACAGAAGCCCGTCAACTCGCACCTTTGTCAGCTCACACAATACCAACTGACTCCATAGTGATATTAACTCACATCTGGGACAAGTCACACTCCATTGCACTCCAGTGGTACCAACTCACACCTCAGCCTTACCAACTCGCATCCTAGTCCATACTAGCTGGCTCACACCAATAATTTAACACTTAATATTCTATGTTACAAACAGAAATGGTGGTATTTCATCAATTACAATTGAATATAAAAGTCATTTACACAGAAAAAAAATAAAATACTAACACAAAATACTGACAAAAGTGCACTCTATCCAACTACAAGCATGAACAAATATCTCACCAATATACATAGCTTTATAGCAAGAAAGAAATATGTAACAATGCATGCATAAAAGTAACGATCTGTACAAATATGAATAAATAGTCTCGCAATATAACAATTATGAGAGTGAAAGAGAAAGAAAAGGTGACTGGATGACATAGAGAGGAGGGACAGAGAAACAAAGAACATAACTACCTAAAACAAAATACTAATAATTCATCAATATTTTAAGCAGATACTTTATTTTAACATTTTTGAAAAGTATAAAATTTTACAAATAAGCCCTTATATATATCCTAAAACATTACAGATACATGAACACAATTTTTGACATTTCTGCAAATGTTTCTAAATGCTTGTTTTGGTAAAATATTTTTTTTTCATAAATAAATTGACCAGCCTTTTCTGGTTCTATAGACCAAACAATTTCATCAGGATTATGCATCTCTTACAGAATCTATTATGTCATACATTTGATGTCAAATTATATTTTAGTTTTCATGATGAGAGTGCACAAACCGATTTATTTTTCTATGTATAAAATCAAAATGTCATATATTCCCTGATATATTCATGCATTAGTTGTGCAGATTCTGGAGCTTTTGTGACAAATTTTCCATTATTCTGGGGGGGGGGGGGGGGTAATTACAAGTCCAATAGCTTGGACAATATGGGTAAAAGAGACCTAATTTCAGGTTTCTATGGAGGCTTTTCATGGGTCTCCATATGCATCAAGAATGAAGATTCTAGGTCCAATTGTTATGAATTCTGCCCTGTAAACAGATGTTCAAATCTTTAATGGTCTCAAAAATGGGGGAAAAAATCGTAAAAAAACCCAAACAAATACAGGTGGTGCCACCAGTCTGCTAAAACTGATGAAACACTCCATGATAAATATCCATGCAAACAATTATGGTGATCTCTGCATTAGTTGTTCAGATACTTCAGCTTTTGTATCAAATGTTCCATTATTCTGAGCTGTACTTTGGAGTGCCATAGCTCAAATGATATGGGTAACAGAGACCTAATTTCAGGTGTCCATGGAGACTTTTCATGGGTCTCCCTGTGTGTCAAGAATAAAGATTCTAGGTCAAGTCATTACAATTTGTACCCTGTTGACAGATAACTACATCCTTAAAGGTCTCATAAATAGAGAAAAAAAATTGTAAAAATTTGAAAAAATACAGGTGGCGCCACCAGTCTGCAGGAAATGATGGAACACCTCTTGATCAATATGTATGCCAAAAATCATGACCATCTGTATTGTAGTAATTGAGATGTTGCAGTTTTTTAATCAAATTTTCCATTATTCTGGGGGGTAATTTGGAGCCCCACAGCTCAAATGATATGGGTAACAGAGACCTTATTTCAGGTTTCCATTGGAGACTTTTCATAGGTCTCTCACTGTGTCAAGAATGAAGATTCTAGGTCCAGTCTTAACGATTTGTGCCCTGTTAACAGATGTCCACATTTTAAAAGACCTCAAAAACAGAGAAAACAATTCGTAAAGAATCGAAAAATACAGGTGGCGCCACCAGTCTGCAGAAACTGATGAAACATCTCATGATCAATATGTATGCCAAAAATCATGACCATCAGTGATGTAGTTAATGAGATATTGAAGTTTTTGTATGAAATTTTTCACTATTCTGGGGGGTACTTTCGGGCCCCATAGCTCGAAGGATTTGGGTAACAGAGACCTAATTTCTGGTTTCCATGGAGACTTTTCATAGGTCTCTCACTGTATCAAGAATGAAGATTCTAGGTCCAGTCTTAACGATTTGTGCCCTGTTAACAGTTGTTCACATTTTTAAAGGTCTCAAAAATAGAGACAAAAAATTCGTAAAAAATCTAAAAAATACAGGTGGCGTCACCAGTCTGCAGGAACTGATGAAACATCTCATGATAAATATGTATGCCAAAAATCATGACCATCAGTGATGTAGTTAATGAGATATTGAAGTTTTTGTATGAAATTTTTGACTATTCTGGGGGGTACCCTGGGGCCCAATAGCTCGAAGGATATGGGTAACAGAGACCTAATTTCTGATTTCCAAGGAGATTTTTTATTGACCTCTCAGAATGTAAAGTCACAAGATTCTAAGTCCAGCGGTTACGATTTGTGCCAGGTTAACGGACAGACGGACGGACAGACGGACGACGGACAAAGAGTGATTGCTATAGCTCAGCATGACTGAAAGTCAGCTGAGCTAAAAACCAAAAGAAATAAAAATATTTTGCAGTTACTAATATTTTCCAAAATTCAGCTTAGCAATGTGACCCATGGGCCCCTTGTTTTATATAATAAGTGTTTTACACATAATTTGGCAATATCTGGCAAATAAACAAAGATAACACAAATAGGGATAACAAAAATAAGAAGTAAGCTTGAAAGACCTCCCAAGAGCTGATTTAAAAACATTTTTCAGTATACTTGTCTGAAAGAAATAATATGTAGGTCTCAATTATTAACATTGTAGCCCTAGTTAATTGTGGATTTTCTTGTAACAGGACCCAGACAATGTGATATTCGTCATGGATGCCACAATTGGACAGGCTTGTGAATCCCAGGTTAGTGAGGATTTAATAACTCAGTATTTTTTCATGTGTACCTGTATCACCTTGCAAGTGCATGTATCTGTAGCTGGATCTAACTGCTTACAATATTCATTGTGTTACATAGGTGTAGCCAAATTAGCTATTTTGTGACAATGATAATTCAATTAATGAAGATTCATATGTCACAGCGTGGATTCATAGTGATACTTATGCCTTGGATAAATGTTTTTGCTATAAAATCTTATCAATGTATTTTTTTATAATATTATGCCAAGAATTTATTTTTTGTTAAGCCTTTTTGCTTCCTTATCACTGTAAATTTTATTTTATGATATTAATGTCATGGGTTTTTATTATAGAATTAATACCATTTCTAAACAGATTTACATTTTGCAGATTTTTTCATGGAATGAGGTGTTCTGCTGAATCCCAGGGATTGTGATAATTAACCTGTTGGTCAGAGTGAAATACTTGTTTCAGGATTTATATATAATAAAGAATGAATGTTCTTCTTTTCTTAACTGGTCTTGTGCTTTCAAAAGAGAAAGTTTGAAAGAAAACCAACCTTACTGTTTTGACAGGCTCGTGCCTTCAAAGAAAAAGTAAACGTTGCCTCTGTGATCATCACAAAGTTGGATGGTCATGCAAAAGGTGGCGGAGCCCTCAGTGCGTAAGTACTTGAGCTATATTTAGTTTCGAGAAGTTAAAATTTATTACATTTGTCTGCATTAAAGTCCAATGTCCAGTCCATTCTCCATTATCTGAACTTAAAAGTGGTTTTGTTTTACCAGGTTTATGAACCATATTTTAAGAACTGATGTAGTATTCTATAGGTTTTGATGCAGTATGGTTGCTGTGTCATGTGAAAGTATCTGCATAAATATCCTTTCCTTGTCATATTTCAGTGTTGCTGCCACCAAAAGTCCTGTGATATTTATTGGAACAGGAGAGCACATTGATGATTTTGAACCTTTCAAAGTACAGCCTTTTGTACAGAAGCTGCTGGGCAAGTAGTTACTCTTTAAATACAATTCGTCAGTACACATACTGGAAATAACTGTTTCTGTGTGACCTAATGCTAAAGGTTATCTACATTTGCTTATTTAAAGCTATACCATCATAATAGCCAATTGGTGCAATTATTTATCTATATAATTGTGATAATATTAGTTATATTTCATTAGTAGATATGCATTAGGAATGGAATCATTCTTTTTCTATAGCTAGATCATGTCCATATTGTAAAATGAAAGTAACGTTTATGATATAATAAAACATAATAACACGCAAAATGTAAATACATTACATAGTACTGCCATTAGTGTCTTCAGAATGTAATAACTTTCCATTAAGCTTATGTACATGGTAAGGAATAAGTTTGGTACTGTTTCAGGTATGGGTGACATTGAGGGTCTTATTGACAAGGTCAGTGAGCTGAAGCTTGATGACAATGAAGAACTCATGAATAAAATCAAACACGGTGAGTCTGTGATCAGTTGTCCAAGTGTACCATTCACATCAGACTGTATGTCTGTGGCTTTGAGAAATCTATTCTCCAAGATCTTAGATAAAGAGAATTTTTCTGTGACCAGGCTAAGAGTTTGATTTATTATAATTGTCATTTTACATTCATAGTACTGTAGCAAGGATCCATGTTGCTTACTAGAATGAGACTTAACCACAGAATTCACACAGCTCAGGGTATTATTAGATAATTTATTGTGCTTTTGTTAATAAGAACAGGGGAAGGTTGTGCCATGTCACTTCTCAAGTGATCTGATTAACCTTCCTGTAAAGCATCTGTCAAAAGCCAACATTTTGGTATCTGTTGGACAATTTTGCAAGTAATTTCTTATCTCCCTCCCTCACAAGTCTGTTGCATTGCTTCAGATAACAAGTACAATAAAATGTAGGGTCTAATTTATTCCTGCAATTTTCACTCAAGTTACATGAAATAAAAATATTATGCTAAGTTATTCTCAAACTAAAAATTCCATACTCTTTTATAAGTACCAGTGTAAACAATAACTTGCCCAAAATATTCCTTTATTTTCTGACAACATACAAAAGCATGAAGTCAACATTGTATCAACTGCCTGCTGTGCCATCCTGCATACAACTAAACAGCTGTAGTTACACTGTTGATGTAAATTATAAACTCCGCCCTTAAATCATTATTAATCATTAATAGATCATTAAGAATCTCCAGTATGATTAATGCCCTGCTTAAGTTTCTTTACTTTTAAATGTTATAAATAATGTGTATCAGGACCTGAATATAAAATTAAATAAAAATGAAAAAAAAAATAACATGATTACAAGTGAAACACTGTCAGTTTCATGGCTTGTACTTAATTTTTTCAGGACAGTTCACCTTGAGGGACATGTATGAACAGTTTCAGAACATTATGAAGATGGGTCCTTTTGGTCAGATCATGGTAAATATACAGTGAATTTGAAACTTCTTTCATGACAGTCAGATGATAATTGGCATATATCACCTGACTCTCCTTCACAGCGGATATAAATGGCATCATTAAGCTTTAGTAAGGATATTATTTATAATGTGCAGTAAATTATTTCATATCTGTGTTATCGAAGGTTAAACCAACTTAAATAGACACTCTTTAATATAGGACTTTCAGTAACACAGAAAGAAAAATTAAAAATATCTATGAATTCCAGGCCATGGCCTTTATGTTTCAGATTCAGTAATTTCCATAATTTTCAAGAATATCTTGGTACTTTCTAATGGACACTTATCTGTGCATGTATTGTGAATGTATTGTCCGTTATTAACACTATGTTTTACTTAGAGTATGATACCGGGCTTCAGCAGTGACATCATGTCTAAAGGTAACGAGCAGGAGTCCATGGCCCGTCTCAAACGTCTCATGACCATAATGGACAGCATGAGTGACCAAGGTCAGATCAATGACATACCTACGCTGTATTTCATTTAGCCATGTAGTTTGGTCCAGTTGTCTAATTATCATTTTAGTGAAGAAAGTATCTTATTTAGTGATAAATAGCTTTGGTTTGGTTCAGACTTGTAATTGTTTTCCATTGGTTAATATGTTACTTCTGTTATTTTATTGTTTCAAATGGCCAATTATTCTTAGAAATAGCTTTCACTTTTACCTGATATACAACAATACAGGTAATAACTTGTCTGCTTTGATATCATTTCATGGCATTTTGTTGATGGCTTAATTCATATGAACTTTCAGTGAAACTGATCCTGTAAAGTAAGGATTCATATAATAATACCAGTGGCTCTTCTGACCCACTGGGTTTGTAAGAATAAAAATTAATGAGCCTGCACTTCAAACTAAAATTATCATACCTGCAGACCTCTTCTAAGTTTTAATCCTGTGATTCTGGTATACAGTGGGCCTTCCATATTATGGATATTGTCTTTAGCTAGGTTTGTGACTGTTGACACGAGAGGTTTCCATATAAAAAAGGTTACAGGCTTGCTAGTCTACATTCTACAGGACTGAACCCTGACATGTCTGTAATGGGAAGGTGTCTTTAATTATCTCTTGAGAGGTGTATCATGAAAGGTTTCCCTGTATTCACCACAGAGCTGGACCACCATGAAGGTGCCAAGATCTTCTCCCGACAGCCCAGTAGGATACAGCGTGTAGCGCGGGGAGCAGGAGTCTCCGTGCGTGAAGTTCAGGACCTCATCACACAGTACACCAAATTTGCTCAAATGGTGAAAAAGATGGGAGGTATCAAGGGACTCTTCAAGGGTAAGTGTTGGAAGTCATTTCAGGCAGTTGAACTTTATGTCATACCTTTCAGATATTTTCAAACAGGGTTTTTTCTCTGGTTGTATTGTAAAAATATAATACCTTGTTACTTAGCAGAGGTACAATAAAGAAATTTAAAATTGTTCTCAGATCATGATTAAGAACTGACATTCTTAATTAGATTCTCTGACAAAATTATGTACCATCCTGTTAATAAAACTGGCAATGCAAGGCACAAAAGCTTGCATTTTCATAGTTGTCAGGGCAATACAAGATATAGGAAACCCTCGCACATGTCATGGTTTATGAGCAGCTTGGTTTTTTTGCCTGTGAATTATGAGGGCCCTTAGAATCGATTCAGTTATCAATATTTTACTTACTGATTTAATACTTACTTAAGTAGTTAATTTCAGAATTTAAAAAAAAATAAGGCATTTGACCAAAATGGATGTTAGTTATAAATTGAACAATATAAAAGAAAAATGGAATGAATAGATTCAGAGGTTAATAATTGATTACAATTTAATCGAGGGCTTGCAATTCAATTCATTGATTCTTCAAGACATTGTTACACCCCTTCTGAGTGTGCCCTTTTAAATTTCACTTGAGTATACTGTAAATCCTAGGCTCCTTAGGTTTTTCAAACACATGCTGTTATTTTTTTACTAGGAGGTGACATGACAAGAAATGTAAACCCCACACAGATGGCCAGGCTAAACCAACAGATGGCAAAAATGATGGATCCAAGAGTTCTACAACAAATGGGTAGGTATTACTGTAATTCACCTGATTGTAAAAGACACAGCTGTAGGGAAATTTTACGAGAACAAAGCAGTCTTCTGAAAAACTCTTATGTGTGGCCCATGGAATGATGATTAAGTCATCTTACCAAAAAGTAGGCACTGTATAAAGCACCAGTCAAGATTGTGCAGATATTTGCTCAGAATTCAAAATAGCTGCAAATTTGAGTAAATTTTCATATCTTTTTTTGCAGTAAGTGCAAATCGCTATTGCTTTCTGTCTGTATTTTTATAAAATACTTCGACAATTTACCAAAACTTAAAATATGCGTATGCATCTGTTGTACTAACCAATCAGTGGGTTGTTAACAGTTACTAGGACATCCACTGTTTAGATTTAATTTATATTTCTTCATAGTATTTTCTAATTTTGTAATGTTTTGTAATTTGCTATTTGATTTTGCAAACTGCCTAGTCTTTTGACATTAATTCTCTTCTTGTCCACCAGGTGGCATGTCAGGCTTACAGAGTATGATGCGGCAATTCCAACAAGGTGCTGGAGGCAAGGGAGGCGGCAATATGTTTAACATGGACAGATAATATAAAAGTCATTATAAACTTTATGAAGCAAAGTCAGCTCATACTATTCAGAACTAAATGTGCTCTGCAGTAACCGAGTATGTGGAAATACAGTGGAAAAATACCAGCAACAGCATCTTCATGTAGGATTACACGGGTGACTGTAGAGCAATTTATAGAGCAGTTTCTTGAGAACTTATGAACTCTGCATATACTTTATTTTTTTCTTTATCATTTAACACAAAGAAATGCCTCCATGAATATGCTTTGTTGAGTATTTGATGAGAAATGTAAGAACATACTTATCAGCAATGGACAAAGTAACAAAGTACAAATATTTAACATGAAGTAATCTAGAATCTGTTTCACTTTGAATAAGAGTTATGTATTGTGCTGAAGTCAGCAGATATGCTGGAGATACTATGGTTTTCATGATATCTATTATCATACCTGTTGTAGTTGTATTGGGAAATATCTGTGTTTAAGCCTGAAATGTTACTGGTACCAATGAAAGAGCTTTAGCAGGTCACATTCATGAAAAAACACAAGTGTATTAAAGATGTGTATGCTAATTTACACAGACCTATTCAGAAAGATTTGTTGTATTTGTTATAAATATTGTTACTAATTTTGGCTATGGTATTATTTTTAATCATATTTCTTTTATTGTACAAATTAATAAGTGTGCACAGCCAGCACAGGGGCAGCAGTCGCTTACTTCACACACAACATGATCAGAAATTTTGTACCATAGGGGAAGATGCAAGTGTAGTTAAAGTAACAACATAACACCTGTTACAAAGGAGTGATAATGGATTCCTGCCTTTGTACAAACTTGGGACTCGATGAGAGTACAACATACAGGAAGTCTGAATGAAATAGCTTATGACAGCCCCCTACGTGTATGTAATAAAAGGTTATTCATTCATAAAATCCACATTTCTGAACATCTGGGTAGTTAAGGGATTCCATTTGGTTTTTCATCTAACACAAAGAACTGAAGATATATTTGTTTTCTCAATAGTGGCAGCACATTGCTAAACACAGTAATTAGTATTGACATTATTTTGTTAGGAGCATCATATTTTCCAATTTTCAGAAGAAATACAAAGCTGATGTTAACAGATGTAAGTTAATGGTATAAAGTCCTTTAGACTTTGGCATGAAAGGCTAAACAATAGAAGACCATATTAGTATGTTTATCCCCTTGTTATGTGAAATAGGCAGATAAAACAGCTGTCCAAGGAGTCATTTCTGACGTTTCCTGCGATTATTCTCCAGAGAATCCACCCACCTGTCAAACAAGAGAATGAGATTTTTCACCAAGTTAGGTATAATTTGGGGGTTTATCTAATATGTCATTCTTTTGTAAATAAGATGAAATAAAATATGAATTGTAATATGTGCTTCTACAATGTGTAAAAGTTTGCTTGGTATTTGTGGTGCACAAGTGTAATTTAGCTGCAGCCATAACAGCTGATCTCCAATATTATTTTTTAACAGTTGTGCCACTTCTAACACTTTTTAGATTTTCAAACATTGGTTTGGTTTCTGCATTTAGGCTGGAGCTGTGTAAATGAAAGGTTCATGTATAATGAACATATTGAATATATTCTTTTATCGCTCATTTCCCTTTTAAATCCAACGAATTGTAATGGATCTTGACAAAAAAAAAGCTAATCAAGCCTTTTGGATAGTTTCTTGAATTACTACCCAACACTAACAAAGCATTCACCATAGCACTAAAGATGAGAATAAATATTCTTTATTTGAAAATGTTCAACATTAAAAAACTCATAAAACACCCAAAGAGGTCTTTTTACATATCTGACAGGATTCACACATTACATGACTTTTATTCCTTGACACCAAAGACCACGTCCTTAAATATTAATTCAATTTTCCACCAGATTAAAATAACTAGATAATTTCAAATGCTTTCAAGTAAAACAACTATAATTGCTTAAGATGTCCTTAAAAGTAAAACTAACTTTTCTAAATAGCTATAGCAATAATTTCTTTAAATATTCTTGATAGTAAAATTGAGTTTTCAAAAAAATATTTATAAAACAACTGATAAGAATCAAAAGAGGTTGTGTAAAAATACAAAGAAATAAAAATTACAGAATAAATAATACACTTAAAACAATATAAACACCATTGGAACAGATCACTGATAATTCATGTCAGATAATATTATAATTATGCATGACAGCAAATAATTCTGCATATTTCATGACTGTTTATATACAGTTAATCATGGAAATACAGATATGTACATGTGTTGGTCAACAAGAAATAATTGTTAGCACTGATAGGTACTTTGTAAAATACAATTTTCAAAGCAATGTCCCCCCCCCCCCCCACTCCCCTTTGGTCCCTAAGGCCAGATATTAATCCCAGTTTCATAATCTAATGATGACAACAGGTCAGTTGGTTTGGTATTTTTTTTACCCGATTTCCACAACTCTTACTGAATATGGTGTGTGTTCTTCAGATCAGCCAGAGGCTTGTAGGTTTTGGTTCCCAGTTCTTGTTCAGTTTTCAGCTTCTTTTTTGCTACTACATCTTTATCTTTATTCTCGGTATTCTCAGATGACACCTTGAAGTCTTCATCTTTGTCATCTCTCTGCCTCTTCTTCCCTAATCTAAGTTTGCTCCTTGTCTCTTCAGCCTTGGTTGGATTTCTACTCTTCTTGGTCTGGAGTGGTTGTAGTAGGCAACCGAGAGGCAAATCATCATCATCATCATCATCATCATCCTTTAAATTACGCTGAGGACCATCAGAAACCTTCTTTCTCTGTTTGCCTGAAACTGTAGGGGATGGTTTCAGTTTGGTAGGCTTGTTTGTATGGTGTGATTGTCTGAGGCAACCTAAAGGCAAATCATCATCTTCATCATCATTCTTTAGGTTTCTGAGAGGGGCAGCAGAAATGTTCTCTTTACTATCTTTGCCTGAAACTGGAGAAGTCTGGGTGGCAGATTTCTTGGTCTGGTGCTGTTGCATAAAGCATGTGAGAGGGACATCTTCTTCATCATCATCATCATCAGTAACAAGTTTAAACAGAGGAACATCAGAGGGAGCATTGTTTAAACCAAGGTCACACAGAGGCACATCAGAGTCATCATGAATCTGTTTGAGCTCACACAGAGGCATGTAAGAACCATTATGTACATGATGGATTTCACATAGAGGCACATCAGATCCATCATTCTTTTCTTTCCTGAGGGTCCTATCTGACTCTGATTCATCTTTTGTTTTGAGTTTGCCAAGAGGCACATCAGAGTCACCATGGGTCTGATGGAGTTTACACAGGGGCACATCAGAGTCATCATGGATCTGATGGAGTTTGCAGAGAGGCACATCAGAGTCCTCATGGGTCTGGAGATTTTGCAGAGGCACAGAGTCCTCATGGGTCTGGAGTTTTTGCAGAGGCACATCAGAGTCCTCATGGGTCTGGAGTTTTTGCAGAGGCACATCAGAGTCATCATGGGTCTGATGGAGTTTGCCGAGAGGCACATCAGAGTCATCACTGCTTGTGCTGAGATCACACACTTCAGTGTCAGAGTTATCTTCACTGATTTGTTTAACAGTACCCAGAGGCACATCAGAATCATTAAGAGCTTGCTGCAGGTTGCACAGAGGCATATCTGAATCTACACTGCTCTTACTGATATCACACAGAGGCACATCAGAGTCATTGAATCGCTGCAGGAGATTGCAGAGTGGCATGTTAGAGTCTGAGCTGTCCATCACATTCTGTGGTTTATCATGAGCTTGCTGGGACAGGTTTACATCCTCTGTGTGACTATTGCTGGCACTGCAAGATTCTGAAGGAGTAGTGAGGCTGGGAGAGCTTGAATCATCCCCACTGTAACCTGTGTTACTGTCATCTCCCACAGAAGCCATCTCTTCTTCATCTTCACTCTCTATGGATGAGGAGCTGCCCAAATCCAGGGGAGAAAACTTACTCACTTTGATGATGCTACTCATTGGGATGTCATCTTCAAAGTCCGACAGCTCGCTCCCCTTGATTGGTGTAGACGTTCTCCGCAGCTTGCTGTTTGTCAGCCTGGCTGGTGTACTTGTGAAAGGTTTGGTGGTGCTGACTGTCCTGTTGTCAAGGTCACCCACTTTACCTGCTTTTTTATCCCGGACTTTACTTTTGGTTACCATGGTTACTGTTGCCAGTGAAAACCTGGAAAGAAAAAGTTACATCATTATGAGTGATATCCAGCAGAGCTGAATTACAACAAATGGCCATTGGGCCATAACGAGCTGCTGAATTTGTCATATAAGTGTCACTTGTATTAATTATTGATGTTATGATATGGTGAAAAATGTTTGTTAAGGAACCTTGAACAATGGGTAGAATGACTTCTGGAGCTCAAAATAATGCTTTTTGCTCAGTCTTAAGAAAATAGGTTATACTTTAATATTATATGAAATAGTTTAGACTTACAGGGTACTCAAATCATGTTTTTTAACATAGCTCACAGAATACAGGTCACAGTGACCTTTTTCAGGTTCCCAGGAAGATATTACCGGAACCTCCCTGGATGTTAATTATATTAGAAATTTCTAGGTCCAGCTGCTAGGATATGTGCCAGTCTGACCAATAGGGTGCTAAAATCATTTCTTTCACACAGCTCGCAGAATATAGGTCACAGTGACCTTATATCAGATGTTTAGGGAGACTTTACAATGACCTCCTTGATCAAACAGTTAAAGATTTGTGCCCTGTCTGACTTTTAGGGTACTCAAAAGTTGGTGTTCTGCTCGTAGCTCATAGAATCGGGGTCATCACGACCTGCCGGTCTTTTCAGGTGTTGAAGGGGATTTGCCCAGGACTTCCTTGAATTTTAAGTTAGGTTCTAGGTCCTACTGTATTGATTGTGCCAATGTGGCTTTCACAGTGCTAAAATAGCTCAAAGACAAAGAATATATGTCATCGTGACCAAATTTCAGCATTTAAAGAAGACTTGCCAAGGACCCCCCTGGATGTCATATTAGAAGGTTCTAGGTCCAATTGTAAAGTTTTGTACCCTGTCTGAGATGTCTGGGTGCTCAAAATCAAGCCACTAGCTTGCAGAATAAAGGTTACTATGACCAAATTTCAGGTTTCCATGGAGATTTGCCCAAGACTTCCCTGAATTTAATGTTTGAAGATTCTGGAGTTTAGTGGATACAATTTGTGCAATGTCTGACTTTTTGGGTGCTCATAATCATGTTTTCGGCCAGTCGTTCACAGGATATAGGTCACCATGGCCTAGTTTTATATTTCCAAGGAGATTTGCCCAGGTCCTCCCTGTTTTTTTTGTTAGAAAATTCTAGGCCTCACAAATAAAATTTGGGTCCCACTGACATTCAGGGTACTAAAATCATGTTTTGTTCCTATTCAGTATTACACAGAATATAAGTCACAGGTACCTAATTTCATGTTTCACAGGACCTCCCTAATTGTCGCGTTAGAAGATTCCAGGCCAAATGAATACAATTTGTGCCATGTCTGACTCTCTTGATGCTCAAAATCATGTTTATGGCATATAGCTTGCAGAATATAGGTAACCATGACCTAATTTCAGATATCCAAGGACATTTGTCTAGGACCTCCCTGCATGTACAGTTAGAAGTTTCTAGGTCCAACGATTATGGATTGTGCCTTGATAAAGGCTGAACCACTTCGTTTGAAGGTCTCAAAAGAAGATAAAAAAATGTGTAATTTTGAGAAAATTTAAAGATAGTGCCTGTCTTCAGAAACTGATGAAACTGCCCATGGTCAATATGCATGGAACAAATCATGGCAATCAATGCATTAGTTATTCAGATACTGCAGCTTTTATATCAATTTTTAATTATTCTGAGGTGCACATAACTCTGAAAATGTAGGTCGCAGTGACCTAATTTCAGATTTCCAGAGAGATTTTCAAGGACCTTCTTGTATGGAAAGTTTGAAGGTTTCGGGTCCAACGGTTATGATTTGTGCTCTGTTATTGGACAACTTGACAGACAGATAAAGAGTGATTGCTATAGCTAAGATGAGCTAAAATGCAATGTCTCAGGGAAATGAGACTGGCTTCTGTGGCTCAGGGGTAGAGCACAGGACTCAAAGCTCGGAGATTGTGAGTTCGAATCTCAGCCGAGGAGGTGAGATTTTTCATGGTTGGCCCCCACCCAGGGTGAGTGCTGTGCAGGCTTAATGGGGAGACTATGCCCATCAGTCGTGTTTCACTCACAAATGAGTGCATCTTTCGGGGGTTCCTCAATGTTATGACTAAGTAATGGGGATGACACACACCAAACGGTACACCAAACCTGGTCGAAACCGACAAAATTGAGTATAACTATAATAAGCCCCGTCACTTAGTCCAAAACCGGAACTAAACTCTGCAGATGTACATAGTACTTAGTAAAGCAAGCACTAAAAAATGGAGGTGGTCACCTCCACCAAAAAAAAAGTAAATGAGATAATGTAGACCGAAAAAAGGTTTAATTTCACATTATACATTCTGTTTAATTAAAAAAACCCACTGAAATACAATTTATTTAATACAAAACCAAAAAGGTCATTTATTAATTTTAAAAAAAATGTGGTGGCTCCTTAAATCTCATTTTTATGGTATTTTTCTTGTTCCATTTTTTCAAGATTGAATATAGCTCTGAATAAGATTATGAACAGTTCTGAATAATACTTTAGCTGCCACTTATAATGCTCACAGTTTTATGAGGTTTTAGATAAATATAAAAAGTTCAGATGGGATAATCAAACAAAGATGGACCTATAGTTTTGAAATCCCAGATTTTGTGTAATAACAAATTGGATATATTGTCTCTCTCCATACATGATGAGAACTAATACAGAGCAAAGAACAGTAAGCATTAAAAAGTACAGGTAACATTTTCAAATAAAAATATAAAGATGATGAAAAATCTTTTGTGAGACAAAAAATGATGGGTTTGTATGATTATGATTATCAAATCTTAATAACCTAAAAAGTGTTGATCTTTTGTAAACCAGCATGGAATAAGCCTGCTCATGGTGGACATTGTTTATTTACACAGTGGACACAATAATAAACGGACCCCAAGAAGGGGGACCCCACTAAGGGCTCATTAAGGACACAGGTTCACACAGCTTTGTGAAGGTTTATTAATCATTGCCTGCAGTCAGCACCTGCAGGTAACCCATACAGTTAATACATCTGCCTGAACACAATAAAAGTATATCACACTGAGGGATAGTCCATCTCTCTCTAACATCCAACAGACCTAACAAAGGATGACAGGGTCCAAAGATGATAGGGGGAAGGTGTAAGCTTGTTCCTCTGAACAGACAGCAAGCTGAGACACTTTGGAAGAAACATGATAATAATAAATGTACGAAAGAGATTGCAGGTGATAGGATTATAATTACTTGTATCTTATGAATACAATTATACCCGCAAAAATTAATATTTTGTTCCTGAATACCAGTATGACATCTTTTAGTGATAATGAAATCATGATATCAAGCATTATAACAGAAGTATTTCAATGTGGCCTAAAAGACTTGCAAAATATGAATAAAATTGTTAATATTTTTACTATTTTAAACATTTGGCAACAAATGAACAGCAATAATGGAGAATATAGTATAAAAAAAAATCATGCTACCAATATTCAGGGTATGAGAATGAAGGACTTAAATGTCTTATAATTATTTACATTTACTGAATTAATTTTCTCTGAATCAAAAGTTTAAAACATGGCTATGATTATAACTCATATATTTATTATATATATATATGCATTAAAATACATATTCTTTAGAAATAAATCATAATTTATGTAATTTTAAAGAGGTCAAACATTGCCATTGCTAGTGTACAATATGTTACCTGGTAAAAGTCAACAACATCAACCTTATTATTTTACTGAAAATAAAAAAAAAAATCAACAGATAATATTAATGGAATGTCAATGAAAATGACAAAACTTGTCAAAACGACAAAAGGCGAAAAGAATCTCTACATTAGAGAACAGGACTTCAGGGCTTCTTGCCTTGGCGTAAGGCTGAGAACTACACACCGGGGAACCAGGGCATTTCAGTTATGAACTCATTTTAACAGCAGTGCCTCTTGTCGAGTCTCGGCAGTCTGGCACTTGTAATGTAAGCTGCAGTGCAGTCTTGCCACCCTGGCTTTAGCCGCCTGCACCGACGAAACGTCTTGCACCGTTAACGGACGACTGTTTCGTCGCCTCCCCATATATAGAGATAAGTGGTATTTGACCACGATACGATCGTTTTTCCGGAAAAGGCAGTTTTATTTTTAGTTTCACGGATGGGGTGACATTAAAACTTCTTCACCATAGCAAAAGTATCTTATTTCCATTACAACAGCAACATATTGGCAACTGTAAGTGCATTTTACTTTAGTAATTGTGTATTTTGGTCTAATAAGACACGGGTGGCATGGTACTGCTCATAAACGCCATGACAGAAGCAGTTAGAATGCATATGTAGTGTCCACAATGTTTTGTGTACTGGCCCCGTTTTATAAGAGTTTTAGACTTTATTAAACAGGGAGTTTATGCAGTGAGCTTATCATAACATAATTTTATCTTTAAAAATGAGATACGCGAGTTACTGGAAGGTTTTCTCCCTTTTATAGACACAGAATGACAGATCATACAGAGGTTAGAAATCCCACCCAAGTGCATACATGGGGCGGTGACTATAAAATGTACTCTCGATCAGATATATCTAACATTTTAATATTTTTATAGTCACCCTTGGTGGCTACCCTGGCTTTAGTCTCAGTTTGACACATGCCGATCTGTTCTTACCGTGGTGAGTTCAGCTACTGGGTGAAGTCTGTCCACGTTATATGCTTTCTCTAGTTTCAGACAGTTGCTATGCTTTCTGCAAAATCGAGACGTAACACCGTCACCGTTAGTTGTCTGTTAAATTATTGTTTATGTTCCGCCTTCACCAGGTCACAGTTGAAAGAGCCGCCAATTCTACTCTTCAGTACCGGAGGTGAATATAAGCGATTACATTCTCCGAGAACCGCCACCAGACGTCTCTCTTCCGAGACTTGCGGGTTATGTTTTCTTGGCTGAAAGGCTGTGTCAATTCCTCTAATTGACAATGTAAGTTCCAGAATTTTTTAAAGAGCTATCTTTCAATAAATTGTTAATCAAATTTGCGTGCTCAAAAATCGACTGTTATTTTAATTATTTAAAGGACAGTTTTTAAATGGAGGAAGTTTATGTTCACGCTTGCGTGTGTGAATATTTCACTTGAAAAAGAAAAAAATAAATAATAAGGAAGTATTCTAATGAGGAAAAGATATATATCAGGCCAAAACTGAATAGTAAGGAATTTGCGACTATAAATACACCAAGAATATAAACATTAAGGCAGATTGCACTGGAAATAAAGACACAATTATTTTAATCTTTAATTACTTCACCTTAATCAAGGTCATGAATCATCCCACAACTAGACTGCAAATAATAGCAACCAAGAACATGCATGCAAAGTGCATATGATTGGTTTTACAGAGAGAAATTCAAATCTGTAAATTTAATTAACTCCATGTCGTATGAATGTCTAAGACTCGTCTGGAGATCTTTTTCTTCATGCTGACACAAGCTTATTTCTAATCATCATTTGTCTTGCTCCGCTCAGATAATTCTGATACAACTACAAGTATTGCCGGAAACTGCATAAAAAATGAAGGGAGCTAAAGCATAGGTGCGTGGTATAACACCATGCGGGGCAGGTGATTAGATATACATATCAATATATATGTATAGGCTAGACATCTCACGGAGTGGGCCAGTGGCGGATTAAGAGGGAGTGTATTGGCCGAAATCAATGGGCTCTCGCTCATGGGGGAAAATAAGGAAAATAAAGGAATAGGAAAATAAAGATAAATAAAGATGTGTGTGTGTCTTAGTCAAATATAGTAGATATTTAGCTTGACCTGGTGAAGCAGGGGGTGGGGTGGGGTGGGGGATATAGACCTTTCAGCAATGCATGTATATGTTTGTGTGTGTGGGGGGGGGGGGGGGGGGGGAGGAATCTTATATAAAATATAGTTCTCCCAGAAAGAGTGCATGATTTCGTTCGAATAAATGAAACTGAATATGATAGTTATTATTAATCCAGAGGGAATTAAAGATATTAACGAGGGTGGAAATATATATGTGTCGTTCCTGTACTTTAAATTTTAATGTGTTAAATAAAAACATAAATACATTCTCGTTACTACACAAAATATAAAGACAAGTCAAGAGAAAGGATCTATTTACATTGAAGATATACATTTTTTTAGCAGCATACGAACTTTATATGCACGTCCCACGCATTTGCTCAAATAAGAATATGAACGGGTGGTGCACACTGGCAAATTTCATTTTAAGCGATAAGATAAAATTTCTTGATAAGAAAAATATTCTTCTGACAAATATTCTTCATGAAAATTTATCTTATTTTTTCTAAAACAAGATAACCAAGTGAAATAAGTAATATTGTGCCAGCAAAACTGGTAATTTCATGTATCCGGTTGGCAGCTAATAGATATATAACATAATTTGCACATTACCCAAATTAGTAGAGTCGAAATCTTTCATGTAAGATACATACTAGTATATATTGTACGTATTCGACCAACCTCTGTTTGCGAGGATGAGAGCCGAGGACTCAAAGCCGCGAGGTCATGAGTACAGCTCCTGTCCAGAGAGAGCGCTCCATATATATATAGGGTCTACCTGAAGGCGATGCCCTTCAGCCGTGTATCACTCATGCACAAACCATGTGCTGTAACGGAAATGGTGTTGATTACACGACCAGCCAGGACCCGCAGGTGCGGCAAAAACCGGGCGTGGGTGACACCAGAATAATAAAATAAAATGACAGTCGTGAAGAGAGTTCTATACCGTCCTGTCACGTAGTCCTAAATCGAAATGGAACTCTGCAGATGTACATGCACATGCAATTAAGAATGAGATAAATCAACCCTTAAAATGGAGGCAGTCACCTTAACTGAGACTAACAATCTACCTATCTATCTATCTATCTATCTATCTATCTATCTATCTATCTATCTATCTATCTACCTATCTATCTATCTATCTATATATATATATATATATATATATATATATATATATATATATATATATATATATACAGAGAGAGAGAGCGTATTAAGAGTATTCGCAGAAAAGACAGCAGTCCATGTACAGCTATAGTACAAACCGTGATATAATTACACCCGTGCTATTTATCTACTTATAGCTTAAGCATAAGATTGTAATATGAGCAGCTGAGTTGAGGATCAGAGGTAATCTGATACCTGCTACATGTCCCGTAGCATGGGGTACACACACATAGACACAGCAGGGCAGCAGAGCAGATTTTTAGCTCAGCTGACTATAAGTCATCTGAGCTATAGTCGTGGTCCTTTATAATTGTCCGTCGTCCGTCCGTCCGGCCGTCCGTCCTTTAACATTTTAAAACCATTGGACCTACGAATCCAAAACTTTGCATACCATTAGATGTCCCCATAATCTCCTACCATACCGAAAATTGGGTCATTAGGACTTCGTTCCTTCGAGATATTATTGAAGAACCTCCGTTTTCCATAAAAAAAACCATTGTTACACTTCAAGGCTGCTTAATATCAAAACCACTGATCTGTTTTTGATCATATTTAGTATTCATATTCTTCCATACATTTTCTATGAACATACCAAAAATTAGGTCAGTATGGGGTATTATTTTGAAGTTATGGGCCCAAATATAATGCAATTTTAAAAAAATCAGGAAATATATTTACTCACCTAACATGAGAATTGTTGAAGCTGGAGACATTTTTTTCAGGAATATAACTTTATTTAATCAAGATTCAATTGTTTACCCAAAATTACATCTGAATTTTCCAAATTTGTCAAGTTATTAGCATAAATAAAAAATCAATACCTTAAATTTTGTCCAACTTTTGCAATTGCACGTTTTTTCCCTGTAAGCACTGTTGATTTAATTTTCACAACATACATACATAAGGATTTAATCTTTTAAAATCTGAAATTTCAAAGGAATTGATTGAAAAGAGTAGCTTTTATTCAGGTTTCCATACACCATGTCAAGTGTTGTTTACTACATCTGGAACACCTGGTAGTACAGCCTTCACTTGCATTATGTAACCGACCCCAGGCAGCTTGCCTTGGCTCAACTTGGCCACTACTAGCAGGCTACCCCTCTGCCCTGCACCCCCCCCCCTACCCAGATGGTGCATTAACTAGATGAATGTTATAATTTTCTGTATTTCATTTTTTCTCGGCTATGCAATGCTACATTTTAGATTTTGTATTCTACCACCAGGGTTACAATGTTAAAGTGCACATTTAATTGTGTTTACAAAGTGGTGTATTGCTATGAAAGTGTGGATGTTCATCAGACAAGTAATTCCTTACTTTAGAAGAGTAAAAACTTCACCAGGTGTGAAATTGACTATTAATTCCAGTAATAAATTATAGCTGAGATAGTTATTAGCAAAATGATATGATAATCTCATTCAACCAATAGTGTGTATACTTTATTTGAAAAGATGTTTTAATTTTATCAAATTTACTGAATAATTTATTTTATTTCAGTGAATAAAATTAAGCATAAACTTTTTAATAGTGATTCAAGGAATAATCTTGTAGATGCCATGTTGTAGCATTATTTTCTTTTAAATTCAGTTTAAACATTTGTGATTTAAAATAATAAAATATATGTGTATGCATAATATGACCCAATATGAGCTACACTCTGGATATATAATGATTGCAACTTTTGTAATAATTCTTATATTTTAACTTATATTTTCATTTTTTTTTACTCTGGATATATAATGATTGCAACTTTTGCAACAATTCTAATATTTTAACTTATATTTTCATTTTTTTTTTACTCTGGATATATAATGATTGCAACTTTTGCAACAATTCTAATATTTTAACTTATATTTTCAGTTTTTTTTTAAATAAAATTTTATAAATTTTGTAAATAAAAAAAATGATTCAGATAAAAACTTTTAATGGAAACAGTGGATATGCTAAAAAAAGGCTTATATATAAACTTAAATGCATTATTCCCTTGGAAGTGAAATAAAGGTATTAGTCCATTCTGTCCACTTGCCTGTCCATCTGTAAATTTTCATATGCATCACATTATCTCAAAACTTTTACTGTTTTTCTTCATGACAGTCTTGTCAGAGTATTAGTTTGCAATCATATATTTAGAACTTTACTATAACCAAGTAGGAGGGCCCCTTTCCTCATAGCTTCTCATATTCTTATATAAATGAAAAACATTACAATAGAATATTTTGCATTTGCAAAAATTTCAAACTTCAGCTGAGCGCCGTGACCCAAGGGTCCCTTTTTTGTAGCAACACACTACGCAGTGATTCTATACGCTGTATTACTTATACAAACACTGTATAAGAGTGACGGTTATTGTAACTACTGACTGTTCTCCGGGGGGGGGGGGGGGGGGCTCGGCACCCTTTAGCACAGGTACACCACATTTTACATGAACCTTGCTAGAAGTCTCTCTAGGAAAACGACACCATGCAGGCGCAAAAGCCAATGCTGTTTTTTAATAATTCTGAATTCGGGGGAGGGGGGGGGGGGGGGTTCTGATATTAATATTATTTAGGAAATGAATTGCTAAGTATTTGCAGAGATGTTATATTTTAAACTATTGTATATATATATATATATATATATATATATATATATATATATATATATATATATATATATATATATATGCCGCCAATGATCAATTGACTATATATATATTATATATACTGAACAGGGCCGTCAATACAGGGGGGGGGGGGTAAATATCCCCACCCCAAGGCCGGGTGGATGGTTAATGTAGTGACCCCCTCCCCGCTATTCAGAAAATATTTATATATTAAAAATGAAATGTAATAGTTATTAGGTCACATTCGGGCCATTTTCATTTTTGCTAAATTTCGACTTACATTTTCTCACATAAGTATATATATCTAAAATTAAATCCATTTCTCCGATTTACTAGCTGAAATGTATATATCTTGTAGATCTCTTGAAATAGGCCTTTAAGCTAAGCCTTGATGATTTTTGTTTATTATTTTAGAGATTTTCTTTTTAATTAAAGTAAAAATGTCTTTATTTAATTGTTTAGCAAGAAACGGATGGATCAAGTCAAAAGATTGTACGTACGTAGGTCCTGGACTGCGTATTACCCTTAACCATTTGATGTTAGCGCGGTACATGTACATATACTTGTCTTTGTGCCTGTACACATAGGCAAAATTGTACTTGAGTGCATTTTGATATATATATAAATATATAAATATATAAATCTGTCTGTGTGTAGGCATGGTAGCTATATAGGCTATATTACTTGCGACCGTTAGAATTTTACCTTATGCACTGGGATTAAAAAAAATAAATTAAATAATTTAGAACAAACCCAAAGTAGAATGATAATTATGATTTCTATTATTCATAAAAGTGGCAAAGGCTTCATCATTTTTTCTAATATTTTATTGACATGTTTTATTTTATTTTATTTATTTTTATTTTATTTTTTTTGGGGGGGGGGGGGGGGGGGGGCTTTTCTAGGTCTCTAGCCTATTTTTTATACTGTTTGGTTAAAAATTAAATATTACATTTTATCATTTATTATGAATTGCACTTTGTGAACGTTAGTGTCAGTATACATATTAACTTTGTATATTGATATTGATGTTATTATTATTAAAATATATTAATATTTTCAAATATTAAGTAAATTTATAACAAAGAGATGGAAAATATATAGTGCGATAAAATGTCGGATAAGTAATAGTTATGAGGAAATGACCAAGAAAAGAAACAAATTTAACCGAAATCTACACTAATAGCAATTCAAGCGCCTGTGGCTTCATGCACTCACTATAAATGTTTCAAAATTTGGATAAAATTTAAAATATTATTTGTGCAAATTCTGACAGAATAGTTAACTGGTTCTGTGGTGTAGTGGTTATCACGTCTGCTTTACACGCAGAAGGTCACGAGTTCGAACCTCGTCAGAACCTGTTTAACTTTTATTTACAAGACGGGTAATTCATTATGCAAGTGAAAGTCACGTGCTCATATACTCATCTAGCTTCTGAACAGACGCGTTTTCAATCAGGCCACGTTCTGCTGGAAATTTTAAAACGATGTTATCTAGATGCTCTGGCAAAAGATCTAAATATCAAACGATAGTTATCCATGCTCCTGGGCAATTTTTGCATACACTGCCAATCAATGTTAATATTGTCCAATCAGAATTCTCCTATTCACGAGATCGCTCCTCCTCCGTCCACGCTTTTCATTTTCCCGTTAGAAGCCTCACTAAATTCAATAAAACTTAAAAAATAAAACATTTAGGATCCTGAAATTTTGCAAAGCTATAGAACAAAACATCACCTATGAACCCCCTGAATATGGTGTTGGTTTATTAAATATCTTTAAAGATATTCGCGATATATTTACCCCCTACTCTAACACACCTTGAAAGCTGGATCCTGGTGTTCGTGTGCGATCAGCATTTGACCTCTTTCCCGTGAGGGTGTGAGTACGTCACACACGGTTCGTGAAATTTCACCAAAATTTGCCTTAATTTGGCAAATTTAAGAGTCAAAATTTGTTGTAAGTGGTTCATAAGTACTCCGGACGAGCCCATGCCGGCAAATCTTGGTGTTTTGGAAGTGGATTGACCAGTCACAGCAACCTTTGTGTTTCCCTCCAAAATTCAAGATGCCGCTCTTGCGAAGGCAACCATTTACGAAACAAAAGCCTCCAGCCAATTTGAGGCCTGATGAGGAAGTCTTTTTCAGCCCACTGACAAATGAAATATTCCGGGATTATGAGTAAGTATAATCTTTGGTTTTTTTTATTTATTTATTTACATATGTTTGTGTTTCACGTGGTTCATGTTGACAGCTCCTGTCGCCTGTCGGTTTCTGTGCACGCCATGTTCAGCATTATTGACCACCCTTTGTTCAGCGTCCTATGGTCGTGACAGTCTGTATACGTAACAGAGTACTCGTATGCCTGTGAATTTTGTAACTTGATGCAGATTCTGTATTTAAAATCCACGAAGGTAGACCCAAGTTATTATTGTATTGGCAATGTTGGTAATAATACTGTCTTGACAGTTCTGTGGAAGCCGGGTTTTCCAGTTTGTGTGTGACAAGTATCAGAAATACCTGTTCATAAAGATGATTATGATCTGTATGTCCTAGCAGTATACCATACGATATGTATGTCTACACATATCAATGACATACACCATAAATCATAGTGCAGGGTTGTCACTAGCCGCTGTTCCTGGGGGGGGGGGGGATACTACAAATCTCCATGCCACTGGCTCTGTCCCTCAAATTTAGATCTTGCACGAATGGGGAATATACTGAGTAAGCATTGTAACTTGTTTGCATACCACAATACAAAGGAGGCATGTTTCTCTGTAGCCCTAGCACCCGTCCTCTCTTACTACGCTACACTGTGCGAGAGCCCTAGAAGATGTTTTGAGGAAACTGGAGACATTCCACATGACAATTAAATTCTTATATTTCGTCTGAAAATGTCGTATTCGCTAATAAATAAAGATATTCTTATCAAATGCGCATATAACATACCACTTAGACAGTGTTTGTCCACTTTAAATGTTGATTAGAAGAATATGTATAATCCTAATAAAAGGTGATACACGGGGAACGATGTCTGCTCTGGGTTCCCCCCCCCCCAGCCTGTGTATCCAGTGGTAACAGGCCGTCTTGGCTCAGCGAGCAAAGGTCACGCAGTTCATTGTTTCAGATTCTGAGACAGTTTCAAGCGCAAGGGTTGCAAAGTTTTAAAAGTGAGTCTTGTTAACATACTAAAACATAATATTTAGCTGAATTTCTTGGTCATTCGAATAAAGTACTATATCTCCCTTAGATTAATTAAAGTTTCCTTGTCATAAACGCACTATTTGATTTTACACGATTTTTTTTCTGACAAGGGTTTGAAGTTCTCCAGTTTACTCTGAAGCTTTTTATGCAGCGGTATCCAGGGTCCGCCGCATTTAATGCAGCTAGTTTCTCTGATGTCAGCTTGATTGGTTCTGATTGCCTCACAGACAACACTCCTTTACCTCCCCCCCCCTTCCATGCCGCAGCTCGTCATCATCTAACTTCCGCAGCTCTTCAGCGTCTGACTGCATATAATATATATTAGCCACCAAGAATGGCTGAGAGTACATTTTAGTCACCGGCCCATGTATGCACTTAGGCAGGATTCTAAGCTCGGTATGATCTGTGTCTATATAAGGGAGAAAACCGGCCCATCAGTATCTCAGATATCTCATTTTTTAAAAACAAAATTTATCTATAACTCTTATTAAACTTGGCCAGTACAATAAGCATTGTCGCCATTCTATATACATTCTTATACTCTTATTATATAAAAGGCAAATTTTGCTCCCACTTTATTCTCGCTCCATCCACCTCTTATGATATTAAGACTTATTTTATTGTAGCCCTGTGTGCGTTTCCAGAAAAACACATACCAGCCCAGCGAGGAGTGTTCAGAGCCCATGTTGTTACATTTAATTTTATTGACAGCTAACTGGCCATATATTCTGCATGTACATGGGCCACATGCTCACAAAGAGAATTCCAATATTCAGTCGTCACAGAGTCCTGTGAACGTGGGTCACTGGACAGGATAGCTTTCAATCAAAACAAATTTAACAACAGGCTCAGAAAGATTGGCCCGATTCCCGCCGAGTGGGTTCACAAGGTTCCATGCAGGTTTTCAGGCCTGTCTAACAGCCTGTGGCCTATGTTCGCAGGCTGCTCGGCTGGCGAGCTGTCACTCAAAATGAAATGTTCAACATTGGCTCCTTGCTTGGCTGGTATCTGTTTTTCTGGCAACAGATACATGTCTACGATAAAATAGTGGAAAATTTTCTCTTTATGAGCATGTGACCCATACATGCAGGATATCGGGCAGGTTAGCTGTCAATCCAATCAAATGTACCAATATTGGCTGTGGACACTCCTCGCTTGGCTGGTATGCGTTTTTCTGGAAAAGCATACACAGAAAAATGCATACATGGCTAAGATAAAATAATCTTAATGTCATAAGAGGTCGTTGAAGCGGGAATGAAGTGGAATGAGGGATGAGGTATATTTAATTGGGGTCATGACCTTTCCCATGCAAGTGACCTTGACTATTCCCATATAACATTTGGTGAAAAATGTTGTTTCTCAAGTCGATAGATGTATCAATCTGAAAATCAAAATGAAAGTTGTCAGATGATAAGTTCTTGAAAGAGACTAGTGACCTTGACCTTGGTTTTGAAGGTCACACCTGAAGAAACCCTGCATGGTGGCTAGCCAAGTGTCAGTATATGCTACTTGAGATTGGGGCCTATTTTTGAAGGAGGAGGGGAATTTTCTGGAGATATTATGGGGTCTGCGATGCCAAGAAATGTTTAGTTAGTTCTAAGCCAATGTTGCCGCCAGGGCAGAGTGTGAAAACTACAGCTAGTTGTGCAGTGCTAGGCTCCCTTTACCCCTAGAAAGCGGCTGAACAGTTTATCCAAGAGTGTTTGTGTGTAATCAACTATATATCGTTTGTACTCGAGAAAGTATAAATTGTCAGCTTAGGCAGGGATATCAGCTCTGTACTGAATGTAAATAATGCAACTTTTTATATACATGTGCAGATTTGCGCAATCAGAGATTGTACTGCCATTGGATGTTGGATCAGCCCAATGGCTGATGAACCGGTGGCACAAGCCTATTGGCCCAACCGTCAGGTGTCTTATGCTGCTTGCCATATATGTATAATTACTTTGTTGCAATAAATGTTATGATTCGTGGTGTAAGGCTGACAGGTCTGTGCCTAAATTCCTTTACACTGGGAATTTTCCTTAGTGGGCAAACATGGGTATTTGCAATGAATTAAACAGGTGAGGCATGATGATTGTGTAGATTAAACTACATGGCTGTAAACACCATGAAGCAGCACAGATCTCTCTCACACATGGGTATCTTGCAATGTTAACTACAAATTTATCATCAGTGTATAGTGTGTATATATGTTCAGGTGTTTTTGGAAAGCCAAGATCATCAGTTGCAGTTAGGTGTCAATTTACAAAACTTTCACTGATCCACTTATTGAGAAAGGATGAATGTATACAGTTTCACCTGTCAGAATGTCATTTTACTTTGAATTATATTTAAATTTGAATCAGTGTACTGGATAATTAATATATCTCAAAGATTCCTTTTGAGTACAGAACAGATATTGATGCTTGGCCATTGCAAAAATCCATCAGTGTGCTTACTGTTAGCAGTATTTAGTTTGTTAATAATTACCCAGTTATTTGTTGTGCATTATTTGTATGCCAGAGTGTGCTGAATGTCCTGGTCTTGTTGTGCTAGGAAAAAAAACTTGTGGACTCTTAGATAACTGCCAAACTGTGACTCCAGGAAGTGTGCCCAAAGTGTTCCTGAAAGTGAAAGCTCTGATTTATAATTTCCTGTCACTAGTGTCTGGCCAAGGTATAATCAGGCAGTATTTTATGTATATTTACACCACTGGATTCAGTGGACAGGAGTTAACAAGACCACCATGTTTGCCAGGTGTACCCAGCATGGCCAAATGCAGAGACCTACTCATGCACCTGTCCATGATGACACATTTTGTAGTTCTTGACTGTGCTACAAGTTGTTAATTTTATTGGAAATTACCTGGTAGGGAGAGAGAGAGAGAGAGCATGTCAACACCTTTTTTACCAGTGTAAATACTGATAAGTACTGATTTATAAATTTGTTTGGACATTTCCATGTCTTAAACATTTCTCCAAGAATTATATCTGATAAGGCGTAAAAAAAAGTTTGTTTCCGGTTACCCGACCGACCCTAGATTTACTGTGCCACCCTTAAATTTTTATTTGGATTCTGATTTGTAAAACCAGTAAAAGTCGAGGTTTGCACGTGGAATTTTTAGGTGAAGTACGCTCTAATGTCTACAACTTTAATCTCTCATACAGATACAAATTACAATGTTCTGAGATCGTCACTGTCAGTTCAGATATACCTGGGAAAACGGTGTGTGGACGGTCATATGCATATGAGCAGGTTCGTCAGCAGAGAACGTAGTTCTGCGCAACAACTTTTTATAATTTATAAATATAAATATCATAAGTGTTCCACTGGAGAAATTAGCAGCTTCTTTCAAGCTATGAACGTGGCTTCCTCTGCGAATATCTTACAGCCGTGACCCGTCTGAGAACTTGATTTGACATCGTTCAAATTTGCCCTAAGCCCCGAAAATTTGCATCTTCCGTAAGGCCTCATTAATGGCCTGCTTGTATGCACGGTCACTAGTCGGCAATATTCGGAAGAGAGTGCTATCTTGGGCTATGCAAAAGAGTTGAAATGAACCAATGACATGACTTTTGGTCACTGCATGTAACCGTGGTTACCTATTCGGGTACATATGTTGGCATATGTAATTAACGTTGGCCGGTCATTTAGCGAAAAGTTAAATGCAAATTTGGCGGTAACACGTGATGATCATTCATTTTTGGCGATATTTTTTTTATATACAACGGCGGCAAATGAAAAGAGCATATATTCATAACGGCGGTGTCAAATTTGACACCGGCGGATTGCCGATGTACATTTCTTATTTCAGACAAATATACCGATGTTATGATAACTTATTTCCCCAACTTAATGCTTGCGTACTACATCATGGTTCAACTGTGTAATTTCGCAGTTTTTGAGGGCAAATGAATGGCCGGCCTCTCATGTTAGCCTAAGAAGGTAAACCTTCCTGATCGCCAGCTTTAATTATTTCTCAGCGACTTATCATTCCTGGAAAGTTACTTCGCTTCACTCTTTATAAGAGATTGAACAAACACATATTTCTCCAAGAGAAAATGGTTCTAATGGGTCAATATTTGATCATACTGTACACAGATTGGCACAGATATGCATTAACATAATTCTATTTACCATTTTATTCTGAAAATGTGGCATAAACTGAATAAAAAAAAATAATAAAAAAAAATTCCCTACCTATCTACCCTATTTTTCTCGGCATGTAATCGGAAACAAAGACTTTTTTTTAGGCCTAACAGTGCTTCACAATCTCAAGGAGGCAACCATGTACTCTATGAAACATTGCTCACATCAGTGTATTTGTACTGACCATGATTTGTCATAATTCAATTGGTTTCTTTTATGCTTATATATTTTAGATGGATATCTCTTGTTTAAATTGATCTCAGACTTAATTTTGCAGTTATTGAATGGCCATGGCATATATTTTTCACTCCATTTGTGTAATAATTGTGTTTTTGGGTAGGGGGTGAGAAGGGGTGAGAAGCGGCCTCCAGCAGGGGAAGGGGACAGTGTTGATCACTAATTTGGAAGGTGGGGAGTGAATTATTGCATGCCATGGCCTGGTCACACATTTGATAATGATTAACACTGTAGTGCATGTTATTACAAGCTTGTAATCAGGTCTAGGTGCTGTGAAAAAAAGTGTTGTTTATAGTTGTGGTTTATAATGGTTTTACATAACACTGGCCTTGCTGTGATAGTGTTTCCGAGGTATGGAAGGTACCCAGAGTTGATATCCTGTTTACTATTGATATTCAGATATCCTACCGCACTGTAATTATCCACACACTTTGTGCATGGTCCATGAGGATGTATTGCTGCTGAATTGCTATCATTCATGCACATCTCTTGTTATTCTCACTTAAGAAAAGGCAGTGCAATATGTTATGCTAAAATTAGCAAAGCCTTAAAACATATTTTAACTAGAAAGCTGCATTCTAAGGAATGCCCGCCTCCACTATGTTGGGGTCCCAGTTCTGGGATGCTTCTAAAACTGTGCTTGGATTCACTTATTCAGCCCATGCCATATTCCCAGGTTCATTTGTGTAAAAGTGCTGTACATTTGTGAATATTCCTTGTGACATTCCAGAATCCAGATCATGTGCCAGATCCACACCAAAATCAAATGGATTCTTCATTTACCCATTCTCGAAATGCCCTGAAAATTTCATGAAAAAATGATTCTGTTCATGATTGCACAAGTTACATTGTGAACAAGCACACGCGAACTGGGATGAATACATACCCTCCTGACAGAGGCTACAATATTTGTAGGGTTTTCTTTCATACCTTATAATTTATATCATTGTGTTATGATAGTAAATGTATTTAAAATGTCCTGTTTTCAGTATTTCTGTGGCTGCAGTTAATAGTTTATAATTTTAGATAAAACAAGTTGATATAATATGCATACATGTGTACAAGTGTTAAGAATAAGAGTACTCTATATAAATATTAATCAAACTAATTGAGAATCATTCCTTATAATTTTATGTGTCCCAACATTTTAAGAGTTCTTTTAAGGCTGCTAGCTGTGGTATATTATTAAACCAAACATAAAAGATTTATGCATCAAGTATCATGTGAAATATATCATGATCCATATGATAACACATAGGTACCTTATACAGAAAATGTACTAACTCTATTATGTTTTCAAAGTGAGCTTTTAATCTTTGCAGGGAGTTTTTCAACAGAATCCTGTTATGTAACAGCCTGGTATGGTCATGTTCGGTAACAGGACGCCCCGGCCTGACCTATCAGGAGGCGGTGGAGTCAGAAGCAAGGGCTCGCAGACAGCTTGAATCCATGCCAGAGTACCTTGTCCGACCTGTATTGTACCTGGCCACGCTGACACATCGTAGCCGTCTTAATGATATGGATGACGATGTCTTCAGTTATGCCAAGGATCGGTACTTCACGGGTGAGAGGGTAGAGGTCATCAGTAAAGGTGAAAGGTCAGTAATAGAAATAAAATAAGCTATTAAAGCAGAGAACCTTAAAAACTTCTACCATTACTGAACACAATGCGAATGATAAATAAATAAACTTGTTGTAATGAATAAATTTGTTGTAATATCTGATGAATCTGTTCAAGTTTTACTCTTTCATGTTCAAATAAATATAACTTAAGGCTTCAGAAAATATTTTTATACACATTGTGTTGTAGAATTCCTAATATTTATGATAATTATGTTTCACAGGAGGATGTGCACTGTTAAACAGGTGCTGCCCCCTAATGGCCAAGCCTTGAATGCGCCAGCAGCTGATGATGTCATTGTTATTACAGACAGTGAAAGTGAGACTGACAGCAAAAGGTAATGACTACTTACATATTGTATAAAATTGCTAAATGTAAATACTTTGGATTCAAGTAATGCTGAAAAAATTATTAACAATGTGTGTAAATGGGGCTCTGGGAGAAAAAGACTTCATCAACTGAAACCATTCTAATGCCAGGTTCAGAAGCTATCAGTCATCTGATAGGTTTCTTTTCATGGAAGTTAATATGATTTTATACTTTTGACTGCTTACAAAAGGTATTTCACATTTGGTCAATGGTAAGCATGCCATGTAGACCATAAGTTTTGTTTTATTTACAATGTAAATTTGAGTGTCTGATTAATATTTCTTGTAAATACAGATTTTGATTTTTATTTTTTATTCACTGTCCTTGTTATATATTCAGCTAATTTATAGTTCAATTCAAAAACTATTATGAGATATTTATACCATATCATACAGAACACATTTCATTTAAAAATTATCACTATGTTGCCTGTTTACAGCTCTGAAAGCAAAAAAGAAGCAGATAAAATCCAAGCTTTTGGTCCAGATCATGGCAGGTATTTGTATGAAGTTCAAGACATCCATGGAGGGTCCATATACATGGTCAAAGGTGTGAATGTCAACCGTAAGAAAGGACTCTTTACCCGAGAAAAAAGCAAGCTGTTCCTGAAGCACTATTGTGACTCTCAGGACAATGGCATATGGAAAGTCAAGGTAATTCTTTTGTGTTCAATTACTCCATAATTAGCTGCAGAGAATCTTGGACTGGCCTCAGCTTTGGCCCTTTGAAAACTGTGTTTGAACTTTTAATTCTTTTGTTCTTTTCATAGACTGCCAATTATATTTCCACTTGAAAAAAATCTCCCAGTTTGTCAAGATATTGGTTTAATTTTATGTGCCCTTTAATACAGTCAGAGAAACTTTTTTACCTGCTCTAGTACCTGCTTTTAGTATAATAAAATTTGTGTTTTTTAAAATGCAACTCTGAATTTTCTTGCTTTTCTTTGGTTGCAATTTCCTGAGCATGATAGATTATGAATTCTAGATCATGTTACAACAAAGTTTACTCAAGGCTTTATTAAATTATATATGTGTGATTTGTTAAATATAAACCACAAATTGCTTATGGACCAATTAAATTATACCAAAAAAAGAAAAATTTAATGTGTTTTGGTATCCTTCCTGCATATGCTCCATCTATGAGGCTAATACATAGGTAAATATAAAGTTACATTAATAGTAAACAAAGTATACCCATTGACTATGGTACAGGCAAGGTACGTGAAGAAGTTTAAGCTATCTGAGGCTCGTCTTGAAGACTTCTTCATGGGCCCAAGTCCTAACTTTGAAGTGTCTGAGGCCAAGCGTCGTCCAGGAAGGCAAAGTGGTGAGGGGAACAAAGAAGACTCCCTGCTGAAGAAACACTTGAAGGAACTGAAGGAGAAGAAAAAGAAGGAAAAAATGGCAGCCAAGGAACAGAAGAAGGAGAAGAAATATAAAAAGAAAACAGGTAGGTTACTGTTAAATATAGACATTGTGTAAACAAAATGTAAAAGTTTGGATCAGTTGTATAGAATGTAGTCAGGTCCAGGTGCAAATGTGGTTACTGGCATGGTTTCCATAATTAACTCTCATTCATTGTATAAGAAATATACAGACATTTCAAGGTTGCATTTGCAGTTATAAACAAGTGTACAGGACAGATTGTTTACTGGTCATCAGATAATAAACAAACATTATGATAAACTGTTCAACACACTCTGTAACATACATTTAAAACTTAGTGTGACATTAAAAAGTATATTTTGGGAGTAATGCATTTTTATAAAAGTTTTATTTTATACCTGGAGAAAATATTTCTATGTTATTTACATTTTGATAAAGAAGTTCGGAAGAATAAAGAAAAACAGCAGAGAGCAGATATTCCACAGAAAATGGAAGATGAGACCACATTTTTACCCTTTGTCCAATCAGGTGAACAAAGCCTGTATTGTAAGGACATCTTGTACACCCCCATTAACCTTCCATCTACCATCACAGCTTTTTGACATTTTGAATTATTCTCATGCTGCTTTTCCATATCACAAAATAGTCATCTGTTTTTCCATAATCAATCAGTATATCTTATACAGCCACATGATTTCAAACAGTTCTGTCAGGAATCTTGTTTATGTTGGGAATTGGTTTGTAAAAAAAAAGTTGGCCAGTGAAAAAACATAAGAGCACCAAAATTGAGCTGCATAATGTTTATGTAAATTTAAGATGGACCCCTTACATATATGCACAATTTTAATGTCACCAAATAAAAAAAAGAAGAAAAGTGACATGGAAAGGTAGCTGAACTTTGTGTCCCATTTTCTCCTGTTCAACATTTGGTGATTACATCTTAAACTGTTGGTGTTTGAAGGTCTTAGAATCTCACTGTTTGATACTGAATATTCAATTTTTGTTCGAAATCAGTATTTATCAGAATAAGATGGACATTATATTTTAAACTGATAACACTGTTTATACTGTATATATGTTTCTGTCTGCAAAAAACGGTGTTAAAATGTTTTTCAAAATAACCTGTTCATGAAGGTTACAAAAAAAAGTCATATTGATTATTTGATTATCACATATATTATTTCATCAGCCCTATAGGTCATCATGCATGGTTAGTGTGTAAAGCATTGGATATTTAAACAAGGTTCAGAAAATATAATTTTCTTGTTAACTTACTTTGTGAATCGTAAAAATGTATAACTTGCCATATCAATTTATTAGTAATTACAGACATGCTGGATGCAATTGATAGACCAGAGATGCCTAAAGGTGATCATATAACAGTATGCAGTTATCCTGACTTCAAATATATTGTGGTTATCTTATTGTTCACCTTTTGTTTTATCCCTTGAAAAAAATTCCTGTCCTGTTTGCTTCCCTGTTTTCATTTTAGAGAGATCAAGTGTCATTTGATATGAAATATCCTGCAAAGTTGAGCTTTTTCAACAGCAACTTGCATACCAGGGATAACTTTTACATAGTAGCTGCATCATATAAAATAATTTACTATGTTGTATCACCAGGATATTGATATGTTATAGAGTTAATAAGAATAAGATACTTGAAACCTGTAATCAGGTTTATATGTCTTACAGGAATAACAAGCTGTAGAAGTATATATCCAGCAAAAAGGAACACCAAAATATTTAATACAAAAAAAAATTATTGTGTACACTATAAAAGTATATATTTCATTATTTTGTCAGTTAATAAGATATAGATTTCGTGCATAAGACACCATACTTGTGTAACAAAATCTTGCATTTTAAGCCATTGATCTCATAATGAAAGAGAACATATCTCATTATGAACCATATATGGTGAATGAATTAATTTTATATACAGAAAAAATTGAACAAAATATTTAATACAAAAAAAAATTATTGTGTACACTATAAAAGTATATATTTCATTATTTTGTCAGTTAATAAGATATAGATTTCGTGCATAAGACACCATACTTGTGTAACAAAATCTTGCATTTTAAGCCATTGATCTCATAATGAAAGAGAACATATCTCATTATGAACCATATATGGTTAATGAATTAATTTTATATACAGAAAAAATTGACATGTATGCATGGGAATACATTTCTTAATAATCATAAATTTTTAACATATTTCAGATATCCAGGAATTTCTTCATGATATATTTGTAAATGAAGATATTTACATACTGGTAGGCTTTAAATAAAGGTTGTTTGTTGGGTAGTGTTTGTATTTGTGATGAAAGGAGTATCATATTATCTTATATAGCCACTACACTCAGTGAACAGCCTTCACAGTCTAGTCAGAATTCAGCACAGAGTGGTAGTACTGTGAAAGGTAACATCCCTGAATGTTTTTTATAGTGTTTATTTCCTCCCTGTTCATCCCCCCACCCTCGTTAAATTATTAATAATAAAGTTTTTTGTTATGTTCATTGTTTCAGTTCAAGGCAAGAAATATGAGCAGGGCTGTGTGATTCGATTCTCACATATTCGTTTGATTATGGATGATTGTTCACATATAACCAGAGCAAATTTCTGCAAGAATTCCAAATTTTTTTTAGAAAATGTCTTGCTTTTGTATGAGTGTATGTATGTGTCTCTGTATCATTTTCTAGTGTAAAAAAATACAATGTGTTCCACTTTTTGTCTAAAATTGGTGTAGTTCCTGTTGTAATAATATAAACTTAATATAAACTTATTTATTTTACATGGATTGTACAAATACCTATAATAACTAATCATGACACTCTCCATGGCTCCGGTGATGGCGTTTGGTAGTCTGTATGGGTTGAGGAAACCAGAGAACCTGGAGAAAACCACCAGTCTTTGACATGGCAACTATAACTCACTCTCATAGCCACATCGGGGATAGAACCTAGGTTGCCAGCGGAGAGAGCTGAGCATTTGAGCAACTGTCCAGGCCCCATACTGAACATTTTGAATGCTGCACATAGTTTAAAATCGGAATCTGGCAAATGAGTCTAAAAAAATTGTATTTCTGATTTTCATGACATACCTCCAGGTAGATAGTGTCAGGAAACTAGTGTGCAATTTGAATCAAAATTTCCAAATGCATGCTCCAGTACAAATGCTACACAACTAAAATATGTAATCTTGTAGCATGATAAGCTGTGCTGTTCTTACAGTCTATATAGAAAAAATGGGACCTTTCATTTCAGTGTGTATGTGTGCTGTGACAGACCTGACATCTGTTTCTCAGGGCACTGACCCAATAGCATGTCAGTCATTCTGAAAATAACTTCAGTGGTTATCAATTACTCACACACACACACAGACGCAAACTTGCATTCACAAGTGTCTATCACTAGTGTGTAGTCTTCATGAAGTGTACATCTGGCGTATACATGTATATTCCAGAAGAGAGCCCAGAGTCAGTCCGAGCTAAGACACATTTGACACAAGAAGAGCGAGCAGAGCTAAAAGCCAAGCTGAAGGCAGAGCGTCTGGCTCAGAAACAGGCCAAGAAGGAGGAGACGAAGAAGAAGATGGAGGAGGAGAGACAGAAGAAGAAAGAGGTAAGGACTGGGATCACAGTATCACTTGAATACAGAATGATAACAAAGTCTTAACTTTAATACAAAATTCATTACTTAAAGACAGTTACCAATATCAGATTATATCCAGACTCTTCCTAATCCAAAACTACTGCTGTTCCATGCCTCAAGACATATCCTGTACTATATAACATCACAAGTCCCTGATACTCTTCTTTGCTACAAGACAGGTGTACACAATGACAACATGTGAACCTGCATACACATCTTCCTTTCCGGAGTGTTCATCACTCCTCTCCAGTGTCTGATGTCTGATCCTTTCTCACTTAGGTACACCACCTTGTCCCATATTATATTATTAAGCTTGTTAATTGCTGAGTGGTCTTTGATTTAATTTACACATTCATTATTATAGCCTTTTGATTATAAGCTTCATTTGGTTATTCAAACAATCATATATTCTGTCATTCTTTTCAGTTTTCATTTGTTTGACTTTTGTGAGCCTCAAGTTAGCACATTGATGTGATAACAATATATTATGGGACATCCATCATTGATGTGGTAACATGAATGTAGGATATTTTATGGGACCTCAGTCATTGATGTCATAACATGAATGTAGGCTCAACTTCTGTCACTGAGGTAGCTGATTGTACACAAACAGACACTTAAATCTATGTGTACATATGATCTTTGCACATTTACATACACATTGTATGTCTTCTACAGGAACGTGACCGCCTGCAAGAAGAGAAGAAGCAGAGAGATGCGTACCTGAAGGAGTGGAATAAACCACGGGAAGACATGGAGTGTGAAGACCTCAAGGTATGACACTGATGACTGCTGCTGTAGGGTTTTAGCCACAGTCAGAGTAAATTTATTAGAAATCTGATATGATACTGATAAGCCCCCCCCCCCCCCCCCCCCCCTCCATTTAAATAACACAACTTCTCGCAGTATTAGGCTATAATAGTTGACTAAATGATATCTAAAATACTGCAGCTGTCATTTCTTCCCAGATTGCAACCTATAAAGAACGAATTTAGATATGATAATGTGTTCTAAAGTACGAGTCTTTACCCCACTGAAGGCATAAAGTACATATTCTGTGGTATTAATATTAATACTGTGTAAGAGAGTTTATATCATGGGGAGAAATAACATGTTTTTGCCTCATAATCAAGACTTGGTTCTCTTAAATTAGGTCACAGATCAAACTTGTCCCAATATACGGGTATGTGTACTATGGTTAAACAAGAGGTAGTTTGCTGTGAGATTTTATCACCATGGACCTGATCAGAAAAATTTTAATGGGATGCAGTGCTGACTAATGAAATCTCATGATATCAGAAATGCCCCTGTTTATTATAGAAAGAGTGAGCTGCAGGATTGTGTCTATTAGTTTGTATAGATCTGTCATGAGACCCCCATTCAGTTTAATCAAGTCACAGAAATGCTAAAAACCCTGGTCATAAAATTTAAACCAAAAATAGGTAATCAGACATTTATTTGCTAATCATTTGTCCCAGCAGTCAAAATAGTAGATGGAATTGTAGGGACTGAAAAATTATCAAAAAGATGTTGTATACAGAGTTTTACATAAGTGTATACATGAATTGAGATCATTTATAGCTGAGCAATCATTTGCAGAGATTGATACAACAGGAATAGTGGTGACCCATCCTTTGTCAGATAGTGGAGTATTAAATGGTGTGATCAATCTTTGCAGCACCTTCCTAGGCCCACCCCTGTGGAAACGCTGGTTTCACCTGAGCTATTTGGAGATACTGTGATGATGCTTGATTTTTTGCATATCTATGGAGGCTTGTTTGAGCTGGACAAGGCAATACCTGAAGGAGTTACATTTGGTAATATGCCTGTTTTCTTTTTCGAAATTATACTTGGATAGATCAATACATAAATGATAGAAATCTTTTTTCCAGTTCTAAGAATGCAACCTCAAGTTTCCTTTGCCTACTTCCAGGTCATAGAAAGTTTTTGGGTTTGTAATCCTATTCAAAATTACATTCAGTTATTTAAAGATTCATTGAATTAAAATTCTATAAAGATTATCATGTTCCTGGAAAATTTGATTCACATGTCCAATAAAGCAGATCAGTGCTACCTGGCTGTTTCATGTGATTCACATGTAGTGTTATTACTTTCATACTAAATCAAACAAGTGTGTCAAATAATAAAACAGTTCATTATATATTATGTGAATTAATGTGATACCAGGTCCAAACAGGATAATGTCAGATATATGGATCAGCACAATAGACTGTTTATTTGGTCTTTACAGAGTCGCTGTGTAAGGCCATCTTGGAGCGAGACACTAACGGTCAGTATGCCGACTTGGTGATGTTCCTGCTCACAGCTCTGTTTGAATTACAAGAGGAAGAAGCTGAGGAGGGGTCAGAGCTAGAAAAAGATAATGTAAATGGTATGTATAATAGAAATCAAAAGGAAGTTCAATATTTAGAAATATTTGTACAATGATGTAAAAAAAAACTATTTTAAGATTCCTGTTTGGCTGCTCTAGCTACCTTATTTTCTGTCTAGGACTACTGTCTATTCATAATTTTTTTTATACTACGTCTAGAAATTGTATGCATTTACAAAATGATAAATATTTATTATTAAGTGAACTTCCCTGTCCCATGGTTAAACCATGGAAATCCATACTCTCATGTCATTCATATTCAGATTTTTTTTCTAAATCATATTTTTCAGTTGTTGTGTATCATTTGCCCTTTTGTACGTGGTAATTTAATGTTATGTAATTTGATAACAGTTATGAATATCTTGATATTAAGAATGTGTAATAGTGTTATGTTCTCTGCTAGATCTGTTATCAGGCCAGGGTTTTTTAGGGGTAGAAGAAAAGGTAGTATGTCATAAATGAAAATCTGGCGGATTGTAATAAAATAACATTGTTTTGCAGTTAAAATACCGGAGGCTACTGAAGATGATGTCAATGCCTCTGATAAAAGTTACAAAGGCAGGATCATCCTTGCTACAATAGCCTCTCAGCTGCCACAACAAAACTTTGGTAAGTTGCACTCTTAATCAATGGTATGTTCATTTTTTTGTCCATGTTTACCTTTAATTTGTCTTGAGTAGTTATTACCTGATTTTCAGCTAACATTTATTCAAAATACCGTTGAGGGTTTTCAGTAATAAACTTATCTAAAGGAACCTATATGTAACTTGCATATATAATCATGAATTCTTTATGCATTAATTTGAACAGCATGAAGAGAATCAAAGTAAAATTAAGTTTGCTGGTATGTAGCACTTGTGAATTTCCCATGGAAATTTATCATGAATATATACAGTATTTATTTTACTGCTTTACCCTCCTTTTAAACCCTGCTTTTTGATGATAAGAAAGGAAAATTGGTGTTTTGCTAGTAACTGTCAGGTATGGGGTAAACAAATGAGCTTATGAGTCCACATGTAGCTGATGATTCTACGTTTGCTCCAGGTTCTAAGCTGAGTAAGCTGCAGATGGACAGCTTCACAGTGACGGAGATCCTTAGGTTGCACCTTCTCGGCTCTGGAGCCAAAATGAGTGAACACAGTGCCAAGTTCTGTTACCAGCAGCGAGGTGGCTACACCTCAGCTGATGACCCTGGACTCGAGTTTATGATGCAGGAGCCAGATCTAGTCCAAGCTTTGTCAAGGTCCAATGTCTATGATCTGCCTCCAAGTGAGTCATTTTCTTCCTTTGATTATGATCTGTCATAATTTTTTATGTATGGTCCAACACCTTGTAAATCTCCTGATGTTTTCTGATTTGCAATTATACAATTTATCCTTAATTTATATTGCACAGTAACCCCCTGCTGTCTGATAACCACCCTTGCAACATGACCACCCCAGCATAGTGGTCAAACTTGTTTGTCTGAGAAACATGATGTATGAATATGGCAAATAAAGAAAGAAAATTTGGGATGCTAAAGGAGCCTGAGGTCTTTGAAAACCTGGAAATTACCTGGAAAATTAATTTTAAAAATGTGGGAACCCTGACTCAGGAGTGAATGAGTGATGCTCATGGGCAGTATGCATATGTTGAATTAGTGACGCTCTTGGGCCCATTATGACTGCTTAGGTTGTATGCTTCTGAGCGAGGGAAAGAAGCTACAAGAATGAACAGACCCTAAAGACAAGGAAGTCAAAGTGTAAAGCTGAATGAGACTGATATTGTCATTGGTACCAGTCCCAGACCATAACCCCTGACCATCACCTTATCTGATCACATGGTGACTGGTCATAAGTATCCAGTGCAACCACCCAGGTAACACAGCTACACAGGTATCCTCAGTGGTGGGGCTGTCTGTGATGTTTATATAGAATATTGAGTATGATTTTGAAAATAAGAATGATATTTTGCAAAGCCATTCCTGTTTTATTGACAGGTTTATTTTCTTTTATTCTCAGGGGATAAATTGAAAATACTATCAACACTTATGGGCCAGCTACTGACATTTGTCGGTTGTCGTGACTTCATTGATGACCAGTTTGACAGAATTCGACAGTTGCGGTCTGAGCTGCGACAGTTGCAGGCCGTGGAACAGCGCAGGGAAAAAGATGAAGCTACCTTCTGGTAAACATTAAAAAGTTTTATATTTATGTCTCTTACCTTCTTATAAAAGTTAGAAAAATATTCTTTCATATCAGATATGTCTGCAGGAACATTCAGCAAAAAGGTATTTGCCATAATCTTAGCTTTCATCAACTTGAATTCAGATATAGAAAACTTCTTGTATACAGGAGCTGAAAAATGTTGCCTGAATGTAGTGAAATATTGCAAGTCTGACTCGTGTTTAGGGTAATGGTGTTGATAACAGGGTTGGGTCAATATACTTTTAAAATAAATGATTACAAGTACAGTTATTTTTAGCTCAGCTGACTATAAGTCATCTGAGCTATAGTCGTGGTCCATTGTCCGTCGTCCGTCCGTCCGTCCGTCCGTCCGTAGATGTGGCACGTTTTGAAACCGTAAGACCTAGGAATCCAAAATTCGGCATAATGTTAGATGTCCCCAAGATCTCCTACCAAGCCGAAAACTGGGTCTTTGCAACTTCGTTCCTTTGAGAAATTAAGGAAAAACCTTAATTTTTTATTAAAAACCTATTTTCACACTTCAGGACTGCCTAATATCAAAACCACTCATCTGTTTTTCCTCATATTTACCATAAATATTCCTCTATATAGTTTCTATGTACATGCCAGAAATTATGTCTGTATTATTTAATTTAAAAAAGTTATGGGCCCAAACATAATGCATTTTGTAAAAAATCAGGAAAGATATTTGATCACTTAACACAAAAAATGTTAAAGCTATCGACCTTTTTTCCAGTAATATAACTTTAATTAATCAAAATTAAATTGTATACCCAAAATTAGATGAAAATCTTTTAAATTTTCTAAAATATTAATAAAAATAATAAATTGGTACCTTAAATTTTGCCCAACTTTGACCATGGCACGTTTTTTTCCTGTAAGTACTGTGGATTTAATTTTCACAGCATGTTTTTGTTAGCATTTCAACTGTTAACACCAAAAATTTGAAACCAGTTGATCAAAAACTGTAGATTTTAATAAGTTTTCAAGCACCATGTAACATATTGTTTACATCAAGCTAGTGTTATGCAGTTTGCAAGAGCTCAGCTCCCCAGCTTCAGCTCTTAGTTCCTTAAATTCGGCATACAATTAGATGTCTCCAAAATCCCCTACCATGCCAAGAATTTGGTCACTAGGACTTAATACCTTCGAGATATTAATGAAAAACTTCATTTTTCCATTAAAAACCCATTGTTACACTTCAAGACTGCCTAATATCAAAACCACTGATCTGACTTTAATCATAAATAATATACATATTTTTCATTCTCTATGCACATGCCAGAATGATGTCAGTATTGCGTAATTGTTTTAAGTTATGGGCCCAAACATAATGCACTTTGTAAAAAATCAAGAAATATATTTACTCCCTTAACAAGGGCATTGCTGAAGCTAGAGATTTTTTTGTCAGGGATGTAACATTATTTAATCAAGATTCAATTGAATACCCAAAATTAGTTCTGAATTTTTCAAATTTTATAAGTTATTAGTATAAATATAAAATTAGTACCTTAATTTTTGCCCAACTGTGACCATGGCACGTTTGTGTCCTGTGAGCACTGTTGATATAATTTTCATATTATGCACACATTAGGATTTCAGCTTTTTAGTTTAGAAAGCTGAAAGAAATTGGCCAAAAATTGTAGCTTTTATTAATGTTTTTTATGAGACCCTGTAAGACTTTGGCTCTCTCCAGCCCCTCTTGAGTCACCTGTATGTTGACCTTGTTGACCTTTCATCAAATTATGCACGCTTGAGGCGAGGCATTCAGGAATCCAGGCAGCTTATGGCCAGCCACAGTTGATCCAGGTGTCTAACCCAACTCATCTAGTAGTTTTAACCAACAACATAACAATAAACAATAAATTAATAAATTTTTATTGGTTTTTAATAACAAATTAAAGAAAAATAGAAAAGGAATTTGTTAGTTTATACTAACAGGAAATTAACTTGCAGTTACTGATGATATAAGAATCTTGTATCGATGGGTAGAATGTCACATATTCCAAATAACACCATGCAGTCACCTATGGCATTTTTCAGTTCAATTTTAATGATAAAGAAGTAAATCATATTATTCATTACTAATCATTAGGGATCATATGAAGGAAATTAATGATAGACAAAGATGCAGTTGATAATATTAATCTAGATTCCTACTGTGTCTAGTGTGTACATTGATGTGAAATTAGTCCAAAATGAATTTTTTACAGTTATTTTTTAATATAAATAAAAGCCATAAAACCAGGTACTTATGATCATTATTTAAATGTGTGAATTTTGTATATTCTGGATTCTCAACATCATTGGTTGGTGAAACTGAATAAATACCAGACATGGTGCGAATACTTTGTAATTGTATTTAAATACGAATATGATTATGTACTCCATTATAAAATTTCTTGCATAAAGAATAGGAATTCAGGTAAAAATGAAAGTATATGAATACTCGTGCAAATACTTTCAAAATGTATTCATGAATGCATTCATGAATATATTCTTTAATATTATTTTAATAATCATATCAGTTATATTTCATTAAAAAAAATCATATGATTCTCTTATTATTTTTTATAAAAATTATATTTGAGACAATATTTGTTATTTTTTTTAATAAATTGTTAAACTCTTATATGTTCTGCTTATAAGTTATATGGCCAAGTCAAAATCTGTGTGACAATAGTACTCCATTTGTTAATAAAATAAATGAAATCAATCCTCTTCCCTGTCTCCAAAGGTACTATCAAAATCATACATAAGCTAAACAACAACAACTCATAATACAGCTTATATTTATTACCACACAAAACCAGCATGTGCCTCATTTCTAAATAATATTTTTTTATCATATATAACAGCTGAGCGTCGTGACCCATAGGTCCCTTGTTAAAAATAATCAATTACAATTACAAATACTTTTGTTTTAAAAAAAGTAATCGATTACAATTACAAATACTTTTTAAAAGTAATTGGAATTACTTTTACAATTACTGTTTTGCTTTTAGGGAATTTACATTTTGATAGTGACAACAAACAACTTTGTATTACCTTGTTTACATATCAAAATCTAAAAGAAAATGTATCACACAGTGGTGAATGCACTCTATACATTTTAAACATGGGTCGTTCCAAAATCATTAAACACTGTTATGAATTTGTTTGGTGTAGACAGTTCTCTGCTAATGCTGACTCCTTAGTTTCATTATTATTATATTGCTATTGCTATTACTAATTTACTATTGCCACAGTTCCTCATCTATTACTTTTTAGTGACATTTATTACTATATTACTTAACTAAATAACAAAATAATTTGGAATGAGACAATTTATTATTTTCTTTATTATTACAAAACTGTTACATTACAATACTTTCTGTCAAATAGTGGTGCTAGGGTATTTTCAAATTATTAAAATTCAGCATTAATTATCAAACGATTGAATGGTCATCTAAATTAACAACTGTCCTATAAATATGACTGTTAATATGACTTTTATGTAAATATGACTCTCTATTCTCAACACTGCCTAGAATGAACTCGAACGCTATAATATATTGTCAAAACCTTAGGTAGTTATATTGAGTGCTGTGGAAAAAATCCATCAAAGCCTGCATAATTAATACTATACAAACACAAGTCTCCTGATAAAAACAAATTATGTTGTATATAAATATATATAAATATATATATATATATATATATTTATATATATATATATATATAAATATATATATATATATATATATATATATATATATATATATATATATATATATATATATATATATATATAAGAATAAATGTGAATTACTTTATGTTAAATGAATTATTTCTCTCTTCTGTCTTTTTCAATATTGATTCATTGTTGTAAATTTGTAATATATGGTGTACGTGTCAAAATAATAAAATACACCAACAACCAATTTAACTCAGTGAGCTGTTCAGTACTACAGGTTGGCAGAAAGTTATGCTTCAATAAAATGGACAATTTGATGGTTTTATTCCAGAGTCAAATATAACAACAGAACTTAAAAGTAATTGAAAAGTAATTGTTTAAACAATTACTTTTCAAATTAATCGATTACAAGTACTATTACTTGAAAAAGTAATTGTAATTACAATTACTTCAATTACAATTACTTTTGGACCCAACTCTGGTTGATAACATATATGTGAAGAATGGTAATCTACCGTGACCTTGAGGGTGTATAATAGTTTAGACTGACTAACAGTGTATGTGTTCAGCTGGAAACCAGTCCTGTAGTGACGCAATAGCAAGCCCCCCTGTCAGTGTCTCCACCATAAGGGTACACCTTGTTCTCTAAAGAAATGGCTCTGTAGAATGATGAGCTGTTTTGCACCTCTACATGCTGTTTGTAGCTCTCTGATACTATGTTTAAACGTATCTGCTTGATTATGTAGGTATCGCAAACGCTTGGAGGAACGTAACAAAGAAAGGGAACTTGAAGCGCAAAGGAAGGATCAGAAAAAGAAGATCCGAGAGGAGAGACTGCGAGTAGAAGAAATGAGGAAGGATCTCAAAGAAAAGTAAGTAAACGAGCCACTGTTCTGTGTGAGGTGTGTTACTGCTAAGTGATTTAGTGTACATGTAATTGATACATTTAATTGTTGTGCAGTTTCCTTTAATTCCATAGGCCAGATAAGCGCAGATGAACATAATCCTTTCTCTGATTGGCCAACAGGGAGTGCATTTTTAATGAAAATGTTCCAAATGGTGGCTAGCTAAGTGCCACTGTGTGTCACTGTAAGAGACTACTGCCTCATTTGCAGGTTCCCTCGGCCAGTTTTCCTGGTGAACAGGGTACTAGGTAACAGTTTTTTTTTTTTTTTAATAAAAAAGCATGGAATGGCTGCAATTGTGACTGTGTATGGACAAGAAGTGCACAGTGAGGAAATATTTTAATCAGCTGGTCTCTCCTGGAAGGATCATGGCTGATGACAGCCAGCCAATTTTAACTGGCACTTGCAGGTAGTGGGTCGTCAAATTCAAGGTCTGCTTTGTGTAAGCTCATGTAATGTTAGTTTTAAACAATTTCAAATAGGAACATGTTAGCAAAACCACTTTCACTTTAACTAGCACACTTATTGAAAATTCTACTACATAATTGTAGAGTGTTCATTTATTGCTGGGAAGTCTAATCCAGAGCCAGTATATGTTGCTTTATTTGTGTGGATATTCTAGTTTTATTTCTCAATTCATTAAAAGTACAGTTAGTGATGCATTCACAGCTGTAAGTTGTTTAGATATTTTTGTAGAATTTGGTGTCAGCGAGATGTACTTTGTATCGTATTGTCTGTTTGTGTGTATTGAAGTTTAAGTTTTTTATATGCCTCTACCCCACCCTGTCCATGTATGAGATCTAGCCTGCCCTACCTTGCATATATTAGTCAGAAGAATTGTTGAAGTATACATGCCATGTCAGATCCCATGCAGAGGTCTTAGTGTATGCTTGTGCGTTTTGGCACAGAGTGAACAGTAATATTACCCATATTTGTAGGGCTAAAAAAGAAGGGAAAAAATTGGAGGAATACCTGCAGGAGAATGGGATCACCATCCCTGAGCTTCCTGAGATGCCAGCGGAAGAAAATAAACCAAATACAGAGACAGAGGAGAAGAAGGAGGAGCCCAAGGAGGGGGAACGGAAGAGCGCACGACAGAAAGCTCTGCAGGAGAAAGAGATTACGATGGAGGACTTCATGCAGGAGAACGTCGAGTGGGATCGGGTGTCCCCAGAAGAAAAGGCCAAGATGAAAGAGGTAGGGCATTCCAGGAGTTGAAAAGAGTTTCCAATTTTACAAGTCTTTACTAAAAGCACTTCAGGGAAGGATGTTCGGAGTTTTGAAACAGTCTAAAATGTACAAGGAAGTACAATAAAACACCCTGGGTTTGAAACAGTCTAAAATTTTCAAGAAAGTACAATAAGTCCTAAGGGAAAGATATTCTTAGGTTGAAGCAGTGTAACAATTACAGGTCGGTACTAAAATGTGTTCAGGACATTCCAGAAGAAGGAATAGTTTCAGGTTTTAGATTTCAGTACAATAAGCCCTTGATCATTGAAGTATTAATTTTCAAAGGGGCTCCATAAATACGAGTAGAAGATATCTTTTTATTATTGAGAAACAGTTTTCTAAACTTCTTACCATTAAGAGTAAGCAAAAATATCAAGGTCTTACTGTGTAAATTTACCATAATTGATGTCCATTTGGTATAATGCAGTATTACAATATAACCATTACTTTCAAAACAGCAGTATTTGCATGTTTGGATAGGAAACTTGATGGTAAGTAAATTTCACATTAGTGCATAATTATTCTCTTAATTACAGTTTTATGAGACTAAAGAGCGCTTGCTGATGGAAGCAGTCTATGCGGCCCAATCAGGTGCCAGCAACAGCCCGCTGGGACTGGATCGTACTTACCGTCGGTACTGGATGTTCAGTTCTCTGCCAGGTCTCTTCGTGGAAGACGACGATGAGTTTATATCTAATGACATTCTACAGCCTGTTGAGCAAGAAGTGAAAGATCAGTTCAAAAGTGAGAATTTACCATTAAGGATGGAAAATGGAGAGAAAGGGGTGGAGGATAAAAGCACCAGCAGTGACAAAGAAAATGAGTCATTTGACGGTTCTGGTGCTAAGGGCGGCGTTATCTCAGGGGATAAACCATTAACCTCAAACGGTAGTAACGTGTCGCAAGACGCAGCAACACCGGATGCTCCTGTAGCAGCAGATAACCAGGAGACCCCGATGGATATGGAAGAAAAAACTTATATTAAACCAGAAAATAGACTTGTCAGTGTCACTGAGCAGATACAGGAATGTGGGAAGGTTCGGTGGGCATACTACAGCTCTCCTGAGGTTTTAGAGGAGCTAGTATCAAACCTGAATCCTCGAGGCAACCGCGAAGGGCAGCTCAGAAACGTCCTGATTGAACGCAAAAAACAGCTCAGTAGCTCTATAACTAAGTGTCCATGCTCAATCCTAACAATATCACAGGAGGAAAATAAAAAAGCTGACCAGTGTATGGTGTATCACCAAAGTATCAAGAGTCGTAATCGCACCACACAAGGAGCAGTAGGAAACGATTCTGCCAAGGAATTCTTGGAGTTAAACCTCAGGGAGATGCTGTTAGATATAGAGGAGAGGATATACATAGGAAGTCTTGGGGCCATTAAGGTATGTGAGAAATATAGCAGACAAATTAATTGTTACCTATTAATTTGCAGCTGTTCTGCTGTAACTACAAGCTGATGCCTTCATGTACCAGGTACCCGCTCCTTACAGACACCTCTTTTGTTGCGGGCCAATTTCATGAGGTTGTCCCTTTAAATGTGGACTTGGAGGTTCATTACCTTTCTAATGCAGGCTCCTCTCTGTTGTGGACACAAACTGCACCAATACTGATGACATTTATGGGGAGTGGCTACTGTATATTCAACTTTAATCAAATGTATGGTTAAAGCAGTAATGACATTTCATTATTTATAAACATTTTTGCAGTGAATAATATAATGTTGTAAATGGAAATTTTATGATATTAAATTATTTACTAACAGTAAGTATTCAAGGGCCTGAACAGGTGTGGTTGGTTCATTAATTATTGTTGCCAAATATGAATCTATAAAAGTAAAAGCCTAATGATGATGTTTTGAATGAGAAAGCAGCATGTATATTATCACTCTTGATAGTGAATGAGACACTTATTCTTAAAATAAGTTCAGCAGTTCACTTTGTGAAATATTTTTGGAAAAATAAACCTTTCAATGCATAACATTTTTTTACCTGAAAAAAATCTTATCCCTGTATTGTGAGTTTACAAAGCTAAATAAGGTTTGAGCACATTGTAGTTTCTAACCTTCATGTCTGTGACAGGTCAAAGATAGAATGTCCTGGAAGAATTGTATAGAGCAAGGAGGATACGAGCCACAAGACCCCGAGATGAAGTGGAGAAACAAAGAATCCCAATCCTCAGACAGGTAAGAACACTTCTTGTCAGTTTCAGATATCAGTAGTACCTTTACCTGATGAAGTATAGGTCCATGGTCTGTTGATGTCATGGTCTATTGAACTAGGATGAAGGTAACAATTTCATTACAATGATATTTATACCTTCTGGATGTCAGGTTTATATATGCATGGGTTTAAGAATCATCCAGAAGACCTAGCTATTGTGAAGACTTGGGAACAATCATCCCAAGTTCTATCGATATTGCTACATATATTCTTTTAGGCACCTTGGAAGTTCTGACTGGGGAACTTCTGAGTTAAGCTCTAGGCTAAGTCCTACCCCAGATTTCAGAAGTTTGGCCTGGAATGCCTTGTGCATTTTTTGTCATAACTGTACTTGATGGGTCTTTCCTGTCGCAGTTCGATAAATCCTTGATAAATGGTTGCCACAGTTTTTAAGGATCAGCTGGGGAATCTTTATTTTTGTTCTTAATAAGTGAGGCAGCTGATTAATTCAAATGTAATATATTCATTTAATGAGTATGAATACATAGCATTCTCATGAATAAAAATTTATAGTACTTATATTCATATTTTTTTGTACTGATTTTACATCATCATGAATGTCATGAAAGGCCCTTTACTCTGCTTATGTTTACTGCATGTATATATTTATATCTTTTGAAAAACTTGCAGTTCTCAGGGAACAGACACTATGGATGTGGATGAGCCAGAAGGCGACCGAGGGGTGTCTGTTGTAAAAGACTTGGCTCGGGCACTGATTCAGATAGAGAGAGGCCTCGACAGAAAATACCTCAATTCTCCACTCAGTAAATGTTGTTTTGCACATTAAGCGTAGTCACTCCAATCCAGAGCAACTTAGATTGTGCTTAATAGTTAATGATAATATAATGATTTGGTTTATTTTCCTGTAACAACTAAGCAATATGATCTGTAAAGGATTAACTGAATTATCATGAACATAGCAATAAAATAAGCTAAAATTCTTAGAAGTGTATTTAAGTTTCTTTTTAATTTACCAGACTTGCCAGCTGATTTGATGTTTATTGACTTTATGTTTAACATAATACAACATCAGTTCTCCTAGAGCTGCAGATATCCCTTTTACTGGTGAATGCTCATCAGAGTATACAAATGAAGGTTTAATTATTATCTTAATCTTTGAAAACATTTTTCTAAAATGGGTTGCGCAAAACCAGTGTGTTACGCAGTTTGGATTTTGCTAAACCTGTTTATGGGTGACACAAAATTTCTAATTTCTGCATGCCTGAAGAGATTCACAGATTATTTTCTGTAATTTTATTTGCTCAGCATTGAGCCTGTAGAATTTTTTTAGAGACTATTTGATATAAGGTATATTTTTATGTGACTTTAATTTAGCTTTTGAGGAATTTTCATATTTAAAATGTTAATTTCTTATCAAAAACAGTAACAGTAAAAACCTTTTCACTTTGTACTGAATGTTCTCTGTAGGTACAAACACAGATACAAAGAAAACAAAAAAGTCCACGCAGGAAGGAGGAAAAAAGAAGAAGGAAGACTCCTTGTCAGATGATGAAGGTGAGTGTAATGGAAAATATAGCCATGGAAAAAAGTGTTAGGGAAACTGAGATGTTCTACATGTGATCTTAAAATAAAAATATAAAGCTGCCCACCTGCATCATTTCCTGAACAAAAGTGCCTGAAAAACATATAAATAATTGTTTTTTGGCCTTAGATAAGTAGCAGCAATGCTATTTTCATAAGAAATGTATAATACACTCTAGTAAGCTGGCACAACTATATAGAAGTATGTGATGCTGACAGGAGATGTTCATTTGTTTGAAATATGTATTATATCAGTGTATTCTACTGTGGTTTTTCGTGTTGGCAAAATCCTGATAACTAAAATCAATCCAAAAGTTGTTCTAAATTCATATAAAAATGAATAAAGTATACATTATTTTAAACCTGGTACAGTATTCTCAAAGGTGGTATACACATTTTTGAACTTCTCATTCATTTTCACATGATTTATTAATTCAAATTTAAATTTTTTACATGTGTGCTATTTTAATCACCAAGTAGAAGCCAGTCTCCTTTTAATGGAATAATATTAAACACCATGACAATATCTCAAAATCCTTTTTTTTGCCTCTATTGTGTGTCTTTCTTGTTAAAAATGAATTTTTAAAATATTGACTCAAAAAGAACACTTTTACAGCCTTAAAATTATGTATACTTTAAAATGGGTTATATTATGAATTTAAAACAACTTTTGGATTGATTTTTTGCATTGATTATGCAAATTATATAAGTTTGATGAATATTCTGAAGCTATATTTTCAACAGATAACTTCTACCAAGGAGAGTTTATAAGCTTATTCTCTTTTTCCTACAGATGAGGACGAGGAGATAAAGAAGACTCCCGTTGAACGCTGGGAAGACGGTCTGCTGAGCTGTAGTAGTTTACCTCAGCTGTTCCTGTATCTGTCAGTTCTAGAAAAGAGCATAATTTGGTCCAAATCAGCCCTGCATGCACGCTGCAGGATCTGCAGGCGGAAGGGTGACGCTGATAAGATGCTGCTGTGTGATGCCTGTGACAGGGGCCACCATATGTTCTGCCTGAAGCCTCCAGTCAAGGTGAGATGCTACCTCAGCTGAATATACATGATACATTGTGTGGTAAATATACATGATACATTGTGTGGTAAATGTACATGATACATTGTGTGGTATATGTACATGATACATAGTGTGGTAAATATACATGATACATTGTGTGGTAAATGTACATGATACATTGTGTGGTAAATGTACATGATACATTGTGTGGTAAATGTACATGATACATTGTGTGGTAAATGTACATGATACATTGTGTGGTAAATGTACATGATACATTGTGTGGTAAATGTACATGATACATTGTGTGGTAAATGTACATGATACATTGTGTGGTAATAGAGATTCTGCTTCTTCTGTACCTATAATTTTGTGAGATTATTTATATATGAGAAGAGAAGTGAGTAGGGCTGGTAGAGCAGGTGAAAAGCTACCAAGCAGACGAGCTTTGTAACATACACTGTCCTGTGCTGGTCAGTACTGTACAGTATGGTGGTAGCTTTCATCTTGTGGTTAGTAGCATGTACACATCGGTGGTCTTTTGTTAAACTGTTGGGCTGTGAATGTACCCCCCCCCATTTATGGCAATCTGCATCTGCTTTCGTGCCTGATCTTCAGTTGTGTGCTATTGATAGAAATACAACGATTTAGTCATGAATGACTCGGCTGTAATTACATTGTGGTTTGGTCATAAACAAATGAAACCAATGAAAGATTTGATATAACATGCCAGGCAACAGTTTGGTTTTGTAATAATAAAAACGTTCTTGCCTCCTGTCTATTTAACAGAAATGTTAGAGATATGTTTTTAGTTTAAATAAATGTGCAAGTTTTGGGGTGGAAATGGAGAGTTTGGTGGAATTCATGACTAAAACCAATTTGTAGTGTGTAACTGTAGAATGACAATTACTGGTTTTCAGCCCTTCAGTGAGGAACCCTATCACTTCTTGGAAAAATTCAAACCTTCCTATGTATTTTTTTTCACAGAATGTACCAAGAGGAGATTGGTTCTGCCCGCAGTGCAGGCCAAAATTGCAGAAACCTCGGACGCCCAGAAAGAACAGGAAATCATTCTGTGAGGAGCCAGAGCCAGAGTCATCTGACAGCGATGATGAAAGTGATAAAGAAGAAGAAGAAGATGACAGTGATGTTGACAGCAGTGATGATGAGGAAGAGGCCAGGTAACTGACAGCCTGGTCTCTTTAATAACATCAAACATGACCTAGAATTTTCTTGTCAGGGAAATTAGCTTTATAGCTCACCTGACTGAAAGTCATCTCCGTTGAGCGACCAACTCAAAACAGTGACCACTATGTATGGGTCCCGATTATTTTCAGCTTTTAGCTCAGCTGACTGAAAGTCAACTGAGGTATAGGAATAGCGCTTTGTCCGTCGTCTGTACGTTAGCTGGGCACAAATCATAACTGCCTGCTAACCCTAGAAATTTGTAACTAAATATCCAGGTAGGATTTTAAAAAAAAAATCTCCATTGAATCCTGAATTAAGGTCACTGCTACCTATATCTTGCAAGCTATGGGGCTTGTAAGTAACCCACCCCCTCCAAGAACAATTTAAAAAATTTATACAAAACCTCAAGTATCTTGATAATTAAATGCATGGATTGCAATGACTCTCGCCTTGAATATTAACCGCGACTAGTTTTGTCAGTATCGTAAAATGGGTGGCGCCACCAGTGTGTTTATTGATTATGATTGGTTTCTTCAGTTCCTGAAGACTGGTGGCGCCACCTGTACTTTTTTCCAATTTCTTAATGCATTATTCCTTATTTTGAGACTTCCAAAGTATTTTGATACAATCAGATTCACAACTGTGGTTTTATCTGTGTCCTGAAGCCTTGTGTGTTTATTAGGGCCCTGCTTGAATAAACAGATTCCCTTTATTAATCAATCTGTCTGTTTGTCTGTTCATCTTTCTGTATGTCCGTCAAATTTGTTACCTGATGATAACTCTAGTTTGGATTGCCTTGATTTCAAACTTGACTGATATATGGCCCACCTCTAATGCAAGAACTTATTTTTGGGTCGTAAGGTCAAAGTCACAGAACTCACTTTTTTAGAAAGATTGTGGATGTATTTTAAGCCAAACTTTCAATCCAAAACCTTCCAGATATTGTGCACCTGTCAATAGTGGAAGAAACTTATGGATTTTTTGGGGTCACAGGACCCATATTTTGAAAAAGCTCATCAGCATATCCTCATAGACAAATTCAGCTGAGTGTCGAGACCACGGGGTCTCTAGATATAAAAGACCTTGTTTAGACGACCACCTCGCAGATGTGACAAATTGACCGAGGTTCCAATGGTGGTCATAATTTTGAGGTTTTACTGTATATATTCATTACCTGGTAAAAGTAGGTTATATGGTCATGTTTGTGGGCAAACTGCATTAAATATTATATTATTAATTAATGTTTTATTTCAGCTCATAGAAGTCATTAAAGTGTGATTAGCTTGTGCACAGGCATTGTTTATACTACTAAAAAAGTAAAAGTGTATTCATCATGTATGCTCAATAATATCTGTGATCATGCAAGGTTTTACCTTTACTTGACATATGCCTGATATACACATCCCAAATTTGCAAAATTGTTCAATATTGTAGAAAAGTCATGAACTCTATAATTTAATACAATTCTCTACAGGTTTTTCCAGTGGTAATCAACTATTAGGCCTAGATATCAAAAAGATTTCTTGTATGAAATAAAATAATAATAAAGTATTATCATATGGGAATAATTCACAAGTGACCTTTGGGTTCTTGTGCCCTTGTTCTAGTCCCATACTTATTGTTGAAATGTAAAAATATTTATATAAAAATTCAGAAATGTACTGTTCCTTGATGCTTGTCTATGTGGATATTTGTATGAATGTTAAAAGTTAAACTAAGTTAAAATAATGAAAATCAGGATAATTTTAGATATTTATAAAGTCGACACCCAATGTATGCATTGTTGATTTGGATTTCTGTTCAGGGTAGTTGTATTGGTCGGTAGCTGTGATGTTGGATTATATATTAAACATTGCAGTACTGAAGAAGACGAGGAAGATGAAGACACAGATGTTGGTACAGAGGATGAGTGGGAAGACCAGCCAACAAAGATCAAACTCAAAGGTAATGAAAATGAAAATCAGCCGGTGATAAAGATGCTCTACCTTTATTTTTACTTTATAAATCTAGTGAGATTATAAATCTGCTGACTGGGCATATATGTTTACCTACTGGACAGATACCACAATGCTGGAAAGCAGTTTACTAACATAGAATCACTGCAGGTTTGTTGAGACTTACAGACTTATTTATGGTGAATACCTCTTTCATGTCAAAGTTAAAAGTTTAAATTTCTGCAAACCTTGTTAAATTATTACCTGGTAAAACCCACTTATGTCACACTTTGACCTTCAGAGTAATGAAGTCTTACCTTTTTTGTATTAAAAAAAAGGTATATTGACACTTTTCAGTTGCACTGGTTGCATCAGTGTTCAAACCCTTTTGTAGATTATGTTTGCAATATATTTTCGTATTTGCAATATATTAAATTATAACACATAGCACAAACAATTTCTGCAAGTATAACTGCGTCTCACTTCAAATTTAGATTGGAGATTGAGACAGGAAAATATGTTAAGCAAAAACATGTATATATCACTGTTGACACAGATATGTCAACCAATTAACCAGTGACTATTTCCACCCTGGTAGCTCATCCCAAACGCAAAGATGCAAAGCAGAGTGAAGCTTCGAGTGGTGGGCAGAAATCAGCCTCAAGCAGCAGAAATAGTACACCCAAACAGACAGCAGGTGGCAGCAGGAGCAGTACACCCAAAGAAAGTGGTGGAGGCAGCTCGTCGCGATCTCGTACAACCAAACAACGTGTCAGCATGGACACCAGTCTGGAACTGCCAAAGAGTCGCTCAGGGAGAGGAAGTGCTCGTAACAGTTTGGAGCCCGAGCCAAGGCCAAGTAGCAAAACCGACAAGTCGAGCAGCAAGAAACCCCGCCCAGACAGCAGGCCGTCCTCAGCCAAGCGCGACGGACAAAAATCTGACAGCAAGGCCAACAAACGCAAAAGGGATTCTACTGAACCAATGGAAGGTGAGCTGAATATTTCTCTGGGTATTTTGCTGTATATGAAGATATATTATTAACAGGGTCTTTCATTGTAGTATTTATTAGGTCTCCCCTTGTATTCTGTAAACATGTAGTTCATGGATGCTTTGTCTTATGAGATGGCACTTTGTAAATGGAATTTTTTCACCACATCACTCCCGTTATATGGCATATCTGGAATGTTCCATAATTTTATGTCACCAAATTTACACCTAATTATGCATGGCCATATCTATTGGTATCCATTAATACCAAATGTTTGGAGGTCTTCATTAATTTAAGCCTCCTTATACAATCATATGTTAGATGACTTGGTTTTTGTATGACCTTTATTGATTCTGTAGGTGATGGTTCTCCTGCTTTGAAGAAGACTGCTACAAAAAGTCGCGGCGGTGAGTGGGCTGACCAGATGAAGCTTGCGGAGAACCTTGTCCACGAACTGATCCAGCATGACGAATCCTGGCCATTCCTGAAACCTGTCACTCGTAAAGAGGTCAGTAAACTGGTTGAATTATTTAAATCTGTAAGGCCAAAAAAAGAGGTATGGTTCTCAGGCACTTTTTTTTTCAGAAAATCAGTGCGGGAGGGCAATTTTTTATTACCTTTTTTTGTATGTTTGGATAAAAATGTCATATGATCAGAAAAAAAGCATGATAATAACAGAATTTTTTCTGTTCATGTTTACCAGTTAGACTTTCAGTTCTGCAAGATTTATTATATGATGAATGCATAATGGTAACATTACCAGGGATAAGATTTTGGAAAATTTCATTATATACTTCAACTTGCAAGATCTGCAGAAATACTGTTGTAGTAAATAGAACAATATTTTTATAGTCCTATAAGTAAACAGTCAAGCTTGCATATTTTTGCAATGCAATTGGACTTCTAGCAGATTTCTTGATGCATTGAATAATTTTTGAGAATTTACTCTGTAAATTGGAACTAGAAATTAAAACTTTTCCTTCAGTGCCTGCTGGCTGTTGAGATTTTAAAATATTTTGACCTATGTATATATAGAATGTTTAATTTTAATATATCATATTTTGCAGGCACCAGATTACTTTGAGATCATCAAGACCCCTATGGATCTGTGCACCATCAGGGCCAAAATTAATAAGTTTGAGTACAACAGCCCAGTTAGTATACTTGAGGATATTCAGCTGGTGTTCCGCAACTGTGAAGCTTACAATCTCCAGACTTCAGAGGAATACAAAGCGGGACAGAGGCTGGTCAAGCTGTTCGTGCAGAGGGTGAAGGATATGAAACTAGACGATCTCATCCGCAAAAGTGTACAGTCTAACGGTGACTCAAGCTCAGGAAGGAGCCTACGCCGGCACTAAGAATCTTGTTTGTAGGCTAATCTTCTCAATAGAAACAATTTGTTTGTGTTATAATGGTCGTTTAAACTTACAATAATTGGTTACACTTATTTTGCCATACAGATATGGTTATGGTTTAGGTGGATTTAAGTGGGCTTTTGTTTAACTTCATCCAATGTAATTGGTTAAACAAGACCAATCAGATAATGCATTGCAAATAGTAAAGCCGAAAACTCTGCTAAGCTACAGCCAAGGTCAAGTTGAGATGCAGGATGTATTCTGCAAAGAAAGCTTGTAGCATCTGTACAGCTGTGAAGAAAAAGAAAACTGCCATTAGTCAATACTGTACTATAAGGGACAAAACCCCATCAGCAAGGTAGAATGTTTGTAGATACATGTATACATACCCCAACCACATATGTAACATATTCATAGACCAAAAAATTCCAAGGCATGTCTTGAGTGAATTTTATGGGGCCAAGTGCTGTTTTAATTAATAAACCATATCATAAAACTAAAATATATTCACACCATAGATGTTGGGCAAACACTGTTAGAATGACTTGATCCCAGTTGTGTAAAACATTGTAGTACCCATGTATGGTTACACCATGGAAAGATTGGTTATTTATATCTGGTTCCCAAATCAAACCTCTCCATGTTCAGTCATCTGAAGAATTTATATGGGTTCCCAAGGCTGTTGAATTCCTAGAAATTTTGGGGGTTTGAATGATATACTGGGAAAATTGTTAACATTGCACAGTCTTTCTGGAATCTGTTGGTCATATGCTGCTACCTGCAGGAATAGTTAATTAGACCCAGAGTTGTGCAGTCTTTGGACTGGGATGTTTCATTAATCTACAAGATGGTCCTTTTATTCAGGAAACCTTTATATGTTAACCTAATAAAAACATTTTCTGATTTCTAAAATGTAAACATAAAACCAGTCTGTTTTAACATGATAATAGTAATAATTTCTTGAAAATTGGTTTTATAAAACAGAAAATCATATTGATTACTGGATTTTGAAATGAAAATTTTTTAAAATAAGATAGCCCAAGGTGTGGGAATCCTGATATAGAAGTTTAATACCCGTGTTATGTTTATGCAGTGGTCTAAGGACCCTAGCCTACCTCAGATCAACTTACCTCCCCTGTTAAATAGATGGTAGGTCTTGTTGCCAAGGAGAACAGCATTTTACAGAGGAAGAAATAAGGACAAATATTTAAGCATACTGGAGATTGTTTGTTTTGTCAGGATTATATCACATCACAATTTTGTACGTTGCATTGTGAACAGATTTGTTTATTAGGTTGGTTTAACAGTAATATGCCAGTTGATTTGTCGCATGTGAGTTTGCAGTGAGGAAATGAAGACACTAACTTGAGCACACTCAAGAATCAGTTGTGTTGTCAGGGTTTGTGATCACAATTCTCATCTGGTAATATGAATTACTACATTGTAATATGTGCATTTTGTTACATTGTCTTAACTATAATATGAAGATGACTGTTTATGTAAAAAATGGGATCATTGAGGTTAAGAAAATTGAAGGACACTTGACACATTATCTTTGTTGTAATCTTGTAAAGTTTGGTGTCTGTAGGCACACTTGTAAATAAAACCACACTGTTATTGTCTATTTATCAACTTTGTAATTTAAATTACCACTGTTTGTAAACAATCTATCCATCACTACTAATTCATGTTGATTTACAAAGAGAAGTTTGCCTAGTGGTTATAGCTGTATGTGAGGTTTGCAGGTATTGATGGCAACTTACAACGCATTTTGTGGCATTTTGGTAAGACTTGGGAAGAAGCAAACGGTAGGAGACTGTTGTTGGGCTCCGTTTCCAATGTATATCAGAGATTGTTCAAATTACTTGTACAGAGGGGTCTACACATGAGGTTTGTATATACATGAAGGTGGACACTGCTTGGAATTCATGGCATTTTGGACATGATTAATAGTACCGGTAATGCTTGAAAGGAGCTGTGCAGTGTTTGTACACGTACCAAGTGCAAAGAGCACTCAGGAAAGAAAGAACAGGTGTCTGCTGCCTGAAGCTAAGATTCTTTATGTATGCAATGCATGTTGAGAGATTTTGTATGTGCCGGCACAGTGACATGCATATGGTCTCTGTGTCGCTCTTGGATACCAGACAGAACCAGCAAACAGCGGTTCATCATGAAACGATTTGTTCTGCTGGATACGCATTCCACATCCCAGATCCGTACATAAGGAATCTTAGCTTTCAAGCTGTGAATATATCCCCTGCATTTTGTGGAGGTTATAAAAGGGACTGAATTTAAGGATTATTTTTGTAATGATGTAACAAAACATCTGTAAAGATCTGTGCTAGAACAACATCACAGAATATGTGGTTTCTAAATGCAAATACCTGCATGTCATAAGTATTTTGCATATCCTTTCTTTGTTCACAGGTGAGCCTGTTTTAACAAGTTCACAAAGATCAGCAGGGTTTAATAGCTTGTTTGGATCAGTTAAGCATGGGAAAAACTAAGGGCCAGTAACTTGAGGTCATTATTAAATAATTTTCCCCTTAAAAATACCAAGATAAACAATGTTGCAGTATCTTTGATGGACAGTTATAAAAATCATCTGTGATGTATAGTTGTTTGTTCACAGTAATATTTAAGAGGAAGGATTTTAACAAGTAATGGCAGAGGGTGGGGAAGGTAGCATAAATATTAAAGAGGTATGTAAGAAACTGAGAAACCTTAACTTAAACAAAGGTACACACAGCAAGAACCATGGAAGACTTGGACAAGTAAATATAGAGGCAGAGTGGTCATGTGTACACAAGCAGACCAGAAACTCATAATGAATGTTGATCAGGAGGATGACATTGGCCAGTCAGGTTTTATGTATATAGACCAGGTTGATGATTAGGAACAGTTAAGGGTTTATGGTTTATGGATGTAGACGAGGAGGATGCTCATGAAGAGTGAAGGGTTTTGACAATGGGTGTAGATGAGGAGGATGCTCATGAAGAGTGAAGGGTTTTGACAATGGGTGTAGATGAGGAGGATGCTCATGAAGAGTGAAGGGTTTTGACAATGGGTGTAGATGAGGAGGATGCTCATGAAGAGTGAAGGGTTTTGACCATGGGTTTTAAAAGAGTTGAAGAAACTGAAAGGATTTGTAGTATTTGAAGGCTTTGTCTGTTAAAAGCTGTTTCAAGTTGAGTCTGTGATCTGAATGTGGCTGCTACCTTGTCCATGTTGTAACAGTGCAAGACATTGGTCAGTGTGCCCAGGGACTTTGTATGTGCATTCCATGTTGTTGGGTGAGATGTTACAATGTTTGGGTGGTAATTATCTGGATTTCATTAATTACTAAGTAATTTGTGTAATTTGCAGTTATTATCATCATTTAAAATGGAATATTGCTTTCACCAGACTTAAATGAAGGTAGACCATAAATAAAATCTATGCTGCAGAACTGAAGCCTGCTGCCATATTTTCTTTTACATTCATTAGATGTTGCTCACAGTTGCAAGTGGAACGCCAGAAAATTCCCAAAGTTGAGCCAGCCCACTGCCATAACAAGTAGACAATGGAAACTTTGCTCATCTTAATGTACAGTATCCTAAGTTGTGCCGGGAAATTTTTTTATATTAAATTTGTCATATTATGTAGTTCTTTTCATGCAGGCTGTAGAGGTAATAAAAGTATTTATTACTGAATCTTTTTTTTTTCATTCAAGGATTCAGAGAGTCCTTTCAAATAAGAGGAATTGTATAAATACGAGCTGAGGTTGGATATGGGAAGCACAAGCTTGCAACCAATATTGATACCCTGCATAAAAATAACCCTGTCCCCTCTCTTTGCCAATCACACACATTCCCAATGCAGCAGGTACACTGCCAAAGTATGCAGGATTCACCTGAGCAAAAGACTGATACCATCACATCATTAGGTGAAAGTAGAAAACTATTTTTAGCACATGAAATAGCCAAGCATTGCGGATGCTGGAAAAGCAGCCACCAAATTAAATATAATAAGAAATAATTTCAACACTTAGCTTCACAAGATTTGTTCTGTGCCGTTCTGACACTAACACCCCTGCTTGTGCCAGGTCAAATAATCACTGGCTGAGATCACTAAAATGCTGTACCCATATCCATATCATTAACCCTTATATGCAAATTCATGTAGCTGAATATGAAGTATTTGGAGAGATTTTTTAAAGAATTCTGAAACCACTGAACAAGTTTTAATTGTACTGCAAAAAAAAAAGAGAAACGCATGACATTTAGAGCAATGCCATTTATTATGCACCCCTATATGTCATCAAACACAACAGTGCATATGTAATAATGTATTTTTATACAATACTAAATATATTTCCCTAGAGTACTGCATTGAAACCTGAGATTAAGAGAAAACGCAACCCTACATGCATAGGTGCTGCTTGGTTAACACACCCTTAACCACATATTATCTAAACTTAACACTGAAGGCACCAGATGTTTGGTTGGTTTGCCATATGGATAAATTGTGAGTATACAAGTTTTTCTTCTGTTACAATTGGGTGTGCTACTTTTAAATTGTTGATGTTCATTATTATTTGCAGTAATACCTAAATTGCTTATCAGCGCCATCTGTGAATTAAGGAAGGTAACCGAGGGAGATGTTCATCCTGGAAAAGAATAAATACAATGGTATATAATATATGGTAAAAATATAATTTTTTTTTCGAATGTGACCATTATATGGCACTTTCAAATAAAAGAGGGGTCACCTCCATTAATTATTATTCCAAAGCATTTGACGGACCCTTTAAGGTATTAATGTCCATAAATGTGTAGTAATTCTGTGATCACATTTCTCTGCCAGGTGGTATTTATCAGCACAACTCTTTCTTACAGTTCTTTTCAAATAACCATACCTCTCTTGAGCTGTACTACAGATGCAAACTCTGAAGATGGATGACCCACCTCTACTACCACAAGTACATCCCAGTACATTTGCCCATCTCCATTAAGCCCAAGACCAAATTGGACTTTCGGACACAAGCTGGTATTTAAGCATGGGTTGAAATCAGTTCACAGTCAAGATAATGCCTGATCCATGAAGGAATCTGTAATTCAACTGGATCTCACTGAGACTGTTGTGTATTCACATGAGACCTCCAATACTGACGCTACAGTATACCTAACTCTGTGGCCCATGGAAAAAGATACAACACTCGTACATAACGTTTACCAGCCACACATGCATAAGTTAACAGACTGATATACTCATGGAGAAATAAACCTTCCTGATATACTATAACCATGAACATTTTGCCAGGGCTACTGGTATCCCTGTATTTAATCATAGGATATGAAAATAGGATCAGCAACAGATGTTTATCCATATTTCCACAGCCTATGATCTTAATCTTCGAAAAAAAAATTGATAGATTCATCACTCTCAGGGTTGTGCAATCAAAGAGTAAATTAACAGAAGCAAGCGTATTTATGCTTGGCTCAAACACAGGCCAAGGGTTACCCACTAAATGCCTATGTCACAGTGTCTGCAGGCCAGCCCAAAACACCAGGTGGGACGGCATGTGATGGTAATATCAGGACCAGTCTATTCTTAAGAAGGGGTAACTTACAGTTAATGATAATGTTAGTGAATGTTGTTTACTTTCACAAAGTATCCTTCTGTTCAATACTCTTTCACAATCAGTATATTCTCATTTTAGGCTGGTAAATTCACATTTACATGCAAAACTGGATGCACAACTCTGAATCTGTCAATACATATTAGAATATCTTGCCAACAAAAAGACTAACAAGCAAATTGGTAAACACTGGTGAAAGTATAAACTCCTTTGCAGAATATAAAAAAGATGAACAAGGATGAGACAGGTATGCAAGATACAAGAACTTAATAATGATCTCGATTAATGCAAGGATGTAATGACACATCATCTCATGGTGTGATGCCTGTCCTGACACTGGGCACATGGTGCCATACAATCAACTACTCACTGATTTGAGGAAGATGACCAAACTTCTTGGAACTTCTTTAAAAACCTTATAATTCAAAAGTTCATTTTCCTATTTAGGGTTGGCAGCAGCCTACTGAGAAGACTTTTTCACAGACTTTTAGTTGGTTAACAATGATAACACTTTGAATTTGGTCTTTATAACCTTGTTTTATAGCTGATCTGAATACACTACTAATACAAATTTTACAGAAAACAATCAATGATAACATACATAATGAACCTGAATTGAAATGACCATGAATATGGATTTATTGAATGCTGTCCGTTACAGCTAGGAATGCCAAGCCCTTTCAAACTGATATTCAGCTACAGTCGCCATAGATACCTCGTGTCCTGAACTTTTCCATGATGTCCCTTAAAAATCACAAAATTCCATGAATTTTCATGACCCTGCTTTTGCCTGTGCTGTTCAGCATAAACGGCCAATGAATCTCAGCCCCTTAGTTTACTCTTTCAAACCAATGATGTTACACCTCATGCAACTTAAATATGCCACTGAGAGACCCTGTCTCATGGACATGAATACATCTGAACATACTGACACAATGTTAGACTTTGTATTGTGATAAATCTGTGCACTGACATCAAGACGGATAAATTAAATGCATAAAATAACTGAAAGACATGTTGAAAGGTTTTGTTGAAGGAGAAGGGATTGATTTATTAAAAGTGAGGAGGGGTGTTATAACATCACTTCCTACACCCTTGGCCTGCCACTTGTTTTTCCGCATTTGAGTAGATAATAACAGATCTTGATATTTTATAGGCAAAGTTGCACTCATCCACTGAAAAACGACCTTGTATTCCAACCACTTGCAAATAAATACTGTAAACATATTTACAATGTAATGAGATGTTTCAGTACTGTATACATACACAGTACAGAGAAGATGACCAACATTCACATTTTCTGATACAATCAGCTTTTCTCCACTTGCTCAAATGTAACAGATAACTTCAAAACAAAGTATATGAAACTGTATGAAAAATAAACAGTTCACCACATGTAGAATGTTTTATATTCATGGTATGGCCTACTTTACAGATTATCAACATATGAAGCAAACTGAAGTAGTATAACTCATGCATTTAGCTGTAACCAATTTAGCAGACATACTTTGTCTGAATATTGTGACCATGCCAGTTTGGTCATCTGGCAAACACCTGCAGAGATCTGGTTTAATATTGTGAAATCTGAGTTTTCTTGGAGGGAAATGCATCACAGGTGTTAAGTAGGTTTTGTGTATATGTGGCCTTAAAATTTTCAACTAAGCATGTAAATTACAAAGGTATGCAAGTTTTCTGACTCAAGGTTCCGCACAAAATTCACTTAAAGAAAACATATGTATATAAATCTGCAATTTTACAGTAATTAATATGTTTTGCCCTCATTAGTGTAGTACATACAAAAAGTTCACACTGCTCATGACTAAAATGAAGCTCATTTGGAGGTGTGCATATTCTATAAAATAAATAAAAAAAATTTTTTTTTAATTGTGGAATTATATTTAATCAACTTTTTATTCTACAATGGCTTCTACAACTGAGAACACTGGTAAACTGATGAATTAGCAATTATAATAATATAAGCCATAATTCACATTAATAATCCTCATCAGGTTTCACCTAGGAAAGTATCAAAACACTGACAGACCTCTATAGTAAATTTTATCATATGCAAACAAGTGTAGGAATAATTCTTGCTTCACTAGTCAGATCTCAATGTGAGATAAGGATTTCATAGAAGAAAATATATCACAAAACTTATTTTAATGCTGAGTACACAGTTTTCAGCACAAGTCCCAATACTTAGCTAGTAATATATATACAGTGTATATATTTACTTAGTAATGGGTATGAAAGAGATGTAATGATTTCCATCTGATGCGAGAAAAATTAAATATTTTCTCCATGATTTACACTAATGTTATCATGTTATTTTGGGTAAGACTGGTTCAGTTTATACCACAAATGTTCCCTGGATTATAACATTAACAATAATGCAAGAATTACAAGTTGTTTCTAATGGTCATGAGTCTGATCTGAAACCTCGCCAGAAAGATGCTACGGAAGCTGCTGCTGATGACATCAGGCCCCCTGCGGTGCTGGTAATGGTACTGAGTTGTGTTGAGCTGTCCGAACTTGTATCACCTCCACTTTCGCACCCTCTGGCTGTCATGTCAGCCTCTGGCAGAGTGACCGGGACTCGCTCCCAGTCAGCACCAGCGCCATCTATTTCCTCACCCTCTGACATGTCAGGATCACTCTCCTCACAGCTATTATCATAAAGGACTTTCAGGATGTCTGAATGCACTTCATATGGACCAGATCTAAAACAGCATAAACACACATAAAGGCTTGTCAGAATGTCTGAATGTACTTCATATGGGCCAGATCTAAAACAGCATAAACACACACAAAGGCTTGTCAGAATGTCTGAATGTACTTCATATGGGCCAGATCTAAAACAGTATAAACACACATAAAGGCTTGTCAGAATGTCTGAATGTACTTCATATGAGCCAGATCTAAAACAGCATAAACACACATAAAGGCTTGTCAGAATGTCTGAATGCACTTCATATGGGCCAGATCTAAAACAGCATAAACACACATAAAGGCTTGTCAGAATGTCTGAATGCACTTCATATGGGCCAGATCTAAAACAGCATAAACACACATAAAGGCTTGTCAGAATGTCTGAATGCACTTCATATGGGCCAGATCTAAAACAGCATAAACACACATAAAGGCTTGTCAGAATGTCTGAATGTACTTCATATGGGCCAGATCTAAAACAGCATAAACACACATATAGGCTTGTCAGAATGTCTGAATGTACTTCATATGGGCCAGATCTAAAACAGTATAAACACACATAAAGGCTTGTCAGAATGTCTGAATGTACTTCATATGGGCCAGATCTAAAACAGCATAAACACACACAAAGGCTTGTTAGAATGTCTGAATGTACTTCTTATGGGCCAGATCTAAAACAGCATTAACACACATAAAGGCTTGTCAGAATGTCTGAATGTACTTCATATGGGCCAGATCTAAAACAGTATAAACACACATAAAGGCTTGTCAGAATGTCTGAATGTACTTCATATGGGCCAGATCTAAAACAGCATAAACATACATAAAGGCTTGTCAGAAAGTCTGAATGTACTTCATATGGACCAGATCTAAAACAGTATAAACACACATAAAGGCTTGTCAGGATGTCTGAATGTACTTCATATGGACCAGATCTAAAACAGCATAAACACACACAAAGGCTTGTCAGGATGTCTGAATGTACTTCATATCGACCAGATCTAAAACAGCATAAACACACAAAGGCTTGTCAGAATGTCTGAATGTACTTCATATGGACCAGATCTAAAACAGCATAAACACACACAAAGGCTTGTCAGAATGTCTGAATGTACTTCATATGGACCAGATCTAAAACAGCATAAACACACACAAAGGCTTGTCAGAATGTCTGAATGTACTTCATATGGGCCAGATCTAAAACAGCATAAACACACACAAAGGCTTGTCAGGATGTCTAAATGTACTTCATATGGGCCAGATCTAAAACAGCATAAACACACATAAAGGCTTGTCAGGATGTCTGAATGTACTTCATATGGGCCAGATCTAAAACAGCATAAACACACACAAAGGCTTGTCAGGATGTCTGAATGTACTTCATATGGGCCAGATCTAAAACAGCATAAACACACACAAAGGCTTGTCAGCATGTGTGAATGTACTTCATATGGGCCAGATCTAAAACAGCATAAACACACATAAAGGCTTGTCAGCATGTCTGAATGTACTTCATATGGGCCAGATCTACAACAGCATAAACACACAGAAAGGCTTGTCAGAATGTCTGGATGTACTTCATATGGGCCAGATCTAAAACAGCATTAAAACACATAAAGGCTTGTCAGAATGTCTGAATGTACTTCATATGGGCCAGATCTAAAACAGCATAAACACACAAAGGCTTGTCAGAATGTCTGAATGCACTTCATATGGGCCAGATCTAAAACAGCATAAACACACATAAAGGCTTGTCAGGATGTCTGAATGTACTTCATATGGACCAGATCTAAAACAGCATAAACACACACAAAGGCTTGTCAGAATGTCTGAATGTACTTCATATGGGCCAGATCTAAAACAGCATAAACACACATAAAGGCTTGTCAGGATGTCTGAATGTACTTCATATGGGCCAGATCTAAAACAGCATAAACACACATAAAGGCTTGTCAGGATGTCTGAATGTACTTCATATGGGCCAGATCTAAAACAGCATAAACACACACAAAGGCTTGTCAGGATGTCTGAATGTACTTCATATGGGCCAGATCTAAAACAGCATAAACACACACAAAGGCTTGTCAGCATGTGTGAATGTACTTCATATGGGCCAGATCTAAAACAGCATAAACACACATAAAGGCTTGTCAGCATGTCTGAATGTACTTCATATGGGCCAGATCTACAACAGCATAAACACACATAAAGGCTTGTCAGAATGTCTGAATGTACTTCAAATGGACCAGATCTAAAACAGTATAAACACACATAAAGGCTTGTCAGAATGTCTGAATGTACTTCATATGGGCCAGATCTAAAACAGCATAAACACACATAAAGGCTTGTCAGAATGTCTGAATGTACTTCAAATGGACCAGATCTAAAACAGTATAAACACACATAAAGGCTTGTCAGAATGTCTGAATGTACTTCATATGGACCAGATCTAAAACAGCATAAACACACACAAAGGCTTGTCAGGATGTCTGAATGTACTTCATATGGACCAGATCTAAAACAGCATAAACACACAAAGGCTTGTCAGAATGTCTGAATGTACTTCATATGGACCAGATCTAAAACAGCATAAACACACACAAAGGCTTGTCAGAATGTCTGAATGTACTTCATATGGACCAGATCAAAAACAGCATAAACACACACAAAGGCTTGTCAGAATGTCTGAATGTACTTCATATGGGCCAGATCTAAAACAGCATAAACACACACAAAGGCTTGTCAGGATGTCTGAATGTACTTCATATGGGCCAGATCTAAAACAGCATAAACACACATAAAGGCTTGTCAGGATGTCTGAATGTACTTCATATGGGCCAGATCTAAAACAGCATAAACACACATAAAGGCTTGTCAGGATGTCTGAATGTACTTCATATGGGCCAGATCTAAAACAGCATAAACACACACAAAGGCTTGTCAGGATGTCTGAATGTACTTCATATGGGCCAGATCTAAAACAGCATAAACACACAAAAGCTTGTCAGCAGGTCTGAATGTACTTCATATGGGCCAGATCTAAAACAGCATAAACACACATAAAGGCTTGTCAGCATGTCTGAATGTACTTCATATGGGCCAGATCTACAACAGCATTAACACACAGAAAGGCTTGTCAGAATGTCTGGATGTACTTCATATGGGCCAGATCTAAAACAGCATTAAAACACATAAAGGCTTGTCAGAATGTCTGAATGTACTTCATATGGGCCAGATCTAGAACAGCATAAACACACAAAGGCTTGTCAGAATGTCTGAATGCACTTCATATGGGCCAGATCTAAAACAGCATAAACACACATAAAGGCTTGTCAGAATGTCTGAATGCACTTCATATGGGCCAGATCTAAAACAGCATAAACACACATAAAGGCTTGTCAGAATGTCTGAATGCACTTCATATGGGCCAGATCTAAAACAGCATAAACACACATAAAGGCTTGTCAGAATGTCTGAATGCACTTCATATGGGCCAGATCTAAAACAGCATAAACACACATAAAGACTTGTCAGGATGTCTGATTGCACTTCATATGGGCCAGATCTAAAACAGCATAAACACACATAAAGGCTTGTCAGAATGTCTGAATGTACTTCATATGGGCCAGATCTAAAACAGCATAAACACACATAAAGGCTTGTCAGAATGTCTGAATGTACTTCACAAGGTCCAGACCTAAAACAGTATAAATATGAGTGAGGACTTGTCAGGATGTCCGTATGAACTTTATACAGACCAGATCTAAAACAGTATAAACACACATGATGGCTTGTCAGAATGTCTGAATGTACTTCACAAGGTCCAGATCTAAAACAGTATAAATATGAGTGATGACTTGTCAGGATGTCTGAATGAACTTCATACAGACCAGATCTAAAACAGTATAAATACACATGATGGCTTGTCAGAATGTCTGAATGCACTTCATATGGGCCAGATCTAAAACAGCATAAACACACATAAAGGCTTGTCAGGATGTCTGAATGCACTTCATATGGGCCAGATCTAAAACAGCATAAATGCACAGGATGGCTTGTCAGGATGTCTGAATCTCTTTCATAAGGTCCACATATAAAACAGTATAAATACAAAAGGTTTGAATGTACTTCACAAGGTCCAGATCTAAAGTAGCAGAAATACACAAGCCAAGGTCAGCCAGTCAGAATGTCTGAATGTACTTCATAAGGTCTATATCTAAAACAGTATAAATACACATGATGGCTTGTCAGAATGTCTAAAGGTACTTCATAAGGTCCATATATAAAACAGTATAAATACACAAGATAGCTTGTCAGAATGTCTGAAGGTACTTCATAAAGGTCCATATATAAAACAGTATAAATACACAAGGTCAGAATGTCTGAATGTACATTATGAATGTACTTCACAAGGTCCAGATCTTAAACAGTATAAATATGAGTGATGACTTGTCAGGATGTCTGAATGAACTTCATACAGACCAGATCTAAAACAGTATAAATACACATGATGGTTTGTCAGAATGTCTGAATATACTCATAAGGTCCATATCTTAAACAGCATAAATACACATGAAGTTTTGTCAGGATGTCTGAATATCTTTCATAAGGTCCATATATATAAAACAGTATAAATACACAAGGTTAGAATCTCTGAATGTCTTTCATAAGGTCCATAAATAAAACAGTATAAATACACAAGGTCAGAACGTCTGAATGTGCTTCACAAGGTCCAGATCTTAAACAGTATAAATACACATGATGGCTTGTCAGAATGTCTGAAGGTACTTCATACAGACCAGATCTAAAACAGTATAAATACACATGATGGCTTGTCAGGATGTCTGAATATACTCATAAGGTCCATATCTAAAACAGTATAAATACACAAGATTAGAATCTCTGAATGTACTTCATACAGACCAGATCTAAAACAGTATAAATACACATGATGGCTTGTCAGGATGTCTGAATGTCTTTCATGAGGTCCAGATCTTAAAAAGTATAAATACACAAGGTCTGAATGTACTTCACAAGGTCCAGATCTAAAAATAGTATATAGGGGCATATAGCCTCTGTTAGAGCTTACCTGCCAAGATCAGGTGCCTCTAACAGCAGAAGAGTGTTGTGTATTGAGAGGACTGGATTAAGCTGGCCTGGGTCGATATTTTGTGAGAAACATAACAGCAATATGTTCTGATTCAGGCGCCGCACAGCACGTTGGAATTGTTTTTCTGTCAATTCTTTACTGCAAAATTCACTGAAATACCAAACATACAATGAAACAAGGCCTACAGGCCTAATGCAAACCTGTGCAAAGTTTGGGAGTATGAATGGAGGTTTATTTTTAAAATTTAATATTGATCCTTTTAAGTCCTGCATATCTACCTTAGTCATTATGATTTCACCAAAATGGACATTTCAGACCAGCAAGTTTCAGACTAGGACATTTTAAAACTAGAATATTGGTAGTCGACAAGTGACTATGTGTATCCACAGAAATCAGAGTGATACAGTTGAAGTGAGGCATGGATTAAGTGGCAAGGGGAATAGAATGAGGTGTGTTTCATATTAGCATGGATGTCTGCAGCGTAAACGTGAATGTAGGTGGTGCCACCTGTCATAAAATCGAGAAAATTGTCCAGGATGTATAAACCTGCAAAATTTCAGGTGAATAAGTCAAACCACTGCTGAGATATGAGCAATTTTATCCCAAGGCAGATGAACAGATGGACGCTGTGCATAAATGGTTGCAGGTGGCGCCACCAGTTTTGCCCATGATGAAGAGCTATGTGAGATATATACACATGCAAAATTTTGGCCAAATCGTTCAAACAGTTCCCGAGATATGAGCTTGGATGTATGCACAGTAAATGTGAATGTAGGTGGCGCCACCTTTCAGAAAATCGAGAAAGCTGTCCAGCATGTATAAACCTGCAAAATTTCAGGTGGATAAGTCAAACCACTGCTGAGATATGTGATATTATCCCAAGGCAGACGAACAGATGGACACTGTGCAAAAATGGTTGCAGGTGGCGCCACCATTTTTAGTGTATGTTATAAAGCTATCAAAGGGCTACATTTGTGCAAAATTTTTAGCCTGATTGGTCAAACGGTACCCAATATATGCGGGTTTATGTGTGGAAACAGACGCACAAATGGACGCTGGGCAGCGAGGAAAGGTCAGAGGTCAACCAAAAATGAGGGCACAGCAGTTCATATGTGACTTGATGATAAACCTGATTCGCTTAAAATGCAAACCAAGTTTTTTCAAACAGTTAATGATATAGTTCCAATTATCTGGGAATTCTGCATCTAAACATTGTGTCTAGACGTCTAGACACAGCGTCTAGACGTCTAGACACATTGTCTAGACACCCCCCCCCCCCCCCCCCCCCCCGAGCCAGGTCAGTTGCCATGGTGATGTCTGGACCCAACCTGTTTGTACTGAGTGACCTCTTGACTTGGCTGCTGAAACTCAGCAAGTTGTCAAATCTGTTTTCAAATACAGAAAGCCTTTTTCAATTGGCTACAATGCTTTTTTAAAGCTGTATTTACCCAATATATTCTTATAAAACTGGCGGAACCCTACCATAGAATAATTCTTGTAAAGTTTAAACCAATCAGTTTAACAGTTTCATCATAAATCAGTGTATAAGCTTGAAGAGTTTAAAAATACATTTCGCTTGTAAAAAACACATCAATGTAGGTGGTGCCACCAATACCTCAAAATCAGACATGACATATGTGACAAACATTGGTATAAAATTTGGTGATTATACCTCTAGCCATTTCTGAGATTTTAAGTTTAGTATGGTTTTTTGCACAGATGACTAAGTTCAACTTCCTGTGACTCGGCCAAAAATCTCCGAATTAGAACCATTTGAACAAACTTGTGAGAGATTGTTCCAAGGAACATTTCTGTGAAATATTGGACAATTTGGCTGGACAGTTTCGGAGAAGAAGATTTTTAAAGGTTTTTCAGCTTTTTCTCTATAAAATCTAAATTAATGCAGATACCCAATTATAAGCTCTAGGGCACCAAGTTTCACATGTGACTAATTCTTACATGTAATTTGTAATTCCCAAGGTTTCTGACTTACAGCCATGGACGGTGGAAAGCCAGCCCTGGACGGCGGATGGCTGACAACGGACGGATGACGCTGCGCCATCGCATAAGCTCACAGGTTCGCTAATGATTACCACATGGTAAAACTTATGTGTGAAGTTGTCATAAATCATCTGAAAATTTTATAACACAGAAAACATTTAGTATAGCTTATCATTTACATCATTTAATGAAGTGTTATTTGAGCTTGTCAATTGTAACCATGTATTTCTTGGTATGTCACAACCTTTAAAACATAAACATTCCTGAAAACCAATTTATTGTGAGAGAAATTCCTGAAATTGAATTTTTTAGACTTAGTTCACCTACTTCCACATAGCATTCCTGAAACTACTGAAGCCACTCTGTTTGAATCCAAACTTTCCTAAGCCCTACCCACACAAATTATATACCCCCCAGAGGCCTTGGAGCTCAAGAGCTGATCCATCATGGTCCAAAAGTAAGGATCTGACGTAAAAATGTGTGGCATGAAAATACGGATAATTTAGTGCTAACATAAAGTGATTGAGTTTAATATTTATTCAAATGTGCTGAATAGGAAATGCAGGTTTCATTTGCTGTTAACATATGGCCATGTCATTTCACATAAAATAGCTCCTGATAAGCTTGTGACTCACATAAACCAGTAGGTTATATTTCTCTCATTGTTTATTGAAGCTTTATCATAAAATCGCCAACTAGCTGATGTTTACTCACCCGTAGCTGGTACGCCTGGGAATTGTGACATCCAGCAGTTCTGACAGTGACGCGACAAGCTGGGCCGTGTAGCTTAGAGCAGCACCAATTCTCGTCTCTGGACGGTGATGGAATGGCTCTGACTCTGCCACTGACACAGCATCCTTATTGGTCATCACTGAGATAAACAAAAAACAAATTACAGATCCAGTGTATTGCAAAAACTTTCATACATACCCATATTAACTAGCCTCCCCAATTTTTACAAAATTTTTTATAAACATATCAAGCTTTTATTTAAGCCAAATTTATGGTGATCTGACAAAAAAAGGTAAGCTTTAATGACACTAAATTATGGGTAAAATTAAAATTTATATAATTGACCCTTAAATCACATTTAAGATGTACCGGCTGTAAGTATAAAGAGTTATTTAAACTCCATGCACAACATATTTTTTAAAAATTTAATATGTAAAAAACTATAAAAAATGACTCATTTACAAATATAATATAAATTAGATGTCGATTAAGTAGTGCAAATCATTACAACGGATGAAGTGTGTACTTACACAGGAGACCATAGGCTGAGTAATCTCCATTCCCAGGGAGTGTGGGTTCCACAACCTGAAACTGCTCCTCACAGATTGAGTCTGTCTGCACCCATCGACCCTGAATGTAGGACATCTGCTGGGCCTCGGCAAGCTCCAGCAAGGCATCGCCAGGAGATGTAACATCACTGCTTAAAGATGATATAAGAGACTGTTATTCTAAATGTAGCCCAAATGCTTGAATGCCCTCAAATACATTGGACCAATTCTCACAAATGGGTCCTGTACCACAGGAGACCTTGTGTAAGCACAATCTAATCTTATCAAGTTAAACTTAAACAGATTTAAAGAAATAGTCAAAATATAGGAAAATTATCAATATTTAACTTAACAAAAAACCACAGAACAATACAGTCCATGACATATTTTTTATACAAAGTCTATCAGAATACAGAAGAAAAAGATGGCAGGTCTTGTGGGTACCTTCTTGCCTGGATGCGAGTTATTGGGAAGATATGTGTGACAAGGTCAACCGCGTGACCTTTCCTGACCTCCTGCAGATCCTTGAGGCACACGCTCAACGCACTGGTATTTTGACTGGTACTTGTTTCTGCCTTCTTTATCTTATCCAGAACTCTCTGTTTCTTCTCATTCAAGCGAGGCCTTCTTGCCTGCCTTTTCCTATTCTCTTCTTGCTGTTTCTGCAGCCTGGCTCTCTCTACAAGAATCAAATAAGATTTTTACATAATAACACAATATAAACTACTCCTCACCCATTTCTGGTATAGTGATGTAGCATTTATATCTAGTATTTAGTTACTATTATCACATCTCATTTCTGATAAGAGGGTTTCCTTGGCTTTTCACATCTATATGAATTAAACACACACACACACACAGATTCACCCATCTTGCTCTGGCATATACTTGTAATTGAGCACCAAAAAATCCTGATATGGAATACCTGGTGTAGGATAACTTTCTTGTTTTTTTCCCCTGAATCAAAGAGAATTGGGGAACCAGGAACACATGGGTCTCAACGCTCAGCTGCATTGTCTATAAGGATATATGTTTAAGAAGTTTTCCAAAATATTAGTCCTGTGATCAGTTTGAAGCCAACCTGTTTACCCAAACTGGAGTTATCATCCAGAAACTAATCTGTGAATGGATGGCCCCCATGACCTTGACCTTGTGACCCCAAAATCCATCAGTTACTTCCACTATTGGCAGGTGAGCAACATCTGGAAGATAGAATGTTTGGGACAGAAAGTTTGGCTAAAAATACATCATCAATCTTTTTAAAGAAGTGGGCCCTGTGGCCTTGACATTTGGCCTTATGCCCCACGAAATCAAAAGGGTTCTTACATTATTGGTGGGTCATATATAAGTCAAAATTGAAACCAATATGTCAATCCAAACTGGAGTTATCATCAAGAAACAAATATGTGGACAGATGGGCCCCTGTGACAATGACCTTTGACCTTGTGACCCCCAATTCAATCAGTTTCTTCCCCTATTGGCAGCTAAGTTATATGTGCAAGATGGAAGGTTTTGGATGAAAAGTTTAGCTTAAATGCATCCACAATCTTTCTTAATAAGTGGGTACTGTGACCTTGACCTTTGACCTCATGACCGCAAAAGTGAACAGAATCTTCCCCTTTTGGCAGGTTAGCAATATCTTGAAGATGGAAGGTTTGGGATGAAAAGTTTGGCTTCAAATGCATATGCATTCTTTTTAAAGAATACGTCATGTAACCATGACCTTTGACCGTTGGACACCAAAATCCACATGGTTCTTACTTTAGTGGCGAGTCATATATAAGTTAAATTTGAAACCAATATGTCAAACTAAACTGGAGTTATCATCTGGAAACTAATTTGTGAACAGATGGCCCCTGTGAACTTGACCTTTGACCATGTGCCCCATATTCATTTATGCTCTCCCTATACTGGCAAGTCAATTAAATGTGCAAAATGGAAAGTTTGGGATGAAAAGCTTGGCTTTAAATGCAACCATAATCTTTTTAAAAAGTGAGTCCTGTGAACTTGACCTCTGACTCCAAAATCATATAGGTTCTTGCTTTAGTGGTGGGCCTATGTAAGTCAAGTTTGAAATCCATGTGTCAATACAACCTGGAGTTATCATCTGGAAACAAATTTGTGTGGATGCACGGATGGACAGACAGACAGACAGACAGACAGACAGACAGGGTGATAACTATATGGCATCCACTTGTGATCAATAAACACACCAGGTTTTGGGGACACTAGATGTAATTACAACGGAGAAACTGACATGATTGTTGTCATTTTATAGTAAACAAGGCCTACAGGCCTAATGCGAACCTGTGCATATGGAAATACACCAGGTATAATGCTTCAATGCTGGACCATTACTTCTCATGTATATGAATAATGCAAGTACTAAACATTTTGAATAAGAAACAATTACACAAAAATCACTGCTGAAATTCTGGCATGGGTGCACACAACACAAAAATGATTGTAGCTGGCACTGCCAGTCTTGTTTACAACAAAGTTATCAGAGATATATACATATGCCCTATTTCAGACTCATATATCAAACCCCTCCTGAAAATAAGCAGGAACACACACTGTAGGGGCACCACCAGTCTTGTATATGACAAAACTATTCGATAAGTATATATATGCCCAATTTCAGGCTGATATATCAAATTCCTCTGTAGAAATAAGCAGGCACATACACTGTGCAAAAGTCATTGTAGGTGGCGACACCTGTCTTGTGAACAAGAAAGCCATCAAAGACACAATGACAGGTAAAAATATCAGGCCAATACATCAAACTTACCTTGAGTCTGATGCATGGGGCTGACCAGGCTTAGGTGAGAAAGGCAGTTGCCCCGAGAGAACTTTGACAAATTTGCTGGCTCAGTCTACTGCACTTAGTGAACTCATGACCTGCACCTGGCTAGACTGAGTGAACTTTTGACCTGTACCTGGCTGCACTGAGTGAACTCTTGACTTGTTGCCTTATCTGATACAGTTGGCAGTCTGACAGAGCTATAAATAGATCCAGATTGACCTCTAGCCTGTTGCCAAATCTGAAATACAGTAGAGCGCTGTATTTCCGAATGCCAAATTTCCGAAAATTCGTTTTTCCGAAAATTAAAACGGGGAACCGAAAATTTATTCGTATTTCAGAAATATATTTCAAGTATGTAAAAACCTAAAATGAGTATTGTAATTACGAGTCACAAGGCCTGCAGTCATGTGTTAGCCCCTAATTAATTAGTTTTGAGCCGATGTTGTCGCTGGGGAAAAGGTGTGAAAACTACAGCCAGCCCCGCAACGCTCGGCCCCCTGTACCCCTATCAAGCGACTGAGCAGTTTATCCAAGAGCACTTATGTGTTATCAACCACATCTCGTTTGTACTCAAGCAAGCATAGTTCATTGGCTTGGGAAAGGATGTCATGCCAAATAACTGAGCAGTTTACTCGCATCAGCAATGGTGAGGTAAAATTCATTAAACGCTCAAGCGGCTTTCAAATGTCTCGGTCTTCAATAACGTAGATCAATAAGAAACACCTTTCCCTCTAGTGAATTTGATGAAAAACAAGGGACCTATGGGTCACGACACTCAGCTGTTATATATGATAAAAAAATATTATTTAGAAATGAGGCACATGCTGGTTTTGTGTGGTAATAAATATAAGCTGTATTATGAGTTGTTGTTGTTTAGCTTATGTATGATTTTGATAGTACCTTTGGAGATAGGGAAGAGGATTGATTTCATTTATTTCATTAACAAATGGAGTACTATTGTCACACAGATTTTGACTTGGCCATATAACTTATAAGCAGAACATATAATATAAGAGTTTAACTATTTATTAAAAAAATACAAATATTGTCCCAAATATAATTTTTATTAAAAATAATAAGAGAATCATATGATTTTTTAAAATGAAATATAACTGATATGATTATTAAAATACTATTAAAGAATATATTCATGAATGCATTCATGAATACATTTTGAAAGTATTTGCATGAGTATTCATATATTTTCATTTTTACCTGAATTCCCATTCTTTATGCAAGAAATTTTATAATGGAGTACAAAATCATATTCGTATTTAAATACAATTACAAAGTATTTGCACCATGTCTGGAATTTATTCAGTTTTCACCAAACAATGATGTTGAGAATCCAGAATATACAAAATTCACACATTTAAATAATGATCATAAGTTACTGGTTTTATGGCTTTTATTTATATTAAAAAATAACTGTAAAAAATTCATTTTGGACTAATTTCACATCAGTGTACACACTAGACACAGCAGGAATCTAGATTAATATTATCAACTGCATCTTTGTCTAATTTCCTTCATATGATCCCTAATGATTAGTAATGAATAATATGATTCACTTCTTTATCATTAAAATTGAACTGAAAAATGCCATAGGTGACTGCATGGTGTTATTTGGAATATATGACATTCTACCCATCGATACAAGATTCTTAAATCATCAGTAACTGCAAGTTAATTTCCTGTTATTATAAACTAACAAATTCCTTTTCTATTTTTCTTTAATTTGTTATTAAAAAACCAATAAAAATTTATTAATTTATTGTTTTTTGTTATGTTCTTGGTTAAAACTACTAGATGAGTTGGGTTGGACACCTGGATCAACTGTGGCTTGCCATAAGCTGCCTGGATTCCATGTATGCCTCGCCTCAAGCGTGCATAATTTGATGATGGGTCAACAAGGTCAACATACAGGTGACTCAAGAGGGGCTGGAGAGAGCCAAAGTCTGACAGGGTCTCATAAAAAACATTAATAAAAGCTACAATTTTTGGCCAATTTCTTTCAGCTTTCTAAACTTAAAAGCTGAAATGCTTATGTGTGCATGATATGAAAATTATATCAACAGTGCTCATGGGAAACAAACGTGCCATGGTCACAGATGGGCAAAATTTAAGGTACTAATTTTATATTTATACTAAATAAAATTTGAAAAATTCAGAACTAATTTTGGGTATTCAATTGAACCTTGATTAAATAATGTTACATCCCTGACAAAAAAATCTCTAGCTTCAGCAATGCTCTTGTTAAGGGAGTAAATATATTTCTTTATTTTTTACAAAGTGCATTATGTTTGGGCCCATAACTTAAAACAATTACACAATACTGACATCATTCTGGCATGTGCATAGAGAATGAAAAATATGTATATTATTTATGATTAAAGTCAGATCAGTGGTTTTGATATTAGGCAGTCTTGAAGTGTAACAATGGGTTTTTAATGGAAAAATGAAGTTTTTTATTAATATCTCGAATGTCCTAGTGACCAAATTCTTGGCATGGTAGGGCATTTTGGAGACATCTAACTGTATGCCGAATTTAAGGAACTTAGAGCTGAAGCTGGGGAGCTGAGCTCTTGCAAACTGCATAACACTAGCTTGATGTAAACAATATGTTACATGGTGCTTGAAAACTTGATTAAAATCTACAGTTTTTGATCAACTGGTTTCAAATTTTTGGTGTTTACAGTTGAAATGCTAACAAAAACATGCTGTGAAAATTAAATCCACAGTACTTACAGGAAAAAAACGTGCCATGGTCAAAGTTGGGCAAAATTTAAGGTACCAATTTTTTATTTTTATTAATATTTTAAAAAATTTAAAAGATTTTCATCTAATTTTGGGTAAACAATTTAATTTTGATTAATTAAAGTTATATTACTGGAAAAAAGGTCCATAGCATTAACATTTTTTGTGTTAAGTGATCAAATATCTTTTCTGATTTTTTACAAAATGCATTATGTTTGGGCCCATAACTTTTTTAAATTAAACAATACAGACATAATTTCTGGCATGTACATAGGAACTATATAGAGGAATACTTATGGAAAATATGAGGTAAAACAGATGAGTGGTTTTGAAATTAGACAGTCCTGAAGTGTGAAAATAGGTTTTTAATAAAAAATTGAGGTTTTTCCTTAATTTCTCAAAGGAACGAAGTTGCAAACACCCAGTTTTCGGCTTGGTAGGAGATCTTGGGGACATCTAACATTATGCCGAATTTTGGATTCCTAGGTCTTACGGTTTCAAAACGTGCCACATCTACGGACGGACGGACGGACGGATGGACGGATAGACGGACGGACGACGGACAATGGACCACGACTATAGCTCAGATGACTTATAGTCAGCTGAGCTAAAAAAAAGAGCACGCACGTATCCTTAAAGCAGGTTAGACTGATCAATGTCAATTATGCTAAGCAATAATCCAATATCCTTTATACGTCCAGGTCGTCAATTACGAATATAAAAAAGAAACACCGTGTTCCTCGGGTAAAATGCCATAAAGTTAATCATATACTGTCGTACTAGCTTGCTGCTAGACCCTTGTCCGCATTTCTGAATGTTCATTTTTATGAACAATAAGCTTGTCCCCGGACGCTTTCGGAAAAACGGCGCTCTACTGTAGTAGCCACACCATTGCATAAGCACATGCAGGGGCCCTGCCCTGAGGGGCATGACACCCATGAAGTGATCACATGGTGCCCATTAGGTGTTCACATGTCACCCATGAGGTGATCACATGCCTTGTGCTTGGCTGCACTGATTGAACTCTTGACCTATATGTGGCTGTACTGAGTGAACTCTTGATCTGTTGCCAAATCTGTAACAGTTGGCAGTTTCTCAACCTATTAAAGATACACAATCTTGGCCTGATGGTAAAACTGTTAACACATACTGAAAGACTTTGGCTAAAATGCTTTTTTTAAAGCTGACATATTCAAAAACTTGTTATCAAAATATCTAGAATGATAAAAGATGCAGTCCTTTTATTGTTAAAGGTCCAATAATTCTGCGAAAAAATCATTCAAGTAAACTTGAACAAAGGCCACCTAAGAATAATTTTTGTGCAATGTTACAGAAGTTATAATTAAAACAATAATTTTGTAGAAGAACAGTTTTGCAGTCCTTAGTTTGAAATAGACATAATAATTGCCATAAGACCAACTTAAGCTTTTCTGATGTTATTGAAAGAACCATGTCCTAGGATAGTTCTTTTGAAAAATTGAATGATTCAACTTGAAAGTTTCATCATTAACATTTTAAGCTGAAAGAGGCTAAAATTGTGAGGTTTTGCCCATAAAAAACAGGTCAATGTGGGTGGCACCACAAAATCTGCAACTTCAAATATGAGTCATGTGACCATCATTTGCACAATACTTGGTAATGCTAGCTTGTGCATTTCTGAGATTACTTTTTCAGTATGCTTACTTGGCCAAATGACTGTTCAAATTCATGTAACTCCACTAAAATTCAGCAAATGCGAACCATTTGAACAAACTTGAGAGGGCTTGCCTCTGGGATCATTTCTGTAAAATATTGAACAATTTGGCTGGACCGTTTACATGAAGACTTTTAAAAGTTTTTCAGCTTTTTCCCTATAATATCTAAGTAAATGCAGATAGTAAAAAAATAAGCTGAATCCCACAAAATTTTATATGTGACAGATTATTGCATAAAATCTGGGGCTGGGAGCTCCTGCTATTCCTGAGGAATTATGGGTTAATGTACAGATGACCAATGACCCCTGTACAAAACAAGGAAACAGTAACAGTTTTGAGATACTGTGATGCATATGAAAAATTTACAGATGGACAGGCAAGTGGACAGAATGGACTAATACCTTTATTTCACTTTCAAGAGTATAATGCATTTAAGTTTATATATAAGCCTATTTTTTTTAGCATATCCACTTTTTCCATTAATAGTTTTTATCTGATTCATTTGTTTTATTTACAAGTTTTATAAATTTGTAATAAAAAAAACTGAAAATATAAGTTAAAATATTAGAATTCTAAGTTACAATCATTATATATCGAGAGTGTAGCTTATATTGGGTCATATTATGCATACACATGTATTTTATTTTTTTTAAATCACAAATGTTTAAACTGAGTTTAAAAGAAAATAATGCCACAACATGGCAGCTACAAGATTATTCCATGAATCACTATTAATAAGTTTTGCACATTGGAGTTTTCAGTACATGCTTAATTTTTTTTCACTGAAATGAAATAAAAGATTCAGTAAATTTGATAAAATAAAAACATCTTTTAAAATAAAGTATACACACTGTTAGTTGAATGAGGGACAAACAATATCATTGTGCTAATTACTATCTCACCTATAATTTATTACTGGAATTAATAATAAATTTCACACCTGGTGAAGTTTTTACTCTTCTAAAGTAAGGAATTACTTATCTGATGAACATCCACACTTTCATACCAATACACCACTTTGTGGACACAATTCAATGTGCTCTGTAATCATTGTAACCCTGGTGGTACAATACAAAATCTAAAATGTAGCATAGCCATGAATAAAATAAAATACAGAAAATTATAACATTCATCTAGTTGATGCACCATCCGGGGGTGGGGGTGGGGGGGGGGGGGGGGGGTAGTGCAGGACAGAGGGGAAGCCTGCTAGTAGTGGCCAAGCTGAGCCAAGGCAAGCTGCCTAGGGTCAGTTACATAATGCAAGTGAAGGCTGTACTACCAGGTGGGCTAGATGTAAACAACACTTGACATGGTGTATGGAAACTTGAATAAAAGCTACTCTTTTCAATCAATTCCTTTGAAATTTCAGATTTTAGAAGATTAAATCCTTATGTATATATGTTGTGAAAATTAAATCAACAGTGCTTACAGGGAAAAAACGTGTCATTGCCAAAGTTAGACAAAATTTAAGGTATTGATTTTTTATTTATGCTAATAACTTGACAAATTTGCAAAATTCAGATCTAATTTTGGGTAAACAATTGAATCTTGATTAAATAAAGTTATATTCCTGAAAAAAGTCTCCAGCTTCAGCAATTCTCATGTTAGGTGAGTAAATATATTTCTTGATTTTTTAAAAATTGCATTATATTTGGGCCCATAAATTCAAAATAATACCCAATACTGACCTAATTTTTGGTATGTTCATAGAAAATGTATGGAAGAAAATGAATACTAAATATGATCAAAAACAGATCAGTCGTTTTGATATTAGGCAGCCTTGAAGTGTAACAATGGCTTTTTAATGGAAAAAGGAGGTTTTTCCTTAATATCTCGAAGGAACGAAGTCCTAATGACCCAATTTTTGGTATGGTAGGAGATTTGGGGGACATCTAAATGTATGCAAAGTTCTGGATTCGTAGGTCCAACGGTTTTAAAACGTGCCCTGTTAACGGATGGACGGCCGGACGGCCGGATGGACGAACGACGGACAAAGGACCATGACTAAAGCTCAGATGACTTATAGTCAGCTGAGCTAAAAAGGTCAATGCAGGTGGCACCACCAATACCTGAATTTCATATGTGACTCATGTGACCAACACTGGCATAAAATTTGGTGATGATAGCTCCGGCCGTTTCTGAGACTGTCATTTTAGTGTGCTTTTTTGGACAGATGACTAAGTTCAACTTCCTGTAACTCGGCCAAAATTCACCAAACTTGAACCATTCGAACAAACTTGAGAGAGAGATGTTATAAAAGATTGTTTCTGTGAAATATTGAATAATTTGGCTAGACAGTTTCGGAGGAGAAGATTTTTTAAAGGTTTTTAGCCTTTTCTCTAAAAATCCAAGAAAATGCAGAATTTTTCAGATGGCAAATTTTTTGCATTAAATTTCATGATGCTAGCTCCAGTTGTTTTCAAAACAGTATGGGTTAACATACAGAAGACAGACACTGCCACTTCATCACATTAGCTCACAGGTTCTCTAAAAATGACTACAGATGCATACTGAATGCAAAATTATAATACAGATACATCTCACTGATGGCAAAATCTTGAATTAAGTTGAGTATGGTTACCAATTATTTATAATCCATGTACAGCCGTCTTTATATACCCACAGAGAGCTGTATACCTGTGATTGGAAACATTGCCTGGCATGAGGAATATCTAAAATCATGAATCTACATTTTTAAAAAGCTTTTAAAAAAACATTCTTGTCAATATTAACCATAGATATCCTGAAATCTAAATGTCTATAGAGGCATGATGCAACATATGCTGATAAACTGATACCAGGCTAGATGTATCTGCTTCACACAGCTAACATATATGGTAAAATGACTCAATTCAATCTTTATAATTCATTCTTTGAAACCATAATAGACAATTATTATAAGAATTATTCAGGGAATTATTCTTGTAAAATATTAAACAAACTGGCTTCAGTGGCACAAGTCAAAAATTGTTTTACAGGTTTATAACTCATATGGGAAAATACAGCAAAATGGCTAAGTTAAGCTTCCCATAACTCAGCCAAAAATCACTGAACCAAAACCATTTGAACAAACTTGAATTATCAACATCTAAGGATAATTAATGTGTGAGATTTAAGAATTTGGCCCAGTGGTTTTTGAGAAGAAGATCTTTGTAGCCACTGAGCTAAAATCGGCTCTTACAGCATATGACTAAATTTAGCTTCCCATAACTCAGCCAAAAGTCACTGAACTGAGACCATTTGAACAAACTTCAGAGAGCACTACCCCAGGCTCATTTCTGTGCTATATTAAACAATTTGGCTATGTGGTTTCAGAGAAGAAGTTTTTTGTAGCCGTCAGTATGATACGGGCTCTGATGACCCCCTACAATAAAGGCCGATGCAGGTGGCGCCACCTATACCTCAAATTTAGATATGACTCACGTGACCAACACTAGCATAAAATTTGGTGATGACAGCTTCAGCCGTTTCTGAGATTGTAATTTTAATATGCTTTTTTGGACAGATGACTAAGTTCAACTTACTGTAACTCGGCCAAAAATCACCAAACTTAAACCATTCGAACAAACTTTAGAAAGATTGTTTCAGGAATCATTTCTGTGAAATATTGGACAATTTGGCTTAACAGTTTCGGAGAAGAAGATTTTTAAAGGTTTTTTTTTGCTTTTTCCCTATAAAATTTAAGAAAATGCAGTGAGCCAAAAATTAAGCAAAATCCGTTGAGTTTTTTAGATGACTAATTTTTTGTATAAAATTTCGTGATGCTAACTCTTGCCGTTTTCAAGTTAGTATGGGTTAACATACAGAGGACGGAAGACGCCACACCATCGCATAAGCTCACAGGTTCACTAAAAAATTTAAAAATATTCGTTAAAATAACAAAAAATACAGGTGGCGCCACCACTTTTCAGGAACTGACAAAACTAGTCATGGTCAATATTCAAGGCAAGATTCATGACAATCCATGCATTAACTATCAAGATATTGGAGGTTTTGTATTATATTTTTGATTATTCGGGGGGGGGGGGGGGTACTTTCAAGCCCCATAGCTTGGAGGATATAGGTCAGTGACCTAATTTCAGATTTCCAAGGAGATTTTTTATTGATCTCCCTGGATATTCACTCAGAAGTTTCTAGGTCCAGCAGTTACGATTTGTGCCCTGCTAACGGACGGCCGGACCGCCGTACAGATGACTTATAGTCAGCTGAGCTAAAAAATGACTCTTTTAATGGGCATTCATGTAACACTAAAATTTTATTTCCAAATTTTTTATACGTATACAATATATTATACAATACTGTAATGACACTATCTTTTAGTTGTGTTTCATTAATGTGTGGACACACATTTGGAAATTGTGTGTGAAAACATTTTAGAATTATGTGTCCACTGTGTGAAACACTGTTTCCTCATGTGGTCTAGCTGGAGGTATGCTACAAAAAAAATAAAAAGATATGATTTTTGGACCTTTGTATGTTACACACATACATCTTCTATCTGCAGTAGGACACTAGTCTACTGACATAACTTTTCCATGGATAGAAATCATGTGGCTTACCTGTGGCTAATTTGTGGTTTTGTACAATAAGTGACTGTCTCAGAACTTCAATACTCTCTTTAACCAAACTCAGCTCAGTCTTCTGAAAGTAAGAAAAAGAAAAATACGAATCAAATAATAAAACTGACCTTATTAAATTATAACAAGGCCTACAGGCCTAATGCGAACCTGTGTAATGAGATTACACCAGTTATAATGCTTCAATGCTGGACCATAACAATTCAAGAACATGTGTAACATGTATATGTATAATGCAAGTATTAAACATTTAGAACAAGAAACAATTAAGCAAACATCACTGCTGAAATTCTGGCTTGGGTGAACACAACACAAAAACTAGAATACAGGTAGTCAACAAGCGACTACGTGTATCCGCCAAAATCAGAGTGGGATGGGTGAAGTGAGGCATGGATTGAGTGGCAAGGGGAAACAAAGTGAGGTGTGTTGCATTATAGCCTGGATATCTTCAGCCGAGATGTGTATGTAGTTTGCGCCACCTACCACAAAATCAAGAAAGCTGTCCAAGATGTATAAATATGAAAAATTTCAGGCAGATAAGTCAAACCACTACTTAGATATGAGCCATTTAAGCCCTCGGCAGACAAACAGATGGACGCTGTGCAAGATGGTGGCAGGTGGCACCACCAATTTTGTGTATGATTACGAGCTATGTAAGATCTATACACATGCAAAATTTCAGGGGGATATGTCAAACCAGTCCTGAAACATAAGCCTAAATGTCGGCAGCATATACATAAATGTAGGTGGCGCCACCTGCCATAAAATCGAGAAAGCTATCAAAGATGTATAAATATGCAAAATTTTAGGCAGATAAGTCAAACCACCACTGAGATATGAGTGATTTTAGCCCACGGCAGACAAACAGACGGACACTGTGCAAAAATGGTGGCAGGTGGTGCCACCAATTTTGTGTATGATTAAGAGCTATGTGAGATCTATATACATGCAAAATATCAGGGGGATATGTCAAACAAGTTCTGAGATATAAGCCTGAATGTCGGCAGCGTATACATAAATGTAGGTGGCACCACCTGTCATAATATCAAGAAAGCTGTCAAGGATCAGGGTTCCTGCACCTCTTGGCAAAGCAAATTTAAGACCTTTTTAAGACTTTTTAAGACCACCTGACAGAAAATTTAAGACCCTTTTATACATAGAATTCTTTAATGGTCCTACCATGCTTTAAGACTACTGATGGTCCAAATTGTGATCACTGCAAGTTGGGACTGGTATCATGATAGTCTGTGCAAAAAAAGCAAATAACACAAAAGAACAGACAAAGAACATAGAACTCCCAACCCGATCGACTTTTCGTGAATGCATTTAAAATTGATTGTTTAATTATTTTTAAACTGCGTTGCTGCAATCACTGGGCGAGTTAATAAGTGATGGTATTTTAATATTTATTTTTATGCATTATGGTCACGTAGGGTAAAAATTATTATGGAGTCATAGGCCTACGGATATATATAGGCCTATAGCACGCAGATATGTTGCGGCAGAACAGTTAAACGATATATGTGCACGTAAAAGTGTCAGATTTTTCATTCGTTTCGACAGAGTCTATACCAAGCACAAGCATATATCCATTAGCTGGGACAAATCGCTAATGCGGCTTATATCACGCAAACACGTACAAACAACATTCAAGATGTAGGCCTAATTTAAATAATTAGCATCTGGAGAGAATGAAAACAATAATTGCATGAGCTGTGATCTTCAATGACCGAGAAATTGCATGCATGGGCTGATAAAGAGTCATTCTTCTTAGTTAAATTTCAACCAAGTTCTGATATAGGGAATTATTCCGCCTTGTCATGCTAAAATAAATAACATTGTCCTTGCGTAAATGAATCTATATATCAACGAATGTCGTAATCACCACACGAAAATGACATGCACACATCAGAAAATCACAAATTCACACACAACAAAATCTTCACCAGAAAGAATATAGAAGAGGTCACTAAATACAGTAGTTCTATATTAAAGTTTGTTTATATAACAAAAACAAGGGACCTATGGGTCACGACGCTCAGCTGTTATATATGATAAAAAAATATTATTTAGAAATGAGGCACATGCTGGTTTTGTGTGGAAATAAATATAAGCTGTATTATGAGTTGTTGTTGTTTAGCTTATGTATGATTTTGATAGTACCTTTGGAGACAGGGAAGAGGATTGATTTCATTTATTTTATTAACAAATGGAGTACTATTGTCACACAGATTTTGACTTGGCCATATAACTTATAAGCAGAACATATAATATAAGAGTTTAACTATTTATTAAAAAAAATACAAATATTGTCCCAAATATAATTTTTATTAAAAATAATAAGAGAATCATATGTTTTTTTAAAATGAAATATAACTGATATGATTATAAAATAATATTACAGAATATATTCATGAATGCATTCATGAATACATTTTGAAAGTATTTGCACGAGTATTCATATATTTTCATTTTTACCTGAATTCCCATTCTTTATGCAAGAAATTTTATAATGGAGTACAAAATCATATTTGTATTTAAATACAATTACAAAGTATTTGCACAATATCTGGATTTTATTCAGTTTTCACCAAACAATGATGTTGAGAATCCAGAATATACCAAATTCACACATTTAAATAATGATCATAAGTACCTGGTTTTATGGCTTTTATTTATATTAAAAAATAACTGTAAAAAATTCATTTTGGACTAATTTCACATCAATGTACACACTAGACACAGCAGGAATCTAGATTAATATTATCAACTGCATCTTTGTCTAATTTCCTTCATATGATCCCTAATGATTAGTAATGAATAATATGATTTACTTCTTTATCATTAAAATTGAACTGAAAAATGCCATAGGTGACTGCATGGTGTTATTTGGAATATGTGACAGTCTACCCATCGATACAAGATTCTTATATCATCAGTAACTGCAAGTTAATTTCCTGTTATTATAAACTAACAAATTCCTTTTCTATTTTTCTTTAATTTGTTATTAAAAACCAATAAAAATTTATTAATTTATTGTTTTTTGTTATGTTCTTGGTTAAAACTACTAGATGAGTTGGGTTGGACACCTGGATCAACTGTGGCTTGCCATAAGCTGCCTGGATTCCATGTATGCCTCGCCTCAAGCGTGCATAATTTGATGAAAGGTCAACAAGGTCAACATACAGGTGACTCAAGAGGGGCTGGAGAGAGCCAAAGTCTGACAGGGTCTCATAAAAAACATTAATAAAAGCTACAATTTTTGGCCAATTTCTTTCAGCTTTCTAAACTAAAAAGCTGAAATGCTTATGTGTGCATGATATGAAAATTATATCAACAGTGCTCACGGGAAACAAACGTGCCATGGTCACAGTTGGGCAAAATTTAAGGTACTAATTTTATATTTATACTAAATAAAATTTGAAAAATTCAGAACTAATTTTGGGTATTCAATTAAATCTTGATTAAATAATGTTACATCCCTGACAGAAAATCTCTAGCTTCAGCAATGCTCTTGTTAAGGGAGTAAATATATTTCTTGATTTTTTACAAAGTGCATTATGTTTGGGCCCATAACTTAAAACAATTACACAATACTGACATCATTCTGGCATGTGCATAGAGAATGAAAAATATGTATATTATTTATGATTAAAGTCAGATCAGTGGTTTTGATATTAGGCAGTCTTGAAGTGTAACAATGGGTTTTTAATGGAAAAATGAAGTTTTTCATTAATATCTCAAATGTCCTAGTGACCAAATTCTTGGCATGGTAGGGTATTTTGGAGACATCTAACTGTATGCCGAATTTAAGGAACTTAGAGCTGAAGCTGGGGAGCTGAGCTCTTGCAAACTGCGTAACACTAGCTTGATGTAAACAATATGTTACATGGTGCTTGAAAACTTGATTAAAATCTACAGTTTTTGATCAACTGGTTTCAAATTTTTGGTGTTAACAGTTGAAATGCTAACAAAAACATGCTGTGAAAATTAAATCCTCAGTACTTACAGGAAAAAAACGTGCCATGGTCAAAGTTGGGCAAAATTTAAGGTACCAATTTTTTATTTTTATTAATATTTTAAAAAATTTAAAAGATTTTCATCTAATTTTGGGTATACAATTTAATTTTGATTTATTAAAGTTATATTACTGGAAAAAAGGTCCATAGCATTAACATTTTTTGTGTTAAGTGATCAAATATCTTTTCTGATTTTTTACAAAATGCATTATGTTTGGGCCCATAACTTTTTTAAATTAAATAATACAGACATAATTTCTGGCATGTACATAGGAACTATAAAGAGGAATATTTATGGTAAATATGAGGTAAAACAGATGAGTGGTTTTGATATTAGGCAGTCCTGAAGTGTGAAAATAGGTTTTTAATAAAAATTTGAGGTTTTTCCTTAATTTCTCAAAGGAACGAAGTTGCAAACACCCAGTTTTCGGCTTGGTAGGAGATCTTGGAGACATCTAACATTATGCCGAATTTTGGATTCCTAGGTCTTATGGTTTCAAAACGTGCCACATCTACGGACGGACGGACGGACGGACGGACGGACGACGGACAATGGACCACGACTATAGCTCAGATGACTTATAGTCAGCTGAGCTAAAAATAATAAATAATAAACTTTACTAAATAAAAATCATTTGACCGGCATAAATTTTCGAAGTGACATGCCCAGTATTAATGATTCATGAATGAATTAGGGTATAAATGGTCTAACAGTGGTCTGTTGAATCCCATATAGGCCTATATATTCCATAAAATTATATACTTTTGGCAGTAAAACACAAACATTGAGAAATTTATACTGCTTTCTTATGGGGATTTCATCCATCATATATATTTAATTTGATACATAGTTGTACATTGTGATATATTGTAAGCAATTATTAATGTTAAAATTTTATTTTTCCTATATGTGCACATATTATTAAACCCGCAAATCATTCACACTAATCACTATTCCCACATTCAAATACAGCTATAAACGGAGGCGGTCGTTCTCTCCGACTCATATGGCCAAAACATTTTTCTGATATCTCCAAAGAATCTGAAATACAGAAAATATGCATTTCATTTGAGGAAAACACTGACAACAGGCTACTATCTTTACCTTTTCTTCCTTTTCTTCCTTTTTTCCAGCAACAATTACATTAAAAACATGCCAATATATAAACACAGGGCTTGGGTCAATGAACACCATAATTACCATAAACTCAGTTTGGGCTTCCATCACATTCAGGGCGTGATAAATTCATCCAGAGTTCATCCCGGAAAATCTTCTGCATATGTGCATGTATTTACGGGGGAATTTTATTTTAAATATAAATTGCAAATGCAGATATTGCGATTACGGAGACGTGAAATTACAATTATGGTGGCGTGAAATGTTTTTTCAAGAGTCGTAGGCCTATGACCCACAATATAGCGATCATGCATTCGGAAAATAATGCTGGACTCAAGCTAAAGCCGTGATTTTAAATATCTAGGTCCTTAATTAGTACTAAAATGATTAATTTTGAATAAAATTTAACCCAGAAAATTAAAGACATGTAGGCCTGTGACATCCAAAGGCTTCTGCACAAGACGCGGTCTTGAAACTCCCGCCACTGATCACCACGCCACCTACCTGTTCAAACCGGTTCTTCAGTAGCTTCACATGCTCAGCAGAAGTGACCAGTTTTACTGGTGGCGGCACCTTGCGTCCGTTGGAGAGACTAATACGCTTGACGTTTGTAGAGTCTTCATTTATTAGCGGAGGAGTCCTGAGAATCTACGGAGATCTTTCTACGACAAGTAACCGCGGCAACTTTTCTAAAACTCTCTCAAGCTTACGTCCCATCAGCGAACATTTTGTGCACATTCATTACATCAAGAGTGGTAAAATCTAATTTAAGACCTTTTTAAGACGAATGTAAGGATTCCTGGCATTTTTAAGGCCTTTTCAAGGCCTTAAAAATGCAAAATCAAAAATAAGACCTTTTAAGACTTTTTAAGGCCCCGCGGGAACCCTGAGGATGTATAAACCTGCAAAATTTCAGGTGGATAAATCAAACCACTGACAAGATATGAGTGATTTATGCCCACGGCAGGCAAACAGATGGACGCTGTGCAAAAATGAATGCAGATGGCGCCACAAGTTTTGCATATGATAAAGAGCTATGTGAGATCTATAAACATGTAAAATTTTTGCCAAAACAGTCAAATGGTTCCCGAGATATGAACTTGGATGTCTGCAGTGTAAATCTGAATGTAGGTGGCACCACCTGTCATAATATCAAGAAAGCTGTCAAGGATGTATAAACCTGCAAAATTTCAGGTGGATAAGTCAAACCACTGACAAGATATGAGTGATTTTATCCCAAGGCAGATGGACGCTGTGCAAAAATGGTTGCAGGTGGCGCCACCAGTTTTGCGCATGATAAAGAGCTATGGGAGATCTATACACATGCAAAAATTTTGGCCCAACTGGTCAAACGGTTCCCGAGATATAAGCTTGGATGTCTGCAGCATAAAAGTGAATGTAGGTGGCGCCACCAGTCATAAAATCAAGAAAGCTGTCAAAGCTTACCAGGTGGGTAAGTCCAACCAATGCAGAGAAATGGGTGTTTTTATCCCAAGGCAGATGAACAGATGGACGCTGTGCAAAAATGGTTGCAGGTGGTGCCATCATATTTAGTGTATGTTATTAAGCTATCCAAGGGCTACATTTGTGCAACATTTTTAGCCTGATTGGTCAAACGGTTCCCGAGATATGTGAGTTTATGTATGGAAACAGACGCACATATGGACGCTGGGCAGAAAGGAAAGGTCAGAGGTCAACCAAAAAGCAGTTCACATGTGACCCAATCATAATTCCTAATTTCAAACAATTCTGCCCAGTGGTTATGGAGGAAACCTATGCAGCAGTGGTGTTGGCATTGGCGTCCGACTGAAAACATAGTTTCCATAAAACTCTGTTTTGGCGGATACAATGAATGTAGCTGGCACCACCAGTCTTTTATACAACGAACAGATATATATATATATGCCCAATGTCAGACTAATATGTCAAACCCCTCCTGTGAAATAAGCAGGGACAAACACTGTGCAAAAATTATTGTATTTGGCGCCACCAGTCTTCTACACTATAAAGCTACCTGAAATGTATAAACACGCCCAATTTTAGGCTGATGTATCAAATTCCTCTGTAGAAATAAGCAGGCACATACACTGCAATAGTCAATTTTTGTGGCACCACCTCTCTTGTAAATGAGAATACCATCAAAGACGCATAGACAGGTCAAAATATCAGGCAAATACATCAAACTTCCCCAGAGTTTGATGCATAGGGCTGACAAGGCTTAGGTGAGTAAGGCAGTTGCCCCTGAGTGAACTGTGACCAATTGCTGCCTCAAGCTATTGCGTTGAGTGAACTCTTGACCTGCACCTGGCTAGACTGAGTGAACTTTTGACCTGTACCTGGCTGCACTGAGTGAACTCTTGACCTGTTGCATAATCTGACACAGTTGGCAGTCTGCCAAAGCTATAAATAGATCCAGGGTGAAATATGGTGCCAAATCTGATGCAGTGAGCTGTCTGCCAAAGCGAAATAGAATGCAGATACTGCACTGAGTGAATCTTTGACCTATACTTGGCTGCACTTCTTCCAATCCTGGCACTGTGGCAAAACTATTTATAGCGCTGACATCATCTTGGCCAATGGCCAACATCAAGGCACTGGCAATCTACCAATGGTAAACCAAGTGCTGCCATCTGTACACAAAAGTGGTCACTACTTGAAATAACTTTGAAATTAATTTTCCTATTACAAAATGCTTTTCAGCTGACTTTTTATAAAAAAAGAAATCAGGAATATATGTAAAATTATTAAAGATGCATACTGAATGCAAAATTAAAATACAGATATATCTCACTGATGGCAAATTCTTGAATTAAATTGAGTAGGGATACCAATAATTTATAATCCATGTACAGTTGTCTTTATATACCGTAAAAAAACGCATATACGTCGAGCAATTTGTTCCCAAAAAATTAATCCAAGAAAGGGGAGTCCACTTATGTGCAGGTCTAGGCCTGAGAGGCAAAATTTTGCACGAACTTGGTCAAACTGCCTGCCTGAATGTCTTAACTGATTGACAACTAGATATCCGTTTCCGGTGAAGTCAGGTACACAAGTTCCCCTTTCGGTCCAAAAATAAAGTCTAATAAGGTTTCCGAATATTTTATTTTTCAAATTTTGACCATTCACGCTGTTTTTTTATTTGGATAATGCAGTATATTCTAATGTTTGCAAGTTACAAATGAGCTTCACTCACGGGTGATTAAGTACAAGTGCAAGGGGCTTGGGTATTGTGTAATCAGTTGGGATTTTATCCAGGGCATCTGCCCCTGTGCTTAAATGTCATGTTTTTATTGATATCTGACACAAACAATCATTAGAAGTTTAAAATAAATGAGCAATGATGGAAGTGTGAGAAATCCTTGGCTGTTCTATTATCAGGCACCTGCCGATTCTGGGTGTCAGATGATCTTCATTTCTGCAAAATACTTAAAGTATCGACCTGTTATATTTTTTAATCTTAGAGTCTTTATGATGCCCAATAACTTTTAAATAGATTGTACAACAAAACAAATGACATTTTTACAGTTAAAAAAAAAAATTAGAGTGGTATGAATGTCAAAAACGAGTAGCCAGTCATACAATTCACCTTTCCCCATTGGCCTGTCACACTACTCTCGATGGCCATGTATGCTGCTTCAGACCTGTTTTGACCTCAAGAATTGCTTGATAAAAATTTTTACCTGATATTTACCCTGAAAATTTATAATCGACTTATATGCGAGTTTTTACGGTAGCCACAGAGAGCTGAATATACATGATTGTAACACTGCCTGGTATGATGAATAACTTAAATCATAAATCTAAATATTTTAAGAACTTTCTTGTTGGTAATAACCAAAGATAACCTGAAATCTAAATGTCTATTGGCATGATGTAATAGATGCTGATAAACTGGTGCCAGGCTATTGTAACAGCATCACACAGCTAACATATATGGTAAAATGACTCAATTCAATCTCCATAATTCAGCAAAAAATCATTCATGTGGAACCATTAATGACAATTATTATAAGAATTATTGTAGGGATTATTCTTGTAAAATATTAAACAAACTGGATTCAATGGCATCAGTCGAAAAACGTTTCGCAGGTTTATAACTCATATAGGAAGATACAGCAAACTGGCTTAGTTCAGCTTCCCATAACTCAGCCAAAAAGCACTGAACCAAAACCATTTGAACAAACTTGAATTATCAACATCTGAGGATAATTTATGTGTGAGATTTAAGAATTTGGCCCAGTGGTTTTTGAGAAGAAGATCTTTGTAGCCACTGAGCTGAAATGGGCTGTTATGGCATATAAGTAAATTCAGCTTCCTATAACTTAGCCAAAAGTCACTGAAAAGAGACCATTTGAACAAACTTCAGAAACCACTTCCCTAGGATTATTTCTGTGCTATATTAAACATTTTGGCCATATGGTTTCAGAGAAGACGTCTTTTGTAGCCCTCAGTATGATTCAGGCACTGATGACCCCGTACAAAAAAGGCTGATGCAGGTGGCGCCACCAATACCTCAATTTCAGATATGACCTATGTGACCAACACTGGCATAAAATTTGGTGAGGATAGCTCAAGCCGTTTCTTAGATGGAAATTTTAATATGCTTTTTTTGACAGAAGACACAGTCAACCTCCTGTAACTTGGCCAAAAATCTCCGAACTGGAACCATTCAAACAAACTTGAGAGAGATTGTTCCAGGGATCATTTTTGTGAAATATTGGACAATTTGGCTGGACAATTTCGGAAAAGAAGATTTTAAAAGATTTTTTAGCTTTTTCCCTATAAAATCTAAGAAAATGTAGTTAGCAAAAAAATAAACAAAATCCGATAGAGTTTTTCAGATGACTGATTATTTGCAAAACAATTTGGTAATTCTAGCTCCTGCCGTTTTTGGGATAGCTATGGTTAATGTACAGACGACGCATGATGCATGACAGACGACACAAGACGGAGGACGCCGTACCATCGCATAAGCTCACAGGTTCGCTAAAAAGCAGGTTTATTTCATGACTTACCTTTTCCTCCGCAAAGTATTTTAAGTAGTTGACGTCTTGTTCCAGAAATGCATGGTGCTAAACCTTCAACCTCTGGTTTTTGTCAGACACAGTCAAAATTAGGTCGCTGCCAGGGCGACCCTAACGCTACTTTTTGTGTTAGCCTTACAGGTATTTTCACATATTCACTGGGAAAGACCCATGAAGCCCTCAGCCAATCAGGGAAGGGAAAATGATGTATGCATTTCTAGAACAAGACATCCACTAGTGAAACTACTTTTCGGAGGAAAAGGTGAGTTTCATTAGGGGACTCTACTGTGCCAGAAAGGCATTGTGCTTACAAGCATCAGACATACAAAACAGGACTGGAATTACTGAATGGATGGAAAAGTAGAGAAAAAGCCCTGGAGAACACAACCAGAATGACCAGTGGTCTGTATCTACAGACAAGAAACCTGTGTAATCAATAAACTGATTGCAAGTGATGGCTGCCTAGCCCTGATGAAAAAGGCGTCATTCTCTCTTGGTGAGCAAGCCTGTGCCCTGAGATCCGGACCAATCAGCTCGGGATCCGAGTGAACCTAGAGGCCAAACGGACATGGGGTCTGATTGGAGAGGACACCATGGTGGAGTCGGATATAACAATACTTTGTCCTGTAGGAGAAAGACCATCCATAAAAATGCATCGCTGTGGCAGGTACTGCTGGAAACAAGGGATGCAGTGTAAGTCATGGGAATGCTGTCTGTCGCTAGTGACGGGGTGACCAAAGTTGGCCCACAGACGAAGGCTTAGGTGGGTACAACTCTTTGCCCAAGGAAGGGAAATCTTCCAAATTTCACTTGGTGGTGGATCTTGAGGAAGGACTCCGTTGCCTCCCCAAATTCCATATATGTAGATCTAACATTTGGTAAAGAGGCATCAAATGGAAACAACAAGCCTGCATGTGATTGCAATGGCAGCTTAGCCTCTGCCACCCCCTGGAACCTAGGCAGGTTCTCCGCAAAGGCAGGGTTAGATTTGGCTGCTCTGGCTGTGTGATCAAGAAGATCTGCTTTAGTTTGGGCCAAAAGGAGGCGCTGTCACCGTTGTTAGGCTTAAATAGTCTGCTTGTTCCTCTGGTTCTTCCTCTGAAGTAGGAGCTGACTCTGTAGGAAAGTCTACAGTTGGCTCTCTAGTCAGAAACTCTAGGTGTGATTTCTTCCAGAGAACCAACTGTACATCCTTCTGCCTCCTCTTCCAATAACTAGTGTTCTGGGAGGGGTTTAGGTCCTTGAAGGAATTGACCACTAGCTGTGGGGACTCTGTCTTGGTGCAGAGCTGAAGAGGCAGCGGTGTCGGACTCCCTGGACCCTGACTAAGGGTCCTGGGTCCAAACAAAATTGCGGGAAGCCGAGACCGAACCTACTGCCTGGCATTTGGGTGTCTGCCAGCTGAGTCCAGGTTCACAGCAGCCAAGGGAGTCTGACTTGCGGCGGAGAGATAAGACATATGTATCCCCTCTTGACTGAATCTGGGAAGCATTTATTTGAGCTAGCATCTTACACATGGTGAGAGCGTCTGGGGCCAGCCGGCTGGTGGGATCTGCCTCCAACTGGACCCTCAGAGCTCTGACTTGAAGCTGTCAGAACTACACGAGTGCTGGCCTATGACCTGATGACAACAATGATGTCATCAGGTCAGACCAAACAAAACAACTCGCCTGCTTGAGGTAATGTACTAACTGCAGATCCCCAGACAGTAACTGGGACAGGGGCCCTAAAGGGGGTGAGATGGATGAGGGCTGAGTCATGACAACTACTGGAGACAACTACAGCATGCTTACTGGAGGCGGTAATTTTATCTTGGACACCAGGCTTACACCAGGGCTAAAAGGCTAAGGAGCTAGGGAGACGCCAACACTGGAGGAGTCAAGGAGACTGAGAGCGACTCTGACAATTTTGGAGTCTCCTCTCCCTTTATTTTGGTATGAGACAAAGAATCCTTCACCCCCCCCCCCCCGCTGCAGGAAGACGAAGTGCCTAAAGGGAGCCTTGGAACTGGAAATGAGTCATACTTTTTCCAGGTCTTCCAGTCCCAAGGCAAGCAAACAGAGCAGGGGTTATTGGCGCAACCACACCCCGCCGAGGCAGAGGCAGGTGGGGCATTATAATTGGCAGTCGCAGGTGGCAAGCAGACACTTACAGGGTGGGCAAGTGATGTCATGCTTAGGTGAACCATAGTAACTAATGACCAAAAAGATAGAACAAGGATAAATAACCAGTGAATTCCAAGTTATAATCGTGCCAGATACTCACCAAGAGGCCTGGCTAAGGTCTGAAGAAGACAGACGGCCATGCATGTCTGTACAGGGGTACGACAAGTGAATAAGTGACTGGGTTGGGAGGCTAACTCAGGAAGTAGCATCAGGGTCACCCTGGCAATGACCTATTCTTTTACTGTGTCAGAGAATTACAGAGGTTGAAGGTTAAGCACCATGCATTTCTGATACAATGCATAGCCCACGTACTGAACCACTAGTCATGCATTAAGACCATCTTTAGAAATGATACATACCTCATTATTATAACAACAGATGTACACATGCTCAACAGCAGCTGATGGAGAAGGTTTAATTGACATGTTTACTAAAAATGCAATCTACAGAGAATTTCACTGTTCGAGTATATTATTCACATTTTGTAATCTATGCAGCAGTAAACTTCACAACTGGATTTTGGGGGCTTTTTGTAGGAATATGAAATAAAATCTTACCTTCTTCTCAATGTGTTCTTTCTGTTTAAGTCTTTCACAAACTCTACAAATATATATATATATATTTTGAAAATTAAACCCGAGACAAAATTTGCATACAAGAACTACATTGTGTATCCCCTTTAGCTGTGACCTGGTAAAAATGTCTGTTCATAAATTATTGGTTGATTTTGCATAATTATACTGGCTATGATGTAATGATGCAATGCATATATATATTATGGATTACTTCAATGTTTCAGGCAGGGATCAGAGGGTTGATCACACTGTCCATTCAACTTAAGTTTCCACTAAGCCTCTGTAGAGAGCCCACTGACTAAACTGCCCAATTTGCATCCTAAACAGCAGTACTATATCTAACAGTGGGAGGTACCTGTAGCTGAATCAAAGCTTGTTGTGTTAATATTTTAAAAAATTGTATCTTGAGAATTAAGCTCAGTATTTATATTTTTGTTAACTATATAAACAAAAATAATGATAATTAAATATACTTGCACTCTTAACTAAATTAATCATGCGTGTAACACTGTTATAATGATAATGCAAGAGTCTTACCTCTCAAGTAATTCATGGTGCTGTTGCCTTTGTTGGTGCCATTTGCGTAATTTATCACAGTATCTAAATTAAAAAAAAAAATATTTTCAGTGTGATATAATTTATCATTGTACAAGTTGTTTATCTCTATCATGAGGGGTATCTTATTTGCATCACAACATCTTTCTACTTCAATAATATCTTCAATTAACATGCAATATCGAAAACAGCAGAAACATTAGACCCAGTTGATACCCAGTGGAATACAAAGAGCTACAGACTTAAAGCTTCATTTATCTAGTGGATGGAGTGTACTATGTGTATGATACTGCTGCACAATACTAATGTGACCCTATGTGTTGGGTGCCTGTCCCACACAGTTCAAGTGAGCTGGCCACTGGTTACATGTGATAATTTCGGCAACATGTATTCCATCATCACTGATAACATCCTGGCCCCCAAAAAAATTATAAATCTTGCACCCTTTATGCTGAAACAATCGCCCGTGTAACTAGTGGCAGCCTGGCCTGCCACCCAAACATAGATTTTTAATTAACTGAAGATGTTGAGGTGGCAGTACCAGCTAAAGGGATCAGAATAATTCTAGTATAGGTAGATGTGCACACCATTACTAACAGTACTTTATCATTTTCATCTGCTTGTTGAACTGTTATTTTTCCCTATTTAAAGTATTTTATTCTGTTGGAAAAAAATAAATATTTCAGTCATGGTTAACTTACGTGCATTCATGTAGCAGATATTAAAAACGAGGCCGGTTTACCTTGGAAAGTTTGTCTCTCTGTCCATCACAACGGCTTGACAGTGGAAACCGCAGTAGCGGAAACTGCTTCAAACGTCATGTGTAACCACCAAAGTAACCACCACAAATTTTGTGTACATTTTTTCTTCATTATTTAGCAAAAAAAACACAAACCATTTCAGCCTCTGATGACAAATACTATCACACAGCAAATATTTTGATGGGACCCTTAGCTTGGTGTTGTTCTATTATGACTTGTATCATGACTTGCAGGCCCCTATCAGTATATTTTAAACAGGCCTGAACGTCATATTGTCATGGCTACCTAGCCATAACTGGGTAACTAGCAGCCAGCTTACTGGAACAGACACAGGTAACACACTGGGTCACATAACTTCATAAATGCTGCTCAGCAGTTTCATGTACTCTGTCTGCTCAATAAATGAAGCTTGAGGTCTATGGCTCTGAACATATACAAAAACATATATATATATTATGATAATTATGCATGCTTTTTTAGTTTTCTGCAAGTTTTCATTGAATTCCTGGCATCATGTCACTCCTGATAAACTGTTTTCAAACAACATAAAACAGTTTTAACAAAAAAAATATATACTGAAGTAATTGTATGAATGTATAACAATGCCTAAAACAATTAGCAAGGTGTCAATCTAATTTTCAATAGGAAATTTTTCATTCCTCATATATAGTGCACCATACATTGATACAATTTTTAAATTTTAATTTCAAGGAAACCTCCGACTGCCATAATGTCTTCATAACTATACAAATTTAATTTGGGGGGGGGGGGGGGGGGGAATTTCAGTCTTCACTACTAGTACTACTGTAGTACTGAGTACTGACACCTAAGGCTAAGTCCAACAAGGCAACATCATCAGTCAGTCTCGAAAATTAGTTAAATTGCATACTGTCAAGTTTGTATAAGTATGCTGTCATAAATCACAAGACATCGTTCATTAAATAAAAAGAACAATTTATTACAGATTCGTGCACACAAATGACGAGTGAGTCACCACGTCACTGACGGAATGCACACTCAACACAATTCACACAGAATCTTTGGAGCGAATAGTTCTTAATAAATTACTTCCAATTGTTAAACCAATTCTAGATCAACATCAGTTTGCATATTCATCCAACAGATGCACAAGCGACGCAATTGCCACATTAACTCATTATATTTATCAACACTTAGACAGGGACCCCAGAAATTATGCCAGATCACTTTTCATTGATTATTCTTCAGCCTTCAATACAATACAGCCACACATTATGATCAATCAGCTCTGTAGATATAACATTCCTCCTTCCTACTGTCTATGGATTCTAGATTTTCTCTCGGATAGAAGACAACATGTTAGAACAAGCAAAGAAACTTCTTCAGATATAATCATAAATACTGGTGCTCCACAAGGCTGTGTTCTGTCAGCAGTCCTTTTTATTCTATATACAAATAATTTGTCTGTGAGCCTTTCAGATTGTAAAATTATCAAATATGCAGACGACACTGTCATTCTAGGCCTGATACACAAGAATGATGAATCGCTCTACAGGAAAACCATTCAATATGTGACTGGTTGGTGTGAGGAACACTACCTTCAGTTAAATGTAAAGAAGACTAAAGAAGTAGTCTTTGATTTTAGGAGATCAAATTCTGTAATTACCCCAGTTGCTATCAAAAATGAAGATGTTGATATTGTAGAAAATTATAAATACTTAGGATGTATTATTGACAGAAATCCGAGTTGGAAAGAACATGTGTTGAATCAATCAAAGAAAGCAAACAAAAGATTATATTACCTTTATTATATAAGAAAGCTTAATATTGACAAAACCATAATTACCATGTTTTATAATTCAGTAATTTCCAGTGTCCTTACTTATTCACTGGAGTGCTGGTTTACAAATATATCTGATAAGTTAAAGAAACAGTTGAATAAATCCAGGAAGAGAAGTAGTAGAATAACTGGTACTTCTCTTGCCACACACCAGGAAATCTGTGAAACCAAAACAATGGCCTTCATATCTAAGGTCATGAATGACACAACACATCCCCTATATTCAGAGTTCCGTTTTTTACCTTCAGGTAAACGCCTAGATACAATATTCTGCAGAACAACTCTTTTTAAAAAATCTCTCGTACCACACAGTATTAAACTTTTTAACTCACAACCCTCTTAGAAATTTAATGTTTTGAATTATGTGTTTTACCTGTTTTACCTGCAGAATTATCTGTTTTATCATTTTTACATGCTTAATTTTACATGCATAGTCAATATGTTATGTGTGATTTTTATGTATTTTTATGTATTATTAAATAATATTAAATATAATTAAAAAATAATTTATTTTTATGTATTTATCTATCTATTTACTTATTTATTTTTTATGTAATGAATTGCAAGTCAACGACAAATTCCTGGAACTGAAGGCTAATAAATGTTATCTTATCTTATCTTAACTCTTTTATTTAGGCTTTACCCTCAAGCTCTGACAAACAAACTGTGACATCTCACCTGTCACTTGGTGGAGACTTAGAGTGATGGAACAACCCTCGGCGGATACAAGCAATGCAATAAAAAGGTCTCTTGGAACAGGAACAAAGTGCGCATCGCTCGACAGCTACACTAATACAAATGTTACCATTCTGTGAGTCGTCTACGGACGTAAAAAGACGAAAGTCAGTTGGCGCAGAACTACTGTCACAACTGGATATTGAAGCGGCCATCTTTATTTGATCATGTGACTTTGTTTTGAAGACCTCCAAGCAGATGCATGTTCGCATTCGTGTGCGGTCAGTAGTGGTTTGTTCGTCATGATATGGAGCCTAGTGGGCCCCGTGACATGGATAGCGTCAAGGAACAACTGATCTGTCATCCACACACAAACAAATCAATCACTCTAAGAGAATTGCATCACGCATATATTCAGCGTAGCTATTGGTGACTCGGTCAACCATACTTCATGTATCATGAAACTTCATACTCCTCTTTACTGGTCAATATCTGAGGTTGACACGTTGTGTCTGTTTTTTTTTTATTTTAAAGATAATACCACCAGAAAATGGAATACACAATTCACACATATACACTGGCTGGCTGCAATGGAACTGGAATAAAAAGTTATAAAAAATAAGTTAAAAACAACATAGGTAAAAAAATAAAAATAAAAAAAAGAAGGGGTGGGACAAATAACAAATTTATTGCTTAAACATTTAACTGGTGGTGGTCACTAACACAAAACTAACATACATATATATATATATATATATATATATATATATATATATATATAATATTATGTATATGGACATGCCAGTATGATTTAAAATCATTTTTCACACAAATATCAACAACTAAAAAAAGTTCTATAAAATAATTTATTGTGATACAGAAGGTACACATATATTAAAACACTTACGGCGAAACACTGAAACATACTTCAATACTCTTTAAATATAACAAATCAAGAGTAATAACTTTTTTTCCAACAAACTTGCAACTATTATGAAAAGTAAATTTATATGTGAACTTTTTTAAACGTAAAACAGCTGTAAATTTTCCTTAGGTTCTAGAGTCATGAAAACTATGACCAACATTTAAACTGTTCATTATTTGGAAGATTATTTTCATTATTACAAAAACAAATACTAACTTAAATATGACAAATACTGTCTGCATCCTCTGTATTTCTTGACCACCTTTCATACATTCATTGACTTTTGGAATTCTAAAACAGTGACCTCTCATTATGTTGATTATGAAAAGAAACCTGCATATCCCATTACAATTGAATATATATATATATATATATATATATATATATATACATACACATACTTTTTCTAGGAAACTTATATAGAAAAGGAAGATCATGTACTGGAATAGAGACAGACCTGCTCTAGAAAATCCTGTTCTATATTACACATCTGATCCAAGCAGGCGAGAGCAATAGTTTATCTTGAAAATTTCATGGCATGTACTGGAAACTAATAACCATACAATATATTTTTATTTTTTATAGGTTTTACCTTGCATAACAATATAGGTATTACAGAATATATTGCCCTGTTATTTCTTCTCTCCTTAATCATGTCTCTGGTTAATGTTTCACTATCAATCACACTGCTTGTGTGACATTTGGTGATAGCTACTCAAGTGCTGCTACCTTATGGCCATATACAAAACTAGATGGCAGATACTGGTGTTGGCCACTTATCTTCAGTATACAGGTATTCACATGTACAGATGTCAAACTATCTTTAGATTTACATTTAACTCTGTAGCATTTACCAAAGTTAATGAGTCAAAATTGTAATTTCATGTAGTGGCACTTGTGCTTTGCTAAATATAAAGCATATATATGTGATTAACAGTTACGGAGAGATGCATCAGTACATGTATTAATACATATTTGTACAATCATGTTACATACAGTGGTATAGTACATTTTGTACACAAAATATAAAAATCATATACAATTCTGCAATACACTGATAATCTGTAACTGTGCATATAAACACAGAAATGTGTATGATTGGTATTTACAAATTTGGTAGGTCTCATTACCTGAACACAAGCTTTTTCTAGCTGTCAAGTTCTTGAAACAATTCACCATGGGTGACCAAATTGGTAAAGTGTATTGTGGATATTAACTAACATGCTAGGTCTCATTACCAGGTTAAAAAAGTTCTGTCCATAAATAACGATAACGACCAGTCAACAAGCAGAAGAACACAGGCTTTACCTATCAGTTAAATTCACAAAACAATTCATCACGGGTGAACGGAGTTGTAAATGCACACATAGAAACCTCATTCCATGGTGATTACATTTATATTTACATGTTTTGTATAAAACTTATAAAATTCATTTCAAGGAGATTCCCCAATAGACATACACCCCTGGCCCTGCCATTACACTTTGCACTGGTCTACACTCATCAACATATATATCCTTGCACACGGCCCTGATTATCCATAAGGCACTAGAATATCTGCCTTGACCTACATTCTATAGAGTGGATTATGAAGGTTTATCAGAATTATTCATTCACCTGAGAACATTTTTTTTGGTTCATTTTCAGTTACTATTATTTCTTTGAATCATTCTTCTTAATTGCTTTGATGTCATAAATGGTCCTACATGTGTTCTTTTAAAGTATTATTTTTAATACAAAGTAAACTAGATTACAGGAAGTCGACAAGCGACTACATGGACTGACAAGCAACAACATGTATCTGCTGAAATCACAGCAAGGACAGGTGAAGAGAGGCATGGATTGAGTGGCAAGGGGAAACAGAGTGAGATGTGTTGCATATATTAGCATGGGTATCTGCCACGTTGCCTTGGTGCAAGGCTGAGAATTACATACCGGGGACCCAGGCCATACTCATTTCAGTTATGAACCCATAACAATCTGCCATGTAACATAATTGTAGGTGGCGCCACCTGTTAATTAAAAGAGAAACTATCCAAGATATATACAAAATTTCAGGTGGATAAGTCAAACCGCTGCTGAGATATGAGTGATTTTAACCCTAGGCAGATGGACAGATGGGCACCTTGCAAAAATAGTTGTTAGTTGGGCAACTAAATTTGTACAAGCTGTAGAGCTATGTAAGTTCTAAAGTCATGCAAAAGTCAGCATAACTGTGAATGCAGATGGCGCCACCTGCCACAAAATCGAGCAAGCTATTCAAGATGTATACATATGCAAAATTTTAGGAAGATAAGTCACACCACTACTGAGATAGGAGTGATTTTATCCCACAGCAGACGGATACTGTGCAAAAATGGTTGTAGGTGGTGCCACCAGTTTGGTGCATGATAAAGAGCTATGTGAGATCTAAACACATGCAAATTTCAGGAAGATACCTCAAACGAGTCCTGAGATATAAGCATGGATGTCTGCAGAGTGAACACAAGTGCCATAAAATAAAGAAAGCTATCCAGGATGTACTAGTATATGCATGCAAAATTTTGGTGAATAATTCCAGCCACTGCAGAAATGAGTGATTTTAACCCAAGACAGATGAACAGATGGACACTGTGCAAAAATGGTTGCAGGTGGTGCCACCAGTTTATTGTATGATACAAAACTAACCAAAAGCTACTCTTGTGCAAAATTTCAGCCTGATTGGTCAAACGAGTCAGAAGATATGTGGTTTAATGTGTGAACACAGATGTACAGATGGACAGGAAAGGTCTGATGTCACCGTCTGTAGGCACCGGTTCACATATGACCTGATAGTTTTGTCTCGTTTTGGAATAATCAGTCCAGTGGTCTCAGAGGAGTTCTCCAGTACCCGGTCAAAAACAAAGTATCTGCAAAACTTTGTTTTGGCGGATACAAATATGTCTCTTTTTTGCTTCAAGATTACCTTATATACAATAATCTTTTCCCTAAAGAGAACCCTAATTGGTGTTAATTATATCACTGAAGTGCATAGGTTATGAATAAAATACATATTAAAAATCCAATTTAAACTCCTCAGCCAGTTTACATCTCACTTGAAGACGCTGATGTGTTCTGCATGACATTTCTGACAGGATCTCACTCCCAAGGATACAGCAGCTGCACATAACTGAAGTTTACAGTTAATTGTTTCTAGGTCTGGATTCTTAATACTTATGTATGTACACAAAGATTTACCCATTGGTTATAAATATGTTAATCCTTTGACATAGATGTATAATGTCAGACTTGCAGGACATATAAAAGCATAATTGTTTCACATCTTTTTTTCCGGAATGTTCCATTTTCTTCCCAAAGGTGTAACGATGCATCAGTTAACTGACCAATAATCTTTCAAATGTTTGAGAAAAAAATGCTAAACGAAAAACTAAAATGGCCACATAAAATGGAGCATATTCCAAAGTAAATGCAAGTGAAGTGTGAGGACAGAACAGGAACTTATTCAAACAATAAGAAACAACAATCTCATGGTTGTAAAACATCCACTTTTTTAACCAAATATATTTCTTCTGAAAAACCAAGCACTACACAATAAATATTAATGCCTGTTAAAAGCAGTTAGAAGATCACTTCTAGGCTGCAAATAACTGGATTTTTCACAGGTTTGAAATTTGGCATTCTCTAACTGGTATCAACTGTCAATAAAATGTTCACAAACTGCTCAAATGTTTTTAAGAAAGTGCACTTGAAAAAGTATAATAGATGGATAGCAAGTAGAACCAAAACATGATTACTACAGGGCACCAACAAATGTGGAGCCCAAATACTGTGATTGACTTTCATTTTGTGAAGTCTTATTTTCTTGCTATTTGTGAATGCAAAATAATTGTGAATATGACACCCTCAGGAACAAGTTACCCTAGCAAATAATATACAAGAAGGTATGATACATCTGTACAGATTATTTATGACACCTCTTGAACATGTTCACCAATCAACCTTTTCTGTGCACAATTTCAGAACTGACCCATGAATAAAACAGGTGGTAATCACCGGGGATACATCAACTGTGGGACAGGTCGTAATATAATGACTATATCAGAATTTATGAGATATTGCAGGATTTATTCTTATTTTGTAAAAGATACAAACACTGCTGTACTTAGCTTTTAAAGGTTCTGCTGAAATCGTAAAAATAAACTCCTCAGGGGAAATGTTCAAAATGAAAGACATGCAAATTTTCAGCCTCACAAACATGAAGCCAACCCCAGTAACTATCAGGCCATATATCCTGGTGGCTGATTGTAAGTTGTTTTGTAAAGAAGAGTTCCTGAACCTCCTCATTTGACAACACACATTGGTGAAAGATGATGCTTATAAGCATGATAGAGACAGGGCTGAACAAGAAACAGACTGAGCAGGACTGAATGGAATTTCAACAGATTTTAACAGAACAGATAATAAGCATATGCATTTACAATTTTTCAATATGTCATTATGGTTATTACATACTTATTCCTGGCTCAACAATAACGTTCCAAGTCAGAGAAGGAACAGAAGTTTTTACTTGCCTTACAAAATCAGTTATAACAGCTACAATCAGTGTGGTCCACATGATTGTAATGCTTGTCACACAATAAAAATGTTCAAATGATGGTTTGTTAATTATATTTCTCTTTGGTATTTTAGAGTAAATTTGAGATAAAGAAGTATTATTAAAATGATTTTATTTCTCTAAGCTTGAATATGGCTAACTGAAGATTGGTTGTGAATTGGACCTTTCTGTAAAGGTTTGTGATGTACCCAATAATTTGCTCAGTTGGCCAGGTAGAAAGCTGGCTTTTGGTTGACCTTTCACGTTTTTTTGGAAAGTTTATTTGCCTTGGGTAACTGGATAATTGTTAATATTGAGCCCTGATATTCAAATAAAAACCATAGAAACAAAAGGAACATTCTTTATCATGTTTATAAAATACCAAAGCATGCAGACTCTCTGCTGACATGCTGACATAAATATTTCCCACACATACAGCACACACCTATACAAAATATATCTTATTCTTATATATCAACTTCACTGAAATTCTCTCAGCATTTTGTCTTGTGCATATACATCTCCAGTGTTTAAACCTGCATTTAATGTTACCAACCTGACTTTTTAATTCCTAAATTTCCTATAAAATGCAAAAACTTGCTTAATTAGTACAATTATTTTCCTTATATGAAAATGATTAAATTCTGTGTTGGAAAATACATGATGGGTCAAACTGTACCCTGTGAACACTTTTTAGACCCAAGTTCAAACCACATTCTGATATTTTCTTCTTAAATGCTGCAGAATGCTACTTTCACTCACATAATAATGTATTTTACAAGGTACCCAGAGCAAGACTTCAATCATCAACATCACAATAAACAGCGTTTAACCCGATGAACATTGATGGGAATCTGCATGCTACTGCAACGCACCAGTGTTATGACTGATCCTCTGTTGGACCCACGCATTCTCAGTGAAGCATGTGTGGAATGGAGAACACCCTAAGTTAACAAGATCCTTTGTTATGACACTGCTATTGTTTCTTGAAGCTCTTCAGTATAGGATATATATTTTCAAATGCATCATAAATCTCTGTCCTCACTTTGGCACCTGAAAAATTAGAGAAACAAATGACCACACTCAATAAATATGCAGAGTGTAAAAAGATTGATAATGCTCAGACCAAAATTAATCTGTCAATTAAAACTGGTGCAAGTATAAAATCCACATGAATGATCTGACATAAACTGTTTCAAGTTTGTCAATGACCAAAAGTAGTGAAGGTTAGTAAAATTCTCAACTCAGGGACTTACACTGTACGTAGCTTTAGCTTTCAACCGTATTTCACTATCATCGTCAGCAGTCTGGCACCCCTGACAGCATCTCAGGTGATGTCACATGACCACCGGGATCATGTGACAACAAGTGGTTGTAAATCTGAGGGAGTTCCAGGCCTGGTCCCAATTTAGGGCAGGTTGGTGGCATTTGATTTTGAGTGCCTCCTTCACTTTCCTCCTGATGTCCACCGAGTCTGGTTCTAGGATCTTTATAGAGTCCCACTGCATCTGGTGTCTTGCATCCCTCTGGTGTTCATAAATGGCTGACAATGATCAGGAGATACGGTCCAAAGCTACAGCTATGTACAATGCAAGTCCGTGAGTTGTGAATTTTACTAACCTTTATGGAATCTCCAGGGACAGGCTCCAACACACATAGTTTGAAAAAAGTAGTATTTACCATGAATAGGGGTCAGTGCAAAAACACCTAAATAACTGATTTTAGGGGCTGGCTAAAATATGTTCAAGCAAATTCTGAAAATTATATTTATATCCTTACAAATTTAACAATACATACTAGTATATTTTTTCTATTAAGAAATATCAAAAGATTATATACATGTACTGCTGGTTCATTTGAGCACAAGACAGGACAATGAAATTTCTGTTCTACTTCCAGGGTTCCAAAACCTTGGCAAAATCATTTTTTTTATTTGTTTACCTCAATTTTGTAAAAGTCCATGAAAAAGGCACATAGGGTTCTAGCCATACATTATCTGCTTACTTACACTGATAACCATAAAGGGCTGCAGGGGCCAGGAAGGGAACAGACCATTAAAATTTTCTAGTAAAAATACATATAATTTTCCTTGGCCATACCTGTAAGTACAACTTTCCCTGACACAAATATTAGTAGCACAATCCTTGGCTTCACCATTCTGTATATGAGACCGGGAAATAACTCTGGTTCATAGCTGAAAATACAATGTGAATATACATACACTTTTGATTAAGCTGCCAATCTGTTTTAGAGGTGATACTTTGAAAGAAAGTGTCTCTGTAACAGTAAAGTATATATCCTGCATCACATCATTTAATATAGTTAAAAAAAGTAAGACTGACATAGCAAGGCTAACAGCTCTTTATCAAACTGAAATAAATTACTAAAGATGAAAACTGACATACTATAAAATTCAAAACCTTTCTAAATTCAATTATTCTGTGAGACTCAGAGTTTTGCTGCTATCAGTAACATCAATGTGGTATGTTCTGGTTGTCTCTCACATGTGAACACTTTCTTCCTATAAGTATTGAATGAACCTGTATCAGCTTATGTACAATACAACATAAATGCAGCATACAATACATTTCAAAACTTGAAACTTCTATTCAACATTCAGAGGATACTCTATTTCAATTAAAACAATATAAAACATTTGAAATTTGATCACATCTTAAATCTCCCACTGAATTCTAATGCCATTTATAAGGTACAGTTACTGTGAATCAGAACAAAAAAGATCAAACAAAAAGTTAAAGAGACTGTTTAGGTCTGACCTCATCCTACACAACAGCCTGTCACTAAAGTCTGTCCCACCAGGGGGCGCCCATCGGTTGCTAATATATTTGCCCAGTGAGTGCCCAGTGTTATACAATGCATAAAAAGTATGTTCATACCGGCAATAGAGAATGAAATGTTTTATCATACTAAGTGAATGAAGATTTTGCAACATTCTAGATGTTTTCTCATGCAGTGAGAGCGCAGGATGGCGTCTGTTAGCTGGCAATGTATTTGATCATATTTATGTTACCCAGTACTCCAACCATGCAATCAATGTTTGTCAAAATGTGTCTGTGACCTTGCCACTTCAAACAAGACACTTCAAGTCAAAACAGACTGTTTTCTCAGATATCAGATTAATTGGTTTATTCAAATTCTTTGCACGGTATTATCCTAATTTCCTTTTAAGTTAACTACCAGAGTTCCTGGCTGAGGTACCGACAGGGAATTTTCGCAATAAACTGACTTTTTAAATCAATATTGCCTTAGACTAACAGGTCCCCCTTGGTGGGATGGATTAAGTCTTAGGTCAGTTACAAGTGTTATAACTGAATTCTGGTGAAGGGCAATACTCTGGTCACTGAGCTTAGTTAACAATTATGCCCAACACCTCCAAAATACATATATACAAGTAACTAATACACACGAGCAGCTCACCTTGAGAACTGACCATGGCTCAACACCAAGCCTTCCAGTCTGATAGGAAACTTCACATCACAACTGCCCACCATGTTTTGTATTTTGAAGTCCTGGAACTTTGCCTGTTGAGGACACAAAATATGAAAGGGGCCTATTCAGAAATCTGACATCAATTAATATAATCCCTTGCACCTTTTAAGACAATTGGCCTGAAAACGGCAATCCCAACAGACACATATCAACATGTTTACAAGATGTGGGGCACCTTCCAAATACTACAAACACATTCAACAGGGACACCTGGTGGCAACTGAGACAAACTGAGTTTTTGCAAAGGCTTTTTGTAACTAGTGACCTTTCAAATTCTGCACGTATTGCAACCAACCACCTTCAGTGATATGGCTTTACTGTTGATCCACATTGCTATGTTACTAACAACTTGTAAACAAACAAGCTCATACCTCAGTCAGAGGGGGGTTATAAGGACCTTTCTTTACAAGATTTAACCACCATTCATTTATATGTAGACAAAGCAAGCCAGAAATCACAAATATATACAGAATAGATAGGTGAATAACTGAAACGACTGTCAAAGCATCCGGAAATATATAAAACAACCACAATGAATAACATATTTTTAATATTTAAGTTTATTTCAATGGGAACAAGAGATGCTAAATTGAAGAGACCTTATGCTGCTTTTAAGGGATTACTGAGCTGAGTTAATTGATAATTTCTCCTTTTCTCTAAAACAAAACATGAAACCTTGCTTTTCTGACTGAACCAACCACTGATCAAAAAATGTCATACAGATAAATTAATAAAATGCAGACTTTTCTTTGGCAGGGCATATGTCAATTCTTTTACCTTTAAGCAAATATTAGCAAGGATTGTCAAAAGCTAGGTAACAGAAACTGAAGGTGACACTAAAAGTACAGAAGTATTACTCACCGCAAAGCCTAATTTCTGTATAATCCTGGCGTATTTTCTGGCAGCGAGTTTGGCTTGTTCCTCACTGCAATAAACAAATAGGGATTTATTGTATGGTTCTGCAAGGGACATCAATGAATACATGCACAAGGTCTTCAAACAACAACTAGATGTGTCAGAAAGACACGAATGCCCCCGCCTGGGGCAAATTAGAAACATTTGTTAAATTTTGAAAAAAATTTTAAGTTCAGGAGGTGTCATATGGTCAAAAGTAGATCAACAAGGGCAAAATGCAAACTCGATCTGTTACAGGTCATTATCAAGCAACACACCAAAAATCAGGCCAGTATCTGCAGACACTGTGAAAAAAAAGTCCATACATGTGCATTTTCCATAAAAATTTCTGTCTTTCATGAAATTTTCTATGTTTAGGAGCCGTAAAACAATCAAAAGTAGGTCAACCCGGATGAAACGCGAACTCAATCTGTAACTGTCATTATCTGCCCACACATAAAAAATCAGGGTGGTATCTGCAGGCATTGAGGAAAAAAAGTTGGTACATATGCATTTGTTATGAAAATTTCTATTTTTCATGAAACTTTCTATGTTAAGGAGCAGTCAAATGGTCAAAAGTAGGTCAACTGAGACAAAACAAGAACTTGATCTGTAACTGATCATTATCTGCCTACACACCAAAAATCAGGCCCGTATCTGCAGGCATTGCGAAAAAAAGTCCGTACATGTGCACTTTTTTATTAAATTTTCTATGTTAGAGCACCTTTAAACGGTCAAAAGTAGGTCAACTGGAACAAAACATGAACTTGATCTGTAACTGGTCATTATCTGCCCACACACCAAAAATCAGGCCAATATCTGCAGGTATTGCAAAAAAAAGTCAGTACATGTGTATTTGTCATGAAAATTTATATTTTTCATGAAATTTTCTATGTTTAGGAGCTGTAAAACGGTCAAAAGTAGGTCACCTGGGACGAAATGCGAACTCGATCTGTAACTGGTCAATATCTGCCCACATACCAAAAATCAGGTCAATATCTGCAGGCATTGCGAAAAAAAGTCCATACATGTGTATTTGTCATGAAAATTTATATTTTTCATGAAATTTTCTATGTTAAGGAGCCGTAAAACGGTCAAAAGTAGGTCAACTGGGAGGAAACGCTAACTCGATCTGTAACTGGTCAATATCTGCCCACACACCAAAAATCAGGCCAATATCTGCTGGCATTGCGAAAAAAAGTCCGTACATGTGTATTTGTCATGAAAATTTATATTTTTCATGAAATTTTGTAAGTTAAGGAGCCGTAAAACGTACAAAAGTAGGTCAACTGGGACGAAACACGAACTCGATCTGTAACTGGTCAATATCTGCCCACATTCCAAAAATCAGGTCAATATCTGCAGGCATTGCGAAAAAAGTCAGTACATATGCATTTGTTATGAAAATTTACATTTTTCATGAAATTTTCTAAGTTAAGGAGCCGTAAAACGGTCAAAAATAGGTCAACTCGGACAAAACGCGAACTCGATCTGTAACTGGTCATTATCTGCCGACACACCAAAAATCAGGCCAATATCTGCAGGCATTGTGAAAAAAAGTCCGTACAACTGTTTTATTTCGGAATGACGGAATGACGGACATGGGTAAAACTATATGCCCCAGCCACTTTGTGGTGGGGGCATAAAAATCCTTACTGAAAACAATGTAAAATCATTCTTCAGTCCGTGTTTAATACAATAAAACAATATGATTCAAAAAGGGACGTGAGGACAACAATTTTCCGTTGGATGACAAGAAACATATTACATATTGTGTGTAAGGAAGTCTATAGCATTAATTACTAACAACCTAAATAGAGTTAAAGACCGAGTGCCACTATAAATACCAGGGGGCGTTACTGGGCAACATGGAGTTTAACATAATATCTGCAACTGTTCATTTGGGCTCTGACTGTTATCTGAATATGATTCCAAAAGCTGAGCTGGATTTTGGCAGACATGTTCCTAGTAATGCAAGTAACTGAAATAAATTATCATTTCTAGGTCAATTTATGAGGTGTCTGCAGGAAAATGAATTATAAGTGTCCATGCCAGTCCCAGTTTAAATTTAGCGGGGGAGGTGATCAGCCACGGCAGGAGCCAATCAGTTAGCAGCCATGATGTGTATAAACAACAGCACGTGGCTTTGTGCACAAGCAGGCATGCGATGTCATTAGTCAGTGACTGTCTGTCTCTGATCTAAATACTGGTACTCACCAGAACAAACTCTGCTGAAACTCCATTCACCATACAAATCCCTATTGGCTTTTAAATGTTAACTTTATAAGCCCAGTTTAAATCAAGCTTTGTTAGAAATTACACCTTGATGAACAGGATGAGAGTACACTACACTCAGTCACATGAACCTGTACACCAAGTTTCTGAGTGAAGCTGTGGCTTGGCTGAATAAAAATTCTTGGTCAGTTTATTGGTAGGCCATGGACAGGAAACATGAACCACACTGGGTTACTTCAATAATGTTAGGAATTTCTCATTTACTCAGGGTAACAGACAGCAACATTTGTTGAACAGATTTTAGTGAGTCTGCTTGAAATGAAGTTGTATTTTAAGTTATTGTTACATATTCAAATCAATACCACTCAAAATGCATTGGAATTAAATATGCATGGCAAACACATTAACCACAGAATTTCTTCATGCTGCCTTGGTTATCTGCCTTCCAGCTTGTATACATCTTTCAATCCCGCTATTAATCTTAGTTTACCCTTGGGATACTGGGGCCAGCAAGGCGACAATCACCGGGGGGTACAGCTACTTTGTGATGTTATATATATCTGTTGGTAATCCTGTTAATTAGTATCTTCTCAAGGTTACTCAAAAGGTTTATATGATTAAACTGTGTTCATATTTATATAATGTCCCATACCATTTTTGAAATGATAATACACTTATGGAGATTCAGATGGGGACATAACGTTACTATTTACTTGTTTAGACACATTCATTCACAGTTAACCAGCACATATATACATGTCAGCAGTAAGCCACGTGCTCAGGCTGTTGTGTCTGTATGATAAGCTCAGATCTGGCTGTCAGTCACAGTCACATGACCTCTCCTGTAAGTGGGTGGTTCGGGAACTCGGCCTTTAAGACAAGCACCAAAAACATGCAAAATACGCCTGTCTTATGTCTTGTGACCTCATTAAATATGCGTGAAATATGCTGAGGATTTTAATTGAGGTAAGAAACTCTATTGGTAAATATGTATAATGAGTTTCATGAAAACCCATAGGTCACCATGGTGCCTCTAAAGTGCGATGACCTCTGACCATATTAAATACACTAAGACTTTGCTGGAAATTGAACTTAGGCAAGATATTTTATTGATAAATATTTTTGATGAGTTTCATATAAAGCCTTCATATTTAATGCAAGTTATTGCGACAACACCACAAAGTAGCCTAGAAGATCAGCGACCTTATTCAATATGCTTAGATTTTGCCCGTAATCAAACTCAGGCGAGATAATCTGTTGGTAAATAGTAATGGTGAATTTGGTGAAAATCCATCAAAGCCCTGGTAAGTTATCATGGGGACACTAAAGTTCACGGACGGATGGTGGGTATACAATAATACTCCTGTCATATGATGGGCGTATAAAAAGGTAAACTCACTATGACCTACAAGTCATTTATGTTGAGAACATGACAAATATAAAAAAAGAGGATAATACAAACAAAATAAAAATAGCAAAAATCTCCCTCTTATATTCATTAAACAAAGATAACATAAGAAATACAAGTTGTACCTTTTGGCTCCTGTGCAGACCATCTTCCCTGAGCTGAAGATGAGTGCAGTCGTGCGAGGGTCTCGTATCCTCATAATGACGGCAGCAAATCGTTTTGGATTGTATTCAGCATTCCTAGCCTGGAGGGCTATCTTCTTCAGATCCAGCTTACAACCAAGGTTTACTGTGCACACAATATTCCTGAAACATGGGTTATATATTTTAATGTAAAATTTGTTTGTTTTTTTTATTAAATTTACAATTCAGCTTAAAGTTATAATTTTTTAAATATTGAGCAAAGAAACTGAATATTTGCAGTGAGGAAACTAAAGTTATTTTACCCAATTAATGGTGTAAAAGGAACTAATATTCATATGGTTTTATCATGTCATTTTTACAACATCTCCTAATTCATATGACAGAAAAACTACTAATAAATATCACAATAATGCTGAACCTACACAAAATGCAGCTTAGGAAGAGTCAATAAATCATCATTTGTTGCTTAGTTTACATAATAATGAAAAATCACGACATTTTTTACACTGGCCCTAGATACAAACTTAAGTTTTCTTCATCAGGTAATTAAAGCCAACTATGTACAACTTCCATTGTACTTCTAATAATGAATACTTTTGATTTAAAAACCCTGGTGTTAACTGTGCTTTGGATATTTCAAATGAGGTATAACCTAAGTTCTGTTTATATGCTAAATAAGGCCAATTGTGAACAACTTCCACTGTACCTCTTATAATAAATACTTGAAATTTAAAAACCCGGTGTCAACTATATACTACATCTTTCAAAAGGTGATATAACATACTGGAGTTGAGGGGTGATGCCTGAACCCTCTGTGGCTGGGGTTGCTGGCGTTCTGGGAGTGGGTGGTCCACCCAGTACAGATGGTGGGTATGACCCAGGTGTTGACCCTGGTAGTATAGTTGTTGTGGTTCCATGGTAACCACTGGGTACAGCAGGTGAAAATAGGCTAGGCTGTAATAAAAAGCAAGAAGATTAAAATAGGATTTGATTACTTTGAACTTATATCCCAGCTGAGTAGAACCTCGGGGTTCCCAGCATTCTCCTTGATGAATTTACAAAATTTCAGGATAAAAAAATTCATCCCCCCCCCCCCCAGTATGAAACATGTTTAATATTGGTAAATAGAACAGCTGCTGAAACGATGTCATAGTGAATGAAACAAGGGACCCATGGGTCACGGCGCTCAGCTGTTATATATGATAAAAAATATGATTTGGGAAAGAGGCATATGCTGGTTTTGTGTGGTAATAAATATGAGATTTATTATGAGTTGTTGGTGTTTAGCTTATGTATGATTTTGATAGTATTTTTGGAGACAGGGAAGAGGATTGATTTCATTTATTTTATTAACAAATGGAGTGCTATTGTCACACAGATTTTGACCTGGCCATATAACTTATAAGCAGCACATAAAATAAAAGAGTTTAACTATTTATTAAAATTTAATAACAATTGTTGTGCCAATATAATATTTATTAAAAATAACAGGAGAATCATATGATTTTTAAAATAAAATATAACTGAACTAATTATTAAATTAATATTATAGAATATATGCATTCATGAATACATTTTGAAAGTATTTGCACTGGTTTTCAAATACTTTCATTTTTACCTGAATTCCCATTCTAATGCAAGAAATTTTATAATGGAGTACATATTCATATTCATATACATTTGCAAAGTATTTGCACCATGTCTGGTATTTATTCAGTTTTAGCCAAACAATGATGTTGAGAATCCAGAATATAAACAAAGGACCCATGGGTCATGACAAAAGTTTGAAATTTTTGCAAATGCAAAATATGAAAAATATTCTATTGTAATGTTTTATATTTATATAAGCATATGAGAAGCTAAGAGGAAAGGGCCCTCCTACTTGGTTATAGTAAAGTTCTCAATATATGATTGCAAACTAATACTCTGACAAGAGTGTCATGAAGAAAAACAGTAAAAGTTTTGAGATACTGTGATGCATATGAAAAATTTACAGATGGACAGGCAAGTGGACAGAATGGACTAATACCTTCATTCACTTTCAAAGGAATAATGCATTTAAGTTTATATATAAGCCTATTTTTTTAGCATATCCACTTTTTTCATTAATAGTTTTTATCTGATTCATTTTTTTTTATTTACAAGTGTTATAAATTTGTAATATAAAAGTGAAAATACAAGTTCAAATATTAGAATTCTAAGTTGCAATCATTATATATCCAGATTGTAGCTCACATTGGGTCATATTATGCATACACATATATTTTATTATTTTTAAATCAAATGTTTAAACTGAATGTAAAAGAAAATAATGCCACAACATGGCATCTACAAAATTATTCCTTGAATTCCTATTAAAAAGTTTTGCACATTGGAGTTTTCAGGACAGGCTTAATTTTATTCACCGAAATAAAATAAAAGATTCAGTAAATTTGATAAAAAAAACATCTTTTCAAATAAAGTATACACACTATTGGTTGAATGAGGGACAAACAATATCATTATGCTAATTACAATCTAAGCTATAATTAATAACTGGAAATAATAGTCAATTTCACACCTGTTGAAGTTTTACTCTTCTGAAGTAAAGCATTACTTATCTGATGAACATCCATACTTTCATAGCAACACATCACTTTGTGGACACAATTAAATGTGCACTTTAATCATTGTAACCCTGGTGGTACAATCCAAAATCTAAAATGTAGCATGTCCAAGAATAAAATAAAATACAGAAAATTATAAAATTCATCTAGTTTATGCACCAGCTGGGGGGGGGGGGGTTGAGTGCAGGGCAGTGGAGAAGCCTGCTAGTAGTGGCCAAGCTGGGTCAAGGCAAGCTGCCTGGGGTGGGTTACATAGTGCAAGTGAAGGCTGTACTACTAGGTGGGCCAGATATAAACAACACTTGACATGGTGTATGAAAACTTGAATAAAAGCTACTCTTTTCAAACAATTTCTTTGAAATTTCAGATTTGAAAAGATTAAATCCTTATGCATATATGCTGTGAAAATTAAATCAAGAGTGCTTACAGGGAAAAAACATGCCACTGCCAAAGTTGGACAAAATTTAAGGTATTAATTTTTTATTTATGCTAATAACTTGAAAACTTTGCAAAATTCAGATCTAATTTTGGGCAAACAATTGAATCTTGATTAAATAAAGTTATATTCCTGAAAAAAGTCTTCAGCTTCAGCAATTCTCATGTTAAGTGAGCAAATATATTTCCTGATTTTTAAAAAATTGCATTATATTTGGGCCTATAACTTCAAAATAATACCCAATACTGACTTAATTTTTGGTATGTGCACAGAAAATATATGGAAGAATATGAATACTAAATATGATCAAAAACAGATCAGTGGTTTTGATATTAGGCAGACTTGAAGTGTAACAATTGCTTTTTTATGGAAAATGGAGGTTTTTCCTTAATATCTCGAAGGAACGAAGTTCTAATGACCCAATTTTCGGTATGGTAGGAGATTTTGGGGACATCTAATGGTATGCAGAATTTTGGATTCGTAGGTCCAACGGTTTTAAAACGTGCCCTGTTAACAGCTGGCCGGCCAGACGGCCGGTCGAATGGACGGACGACGGACAAAGGACCACGACTATAGCTCAGATGACTTACAGTCAGCTGAGCTAAAAAACTAAACCACTGGCATGTATTGTAAGTATATATAAAAGTGTGTATTATAACATGAAGCCAGTACAGCCAATCATCAAGTCGAGATGCTAAAAGAAATTATAACAAGGTGAACAATTTCTATTTAGGCTGATAAAATTCCCTGAAGGCAAGTAAAGTTTTAAAAAAATATCAACATACCAGTATCACTAAACTCAGCTGAAACTGTCTTTAAGGATATTTTTATGAGGTTTATCAAAATGTGGTTCCTGTGGCCTTAACATTGGAAAATGTGACCAAAAAATCTGAGAACTTACTATCCTTGAACTTATAGCATATAGACTATCATAACAATCTTTTTAAAAAAAAGTGGTTCCAGTGACCTTGACCTCTGACCAGGTAACCTCAAAATCTACTGATTTCTTCCAATTTGGGCAGGTAAGCCATGTGTGAAAGATGGTATGTATGGGATAAAAAGTTTGATTTACTGTGCAATCAAAATGGTTCCTGTGACCTTCACCTTTACCTCAGGACTCAGAAAATCCAAATGTTTCTAATTAAGTGATGGGTGATACCTAAACCAAGTCTGAATCCAAACTCTCAAACCAAACTACAGTTATCATCTGGAAACTAATTTGTGTGGATGGATAGATGGACAGACAAACAGACAGACAAACAGAGTGATTACTATATGGTTGAAGATCAATAAACACATCAGTTTTCAGGACACAAGAAGAAACCACAGCTGAGAAACTGACATGATTGCTGTCATTTCTAAGTAAAAAATTAATTAAATATTTGTAAAATCAAGAAAAAAAAACCAGATGGCTCCACCATTTTCAGGAACTGACAAAACTAGTCTTGGTCAATATTCATGGCAAGATTAATGACAATCCATGCATTAATTATTAAGATACTGGAGGTTTTGTATCAAAATTATAATTATTCTGTGGGTATTTACTGGTTTCTTTTTTTTTTTTTTATTCATATATACATACAATTACAAACAATTACAAATACAAACATAATAACATTATACAATATAAACAGGACATTATACAATAACAAGAACTTTACAGACATATTAACAACATTTCATACTTAATGATACTTTTTCCTCATAAATAGTATCATACGATATACTATCAAACAATAACAAATTGTAATATAATTTTGACTTATTGAATGAGGACAGAAAACCTCTCATTCATAGCATTTATATACAGTCTAATATATTAATTAAAACAACTGTGGTAATATTTTCCCCCACTTATGGAGATGTACATTTAATTTTCCTTTATTCTGAGCTATTTCATATTCAATATTTTGCAAAAGTTTCATTTTATTAATAAAACACGCAAATAAATTAGTGTCAGGGTCATTTCTTTTTAAATAAATAACCATTTTGAAGGTCATAATAAGCTGATTCAGCAAGAGGTTTTTCTTAACAGGTAATAACCCGAACAATATAGTTGTGACATTAAGAGAAGGCAAATATATATTCGCTGTTTTCAGCCATGTCTGAATTCCAAAGTATACATTTTTGGACACAAAACATTCACAGAACAAATGAATCACTGTTTCGTATTCAAGAAAACAATATGAACACCGCGGACTGTCAGAAAGATTCCACTTGTAAAGCAGAGAGTTGACAGGTAAATAGTTATGTAAAATCTTATATTGGAATTCCCTGCTATACATATCAAGTGAAATTTGATGGGCTGCAACATAATATTGTGTAAATTGTTCACAACTAATTTCCCCTCTTTCAGCCCACTTCTTTAATGTTGTTGACTGAGTGCTTTTCTTTTTGATAAGTGAATCATACACCCTTTTAGATGTAATCTCTGCTAAATCAATAATTCCGGTATCTGTAACAACACTGTCCTCTAGTTTCTACAAACTCTTCTGATATACATAAACTAATCCAGTCTTGAGGTATTGAACCTATAACAGATCTCAATGACAAATACTTGCTAAATGATAATGATGGGTACCTTACCCTCAATTCGTGCCAAGTACACACATAAACATTATTTGTTAAAAGGTCTTTCACCGTTCTTATGTTTAAACTATCAAAATATTTTACAAAAAAAAGACTTTTTATTGAACTTCAGATAACAATTATTCCACAAAGGTTGTAAGATAACTTCCTGGGCTGATTCAGGGTATTTTTTAACAAAATATGACCACTCTTTCAGGCATTCCTTATAAAATGGCAACATTTGACATGGAATTCTCTTTGTATAAAAATTCATTGAAATCGCATCTTTACCTCCAATTGCTTTCAAATAGTACTGAGGTATTGTTTTCCATGTTCTATCGGAACCTGTGGTTAATTTTTTTATCCACATTACATACTGAGTTTTTAATCTTGTACCAACATCTGGGAAGCTCAAACCTCCCCGGTAATAGGACCCAATGACTGTCTCATATTTGACTTTAGGTCGCTTACCCTTCCATTGAAACTGTCTCACGAGTAATGTGATATTATTAATAAATATTGTTGGTGCGGTGCACATATTACAAACATACAAAATCTTTGGTAAGGCTAAAGTTCTACAAATTTCTGTACGTCCAAATATTGTAAGGTTTCTAGTTGACCAAATGTTAAACAGTAACTTAAGTTTTTCCTCCACTGTCTGAAAGTTGTACTTATAACAAAGTTCTTCACTGTATGACTACCATATCCCAAGAATTTTAATCGCAGATTTTGTTAAATTAACCCATTTACATGAAATTGGTGTTTCCTCCTTTTTCTTCCATTTTCCTAACCAAGCTGCATCTGATTTTTCATAATTCACTTTTAATGAAGTATAATTAGCAAATGTGTCAATTATTGATATCAAATATTTAAATGACTCCACATTGGACAGGAAAAAAGTAACATCATCAGCAAATATTGTTAGTTTTACTTCATTGCTACCTATATAAATGCCTTTTACATTTTTTTCTGATCTAACAATATGCATTAAGATTTCTATCACAAGAATGAACAAATATGGTGCAATTGGATCACCTTGCTTAGTACCTCTTGACACAGGAAAATATCTGGTTGAATATCCGTTATTTAAAACACAACTTTGTGAACCTGTATGAATTAATTTTATCCAGTTGATAAACATTGGTCCAAATCCATACCGTTTCATACCGATAGCATAAACACATGATCTACGGAATCAAAAGCTGCAGCGAAATCAGCACCAAACAATATTCCAGTTTTGTTTTCTACTTCACAATATTCAATCATATCTGATATAAGGCGTACTGAGTCCCCTATGTAGCGTCCTGGAACAAATGCATTTTGATCCATATCAACCAATTTATTCAGATCTTTACTTAAACTTGCTACAAGTATTTTACTAAGGATTTTACAGTCAACATTTATTAAACTGATGGGTCTCCATGAATTTATGAATCTTACATCTTTTCCAGGTTTCTCCAGAAGAGTGATTACTGACTGTTTTTGACTTGTAGTCAGTTCACCAAAATTATAACATTCATTAAGACATGTAGTCAAATAACTTCCTAATTCACTGAAGAAGCACAAATAAAATTCTTTGCAAAGCCCATCCTTTCCAGGAGTCTTGTTATTCGCCATAGATTTTAATGCATTGTGTACATCAGTTATAGTAATCATACCTTCACACAACTCTGCTTCATCTGTACTTAATACTGGTAAGTTAGAGCAACTATCTAAAAAATGTTCACAATCATTAAAGCTTTTATCTATATGTCTCTCATATCTTTTACAGTAAAAATTATATATTTCTTTCATAATATTTTCCTGATTTGTTACCTCATTTCCATCGATAAGTAATTTTCTAATACAAGTTTTATTCTTATTTCTCCTTTCCAAGTTTACAAAGTATTTATTATTTCTTTCACCTTGCTCATGCCATTGTGCTCTTGACCTTATTATAATTCCTTCCATTATTTTATTATAGCATTCCTCCAATTCATTCTTGATCTTTTCATATTTTTCTAAGTTTTCATGACTCGGATTACTACTGATGGCACATTCCATTTCTTTTACTTCTTTTTCTAATGAAAGGTATCTATCTTTAAATCTTCTATTCTTTTCTTTAGAATAAGTAATTGTAAACTTCCTAATGCTATATTTCAGATACTCCCATTTACCTCGTGCATCTAGCTCTGAGTGATCTAACTCCTGCTTTGTTGTAACAATATACTCCTTCATCTTGTTTATATAATTTATATCTTTTATAAGTGAACAATTAAATTTCCAGAAGGAAGGCCCATGTTTATCAGTGTTCAGTGACCTAAGTGCCAGATGTACAGCTGAATGATCCGAGCCAACACTGGGTATAATATCACAGTGTGAAATATAGGGTTGCAGAGATGATGACACTAAAAAGAAATCTAATCTCCGTTGTGTAAGTGGACATAATCGTCTCCAGGTGAATTTTTTAACTTTTGGGTTTCGAACTCTCCAGATATCACATATATTTAATAATTCCATAGTCCTCTTAATCATGTCGACTGTTTTTGACTTAAGCGTAAATTTACCTCCATCAGCATCCTCATCAGAAAAGCAGAAATTAAAGTCCCCACCCCAAATTATCTTAGTATTTTCGTCGGGCTGAAAATTATCATTTATTATATTATAAATATTCTCGTAACATAATAATTGCTCAGTCTCACTGTTAGGACCATAAACGTTAATCAGCAAAAAGTGTGACCCTTGAATGATACAATATAGCATAACAAATCTTCCTGCATCGTCCATTTTACTATCAAACAATGTGAATTCTAGTTTTGACCCAATTAAAGTTAATGTTCCCCTGGCCTGATTTGTACCATGGGAAAAGAAACTATGACCCCTCCATTGGTGTTTCCATGCTTGTTCACATTTTGTATCAGAATGGGATTCCTGAATAAAACATAAACCTTTATCCAATCCTTGTTTATGACACCAATTAAATAATTTCCTTCTTTTAATATAATTCCTAATCCCATTAGCATTAACACTCAGAATCTTAAAATTCATCACTGATATTTCATTTGTTGAAGTAGAAACTTCTATTATTACAGGAATAAAATATGGTACATGCACCTATTTCTATAAATCCATAAGTTCATGAATAATTGTAAACACAAAGTTAAATATATGTGTGAATATCTTATTTTCAGCCTACAGAAATATCTTTGTAACCAAATATAAAGGGAAAATGTGATGCTCCCAAACTGGTGAACATGTAGCTTAGATTTAGAGTATTTTTATCATTTCACCACTTTTACATTGAGTCGCAAGTATCATATAAACACATAGAAGATACGAACAAGTGACCCAGAACACAAGGTGACATAAATATACATAAGACATACTGTGGTACCTGGTAGCTTGGACCAGTACACCCAAAAATAATATTTTGATAATGATGATAATAATAATTATATTAATACGAAAAGGGAAAGCTATGATCTGTTCAAGGCGTTCTAATATATTCTCATTTCATGTATAAACAATACAAACTTCCAACGCCCTTTCAGATTACTTCATTACCACATCCAGCTAATCTCCATACTTGACCCTAAACACTTTATTATCCCTCCTTTTGACAAACACCTTCCCATCCCACGTCCATGCATCAGAGACACGTTGATCTTTTTTTACTCTATTAAACATTTTTTGCATTTCAGCACAGATATCATCAACTATGATTATTCCACTATTTTTCAACTGCTTCCTGGCTTTCAATACAGAAAGCTTTTCATCCCTAGACATAAATTTTACAATAATAGCCCTGTCAGAGTCATGTCGATGTGTCCCCACCCTATGTGCCATATCTATAGATCTTTCTTCTACCTTTACATTCAATTTATTTTGAAAAATTGAAATGGCTACTTTCCTTGTATCCTCAGTTTTATCTTTATCAATGACCCCAAGTATCCTAATATTACACCTTCTAGTGTATTGCTCATTATTCACAGCATTAATTTTTGCCTCTCTTGCCATGTTTTTTGTCTGTTCACATTCGTTTTTCAGTGCAATGTTTTCCTGCTTTAAACTGACTAGGGTTAGCGGTTATGATTTGTACCCTGCTAATAGACAGACAGCCAAACAGCTGGACAGACAAAGCACCATGCCTATACCTTGGTTGACTTTAAGTCAGCTGAGCTAAGTCTGCTGATGGGGAAGAAGAAATCAAGTGATACTTTTATTTCAATAATGAATATTTAAAAAGAACTCCTTCATGTGATTTAGAAGTTTATGATAACACAACAATCTTACCGGCTGTGTTTGTGGAGACGGAGGATGGTGGATGTGTACAGAGGGTGGCTGAGGAGGGGTAAAACCAGGATACCCAGTCGGGCTGTCCATCCTCTCTGCTCACTGTAATTCGCTGGAACAAAGAAAAATCATGTCTTGTTATCGGCTCAAGTCTGCTGTAAAAAATAATAGACTTGCATAGTAATGAACATTTTACAATTGAAAATATTGTTCCCACTTAATTTATTTGGGTTGGGGCAATCTTTATCAGTAATTGTAAATTATTAGAATTGATAAGATTTTTAATTGTTATCTATTACAATTTGTTTTAGAGTAACTGTAATTGTAATCAATTACATCAAAAAGTGGCAATGATGGGGGTATCAACAGGCTTGAAAACAAGAAAAGGATTACAGGTTGTGCCACAAGTTTTCCTTTCAAGACTAAGCTATCCAAGATCTTCAGTCAACCTGATTTTGGACCACTCTGTGCAATTTTCTTGAGATATTTAACATTTTGAGATTTTCACCAAAAGTGGGCTTATTCACTGTCAAAGTTATTCTCCTTGTTAGGGTCATCACCTAATTTTTTATTGGCTTCATCCTTTCCAAATGTAAAATTTGAAAAAGATCTGTGAAATATTTTTAGTTATCTTGATAACAAATTTTCTGTGGCTGTGGGAGATGGTGGGGCAGTCCTAAAACCATAGTATCCCTCCCCCTCCTCTGACTCTGTGGATACAATAAACTTGATTCTACCATGAATTTAACAGTGCTGTTTGCAGAATGTCAGATGCATGATTTATTACATGGTACTTTTTATACATTTATGTAAATACACTGGCTGCATATCTGAATATACATATCCTTGTTCCAATTTCAATTATTCTGTTATTAGACAATCAATTTAACTTTGCCTGGACTGTTCTAAGTGTAGTAGGCAGTGCTGGAGACAACACATATCACTGGTTGATGATCATCCATGGCTAAGAAAGCTACCATCAACCCAGCTGTAAGATTTCTACACTCTCTCACATAAATATTAATAGTGCATATCTAAAAAAATGTTTGCAATCTTTTTACAATTCCTTGGCTTATACTGTATTCTTTTTATATACTAAGTCATTATATGAACCTTCATCATCTCCTACCTCCTATCATACATACACAGCAAAATACAAGACAATCTATACTGACTATACATGAATTACTCAGAAGTCATTGTGTGAATTGTCACTCAAAAACACAACAAAAACACAACAAAAAACAAAAAAGACAAACCGCAGTGAATTTTCACAGATATCATTGTCTCATCAAGGAATATTGTCTAAATCTGATCATGAAATGCAAAATATATGATTGCTTTGCTAATGCTCCAACAAGATTGCTATTTGCCCATCTCAGATGAGAATATAATAACCATCACAAATTGAATAAAAAAGAATTGCAGGTGGCACAACCAGTCTGATAATAGCTTGGATATCAAGGCTGAAGAATAAGAACAGCAAATTTCACAGAAATACATATTTTAGTAATTAGCTACAGTGAAATGGCAGCTTTTGTGTGAATTTTCATTAACAGTGACAGATTGCATTGAAATTTCATATTTGTCACCAAATATTGTTTACTGTTCAAGGGTCAAATAAATGATCTTTGCATGAAGGGGGCCATGTCCTGACCCAATATAATGGCGTTATTTGTAAATCAGACAATCCAATATGAAACACTTACTGAATGCCAATATTTTTTCACAAATAACAGCATAGGTCATTAGAATACTCTCTCCTTAAATTATATTTTGTTTCAGAGCAAACTATTGGATAATAAAGTTGATTTTGAATGTTCAGTTTGATGCAGTTTATACCGACCTCAGGGACATAATATTTTTATGTTACACCTACCCTTAAGTTAGTGCTGCCATCCACTAAGGCACTAACTGGTGGACATGAAAAACATCAGTGTATCTGGGGGTTCAGAAGGTGAACTGAACACTCAAAATCAACTTAATTATCCAACATTTTGCTCTAAAATGACACAACTGCAACAAAAAAAAGGAAATTTAATGACCTGTGAAGTTAAAATGTAAAATATTTTAGTGATCAACAGACCTCAAGCCTCAGCGGACAGAGCACATGAAAATGCTGTACTGCACCTGTGTAACCCCTGGGTTGGATGCCTGTCCTAGCAAGAATGTATTACATTATCATTACTAACCATAAACCTTTTATCCCATCCAGCTGAAAAAGTAATACATGAACTTTGCAGGCTGAAACATTGCACATGTAGGCAAGTTTCTACTAATGCCTGTTTCTGCCAGCAGGGCAGGAATAGGTTTCGGCCATATGTTTGGCAGAAATGGTATTGTAGACTGTGTATTTAAACCAAAATTGGCATTTACTTACAGTCATAAGAGAATAAATATCTTACCTTAAATTATTTTTGGTCAGTCTTAATTAACTGCACTATATATCAATCCTGTTGTCCATTGTTACACCAACACTATCCTCAACACAGCTTTTTACATAAAATTTAACACAGAAACCCAACCCTGGCAGAAACCAAAGCTTTGTGTGTAGTCACCCATAACGTTCCTCCTATGACCCACCTGTTGATGCTTACATAATCAAAGAAACCCAACTGCAGCAGAAATCCCACCTTTATGTGTATACCTCCCATAACCCACATGCTGATGTTCACATAACTTAATCACTGTAACCCTCACAGTAACCTAGCTCTAAAATGTTCTTTCATAAAGTCACTTTCTGAAGTTTACATAACATTTAGCAATGGTGACAAGCCTAGGTCCAAAGTGTAGATAAATACAACTGTGTTTCACCCTACCTAAAACACCCAATAATCTTCCAATAAATTATAATTTAAATTGTTCAGCCGGACACTACACCATTTTCAATAGACCCATTTTCCTGAATTCCCATTTCTGCCACTTTCTGCAAGCAATGCAGCTGAAATAGGTTTTTGCTGGTAGAAACAACACCCTGCAAGTAGCTGCCTCAGGACATGTATCTGACACATTGGAGGAGGTATCAAAACCTGCAGGCTTGTAAACAGGTCTTCCACCATGACTGAGTGATAATATACAAGACTAAAGTTGATTTCTGCAAGATTTATGTTCATTTTTACCCAGGGTTGTTAAGTTTTTCCCAGTGCAGTATTTACCAGCTGGTAAATACCGATATTTACCGCCTTTGGAAAAACCTCTCAAAGTGGAAAAATGGGAAAAACTGGGGAAAACCTCTTAAGAATCTTATAAAAGGAGAGACCAGCAGATATCTGACTGAATTAAAAGGAAATATCCTCTCTCTCTCACACACACACATATATATAAACAAACATACTCAAATCGCAAAACCAAGATATGAAAATTTATATTGTTTTCCTTAAAAACAGCTTGTTTGTATGTATATACATAGTTATAGGTAAACAGATAATCAGATATATCAGTTACACTGAAAAATTGATGGCTAAGAAATAAGGTTCACTGATATATTTTCCATCCTCCTGGATGGAAGGGTTCTTGGTTTCCTACCTGTATGCACAGAAACCTGCATCATGCTTGACAGGGTTTCCCCAAGTGATGCCACAATGGGTGGTTGGTTTCTTCTCACCCTAGCTAACTAGTTGTATGAGCCTTACATGACTAGCATGGCTTCTTCACACTTCTGTATCCCCAAGATTAACTCGGCCTTGATTAGGTTAACATGCCTGATTACTTTTGTCAGCTCACCTACTAATGTTTATGTTGCAGTTAATTGGTAATTAAGTAACATTTATGCACTAGTATGAGTTGTGGAAATATATATTCATCACATGTGGATATATATATGTATATATGTATGTGTGTATATATATATATATATATATATATATATATATATATACACACACACACACACACATATAATATAATTTCAACATGCAACATTAAACAGAATTAATTAACTATACATCATTATACTCTCTCAAAAATTTTGATTGGACATTTTCCCCCGGTAATTCCCGGTACTAACCAGTTTTCCCCAGTTAATCCCAATTAATCCCGGGTTTTTCCCACTGCCCGGGAAAAACTAGTTTTTCCTGGGAAAAATAACAACCCTGTTTTTACCCCATTCACACCCAGGGCCACATGCGTTTTAGTTATCTATAGACCCAGTTGTGGCTCTTTAGTATATAGCCACTGGCTTAATTACTCTAGCGGTTGGAGCACAGAAAAAAACCTTATGTGTTGGGTACCTGTCCCTGTGAGCTGACCACTGGTTAGTGGTTACACACGATTGTTTCAGACAGTGATGTGCATGTATTCATGACATCATCACTGCTGACCTCCAGCTTCCTGGCCTATTCAGCTGAAAATGCAATACATCTTCCCAATAGGCTTAAAAAATTGCATGTGTAACAAGTGGTCAGCTCACTGGAACAGACACCAAACACACAAGGTCACAACAAGTGCTTAATAGCTGCATAATGTCTGTCAGATATAGGAAGTCAGAGGCCTGTGTCTCTATATACACTACAAGTCTGACGTCTGGGGAATTCCCACTTGGACCAGTGTTTAAAGATCACTCATGCACAAATAGTAAGTTAATATAGTTAATAACAGGTAATAATACAAGAACTTCTTCAAAGAGATATTTAACAGACACAAATGTTCCTTGTAAAGGTTTGTTTTGCTGCAGAGTATGTTCACCCCCCCAAAATACATCTGGTAGTTCCTATACTGTAGCTTGAAACATTGTTTCTATTTATTCATTTTTATTTTTGCTAGTGGGGACCAAGGACACTGTCCAGCCAGTGGCATAATTACTGAAAATTCATGGGGGATTTCCATGCAAATCAAATCATGTGACAAAAGTGACCACTGAATCAAAACAGAAAACAGAACTTGATAGAATATTAACCGGTGAGTGTGAACACTGAAGAAAACCTTTAAAAAATGTAGAAGCATTGTGCATGTAAAAAAAGGCAATAGCAGTCAAGTATTTGCAAAAAAAAAAATAGATCTAATGTGGAAAAATGAAAGCAGGGTACATTCAATGAAAATCAAAAGTGCGCGGCCTCGAACCCTCCTGGGCCCCTGAGTCACCGTGGCCAGAAGGTTCGAGGCCGAGTCACCACTTTCTGAGGCCAAGGCCAGTGAACTCTGGCCTTGAGGCCAAGACCGGCCCACAGGGGTCTATCTAAAACGCGGAGAATCCGCGGAGAGATGGAGAATTCGTGGAGAAATTGCGGAGAGTTTTTATATGCAATGATATTTTTAAATACAATTTAAAATCACTCAAATCTCCAACTATATTACTCTTAACATATTTGCGCACTGTTAAATGACCGAAATAATTAAAACATATGTACATAATTAAGCATTTTATGCTTAACAATGTATACATGCCCGTATATAGACTCAATTTATGCAAAATGTAACAAACGTCTTAGTCACCTGCTGACACTGACAAATCTTAAGACAAAACCGCAACACTCTTAAATTAATGTTTCAACTGTTTATTGTGCAAACCAAAACAAAACCATGCAGGTGTTTATAGGTGGTGAACGAAATATATAATATAATAAATAAATCATACGTTTACCTACATTTACTGATTGATAAAAAAACACAATCACCATTAACAGTGTATAGGCCTAGACCAAATTTACGTGACATGCAAAAATAAAAGTTGTTTAATTTCTGTAATTAAACAAAAATCAACTGCATTTGCAATTGCATATAGTCTCAGTCTCCTGATGCTGTTAGTTGTCTCTGGCATGGCACAAATGAAATCTTATCGAAGAGGGCTTGCTTGTCAAAACAACTGAGAGCTGAATTTTATGTGAATGTACAGATTTTTAATTATTTCTGTCATTTAACAGTGAACAAATATGTTACAAGTAATACAGTTGGAGATTTTAAGTGATTTTAATGCGTATTTAAAAGTATCATTGCATATAAAAACTCTCCGCGAATTCTCCATATCTCCGCGGATTCTCCGCGTTTTAGATAGACCCGGCCCACAGACCCCAACACTGGCTGCCAGTACTGGCGTTTCTGTTTACCTGGTTCAACTACACCCTCTCTTGGAGAATTTCTTCACGCTCACTTGATTCCTGACGGGTTGCCCTCTTGATCTCTTGATTCTCCTCAAAACTTATAATTCTTCCAGTGTTTAACAATATTGTAAATGTAAAACTGACAACAGTCAGCCTACTGCCCAGACAACATTATTAAACGACAACGTAATGTTCAGATGTTTGCAGCATGATCACTGGAGTCGATTTGTATTCACATGATATGAACCTTTGGGAAAGACCCGAGATGCACCAAACAGGCCAGTGCACGGACCTGGACAGCAGGTCTGGACTTAAACTACAGTTTCTGTCACACTATCCAGAATATAAAAATATCTGCACGAGTGTAAGAACAAATGATTCGGTGCAACGAACCTGTCGCCTTTTCTGCGACTCGCTATATTTCCATCCAGTGAAGCCTCATGTATATTTATGAAGTCCCATCGGGGTTGTTAAAATTTGTTTGTTTAAAGACTCACGTGAATGTATAGATATGCATGGGTTAAAGAGCATATAATCTTCAATACTGGCATATTTTCATCATAAAATCAGTAAAAATATATTAAATCTAAATATGACAGTGCGCGGCTTTCTGCATGAATCGTTTGCAATCTTCTCAAACGTTGCTTCCGGTCTGGTGGCTTATATCATCATGGATAGCTTTCCTTGTTTTAGTAAGAATATTTAAACTTTTTGCCATCTTTTGTGCTACGTTTTATTCAAGATGTGCCGAAAGAAGCATACAAAACACAGAGGGGGCCCTGGTGTTACATTTTAATATTCTATTTAATTGTATCATAAGCGGCCATTAAAATGTGCTATTAGTCTCTTCCTCACACCCAAGGTGTCGCCACCTCTTCCTCGCATGAACATGACACCAATCATTATTGTGTAACCATGGAATATGAGTAATCTTTTGATGCCTAGTTTTTTTAAAAGCTGTTTTTAATAAATGCTGCAGGAAAATAAATTTACTCCATTTAGAATAAATTGCATTCAGAATATTTAGTTTTGATTATCTGACCAGTGACGTGTTTTTTTTTTAAGTAACAATATATATTCCGATTATCGAAAACGAACGTTAATTGTATTCATGCACGTCAAATCATTAGGCGGAAGCTCAAATGTGCCATCTCACTGACTGATGTACAAAATAAATACTGGTTATCTGAATATCGGCTTCTCTCAGAGTGTATACTGTAATGGGAATTCTTATTTATTGACATGTACGACATATAATATTGTATGATGCATGTATGTTTTCACTTTGTTAGCTTTTAACTGTATGTTATTGTATTTATGAATTTTGGTGCAGTTTTTGCAATGATTACTGTGTTTCTCCTTTTCTCTATTACAGATGTGCGGCGGGAATAATGAAATATCCGAGCAAGAGGTTAATAAAGTATAACGGATCTCATCTTATTTTTAAAAGTAAGTTATGTGTGTAAGTTGAGTAATTTGAGAAACAAATTTAAAACATTACGTTAAACTTACTATGTTTCTGAAAATTTAAGTCAAATTTGAACGACATTAAAATCCATTTTATAACTTTGTGCAAGGAACAACAGGAGGATTTGGTATGAAGGAAACTTGCAGATCCCTTGGGATATTACGGTCTGAACTAATTGTAGACTAACCAGTCAGTCACCGTTTCGAAGGAAGGCATATTGTCGCTGTCAGGGTTGGGGCCATGTACATGCGACAGTACCTGGGTACAAGTTCAGGTACTTGTGAAATGGTCAGTTACAGGTGAAGGTACAGATTTTTGTAAAGTACCTAGGTACAACCGAGATACTTCAGGAAATACCTAGGTACACGCGTACAGGTATATTTTAAATATATTTGAACTTATCACAATTGCATAATTTTCATCTAGATTTGCGACAATCAGTTATAAAATAATGGCAGAATATATTATTAAAAAAAGTATTCATTCATTGATCACTCCCTGTGTCTTCAGGAAATATATTGGCCTTGCAAATATACTGGACATCCTTTAGTAAAAGTTATAAATATACGAAGTTCAGCAGAGAGTTCAGGGATATAATATGTATTTTCTTGACTTCTTCATTATATATACACCATCTGTCTGTGTTAATATTAGAAATCTATATACATGGGGCTTGTAGGCAACCCTGTTCATATCCTCAACTGCTTGCCTTTTTCTTTGACCTGATTATTCCACAATGGATTTCCTGTTATAAGAGACTGGAGGAAGACTAGCTTGCCAGGCCAGCTAGCCCACTTAACTTCAAAGGCAGCTGGGATGAATGCTTGCTAATTATCCCTGTTGAGATATAGGCAACTACCTTGATAAGGGTGACAGCTTTGTTCATGCAAATGACCCAAGCCTGGTGTCTATTTCCAGTTTCACACATTTAGCTTGGGTACCTTATATTACCAGGTCTGTACAGGTACTTTAGTTTCAAGTACAGGTATCAGGTGCTTCCTACTTATGCCAGCCAGGTACAGGTACATGTATACTCTGAATAGTTTTTTGGTATTAAATTTCAAATCAAGTACAGAGTATTATACATACATACAATAATATAACAGTATGTACTAGTCCTCTTATCTTTTCAAAAGTACGGAGTTACATAACACCGTTACTCATAAACTATTCCATAATTCTCCATAATACAAGTTAAACATAAATCTCAAAGGTTAGCATTTTTATTTAATTAGTAAGTAACCTACCATCAAGAGACAAACAAAAACACAAAAAAGGATAAACAAGCGGTAAATGAAACTTTCACCTCCACTAAAAAAACCAACACAACCGTCACTTTAAAATTTATCCATTAAAATAAAAGAACAAAAGGTAAAAATAATCAAGACCAAAACTTTAAACTGAAATCCAGCAATAACTCAGTATAAAAATACCCCCATTAACATAAACATCACAAATACAAATAAATTCAAATAATCACTAATTAGATCTATGACTGGTATTTCCCTTCCGACAAAAAGGGCGAAAGATGGACGGAGCTAAATCAAAATGTATAGTTTAAATTCTCATCCACCTTACATAACCTTTCATTATAACACCACAATATCCTAAAGCTTTCTTTACCTTGTTTTCCCTTATCACTACTTGAATAGTGCTCCTGCCGAATTCTACTGATTACAATATCCTTTAAAAAAGCCATTGGTTCAAGTGCACTTGATAAAATTCTTTTGTTTCTGTTGCACCACAATACATAATTCCCAACATATGAAAGAAAATGTAACAAAAATATAGACGTATTCGATAAATTTCTCCATTTATGACTGAATATTAAAAAATCCATATACATATTAAACTTAACTGTTTTGCTGGCAATTCTCTGTAATAAACAGTATACATCAATTCAAAACTTAAAGGCGGACGAGCAATCAGAAAAAAATGGGTAAATTGGTTTCTCTTTCGTTACAAATATTACATAGATCTGAGGCAACAATTTTACATTTTGATAGAAAATCATTCATCGGTAACACTAAATGTAAGGACTTCCAATGGATATCTAATTGATATCTATCATTTAAGTTTCTGTAGCAATTCCTAATCACATGTCTAACTTGTATTTCATCTATAAATAATCGTCTCTATCTTGTTCAATGCAAGTGGGTTTTTAATCTCCAATTAATACATTATACACTGACTTCGTTGAAAATATCTCTGATTCTAAGATCTTCTTGTTATCCATGTTAATTACATAATCTACCGGAGACACTGATTCGGGACCTTTTCTTAAAATAGAGACCCATTCGGACAGAAAATATCTAATCAAATTTCTATATCTGGAATTAAACCAATCAGTACTCGGAATTTTATATCTTCTTACAATTTCTTCAACCCTATTAAAATATCCAATACGTCGATTCCAAATGTGTTTAACTAATATACATCACTTTAAAATGAAGTAAATCTAACATAAACAGTTTATCTTGTGCCTCTTTAAAATATTGATTTAAAAACAGCACTTGATTTAATATTACACTCTTAGTTAAAGGACCTGTTCTACAATTAATATTTAATTTCTGACATGCTTTTAAAGTCTCCCTATATATAACTGGCTGGTCTTAACTATTTTTCCGATTAATATCGTAAATGCGACATATCATATTTTTCCCAAAGAACGCGTACATTCCTTTGTACAGTCCAATAAAAAATTCAGCAGAACCCCTACATTTGTGATTCATATTAAATGCCTTGAATATCCAATTGACTCTTTGGGACTCGATCTTTGCAGCTAATTCAATTAAACCTTGCACCCCATTATCCACTGACATAAATTAAACATCCTTTTTTTACCAATTTTTTTTTATGATCCCAAAAGAAATCTAATAACAGTGCCTCCAGCTTCTCAGTTAATCCGTGTGGCATATACTTATAACTTGAAAAAAATTTCACAATCCACTTGAGACAATAGAATTAGCAACAATAACTTTTCCGTTATATGTTAGCTTCGGTGTCTTGGATATTATAAGTATTTTGGAACTTTCTAATTTTTGTAATCCCAGTTAATTTTAAGCACATCCTCATTCCCCAAATAAAACTCCAAAACTTTAACAAAATTCGAAGACCATATATAATATATCCCAGTGTATCATCTCAAGCCATTTCTATCCAACCACAACCCTTATGATTTCTCCTTGTATTTCTTTTGCACCGGAAGCATCCTGAAAAACAGTTAAGATATTTAAGCATTTTTTAATGGAAATCTCATCAAAAACAAATAGTGTCATCAGCATATTGTTGAATTTTCAATTCACTACTTTCTGGTAATTAAAAACCTTTAATTCCGGAGTCATTTCGTACAACATTCGTTTAATATAAAACACTCGATAACATAAAACAAAGGACTTGTCTAGTTACCCTAAATAGATTAAAAAAGGACGAAATATATAGCCATTCATTTTAACACAACTTCTAACACCATTACATAAACGAAGCCAAACCCAAAACGACTCAAACATTTAAACATAAAATCCCAATTTAATCTGTCGAATGCCTGTTCCTGATCAATGCATATCATTGCTCCTGGTAAATTATTACTTTTTATATAAGAAATGACATATCTTATTAAACAAGCTGTTTGTAAAATCGAGCGACCCTTAACTGAACAAGTCTGATCTTGATTAATAATATTACCCAATATAACCCTCGTACTCGGTTACTTAGACATTTTAATTAATATTTTATAATCCGCGTTCAGCAATGTGATTGGCCTCCAATTTTTAAAACTCCTTTGAAAAAAAAGAACAAACAAAAAAAAAACCCCAAAGAATTGACATCTTTCTTTTGTCTTGTTGACAGCTGGCCACAGCTATACGCAGTTTTATAAACCTAACCAAATCAGGTCCAATCAAACTCCAGAAACGTCGATAGAACTCTATAGTCAGGCCATGAAGGCCTGGGCTTTTCCCTAAATTAAAACTTAACAGCTTTTGTGGCTTCTACAAAAGAGATTTTACCCTCGCACAGAGTTGAAGAAACAAAACTCATTTTAACCAAATCATTTGACAAAACACCTTTTCAGCTCTTTGGTCTATCTGTTCATGCGTGTAAAGACTCTTATAAAAGGAAACACAGATCTCCGGTATTAATTTTATGTCTGAATGCGTTCAGCACTGGTGGTCTTTTAAAGCCCGCTTCACTCCCATTTGTTTCTCAAGCCCCACAAAGAATTTACTCATTGACTCCCACGGTTCCCGGTATTAAACTTTACACTTAATGACCGCGGTCCTGGATTGCTTTTCATTTAAAGTTTTCAATTCTGTTTCTAAATTTGGAAGACTTTCTACCTGGATCCCTCACGCCTTAACAATTCCAAATTGTATTGGTGTTCTAAATTTAAACGATACTTGTTTTTGGGCGTGACCTTTTCTTTAGAGTACTCTCGGGCTACTATCCCCTCGGACCGATGTTGCGAAAGAAACATAGTAACGTCCCCGTTCGTGCATCCGTCTGTCCGTTTGGAATTGGCTTGTTGATCGATTTCAAGCAATACCGTTTGACATAAACTTTTTATCTTGCACATATGGTTCACCAACACATAGATGAAGAACCATATCGATTTTTAGGTATTGGAGTCAAAGGTCACGGCCAGAGGGTCCACTTCTTGAAAAAGCTTTTGGACTCATTCAAAGCCAACCCGTTTGACCAACCATTCATCTTGCAAATATGGCTGACCTACCCATAGATGAAGAACCCTATCGATTTTGAGGTCACAGGGTCAAAAGTCACGGCCACACGGCCCACTACCTGAAACAAAAAAAACTTACGGACCCATTTAAAGCCAAACCGTTTCACCAAAACCTTTCATCTTACACATATTTCTCATCCACCCATGGGTGAAAAACCTTATCGATTTGAGGTAACGGGGTCAAAGGTCACGGCAACAGCGCCCACTTCTTGGAAAAGCTTGTGGACCCATTTTAGGCCAAATCGTTTGACCAACATCTGTCAGTGTCATCTTGCTCATTTGGCTCACCCACCCATAGATGAAGAACCCTATTTAGTTTGAGGTCACAGGAGCACACGGCCCACTTCTTGAAAAAGCTACTGGGCTCATTTAAAGGCAAACATTTTTACCAAAACTTTTCATCTTCCACATATAACTCACCCACCCATGGATGAAGAACCCTATTGATTTTCAGGTCATGGGGTCAAAGGTCACAGCCACAAAGCCCACTTCTTGAAAAAGCTTGTGCACCCATGATGAAGAACCCTATTGATTTTCAGGTCAAGGGGACCAAGGTCACGGCCACAAGGTCAACTCGAAAAAGCTTGTGGACCCATTAAAGCCAAACCGTTTCACCAAAACCTTTCAATTTACAAATATGGCTCATCCACCTATGATTGAAAAACCCAATCGATTTCGAGGTCATGGAGTCACAGGAGCAAAGGTCAAGGCCAGAGAGCTGCCCTCCTCATTTTCACACTGTGTAATACACCCATTCATTAATTTAAATTTACCCAAATTCAACCATCGTAAAATATCTGTAGTATATAATAAATTCCTTTAACAATATTTCCAAAAATCACATATAGTTTCATTATACTTGTCGTCTGTCAGAATGGAACGATTAAATGCCAATAACCCGGCCCTTTTGGTAAATTATATTTTTCAGTTTAAGCTACCACGAGATCATGATCGGACAAAAAATTCCTAACAATATTACATGTTATGACTCGTATAAATTCGGTATATTCTAAAATGAATATCCATGCTTAAATTATGGAATGTGCTCATTTTACCTCCTGTATGTAAGTTATGATATGAATGTGTCAATCAATATTTATCTTTAATAATACTTAATTATTTCCTACGAGACAATCTTTTAAAGTACTACTACCCCCTTGTTTGTCTAACGATATACTAGTATCTAATACTTATAAAAGGAATTCGGTTCACGTTTGTGCGCAATGTTCTCTTAAACCACGTTGTGTACAATATTGTGCCATACATCATTTTAAAGGTTATTATCCCCGCAGTGACATAGACGATATGAAAATAAATAATTTTTAATATACATATAATTTTGAGTGATTTTTCCGGTTTTTTTTTACCGAGCACAGCCGAACTGCCTTCGGCAATCACCGGAATGCGTGCATCGTGGTCACTTAACCTCTAACACGAAGGACTATTGTTCATGTGAATAACGCTTGCTTTCAGTGAGGGATTTGACCCACGTGCGTGGTCAGTAAAAGAGAAAAACACATGTTTCTCGCTTTATGAAATGGAGATCGAGTTCAACCCAGGAGGATTACCGATCGACAAAACCTAATTCAAGGTCCCAATTTCAGGAACAGGGCTGGGGTGTGGTGGCGCTGGGGGTTTCAGGCCTCAAAATTTGTCTGATACGATGAAAAAAAGGTTGCGATGGCTGAAAATGGGATACGGACCCCACTGCATGGAGTCCTGCTGGGTCCGGTTCTGCTACTTACGATGTTTGCATATTTCTGTTTCCTTCTTCAGGAACAGTTTCCTTGCAACGTACATTTAATTAATCTTTCATGAGTTCCTCACATCAACCTATTCTTTATACGTCCAACGATAGAAACCAGTCAAATATCAACAAAACACTGTATGCCTCCGCGTCTCATTCCGGTTCGCAATGTAAACCATCACTGACCAGGTCTTCGAAGTAAACATACCGGGGTTTGATTTTTGCCACGAGCACAGCGCCACAAAATAACAGTAAAAAAATATTTGTACATATCGTATTCCGAGAGTATCCCACTAAAAATCTATATTTTCTTTTAATTTTTATAATAAAAAATGAGCCAACATTCAGTATCTCAGTAAATATATCTCCCAAACCCCGGTAAAAGCCCGGTATACCGGGTTTATCAGCTAGTTTCCTATAAAATTAAAGTCACCAACAACGATAAGTTGGTTTTTAGTTAAATCATCAACTAAAAAATAATCTGATACACTTTTGAGGAATTCTCTTCGTACTCGTCGTTCAGTGGGACAATATAAATCATTTTATCAATAGTTATTAATATACTTACAATTCTTGCATCATAATCTGTTTATTTGCTGGACCATTAAAACTGAAGCGTCGGACTGCCACACCGCAACACCATTCCGTCTATTAACACATGAGCTACAAATATTTTCCCTACCCCATTTTTTTTCTATATTATTATCATCACCATCTGATATAAAAAAAGTCTCCTCAAAACATGTAACGTCGATACTATTTTTTTTACAATAACACCATATACAGAATCCTGTTTACTCACAGCATTAAGTCCTCACATTAAGAGTGGTTACCCTAAAGAGTCTGATCTAAAGGATAAGGATAATAACACTCTTTAAGCATGTTCAGCCTCAGTTAAAACAGGTCTAGGTCCGTGGGCAGGCGGCTGGTCATCAGATGGAGGTCCAGCAAGGTTCCAGCTCCGACGGCGTGATAAGGATCTGCTATGGGCCGGTGATGGTGACATGCTGCGTTTTTCGCGTCTGGTCCTGCGTAAGTGTTACCTCGGTCTCGACGTCCTCATCAATAACCAACGGAGGCGGGCTTGGTTCACTTGCCGGTTCAGCGTCGTCATCAATAACTGAAGCGTGTAAATTAGTGACGGCAGCCGCAATTATACACGAATTGGCAGGAAGGTTCACAAATAATGTCAGACCAAATCAGACCAGACAAGCAGGGTGTTTTCCCACGAACGGTATACACAAATAATGTTAGACCAAAACAGACCAGACAAGCAGGGTGTTTCCCATGATCAGTATACACAAATAATGTCAGACCAAAACAGACCAGACAAGCGGGGCGATTCCCATGATCGGTATACACAAAAAATGTCAGACCAGAACAGACCAGACAAGCAGGGTGTTTCCCATGATCGGTATACACAAATAATGTCAGACCAAAACAGACCAGACAAGCGGGGCGATTCCCATGATCGGTATACACAAATAATGTCAGACCAAAACAGACCAGACAAGCAGGGTGTTTACTATGATCGGTATACACTAATAATGTCAGACCAAAACAGACCAGACAAGCAGGTCGTTTACTATGATCGGTATATACAAATAATGTCAGACCAAAACAGACCAGACAAGCAAGGTGTTTCCTATGATCGGTATATACAAATAATATCAGACCAAAACAGACCAGACAAGCAGGGTGTTTCCTATGATCGGTATATACAAAAATGTCAGACCAAAACAGACCAGACAAGCAGGGTGTTTACTATGATCGGTATACACAAATAATGTCAGACCAAAACAGACCAGACAAGCAGGGTGTTTACTATGATCGGTATACACAAATAATGTCAGACCAAAACAGACCAGACAAGCAGGGTGTTTACTATGATCGGCATAAACAAATAATGTCAGACCAAAACAGACCAGATAAGCAGGGTGTTTACTATGATCGGTATATACAAATAATGTCAGACCAAAACAGACCAGACAAGCAGGGTGTTTCTCATGATCGGTATACACAAATAATGTCAGACCAAAACAGACCAGACAAGCAGGGTGTTTCCCATGATCGGTATACACAAATAATGTCAGACCAAAACAGACCAGACAAGCAGGGTGTTTCCTATGATCGGTATACACAAAAAATGTCAGACCAGAACAGACCAGACAAGCAGGGTGTTTACCATGATCGGTATATACAAATAATGTCAGACCAAAACAGACCAGACAAGCAGGGTGTTTACTATGATCGGTATACACAAATAATGTCAGACCAAAACAGACCAGACAAGCAGGGTGTTTCCTGAGATCGGTATACACAAATAATGTCAGACCAAAACAGACCAGACAAGCAGGGTGTTTACTATGATCGGTATACACAAATAATGTCAGACCAAAACAGACCAGACGGGCAGGGTGTTTCCCATGATCGGTATACACAAATAATGTCAGACCAAAACAGACCAGACAAGCAGGGTGTTTCCGTTGATCGGTATACACAAATAATGTCAGACCAAAACAGACCAGACAAGCAGGTCGTTTACTATGATCGGTATATACAAATAATGTCAGACTTAAACAGACCAGACAAGCAAGGTGTTTCCTATGATCGGTATATACAAATAATGTCAGACCAAAACAGACCAGACAAGCAGGGTGTTTCCTATATGATCGGTATATACAAAACATGTCAGACCAAAACAGACCAGACAAGCAGGGTGTTTACTATTATCGGTATACACAAAAAATGTCAGACCAAAACAGACCAGACAAGCAGGGTGTTTCCTATGATCGGTATATACAAAAATGTCAGAACAAAACAGATCAGACAAGCAGGTCGTTTACGATGATCGGTACACACTAATAATGTCAGACCAAAACAGACCAGACATGCAGGGTGTTAACTATGATCGGTATACACTAATAATGTCAGACCAAAACAGACCAGACAAGCAGGGTGTTTACTATGATCGGTATACACTAATAATGTCAGACCAAAACAGACCAGACAAGCAGGTCGTTTACTATGATCGGTATATACAAATAATGTCAGACCAAAACAGACCAGACAAGCAAGGTGTTTCCTATGATCGGTATATACAAATAATGTCAGACCAAAACAGACCAGACAAGCAGGGTGTTTCCTATGATCGGTATATACAAAAATGTCAGACCAAAACAGACCAGACAAGCAGGGTGTTTACTATGATCGGTATACACAAATAATGTCAGACCAAAACAGACCAGACAAGCAGGGTGTTTACTATGATCGGTATACACAAATAATGTCAGACCAAAACAGACCAGACAAGCAGGGTGTTTACTATGATCGGCATAAACAAATAATGTCAGACCAAAACAGACCAGTTAAGCAGGGTGTTTACTATGATCGGTATATACAAATAATGTCAGACCAAAATAGACCAGATAAGCAGGGTGTTTCCCATGATCGGTATACAGAAATAATGTCAGACCAAAACAGACCAGACAAGCAGGGTGTTTCCCATGATCGGTATACACAAATAATGTCAGACCAAAACAGACCAGACAAGCAGGGTGTTTACTATGATCGGTATACACTAATAATGTCAGACCAAAACAGACCAGACTAGCAGGGTATTTCCCATGATCGTTATATAAAATAATGTCAGACCAAAACAGACCAGACAAGCAGGGTGTTTCCTATGATCGGTATACACAAATAATGTCAGACCAAAACAGACCAGACAAGCAGGGTGTTTCCCATGATCGGTATACAGAAATAATGTCAGACCAAAACAGACCAGACAAGCCGGGTGTTTACTATGATCGGTATATATACAAATAATGCATGACCAAAACACAGATAAGTGTATAAACCAAGTCAAACTTCGTTTCATTACAAATCACCCTGAAATTTGGAATTTGGTATCTATAGATATCATAACCAAATCGCAATCGCCATGTATGCAAACATTTATAATAATTATTTTGCTTCTGTTGAATATTTTAATGAATTGATACTTCTGGCCTTGGAAAATGGAATTATTAACTTTGCATGATCTACAGGTAAATATTCGGAAAAGTTAATATTCCAACAAAACTCGTGTCAAGAAAGGGGTTTTATTTTCATTTACAACAGCCTTCGGTAAAGCAGATTTACATTAAACGCGAAAGAGATGCCGTTGTGATAGGTTTATATCTATTTCATGCAGTTTGCTTGACCTGGTCCCTGGACAAAGAATTTTTCCATATACTATATATGAATTTGAAACAGACGGCAACATTGCTTACATTGTCATATGTGTTCGTCATCCAGAGAATAATGTGTGTAATGTTAATGTAAAACTCGGTAAATCCTAATAATTTTATCTCGTACATTTATCATGATAACTTGGCTTACTTTACATATAACATGTACTACGAAGATTAAGTAGAAAATATATAAGTAATATAAATAATCAGGTATATGTTATGTTAAACAAAATCGTTAAGGGTTTTACCGAAATGACTGCCGTGCATTTTCAAAATGTAATCCACAGGCAATTGTCCGGATGAACTTTTTTCATTCATTGACCAAGAAAACCTATAGATGTCTAAATTACATTTTTGCCAAAACATTGTCAAATTGTGTCCAATCTTTTTCAATTAAGATTTTGAATAATTGTCAATTGTTTCCAATCTTTTTCAATTAAGTTTTGAATAAAGCAGAATGAAATTCACATTCGTTTTAGTATTAAATATTAACATTTAAAAAAAATAAACATCTGTTGAAAGTACATGATTTAAAGCAATATCTGTCAATAATTAAAACCAAAATTTAAAGCTAATTTTGCGTTAGAAAGAAACTTGGTAGAGGAAAAAACCTATTGTCACGTAGTTTGATATTAGCTCAATAAAAGGGCATATGAAACAACTTTGAGATTAAATTGAAATTTAGGGAGCTTTGCCAGGGATGCTAAACCTCAAAACAAAATTAACAGAATTCTGGTCTTGGTATTTGATTGAAAGCCTTTTGGGCCAATAGAACACACAGGTCCTTTTGATATCCTGTCTTAGTGCAGACTGGTGTTTCCTGTTTGGAACACAGCTCCCGGCATTCCTCCAACATCATCCCTCGTTTATAGATACGCTTCAACTCGCGGTGTGATTGACGGAGCTGGAATTCCCTCTCCTCTATACATTATAATTAAGAATAAACGTATTTTTCAGTTTTTGCTTAAACACTTTCAAGAATTTACTGCATGTAGACTGCATATATATATATATATATATATATATATATATATATATATATATATATATATATATATATACAGAGAAAACTTTATCGTTATTAGTCTAGAGAGTTACATCTTTCATATTAAGTTCCTTTATACCAAAGTGATACGAGTCAGTTATTATTTGAAATACCGATAACTATGAAAGATGCAATATCAGTTCTTTCTTCCATACAGAAAGAATATTATTACCGATTTGAGGTGCATTGTAGAATATTTCTAAAGGTATTTACAATTATAATAATGAAAAACCTCTATATAACAACAGGTTGCTTTACCTACCAGAAAGAAAACCCATTTGATAATGCCAAACAGTGTTTTAAGAAAATTGAAAGACAAACATTTGATTTGAGGATTTTTCTTTATATGTGAAGCTCACGTTAAGAGAGTATGATTTCATTTTCCTGTTGCAAATAAGCTTACTTTTCTCACAGTCAAGAGGTGTGGAGTCCCAGTGGTGATTTTGGAGGCATTTAATTGTTTTGGTCACCAGTCCGTTTTTGCTGATGTAGCCAGGATTACAGGTGTATACCACAGTGTCGTTTACGTAGAAGTTGCCTCTTTTCCCTGCATTCAGCCCGTTGTTAGGTTCTCCACAGAAATATACTTAACAGAAAGAAACCTGCGGAACTGTACATTGTTTATGGAGAAGAAGATATGAGAAAAAATGTATTAAACTTTATTTTTATGGAAAATAAGAAAATACAAGTATAAGAGAACGTCTTTATGTGGACGAGATCACGTATCACGTGACGTGATGTTACATATGACATACAAATATCTGATGAAAGTGGCGGCTACTGCCATAGGCTTCCGCTATTACTTTATAAATTGAATTGGGTTGTTTATATATTGTTTCAATCATTTTGCTTTCTGTTTATTCTCTATATCAACATGGTTACCCGGCTTCATGTATTTTAATTTCTGTAATATTTCACATTCAACACGCCGTTAGCTAAGTCTTTCTCAGTTATGTTTAAATATGTTCCAGGGGCCAGTGAAATGTCTCACCTTTACATCTGACTTGTAAAACGCATCCTCCGCCTTGTTGGCAGTTTGTTTCAGGAGTCATACACATCCCCCCATCGAGGAGAGCCTCCCTTCCTGGAAAGAACGAATAACTGCAAAGAGAGAACCCGGGACAGATTATAATGAAGAAAACACAACAACTTAGCTATGACATTCTTGTACTGGAAACCATTAATTTAAATTTATTAATGATAAAAATAATTGTTGTCGTTGGCAATTGTAAATCACATTTCATAATGTTAACGGTTGCAACGTTCCATGTATATTCATATTAAACTAGGGATTTGAAAAATGACCATCCATATAAAAATTATAAATAGATTATGTGTATAATACGTGATACCCCACAATTCAGTTAATTTGCACACATATATAAGTATCTTTCATCTGGCGAAGGGGAATGACAAGATCAAGGACCAACGACTAATGGACGATATACGACAAATTGTAATCAAACTTACTGATCATAGAAGGCACAGTTCACCGTACGGGATCCAGCAGGACAAGATATTTTTTTATTTCTCCCTTTGGTTTCTACGTTGAAGTACTTGTTGTTATTTTTCGCTCCTCGGATGCAAGTCAACTTTGCCTGTGTGACCATTCATAAATAACAAGACAGTCATGAAAGGTACAAACGACAAGAATACGCAATACCAGAAAAGAAGATTGAGGTAGGATTGACAACATGCAATCCACGCACCCAGGAAGGGGATTTCCTATATAAACAGTGTCTGTATTCCTGCTACCAATTAAAGAAACTAGTATGGACAAGAATTAAGCTTAAGCTAAATAGTGGAACTTACTTCAAAATACAATTTGCTATTCGTAAAGTATATAGTATTAAGTGATTTTTAAATTACACAAGGAGAACATAAGGTACCCGTATTCGAATGTTGATCTGAGCAGCCTGAAATGAGTTAAAGGCGATGCACATGTCATTTTCAAAATAACTTCCATCACAATGTATTGGTTTATCACAGCGGCACGTATGTGCAACAAATCCACGTGGACATACGGCTTGACTTGGTGCGTCGTCTATGGGCTCTGAAGGGTTTCCAAGGACAACTAATGCATCTTAGTTTGGATTGAAAAAGTAAGAGAACGTGATCTATGTCATACACATACATATTAAGCACATTAAAAAAAGTTTACAAATTTCATTTATATTCCTTTTATATAGCTACTTCTTTACTTCACTTTTCAAATGCTTACTATACGTTCTTTGACCTCACGCCAGGTGACGATGTGAGCACGACATGACGAGCACGGAGAAATAAGATAAAACACCATTTACATAACAATTCATCAATTACTACCAACCTTTTGTAAATGTCAGTGATATGTGATTCGCCAGGATAGTCATCACGACTTTTAAGAACTTAAAATTAATATAATCCATATTATCAATAATGCATAATGTTTTTCCACAAGTACATTTCGAATTTACACAGAGGAATTCAAAGAAAATGCATGGATGGAAAATTAATGTAATTATTCTTATTATATTTTGTTTACCTTTATACTTGGAATAAACATGAACAAGACAAATGCATTAAAATACTTTGGTTATCACAGTTGTCTATTTTCTTCTTATCTGAGTTCCAAGACATTATTTACCTAAAGGGGCCCAGCTAGGCACCTATGAAGCAAGTTGAGTTAACACGAAAAATAGCTTCTTCCCTTAAAAATAAATCAGTACCTGCCAAAATATTGCCTTTTAACCGTTTGCTTACTCCTGTAAACGAGGGTTAAAAACAGTGAACCGGGCGCGATCGCAGGTTTCAACATGTACACAGCGCGTGATGTCGTGTGCATCGCGGAACCACAACACGTGTCAATCATGAGATGCCCTGACTGACAAGGCCCAAAAAATATAATAATGTTCCCGCTGACTGAAACATCGCGTGTTGCCCCTCTTTATCGGACCTCTGGTCACACGACCTTTGTTTTGGTAAACAGACTATGTTTACCAACACAAAGGGCTATAACAAGATGTAAAACAGTCGTATGCAATGAATGAGACTTTGTGCTGGGGTGGTTTTGCTGCATGGGAAACTTTTATAAAAAGCAAAATAGAACTGGTAGTGTGAAAGAATAGGAATAATATTTCTCCTGATTATGTCCCTTTAACGTATATACGTTGGTTATCGAAAAACATTACTACGGAGAAATCCTTTTTGGTAAATATCTTGCTGAAACAAAACATTGAGTTATCAAAAATGTAAACAAATACCTCAGTGAATGGTGTTAATAATTGAAAGTAAAGAAAATGATAAGAGCATGAATTTTAAATAGTTTTTTTAAACATACCTGATTTGTGAAGTTCATTTTGTTGCCCTAAAGACCATTTACTGAAAAAATGAAACCCCATAAACTTTTAAACCAATGAAAATTGGTTATTACTCAGAATTTTATCAGATCCAAGCACCATATTTTAAATTAGCTAAACTGTCGTCATATATACAATCAACAAATACTGCATATGCTGTTTAAGTAAGGAATTTTCAATGGAACAATTGAAATATTTGTTTATAGTTGTGTATAAAAAGAATATGAATATTTTATACCTATGTGTATATACACCCTGAATTGCAAAACGTTTCACTAGTGTCTTCTTTATATTTTCCCCTCCTAAATTCTTTGTCGTGGTTTCCAAGCTCAGCTGTAGAGAAGCATCTGCAAAGATATTGACTGAAGCCCAGGAATTAATAAAAAATTCACCAGATATGGGCAGGGAATAGCCAGGATTGTATTGCAGTACCTACATTTAGCATAACCGCCAATCAATGAAAGCGGGACAATACAACATGGTACCGTACCAGACGCGGATGATTAAAGCCTACCTTTTCCCAGTAATAAGCAATTGTTCCATATATAAAAGTGACCCATACAGACGATGTAAACGGCATTGGAGAGTATTTTTTTGTACGATTAAAGTTCCATCAATTACAGAACTTACTACTTTGATAATGGTGTAAACATAAAAGTGTACTATATTAAACACAAATGGCCGAAATCACTTGAATATCAGACGATGAATAAATACCAAAGTGTTGTGGCCTTAAGTAAATATGGAAACTAAAAGGGCGAGTAAAGACAAAGTGTCCTGTGATTAGATATGTAGAAGTTAATACATTCAGGAAAAAATAAGATTCAAAATATGACGATATATACATAGATGACTGAAATATGCATTTGAATTAGTGAACCCATTAAAGACAGACGCTATTCCTTGTTGCTAGTGTTCCAGTTTCTTTCACATGAGACATGCCTGGAACGTGTTTGATATAGCCTATATAGGGATTATTGAATGAAAGCAGCTTAATATATATATATATATATATATATATATATATATATATATTTATATATTAAATTGTATCCAGGATGTGACATGAGCTAGGACACGCTGGTCCACACAACGATAGATTAACAAAAAAGTAATTTTGAATGATATTACTGACTTTATTAAAGACTTGCTGTTTCTCAAATACAATGCAGATGTTTGTCCAGTCAATAGGCCCGGTTCAGCTGAAATGGAAATATTGATACTGCATGAAGATCTGGCATGTGTTTACAGAGGTGCAGTCCATTATTTTTGTGGGTAATTTATCTGAATGCATGAGACAGGAAGAGGAGGAAAAGGCGCTAATGAGTTTATTTGATATGTATTGATATTCACAGTTGTCATAATTGATAAAAATTTATATTAAACACAATATCTCATAATATTTTTATATTCAGAAAAGGGAATAAATGTTGTCCGGTCTTTGGTTTCAGCTGCACACATTATCATTTTTTAACAAGCAGATGCTTGTTAAATGAAGACAAAGGCAACATATCACGTATAGACCTCTAAATATATGTTAAATTACAGCATCGATTGTATTATATAGATTTGTGGGAAATAATCATGACCAATTCAACAAAAAATTAAATATTAAAGATTAATGAATTCAGATTTAATATTTCTGACTTAAATAGCCCTTTTTAAAACTTTTATTTTATATTTATTTTACATGCTCAGTGTAGAAATCGCAACAGTTGTTTACTTCAGGGTAGTAATTAGTCTTTTCTCATATTTCCCATCAATCCTTAAGGATTAGACATTATTTCGTGAAGGGATTATCGAGCAGCGCCACCTATCAGAAACTGCTTAGTTTCCCCAGTCTTTATGAGCTACAATTGGGCTGAAACCTTTGAAAAAAAAGGTTGCCTTGACTGAAATATCTGAACCCCCCCCCCCCCCCGGATCCGCTTCTGTATGTGAAATTATACAAACCATCCTTGGAATACTAGCCGAGCCGGACGAAAAGGGCTTTAGATTTCTGCCACCCCCACCCCCCACCCCATCGAGAAATAATTGTTTTCAATTTTCTACATGGGTGTGTTTTGAAACCATCATATACAGCCTATTTCTGTACACATCGATGAGCCAGACAGACTGTACCTTAATTGCTTCATTCGGATATATCTCCACCTATCCATAAGGTGGGATTTTGTTTTTGTCCTTATTAACTCCTCCTTCTTCTTCTGGTCATACAATTCCACTTTTTTAATACTATTTTATTTATTCTTACCCATAATGTACCTTACTTTAGTCCATTTACTTTCACCCAGTTTCGACCTATTTTGTAAGGTCACAGGGCTATAAACTGTGATTTATTTTTAAGATTTTTTATGTCGATCATCTCCTATATTGCTGGTACAGTCAAATGGATGAAAACGTCACATTAAAATCTAGTTGGGACAATTCATAGGCCAGTAAGTTTTTTTTTTAATTTACTGATGCGGAAAATAATAAGATATAGGTGACTCAGCTCTTTTCGTTTCCACATAAATCCCATAAAGGATTATTTGCAATAATATGTATACTATCTCACAATATAAGTTCATTTTGGCTGGATACAAAACTATCCCAACTCCCGATTGAGAGGAAGAAGCAAGGTAGAAAAAAAAAACACCGGTTGGAAGCGTGACAGATATTGGTTTGTGAAGTTGGGGGTACGGCCAGCAGGTGGCAGGCGCGTTTTGTTCTTATTTTGTTCTACTGATGGCGCCCAGTGCTAGCTTACTTGTACTTTTATACAGGAGTAAACAAACAAATTTATAACGAAAACTGGCAGATAGTAAAATATTTAAAGAGAAAACACTGTTTTTCATGTAAAAGTAATATACGTGGTATGTGAAAAGGTCCTTTTAAAAGGCAAGTGAAAAGTTACAATGCATGAGTGCAGTGGCAAGTTTGGCGGCGATATTTTTAATAGATTTTAAATAATATACATATTACGAAAAAAAGTAATGTCACTACCTCATCTGTGAAAATCGTGGAGATAATATAATAATGCACAAGTGTAACGCTGAATGTAGCCAGTAAGGAATCCGGTTTCTATAATAGGAATTTATTTCCAAATTACAAAGGGTTCCTGACAGAAAGACAAAATGACATAATCCAGATTTTGTTATTAAGAGCCATCCAAGAAACTTAAATCATCAAAAACAAGTTTTACCTGGGACTTGATAAAATACTCTCACTTGAACCCGGCTACAGCTAGTTGGAAATGTACCATTAGCAAGTCTTGTTTATAGTTTTAATATTAATTATGAAAATATTCATGCTTCAGATTAGTCATATGTGTTAATAGCCTATGAGTGGTAACAACTTTAAGTAGCACTACTAGTAAATTCGTCAAATTGCAGTATGCCTGCTAAGGGGAGGGCATTCCGCAGAAGCCTCTCTATATTCCATGGCTCCATGTTACTGAATGTTTATAAGTATACTGTTATTGAATACGACTTAAACCATGTTTTTTCAATAGAATGTCCACATTGAATTTCTAAACGATGCTATAACATAATTAAAACGACGGCTGTTTTAAAGGGAATTCTTATGTAATTGTCACCAGAGAACTGTAGCTTAGTTATTGTATTGCAATTTCAAAAAGGGAGTTTAACGAGATGATTATTTTGAAAATATATTGTTCATTACTATGGAGTATCATGTTAAGATATTAGCGTGAGAACTTTGGGTAGGAGAGCACACGTGTCTCGTTTGATGTTAATTTCAGTACAGTTTAATTGCTGGTGAGCCGTCTCTGTTTTGCGTCCTCTACAGTAACGATTGTTTGTTGCAGACTTCAAAGGATGAGCACCTGTTATGTTTGGTATTCTCAAGGTTTTGTCTCTGGAGGCGTGTTCATATTAATAATTATGTTATTATTGACGCATAATAGAAAGTGATGATTGGCCAGACGAACGGTCAGTACTTGTGACGTCAGCAGGCATATTAGTCTATCAGCCAGAGGGGTTCGCCGGTACCAAAAGAGGGGCAATTGCTATCATTATTTTTTCTATAGGTGTTGATCTATAGATTACAAAAATGCATGATAGCAGTTTGGGAGTGGTAGCTTTCTATAAATTATGAGCCTGTTTCCATGGCAGCCATGGTAATTTTTGTAGTAATTAAGAAATTTACAAAGAAGGCCACAACCTTGTTATTTTTGTGTATAAAAGGATGAAATAATCGCGAAAATGCATCAGAAGAAAGATATTTATTTTTAATTATATTTTCTACACACAAAATAATTTGCATATTTGGCTGTATGCAAATATATGCAAATTTTCTAGTAAAAATTCACATATTTTACACCAATCATATGTTCACAATCCTCTGTTTTTTGTCAAATAAACACTTTCAGCTTAAACTTCACCTTGCTGGACAGGAAATGAAATATACAATACATTTATGTTTGATAATCATTATTATTCATCTTATTTGCATCTTAATGAATATTCATCAGACACTACCATAATGACCATGTCCTTGATTTATCAGTCACTGCAGCTGTTATTGTCTACGATATATGGAATGGATGATTTTGTAAGCATGTAAGTTTCTATGGTTTTCTCTGCAATTTTCATAGCACAATATATATTTACCAAATACACTATTTAAATTTGCATATTAAATGAGACTTTTTGCATAAATCTGAATAAATATCTATAATTTAGATCAAAATGTACACATTTATATTGAACAGATTTACAATCCTGTTTTTTTATTAAATCAACATTTCAGCATAAACTTTACATTGCTGGGAAGAAAATGAAGTGTACAACATATTTATATTAGATCCTCATAAATATTCATAATATTTGCAGTTTAATGAATATACATGAGGCACTATTATAATGACAATGTTCCTGATTTATCTATCACTGCATCTGTTATTGTATACAATATATCAAATGGATGATTTTGTAAGCGTGTAAGTATCCATGGTTTTTTTCTGTAATTTTCACAGCAGAATATATATTTACTAAATACACAAATAAAATTTGCATATCAAATGGCACATTTATGTTGAACATGTTTACAATCCTGGTTTTTTTTTATTACTAAATCAACACTTTCAGCATAACTTTACATTGCTGGAATGAAAATGAAATATACAACACATTCATATTAGATACCCGTTGATATTCATAGTATTTGCATCTTAATGAGACATTAAAATGACAATGTTTAAATTTCAAAGAATTTCCATAATTCTGGTGAAAACTGTACATCAAGGTTGAATAGCTTTAAAATCCTTGTCTCTGATCTCATGACATTGAGTGTCAGAAGGAAGGTTGGTATGTTGCACTGTACAGTATCCTTAATGAAAATAAATAAATTTGCATAATTTATATGAAAATATCGACCTTTTAAATCACTGGATAATTTAAATATCCACACGTTAAAGCATTCAATTATTAATTTATCCATTTCCAACTAAACGATCTCTATCAACTTTATGCTCAGCTTTTCACTTAACACTTTTCTTTGTCTTTTGAATTAAGCGAGATGGATTGTATGCATACATCATGCAATCTATGCATGATACATTGTATGCATATACATTTAACATGAGTTTGCATGCATTTGCATTATTTTATATCCAAGAAAACATCTGCAGCCAAAAAATGTACGGTCATAAAATATTGAACATTCTTTCTCTTATATTTAACTATCGGAGGCTTCCTCTGTCAGTAATAAGGTATGTTTTCTTTGGGAACATTCAAATTAGTTTTTATTTCTCATTCCGGAAAAACCTAATTTCTTCATATAAAAAAAAACAGAGTATGAAGTATAGATAATAATTAACCCATCTCTGGATGTAAATTAAAATGCATGTTTTCAGCTTTCCATTGCAAATTAAGATTTACGTGTTAAACAAATGAATATAAATACATTTATCCAGACTGGCTATTAGTAACAAATAAAGCATACTGTATGATATTAAGTCAAATTTAATACATCAAGGATGATAGTGTATTATACTCTAGGATGTAAACATCAGACAATTCTGTTTTAACTACAAAGGACAATTAAATGCATCACCCCTTACACATTGCCAATCAATTAATTATGTTTAATAAATGGAAAATCCTGTTCATTTTATTGACAGGTTTTGTCATTATCAGGAGGTTTAATCATTACTTGAGTCAACCTGTCTCCTGTGTAGGAATGCGTCCCATTTGATATGCATTGTTGTTCATTAATCAAAATTCAAGTTCATCAATTTAATGTATCCGCGTGATATGACAACCTCGTCATCGTCACTCTTGTCATTTACTTGGTTATCACAAGTTTTTTAACTGCACATAGTTGATTATTTTAACCTTTGAACGATTCACTTGCAGTCAGTGAGATTACATGACTTTGAACAATTACAAGCTGACAAATCAAATAATTTCAGGGGCTGGCGAACCATCAATCCATCTATACTGAGCTTGTCATTCCCTTCAGAGGTTTCTCAAATATATCCATGACCAACAAGACTTGGATCATTAGTAAAGCAGCGGCGCCACACAACTGTTTGGTAGTTTGCACGTATGCTATGTTTGTACAGACATTCTTTAGAAGGTGGCATTTGACGGGGTTTAATTTTGCCTTTTTAGGTGCAAAATAAATATGTGTGATAATTAATATTTTGCTGGTTGGTGTTAGGGACATATAGCTTAAATGTGAAGATTTCCAATGCATTAATGACACTTGATGGAACATGCCATGTCTGACCTAAGAGACCAAAACTGTTTCTGCTGTGTTCTTGACTTCTTGTATGATAGACATCAAAAACAGGGGAGGGGTAGCGGGTGTTGCCAGAGAAAAAGGCTCCCTGTGGTATGGTATTAACTGCAGACAGCCTGATCAAGCTCAACTCAGTGGAGAGAGCTGCACTGAATGACCTACAGTCACCAAAGTAGACTGCTTGACAATTTAAGGGAATACAACAAGAGCCTCCAAAATAAATTCAATTACTAGCCTAATTTTGCAGCTTTTATTTTCAAAATCCAGATTTTAACAGATTAAATCCCTATGTGCACATGCTGTGAAAATTAAATCCAAAGTACTTACAGGAAAAAAAAAAAACGTGCCGTGGCCAAAGTTTGGCAAAATTTAAGGTACTAATTTTTATTTTTGCTAATATTTTAAAAATTAAAAGATTTTGATCTAATTTTGGGTATACAATTTAATTTTGATTAATTAAAGTTATATTACTGGAAAAAAAGTCCTTAGCTTTAACATGTTTTGTGTTTAGCGATCAAATATCTTTTCTGATTTTTTACAAAATGCATTATGTTTGAGCCCATAACTTTTTTCAATTATTTAATACAGACCTTATTTCTGGCATGTATATAGGAACTATACAGAGGAATATTTATGGTAAATATGAGGATAAGCAGATGAGTGGTTTTGATATTAGGCAGTCCTGAAGTGTGAAAATATGTTTTTAATAAAAAATTGAGGTTTTTCCTTAATTTCCTAAAGGAACAAAGTCGCAAAAACCCAGTTTTCAGCTTGGTAGGAGATCTTTGGGACATCTAACATTATGCCAACAGCCTGGGGAGCATAGAGATATGCACTGAATGACCTACAATCACCAAAGTGGACTGCTTGACAATGTAAGGGAATACAACAAGAGCCTCCAAAAAAATTCAATAACTAGCCTAATTTTGCAGTTTTTATTTTTAAATTTCAGATTTAAACAGATTTAATCCTTATGTGTACATGCTGTGAAAATTAAATCCACAGTACTTACAGGAAAAAACGTGCCGTGGCCAAAGTTGGGCAATATTTTAGGTACCAATTTTATATTTGTGCCATTTTTTTACAAAGTCCATTATGTTTGGGCCAATAACTTTTTTTAAATTAAATAATACTGACTTAATTTCTGGCATGTACATAGGAACTATATAGAGGAATATTTATGGTAAATATGAAGAAAACCAGATGAGGGGTTTTGATATTAGGCAGTCCTGAAGTGTGAAAATAGATTTCTAATAAAAAATTGAGGTTTGGTGTCAAAACGTGCCAGTCTTACAGACGGACATCCGGACGGACGGACGGACGGACGACGGACAATGGACCACGACTATAGCTCAGATGACTTATAGTCAGCTGAGCTCAAAATTGGAAACTACAGTTAAAAGAGTACAGTATCAAGAGTTTGGAATGTGAGCCAGGCCGGTTGAGTTTCAACTATCAAATATCTAAGAAGAAATTGCAAACATTCAGTGGCATACACAAAAAAAGCAACTAAAGTAACCAGTGACCCATGGGTCATGACGCTTAGCTGACTAGGAAACCCTTTTTAATAAGGAATTTTATCATGTGAACACCAAATTTTTAGGTGGTAACCCTGCAATTATGTTCTACAAAATCAACAAGATAATGAAAATGTTTTATGATAATATGTCGAGCCATTCCCATAAATCTAGCTCTTGTATGCAGTCAGCTGACCTAAAAAAGGACTATGCACACTGTACGTCATCTGAGCTATAGTGATTACCCTTTGTCTGACCGTCCGGCCGTGAACACAGCGCAAATCTAAACTGTTGGACCTAGTTTTTTTAGCAGTACATCCTGGGAGATCCATGCAAAAACTCCAAGGAAACCAACAAAAGGGCTCTGTTACCCATATCCTCCGAGCTATGGGTCTTGTAAGTAACCCCCCCCCCCCCCAGAATAATTAAAAATTTGATACAAAAGCTTCAGTATCTGAATAACTGTTGCATTGGTCCCCATGATAATTGTTTCATCAGTTCCGGCAGACTGGTGGTGCCGCCTATGTTTTTTCAATTTTCATTTATTTCTTTTTTTTTAAACATTCAAATCAAGCGGTCGTCCATTAATAGGGCACAAATCGTAACCGTTAGACCTGGGATCTTCTTAATTAAAATCCAGGGAAGTCCAAGAAAAATCTCCAAAGAAACCTGAAATTAGGTCTCTGTTACCCATATCCTCTGAGCTATAGGACTCGTAATTTCACTCCAGAATTATTAAAAATTTGATACAAAAGCACTAGTATCTGAATAACTAATGCATAGAAGGCCATGATACTTAAGTTTCCATGCATATTTATCATGGAGTGTTTCATCAGTTTCTGCAGACTGGTGGCGTTACCTTTTATTTTCAATCTGTGAGCTTATGCGATGGCGCAGCCATTTTTCTGAAGTTTGTTCGAATGTTTTTAGTTTGGTGATTTTGGCTGAGTTATTGGAAGCAAAAGATTGTATTTTTGCCAAAACAGCATACAAAAATTACAAACTTAGAAATGGCTAGAGCTACCATCACCAAATATTTTGCAATTTTGTGAGTCATATTTAAAATTGAGGTATAAGTGGCCCCACATGCATCAACATTTTTTTTAATGGGGGGTCATTGGTCATTAGTGCATTAACCGATAAATTCTCAGGAATAGCTGGAGCTAGCATCCCCAAATTTTACGCAGAAATCAGTTATATATCAAATGTTGTGGGATTAGCTTTTAGTGGCATCACCTGCATCAGATTACATTTTACATTTGAAAAGCTTGAAAAGCTTTGGAATATTCTCCTCCAAGATCATTCGGCCAAATTGTTCAATATTTTACACAAATGATTCCTGGGACAAGCTCTCTCAAGTTTTTTCAAATGCATTGAATTAATGAATTTGGCCAAGTTACAGGAATTTGAACTTAGCCATTTGGCCAAGTAAGCATACTAACATTACAAGCTCAGAAAAGACAGGAGCCAGCATCACCAATGTTTGTCACATGACTCATATTTTAAAATTGAGGTTTTTGTAGCACATTCTACATAAACCTTTTTTTACGGACAAAAACATGGTAATTTTAGCCTCTTTTGGCTTAAAAATGATTTATTATGAAACTGTCAGGCTGAATGGTTTAATTTTTCACAACAATTATCCTAGGGTAGGGTTCTTTCAATTGTATAAGAATAGATTGCAAGATTTTATCTGTATCTAGAAATAACTTGGCAAACTTCCAACTTTTTTATACTTGACAACAGTCTAAGTCTCAGTCTGGATCTATTTATAGCTTTGGCAGACTGCCAACTGTAACAGATGCTGCAACAGATCAAGAGTTCACTCAGTGGAGCCTGGAACAGGTCAAGAGTTCATTTAGTACAGTAGTTTGACCTGCCAAGTTTCTTTGCTTGACTTGGGGCAACTGCATGTCTCGGCTGAGCTCATTCAGCCCAGTGTACCTGATTCAAGAGAAGTTTTATACAACACAATCGTATTGTGCATATCTATACATATCAGATAGCTTCGTTGTATACAATAGTAGTGTTGCCACCTACAATAGTTTTTGCACAAAGGTATGTTCCTTCTTGTTTATCAGTAGAACTTTGATATTCAGCTTGAAATTTAGCATGTGTACATACGTGGTTTTTAAAATGTTTAGTGCTTGCATTGTACTTAAAAAGTAGGGTCAAGCATAATATCCTTGAAGCATTATCCCTGATGTATATCCCATTGCACAGGTAAGCATTAGGCCTGTAGGCCTTGTTTTGAATTTTTACTGGCACCATTAGTCTTCAGGAAATAATGAAACACTATTTGATATATAAATAAGTTTCTAGGTCCAGGGGTTACAATTTGTGCCCTGTTAACGGACAGACGGAGAGACTCTATGAGAGACAAAAATTAATCGCTATGGCTCAGATGACTTTTTATTCAGCTGAGCTAAAACCCAAAGGAAAAGAAATCATGCTTCAAGCAGCCCGTGTGCTTGCCCTTATGTTCCTGGTAGCATAGACACTGAAGGACCTGGACATTTAAGATGTGTTGAGAAGTGTTGCAGAAAGTAAAGACATCTTTGAGAAAAGGATAATCTAATAATTGAATGCATTAAAGTGTCAATATTTAAATTATCCGGTGCTTTGAAAGGTTGATATTTTCAAATAAATTGTGCAAATTTATATATGTTCATTTAAAAATACTGTACAGTCAAACATACAAACCTCTCCTCTGACATCAAGACAATGTCTTAGATCAGAGACAATGATTGCAAAGCTGTTCAATCTTCATGTGAAGTTTTCATCTAAATTATGGAAATGTTCGCAGATTTATGCAAGTGGCTTCATTTTATATGCAAATAAAAATTTGGAAACCGATTAAATATTTGTTCTGCCATTAAATTAACATAGGAAATCATGCTTACAAAATCATTCGATTTATCGCAGACAATAACAGATGCATTGATATTTAAATCAAGAACATTGTCATTATAATGTCTCATGTTTATTCATTAAGTTGCAAATATTATGAATATCAATGAGCATCTAATATGAATGTTTTGTACATTTCATTTTCTTCCAAGCAATGTAGAGTATGTTGTGAGTTTTTATTTTATAAAAAAAAATAGGATTGTAAATCTATTCAACATAAATATGCCATTTTGATCTAAATTATAGCAATTTATTCAGATTTATGCAATTGGTCTCATTTAATATGCAGATTTCATTTGTATATTTAGTAAATATATTCTGCAGTGGAAATAACACAGAAAACCATGGATAATTACACGCTTACAAAATAATTTATTTAATTATTGTAGACAGTAACAGATGCAGTGATAGATAAATCAAGAACATTGCCATTATAATAGTGCCTCATGTATATTCATTGAGATGCAAATATTATGAATATCGATGAGGATCTTATATAAATGTATTGTACACTTCATTTTCTTCCAAGCAATGAAAAGTTTATGCTGAAAGTGTTGATTTGATTTAAAAAAAAAAAGGATTGTAAATCTGTTGAACATAAATGTGCCATTTTGATCTAAATCATAGAAATTTATGCAGATTTATGCAAATGGTCTCATTTAATATGCAAATTTAACTTATGTATTTGGTAAATATATATTCTGCTTTGAAAATTACATAGAAAACCATGGATACTTACATGCTTAAAAATTATTCATTCGACATACCTCAGGCAATAACAGATGCAATGACAGAAAAATCAAGAACACTGTCATTATGGTAGTGTCTTATGAATATTCATTAAAATGCAAATATGATGAATAATGATAACTATCAAACATATGTGTATTGCATATTACATTTCCTATCCAGTAAGGTAAAGTTTAAGCTATAAGTGTTTAATCCATAAAAAAAACAGAGGACTGTGAACATATGTTTAGGGTAATCATTTGAATTTTTACTAAAAAAATTAGCATATATTTGCATACAGCCAATTATGCAAATAATTTTGTGGGTAGAAAATGTTATTAAAAATAAATATCTTTCTTCTGATGCATGTAGGCATTAGTTTCATCCTTTTATTCACAAAACTAACAAAGTTATGGCCTTCTTTGTAAATTTCATAATTACTGCAAAAATTACCATGGTTGCCATGGAAACAGGCTCACATTTTATAGAAAGCTACCACTCTTAAACTGCTATCATGCATTTTTGTAATCTATGGATCAATGCCTTTAGAAAAAATAATGATAGCAATTGCCCCTCCTTTGGTACCGACAGGCCTTATTTTCAGGGTCTGGCTGATAGACTAATATAAGTCGTGATAAAGAAGTTTGGTATAGCGTGACGGTATAGCAGTCTAGGGGCATGTCTGAGTGCTTCAACAGTCTCGACAACTAAGAGATGATGTCTATAGGCGTAGCTAGTCGGTGTACGGAGAAGGCTACGTTGATAACTCTGTAACGGACTTCAGAGCGAGTATCGCTATTTGAAGACGGACTGTTAATCTGGCAATTTATACCTGTTGTGAGCGCTTCAAGGAACAGACCGAGGACATTACTTAAACGCGTAACTGTAGAGGTATTGGATATCGCTGTGTAGAACCAAATTCGGTTACCTAGAGCTGGGTCATCCCAGGAGACATCAGCTGTGAAAGACATTGATTCTGAGTCCAGATAGAATAGTCTGTTGGCTAATTAGTAAGTGCTGTTGGAAATGTGTATCGAGAGGCAAACCAGTACTCCAGCAGGGGCATGTTGGTTCACACAGCGTGAACAAACAGTAAGTCGAACAGCACAGCATTCAGATGTCACGTGTGCTCGATGATCGTGTGATCAGGAGAATTGTAAACAAATGACTACTCTTTGTAGTGTGGTTCACGGACTAAGTGATTTTTCTATGTTAATTATCGGACGCTTGTAATCTTCAGTGATTGTATATAAGGAACGCCTCTCCAGTGTAATATGTGTTTTCATTCTTTAATATATACATAGTGTATATTTGACTTATTCATCTTTTGGAGTGTACGTATGTATGAGTTCCAGCCAGTTGGTTTGACAGTTGGCCGTTCACATCTTTAGTGCTGTGATAGTAATATCTTGCCGGTCAGTAGTGACGGTCGGCTATTGGTGGACTCGGTCGATATTTATTGTAATGGCAGCAATGATTTCACGGGAAAAGAAGATCAGATCCTTAATGGAATTTTATAACCACCTGTACCTCTGCAGTATGGGTCTATCTGTTTAGAGCCATGGGAGCGAGCATTGTTCCGTATCCTTTTTATCAGAGAAATATAATTTATAGTATTTAATTATTTTATAACTACTTTTTTTTACTCATTTATAGATGGATTTCAGGGTTTCTTTGAGCTACGCTTTGAATAATCCATAATAAAAGGTAGTTGTTACAACAGGACGATTCACGGATGTTCTAGATCTGTTCAGAATCCACCAGTAGGATAACGAACCGGAGGCTATCAGGTCCATTGTCGCACTGAAGAATGCAGCTCCTCAAAGATTAAAGAGTACTACCAATTGAACGTCTGGTTTCTGTTTTCTTTCTTTAAGTCAGATATTATATAACTATAAGACATATAGCATAGATAACGGCGTAGAGGCAACCTGCAGTATTACCCGGACACCTATTAATAACGGACACTTAAGGATGGTCTCTTGGAAATTTACTCTTTACTTTATAAAAGATAATATATCTTTATCACAAATATGATATTGATTAAAATTAACAGTCGAGTCTCCTTTATTTCACTATAACGGGTGTCTAACTGCTGTGACACTCCATTCTTTGGATAGCTGATATTCTGCAAAAAAAAATGTATAGAAAGCTTTTTGATTTTGAAAATTGTTAGCGGAAGTTTAATTTTTATTTAAACTAAAAAGTCCAATTCTAAACAAGAAAGATATCGACAAAGACTAAGCCAAGTAAATAAACAATTTTTGGATATTTTCGTACTTAGATTGATGTTAGCCCACTAAAGGTTAATATAATAAATATACCAGAAAGAATGTCGTTTTACGTTTAAAATGATGTATAACTAAAACTGACAAGATCTTCCATCTGTAACCTTGACCTTTGACCTGCAAAATCAATAAGGCTTGGTAAAGCATGACCTAAGACATTTTGGCTAATACTTAAATTTATATTTACATTTCTGAAAATAACTTTGTTCAGACCATGATGAGAGACGAGTCTTTCAGGCCTATGTAATGGATCATACAGCAGATATAGTTCTTTGATGATAACGTACCTGACCATTATACGAAACTTCTTTAATTATCTCTCAACTACGTGTATTACATGTTCAACGCTAATTTACGAAACATATCGAAACTGAGCACAAGTAACAGGTACACACACACACATGTACCCAAAACAAATGTGGTGTTGTGTTACCAGACAGCTAGTACATACCACGCCTCTTCTCCGTGCATAGAGATGTTCCCACAATTGGTTAAGCAAGTTGAATGAGCAGAGACACCACCACACTGTTTCCAGACAGGTTCATTGAAAGCCCTGGTCTTTTCAAATCCATAACTTATTTCGGATTTTAGGCTATTTGTCATTCCGTAATAATGCTGACATTATGCTTAAGATATTTATACATACTGACATACATATTTGGCTTATTCCCCCCATACAATATATTTTAAGCTGATATGTTCATATTTTTTCAATATATTCAGAATAATAACAGACTGAATGTAAAATCATAATACAGATACATCTTTTTATGGAATAATTTAACACATATGGTCTGTCTAAAGAATCCCGTAGTATGTTTGAATGAAAGGTCAAGCAGAAGACCAGGACCCTTAAAGACAATTTTAGGTCCACTCAATCTCAAGACCAAACCCATTCCTCAAACCTCCAGTCCGATGTCCGGAGACAACAAGTCATCAACATTTCGATCAATATTAGGCACAGGTCACTTGAAAAAGAAAAATCTGTGTCCAAAATCCCATAATTCAGTCAAAAATCATTCTAAAGGAAAAAGTAAAGGCAATAGAAAGTAGAATTATTCTTAAGATGATTATTGTGTAATATTAATGAATAAGGACCTTTAAGCTCAGTAAAGAAACGTTTTTCAGACGCCAGGCTATTCTCGTTATATACATCAAAATGGCCAAGTCCAACGTCCTGTCGCTGACCAAACTTCAACATTTGACACAAATTGGAGTAACAGCATTTGGGGTTCGCTGTTGTGTAATGTTGAAAGCTAAGATGATACAACTGGTGTTATTTATAAGATACAGCCATCTAAGATCAACATGCATATATCTAACTGTTGGGCAACCCATGCATGAATTATTAGGAAATTGCATGGATTATTGAGAAATTCATGCTTTTGAATGAACTTGTTCTCAAAATAGATTGACTGCTTAAGTTTTATAATAGTTAGTCATATTTGTGTAGACCTATTTGTTCCAATTTACGGCAAACGCTTGAATTGCTCAGATTAAATTTTAAGATAATGTACGCACATTAAATACAAAGATTTCTAAATAAAAATATTGCATTTTGATGGTCGAAAGTCTAGACTCTAAATTTTATTTCAGTAAAACAGTGTTGTTTTATTTCTTTAAATTGTGCAAGTACATACTGCCCAGGCCTAATTTTCCCCAATAGTTAATAAACAAACTAAAAGATAACGCGTGTGAAAGGACAACTAGTGTTGGTAATTTGAATTTCGATAGCATAAATACGCTTAAATGGATAAAGCTTCAGATAAAATTTAATACCAACAGTTTGAACAGTTCTTGAGATAACTTGCACGATATCAAGAATGGTAGATCAAGGATATCTTATGGAATGGAGATCTAACTCCGTCTTAAGTCCATGTCGAATGTTCCTGACGGGGACATATAAGCAGCTTATCAACGGCACATAGAGAGATTCCGCTAATAAGACCCACGTACAGAGCGTGAGAATCCTCTGGAACCATTCATTCGTTTCCGGAACTATATAGAATCAACCTCCGGAGTCGATAAGTGTATGCCTCACACATAACATGTTCCACCTTATAACGTATCTCTATAACGCAAAGTTTCAGATAACACAATTTGTCTGCACTTTCACATACTTTGAAAGATGATGTTATTCCGTGAGTGTACCTGTCAGTTTCTGAATTTATTGCTCACATTGCACGGGCTTGTGTGACCATGGTCAGAAACATCCGGCTGGAACGGGGTAGTGCCAGCTGGTGCAACACATGACACGTCCAAACAATTGACACAAAAGCGGGCTTTATAATGGCTAATCGCGGCTTTATACTATAACAGTTAAGTAAGTAAGGCTAACATCTCGGGGTTGGCAGGACTTGATGGAGTCAAAACTCCATTCCATATTACATGGTATATAATCTTCTTGGATAGATAGACAGATAGCCTGACGGGACCTAAGGGAAACCGGACCGAAAAGAAATTTACATGCTTACCTGTACTTTATATTGTATAAGACCTATATATGCATGCAAGGTCTTTATAATTAAACATGATACTTAAGCTTGCGTGTTGTAATATCTTAATTCTGATTTGTGTGAGAAAAGTTAAACAAAATCACTTTGGATTGCAGGAAGTAGGTCGGTAGGCCTACACTGTAAACAGTTTTTTCTTGGGGTATTATGAAGAGGTACGGGTTTATTAGCGGTTAAAATACCCCTGACACGGATGTATAGAGCCCTCATGGGTTTACTTGGAAAAATTCTGACACTATATCCGTAAAAAAAATCTGTCGGACACACACGTATAATTTCTGTGTTTACCGTACATGTATATATAGGTTCCGCAACGAAAAATATGCGTTTGTATAGTGAGCATATTGTGAGATTTGGCATGATAGGCTGTATATTCTTGTTATTTCATGTCACAATAAATGAGTTCAATGGGCTTTTCTCTCTCATTTACAGCTGCTCTCAATCATATGAATATTTTAATTATTATTATAACTTTACTGATTTTGTGAGTTTAATCTTTAGTATACATTTCAACCTCTGCGTTATCTTGTGACATTTCACACATAATAAGCCTCTGTTCCATGATGCCTGGGTACTGGTTTCATAATCTCCAAGTCATGGTCACTTGGCCCCTTATTTGTACAGGCCAAGTCCTACTCTGTTAATTACACTGTATGTAAACCCTTGTGTATGTCAGGGTATAATCAACAAACTCTTCCTCGATTTCATTGGCCAGTATTGGGGATGGAGTTCACCTTACCCGTCTTACCAATGGAATGAATAGGGTGATGTACTTGGTTATATTCTAATGAGAGAGAGAACAAAAGCCAGAGTATACTTATGTGTGACACAGATTCCTTTTAGCCACTCTGCAGTGAGGACACTTTTTAGCGAACCTGTGAGCTTATACGATGGTGCGGCGTCGTCCGTCGTGCGTCGTGAGTCGTCTGTACGTTAACTATAGCTATCTCAAAAACGGCAGGAGCTAGCATCACCAAATGTTTTGCAAATTATCAGTCATCTGAAAAAACTCTATCGGATTTTGTTTATTTTTTTTCTAACTGCATTTTCTTAGATTTTATAGGAAAAAACTAAAAAAGCTTTCAAAATCTTCTTCTCCCAATCTGTCCAGCCAAATTGTCCAATATTTCACAGAAATGATCCCTGGAACAATCTCTCTAAAGTTTGTTCGAATGGTTCCAGTTCCGAGATTTTTGGCCGAGTTACAGGAGGTTGAACTGAGTCATCTGTTCAAAAAAGCACACTAACATAAAAATCTCAGAAACGGCTGGACCTATCATCACCAAATTTTATGCAAATGTTTGTCACATAAGTCATATATGAAATTAAGGTTTTGGTGGCGCCACCTACATTGATCTGTTTTTTACAAGCAAAAATGTAATTTTAGACTCTTCTAGCTTATACACTGTTTATGATTAAACTGTCAAGCTGATCGGTTTAAACTTTTCAAGAATTATTCTATGGTAGGGTTCTGCCAGTTTTATAAGAATAGATTGGGTAAATGCAGCTTTAAAAAAGCAGTGTAGCCAATTGAAAAAGGCTTTCAGTGTTTGAAAACAGATTTGACAACATGCCAAGTTTCAACAGCCAAGTCAAGAGGTCACTCAGTTCAACCAGGTGGGGTCGAGACATCACCATGGCAACTGACCTGGCCCTGTCTGGTGTCTAGACGATGTGTTTAGACGTCTAGACACATCGTCTAGACGTCTAGATACATCGTCTAGACGCAGAATGTCCAGATTAGAACTAGTGGAACTATATCTTACAACTGTTTGAAAAAACTTGGTTTGCATTTTTAGCAAATCTGTGAGCTTATGGGATATTGTGGCGTCGTCCGTCGTGCTTCATAGCTATCTTTAAAAAATGTTCTTCATGCTGCCAAATTGTCCGTTCATCTGTCCTAGTAATCCTCTCTGGCAATAAGAACATATCCAAAATATCCTGACTGATACATCCTAGTTTTAAAAATGTCCTCGTCCGAAACGTGCAGGTCCGAAACGTCTATTTTCTTGAAAATCATGATGACGAAGGTAGATATGCAGGACATAAGAGGATCAGTATTAAATTTTTAAAATAATCCTCAATTCATACTGCCAAACTTTGCACAGGTTCGCATTAGACCTGTAGGCCTTGTAATTTGTTGGCATTTATTATATATTATCTATTGAATATATATATATATATATATATATATATATATATATATATATATATATATTATGGACTGCATGATAATGACTGGATTAAAGAGGTGAATAGTAACAAAATACCTTCTGTTGCAATTTGTGGTCGGACGGTCGTTCCGAAGTGTGTGTGTGTATATATATATATATATATATATATATATATATATATATATATATCAGTATTAAATTTTTAAAATAATCCTCCATTCATACTGACAAACTTTGCACAGGTTCGCATTAGACCTGTAGGCCTTGTTATTTGTTGGCATTTATTATATATTATCTATTGAATATATATATATATATATATATATATATATATATATATATATATATATATATATATATATATATATATATATATATATATGCTATGGACTGCATGATAATGACTGGATTAAAGAGGTGAATAGTAACAAAATACCTTCTATTGCAATTTGTGGTCGGACGGTCGTTCCGAAGTATATATATATATGTAATTATAAATATGTAGTGACTGCTGTGGACTGATAATGACTTGACTGATAATGGTTCAGTAAGCGGTCTCTAGATGGCAGTATTGTCAGCATCACCAGAATACCCCGGGAAAGAAATACATGTAATATCATGTAAGTCGGGCACGGTTAATGTTCCTCCATCATTGGCTGAAAAAAAAGAAGATAAAAGGTGAAATATAAAACATGACATGACAAATTACAGCATCCAATATTAATATGGCCCAGTCCACCAAAACTTGTCAAAACACCGTTCCTTGGCACGTCAAACAACAACTGCCATCGCTTTAAAGACAAAGCACTTTTCCCAGCTGGCTTTTGTGTGTTCTTTCGCAAGTCGTTCATTTGGAAGGAGCCTTTCAAACTTGCGCCCGTCTTAAAAATGCATTTTTTAAAATAATTCAACGACCTTAATTTTAAGAGTGAGGCAGTATCAAATGAATGGGCATATAATTAATGAAAATGATATCTTGTTCACTTTAAATTTGCAGGTTAAGCTTGGCTCAAAGTTTGATTTCTAATGAGCCCTTAGGCAAAAAAAAAATAAAATAAAATAAAAAAATAAAAAAGGTATGGTTTTCAGGCACCGCCCGCATCAATTTAAAACCCCCGCATCAAAACTTTTTGTTTTGATTTTCAATAGAAACTTACCAATTTTGCGCTGCAACCGCTCGGAAATTTCTTTCAAGGAGATAAAATCATACAATTTCCTTTTTTATGTAGGGCTTTTACTTGTTTAGCAAAATAAAATCTGTTATTATCATGCTTTTCCCTAATCGTTTGTCATTTTTATCGAAACATACCAAAAAATTAAAAATAAAAAAACCGCCCGCCCGCATTGATTTATGAAAAAAAGTGCCTGAGGACCATACCTTTTTTATTTTGGCCTTAGATAGTTTAGGTAAAAAGCAAGGGTATCATATACTGAAGTCAAAGAAATATGCGCAGTTTTCCGTGTGTTAAAATAGGTCGTGATTAGCGGCGAGGTCAATACCCTTCATGGTTGGAGTAATCTCGCACTTCGGAACGAGGCAATCAAAATGGCTACCCCCATGAGTCATTTACGACAGTCACCATAGCATGACAGACACACATAGCGTAACACAGAGGCAGCTGCAACGGCTTCAGTACTATAGTATAAGTATTACAGAAGCGAATCTAAGGAAGTCTGAGGAATCAAACTGATTCTAGTGTGATCAGCAACCATGGTTTCAGTGACTCAGAAGATTAAATCTCTTTGGGAGTTTTACTATCGGCTGTACATTTGCAGTACAGCTCTGTTCATGTTGGAGCCGTGGGAGAGAGCCGTGTTCCGTATCCTTTTGACTTTTGTGACTTATATAATTATTCTATTCACGGGAAGTGCTTCATTTTTTACTTTACAGTTAAATCATATTGCCAAATGTTTCCTGAGTATTATAATGCTTAAATTATACATTAAGTGTAAACTTTTCTGAACATTTTGGGTCAGTGGGTGTGTCACGGTGTGTGTAAGGGGGGGGGGGGGGGGGGGGGGGGCACCATTTTGATTGAAAATAGCAAATACATAAGTAAAATGTATTTTGTGTATAAGTAACCACTTATGCTAATATTGTTTTATCCTTTGTGTAACTGTAATGTAATAAAATAAGAAAATACATTTTAATAAAAAAAATGGGTAAATTATTCAAAAGTTGTGAAATCTGTTCAGATAAATTAATAGATTGGGGATATGTTAAAATAATCTTATTGAAAGACTAGGCAGGCTACTGTTAAAACTCCAAGCATCTTAGGCCATAAAGTTTCCAGAGCATGCTTTATAAAATTATTATTAAGTTGACACTGGTTATATAGTTATGATGTCATAAATTATTCATAATCTCAAACATAGTGGTTCATGCATCCCTCCAAAGTCTGAAGTGATTGAAATCATTAAATTGCATCAGACCCAAGATCTGTATAAAATAATGACAGCATGGATAGTTTGTAAATAAATTAGTTCAATTATTATAAATTTACTTGCAGTACTAGTATTTGGTTGTAGTATACCTCCTGTTAGATAAATCATAACTGTTTTCACCATGCATAGAGAGTGATGTGTTTATAATATAAATGTGTCATATAAATAATATAAATACATGTGTCGTATTAATAATATATACATGTTTCATTTTTCACTTGTCTATACTGGATATTATTACCAGATGTAGCTCTGTATTAACAATGTTTCTCTTTAGTTCTGTTCTGTCAGATCCAAAGATATGAATTAATATGATACTCAGACAGGCTACTAAGTGTGTTGGATGTGTGTTCTCTGCAGGTCAAGATAATGTTATATTGTTACTGGTCAATGCGTTCTAGTATTCTACAATGCTGAATTAAAAAAAAAATAATCCTGGCCTTGTTGTCAAGGATGTAGTCTGTGTAAATGATCCCTCAGTGAGTTTGTTTGACACGGTAACTAATTCTTAAGATATAGGGGTTTACAAAGTCTTTATTAAAAATAGTGTTAATATAGTGAAACCCATCTTAAAGACTTGCTGCCTATTAAGACCACCTGTCTATTAAACCCACCCAGCATTCACACTGGAAATGAGTGACCTATCTAGTAAGACCACCTATGAACTGAGACCACTTTTGGCCAGTCCTACATGTGGTTCTATTACACCGGTTTCACTGTTTATTAATTCATTGGCGGATCCAGAGGGGGAGTCAAGGGGGGCCTGAACCAACCCCCCCCCCCACCTTTTGGAGCCGAAACAACCTTTTTTTTGGGGGGGGGTGGGGGTTCAAACAGTATTTTTCAACCCTTACCACCTCCTTCCCGTACCAGAGGACCTTTTTTAAGGTTTTCTTTCAGTTCTCCTGGGCATGACCCTCCCCTTTCCAAAATCCTGAATCCGCCCCTGTAATCTGTTATATTTGGTGCACACACCCAAGGCTGCATCAATGATGTCAGTATTATACCTTGTGTTCTTTGTTTGAAGTATAAATTCCTTAATTCTCTGAACCAGATTCCATCATCGCAGCGTTCATGGCAATGGCCTCGTACACAGCGTACATCTTCCTGCCAAGTCACATGCAGATGTTGTGGACTTTCGTTTTACAAATCACGGGATACCAAGCTGACGGGGATGTACAGGATCTGGGAGAACGGACGGTACTGGACCCTGTAGCCATGACCTCTTGATACAGTGTAATAATTCTATAAGGAATTTGATGGTTGGTGATTTAGTGCAGCCAGTGCCAGTGGATTTTACTGAAGAACAAAGTCAGGGGTTGTGTTAATAATGTGATTAATTCAGACTGACATACCCACACTAAAAGATCTGGTCATCAAAACATGGGCATAATTCATTAGATAGGATCATTCTGAAATACTGCTGCACTCACATCCATTGGACTTTGTACAGTTTTCAATTGGGGTACAGACATACCAATTCAATGGAATGAAGGGTACTGCCTGAATTTTAATGCAAATTTGAAAATTAACATTTTGTGCTGTCCGTTCATACTCGGCTTGTATAATTTTTTTTGCTTGTATTTATATTTTTTCTATGTTATTTGTGATAGCAACAGCACATAAATTTGTATATACTCTCCAATTTATTAAAGTTAGTTGTAAATATACTCTTGCTTTACAAAGTATTCAGTTTGTTTTTATTAATGTTTTTTCATGAACAGTTTTTAGCTCAGCTGACTATAAGTCATCTGAGCTATAGTCGTGGTACATTTTCGCCGTCCGTCCGGATGTCCGTCCGTAAGACTGGCACGTTTCGACACCGTTGGACCTACGAAATTCGGCATACAGTTAGATGTCCCCAAAATCTCCTACCATGTCGAAAATTGTGTCAATAGGACTTCGTTCCTTCGAGATATTAAGGAAAAACCTCAATTTTTTATTAGAAATCTATTATCACACTTCAGGACTGCCTAATATCAAAACCACTCATCTGGTTTTCTTCATATTTACCATAAATATTCCTCTATATAGTTCCTATGTACATGCCAGATATTAAGTCAGTATTATATAATTTTAAAAAGTTATGGGCCCAAACATAATGGACTTAAAAATGTATAAAAATCAGGAAGATATTTGGTCACTTAAGACCAAAAGTGTTAAAGATAGGGACTTTCTTCCAGTAATACAACTTTAATTAATCAAAATTTAATTGTATACCAAAAATTAGATTAAAATCTGTAAATTTTTTTTAAATATTGGCAAAAATATAAAATTTGTACCTTAAATTTTGCCCAACTTTGGCCACGGCACGTTTTTTTCCTGTAAGTACTGTGGATTTAATTTTTACAGCATGTATACATAAGGATTTAATCTGTTAAAATCTGAAATTTGAAAATAAAAGCTGCAAAATTAGGCTAGTTATTGAATTTTTTTGGAGGCTCTTGTTGTATTCCCTTGCATTGTCAAGCAGTCCACTTTGATGACTGTAGGTCATTCAGTGCACATCTCTATGCTCTCCAGGCTGTTGGCATAATTTTAGATGTCCCCAAAATCTCCTACCATACCAAAAATTGGGTCATTAGGACTTCGTTCCTTCGAGATATTAAGGAAAAAACTCCGTTTTCCATAAAAAAAGCCATTGTTACACTTCAAGGCTGCCTAATATCAAAACCACTGATCTGTTTTTAATCTTATTTAGTATTCACATTCTTTCATACATTTTCTATAAACATACCAAAAATTAGGTCAGTATTGGGTATTATTTTGAAGTTATGGGCCAAAACATAATGCAATTTTTTAAAAAATCAGGAAATATATTTACTCACCTAACATGAGAATTGCTGAACCTAGAGACTTTTTTTCAGGAATATAACTTTATTTAATCAAGATTCAATTGTTTACCCAAAATTAGATCTGAATTTTGCAAATTTTTCAAGTTATTAGCATAAATAAAAAACCAATACCTTAAATTTTGTCCAACTTTGGCACTGTTGATTTAATTTTCACAGCATATATACATAAGGATTTAATCTTTTTAAATCTGAAATTTCAAAGAAATTGATTGGAAAGAATAGCTTTTATTCATGTTTTCATACACCATGTCAAGTGTTGTTTACATCTAGCCCACCTAGTAGTACAGCCTTCACTTGCATTATGTAACCCACCCCAGACAGCTTGCCTTGGGTCAGCCTGGCCACTACCAGCAGGCTTCCCCTCTGCCCTGCACTCCCCCCCCCCCCCCCCCACAGATGGTGCATAAACTAGATGAATGTTATTATTTTCTGTATTTGATTCATTCTTATTCTAGGCTATGCTTCATTTTAGATTTTGTATTGTACCACCAGGGTTACAATGATTAAAGTGTACATTTAATTGTGTCCACAAAGTGGTGTATTGTTATGAAAGTGTGGATGTTCATCAGATAAGTAATTCCTTACTTCAGAAGAGTAAAAACTTCACCAGGTGTGAAATTGACTATTAATTCCAGTAATAAATTAAAACTGGGATAGTAATTAGCACAATGATATTGTTTGTCCCTCATTCAACCAACAGTGTGTATACTTTATTTGAAAAGATGGTTATTTTATCAAATTTGCTTTTATTTTATTTTGGTGAATAAAATTAAGCATGTACTGAAAACTCCAATTTGCAAAACTTTTTAATAGTGATTCAAGGAATATTCTTGTAGATGCCATGTTGTGGCATTATTTTCTTTTAAATTCAGTTTAAACATTTATGATTTAAAAATAATAAAATATATGTGTATGCCAAATATGACCCAATATGAGCTACACTCTGGATATATGATGATTGCAACTTTTGCAACAATTCTAATATTTAAACTTATAGTTTCAGTTTTTTACTCTGTATATATAATGATTGCAACTTTTGCAACAATTCTAATATTTTAATCTTTATTTTCAGGTTTTTTTTATTAAAAATTTATAAAACCTGTAAATAAAAAATGATTCAGATAAAAACTTCTTAATGGAAAAAGTGGATATGCTTAAAAAAAATAGGATTATATATAAACTTAAATGCATTATTCCCTTGAAAGTGAAAAAAAGGTATTAGTCCATTCTGTCCACTTGCCTGCCCATCTGTAAATTTTCCTATGCATCACAGTATCTCAAAATTTTACTGTTTTTCTTCATGACAGTCTTGTCAGAGTATTAGTTTGCAATCATATATTTAGAACTTTACTATAACGAAATAGGAGGGCCCCTTTCCTCTTAGCTTTTCATATTCTTATATAAATGAAAAACATTAAAATAGAATATTTCTACATCCACCTTCGTGCTGCCCTCACTTTTCCCTTCTCTGAACCTCATCCCAAAGTCAGCCTCAGTAAGCAAGAACAAGATGAATCAGATATATTCATACTTTAATATTTTGTATAACTATACGTCCATAGGTACCTATGTACATGCCAGAAATTATGTCAATATTGTGTAATATGTAGACATAGTGGGGATCACAATAATGTACCTTGTCAAGACTAAAGAGATATTGTGTCATCCAGTCACAAATTCATAAATCACTTCATCAGCATAGTTAATCATAACATCATATCTGTCAAATTGAAAGCTTGCAGACTACCATACACTTTAGATCCTTCAACAAATAGCCTTATCATCATTCTACTACTGCTAATTACTGCTGTCCTTGCATTCATATTTGCTCAAATATATCACAATTTTCAACCCCTCCTAAATAAATAAAAAATAAACCACTATATTTGACTCTATTAATCCGTCAGTCAGGTAATTTCATTTATCATTTACTCACATATTACATTACATTCCTTTATAATAGCCCAACATGTCCATGATATTCATAAGCTTTATCGACTCGATATAGTATCACAGTGGAGAAACATTTATAGTACAATCACGATCAGCTGAGCGCCGTGATCCATGGGTCCCTTGTTTGTGTATAAAATGTTAATGTTCATGTTACTGCTTTTTTATATTAAGGACTATCAAATTGTGAATTTCTTGGTTGTAGAACTGGTACTTTCCACACTTGCTTAACATTCTTTCATGGTAAAAGAGGTAGATTGATGGGATATATTTTGGGAGAAAAATATCAGTATATGGTTTACTACACATAAATTCTTTGAATTTTTATGTTTCAAAATGAGAGTAGTGAAAAGTTGGTATAACTGACATACTTGCTTTTGGACGTATGTTTTGTAAACTTGTTTGCGAGGCCAATTCTGGTTTTATGATGTAATAGTATAAACATTACATGGGGGTCACTCAATAGGCCTGGCCCATAAAAGATAAAGGTTTTTTTTTTAACCAGAAAATGATCTGGTTGGCTACTTTGGCTGTGAATGTGTATGTACCTGGTCAGCAAAATTCGACCACCTGCTGTATCCCTGAAATATTAATCTGTTTACCCAAACAGTAAATGACCCTAGAGGTCAAGACTATTTGTTACAATTTCAGGTGGCATTCAGGATCAATATCTTATATATCAGATGTTACTAAATGGTCAGGTCATTGTTATATGTGACAAGGTCTTTATGAAAACCATTGTAAAGTGTTACTTTGTTGAAGTTTGTATTTGTCAACACTTTACTCATCAATACCTTACTCAGCTAGGATGAAAATTATGGTTGCAATTTTTAGCTCAGCTGAGCGTACTAAAAGTCATCTGAGCTATAGTCATGGCCCTTTTTCAAATAAAATTAATATAAAAAAGTAGATCTAATTGAAGAAATGTGTAAACTGCTGCATTGTCAACAGTTAATCAAAAATCCAACTTATGATCATGGTAACAGTACAGGTCAATTGTTCACTAACTGCTCACATGCTTCAGATTCAACATTAGGAAACGCATGTTCAGGTAACAAAATATTATTTGCAACAATTTCTTACTCATCAATTCAATACAATCATATCAACCAACCACCTACATTACCTCTTCTTTTACACTTTATCTCCATTTGATATTATTTTAGATTTTTATGTATAAGGTCAACTTCAGCTGAGCACCGTGACCCATGGGTCCCTTGTTTTTTTGGTATTATGACAGTGGCGTCTTTTCAATGCAGCTTTCTTAATTTTTGTGAACTTAAGTATGATATATATATATATATATATATATGTATATATATTCCATTGTGGAAAGGAACGATAGTAAATTTTCACTGTCTGTCTTGAACTGTTATATGATTTGGTGATGTGGGTAATGGATATTGCCTGATTACTTGAATGGTCCAGCTCAAAAGGAATAACAACAGTAACATTAATATGTTTAACTGAGATATACCTTAAATCTGCAAATATAAAACATCAATGTATGCATGTGCATTGCATTTGAATGCAAAAATAACACAAGGTGGGACCCAAAATTTAAAGAAATTGGAGATTAGCAGAAGTACAAGAATACACATTTAATTTATCAGCTGAAATAAAAAGCTGTCAAAAAAAATTTCAATTTTCAAATGAGCATAAACTAAATCTGATAAGTATATATTTTAATGTGTAATACATGGAAATTATGGTGTGAACCATTTAATAAAGCAATAAGTAAAAAAAAAACATTAAGTGCCTAAAAGTTATATGAAAGGATACATTTGACCAACAAAGATGTGTTACTGTTATTAATAATTCTGAAAACAGGGTAAACATTTCCATATGCAAAATCAAAACATTTTAAACATGGCTAAAAGTTCCTCCTATCATGGTTTTAATACATCATTTATAAGACTTAACATATAACAATTTACAGCTATATACTTAAGATTCCAGCTAGAATGCTTGCATTACACTACACATAAAAATGGGATTGTTAATGACTATGAGTGTCTTAATGCCATTATTAAGCCTTATTGTGTCAATTAGTACTTATCAAAATCTAATATTTTTTATATGAGAGTTACTACACCTGTGACCCTTTACAGATCAGGTAAGCAGAGAGAACTCTACTGAATGACCTCCGTTGACCACAGTGTGCTGCTCGACAATGCAAGTGAATACAATAAGAGCCCCCCAAAAAATTTTATAACTAGCCTAATTTTGGAGCTTTTATTTTCAAATTTCAGATTTTAACACATTAAATGCTTATGTGTAAATGCTGGGAAAATCAAATCTCCTGTACTTACAGGAAAAAAAACATGTCATTGCCAAAGTTGGGCAAAATGTAAGGCACTGATTTTATATTTATGTTAATAACTTTAAAATTGGCAAAATTCAGATCTAATTTTGGGTGTACAATTGAATCTTGATTAAATAAAGTTACATCCCTGGAAAAAAGGTCTCTAGCTTTAACAGTTCTCATGTTGAGTAAATATTTTTCCTGATTTTTTCCAAGTGCATTATGTATGGGCCTATAACTTCAAGAAATTACAGAATACTGACCTAATTTCTGTTATGTACTGGTACATAGGAAATATATAGAGGAATATGTATATTAAATAAGATCAAATCAGATCAGTGGTTTTGATACAAGGCAGTCTTGAAGTGTAACAATGGTTTTTAATAGAAAATTGAGGATCTTCACAATATCTGGAAGGAACAAAGTTGTAGTGACCCAGTTTTCTGTATGGTAGGAGTTTTGGAGACATCTAACTATGCAAAATTTTTTATTCGTAGGTCAAGCGGTTTCAAAACATGCCCTGTTAATGGACGGCTGGCCTGCCAGATGACAAAGGACCATGACTATAGGTCAGATGACTTATAGTAAGCTGAGCTAATGATAGTCACTTGATATAAAGACGTATGCTCATGTTGTATAAAGCCTTAAGGTTAAATTGAAAATTTCTAATCTTGTGCTGGACGGTAGAAAAGACCGTGCAACCCAAATTATGACCTCAATATATAAAGCACTTTCTGGAGGAACCAGACTCCACAAGCAATAATAAGCTTTAAACAACCAAATTTATGCAAATCACAAGAACAACATACAGGATGTATATATTTATTAAGAATCAGGCGTAACAACCTGTATAAACTGAAAATGTAGTGATGTATGGATTATGGAAGCTTTTAGGTTCATTACTTAAAACCCAGCTGTCATATAACCACACAGCTTGGACTGTTTATTCTGCGATTCTTGATTCCGGCATGCTGAAAATGTCTTGAAGTGTCTCAATATTATTCTTGTTTAGCAACTTATTTCCATTAGTACACTCCACAAGAAAAATGTTCTCTGAAATGTTGAAAAGTTTCGTTTGTAACCTAAGATGCAGTTTCTTTTAATTCTCCCCTTTTTATGCTGTTTTGTAATTAGCAGACTGTAGTTACATTGTCCCATTTGGCTCGTATATCACCACCTAAGTCATGTTCTTAACCTTTCCAAAACCACTTTCTATCAGGACAGAACATCTCCTACTGAAGTGTTATAAATCTTCCTCTTCAGACTCTGATTCTTCCAATGCCTCCTACAAATAAAACAAAAAATCAAACCGATATAGGTACACTAAATGGATATTACATAAAGACAATATATTCTTTTTTGCTGACAACTGTATAAATTACAACATGATTTGTGTACTTTTGCAGCATCTTGGAACACTGATATAACTTCATACTTTTTATGAAATTCAAGCTTGGCTATTAGAAGACAAGCTGATGTCAATTGTTGACTCTGCTTTTGCAATTATCAATAAAATATTAAGGTTTTTATGGCAAGAGAGACCGTAAAACATGAACAGTCCAGCTGCAGCCCAGTGATAATATAGGACAGTACATGAAATCTTCGATGGATCTGAAAGAACCTAAGAGTGCTGGATGTTGCTTTGCCATGGGACGTCTTGATACTTTCGTGACCTGAATTACAAAATTTATTTTGTGCAACATAAATTAAGAATAGTTGATAAACTTACTCTATCTGATTATAATAATACTTGTTAAACGTAAGTTTGACCAATAAATAATCACACTGAGTTTACCACTGACAGCTATATGGAGTCTCATCCAAGCCACCGATGATCATATCAGTCATCTTGCATTGAAAAGAATATTATTACATTACACTAGCCGTATTAGATACGTAGTCAGAAATGTCATACAGGACTTAATTGTTAGAGATGTTTGAGGATGGAATGGTGGTGTATGTGTTTTGTTATCTGACTGACCTTTGCGTATTTCTCTGCCTCTGCATGTACATCTGGTGGCACCAACTGGTGTCTGCCTTCTGTAACTAAAGTAAAAACAACAGTCTTCAGTAAACATGAACAATTATCCAGTATATCTCTCTTTTCATGTAATGTCAAATAAACACTGGGGGGTCCTATAATTTGTACAGAACAAAAAAATTGAAAATCAGAATCTTATTATATATTCAGCAAAAATCAACATTCCCACACAAACTGTTTTCATTATTGTATCCGCCAAAACAGAGTTTTGCGGATACTATGTTTTCAGCTGCACGCCGCCGCCGCCGCGTAGGTGTCCGGAGAACTCCTCCATAACCGCTGAGCGGAATTTTACGAAACCCGGGATTATGTTCGGGTCACATGTGAACTGCTGCGCCCCTATTTTGTTTTGACCTCTGACCTTTCCTCTGCGCTCTGCGTCCGTTTGTGCGTCTGTTTCCACACATAAACCCACATATCTCGTGAACCGTTTGACGGATCAGGAAAATTTTTTTGCACAAATGTAGCCCTTGGAGAGCTTTATAACATACACAAAAAATGGTGGCGCCACCTGCAACCATGTTTGCACAGTGTCCATCTGTTCGTCTTCCTTGGATTAAAATCACTCATATCTCTGCAGTGATTTGACTAAATTACCTGAAATTTGGCATGCGTATACATCCTGGATAGCTTTTCTGAATTTTTGACAGGTGGCGCCACCTACATGCACGTTTACGCTGCAGACATCCAAGCTCATATCTCGGGAACCGTTTGACCGATTGGGCCAAAATTTTGCATTTGTATAGATCTCACATAGCTCTTTATCATACGCAAAACTGGTGGCGCCACCTGCAGCCATTTTTGCACAGCTCCCATCTGTTTGTCTGCCATGGGATAAAATCACTCACATCCCGGCAGTGGTTTGACATATCTGCCTAAAATTTTGCATGTTTATACATCCCCGACAGCTCTCTTGATTTTATGACAGGTGGCGCCACCTGCATTCTAGTTTATGCAGCAGTCATCCAAGCTCATATCTTGGGAACCGTTTGACCGATTGGGCCAAAGTTTTGCATGTGTATAGTTCTCACATAGCTCTTTATCATACGCAAAACTGGTGGCACCACCTTCAACCATTTTTGCACAGCGTCCAACTGTTTGTCTGCCACGGGCTAAAATCACTCATAAACATATAGTGGTTTGACTTATCTGCCTCAAATTTTGCATATGTATACAACTTGGACGGCTTTCTGGATTTTGTGGTAGGTGGCGCAACCTACATACACCATTTGGCTGCACACTTCCATGCTAATATGCAACACTTCACTCTATTTTCCCTTGCCACTCAATCCATGCCTCACTTCACCCGTTCCACTCTGATTTAGGCGGATACACGTTATTGCTTGTCGACTACCCGTATTCTAGTTTTTAATTGCTGCCAAGTGTGGTCTTCATGGATAAACTCCACGGGGAATCTTAATGTTTATATATTATCTCTATATCATCATAGACAGGTTTCATACAGGGAACATACTTTCTGCAGAAGGATACATACACAGTCTGGATTCCCTACAGGATCTTTTACATGCAACCTAGCATTGGCTGGCTGGTGTTGTAACAGTTAAAGCATGTGACTGATGAAGCCTGAGGGAATGTGAAATGTGCGATATGAGACTGAAGAAATAATGAAATATTTTTACTTACTTTCTCCGATCCAGCTGAGTTCTAATTCAAAGTTCTTGTCCTTTACTTCATCATGAACCACATAAATGCTGAAATATTAATTTTATTAATAATATTAAGAAGTTATTTGCAGTAATCATCAAAACATTACCGGTACTTCAACTTTATTTATTTATGACACTGCCCAATATTTCTAGAATTACCTTTGACAATGAGATTAATTTTACGTAACCAAATGATCACTGCAAACTTTAGGTCTCACTGGTTATGAAATTAGACTCTTGATTAGATGGCTGCACCCCACCGTCCTGCATAGCTAGCTAAGATTGCATTTGATTCTCTGGGCCAAGACAGGACAGACCATGCCATCTATCAATACAGTGTAGTTTATACTGCTGAATTACTGGATTTTTAACCCTATAAAGGATGAATAAATGCAGCTACATAATCCTCATAATTTTTCTTCATTCAACAAGGAATTACTTTTACCAGTAGATCCTTTTCACATTCACATTGTTTGACATCTCTTTCAGCAAAATATGATTATCAGTTGGGGGAGTTAATAGGTAAAGATTTGAGAATTTCAGGGTACTTACATTTTTGCAACTTCTTTCACCAAGTCTTTGATGGACATATCCTTCATCTACAAAATATAATGCATAAATGAGAACTTTTTCACTTTCCATTCATGTAATGATACTATTTTTTAAATGTATTAATATCACTGGTCAGTGATTTACTTGCATATTATTAGTTAAATATATATATATATATATATATATATATAATACTGATAAAAGGACAAGGACTGCTCATTACAGATAAAACAAACTCTTGCGCACTAAGTATGGCACAATATTTAATGATGTCAGCAAAATAATTTGAGTATCTACCTTGATCTTTTCTATTTCTGTCTTTGCATTCTGCTTTGCTTTTCCTACAGCACATCCAAAATAACCCTGAAAAGAAATTTAAAATTTAATATACAGGTACAATGGAGGCTGAAATGACCTGGTGTCTGAAGTGTCATATAGATAGATACATACATACAAGCTGCATTTTTAAAATTTAGCCAACAGCAGTATGATTTTTAAGGTAATATTATTTATACCAGCAGAATCATACAAATACAGTTTCCAGCAGAATTACACTTCCTCAGATTAAATGTTTTAAAATATATGGAAACAAAATCAAAGTGAATATAACTATGGTTATGGCTCAAAATCACTTATTTCCATGTACTTGATGCCTCTTTTTATCATTATATATATTTACACGTTAATACAGCACTGAGCGTGACAGACTAATGTTGTGAGTCATCATGCTATGTTAGCTTTATCTCAGGTTAAACAACTGATCCAGTGATGACACTTACATATGACACTCCTGACGGGTCGATCATGTACATCTGTGGTCCTTCATCATTGTGAGTGGATAACATGATGCTGGTACCAAAAGGTCGGACTGCGCTGTCCAAAGTGTACGCATGTACATACATAGACACACGATCAGCCAGGTACTGAAACACAATGAGCAAGTGGTCAATGAGAACGGGTTGGTTTCCCTTTCAGAAAAATTTCTAAAATTGGTTTAATTATCTCTGATATTTCTTTAAATCATAAAAGAATGTGGAACATTTGGATTTTTTTTGGTTTATATGCTAGATTAGAAATATTATTACTATATCCATGCTGAACATGTACAGGCAGATGTGTCATGAGGCTGCTTGATTGATGCTAGGCGACACATGGAATTATCAGTGGTTTGACAAGAATATTTGTAGTTATGAAAGACTGATAAAGTATTTATATTTATCTTAGCAGAGCTAAAATTGCAAAACAAGAGATCTACTCAAATTTTTTTTTTCTCATTTGAAAACCATTCCAATCAGCATTTAATGATGTCTCTTATATTGCACTTCTACCTTAGCAGGTAGCCCTACTGAATCATATAGTGCTACTAATGAAAGGTTTATGTTTGTTTCGCTGGTGCAAAATTTCTATAATCCACCAAGTCATTAGAACCTGTTACTAGCTTGAATTTAAGTTAAAATGTGGACAAAATTTAGTGTGTACTGTACCAGGAGTTTATGCATTTTGAGTCACCTCATGCTATTGTTAAGAATCACTTATGATACTTGCCTTAATTGGAATCTGTGAACCAAAGTTAGCTCTGTAGTTGGCAGCCTCATCACGAGCAATACCCACCAAGTGTCGGGCATCAGCCAAAAGTCCTGCTACTGCCTGCAAGTCATGTCAAATAAAGCTATTATATAATTTGTGGAGTTTATTGTAAGCCAACTTATATTACCTGAATATTTAAGTTAATTTGTACCTTCAGAAACAACTAGAAAATCCAGTATGTGCTTACTTAAATTGTTCAATTTATGAATAAATTTTGAAATGTAATAAACAAATAACCCAAACACAGGTGCAGGAAATTGAAGTTAAAATACTAAAAATAACTGGTTCATAGATACTGAAGTACCGAAGGCATAAAGATTTTAAACAAGTGCACCGCAAAGCTGAGCATCCCCTTGTACGGTATTGATTATACTAGGTATTACACAGAGTGAAAATCAGGAGGGCAGCTCTGTGACATTATCTTTGACCTCAAACTCAATAGGGTTCTTCATTCATGGGTAGGTGAGCCATATGTAAATGATGAAGGGTTTTGGTCAAACGATTTTGCTTAAAATGCATCCAAAAGCTTTTCCAAGAAGTGGGTCCTGTGGCCTTGACCTTTTACCCAGTGACTTCAAAACAAAAGGCTGCTTCATTTGTGGGAGAATGAGCCATATGTGAAAGATGAAAGGTTTTTGTCAAAAGGTTTGGCTTATTATGGGTCCACAAGCTTTATTCAAGAAGTGGGACCATGGCCTTGTCGGGCAGTGGGTTAGCCATATGTGAAAGATGAAAGGTTTTGGTCCAATGGTTTGGTTTATAATGGGTCTACAAGCTTTTTCAAGAAGTGGGTTCTGTGGCCTTGACCTTTGACCCCATAATCAATAGTCCTTCATCTGTGGGTGTGCCATATGTGGAAGATTAAAGGTTTTGGTCAGCAGATTTGGCTTAAAATTGGTCAAGATGATTTTCAAGAAGTTGGTCCCATGGCCTTGACCTTTGACCTCAAATCGATAGGGTTCTTCATCTGTTGGTGGTTGAGCCATTTGTGCAAATGGGTCCACAAGCTTTTTCAAGAAGTGGGTCCTGTGGCCTTATGGCCCCAAAATCACTTTTGACTTTTGACTAATTTGGCGTATACATTGTTTATCATCTCCTATTTTAACCATTGGTTGTAATTCCTATGTCAGTGCATGTCATGAGAAATAATATTTTATGCTGTTTTTTCATGGTGAAAAAAGTAAAAAGCTGCCCACCCACAACATTTAAAAACAAGGGACCCATGAGTCACGGCGCTCAGCTGTTATATATGATAAAAATATGATTTGGGAAAGAGGCATATGCTGGTTTTGTGTGGTAATAAATATAAGCTTTATTATGAGTTGTTGGTGTTTAGCTTATGTATGATTTTGATAATATTTTTGGAGACAGGGAAGAGGATTTATTTCATTTTATTAACAAATGGAGTGCTATTGTCACACAGATTTTGACTTGGCCATATAACTTATAAGCAGCACATATAATAAAAGAGTTTAACTATTTATTAAAATTTAATAACAAATATTGTGCCAATATAATTTTTATTAAAAATAATAAGAGAATCATATGATTTTTTTAATAAAATATAACTGAACTAATTATTAAAATAATATTATAGAATATATGCATTTATGAATACATTTTGAAAGTATTTGCACTGGTATTCAAATACTTTCATTTTTACCTGAATTCCCATTCTTATGCAAGAAATTTTATAATGGAGTACATATTCATATTCATATACATTTGCAAAGTATTTGCACCATGTCTGGTATTTATTCAGTTTTAGCCAAACAATGATGTTGAGAATCCAGAATATAAACAAAGGACCCATGGGTCACGACAAAAGTTTGAAATTTTTGCAAATGCAAAATATGAAAAATATTCTATTGTAATGTTTTATATTTATATAAGCATATGAGAAGCTAAGAGGAAAGGGCCCTCCTACTTGGTTATAGTAAAGTTCTCAATATATGATTGCAAACTAATACTCTGACAAGACTGTCATGAAGAAAAACAGTAAAAGTTTAGAGATACTGTGATGCATATGAAAAATTTACAGACGGACAGGCAAGTGGACAGAATGGACTAATACCTTCATTTCACTTTCAAAGGAATAATGCATTTAAGTTTATATATAAGCCTATTTTTTTAGCATATCCACTTTTTTCATTAATAGTTTTTAACTGATTCATTTTTTTTTATTTACAAGTATTATAAATTTGTAATATAAAAGTGAAAATATAAGTTAAAATATTAGAATTCTAAGTTGCAATCATTATATATCCAGATTGTAGCTCACATTGGGTCATATTATGCATACACATATATTTTATTATTTTTAAATCAAATGTTTAAACTGAATGTAAAAGAAAATAATGCTACAACATGGCATCTACAAAATTATTCCTTGAATTCCTATTAAAAAGTTTTGCACATTGGAGTTTTCAGGACAAGCTTAATTTTATTCACCGAAATAAAATAAAAGATTCAGTAAATATGATAAAATAAAAACATCTTTTCAAATAAAGTATACACACTGTTGGTTGAATGAGGGACAAACAATATCATTATGCTAATTACAATCTCAGCTATAATTAATAACTGGAATTAATAGTCAATTTCACACCTGGTGAAGTTTTACTCTTCTGAAGTAAAGCATTACTTATTTGATGAACATACATACTTTCATAGCAATACATCACTTTGTGGACACAATTAAATGTGCACTTTAATCATTGTAACCCTGGTGGTACAATACAAAATCTAAAATGTAGCATGTCCAAGAATAAAATAAAATACAGAAAATTATAACATTCATCTAGTTTATGCACCAGCTGGGGGGGGGGGGGGGGGGGTTGAGTGCAGGGCAGAGGAGAAGCCTGCTAGTAGTGGCCAAGCTGGGTCAAGGCAAGCTGCCTGGGGTGGGTTACATAATGCAAGTGAAGGCTGTACTACTAGGTGGGCCAGATATAAACAACACTTGACATGGTGTATGAAAACTTGAATAAAAGCTACTCTTTTCAAACAATTTCTTTGAAATTTCAGATTTTAAAAGATTAAATCCTTATGTATATATGCTGTGAAAATTAAATCAACAGTGCTTACAGGGAAAAAACGTGCCACTGCCAAAGTTGGACAAAATTTAAGGTATTAATTTTTTATTTATGCTAATAACTTGAAAAAATTTGCAAAATTCAGACCTAATTTTGGGCAAACAACTGAATCTTGATTAAATAAAGTTATATTCCTGAAAAAAAGTCTTCAGCTTCAGCAATTCTCATGTTAAGTGAGCAAATATATTTCCTGATTTTTAAAAAATTGCATTATATTTGGGCCTATAACTTCAAAATAATACCCAATACTGACCTAATTTTTGGTATGTGCACAGAAAATGTATGGAAGAATATGAATACTAAATATGATCAAAAACAGATCAGTGGTTTTGATATTACCGTAAAATCTCCACTTAAAACCGCGGTTTAATCAAGAAATTCAAAATCTTGAAATCAGGTTGATTTCCTGAAAGCACTGTGTGGTTTATACTAGAAGGGTTTCCTGAATATCTTCCTGACAGACATCGTTTTAGGGCCGGCGAGTGGGCGATAATATTGCAACTTTCAAGGCCGTTCTTAGCAGCAGTCTCGCATGCATGGGAGCCGTGTGTAAATGTATTATTTACGATTATTTGTTATTTATAAATTAAATATTTCTGAATAGTTTTTCGTGTGATATATAACTTGTTATGAAATTTTGGTAATTGTCACCAAATAGTACGTTTACAACAACCCTGCTGTAACACACAGCGGCCCACTTCGTTGGGCATGCTCAAGCAAAATTGAAATAAAAGCCTACTTTAAACCCATTTGCGGCATTATTTAGCAATGATTATTTGTTTAAAACGTAAAATGAATAAAAAGCTGACATCGTAAGGAGTCACACAATGGCAGACGATCGTTTTAAAATCAAGTTTGAACGCCCCGGTATTCTGCTAAGAATATTTTGAACGGCTGTACGCGGTGGGTGGTAAACAGAACAGCCACCTATTTCGTCCCAGCGTGCCTTGCGTGAACACTGCCTTGACAAAATGGCTCCCCACACGGAAACTTTCTTCAGGAAAAAAAACTTGCTTACCCCGACTGGCCACTTTAATTTTACCTTAAAATCACTCGTTATTAAGCGTCATGTTTCCTACACGTGCGTATCTCGACAAGGTAACTTTAATTACTTTGATATTTAGTTAAGTTAACCAGCGATGTTTTCAAACGCGCCAGCAAATTGTGACATGGAGCGATGTCAACGTACGATGTGACGATAATACAGAAGTAACCGGTATGAAAATGATTTGAATCTTCCGAGTAATTCCAGAAATGGAATTTTCATCAAACATTTTTAGAATTAAAATATACAGTGACTTGAAATGGATCAGCAGAATATTTTTTCCAAAATATAATGACAAATCAGTAGCAAACAAGAATACGGCACGGAATATAAAATCTGTATAAACAGGCAGAGGTTCACCGGCCCTTACGTCTTCCCAAACTTCATGCTTGAGTGACCCTGCAAAAATGTGTTATGATGTGTTTAAATAAAATGCCCAAGGAATTTAAAAGTGGACAGTAATGGCCCAGTCGCAACCTACGGGTATTCATTTCTAGATGATAGCTTGATTGTGTCTTTTGTCAAATCATTCCGTAGCGAAAGTTGGTGCGGTTTTAAAGGGGGGTTCTTAGTATTTGAGCCCCTCGCGATGTCTCACCTGGAATTTCGGCGAAGTCTGGGTGCGGTTTAAATCGGAAGTGCGGTTTTAAGTGGAGATTTTACGGTAGGCAGACTTGAAGTGTAACAATTGCTTTTTTTATGGAAAACGGAGGTTTTTCCTTAATATCCCGAAGGAACTAAGTTCTAATGACCCAATTTTAGGTATGGTAGGAGATTTTTTTTTGGGACATCTAATGGTTTGCAGAATTTTGGATTTGTAGGTCCAACAGTTTTAAAACGTGCCCTGTTAACGGACGGACGGCCGACGGACAAAGGACCACGACTATAGCTCAGATGACTTATAGTCAGCTGAGCTAAAAAGTGGATGAGAAACATATAATTAATTTCTTTTTGCCAAGGTTTCCACATTTTCCCCCCTGACAAGCCTTAACCTCATATGATATAATGTTAATAGCTGACAGAATGTCTGGCTGCCCAATTAACTGAATAATTTGGTAAAGTGTAGGTTATTTAAATGCCTACTGAGTTATGAAATCATGGCTAGTAACTCAAGTTGAATTACTTAGATACGTTTTGAGCTTACCATCCCTATGTGTCTGTCTATGTGGAATATTCTCTTATTGGCCCCTGCCTCATACAACTTAGACTGTACTAACTTCTCCACTCCAAACACAACACCATCCTTCCCTCGAATCCCAATGGCAGTTCTGTGAAGAGATAAAATCTTACCATGTTAACAATGTTAACACTTTATGATTATATGGAATGACATGTGGCCCACATGAAGTGGAATTAAGTCTCAATATAGTTCAGTTTGTTCTCATGAAACCTAATGCCAGGCTTGTGTGAGGTGAGATATGCAAAGGGTTGTGTCCCCATCTAAACAAACAAACAAATCCTTGCACTGTTCAAACTAGTTCTTGAAGGTTGACTGCTGTAACTGCAAAATTTAAAAATATTGCTAGCAAAACCAGCACACAGATTTTTCTTTAAATTCTTATGGTTCAGTGATCTATCTAATTTTAAAAGAAAAGAAAGGGCTTCACCTGATATGAACAATCATACACCCTCTTTTTACATAACCATGGATTCTTACATGAACTGTTCACTTACCCACTGTTCTCCACTGCCTTTTGTGCGTATTCTACCTGGAAAACCCTGCCATCTGGTGAGAACTGAGAGGCTGACAGGTCATACTGAAACATAAGTCACACGGTGAAGACTAAGGACTGCTTCCTCATTCTGGTAACCACATTTTTTCAGAATTAATAAATTCAAACAAATTGATAGCACAGTCCTGATGCTGGAACTGTAATGAATAAGTTGACTTGAAAGAATAATGTAATCATTTTAATGTTCACTTTTCATTATTATTATAGCTTTATTTGCAGAGACCAGGGATGAGGTAATATTAATATGTTATAGAAAATTACAGTTTTTCATAGTAATAGTAACAGACAATAAATTTTAACCTGTAATAATAAAAATATATTTCTTACTTAATTTTTCTTATTTATTTACTTAATTAATAGTAATATTAAAATAAGTAATAGGACCCCAAGTAATAATTTAACAGCTTTAACTTTTCTAATACAACCCTTGACTAAAACAGGTAAGGGAAGGTGTATTTGTATGATTACATGTACATCAAAACATAGTTATTAAAGGGCTGAAGTTGTAGCTGGATCCTGTCAAGGTAAAGTGGGCACTGGACACCAGGCACTGGCTTGAGGTGATAACCAATTAGGTGAACACTGGGCTTGTTTGTAGTTTCTTTCACCAGGCTTGGTCAGTGTACATCTGAGCAGTGTCTAGTAAGTTTACACATTATGTAGGGCAAGTTATTGTCAGCTGAGGCTAGAGAGTGATGCTATTGTGGTGGTGCTTGAATACTTCATAGGTTGGGTGTCTGATAGTCATAACCTCTGATGAGTTAAGTACTGGTGCCAAAGACAGTTAATAAGGCCCTGTTTGTACTCATCAGTATTGCAGTCTAAGTACTATTGCTTGAACAAAGCTTGCTTATCGTGTGTTTGAAATTCTAATGTTAATCAGGTGTAAAAAACACCTACTACAGATAAATTAGAATGGATAAATCTATTGAGATGAAATATATTGGTGGTGGACACGAAATTCAGACTACTTCTTTTTTTTGTTAACATGAGTAGGTCTAATTTGAGTGTTACAAGCAAGAGGGTCCATGTGTGCAATGTAGGTTCAATAGTTAAATAAATTAAAAGACTATATATTTAATTATACTAAATTGCAACAAACAATTTAATATTTTTGTGTTTCAAGATTATTCAAACCCTACTCTTTTTCTTTTTAAACTGTGCTCAACATGAAATTGTTTATTCATTTCCTAATAAACATTGTGTCAAATGTATGATGAAATGTTAAAGATACTCTCTTAGCCTGTGGTGAATATGAACCTACGGGAACTGGGTTTATTTTGTAATGATCATGAACTTGCTGGAAACAGATTTCTGAACTTAGCTGAATCAAAACACTAATTGCAAGAGAAAGCTCATTAATACTAAAGGATGTAGATTTATTTAGTTTCATTTTAATAGACCATTTCAGCATTACAGGCGCGCATGTGCGATGACCGACCTTGAGCCCAAGGTGAAAAGTCACCATTACCAAAACAAACTACATGCGGTCCTGACAACTTCTGCCGCTTCGTTTGTCAGACGCAGCAGATACACTGTGTTACTTGTTTCTCTGGGTTTAACATGCCTCGTCCCAAACAAAGTCGTTAAACATTGTATCAATGGTACACATGGTTTGTGAAACAGAGCCAGCTAGTCTGTGAAAAAACACAGGAAACAACACGTGAGTTGTGCGAGTTCTGCTCAGTGAACGAAGGCACCAAGGCCGTGCCACGCGCATGTGGGTGCAAGTTGCCAGCAGATCGGCGCGGACATAAACAAATTTTGTTTAAAATGGAATAGACTATACCATAGTGTAATATATATATAATGTGTATATATATAATGTATATATATATATATATATATATATATATATATATATATGCATATATATATTTAAATCAAAACATGAATGACTGGAGAAAATTTTACTGATAGCGGTACATTGTTACAAATGTGTAAATTAATGACAACTTTAACAGCAGGGGTTTCTGTCGAAATAAGTCGCGTGGCAACGTTTAGTTTAATAGTTAATATTTATATAGTATTATAACAGCATTACTATAAGTATTAGTAATACTTTGAGCCTGCCTCTGTTTCGTAACATAGAAAAGAAACTTATAATCAGATATATTTATATATGCATATATATAAATATCTTAATATATATGTAAATATATATATGCACACCTAACCGTTACTATATATTCTTGTTACATGTACTTTTTGACAGTTCTTTTACTCGCTATAATATATTAATTTACAACTACTATTAATTTAAAATAATATATATGTATATATATATATATATATATATATATATATATATATATATATATATATATATATATATATATAAGATATCAATATGTATTACCCATCTTTTATTTATGTTTTATTTTGTTTCTTAAATGTGTGGACACTGCCATTTAGCTCCTCCTTATGATTAATAAAACTTTCACACTCAGCAATAACAACTAAGTGAAATGGTAATAATCTGTCAAATATCTGTAGGTAGTGGATCAGTAGAAGTACAAATGATTAAATAACACTTGAGAGAAATATTTTACACCTTTTACACTCACATCTATTATGATATAATATTTCAGCTGTTTAATAATGTAGAACCAGTGCTTGACACATACCTCTGTAAATGGAAGTGGCAGCAAGTTCCCCCCCCCCCCCCCACTTTTGTTCATGATAGAATTATTTTAATGAATGTTAAATCTGAAAGATAAACTTCAATGTTTATGTCTATATTAACATATTAAAATAAATGGCTATATATATGTCAGAGACGAGATGAAAATCCAGGCGGATTTTAAATTCACCTAGACGAGATTGCGATTGTGATCTCGCCTAGGCGAGATTGCAATTGTGATCTCGGCTAGACGGATTTTAAACTCGCCTAGACAAGATCACAATTGCAATCTCGCCTAGGCGAGATTAAAATCCATCATGGAGCAGGCCAGGATTTTAATCTCGCCTAGGCGAGTTTAAAATCTGTCTGGTGTCATCCAGGCGAGTTTAAAATCTGCCTGATATTACTTAGGCGAGTTTAAAATCTGCCTAGGTGAGATTAAAATAGTGATCTGATCTAATTTCCTAATATATTAAGCATTGTAATTGACATGTGAAAGATGTTTTCAGTTGGATTTTCAATATTTTAACACTGAATGGTTATATATAGTTAAAAGGTAATATATTTATTAATATTTATAGAATATTATAGTATTAATGTAATAATTAACTTTTTTACAGTAATGTAATAGTTATTCATGTGATAATTAACATTAATTTTGGAAACATAAATGAGCTATGTTCCTTTTGTCTTTTTAAAATACTACATTACTAATATTACTAATACCAGTTTCCCTTCAAATTAATATGGACAACAAAATTATTATGTAAATAATCAGCAGCAGCCCACATCATATATCATTTGAATATGCCATATACAATACCAATGTAAGTTTCTTATTACCTAGTTTATAAATAAAAATATAAAATAAAAAAATTAATGTTAATTATTACATAAATATTATAATATTCTGTAAATATTATTAAATATATATTACTTGTGAACTATACATAACCATATTAATAAAAAATATATAATATAAAATATTCCCTTTCCAAAATTAATGTTAATTATTACATTAATACTATAATATTCTGTAAATATTAATAAAAATATAACTTGTGAACTATACATAACCATTCAGTGTTAAAATATTGAAAATCTGACTGAAAACATCTTTCCTAAGTCAATTACAATGCATAATTTATTGGGAAATTAGATCAGATCACTATTTTAATCTCGCCTAGGCAGATTTTAAACTCGCCCAAGTGATATCAGGCAGATTTTAAACTCGCCTGGATGACACCAGACAGATTTTAAACTCGCCTAGGCGAGATTAAAATCCTGGCCTGCTCCATGATGGATTTTAATCTCGCCTAGGCGAGATTGCGATTGTGATCTCGTCTAGGCGAGTTTAAAATCCGTCTAGCCGAGATCACAATTGCAATCTCGCCTAGGGAGATCACAATCGCAATTTCGTCTAGGCGAGTTTAAAATCCGCCTGGATTTCAATCTCGTCTCTGACATATACATATATATATATACATATATATACATATACATGTATCGGTGTATATTGTGCAGTGGCGTCAATTTTCTTCCAGGGTGGGGGGGATGACTTTGTATATTTAAATACACACACACACACATATATTCCTTTTTCAGCGTCTCTGAGTGACCTATTAAACTATATATATATATATATATAAATATATATATATATGATATCTTTATATATATATATGTATCTATTTATATTATATATGATTATATATATATATATTTAATCATATTTCAAATATTCATAATATTGTAATTAGAAAATAAGTTATTTTTTAATTCAAAGCAAGGTTTAGATATAACATTTTTTAGTAAATGGATGAAAAGTCTTCAATTCTATTTATTAATATATTTCATTTGCAATATTTATAATATTATTCTCTGAAAAGTGGGGGGGGGGGAATGATACCATTGGCCATCCCCCCCCCCCCCCCCTTGCCAAAAAATTGGGGGGTATATATACCCCCCATTCCAACCTATATTGACGCCCCTGATATTGTGCCCTTGTCTAACAGCAGCTGGTCTAAAGCACTTGTATGAAGTAAAATTTAATAATTTTATAGTAAAAGTATATTATTTTTAGCATACGTATTATAGTTATACACTCTGTATTCTGAGGATTCTCAAGAATTTATTAGTGTTAAAACTCCATAAAAACTATAAAAAAGGAAAATGTAAGCTGAAAAAAGTGTATGCTATAAAAGGACATCATATAGTATATACATTTGCTTTTTCCCACTGCGTTTTAGTCATGTTTAAATCGTTCAACTGACATGTCATGTTTAAGTAAAAGGTTTATTTACTGAAAATGGTCTGCTTTATTTGTGACGTCCAGTAATATATATATATATATATATATATATATATATATATATATATATATATATATATATATATATATATATATATAAAAACGCCAGTAGCATAATTTATATATAAATATTATATTTCTGCAAATGTTAAGAGATGACATTGGCAAATCCATGAAAAGCTACCATACAAAAACTCTCTAATAATCATATTTTCTCAAGTTCTTTGACACTTAAATATTTATCCTAGATCATGAAAGCCATAAACATCTTCAACAGAAGGCTAATAATATATTACGCGTTAACAGTGACAAATAGGAAAACAGTTATGTTTACAAGTTTTGCATTATAACATATTTTTTAAAGTCTTGATATGCTCCCCAAAAGCTATATTATAAATTATATTTACCATCCCATTACCCAAGAGTTAAAGACATTTTTGTAAATTTTGAAATAACAATAATCTTGTCCCGCAGTTTTGCATGCTGAACTGTGAACATTTACGGAAACATTTCGGACGATTCCGTTTTGTCCATGACAGGGTCAGAGAGTTATCAGTATTCATTAGTTCCTCAGTGATTAGTTTGGATTATTATTAGGAAATATAAAAATATTAAAGCATTATCTGGACTAAAGGGAATTATGTCTTAAAACACTGGCCTTCAACATAACAGTATTATAATAAACTGTTATTAACACAGGAATCAGGACAATGAAATTTGAGATGGTTATAAAGATGCATTTCGAGAAAAACAAAAAACAAAAAAAAAGTTTATCTAATCTAAATACTCATGAATAATAAATGGTTACTAACCATCATATAAAAGTGTTGACAAAGACATTTCTACATATAAATAAGTTAAATGTGAAGCACCGTCACGTGTCCACTTGAATATTTCACCAGTGTGATTCTGTGAGCCACACGGAGTGAGCGACTGCACAAGTGCCCGTATTTGTTACATTTTGTTTCAAAAAGGCCAGCAGAAGAGCTCTAACCTGCGTAGGAGCAATGTGTAACACTTATAAAGGGTGCCATTTTCTATGGGAGGCGTCCACTGAAAATATTAATAGATATGTAGAAAGGGTTGGAACGTGACGTTCCGCCATTTCTGCATTGCACATGTCTGGTCAAGGAACGTGTTTTGGTAATGGTGACCTTTGACCCTGACTAGCATGCATTGCGAGTCGCGAGATGCTGAAATGGTCTATTCAGAACAAATTTTATGTTACAATTTAAATATACGAACATGTTAAAACTTCACCTACAGGGGACTCTGCAGGGGTAATTTAGAGGGCAAGGTAAGCATATGCTTATCCCAGCATTTGATAGTTAAGTAATAGTATTAGTACTAGAGGCCAAGTTTTAATAGTGATGGATGGATTAAGAAGTAACAGTAATAGAACCTCTGTAATTGGACCCAACCCTGGCAAAGGCCAGAATGTAAACTGAGACACCTTTACAAATTAAAAAAAAAACACCACAAATCTGGTCTGTGTATTTTTATGGAGATAAATTAAATCTAAGTATATATATCTAAAAGTATAATGCATATGTTCAATGTTTTAATTAGTCCATATCATGAGCTCATATTAAATTCAATATTTGCATAAAACTATATTGATTTTTTTTATTTTCAATTGCAACAACTATACTTCTGTGATTTTATTCCTATTAAACATTTTATCCCATCAGAAAAACAAATAATCATATATGTAACTAAGCACTACGTTTTAATTTTAAATCAATTTTTCACATGACATTTTTTGGATTCTACCTATATATTTATACTGATTCTTACATTAAATTTCACTAGGCCCTGTTAAACTGATAACAGGTTTTACTGCATAATTATGAAGGACAATGGAACCAAATTTCGTAACAAGAAGAAAGAGTCAAGTCAAATTTTCATTATGACACATTCTTTATATAACACGTGACGAACTTAGAGAAGGAAAATCGCCTCTAATAAAGGCGCAGTATACAGTTGAAACCACCACTACTTTGCCAACCATGACAGCTCTAGCAGAGGACTGAAAGACCTATCTTCTTAAATTATCGTCCAAACAACAAAAACTACATGACAATGCAACTATCCTGCTAGGGAATGGAATGAGACAGGCAGTTGACAATATGATTATATAAAATTTGTGTTTGATTCTACCAACCCCTGTTCCTATGGAACTCATTTTGTTGTTAGTTCAGACAAGTTTCTCTGGACACTTCGCGTTGTGCTTCTTATTTGCCGGCTTCATGAAACAGCAACTTCACCGGAAAGTGTCACCGCGCATGTTTAACTAATATTGGATGTAAATATCCGGTGCACGTGGTAAAATCAGATCAATTTTGTTATCTCTGTTGCCCCGTCCTTCTCTCATATGTGATAGCTGCTCAGCACAATGCTCTCAAAGGGCGATATTTTGGTTTACACTCATGGACTTCATGCAGCTGTCAGAATCATAACTACTCGGGGCTGACACAAGTATGGCGTTGTTCATGAGGCGTGCCCTTGTAGGAAATGCCTTCTTCAGAAAATGTGGGCGGGGTCTTCTTGCTGGAGTCAGATTGAACAGACCTGGCGAAATCAAAGTATCCCTTCGACCCCCCTCAACAAGCGGACATGGAATGCAGGATGCTAAAGCAGGTGCGACACTAACTGCAATTTATACACGAGGATAAGTGAAGATAAATATATTAATAATAATTTATGTTGATTCAATAACTATACATATGTACTAGCCCATTAGAATGGACTCCTCAATTGCTCTTAAGTGACTTGCTATACATGTACATGTATTACAGTATATATCTTAAAAAGACAAAGATTGCCCGAGTGTCCTGGCAACCTGCTCACCGGCTGTATATATTATCATTCTATTCTTTGTTCAGTCATGTTACTATTATCACTGGTGATCCGAAAGACGTACGTTGATACATTATATAAAATGATATAATTAAGTATACCACCACTACTTCTGTACATGCCGTTTGGAATCACATTTGTATTTTATCAAGCCAATGGTTGGCACTTGTACTATTCTATTTAATATATATTCTGTGGCCATAATGGTTGGATGTCAATTTTTCTGCTTGTTGCATATATATATATATATATATATATATATATATATATTAGGACTGTATCAATATATCGATATATCGATAAGAATCGATACACGATGTCGATACGATAACCGAAATGCGTTGCATGCTGTATCGGTCGTATCGATGTGAAACATTGATTGCTAACGAATAGGGATATGACTATAAGTTTAAATATAACCTTGACGATTTATAAAACTAAATGCACTGAGTATTTGTTGCTTTGGCTTTTAAGACTTGATAAGAAATGTTTATACGCGTGCATGTCAGTACTTCCATGACAAGTAGGTGCATGTAAGCGATAAAAGGAAAATTATACCGACTTTCACATATTGCTATATACTAGGAACAAGGGACATTCATGTCTATATCCTATATGTGTGTGTGTGTGTCACCCTTATTCACTTTATGATACAGTGAAACCCCGGGATGCAGGCGGACATCCCTCTAGGGCGGACACCCCGCCTAACGGACACTTTTTGGGCCGACGGGGCGTTTTTACTACTTTAAGAACCCCATTTAGACCCGGCCACACCAAACGCTGTGCTGCAAAGCGCTACAAAATAAAGGCTGGGCTTTTTTGCGGCACTGCAAAGCGGAGAAAGTTGAATTTTTTTCAGCTTTGTTTTGCCGGGCTGCACAGCACGCCGAAGCGCAGCGTTCGGTGTGGCCGGGCCTTTGGGGCGGACACACCCGCTATTCAGGACAATGGACACTTTTTTGTCCACCCGATAGCAAAAATCACCCCGGCTAACGGACACCCAAGCGGCCGCCCCGATCGAAGTCGGCAGAAATACTTTGAAATGGCAAATATGGTCTGCTTCTGGTACGGCTTATATCACATAAATGTTCTAATGATTTAGGCATATTGCTATGACTATACGACCGGAGCTAGTTGTACTCAAGTCACCTTATTTTTCAGCTAGAACATTGATTTATGTATCATTTTATCAATAGCGGTCCCCCCCAAAAAATTATGGAATTAACGAAGTTTCTATCGTGCCGTGCTTAAAGTGTAGCAACTTATTTATTCTAGGTTTGGGCCACATTATTCTATCATAGGTCCAGAAGCGAGGATAATGACGTATCTGTTACCCCCCTGACGATGAGAGTCACGAGTCATGACCTGAGGGCTCGGCGATATCAACCAATCCCCGATCCTGTAACATTGCATCACGGAAATCAGGCCCAACTACCAATTATAAGGCGTATATGATATCATGCATTGATTTATCATATTTGCTTACCCTCCCAAAAGATTTTCACGAAATTTGAACGAAATGTCAGAAATTAATTTATGTCATAAGCGATTCTTTTATTATCACGGACAGTGTGAGTAATTGAGAAATTTTACAGACCCAGAGCAGAAATGTATATGTCGAGACGAGTAAGTCCTGCTGATGTCAATCAATGTAAGAATATTATTTTAATAATAGGTAATGACGATAATGTTCCAGTTAATATAAAAAGCCTCATTCAAAAATAAAAAATAAATAAATAAATAAATAAAACACAACAACCGGTAGCATTAAGTTTTATTCACATGTATCATATTTAAGGAAAATATTAAAGGAAAAATACCGGTTTTTTGTGGTTGATTAAGTCGCATACATGTTACCGCAGCCGGATCTCCTGGGCCCGACCCCCTCTGGGGCGTTCACCCCGCTACAACGGACAAATTGTCCAGTCCCATGACTGTCCGCCCCAGAGGGGTTTCACTGTATATCATTTCATCCCAAATTTTTTTATTTACGCAGCCAGTCAAAGGTTACTTGAAACTCCCAAGTTTCACATCAGACGTAAAATAAATGGTTAAGGCCTTGGGACAAATTCTGTTCACACAGGAGATTGACTAACTCAAAAAAAGCCATAAGAATGATCACAAATAGCAAATACAATGCCCACACTGAACCAATTTTTTAATAATTAAAAATCCTTAAAATTAATGACATCTTCAGACTAAATATATTAAAATTTAACTATAATTACTGCCATGAAGCACTACCAAAATATTTACAAACATTTAATTTTTCAACAAGAACCATGACACATGAACATGACACGAGACATAAATATACTCTTGTTACAAATAAAACCAGGCCTATATAGGTAGCAGACAGCTGTCTGAGAAACACATAACACCAAAAGTCATAAATGAAACCGACTAAATCATTGTTGACAAAATCTTCACTCATAGTCTTCAAGGTTTGATTTGCTTCATCAAACAGCATTTTATAAATTATAATAAAGACAAATGCCTTCAGATAAACTGCTACATCTGTAACAAATAATAGTCTTTGCCATAAAAAAGTTTGTTTTAATCAATAACAAACTATAATTTCAGTAATTCAAGTTTTAAATCTTCCCAGTTTTTTTTACAAATTTCCTCATTAAATCATATAGTCTGAAATATTAAGAATGTTTAATCATTTAACCTCCATATTTATGTACAAATTCTCTCTCTCCATGTTTCATGCACAGGGGGCTGTTATGTCAGCGGATTAAAATCCTTAACAACAGTCTCCAGACATAATAAAGACAAACATATTGACATACTAGATATATTCTGTATGGATGCTTTACTTTTATGTCGAATAAAACATTTCTCTCTATTTCTTTCACTCACTAATGATTTAATATTCACAAAAATATACAAAACTGTGTAATTACACGACACAAAAAATACAGCATATGATCTTTCCCATCAAATGCAATAAAACTGTTTGTGCGGGGGGGGGGGGGGGGGGGGTGCAAAGGACTCAACGAAGATCGAGATTTTGGTAGTTTTAATTAGATAGATTTTGATCAATAAAATCGGCTGGTCTGGTTATTTGTTTAATATCAAACATATGCTGCTCAACTTGGGTGCATAGCATAGCGGAATATATGGTATATTAAAATGATATATATATATATAAATATATATATATATATATATATATATATATATATATATATATATAAACAAGAAACAGAGCTTTTATTAAGAAAAGATATACAAAGAGAAATGAAGCGTATCGTCAATACGTATCGGTATCGAATTAAATGTATCGCAATACGTATTGTATCGGATGAGGCGGACCGATACCCAGCCCTAATATATATATATATATATATATATATATATATATATATATATATATATATATATATATATATTTATATATATATATATATTATATTGTATAATATAAATTTATATATATATATATATTACTAAATCCAGAATAGTATATTACTATATACTATATGACAATATCCAGTAATCTCCAGGGTAGATTATATTTAGTAGTTTATATACCAGTGGCAGCGGCGGCCCAGGGCTTAATGGATCTGAATATTGCTGCAAACTTACAGGCAGTATATAATTATTCGCCACTGGAGGGATTTTAATGTTGAGTTTACTCGAATTGGTGTCGGGTAAGGCCTGTAGAGTCCTCGAGTAAAAAAAATGTGTTCGTTTCACCTAACGCAAAACATATTGTTACTGCGTTAGACCATTACAGTGCTTTTCAATTATGCCTGGTTCCTGAACGATCAATAAACGCTTACTCGGCTATCAGTTTCTGTATACTGAATGTACGATTACTAGTCTCTGTCTTGCGATGTCGAAGAGAAAGTTTTGCTCTCATTTTCATTGTGTAATGTATCTTCACTAACTAGTATGAAACCGCAGGAAATTTAACCTAGCAACATTATAGTCGGCATGCAGTCTTCCATGCATGCTTTTTCAATAATTATTTTGTCAAGACTTTGATATGGCAGCAAAATGCACCATAAAACGTTTTCTTAGTGATTATACATCAGATTAATTTATTTTATAACATATTCTCACCTATATGTTTGAAAGAAATTGTTAATTACTTTTACATAATATTTTACAGACAAGAAGCTGTTCACACCTGGCCCACTTGGCGTTTCTATGACAACCAAGCAGGCCATGCTTCGTGACCTTGGCTCCCGGGACACTGAGTTTATAAGTTTAGTCAAAGATATCAGAGAGAGGTTACTTGAATTAGCAGGTATATCGGCTTATCTGTTAGATGAATATTTTTGATTTTTAAACCATCTACCGGTGATATACAATCCAGGTATACATGTACTTGCTTGATTTATCTGTGTATATGCAAGACGACTGCATGGATTGTAGTTCTCATTGAGCAAGTATAATTGTTTGCAATAGAATATCTATTCGAATACTTCATGTCATAGTAGCGTATACGTATATGTCACATTGATTTATACATGCTAAAGTTTTTACTTAAATAGTCAATTTATACAAACAAGAATACTTCCTCAAAGGTCCAGAAAATCCTTTACAAATAATAGTGGTATAGAGGTGTTGATTCCTTACACTTGTCAGTGATAATTAAGATTTCATCTAAAATGTCAACCGAAATATCATACCCCGACTTGTACCTTGTTATTCAGGAGTTTCATCTTCTGAGTACACTGCTATTCCTGTCCAGGGGAGCGGCACGTTTTCTCTTGAAGCTGTTCTTACGACTGTCATGCCAAGGGATGGAAAGGTTAACAAAGTTTTATTCTGAATACTTGAACAAGTTGTTTTATTTTGATATTATTATTTATATACAAAAAGAAACCATTGAATCTTCCGATATATATTTGATTTTGAATGCAAGATAATTCTTTACGTAAACCGAAGATGCTTGCAGACTTAGATTCCATAATGACCCAATCTTTCCGTGTACGTCAGTTTAAACTCCTTTTCACCTATTTGTCTTTCAGACATATTAAACTGTGGCACTTTCAGGTGATGTAGTCGAGTCCACACCTTTCGATAGCTATAGTACAAGCCCGAGTCCAGCTATTTGAGTCCAAGTATTCCTGGAGGTTCCAGTTCAATTCCACCTTCTTCGAGTCAAAGTCATCTGCATGGAACCCGAGTCCATGTCCGAGTCCAATAAAAATTTTAAATGGACATTTGAGATTATCATAAATATTTTTTATTTTAGTTGACACATCCTTTTTACTTGAATGTGTAATTACATTTAACTACCAATACATAACACAAACTCTCTACATTGTCTTTTTTGTAATATCCTGTGTGACAGACTGTGTGACAGACCGTGTGACAGACTGTGTGACAGACCGTGTGACAGACTGTGTGACAGACCGTGTGACAGACTGTGTGACAGACTGTGTGACAGACCGTGTGACAGACTGTGTGACAGACTGTGTGACAGAGCATCCATTCTGGTGGACTCGAGATGGACATGGCCTGATTTCTCGAGTCTTTACCTTCGAATCCAAGCACAAGTTCAAGTCCAGGACCCTCGTCCTTGGACACCTCCAGAAGCGGATCCAGCGGGGGGGGGCCAAGGGGGTCCGGACCCCCCCTTTTTCACCTGAAGCAACCTTTTTTAAGGGGTTTGGGACGTAATTTTGCGGCCTGGACCCCCCCTTTTCCAGACCTGATAACCTTTTTTTAGGAATTTCATTAGTCCTCCTAGGCTGGACCCCCCCTTTTCCAAAATCCTGGATCCGCCCCTGACCTCGGACCCAGTTTCCGAGTACGTGTTCTTTAAAAAAGTACCTTCGAGCCCGGACTCGAATCCAGGTCCGAACTCGAGTCCTCATTTCTGGCATTTTCAGAATCTAAGGTTTCAGCTGACGTTTTGGAAAGTTGACACATGCACTATACACAGATACATGTTACAGGAAGTATGAATGGAATAATTGTTGTTTGAACAGATCCTTATTTTGGAGAACGGAGCCTACGGTCGTAGACAGGCCACGATGTGTGACGTTTTGAACATCGCGTACCTGTTGGAAAGTTTTCAAGAAAATCAGCCGGTAGATGGCGCCAGAGCTGAAGCGATCCTGCTTGCCGACCCTTCCATCACTTCGGTTTCCGTGGTTCACTGTGAGACAAGCTCCGGGATAATGAATCCCGTGGAAGAGATTGGTCAAGCTGTCAAAGGTGTCCGGTCAGGTAGGTGTTACTCTGGTTTTTATGTTTAGTGTCCTTGGATTTTGTCTGTGTGGTAAATTAATAAAAAATAAATTTAATTTCAGACCGATGTCTAACCAGAAATTAAATTTAATGCTGTGATATCAACCATATGAATTTGACTTAAAAATGTCACAAATTTGTGCAAGGTAATTATTCTGTTTCAAATTTACTAAACGAAAATCTTGATATTTTTTGTCTCATGTATCATGCGAATAACATTTCTTGTGTAACAATTATTAAACAATTGTTACATGCAGTGTTGGTACTTACAACAGGCAAACCTCAATTTGATTACAATTAAAACATTATTAATTTCAATGTATCGCATTTTCTATACACTTATTTGGATACCATCGCAGTTAAAATTGGATTCACTCTAGAAAATGAACAGATAATGAAGTTTCCAGAATATTTTTTTAACACTTTTGGGCTTGAATAATAAAAAGGCTTATGGAGCATTACGATACACGTGTGATATGCATGTCGTATTTATAGAGACAGAACATGGTTAAATGAAATGCTGTAATATTCCACAGATATTACATATTTTGTGGACGCGATGAGTAGTTTTGGCGCGGTGCCCCTGGATATGGTCCGTGGTCACGTGGATTACATGGTCAGTTCCGCCAACAAGTGTATTGAGGGGGTCCCGGGATTCGCCTACGCCATCTGTCGAATCTCCCATCTGCTGTCTTGTAAAGGTAACATTTATTCGTGTACACAGTCTTTACTGTTCCCAAACTGAGGTTCCTTTCCTGCATGAAGGAACCGTTATCCGGCAAAATAGACATGGAACCAAGGTATGGTTGACTAGTAATACGCTCACACAAATAGCACCTCGAACGCCTGTAGTAAACATTTTAACCTTTTGTTTTACATATTTATTAATATGAACCAGAACTCGCACAGAATAATATATATTACTTTGTATATCTGAGTAACAAAACTAGAAGGCATCAGGGCGGTCTTCGTCTTTTAATGCACACCTTGATTCACAAAGGAAAGGTGGGCCGCCCACTGCGACTAACGAATAATCTTTAAATGATCTGGAAATGGATGATTAAAATACAACTTAATTGGTTTGAGGTAAAATGAAACACTCTGTCTACCGTTTATCTGTCACAGGTCAGGCAAGAAGCTACAGCTTAGATTTAGTTGACCAGTATGAAGGGTTGGAGGCCAATGGTCAGTTTCGGTTCACCCCGCCAATTCACGCCATGCTGGCCTTCAAACAGGCGCTTGATAGACTCAGTGATGAGGGCGGAGTAACAGGAAGAGGGGCTAGGTATGTAATCACACCTTTATCATGATGGTGATTTGGTCCCTGTGACAGGGCCATTTTGCCCTGATATAAATTGTTTGACAAGGGAGCTCATGTTTTGTTCACAGGCAAGAGTAAAGCAGGACATATTTGCAAATATTAACATTTTATTAATTGCAGAAAGCAAAAGAATGCTAGTGATTTCCATTATGTTAAAATAATAATCACCCGAGAATTGATGGCACTGTAACCGTAATATTTTAGTTCTCTATTTTCAAACGTCAAACCTATTTAGGAAAGACAGGCTGTTCAAACTCTGCCCATAAATGTACATTAGAACTGACCATGCAGAAAAGTAAATATTGATGGGTGATCTGTATTGTTTTAAGATGCCAGCATAGTTTTTCTATTTTACCTTAAATTCGGCGGTGTCTTGTTAGATTTCAGAAATATTCAAGAAGACGCAAACACTCCATCCTCAAACGAGCCACCGATAACAATTTGTTTATGGTCATCTGTAGAATACTCAAAGTTTCATCTAACTTTTATCTAATTAGCGGTCTAAGGAAATGAGATCTTTATTTCCAGGTATACACATATGAGAAACATTCTGCATGATGGTATGAAGAAGCTGGGTTTTAAGGAGTACCTGGATTCCGCCCACGCAGGACCAATCATATCATCATATTACTACCCGAAGGATCCCAACTTCAACTTTAACGAGTTTTACAACAAACTTAACCAAAAAGGTTAGAGCTGTGGCAATCAAAATATTATACGTGCTAGATAATGATTTACTCTTTGATATACTATCTTTGTTTAGATTTTCTTTTAATTGAATTATACTTATATTACTCATATATACTAATGAAGGAATTGCTTGCATGGGAGGGCATTTTAACATGTAATCGTAAACTAAATTATGTCACACTCAAAAAACAGATTGGTTGAATCAACCAAAAAATTGGTTGAATCAAACCAATTTAATTGGTCAAATATGTCCAAATATGTCCAAACAATTTATTGTTAAAAACAACCAATTTATTTTGGTCGTAATAAAACAATAGGTATTGGTCAAATCGACCTTTATATTGGTCAGAGCAACCAACACAGCGGATCATTTTAACCAACAAAATTGGTCAGTTTGATCAAAATAATTTGGTTATTCTCAACCAATGTACTTTGGTTGAGGTCAACCAAAATTGGTTAAATCAGATAATAAATTGGTCACGTGAACCTATTGAAACTGGTCAAACTAGTGGAAATATTTATGTGTGCACTGCTACTTTCTGTTCCCTTTTCAGTTGTTTTATTCTTCAGATTGACTGGGAGTCTTCTTGTATGTCATTCTTCAGTTTCGGGTTGCTTTGGTGTGGGTTTTAAGGGGAAACACAAATTCCGCCCGGTATTGGAACCGAACCTGCAACCGCTCGCATACAAGTCAAACGTTTTGCCCCTCAGCCAGTGAAGCTTGCGTCGCTTGTGTTTGATTTGGAGCACACTTGTCTCTGATGTTTAAACTTACCAATTGATTTGGTCAGTGCTTGACCAATCAGTTGGTAAAATAACCAATATGTTGTTAAAATCAACCAATGTTTAACTCAACCAAGAAAACTGGTTAAATATATATGCGTCCAAACGTTCGACCAATAAAAAGTGGTCAAAATGACCAATGAGTTTGGTTAAAAGTTGGGTGAAATTACCGATATGTTGGTTAAATCAACCATAATCATCTCAACCAACCAAAATGGTCATATATGTGTGCTAAAGTAACCAATATTTTGGTTATCAATTGACCAATATATTGGTTAAACCTACATACAGTATTTTTATTCTGTTAACCAATAAAATTGGTCAAAACAGCCAACTGGTTTGGTTAGTACTTTAACGATGCATTGATTAAGATTAACAATATCTTGGTTAAAACAACCAAAACTGGCTAAACCAATTAAATTGGTTATATATTTAACCAATCTGTTTTTGAGTGCAAATGCGTTTAAATCGAATAGAATCATATTTTATTTTGCAAATTTGGCACATAAATCAATGTGATAGAAATATATGAAATTTTGAAAAAATGCTATATTAAAACGTCTCATTTATAATTTTTGAACAGAGTACTTTGAGGATTTGGTGGACGTCCTTAAAATAAAAGATGCAATTAAGTGATTAACAATTTGTTAATTTTGTGTACCAGCAAAATAAGATAAATGTTTGTGCTGTCTGCGTGCATTACCCTTGACAATGAAATGATTTTTAATTGATCTACAGATCAGGTTATCTATCCTGGAAAATTGCTGAAGGCCGATTGCTTCCGGATCGGCAGTGTTGGACACCTGTTTCCATCAGACATGGAACATCTTGTTAAATGTATCCACGAGACTCTTAAAGAAATGAAAGTTAAGATTCCAATAAAATATTGAATAGAAACAATAAAGAAAAAAGAAAGGAAAAACGATGCTGTGTTTATACCAACATATATTTTACTTAGTTAAATAAATGAACTATTCATTCCTGTGCAAAAAAATTGCTTATAGAGCTTTTCATTTGTTACAATAAATCATTTACGCATTATAGAGAGGTCTTTATGAATGTGATCTCGTCACAATCTGTATTTAGATGAAGGTACGTGATTGTGATAACTTTGGGGTTATAATTTTTCTGTACACAGAACAAGAATAACCTAGAAGTCTTATATAAGGTACGTCTTAGATTAAATCCTCGTATCTAGTATAAATGTGTCTGAATCCAAAGGGTTGGGCAAATAAGATAACGCAAATCTACAGGGTCCAAAGGATGAGGGTAACTGCGGAAATTGCCAAAGTCCGAGATAAGAGCACAGAGGTACTTTATTTTTAAAAGGTCCTCTGTTATATCTTAAAGTGGAAAGCAAGCAACAAAGTTTCTCCCTCACCGGCAGATAGCGCTGTTAGTGAGTTCTCGAAAGCTTAAACAACTTAAATATGAACGCTTAATGATATGCATTGTTAACAAGAAGATTTGCAGGGAGGGTTTCACGGGTGTCATACATAAAAATTGTCTAAGAAAGATCGTTGTTTAAGAGCGGGGGAAGAGGGGGGGGGGGGGGGAAGGGGGGGGGGGGTGTCCGCGCCTGGTAACTGATGGTTTGTATATGATTTCTTGTAACAAAGGAAATACACCAGAGGGTGATTGGTCGACACTTCCTTTAATTCGCTATATATTTTAAGTGACACGCGACGTCATCAATGTCATACACATGTATTCACCCTTATTTTTTACCGCACACGTGTTTCGTGGCGCTTTCACCACAGACACTGTATATACAATAAAGTTAAGTGATAGAGTTAAGTGAATCACCTTTTGCCAGTGACCAAACATAAGACAAACCATTCATGCTGAGACTCATTTTTGGGAGGATCAGGAGAAGTTGGACACTGTCAAAATGGAATAACATTTCTGACAGGTCAGAACCGTCCTCTTGGTGATTTGAATAAATATTCATTTTAGAATCACTTGTATTCCATGAAGCACTTAGAGATGGCTTACGCTAAAGCGAGTTCATGAAATTGTAACTGTGAAGACTTGACATCAGAGGGAGAAATTAGCTTTATCGGAGCCATACGAGAATGTCTAACAGAATTTATTAAATTGAACCGGAGCTGCCGAATGTTTCACGCCAAGCTGGCACACTGATACTAGGCGCCATCTAGACTGATAATGGGGAACCAATTTCTTTCCCAGGACCCAAGTCTCCATCTCAAATGGAATTGCCTTTGAGTTGCTCACGATTCAAGACTCCATTGAAGGAGATATTGTGATTGGGTTGCGTGTGCTCACTTTGAAATTCTTATTATATCGACAATGTGTAAGCGTGAGGGTAATTTCAATGAATGTATATGTGCGGTTACGAAAAGGAAAATTAAATGTGACAATGGACAATACTTCTTTAAAGGTTAAGAGTCAAGACCGCTCACAGCCAGTAAAGTTAGGTAGGGCTGAACCATTAATATCCTGTTGAAGAAAACTGAAGCGAAGGTCTCGGTTTCACGAGCCCCACTCCTGATATGCTCACGACCAGAGTCCGCACTACAAAAGTCCAAGAATAACGCAAACGATCAGGATAGGACTCCCACTGTCAAAGAAGGACCTTGAGAAGAAGAGGGAAGGACGAATGCTTTTTCGGTAGCTCAGTAAAATGTGGTCAGCTGAGCCAAAAGCTGCGAGCGCAGAATCTCCTATGAAACACGTACCCTACTATGAAACCCAAGCAAAGCGAGGTCACCTGGTGATTGTCACACCCTCGAGGTTGTGCATGGTAATTCGTGCTGGGAGGTGTCGCCATCTAGTGGTACAGTAATAACTATCAGGTTTATTTAAATTTTAAATCCAGGAAACAGAAGAGCGAAGAAAAAAGTCGGTTGCTCATAGGTTGTTTAAAGAATTGTGAATAAACAGTATTTTGACATTGTTACACCAATCTGTCACATTAAATTTTTCATGAACAAGTCCATCACCAAAAGCGTTATGAAAGACAAGTGCATTGACTCGTAACAGAAACTAAAACAGCTCATTATTATTAAAATTTGCGATTATCTAGGCGTGTTAATGTAATTTGAACAGCGATGTGCACATTTCCATAAAGGTTTTGCACTTGAATTTCAAGTATTCTTTGGTCGACAGCCATGCGCATTAATTAATTAGTAATTGAGGACACCTGGTTCGAGGCGACGACTAGGTTGTTCATCCTTGAGTGACTGATTGACACATTGCATGCCCTGGGCGAGGGCAGATGATACCTGAAGCGAGTTCTCAAACGCAGCAGTGTATTAAGTTGATTTGAGTGCCTGGGAAAAATTAGACGTGTTGATTGGTCATTTTATACATGGTGTCCTGTAACCATGACAATGAAGGAATATGGTGAAAGGATTGATTTTTCTCACGTCCATTCTGCTACACCGACACATGCAGTATCTCATGTTACGATTAGATTCGCGAAACTTCTCCCACGATATTTTACATGCAAGATATACAGGGGCGGACCCAGATTTATTTTTTAAGAAATGGGAGTCCGACACAGAAATACAAATCGGAAAAAAATCCTTAAAATGGTCCTCATGTGCGTTAAAAAGGGGCGGGGTCTCGGTCGTAAAATTGGTTTGAAATCCTCAGAAATAAACCTACGGCGGCTAAAAAAGGGGGTCTGAACCCCCTGGACTCCCCTCTCCTTGGTTGTCATCTGATTTATTACAGTTTAGATTCCATAACCGGTATTCCTCTTTTTTTCATTAAACGATAACCGATCTTCCTCTCATAGAATTTATCTCAGAACAATTAGGTGATCAGATGTTGTTTTGTCCACTATCTGACCAACGACGTTTCAGTAACCTTTAATAATACAAAAAGTTATGATCATCTGAAGCACCCAAAATATGATCCCAACAGGGGGTCATTTTCCAGGAAATAACAAATTACAATTTCCAGAAGCCACTGTAAGTTTATTATTTAGGAGAGTTAGAGACGCTAAAGACGTTGCTTTCCGTCGGTTGATCTATAACGGGGGAGTATTGAAATGTTATTGTACAATATACTCACTGTTTTGAATTTGTTAATATCCTATTAGAAGCTTTGCTTCCACGTCTTTCGGAAGAACATTAAGAAAACCTATACTACAATCATTCTTGAAATGGCTTCTTTTTAATTGTTACGAAACGGTTACTCTTGTATGAGTTGTACTTCAAACATGGTCCGATACACATTTAAGAACACATGCCATTTGGTCAAACTTATGAATGAATTTAACCATATCCCAATTAAGCCAGATTTCTTATCTGTGGCTCTAAAAAAATGTAAATTACTTCATCGGGTGAAACAACTTATAATACAAGAGCGAACAAAGCAATGGCAGTATACCCGCTGTACGAACCTACTTACAAATGTACGAAAAATGTTGGCCGTTCGCCCACCGTGGCAGGGTCACTGAGTGCGTCCCAGCCGACCGTTTGATAAAGCACCAGCATTTGATGAGGATAGCACTGGAGGGATATCGATTCAGCATTGCTGAACACATAGCATGTAGTAATAACTGGGGATTAATCAGGCAGCTCGTAGGTTTTAGACAGGACTATGTAGCGAATAACTCCCACGCTTCAGGATGGTTGAGTGCGCCTTTTGTGTCCAGTGCGGATAAACACTCATTACAGGTGTAGCTTTTCTTAACTCCACACAAAAAAGAACCGGATGTGGACGGAAAATTAATAACCAGCTGCCAGCGATGTAATCCGTCCTGTATAAAAGTCTATATCTGTGTTCAAATTCTATAAAAGTCATCACTTCAGATCCACGAATTTTTAAATTGGCGAAGTTGGCTGATATTAACTCGGACCCATGTTTATGAAAGCAAAAAGATTATCCTTTCATCAGGGGCCCTTGAAATCGCCTTTAACACTAGTAAATACGCAACGAAACAAGTTCTTGCATGCAGATAAAAAAAATGGGTCTTATGAACACAATCAAATAACGTTATGTATCCATACCCAGTCAACATAGATACAGCGGGCCGACGTAGGGCCGACATTGACAACATCAGCGGTACCCGATGTCGGCCCGACGACATTTTGCACCACGGGCCTACTTGGGTGCCGACGTCGGCAAATGGTAGGCAACTACATTTCGCCTACATAATGCCAGTAACTTAAACTTAGCATGAAGCTGGCCTGAGGATTACTTGATATTAGTTGGTACACCAAGGGATCTCGGAGCTGTCTGATTTGACCTCAAAAGACTGCCGAAGTCTCAATGGTCACCAGAGTGGTTGACGTTACTTTGTATTAAGGCCCTTTTTCCATGCGCGTGGAACCGCGCGCGTTCCTGCGCGCTGAGAAAATCGCGCAAGTGTAAATCAGGTATATACCTTTTCCATGCAGGCGGAAACGCGCGCGGGTTAGCCTTCTTGTACAGGTCAAGGACGCGAATGCAGTCTGCTTGAGGACGCCCCAGCATAGGCCTCTATCATGCATGGCGACAAATCATACTTAACTGCTGTTCTGCTTGTCTACTTTAATGCATAATTATATATATATATATATATATATATATATATATATATATATATATATATATATATATTATTTAAACATATATATTTGCGGCGGGGGTGTTATATATGTTATTACCGACTGCGGTATAGTTAATAATCTTCTCATATATAGCCTATATACGACACCCGCCCTCCTGTCAATAGTACACTACCGTAATAAAAACTATACGTTCCTGCAAATATAACGAAATTTAAATGTATACAGGGTGAACAGACACATGCTCGACATGATGCCGGGAAGGCTGTGGGACGGTTAATACCTTGTGAAAACAGGTCACGCGAAGGGGGGATTCTGCGGAAACGCGCAATTGGAAAAGCTCAATTCAGCGCGATTTTTTTCAGCGCGCATGGAAAAGGGGCCTAACCGATACACTAGTCTCATATTGAGTGTAACAGCGTAGGATCTCAGGCTTCCAACCACCCCTCTTAACTATAAGTGGACGACCCAGTAATAAGTTATTAAAGTTACCCCTATTTTGTATTGAATAGGCTGTGAATAGGGAGGGTACAAAAACGTCACTTGTGGCCCTTAACTATTATGGTGACCAAGAAAAGACACAAACTTGTTCTCAAAGAAAAGGTAAAACTGATCAAGAAGAGCGATGGGAAAGTAGCCGACAGCAGAAATCTATGGTGGGCCATACTCGGGTATAAAACATACTCAAGAGGAAAAGGGAGATGCTGGAACAGTATTTTATATATATATATATATATATATATATATATATATATATATCCTGTTGATTGTAAGAAACACTTTAATTTGGTTTTGTGTTATATTTTGAAAACCTCCCCTCACTCCCGGTCAAGTTCTGTATTTAGGATATACTTTTATATATGGTCCACTAGTGACCGTTTACAGGAGTTCTAATATATAAATATATATATATATATATATATATATATATATATATATATATATATATATATATGAGTGGATATTATGCACATCAGATGTGCCACATTCATTGCTAAACCAGCGAGGTGACCTTCTTTTTAGTCAATCAGAGTACAAAGCTTATAGTTTATCGCCGTCAGCACTGACGAGACCCTTTGACATACTTTTCTTCCTTTGAATGTAATTTTGTTAACCTCTTGTCCTTACTTGTGATTAATTGACAGCCTTTGTCGTTTAGTTCCGAAGAAATATGGAAAATAAGCGTAGCTTAATGTAAGTGCATTAACCCATGGATATTGCATATATGACATGAGAAACAAAACACTGGAAATCAGTTCCATATTGGGCTTAGCCGTATTCCTGAGAGTCGGTTTTACCCTAATAAGATTTGAAACATTTACACAAATTTTGCGTGGCTTAAATTTGTTTTGCAAAGCCTGGTTATTTCTACAATGTTGCCTAATGTGTGAGCCTTTACAGTGATTAAACAACATTAATGCACTTCATAATTTCAATGCAATACATAACACAAAAATATATACAAGATGACAAAATTGCTTGTTTTTACTTGATCGCATAAGTATTGTGACAACGTTATGTGACAACTTAGTGTGACAACGTAATTTGACGACGTAATGTGACGTGATGTGGCAATGTGATGTTACAACGTAATGTGACAACGTGATGTGACAATGTAATGTGACAAGTTTTATGACAACGTTATGTGACAATTAAATGTAAAAAATGTATTGTGACAGCGTATTGTGACAACGTAAAGTGACAACGTAATGTGACAAAGTGATGTGACAACAAAATGTGACAACAAAATGTGACAATGTAACAAAGCTATACATGACACTGATTAAATAGAATGGGAAAGCTTCAGAGTTATTTCCAAAGATTGGCCAACGTATATTTTGATATGTTATTTAACGTCAGGCTTTCTTAATTTAAATAATTGCAAAGTAGTAGAAAAGAACATACACTTCCTGAAGCTTTTGACAGGTGACTAAACATTACGTAATAAGCAGAACAAAAAGGTATTTATTTAACCGTCTGTCACAGAAAATGACGATGGAGACTAGGAGGATCCAAAAAATGTGAAAATCTGCAAACAGGTACAATTTAGACCTTCCGCGAGGTAATTACAACACATTAAAAAATAACGGGCAGGTAATGTTGCTGCTCACCAATTCCGTAATTTGCGGAAACAAGTGGTGGACTTTGTAGCGGTTTCACTCATGATGGATTTGTTAGGTGATTCTCTGATTAATCCAGATTTGCTTTTATTCATTTGGGAATGGAATTATATTTTTTTTGTCATTTCATCTTTCCCGATAACTATGCAGCAGTATCCTCAGTTTTAATTAAACCTTAATTACAGATAAAATGTGCGTTATACTAAACCAGGGCATGATCCAGGGGCTAGCTACCGCGTTACTGTAGGGTTGGAAGGTTCCTGGTGAGGTTTCAAGGAGATTTTTGGAAAGTACATTAATTGTTTAGTATTTAGTATTTTTAACAACCTCTCATGAACCAAGAACCTCCGTATTCTGATATATAACAAATGTAGGTTATGGTGTTCAAAGCATTTATAAAGACATGTATTGTCAGCATTGAATTTATCGAAACCTAGCTCCGGTGGTAAGAGTATGATTATATGAAATGCTACTACAAATCTGATAGCAGTAAGAGACCGGTTAAATATACCTGCGCAAACATTGGGGATCAGCAAATCCGTGATATTACCAGGGACCCAGATCTTTCATGTGAGGACATCAATGTGCTGGAAATATATCTGACCCAAGCTGAGGAAACTTTCAAGCAGGGGTGGGGTAACTGCTTGAGCTTGAGCTGGGGGATCAAGCATTTTGAAAATGTTAGAGATATACATCCAGACCGTGAATTAAAGAAAAAAAATAAATGGGGCTTCTGGTGGGAATAACATATTTTTAAAGATGACACAGTAGCAAAAGCCAACAAATATTTTTTAAGGTTGAATATTTTTAAATCCTCTGAGCAGTGACTCGATATAAGGTTCCTCTAATCTGTGTGAGGAATGGCGTCAAAAAAAAAAAATGGCGCCAGGATAAGGTGTTTTTATCAGACACGTGTATATACATCTGAGATTTATGGAATCTGCTTTTCAAAATGGTTTCAGATCCCACAATGGATCCCAGCAGGAGATGAAGCAAACAGGTGAATGAGCTGTCTAGCTGTTCCTCGGACACAATACGTAAATCTTATGTACATGTATAAAAAAACCTGACTGTTTCCGACATGCCAAGCTTTATTCTGAAACGAGGTACATGCAGTACATGCAGTCACAACGCGCCGAGATGAGAGGCAGATACAGTCAATGCAGTCACAACGCGCCGAGATGAGAGGCAGATACAGTACATGCAGTCACAATGCGCTGAGATGAGAGGCAGATACAGTACATGCAGTTACAACGCGCTGAGATGAGAGGCAGATACAGTCAATGCAGTCACAACGCGCCGAGATGAGAGGCAGATACAGTCCATGCAGTCACAACGCGCCGAGATGAGAGGCAGATACAGTACATGCAGTCACAACGTGCCGAGATGAGAGGCAGATACAGTTCATGCAGTCACAACGCGCTGAGATGAGAGGCAGATACAGTACATGCAGTCACAACGTGCCGAGATGAGAGGCAGATACAGTTCATGCAGTCACAACGCGCCGAGATGAGAGGCAGATACAGTACATGCAGTTACAACGCGCTGAGATGAGAGGCAGATACAGTCAATGCAGTCACAACGCGCCGAGATGAGAGGCAGATACAGTACATGCAGTCACAACGTGCCGAGATGAGAGGCAGATACAGTACATGCAGTTACAACGCGCTGAGATGAGAGGCAGATACAGTCAATGCAGTCACAACGCGCCGAGATGAGAGGCAGATACAGTCCATGCAGTCACAACGCGCCGAGATGAGAGGCAGATGCAGTACATGCAGTCACAACGTGCCGAGATGAGAGGCAGATACAGTACATGCAGTCACAACGCGCCGAGATCGGAGGCAGATACAGTTCATGCAGTCACAACGCGCCGAGATGAGAGGCAGATACAGTACATGCAGTCACAACGCGCCGAGATGAGAGGCAGATACAGTTCATGCAGTCACAACGCGCTGAGATGAGAGGCAGATACAGTACATGCAGTCACAACGCGCCGAGAAGAGAGGCAGATACAGTACAAGCAGTCACAACGCGCCGAGATGAGAGGCAGATACAATACATGCAGTCACAACACGCCGAGAAGAGAGACAGATACAGATAATGCAGTCACAACGCGCTGAGATGAGAGGCAGATACAGTACATGCAGTCACAACGCGCTGAGATGAGAGGCAGATACAGTACATGCAGTTACAACGCGCTGAGATGAGAGGCAGATACAGTACATGCAGTCACAACGCGCCGAGAAGAGAGACAGATACAGATAATGCAGTTACAACGCGCTGAGATGAGAGGCAGATACAGTACATGCAGTCACAACACGCCGAGAAGAGAGACAGATACAGATAATGCAGTTACAACGCGCTGAGATGAGAGGCAGATACAGTACATGCAGTCACAACACGCCGAGAAGAGAGACAGATACAGATAATGCAGTTACAACGCGCTGAGATGAGAGGCAGATACAGTACATGCAGTCACAACGCGCCGAGATGAGAGACAGATACAGTACATGCAGTCACGTTACGTTTTATCAGCGAGATGGTTAAAAACTGCGGTAAGCTTTTTGTTTGCGAGGGTTGAGAAAAACCTGCGTGAATAACCTGCGTGAATAAAACGCCCCATATACACAGGTGATTGGTCATTCATAACACAGAGTTATTGGCATTAAATGTATATATACGGGCATATTTTGAACATTTTGAACATCATGGTTCACGACTTAAAACTAACCCTGCTTGCAAGGGCTTTAAAATTTATGTTTGCTACCAAAATGCGTAAAATAAAACAAGATTCCAGGTACCGATAGACGTATCCCAGTGCCAGCTCTTATCACTAAACCTTGTAAAGTCCGTATGGTGAATCCCTGATATTTGCATATCAGAGCATCACAGAGCTATTTGAGAACCTAACGATTCCCTCTCATTTGCATATTAGGACGTCACGCTTCATTTGGAGGACATGGTACTATGCGAGCACCAGTATTGGTTTCACAAGCAATCGACAGATCCACGCGCTTGGTAACATTCGCAGTGAAATCATGTATTCAGGTAATCCATACATGGACCTTCATGTCCTATAATACATCTTTGCGCTGGACGTATATGGGCCAAATGTTAATGCATTGTAGTCACTCTGAGGGTTATGTTAGTGAAGCTCTTACTGAATGGCCATTGGACTCAACATATGGAAGGGCCTAATATAAATAAGACCGATAGAATCAGTAGCCAACTAGAACCCGCAATAGGGGATGACTGAAAGAACAATGTTGGTTGTTTAGAGTTAATTTCTGGGAAAGACCACCAGTGACTGCAGACGTCACTGGAAAAGACCTTATCTCAGCGAGGCGACGTTGGTGGCGCAGACTGTCTCACAAACGCTGGACCTTACCAGTCAATGAAAACGGTCGGAAGAGAGCCGTAAATTAGTTATATAACTTGCCGCGAGGTTGCAGTACTTATTCGAAGCGTTGCGACACAGCAAGAGCAAGTTTGATGGCTCTATCAGCAGGAGGAAATCAGTCTTAACAGTTGCATCGACTGGGCCAGTCTTCTTAATTTTTTTTTAAATATTCAACTCAAAATGAGATGATTCAATCTACAATCTTCATTTATTGCTTTGCAGATTATCATGAGCTATCAAACATTAAAGGAGTTATTGTACCTGAAATGGAAATTATGCTTAATTAGGAGATCAACGCACTGTTTGAACGAGCTCTGTTAAAAATTACGTAATTAACTCTACCAGGAAGTTATTTCTCTCGTAGTTAATATTATTTTATTTTGAAAAAAATATATTGGCATTCCGCAATGAAATGTGGTATTTAGTACAGATCTTGAATTTCTTGTCACAGTTGATCGAACTGTGTTCGGCTGCCATCTGGTGGCCGTACTTGTAACAGGTAGGTGTAAAAAAATCATACGTCTGTGATTATACAAGAAATGAAATCAAACCAGCTGTGTATAATGATGATAATATGATATCAACAAATAGAACAGTTTGTGTGACGTCTTATCCGCTCCCATTCAACACGTGTTCTGATCAGGTTGAACTCATTCTTTGAGGTTTAAGAAACCACATTATCATTGGCTAAATGTTTAAGAAAACCTTACAAACACAGGTCATGCCTTTTATCAAATTATAACATGGTAAAGTCACTTTATTAAATTTGATATAGTATAAAATACACAATGTGTAGTCTGGTACCCTGTAGGTTATAATTCTATTAAACAAAGCTACAACAGATATCTTACTAGCTTCTTTCTAACACAAAACTTTGTGATTTATTCCATTCAAGACTAGGTCTGACGCACATACTATGTGACCTCCTTCCCTAAACACTCATTGAACCCTATGTTTGCTTAAATAAAATGCCATATGTTGCATGGGTAATCTATATAATTCTGTTGATATTATTCACACTGTTCTTTCCGCATAATTTTTGTATACAATCTGTTTGAGGAAAAGCATGAGGATAACAGAGATCTTAAGTTGACTTTTCTGTTGATATTGACTCCGATCTACTTGTTCCATTTTGTTGTTGAATGTTTACATCAGATTAAGTTATGAATAATGAAGCGCTGAAACTGAGCAAAAATATGTTCACATGACGAAAAAATATATAGCATACATGAAGAACATTATTATTTTCTGAGATAGGGCTTTTCCTCAGTAAACAGGGTCCATGCAATCTACTGTATACTGTAGATGTTAATGACATGAAATACAGGCCTATCAAGAGAAGAAGAACTCATATTGTCTTGACTCAGTACAGTCATATACCTGCTGACGACAGGAAACGCCAAACTATATGATAAGGAGGAGGATATGGGTCATTATAAAATGTCGTCATAGGTTTATTTTGGTTTAAAACATCGGAAAAGACAACACTACTGGCGGAGCTGCTTCGTAGCATAACAGGTAAAATGTCTAATAAAAATGACACATTTAATTTTACGAAGAAAATCTCTTGATACGTGAGTCATGTCTAACCCTTTCTAAGCAGGCAGCGTTGAGAAGGATCATTATCTAGAAAAAAAAAAGAAATCGGATTAAATAATAGGCTGTATATAAAATGTAACTCACCACACATGAAAGCGTACCCAGTGATATACAAACGTAGCACAGAGAAGTCAGCTGGACAGTTATTTAATTAATAATAAATGCATTGTAGTTGGCGGTGTATTATTTCAGATAGGTCGACCAGAAAATGTTTGTTTTTTTATATAAGACCCAGCTAGCCTATTAGATCGAGAAATTTGAAAACGACCGGCTTGCAATTAAGTAAATAAAGGATTTGAACTTCGGTGTTATTTGGCCCTTAGCAAATATTTAACGGGCGAAACTAAACTAGGATACATGGAATAGCTAATTTATTGGTCATTTAACAGTATATGTTATCATTATGCTATTATACGTTTATGTATATATGTAAAACATTTTTTGTCTGGCTCATCAAGTCTGATTGGCCGTCTCAATCTTGACCAAACATCTTTAATGAGTGAAAGGGTCCGGTTTTCTGTATCCCAAACACGGTCATCTCTGACCATCATCTCCCGGAGAGAACCCCACAAAATAAAAATCCTGATTCAAAACTAATGAGGCTGTGGTTTATCTATCATGCGACAGGGCACATCTAAAGACTTCTATCTTATATGTCACGGACTCTAAGAGCCCCCTAAAGGCAGACTAATTTGGCGGGAAGATTTTCTTAGAACATTTACCAGTTACGGTCTTGTCAGTTCCTTTTACTGGGTTTCGGCCAATTTATTTTATCTTCCAATTACCGTGTGTGTGACAGTCACTAATGACTTGAAGTCGCAGAGCAAACCAAACAAACGACTTGCAAGGACTAACTCTAGACGACAACTGACAAAACTTCATTACAGTTGAGTTACAGGCCAAAATGGCTGCCAGTATGGCATCTCGAAAAAGACGGATTATTTTATCACATGTATGACATCTTTCCTTTTTAAAAAATCATCAGACATCAATAATTTCTGTACATACACAGGCATCATAGCAACATATCACACAAATTTGAAGAATTTTCTATTTTACAGTGACGTCAAGTTGTCTGTATACATCATGACATAATTCTTCATACTGAGCTTCTTTCAGCACCTTCTGTGACCACTGGCAAGAGTAAATTATCTGGCAAACAAGAAAACCTTCAGCTCAGAAGTCACATGCCACTCCCAAGATTGTCGCAAGGATCAAGGTCTTCAGGGTACCTGTTTCAAACACACGACTCAATAGCATTTATGTTCGACTCGTAAGCCTGCCTTGAGTACTAGTTCAAGCTATATGGGGGAATGTACTGCAAAGGTCATCCATTCTGTTGTATTGATATCATGGTAAACAGCCGATAAACTTAACATTAGGCTACGAGTGATCAATTAACACAAAACACATGTGAACTACTTTATACATGTAAACTCACATACCAAACTGAAAATCTGCTTCTATTCTGTCTCTAAACTGTCATTTCCTGTATCGCGTATAAGTTGGCCTTGGTCCAGTAGCCTGTGGATATGCTGAGTAAAAATGGAATCTATCCCGTTATATGTCATATAACAAGTGTAAACACGGTATTACCGTTTTATAATTGGGTCGTTAGACCTGATTTCGTCGTAGTATCTCTAAGAACATTGGCGATATGAAGATTTTATTAAAAATAGGAATTCAAGCGCCTGTGGTCAGAGTTATCGATAATCATATTAATTCTTATAAGAGTCATCGATAATCATTTGGATACTAGTCATTTATAACAGAAGCTGAACCAGGTGTAGGGTGAAGAGTGTCCGGACCCCATCCCCTTTTTTGCAGCAGCCGCAAGATTTTTTTATGTGTTTTAAATGGTGACTTTGTTGAGGCTTTGTCATAATTCCTCCTGGGTTGGATCCCTCCTTTTCCTAAATCCTGGATCCGCAACTGTATAATCATAATCATGAAATACCTAATTCAGTCATTTATGATCATACAGATACTTTATTCAGTCTTCTCTAATCATACAGATACTTGATTCAGTCATTTATAATCATACAGATACTTGATTCACATATTTATAATGATACAGATACTTGATTCAGTCATTAAAATCATACAGATACTTGATTCACACATTTATAATGATACAGATACTTGATTCCGTCATTTTTAATCATACAGATACTTGATTCAGACATTTATAATCATACAGATACTTGATTCAGTCATTTTTAATCATACAGATACTTGATTCAGACATTTATAATTATACAGATACTTGATTCACATATTTATAATGATACAGATACATGATTCCGTCAGTTTTAATCAGACAGATACTTGATCTAGACATTTATAATCATAAAGATACTTGATTCAGTCATTTATAACCATACAGATACTTGATTCACATATTTATAATGATACAGATACATGATTACGTCATTTTTAATCAGACAGGTACTTGATCAAGACATTTACAATGATAGAGATACTTGATTCAGTCATTTATAATCATACAGATACTTGATTCACATATTTATAATGATACAGATACTTGCTTCCGTCATTTTTAATCAGTCAGATACTTGATCAAGACATTTATGATCATACAGATATTGATTCAGTCATTTATAATCATACAGATACTTGATTCCGTCATCTATAATCATACAGATGAATCATAATCATACAGATACTTGATTCAGACATTTATCATTACAGATACTTGATTCACATATTTATAATGATACAGATACATGATTCCGTCATTTTTAATCAGACAGATACTTGATCCAGACATTTATTATCATACAGATACTTGATTCAGTCATTTATAATCAACAGATACTTGATTCACATATTTATAATGATACAGATACATGATTCCGTCATTTTAATCAGACAGGTACTTGATCCAGACATTTATAATGATAGAGATACTTGATTCAGTCATTTATAATCATACAGATACTTGATTCACATTTTTATAATGATACAGGTACTTGATTCCTTCATTTTTAATCAGACAGATACTTGATCTAGACATTTATAATCATACAGATATTGATTCAGTCATTTATAATCATACAGATACCTGATTCCGTCATCTATAATCATACTGATGAATCATAATCATACAGATACTTGATTCCGTCATTTTTAATCAGACAGGTACTTGATCCAGACATTTATAATCATACAGATACTTAATTCAGTCATTTATAATCATACAGATACTTGATTCCGTCATTTTTAATCAGAGAGGTACTTGATCAAGACATTTATAATCATACAGATACTTGATTCAGTCATCTATAATCATACAGATACATGATTCCGTCATTTTTAATCAGACAGGTACTTGAACCAGACATTTATAATCATACAGATACTTGATTCAGTCATTTATAATCATACAGATACTTGATTCCGTCATTTTTAATCAGACAGGTACTTGATCCAGACATTTATAATCATACAGATACTTGATCTAGTCATCTATAATCATACAGATACTTGATTCCGTCATTTTTAATCAGACAGATACTTGATTCACATATTTATAATGATACAGATACATGATTCCGTCATTTTTAATCAGGGAGGTACTTGATCAAGACATTTATAATCATAGAGATACTTGATCCAGTCATTTATAATCATACAAATACTTGATTCAGTCATTTATAATCATACAGTTACTTGATTCACATATTGATAATGATACAGATACTTGATTCCGTCATTTTTAAACAGACAGGTACTTGATTCAGTCATCTATAATCATACAGATACTTGATTCACATATTTATAATGATACAGATACATGATTCCGTCTATTTTAATCAAACAGGTACTTGATCCAGACATTTATAATGATAGAGATACTTGATTCAGTCATTTATAATCATACAGATACTTGATTCACATATTATTAATGATACAGATACTTGATTCCGTCATTTTTAATCAGACAGGTACTTGATCCAGACATTTATAATCATACAGATACTTGATTCAGTCATCTATAATCATACAGATACTTGATTCCGTCATTTTTAATCAGACAGGTACGTGATCCAGACATTTATAATCATACAGATACTTGATTCAGTCATCTATAATCATACAGATACTTGATTCCGTCATTTTCAATCAGACAGGTACTTGATCCAGACATTTAAAATGATAGAGATACTTGATTCAGTCATTTATAATCATACAGATACTTGATTCACATATTGATAATGATACAGAGACTTGATTCCGTCATTTTTAATCAGACAGGTACTTGATCCAGACATTTATAATCATACAGATACTTGATTTAGTCATCTATAATCATACAGATACTTGATTCCGTCATTTTTAATCAGATAGGTACGTGATCAAGACATTTATAATCATACAGATACTTGATTCAGTCATCTATAATCATACAGATACTTGATTCCGTCATTTTTAATCAGACAGGTACTTGATCAAGACATTTATAATCATACAGATACTTGATTCAGTCATTTATAATCATACAGATACTTGATTCAGTCATTTATAATCATACAGATACTTGATTCACATATTTATAATGATACAGATACTTGATTCCGTCATTTTTAATTATACAGATATTTGATTCCGTCATTTTTAATCAGACAGGTACTTGATCCAGACATTTATAATCATACAGATATTGATTCAGTCATTTATAATCATACAGATACTTGATTCCGTCATTTTTAATCAGACAGGTACTTGATCCAGACATTTATAATTATACAGATACTTGATTTGGTCAATCAAAAATCATACAGATACTTGATTCAGTCATTTATGATCATACAGATATTTGATGCAGTCATTTATAATCATACAGATAATTGATTCAGTCATTATCATACAGATACTTGATTCAGTCATCTATATTCATACAGAAACTTGATGCAGTCATTTATAATCATACAGATACATGATTCACACCTTTATTATCATAAAGATACTTGATTCATTCATTATTATTCATACAGATACTTGATTCAGACATAATTATACAGATACTTGATTCACACATATATAATCATTCGGATACTTGATTAACAATTTTATATCAAACAGATTTTTGAACCAGTCATTAATAATCATACAGATACTTGAGTCCGTCCTTTTTAACCATACAGATGCTTGATTCACAAATTTATAATCATACAGATACTTGATTCAGTCATTTTTTATCATACAGGTACTTGATTCAGACATTTATCATTATATAGTTACTTGATTCACACATATATAATCATACAGATACTTGATTCAGTCATCTATAATCATACAGATACCTGATTTATTCATTTTCACGCAGATACTTGATTCATTCATTATCATACAGATACTTCAGTCATCTAAAATCATACAGATACTTGATTCAGTCATATAGAATCATACAGATACTTTATTCATCTTAAATCATACAGATATTTGATTAATTCATTATTATACAGATACTTCAGTCTTCTTAAATCATACAGATACTTGATTCAGTCATATAGAATCATACAGATACTTGATTCATTCATTTTCATACAGATACTTGATTCATTCATTATCATACAGATACTTCAGTCATCTAAAATCACATTTGATGCCTGTCAGAGTCACCAATAATTGTATATACCGTTCTTTGGACTGGTTTTGCCATATTGATAAAACAATATATAACCCTAATTAAAATCGATCAGTACTTTTTCGGTGTCTTTGTTGAAGACAGACGGACAGACAGACATACCAGGAGGAAGTAACGTATCCAAATTACACCTTCCTTCTTTAGTACAGAGCTATAGAGTGAAATAATCAAGTAAACATGGTTCATTTAACACGGGATGATTAAGTGAACGCGCTTGCTTGACTTATGATCAAAGGGTTGAAAGTTCAACAGGATTGGAACATTCACAATAGTACTGATAGTACCACGTACAAAATAAAATGAAAACGGATGCTCACGTCAACCCGGATGTTTAATCAGGGACAAGATCGTATATTTTTCAGCCAAAGATCCAAGTGGAGCTTGTGGTTATAGCAAGGGAACTCATAGACGAAGTGATCCCAATACGGCTTCAGATCAGAGGTAAGTGGTTTCAGTACATCTTATATAGCGGTGAAGCAGACGAACCAGCACGTGCCGGTCACGGGACAAGCTTTTATAAAGCCTGTACACGAAATTAATAATAGTATAAACCAGCTAATAACTTCTCCATTTATACAACAGCGAACAGAATCAATATAGTATTACAATAAGAAAACTGAATTCATAATGCTTCTTGCAGAATGGAGGAAGCTTTTTTTCGTTTTTCTCTAATTTGTTTTAATATTTGGCTACCAGAATTGCAACATGCTCGGCTTAACTTCACGGACATGAAAGGCTATCGAAATAATAAAAAATTCGCACGTGAGGGCGAATACGAACGGGCTTTTTGGTAATGAAAATTTTTACTTGGCGATAAAAAAATAAGCCTAAATACAAGCTCTATGCCCATTCGAGTTAAGTTGAATTATAAATTCTAAAATTGAACAGTAAGATATATCATATAGAATTATAAAATAGAATACAATATGATGAAATAATTTAATAAAATGACAATAATAAAATATAATATATGATAATATAACTTAAACAAGGGCACCGCAAAGCGGAACATGTCCACAAATGGGATTGGATGTATAAAACAGTGTGAAAATAAGGAGGGCAGTTCTCTATCCTTAAACCTTGACCCCGTGACCTCAAAATTGATGGGGTTCTCTCACTTTGGGTGGGTGAACAGTATGTGTAAGAATGGAGGTTTCGAAAGAAAACTTTGGCTTAAAATGGGTCAACAAGCTTTTTCACGAAGTGGGTCCTGTGAACTTGACCCTTTACATCGTGATCTCAAATGCCATAGGGTTCTTAATTTGTGGGTGAGTGAGCTATGTGTGAAATATGAAAAGTTTTGGTCAATTGGTTTGGTTTGAAAGCGTCCACAAGCCAATTTCGGATGGAAGGTAGGACGGACGCACGCACGTTACTATATCCCCTCCTGCAACTTTGTTGCGAGGGGATAATAATAGTAATACCATAAAAATAAAACAAAAGTTTAATAGAATGATAACAATATGATATATGAATAATAATCGATTAAATATAGATTGTTCAAAACAAAATTACTGATAATACAATATATTATAACTATATAACAAATATGTATTCAGTTTTCTTGTCTCCGATAAATACGTATTATTATTGATGACACAGGCTATTTATATCGGGCATATTATTCTGTACACCACAACCTTAAATTCGTTCAATTTTGCATCGATTCCACATTTATATGTTGGCCGGGAGCTCAGACAACATCAAGAGGTAGTGGGCACACTTACCTGTGTACATATATAAGAATAGATAAAGGTAATAACTCTATGTTGCTTAGTGACTAGAACGTATCTTTATCATCTGATGCGATTTTATGAAAGAACTACACTTACTTAAACACTTTTGTTGAAAAGATGATGCGTCTGAACCCTGGACATGGATGTATATCTAAATACGTCTTAGAACCTTGTTAAGAATATAATAAGTATTAATTGCAGTGATAAAATTGTCTATTTGATTAACCTGTCCTTGGGGGACTTTTATTGAGCCTCGGTAGTATTTACTTAGCTTCCTATCATTAATTAAGATGAACGATGTGATCCCAGGTACACTTGTAATGATGGAGTGACTACCGGGCCACAGAGCGAGGCCTCTATTTGCCCAACTCATTCAACATATCGGAGAGACGGAGCAGGGACCAACGCGAGCTGGAGTCGTGGTGTTGAGGTCAATCTCCTCCGTCAGGTTAATTGTAATTAAAGGACAGCTAATAAAAGCATTACCACATTAGATTCTTGTGTTACTAGTGTCATCACCTGTCTAACTTGTACTTTGGAAACCTAAGGTCTTGCCGCTGGCTGTTATTCGTTATAAGAAGGTCGGTATTTCACGAGTCCACGGTGACTTACTTTTCGCTGATATACAGTCGCTCCGGGAGGTCTGAGAGGTGTCATCGGTCCAGGCACCGAACAATCCCCCCAGCAGCGACAGCAGCCCCAGTTGCTTCTTATCTGTATACTTAACCTGTGTCATAAAGGTCAAGGTTGCTTAAACTACCGTCTACAAGTAGGCCGTAAGCGCTGCTAATTATCGTCTTTATTACAATTATTTTTTGTTGAAAGCCCATGCATGTTATTTCTGTTTAATTGTCCTCTTGGTTAATGTGTTTTCTTCTCAAAAGCAAACAAAAGACTAAACTTTGATCAATCAGATCTGTGCCAATAGATACACAATCAATTTTTATGTCACGGTTAAAATGAATGCTTTATATATCTATCCATATACATATATATATATATATATATATATATATATATAGATATATATATATATATATATATATATATATATATATATATATATATATACCTGAACATGCCTACTTGCATCGTCAGGCAACTTAACATTTTTTTGCAAGTGATTTCCAGGTGTCATTCTATTAATTTAATTTGAATATAGCCAAAACTTTACACACACATATATATATATATATATATATATATATATATATATATATATATATAAGGTATAAAGAAGTAAGGAAGCTCGTGTCCAGTTGTGAGGTTTGGAGTGCTGTTCGACGTTTGGCTACGGATGCATTTTTGCCGACGCGGTCATGTAGCAGTAGGTACGTATAGGCCGACGCGAAAACGTGCTAGGTGCCATTTTGAAGAGGTGTAAAAGTTGAATAACGCACTGACAAACGTGTATATCTGGAAAAGAGTCGGCATATTTATTTGTTCTGAACATATTTATTTTATACCAGTTGTTTAAAAGTTGACCCCCTTTTATAATATTTAAAATTTTCTTTTATTAAAGTTAAAATGAAGTACAAATTATTTCATGGTTACAATACTGACGCTATTTTGATCCTTTTTTTTATACTAAAGTTGTCGCTCGACTTTAAAGAAATCCCTGGTTCGATATGTTAAGGACTCATTAAACATTGGCAATATTCACTAAAGTTGACAATTTAGTTCCTAAAATCAATCTGTTATGAAAAATAAGGCATGAACATATGATTAACAAAAATACAAATATTTGAAACGAAAGTGGTAAAGTGAATGGAAACAGTCTATTAAAGTGTCAAGATCAAGAGCACATGCATAAAGAATAATGTACAGTTAACACCACATATAAAGGCTGCTGAGAGGTTTTAGATGTTTTAAATAGCTGAAGGTGGAACTGGCATTAGATGGGAGCGGCCATTTTACCAAGACCGCAGGCTAAGAGTAGTGAAAAAAGTGGTACAACTTGGGATATATTTTTTTCTTGAAGATTCTTTTTTTATATTTAGATCCTTATAACATCATTTAAGTGTCAAATTCATATATCATATTAAATAACAATTTTTCACTGTGCATCCCTCTCTGGAAAAGATTATATGACAGAAAACACAAACAAAAATAGAAACCAAAATCATCCATGCGTTGGAAAACAATGTTAACACCAACGCAGGACCGTATATTGTACATTATTGCCCTATTTCCTGCCAGTTTTATTTGGCAGTTTAAGATAAGGATCATTGCGTCATTAGGGGATCATTCTCCATTTCAGCACCCCTTACCTTTGTCTGGCAGTGTTTTTAACTAGAAAGCGCGTGACAGAGAGTTATATTGTGCATGCAGTGGAAAACCTGATTTTGTATACCTCTGTAATGAAAAATGTAAATTACCATAAATATAACATTTATCTCCTATTGATCACGGATATACACATATTTTTTTTATAATGTCGGACCTTCACATACCAGGAAATTATTATTTTGTATACCGATGCATTGAAAAAGTAGATTTGAATAAAATAAAGAGACACTATTAAATGGAATACTTTAATACATCCGTGGATCCGACTAGCCCACACTTTAATCCTCATGGAGGCTCAATATTTCAAGCGCTCTCCAATAATCAGTATGTTTTACCGATACTTTCCGGTATTGTTATGGCCGCCAAGACAAGAGCTCCGGTATTGACAGAGCGGAACCATCGCCACACACATGGTGTCATTGAGTGCAAATGTCTTCGTTTATCCGTCGCCAGCTGGTGCCACTGAGGTCAACTGGGTGCACGTCAATCTGCTTTATTAGGTTAAATGTATGATACCATAAAGGTGCGTGTGATGCCATTACTGTTGATGGTGGAATTGTGAACGAGGTTTGTGTGTTTTAAAAGGGTCTCTATACCAGTGGATACTGGCAGCAATTCCGCTAAGCGAGGTGGGTTTAATTTATATTTATGATTATCATAATTACAAACTTATTTACCATGCATTTTTTAAAGAATATACAATACGTTACATGTTGGTCGCTTCCTTGAGTATTATTTAGACCTCATGCTCTGCAAACAAAGGCAACAGTTGAATGCATATGAGTGCACAAAATTTAACAGACTTGCAAAATCGTATTTTTGTTGTTATCGGAAGCTCAAAGTAATTGTACAAGAAGTTACAAGATAAAAATGAGAACACACACTTCCATGCACCCGGTCTAAGATTACAGGTAAAACAGTTCTGAGAACTGGATCCTCGGCTTTGTGCTGGTACAATCCCATAATCAATAGTATCTAATTTAACAATGCGCCAACACATTCAGTGTGATGCATTGGTTAAATCTGATCCCAAAAAAAGTGTAAATATTCATTATACAATTTACAGTTCGGTAATGAGTATATTTAAAGACTATAATATTGAACAGGAGTCTATATAAAGAATCATGATAGAAGGTGATACAGCCCCGCATGTGAACAGTTATAAAATGGGACCATAATGTGCCCTCTGTCCGTTACCGTTAGTGTTATTACATCGTTAAATTAAATGCATGTTGGCTTTATTATTTCTTGTTAGTAAACGGTAATATTACCTGCTAAAATGGCGCGACGATGGTTTGTATAGGACGGTACGTATAAAGAACAGACACGGTTCAGGGATATATCGGTTTCAGTTAATGCTAATTTGCCCCTACGCAAATGATCCCCACCTTTGATATATATATATATATATATATATATATATATATATATATATATATATATATATATATTTAAACATAGACACACATATCTATTTTCATTTATACATATTTATATGTATATATATGTATACAAGTTAATACAAATTATGGGAGGGGAGATCAGTTACATTGGTGTTCTGTGGCGGAAATGGACTCTATTTAATTTACCCATTAAAGGAAAGTTAAAAATCATATCTTTTTATATTGTTTAATTGTTAGTCGGGTCAGGTAAAGTTTATTGTATAGGAGTGAGTCAAAGTCAAGATCCAATGAAAATAAATTTTACAATTTGTGCGTCAATAACCATTTGTTATAAAGTGACTATCCTTGATTAAGCCTGTCCCAGAGCCATCCTATATGTGCATGGTGTTAAAAACCAGGTTTATCTTCAGGCGGGATGGTCGTTTAGCACATTGTTACCGTAATTTACGATTAATACGGCCCTTCAAAGCCTATAACTCTGATTACCGGTGGTATTACGTTCATAAGCTCATGTACAACACGGTACTTAAGAACACTCCTCACAAAGTCGTCACGTAAAAAGTTGGTACGTTCGTTTGATCTCTGCCCGACATTGAGGCATGCGTTTTGGGGGTTGGTGTGTTCATTTCTATAATCATATGTTGATCTTTTTTTTGTGTAAAGGGGAGAGGAGGGGGTCGGGGTTGGCTTTTTTAAGTCTTCCGGAGTGAAAACCCATATTTTCGTTTCCTGTCTCTGTTTGCGCTGGATCGCCAATACAGTTTGTTTTCAAAAACTGGTCTGTATCAGAGTAATAATTACAGGTTAGAGATTTACATCTGATAATTGATCACCACCGGTGGAGGTATTTTTGATTTTATTTTTGGACAGTGTTAGTTATGTGAAGACGCCTTGCCGTCACGTGACCAGGTGGGAGACATGGACTATTTGGGTATACTTTGGTTAGCATTTTGTTTGCGACGGATTTTACATTAAGGCGCCTCCTCTATACAGGTGAACGCAGGGGTGATCCAAGATTTAGGAAAAGGAAGGATCAAACTCGGGAAGACTTATGATGAAAACCAAAAAAAAAAAAAAAAAGTCCCCGTGACGGAAAGGGGGCGGGGGTACAGGGCGCAAAATTTGCTGTGGTATTGAGCTTTTTGTGGCGTCATCTGCTTAGACTTACTGTTTTAATAGAAAAAGCTAGAAAACCTTTGAAAATCTTTTTCCGCGAAAACATCCAAACAGGTTACCTAATATTTCACAGGAATGATCCCAGAGACGAGCTCTCTCAAGTTTGTGCGAATGGTTGGGGTTCGGTGAATTTTTTAGGTACAGGAATTTGAACTTTTCATTCGGCCAAGAAAGCATACTAACATAACAGTCTCAGAAACGGCAGGAGCTAGCTTCACCAATTTTTCATGCAAATGTTGATCTTATGACTCACATTGAAAATTGAAGTTCTTGTGGCGCCATCGGCATCAATGTGTTTTTTTTGGGGAGTAACCATTTATTTTAGCCCTACTTTAAAAAAGCTTTTCTGATGAAACTGTCAAGCTGAAATGTTTAATATATCACAAGGATTATCCTAGGGAGAGGTTTTCAATTGTATAGAAATTCTTAAGTGGCTTTTGTACAAGTTAATTTAATGATTTTAAGTTGAATCATTGGACCATTAACAATGAAAGGACTGTAAGATACTTTGGTAAATAAAGCTAGTAGATGTTTGCAGTAAAGCCTCGGTCACAACCCGCAGCGGCCACCGCACACCGTAGATCACCGCTCGGTTTATGAAACCGAAGGAAAACTTATGCGGCTGCCGTGCGGGAACGGCAAGGTGTCTTCCTCATTCTCACGGCCTTCGCACGGTAAAGTAAGCTAACCCTGAGGTCGCCGCAAGCTTATCTTGAGGAAGCCGCAAAGACCCCTTACGGCAGCCGCAGGTACACCGTACGTCTCTCGGGTAGCCGAGTAGGCATTAAAAATCGCACGGGAAACCCGGGGAGCCCGTAGGTGGTTGCCTGACGCACGGCCGCCGCATCAACTTATAAGCGCTTGCGCAAATGTCAGTTACGGTTGTTGCGGAGTCACTGCGGCCTTGGAAAAACGCACGGCTGCCGTGCATCAACCGCACGGAATAGCCCAAATCACTCGCCGTACTGCGACCGTATCCCGGTTGTGACCGTGGCTTAACGGAGTGCGAGCCCTGGGTGCCTCTAAAATGTCTTGCAGTGGCCTGTTGAATGCCTACAACGACTTGCATTTGTTCCAAGAGTGCCTCTGTCTTGCAGTTGCCTGTTGAATGACTACAACGACTTGCATTTGTTTCAAGAGTGCCTCTAATGTCTTGCAGTGGCCTGTTGAATGCCTACAATGACTTGCATTTGTTTCAAGAGTGCCTCTGTCTTGCAGTTGCCTGTTGAATGACTACAACGACTTGCATTTGTTTCAAGAGTGCCTCTAATGTCTTGCAGTGGCCTGTTGAATGCCTACAATGACTTGCATTTGTTTCAAGAGTGCCTATGTCTTGCAGTTGCCTGTTGAATGACTACAACGACTTGCATTTGTTTCAAGAGTGCCTCTAATGTCTTGCAGTGGCCTGTTGAATGCTTACAATGACTGGTATTTGTTTCAAGATTGCCTCTAATATCTTGCGGTGGCCTGTTGTATGCCTACAATGACTGGTATTTGTTTCAAGAGTGCTGATAATGTAGTTGCCTGTTGAATGCCTACAACGACTAGCATTTGTTTCAAGAGTGCCTCTAATGTCTTGCAGTTGCCAGTTGAATGCCTACAATGACTCGCCCATAATGTCTAACAAGTTTAGGTGTGTCAAATGCCTCTTAAAGTCTCAAATGTTGAATGCACCTTAAGTCTTGTATGAACTTTTTCTATGCCTCCATAATATGATGCAGATTGTATGCCTCCCCCCTAATGTTCCGCAGTTCCTACACGGAAAGAGACCTTTGTGATTGTGGATTTCAGAGTTGGTTATGTCTTCCTGTGGTCACATTTATGTGACCTAAGTCATGTGACCTTGACTTTAGCTATTATATGTGTTTAAGAAATCGAGTAGTTCTGCTCCCCATCGAAGATGCAATAAATGCGGTTACCCAAAATGCAGTAAAAATCTGAAAAGCAGTCACATGTAAAATTATGTCTTTTTAAAAAATAATTTTAATGGAGTAAACGAAGAATGTACACCCTAAGACACACTTGTTTGTAAGTGAAACACAGCCGTGGGGCACGGCCTATACACGTTAAGCCTGCAAAGCGCTAGTCGTGAAAAATCTTACCGCTGCTCGCTGAAATTCGATCTCGGGATCTCCCTATCTGAGTCGTGTACTCCCTCCCTGGACCAGTCGGTATATTATGTATGTTTTCTATTTATTATATACAAAGGTATATATGAATTTTTTGTACATAATAGTGCTGCATGAGACCTGCCCCCTCGCTCTCGCTCCATATATATATATATATATATATATATATATATATATATATATATATATATATATATATATGAAGATGAAATCCCTGGCAAGGAAAGGACTTGGCAATTACCTTTACAAATCAACATGACAATAGAAACTTTTTAACTGTGGCTTACTTTGTGTACCAAATTATATAATTGTATGAATATTTTTTTATATCCTGTGTGAAAATAACTATTATTTAGTCAGTTTTTTTAAAACTTAAGGATAATCCATGTGGGGAGAGAGGTTTACCCCTTGTTGTTATAGATCAATCAGTACATGGTCATGCACAGCTGTTCACAATGTTATGTATATAGCTCAAGTCCCGTTGTCTGGTCCATGCACTAGCATCTCCCGATAACGATAGGTTTGTAAATAATCAAAGAGGGAAGCCGAGAAACGTGTGTGTGTATGTTTGTTAGTATGTGTGCGTGCACTAGTAGCTCCCGATAACGATAGGTTTCTAGATAATTGTAGTAAGGGGGAAAATTAAGAAACGTGTGTGTTTGTGTGTGTGTTGCGAGCACTAGAATCTCCCGATAACGATAGGTTTCTAGATTATCAAGGTAAGCGGGTATCCAAGAATTATGTTTGTTTTTGTGTGCGTCCGTGCTTCGGTTGGGGTTACTTAATTAGGCGTTTGAAAATGGTATACAAATACATCCAAAATAAAGATAAATCGGTGAAACACTCACACCAACGGATCCCATTTGCTAATTCTATAAGCAGAAGAATTCAGTGTCCTCCAGAAAATTCAGGTCACACCTAAAAGCAAACGGTATGTCAATCATATGACGTCAGATTGTATTGTTTATATATTGCGTGTACGCTTTTATTTTTGTTTTGAACATGATATTTGATAGCTGGCTGTAGGCCAAGCAAGTTTAGAAAAGAAAGTATGCTTTTTGTCATGCGTGGGGTGTTCAGGTTATGTTTAATATATAAAAAATAGGGCTTTTCGTAGACATTTCATAGAAAAAAAAAAGATTGTAGTCAGATACCACAAACTCGCCCGAATCCAAATCAAACTTTGCTACATAAAATATATGTCCCGGTTGTCCAGCAACATGCATGGTTGTATCACAGGTCAGTTGTATAGAACAGAGGCTGCCCCTAAAACCAATGAACGGCTCTGGTCCTTGGTCTATGACAAAGGTCACGAAACTTGTAAATTAAATCACAAATATTACGGTGACCAAGATTACCTACCAACATTTAATGGGTTGTTCTTTGGTTGTTACCCTCAACAAACGTCCTTCAAAATATCTTTATATCTTTATTAGAAAGTCGTTAACAGACAAACCATGCAAGTAGCTTGTGCTTTAGATGGATCAGGCTCAGTGTGTGATGGAATGTCCACCTGAAAAAATTCCTGCCATTATATCCAGTGAGCACCCAAAAATTTGGACGGGCCACATTCAGTGGATGGAGCCAGAGTAGGCCAGAGCGCAGCCACGGTTAAGTCATATCGCTTATTCTGCCAATTATGATCAAAGACCTAACGATACTAGACATTCTTGAACTTTTTTTGCTGAGCTGTATAGAACTGCGTTGAGACTTGCTTAGTGAGATATGACTCGTGACTCTCTGCCTTACCTAAAGAAAATAGGAGTGACTGAGAGGATCCTAATTACCAGGGCTTGCCATGGTATCTGTCGTGAAGACACCTAAGGTTGTCTTGGTCAGCATCACATACCTAAACATTTAAAATTATAATAAAAAGTATTAATTAAAAAGTAACACTTTTGTTGTGAAACTAAAGTTGGGTGTTTGTTCTTCTTATCAATGAAGAAAGGTGTTTCTTAGATAAAATATTTGAAAATTAATTTATAGAAAAAATTATGGTTTATTTCTCGAAAAGTAAATTTCATATGTTTGGTTAAAAATTATGCATATATGTTACTTACATGATGAACTTCCTAAGTGTTCTTCAGATGTTTTATTTGAGTTGAACAGATGAAAATTGTTATCATTTGGGAAAGACTGATTCATTAATAGAAACTTTACGTGAAAAATAAACGATATCCTAAAATCTTCAGAAATATTTCATTTGACGGCCTTGATGTTCATGTTTTATAGAAAAAATTAAATTTAAAATTATGTCTAACATATACATTGTAAAGAACAGACAATATAAACATTTTTAATATTAATTTAAAAACGTTTTATTCAACAAACTCCTTTTTGAAAAAAATATTCCTTCTTATTTGATTCGGAAGAACAAACACCAAACTTATTCTTGAAATAAAGATTTTACCTTTTAATTTCCATTGTAAATTATTATAATACAATGTATAAAAAATGTTTAAGTTTATCATGTTATCCTAGACATACTTAATTTCGACAGGCGCCCCCCCCCCCCACCTGGATTTTGTTTCGTGTCTGTTGTCACAAGGATGTAAGTAAAATACAGATGCATTATGAAGATACTTATATAACAATGGTGCTCGGGCCATTTTGACTTCGAAATTAAATGGTCTAGGATGGAATTCGAGCCTCAAATTTATATTGAGACAAAGCAGTTTATAGAAACTAACATTTTGCACAAAGACCTCACCAACATCAAATAGCCATACATCGGACGTTTTCGAGTCAAGAACGGACAGAAATTCAAATATATTTAAGTTTTTTTTTAGTTCTGAAATATAAAGTTTTTTAATACATTTTATTGCTGAAAAAATCATGCAATACACATGTCACACATTATTGTACACAATCACATCAAATACTATATATACAAAGCTTATTGCCTGGATATTATTCCAACTATACTTCAAATTTTCAGTCCTTGTAATTTCTACATGCAGTATTACATATATTCTAGTGGTCTTTGAAGAATACATTTACCCCTTGCTTTTTCTTTCACTACTAAAACTACAATGCTACTGTATGTAAAAAATGTTTTCTAATTTTCCCATTTTTCTAAATGTGCACCTGATTTATTAAAGGTTATCCTTAATTGGAAAAAGTCCATACAATACTGTGTTCAAGGTTAATTGTGGCATTATCACTCCATTTGAATTCATCCACTCCACAATTCTAAAATACAGATTATTTGTTAAAAAATATTCATAACAAATGTGTTCCTTGGTCTCTAATTCTACGAAGCAATAAGAACATCGGTAACTGTCAACTAACTTCCATTTGTTAAGTAAACTATTGGTTGGAAGATAGTTATGGAGTATTTTAAATAAGAATTCCCTAGAATACATATCCAATGAGATTTTTTGAATGGCTCCAAAGTAGCTCTCACAGCTGATATTTTCACCTGTATGTCTTAACTTGACCAATGATGAAGGTGCAGTTGATTTTTGTTCCACCAATATATTATAAACATATTTAGAAGACAATGATTGTATATTTGTAATACCCTTTTAGAATTTTAGCAAATATATTTAAGTTAATACGTACACAGTCATATGTTACTCATACACGATACCGTTGACCAAGGGTAGCACCCCCCATGTGTAAATACAGGAAAGCTTCTGGTAATATTCGATTTTCAATAGCACATGCAGTTTTAAATTTTTGAAAGATTTCACAAAGAATCATGTTGTACTTTTATTAAATATACAACAACATATGAAATCAACAGAAATTAGAAAAATCAATCCTGTCTTTGTTCCATAAACGTGAATTGTATGAGAGATATACAATAACACTGGTGCCATCAAAGGAGAGTTGTGTTTATTCTCTGTTGTTTGACAGTGTATACATAATTGACATAACAATACATAATAAAGTGTACAAAAATATATGCGTAAAGTGTTCTTCATATTGGTCTGTAAAATTCTTATATTCAGTATACATCTACAATGTTGTTTAATACCTGGTATAACGGATCTCACGCGGCAAAGGATATGTTTATATAATGTGTACGATCGTCAAATGATGAAATTTTTTGGCCTATTTCCTCACAGACACACATGTCGTCAAATGTAGAAATTTCTGTAAGAACTTCCTCTTAAACATACATAACGTCAAATCTTGAAATTCTTTTGAGAATTTCTCATACACAAACATATCGTGAAATGTTGAAATTTCTGTATTTCCTCACACACAAACATATTGTCAAATGTTGAAATTTCTGTATTTCCTCACACACATACATATTGTCAACTGTTCAAATTTCTGTGAGTATTTCCTCACACACATTAATATCGTCAAATATTGAAATTTCTGTATTTCCACACATACATAAATATCGTCAAATGTGAAATTTCTGTATTTCCTCACACACATACATATCGTAACATGTTGACATATCTGTGAGTGTTTCCACACACAAACATTTCGTCAAATGTTGAAATTACTTTGAGTATTTCCTCAGACACAAACGTATCGTCAAATGTTGAAATTTCTGTAATTCCACATACAAACATTTCGTCAAATGTTGAAATTTCTTTGAGTATTTTCTCACACACATACATATCATCGATTGTTGAAATATCTTTGAGTATTTTTTCACACAAATACATTTCGTCAAACGTTGAAAGTTCTGTGAGTATTTCCTAACATACATATCGTCATATGTTGAAATTTCTTTGAATATTTCCTCACACACTTACATATCGTCAAATGATAAAATTTCTGTATTTCCCTCACATACATACATATCGAGTAATGTTGAAATTTCTTTGAGTATTCCTTTCACACATATACGTATCTTTTTATTAATTTATTAACAAAATCCGTTTATATATAGTTGATTGACTTGTTTTATGACCCTACGATAGCTTAAGGTAGATTAACTGTTATGTCCATGACATGTAGATCATTTATCCATTTCTCGGCTTCTTTACATATTGGTTTTACAAAGCAGCAGTCCCAGAATAACTGTATTGCTCTTCAATGGCCACCAGCGGTGTAGTGATGAGCCCATACCATCCAATTCCGAGTGCAGGTCCGATTCAAGGCCACTCAAGTTCGAGCCCAGGCAACTCGAGTCCAAGTCCACCATCTTCGAGTCCAAGTACGAGTCTTAGTACAATACAAATCTTCTTATTAAAATAATTAAGATATTTAAGATAATCTTGCAAATTTTATGTAAGTTGATATTTTATATACTTTGTGGCAGAGTTTTCTTTTCTACTGGACTCGAGATAGATTCTGCCTGATTTCTCAAGTCCTTATATCCGAGTTAAAGTCCGAGTCCCGGATCCTCGAGTCCAAGTCAGACTCCCGGACCCTCGAGTCAAAGTCAGAGTCCGAGTCCTTAAAAAAGGGGACTGGAGTCCGGACTCCAATCCAAGTTGGGACCCGAGTCTTACATCGCATAAGATCACCAGGGACATGTTTCCAGTTCACACTGGTATGAATGATAACGTAATGGAACTTGAAATGATAAAGTCTGCATAGGAATGGAAATAATCCAGACGTCAGAGGAAATTTAAAGAAAATATAGCTGTCCTTGTGACCAGATTAACTGTTTATAGTGTAAGTCCTTTGGTTGTATCTAATGTATGTTGATAAAGGTGACCATATATTAAGAATGAATTGAATTTTGTATTAAGCCTGCTTGATTTAAGAATGATTTTATTAAGCCTGCTTTAGTTAAGATCTATTTTTATTAACCCTGCTTTATTTAAGGTAAATTTTATTAATCCTGCTTTAGTTAAGATTTATTTTTATTAAGCCTGCTTTATTAAAGGTAAATTTTATTAAACCTGCTTTAGTTAAGATTTATTGTTATTGAGCCTGCTTTATTTAAGATAAATTTTATTAAACCTGCTTGATTTAAGATCGGTTTTATTAAGCCTGCTTGATTTAAGATTTATGTTATTTAGCTGGTTAGATTAAAAATTGATTTTATTAAGCCTGCTTGATTTAAGATCGGTTTTTATTAAGCCTGCTTGATTTAAGATTTATGTTATTTAGCTCGTTAGATTAAAAATTGATTTTATTAAGCCTGCTTGATTTAAGATCGGTTTTATTAAGCCTGCTTAACTTAAGATGATTTTATTAGGCCTTTTTAATTAAAGGTGGATTTTTTTAAGCCTGCTTGATTTAAGATTGATTTAAATTTGACTGCTCGATATAAGATCGGTTTTATTAAGCCTGCCGGATTAAAGATTGATTTTATTTAGCTGCTGGATTAAAGATTGATTTTATTAATCCTGCTTGGTTTAAGATTGATTTTATTGAGCCTGCTTGGTTTAAGATTGATTTTGTTAAGCCTGCTTTATTTAAGATTTATTTAATTAAGACAGTTGGATTTAAAATCGGTTTTATTAAGCCTGCTAGATTTAAGATTTAAAAGATTCATAAGATTTTCACTTGCACGGGATAAGAACAAACTAGACTCCATAACCTGTCGTGAAGACACCAGGAACATATCACTGAGGTTCTACAGCGTAGTCGTCGTTTTGTCTGCGAGAGGGTGTTAAACAAGGGACCTTTAGATCAGGAAATCCTCCTTGGCCCTGGCAGTCAACGTTTAGGAACATATACATTGTGCTCACTAAACATAAGTGCAGGTAAATGGTGGTGGTTTCATTCAGGACGAATGTATTTACCGCCATTATCCACAAACAAAACCATACGACTAGTTAACCTTTTAAAAGTGCCCTGACAGTCACTTGGCGTGAGTGTGTGTCCTGTATTTCTTGAAAGAAGGATGGTCTATTTACCTCTTTACAAGTTCATACGGAACACCTGCTGAGAAAATAAGTCCCAACAAGAGCCTGTCTCAAAATGAGCCGCCACTCTATATTTATGCCGCCCTGGGGCATAAGAATAAATGTGATACCGCACGTGTCCTAGTACGCCAAGCGTCAGTATGCATAACAGTAAAACTTGAATACGTGACAAACCGGCCACAAGCTGCGAAAAGCGTCACCATCCGTTCACAGGTGCACTGTAAATTGCCTAAATTACCTCAGAGCATGCATAAAAAGAAGAATACAAATGTTGACCTTGTTTATATTGATTGGATTCTTATCCAATCCAATTTCTTAATCTCTGAAACCGCAGCTTTTTTTCTTTTGAACTAATATGAATAGCTAATAGGAAATATATGATAAACGGAATTGTATTTTAGCTATGTAATCTAGGCTAATTACTAATAAGACTGCATAAACGTTTATGTTTTAAATCGGATTTCAATATTTCGTTTTGTATAAAAAAATTAAGGTGTAAGTATTCCTTCTTTTGCATGGGTTAGACAGGTTTTTCTTGCGATAATTTGTGATATTAAGAAAAACTTTGTCTCGAGAAATTTTTAAAAATGCATTTTGACTCCGAAGATTCACGGGACAGAGAAGTACGGAGCTGATGGTGATTTATGAGTGCTACCAGAACATCATGGACTAATTTACATCTTTTTTTTTACCGTAGGACTTCCCTGTCCGTGTACGTCTGTATGCAGTGATATAATGTCTTTGTCATTAGTAAAAACACTTAACGTATATAACAATAATACTGTGTTCCAGTGAGCACACACAAAGACGCGAATCACTGACAAAGCAGAACGACCCACTGGCAAACACAAAGCCTAGATGTGCATTATGACTTTGTCCCGATAATATATATATATATATATATATATATATATATATATACACTACACTAGACGACCAATTAATGTTTCAATACTTGTTGTAAAGAGACGCTGTCATAGCAAGGTAAGAATTTGCATTATCTGTATCAACAGCTAAGCGGTACATTTGATCAAGCTCTTGTTATCATTTATATCATAACGATGCAAAATATGATAATTAACTTGATAGCAGCTTAATGTTAAGCATGTGTAACTTTGTCAAGGCGCTAGAGTTGCAGCAAAGTGCCGTAGTTTTGATAACCAAGGTTTCTACCACAGAATTGAACCCCTTTCCCAAGGGTTAGATTGCACACTGTTAGGGATTGGTTGGATAAATCGGACAATTGAATTTGTAGCTCCTGAGTTGGTTGCAAAGGTGTGATATTCCAGGCTAAAATAACAAGTTGTCTTACGGATTCTTGGGCCAAAAATACGAAGCGATCAGGCGATTATTTCCCCTTTTCATTTATCGAAGGAGACAAAACACGTGGATTCTGCTCATCAGGCAGAAATGTATATATATATATATATATATATATATATATATATATATATATATATATATATGCTGTATATCTAAACCTCTATTAAATTCATCTTTGATATTTCTTTGATAATGCCAAAACACTGACACACACGCACACTTCAATCAACGACACGGTTTTATCTCGCATAAATCATGGCATATTTGTGAACTTATTCTCTTGCGTGTCGTCTTCTCATGGTCACTGCGCAGACAATAAACGTGTGACGGAGTACCTGTATAATCCTGAGCGCTGGAGCTCACGTGAGAGCTTACCGTGACAATACGTCCACGTCAGCGCGTCAGGTTAATGCGGCGGTGCAGGATAACAAACTTTCTAAAAGAAACCGTAAAGCTTTTATATCTGTAGGATTAGGCTGCCGCGATCTAAAGATAGGGATTCTATATCGACCTAGTGATGCCATAAAACTGCTTCGTTGCCAACGGGGTTCCAGTAAAATGGCCTCCGGTAATGGGTCAAACCGGGGACTTATAGAGATTTACGATGGACACAGAGGTCGGGTTTTGTTTATGGAGTTCCTGTGTCCTTTTGCCTCATTAGGGCCTCAAACCATAACAGTTCACGTGCCATACACATGTAATATGTATATAACGCTATAACGGCGTTTTCAATATGGACAGTAAAACTTGTAAGCTGAGAGGGAATTTGTCCCCCCCTCTCTATCTCTTTCTCTCTCTCTCTCTCTCTCTCTCTCTCTCTCTCTCTCTCTCTCTCTATATATATATATATATATATATATATATATATATATATATAAAAGGAATTATTTTCACATCTTAATTCTCTCTCTTCTTGAACGGTGAAACATTTTCAATTAAAAAAGGCATAGTATTTGTATAAAGGATAACTTCTTCTAAACGGCAACACCCTGGAGTCCTCATTAACTATTAGGAGTGAGATGTCCGGGACCCCCAACAAGAAAATTTCTTTACTTCAAAAAGTACTATTGGTAGGAGGTGTTACAGCAATAGCTGTCAGCTTCGAGTCTATTAAAGCAGGTGTCTTTTTTCTATCAAACTTTTCCGGAGAGCTTTAAAACACAAAAAACTAAAGATTTTGGCGTCAAATGCGGAAATGCGTAGGCCGCAGTAACATAAAACTAACCAACGAGCCGTGGGCTGCTCGCGTCATCCCGAGTATATCAGGAAATTTAAATCACCTTATTTGCTCTGATATTAGTCAGGGAGATCTATGATTAAACCCCGACTGTCTTCTTCCGGGGCCCTAAATAGTCCCTGATCAGGTCCGTGTTGCCTTCTGATTTATTTGGTTGCTGGTTACGAGAGCCAGCTCTGGGAATTACATGATGATTTGATTGTTCTTGTATGTCATTATTTTCGATTAAAGATGACAAATACCAAGGAAACTTGTATTTCATATTATAAATTGTTTGTTAAGATAAGCAGGCTACCTGGTAAGGGTTATAATTTCAGGATGTCATCGTAAATTTAAGCTCTTTTGGCTTCAAGGAAATTCCTAATATGTTAATATTTATTCATTACTGTGTGAGTGGATTTGTGAAGAATGGAAGCGTACATTACACTTACATCTACCTGCTTTACGCTGGTTGTTTAAAATGTTCTTGACGTTTCTGGGTTCTGGTTGATTTTTTTAGATCCCTTTTCTTCTGGTTGGGCGTGTCCGGTTTCTGATGTTGATTTCTTAGATTCCTTTTCTTCTAGTGGGGTGTGTTCGTTGTTTACCCAACCCTAGAAATTAAACGTAAACATATAAAACTATATTGGTTGCATTTGCATTCACATAGCATGGTTCTTTTGTTTATTTCTGCAATAGAGGTCATACAAACCATTTAAATCTTATGCTTAAGTCATGAATTCATTCATACCAGAAACAAATGCACACTTATTTTATGTGAGTGAAATTAGAAAACAGTGTACGGTTTTCGGTAAACACATGTTACGTAGAAAGTGCAATTTAAATTATATCATATGTGGCCAATACTTTCAGTTTTCCTTTTCTTATGAAACCCTCCGAGTGTTTGACTTGTTTTAGAAGTGCCAGGGGTGCCTGGTTTTCTCCGCTTACTATCCGATTTTTCGGAGAACATAATATTATATGGGCTCATGAAAAATATATATGGAAAGTGAAGCTGTGTCCTTATTTAATACTGAGGCAAACACAGATTGAAAGCAGCTCAGATAATAATTTTATCATTTTCATGAAGCAGGTATCATCAAGTGTAAAATTCTGATTTATTTTACTGGTTTACAGTAAGAATATCGTAGTGTATGTTTCGACTGCAGTGCCCTGGGAGAGAAAGTAAAGCCGTTTTCTGTCAAAGCATCATTTTCAAATTCTCATTGTAGGAAACCATAGAAAAAACTGGAGTAAGCCATAGTTTTATAACAGGACACTCGCTCCGTCGTGAAGACACCTGCTCCACTGAGCCAACTTGTTTGCCATTTCAAGAATAAAATAAATATGATGATATTTAAGGTCTGAGTATCGTCTAATAATCTTATAATGTATCCATTTTTTCACAAAAAAAGTTTTAACTACTAGGTCCTTGTTATGAATACCTTGCCACAAAAATGTCTTACTGACAATCTGGATTATTATTGAGAAAAAGTTATTCCTAACCTGTCAATCTCATGTGGGATGTATACAAAATCAAATGTTTTCCCTGAGAGAACAAACACAATCACTGATTGTCAATCACTGAGCTGTCAATCTCATGTCGGATGTATACAAAATCAAATGTTTTCCCTGAGAGAACAAATACAATTACTGATTGTCAATCACTGAGCTGTCAATCTCATGTGGGATGTATACAAAATCAAATGTTTTCCCTGAGAGAACAAACACAATCACTGATTGTCAATCACTGAGCTGTCGATCTCATGTGGGATGTATACAAAATCAATTGTTTCCCCTGAGAGATCAAACACAATCACTGATTGTCAATCACTGAGCTGTCAATCTCATGTGGGATGTATACAAAATCAATTGTTTTCCCTGAGAGATCAAACACAATCACTGATTGTCAATCACTGAGCTGTCAATCTCATGTGGGATCACTGGGATGTATACAAAATCAAATGTTTCCCTGAGAGATCAAACACAATCACTGATTGTCAATCACTGAGCTGTCAATCTCATGTGGGATGTATACAAAATCAAATGTTTTCCCTGAGAGATCAAACACAATCACTGATTGTCAATCACTGAGCTGTCAATCTCATGTGGGATGTATACAAAACAATTGTTTTCCCTGAAAGATCAAACACAATTACTGATTGTCAATCACTGAGCCGTCAGTCTCATGTGGGATCACTGGGATGTATACAAAATCAAATGTTTTCCCTGAGAGATCAAACACAATCACTGATTGTCAATCACTGAGCTGTCAATCTCATGTGGGATGTATACAAAATCAATTGTTTTCCCTGAGAGATCAAACACAATCACTGATTGTCAATCACTGAGCTGTCAATCTCATGTGGGATCACTGGGATGTATACAAAATCAAATGTTTTCCCTGAGAGAACAAACACAATCACTGATTGTCAATCACTGAGCTGTCAATCTCATGTGGATGTATACAAAATCAAATGTTTTCCCTGAGAGATCAAGCACAATCACTGATTGTCAATCACTGAGCTGTCAAACTCATGTGGGATGTATACAAAATCAAATGTTTTCCGTGAGAGAACAAACACAATCACTGATTGCCAGTCACTGAGCTGTCAATCTCATGTGGGATGTATACAAAATCGAATGTTTTCCCTGAGAGAACAAACACAATCACTGATTGTCAGTCACTGAGGTGTTAAACTCATGTGGGATGTATACAAAATCAAATGTTTTCCCTTTAGAGAACAAACACAATCACTGATTGTCAGTCACTGAGCTGTCAATTTCATGTGGGATGTATACAAAATCAAATGTTTTCCGTGAGAGAACAAACACAATCACTGATTGCCAGTCACTGAGCTGTCAATCTCATGTGGGATGTATACAAAATCGAATGTTTTCCCTGAGAGAACAAACACAATCACTGATTGTCAGTCACTGAGGTGTTAAACTCATGTGGGATGTATACAAAATCAAATGTTTTCCCTTTAGAGAACAAACACAATCACTGATTGTCAGTCACTGAGCTGTCAATCTCATGTGGGATGTATACAAAATCAAATGTTTTCCCTGAGAGAACAAACACAATCACTGATTGTCAATCACTGAGCTGTCAATCTCTTGTGGGATGTATACAAAATCAAATGTTATCCCTGAGAGAACAAACACAATCACTGATTGTCAATCCCTGAGCTGTCAATCTGATGTGGGATGTATACAAATTCAAATGTTTTCCCTGAGAGATCAAACACAATCACTGATTGTCAATCCCTGAGCTGTCAATCTCATGTGGGATGTATACAAAATCAAATGTTTTCCATGAGAGATCAAACACAATCACTGACTGTCAGTCACTGAGCTGTCAATCTCATGTGGGATGTATACAAAATCAAATGTTTTCCCTGAGAGAACAAACACAATCACTGATTGTCAATTACTGAGCTGTCAATCTCATGTGGGATGTATACAAAATCAAATGTTTTCCCTGAGAGAACAAACACAATCACTGATTGTCAATCCCTGAGCTGTCAATCTCATGTGGGATGTATACAAAATCAAATGTTTTCCCTGAGAGAACAAACACAATCACTGATTGTCAATCCCTGAGCTGTCAATCTCATGTGGGATGTATACAAAATCAAATGTTTTCCCTGAGAAAACAAACACAATCACTGATTGTCAATCCCTGAGCTGTCAATCTCATGTGGGATGTATACAAAATCAAATGTTTTCCCTGAGAGATCAAACACAATCACTGATTGTCAATCCCTGAGCTGTCAATCTCATGTGGGATGTATACAAAATCAAATGTTTTCCCTGAGAGATCAAACACAATCACTGATTGTCAATTACTGAGCTGTCAATCTCATGTGGGGTGTATACAAAATCAAATGTTTTCCCTGAGAGATCAAACACAATCACTGATTGTCAATTACTGAGCTGTCAATCTCATGTGGGATGTATACAAAATCAAATGTTTTCCCTGAGAGAACAAACACAATCACTGATTGACAATCACTGAGCTGTCAATCTCATGTGGGATGTATACAAAATCAAATGTTTTCCCTGAGAGAACAAACACAATCACTGATTGTCAATCATTGAGCTTTCAATCTCATGTGGGATGTATACAAAATCAAATGTTTTCCCTGAGAGAACAAACACAATCACTGATTGTCAATAACTGAGCTGTCAATCTCATGTGGGATGTATACAAAATCAAATGTTTTCCCTGAGAGATCAAACACAATCACTGATTGTCAATCACTGAGCTGTCAATCTCATGTGGGATGCACAAAAACAAATGTTTTCCCTGAGAGAACAAACACAATCACTAATTGTTAATCACTGAGCTGTCAATCTCATGTGGGATGTATACAAAATCAAATGTTTTCCCTGAGAGATCAAACACAATCACTGATTGTCAATTACTGAGCTGTCAATCTCATGTGGGATGTATACAAAATCAAATGTTTTCCCTGAGAGAACAAACACAATCACTGATTGTCAATCACTCAGCTGTCAATCTCATGTGGGATGTATACAAAATTAATTGTTTTCCCTGAGAGATCAAACACAATCACTGATTGTCAATCACTGAGCTGTCAATCTCATGTGGGATCACTGGGATGTATACAAAATCAAATGTTTTCCCTGAGAGATCAAATACAATCACTGATTGTCAATCACTGAGCTGTCAATCTCATGTGGGATGTATACAAAAGAAATGTTTTCCCTGAGAGAACAAACACAATCACTCATGGTCGCTCAAACGGAGCTATGGCTAGATTGCTATTTGGGCATGTGACCTGCAGTAGCCCTCTTCAGCGATGGAGCACTGCTTATCTTGATAATCTGGGCCCTGTTAATTAACTCTAAATGAGTACAATGATGCAAATGCTTTCTGCATACTTACCACAAGATGTTGTTGTAAAAATGATTTTTTTATTTAAATGTTAAGATCAGACCATTATCAAAACTGTATGTATATACAGCAGATCTTACAGAGGACATTTCGTGTATTTTACTTTTTCAATGCTTCGCGAGGGTTCCATTTTCGCGATCTCACCAAACTTTTTACAGAATATAACTATCATCATATGAATTGATTATATCAAGTACTATTGGGGCATAATCTTATTAACAAAAATATGGTTCGACAGACAAACAGAAAGATCTGATATCATTTAAAGTATCAGTCTTTGATATACACGACTTACGAATCTTTTGCGTTCAAGTTTGTCTACGACACAGGGACCTCGCAAGGAAACCGCAGTATATCATATGGGATAATTAATTATTTTAATATATATTCTAAAGCTAAACTGATCTAAGGTAACCTGACCATACTTGAGACCTTAAAGATCTAAAGACTCATCGAGAATCTGACCAGTTAAATAAAGGTTTGTTAAGCTAACCAAATTCCGGTGCATGTGTTATTGATCATAGGGCGGATGAAGAGTTTTGACAACCGTGTGCTGTTCATTGTGTATTGTGTACTTTATTTAACAAGTGACCAGCTGAAGCAATGATAATTGTAGCACATGACAGCGTAGTAGGTTCATGTTAGTGCTTCATATACGCGTGGCGTAACTAGTGTGGTTTGGAGAAAGATGGCTTCTGCAATCTGATTATGTTATATGCAAGTGACTGTTTTATGGTATGTGTGTAGCCTTGCCTGTCAATATGGGTTTAATTTTACGCTCTCTTTCTCTTTAAGTCATTAACTCCATTATAACATTTAGGATTAGGAAGTTGAAATAATTAAATGTGTTTTTTGTTCCATCTACAATAACGGACTTTAAAAGACAGCTAGGAAGAAGGATAGATAAAGTGGGATCGGGACGGGGAGCTAATTACCCAACAAAACAAATTTTTAAAGTCAAAAGGAAACCTTTGGACGGGGAGCTAATTACCAAACACGCACAAAAGTCAGAAGGAAACCTTTGGAATGAACTCTGGCATTAAGGTATATAATGAACAGTGTTTTCATAGTTTAGGATCTAAAGCGCTGTCCTCAGTGTGTTAAAAATTAAATTTGCATATAAATTCAGGCACTACTAACATACGGAATGTGTTACAAAACTAAAGAGAGAACCAAACTACCACTGTCCCATATTTCTAGGAAAACATTAAATGTATAATATATATATCATAAAATCTTACCTAAAGGTGTCACTGTGACTGGTGCAAATCTATTAGAAGTCAATTCAAGCGTATTTTGTGCGTGTAAAGAAAGTTCCCACGATTTAAAATTAATGATATCTCCCCATCTCTTTAAATATATTTCCATTCCAAGAGAAAGCGTGACAAAATATCAATGTAATAATAATTTTCTGCTTATATATATATATATATATATATATATATATATATATATATATATATATATATATATAGTTATTTAGTTAGTTAGTTATACAAATATAGAGGAATGGGATACAGGAAACTATTAAATTGGGAGGGATACTGGGTAAAAACACCAACATAAGACCTATACTTCCAAAGTGCTCTAACATACGATCTGTCTACGCCATACGGTTACCTGTGGGATGTCCGTAGACGAGCATTAACCGTCTCAGAATGAGGCTGAACACTCGTCGAGATAATGCATATAAGGATTACCGTTTGTCCCTTATTTGTCACGTTCCGAAGGAATATTTTTTTTCAGTCTGACTGCCTCAAACGGTAATTGGTAACGCGACACTTAATTTGTTTATTTTCTCCGCACACGGCTTGGCTCGATATGTTATTTCCTGTGCGGGTTATACCGGAGCACACCTGCACGCGTGTAAGTACCTCGTGTTGCCTTCGCTGCCAACGATAAAACAACAGGATCGTTCAATATAATCTAAAGCTAAATACTGGATTTATTTTTTTTTTCAGTTTTATTCTGGCCACAAGTAACAATCACAGATTAGTGTATACATGATTATATAAGTATGCATATATGAGTTCTTGATTATTGATTAAATAAGCTTAATTAACGCCAGTTTCGCTCGAAGTAAAAGGGATTTCTGAATTTGCTAAACAAGGCATACCATAGGGTTTATACTGCCTTATAATACAATGTAAACATGAGTCAAAATTATAGCCACATATGGTACTTCTTAGGACAGTTATTTCCCTCAGCTTTTGCAGCACATGGTCAAAAAATCCGTAAAAAATAATGTATTGCGCATATGTCAATGAAATTTCTAATATATTACAAAACAAGCGAAAACTGTCGCTCCAGCTCCGCTTGATTAATATACATGTTTGAAACGTGATTACTGATTGTTTATATCAAGAGTGAATGTCTAGATAAGTGCAGTATATAAAAGGAAGTCGTTTTTTCAACTTAAATTATCGAAGTTAGGGCTTTTACGGTACATAAATACGACATCAGTCATAACACTAACACACACAAACTAAATTGCGTGAAAGTCACTTTGTCACGAACAGCATCATTTCATAAAAAACTGCTGTTTTCAGATAATTTCCTAAACAGAGACAGGGAATAGCTTTATATTTTTTGCTGTTTCAAATTATGTTTTAAATATTTAATAATACCTTAGATTTATTTTCTTCTTACATATCTATATTTTATTTGGATACATATCTGTATGTATTATATTCTTCTATACTATATCATATACTATCGTGTTGTATTCTATTGTAATGTTGTATAATATCATAGGAAGGGGTAGAGCTGTGACCTGTTTTAGGTCTGTAAGTATTAGAAAGTCAACAGTTTTGCTTTTCTCTAGTGAGAAGAGGGTCACTTGAAACAACTTGGTCTCGACAATTTCAGTGTGAATAATAATATTATTACCAATCAAATAATTCAATAAATTAGAAATATCCAACATAAATGGGAAACCGTAGTACGTAACTATACAGACTATTAATGTGGTCGGGGATGTCAGTGATGTCTCCGTTTTGGTTGGGTACATATTTTATTTTACTTGCTGCATAAGGAAAAAAAGTTATGAAATATAAACAATACCACGTCTGGCTTGATATACCGAATGATGGTAGAGGACAAAAATGACTAGTGATGCCTCTAACAAGAATCAATACGATTATCGATGGCTTTGACAAGTTTCGATCTAAAATTTGAAATAACCCATGCACTCACACGGGCCCTGATATTGACGCTTTTCGATGTGGAGGCCCCCTTAACGAAGAAAAAGATTTCAGATTATTCAGCATCAAGGACAGTAATTTCTTACGAAACAGATGTACAAAAAGACTTAATCCACATGACGACATAGACCTCAAATTATACAAATTTAGAAATCTTGAGAGCCTTCGCCATGTGGGATTCTGCCAATCCGTGCTTGCATTCTCTTATTCGACCCATATTTACATGTTTATTCATGCATACGTGACTCTACATTTGTGGACAATTTGTCTTCAAGGGTGAGGGGATGACGCACAACTTTTTCCAAACACACACACACTATATATATACCTTTTTCATTGTCTGTGTGAAACATTTAAATATATTACAACTAAGTATAAGGTTTTAGAAAATAAGGTATTCTGTTTTTCAGTATATGTTAATTTTAAATCAGGTTTAAATATAATATATTTCATATTAAACTCATAAATAGAAAAAAAGTGCATAATTTTAATTATGATATATTTCATTTCCAATATATAAATATTATACTCTGAATTTCAGGGGGGATATATACCCCCATCCCCCTATATTGACGCCCCTGTTCCCTATATTGACGCCCCTGTTCCCTATATTGACGCCCCTGTTCCCTATATTGACGCCCCTGTTCCCTATATTGACGCCCCTGTTCCCTATATTGACGCCCCTGTTCCCTATATTGACGCCCCTGTTCCCTATATTGACGCCCTGTTTGTGAATATTCGCTGACGATGTCCCTGAATCCCGATGATCCCTCAGATCCACTAGAAAGTCAAATTGATTCTTCAGTTGATTTTTCATTTCCGAAATACCCTGAAAATTCCATGAGATTCTGTTCATGAGTGGGTGATTCATGTAGTGAACTAACACACGAAATCCACACGCAAACGAAGATGAGGGCATACCCTCCTACCGGAGGCAATAAAAAAGCAAACAGACAGAAGGACCGACAGACAGTCGTGTGAAAATATAACCGTGTGTAAGGTGTCTCATGAAAAAAAGATGCCACGAAATCGAACCGAGTTAGCTAGTAAAACAAATGTTCTAGCATATATATATATATATATATGTGTGTGTGTGTGTGTGTGTTGGTGTGTGTACCGGTATAGTGTAACAGGTTCACATTATAATACCAGGTATTTGGTTACCTTACCATGAAATAATGAACCTTGTTGAACGACTGTCGTGTGCATGGACAAAGTAAATGAAACATACGGCAAAGCCACGTTGATTTTATTTTATTCATCCAGCTACCCTCACCCCCCCCCCCCCTGTACAAAACATCTGGGTAAGCTACTAATTTAAAGCATAATCTGAGAATAGCCAAACACAGATCAATACCATCAACGATCTAACACAGAAGTCTTCTACAGGCCTGAACAGCGACCAGGTAAGACAAAGCGGACTGCCAAGCGCCGGTGCTTCCCCCGTACACAGCAGACAGACACGTGCTGTAGAGCCACTACAGCATTGATCCATTGCCGTAATGGCATATCGGAAGACAGTATTGAGGGGCTCTCCAGGCTGCGGATAGCGGCCCGCAGTCACACACACTGGATGTCAGGCACGGAAATACAGCCGGGAACACCGTGATATGTGAGTACTCTCAAATAATCAGCTCATTCTGATCTATCAGTCAGGTAAATAGGTAGACTTTTTAAAGTGCACTTCAAGCCTGTAATTAAGAGTTTGAGGACCTATCCATACACTTTTTTCACTTGACCGTCTAAAGCATATATATATATATATATATATATATATATATATATATATATATATATATATATTCTTTAACAAATACTGACCTCCCTAGAATTTAATCTGAAGACGCTTATATACATGCTAAAATTGCTTAAACAGTGTAAAATCGCAAATCTGATCTATTGAAAATGTGTATTTATAGCACAGATTGACGTGAACCAGATGAAACACCTAGATATTTATATCTCCAAAATCTAGCTCTACCGTTTTGTACAGAACAATTAGGTAACTATCTCAATATTACCAGATACAGGACTCATTTCCATGATTATAAAACCATTGTCAATGGAAGATTATAACTGTGAACTGCTGCTATGGCAACCTGCTGTGACACGTATATTTACTCTGTACTTTAGAATTGTTCATATATTTGCAATTCAGAAGAATGACACAGCTATTCAATAACAAGTCAGGTTTTTTAAAACAGCCTTCAACCAGGTTAAACCCTGGATATTCATATTCTTCTCCATAGAATCAGTTATTATCCCTCACGTGTAATTTACTCTTCATCTCTGTTTTGTTTTTACTGCTGTCACTCCAGCGAGGTAACTTAAATCATGCCCCATGTAATTAATGTTAATTTCTGCATTTCCCGTTAATTAGCTGGAGATGCTTGCGGAGGTCTAGGTAAAAAACAAATTGCCAGGGGTTCTTAACAAAACTTTGAAAAAATTTCCGATCGGGGCTGGAGGACATGTATTCGCCCCCCGTTTTTAATGGACTCGATCCTGTTACGTGTTTGTGGAGATTGAGTTTGTAACAATAGTGTAAAAGCATCCAGACGAGGAGACGGGGTATATTACAGGGGCGGATCCAGGATTTGGAGAGGGGAGGGTCCATCCCAGAAACATTAATGGATAAAAGATTTAAAAAAAGGTCCTCTAGTCCAAAAACAGGGGAGGGGTCCGGGCCGCAAAATATAATTTAAACCTTCAGGAAAGATTTTGCGGCACAAAAGAGCTAGGCGGGTCTAGACCCCCTGGACCCCCGAGTAGGTCCGCCTCTGTATGATACCTACGCCGGGAAGGTATTATGTTTCCCTTTGGTTCCTTGGTTTGTCTGTTAGCAATTTAAGGCAAAGGTCATGAACGGATTTTGATGAACTGCGTTACACAAGGAACAGGCGGGATCTGGAGAATCATAATATATTTTAATTACAAGGATTATGTACAGTGGTAACACAGGGTGATCCCTTTGTCCACGGTAAGACCGCTCCATTCATATCTGTGAGGGCCAGCATTTGTTACTGTCAGGTGAACATGACCAGGTCAACCCGTGTTGCTAAAGCCCGACATTGTCCAAGAATACGGAAAGTTGATACGCCGGAGCCTGGCGGGGTATCAGGTAGTACGACTAAACATACACACCTAGTTTGCTGGTTTGTCTGTCGTGTTATCTGTTTTTCTTCTGTGTAAAATAAATATGAAAATATCATTTAATAACTATTTTCGTTTAAATTTTGGCTAGACGCGGTCCTTTAACGCCTTAGAATACTTAAGACATTCTCCGCAGCTTGAAAGTCTGCAGGCCTGAATCCATACACCTTCAGCCATGGGTGCTTGGGATATTCCCTTTCTGGATGCTTTATTATTTTACGTTTACTGAATATCCTTTCAAATGAGGGAACCAAGGCATATGGACTGTCTCTCCTCATTGTGCTGCCGGTGCAGTTGGTGCAGGGTAAGACCACGTTGACGTGTGCACAGGGTATTTCACGCATATATGCGGGGAATCTTTATACGAGTTTTTAACTGGGCAAAACACGTTTCGACAACATAAATGTATATGTGCTCAATATTAAACTGCGTATATTCGTGAAAAACGGGGATGATTTGTATACACAGGGCGTGCGCGTCGTAATGACGTCAGTTCAGCGTCCTTTGTCCGACATTGATCTCCGATGTCGGAGGCGCAAAGTTGCTGCTACGTTTCTTCCTCTTGGTATTGCATAAGGATGGGTCTCTTTCAACACGTCTTCTGGATATGATTTTCCTACATTTTACCATTCATATTAAAAATATTATATTAGGCCAAAAAAAATTTAAGGTATGGTTCTCAGGCACCTCCCGCATCAATTTTAAACCCCCGCATCAACACTTTTTATTTTGATTTTCAATATAAATTTTCCAATAATGAGCTGCTGCCGCTCCGAAATTTCTTTCAAGAAGATAAAACCATACAATTTCCTTTGCTTTGTAGTGCTTTTACTTATTTAGCAAAATAAAACTGTTATTTTATTGCTTTACCCTTATCATTTGACATTTTTATCGAAACATACCAAAAAATTTAAAATAAAAAAAGCGCCCGCCCGCATTGATTTCTGAAAAAAGTGCCTGAGAACCATACCTTTTTTTTATTTTGGCCTTATTATAATATTTTAATAGATATAATAACGCACAAGGAAATCTGCATAAGTTACATAATTTTATGTCAAAAGCATGATAATATAGAGTGAAATAAGCATGATTCAATGGTGATATTTTCAGTTATGTCTTTTTTAAATGCATGATTTAGATTAACTGCTGCATAATGATGGTCTCGACACCAAGTAACTTAGGTGTAGAAGTGTAGCGCATTTTCGGCCGACTTTACTGGTATGTTTACTGTTTTCAGAATGATTTCGAAGTATTTCCTTATTCGGCTTTTATTTTAACTTATTTGCATTTTATGCCCAGTTATTAGTAGAAAACAGTTGATATCACATTTTGTTATTTAAAAAAAAAAAGACAGCGGGGTTTAAGCTAAGTAATTACTGGTAAAGGTTTATGAGTTTGTCCCAAAAATATCACAACTGAACGTACAGAAAACAAAAGTGTGATTAAAAGATATAATATCAAAAGATATTAATGTACTTGATAAAGTTTTGCAGAGATAACAACAGTACGGATAATAAGGAGAAGTCTCGCTAGGTAAGAAAGAACAATCATTCACTAGACTGGTCCTCTGCTCAGCTGTTATTACTCGCTGAACTCACTGAGCTCGGCCAATGTAACACACGGAAGCAGAGCAGGGATATATCTCAGAATTTAATCTGAAAGAACCGGGAACTGAACAACATTATGGTCTCTGTTGAACGACTCCATGGTAACAGGGCCAAGTAGTTACAGGAGTACAGGCACTGGAGTGTATACATTTTCAAGGGACTACAATTTGGTGTAAGCGTTTGTGATCTTAGACAAGACTTCATTGTATGTCTACAGTCACGACAAAAGATTTCTGTGGATGTTTTCATTCACGGCAAAAAAATTAGAGTTAAGTGGTCGAATCCGTGGTCACGGGACTAGGTTCCAGTGTGTGGCTGTTAATGGTCATAGAACAGGTTCAGGTTTTGGTCTGTTTATGTATGGCCACCGGGCAAGTCCTGGTATGTCGGTTTATGGCCACGGACCGGTTAAGAAGGATAACTGTGTTTATGGCACATTGTTGAGGTAGGTCTGTGTTCAACGGGCCTGGATCTGGTGGTTGACCTGATGGACATGTTTTCATGACCTAGATATCTGAACACTTGCGGAATCCACAGTTGTGGGAATGACCTGTTCATTTAGGCCGTGTAATGGTGAAATGACAGAAGGTACAAAACTATAAAAATGCTAAGTAATCACACCAAAATACATCCATTCGTGTCTTTGGAATTTTATGAGCCTTTCTGGCAACATTCACATGTTCATACCATAATATCTAAATAAAAAATCCTAACGACCAGTGTAAACCGGCCGTGGTTTAAACATAACAAAATTAATTAACTTATTTTTAGCGGACATGGATACCTTTTTAAAGTAGGATCCCCTATTAACGCCCTCTTTGTCTATATCCAACAGCGAAAGGGTGGGAATCGCAGGAAGTGGTGGGGCATTTCACATACTCATGTAAACTTAAGGGCTCTTGGTAAAATTGTGGATGTGTAGGACAATTGAGCATTATATTGGTGCTACAACCATCTGGGAGTTTCATTAAACATACAAAGATAACTACAAGGTAATTATCTTTTGTTGGCATCTGAAAAAAAGACCGGTCATAGGATTCCAAAGGGTTTTTCTTTTTGGAACCTTACACGGCCTTTCAGAAGGGGCCCTCTCAAGACGTAAATTCAGAAAAGCTGAGCGAATCAGAATAAAGTGTGTTGGGACAAGACACACCTGAATCCATGATTTCACAGTGCAAATGTCAGGAAGCTGGTTGCTCTGTCGATCGCCTGTGGGGCCTCTGTTTGCGTTCTCATAGCAACGATGTACTTCACATAAAGCATAAGGTCCTGAAATGCAAATGGGAGTTAATCGTCAGGTCCTCAGAAAGCCTTGTGACACCCAAATATGCAAATACAGGGCTTTATATCAGTAATAAGAGCTGGCACTGAGTTACGTCTATCGGTAAATGGAATCAAGTTTTATTTTACGCATGTTAGAAGCAAACATAAATATTAAAGCCCTGGCTTGGCTACAGTTGGATACATTGAGTCTGTTGCGGTGTAGCTCTTTGTTCCAGTGTGTGACTCTATGGCCTAGTAACTGTTGATTACACTGGGTGACTCTATGGCCTAGTAACTGTTGGTTCCAGTGGATGACTCTATGGCCAAGTAACCCTTGGTCCCAGTAGGTGACTCTATGGCCTAGTAACTGTTGGTTCCAGTGGGTGACTCTATGGCCTTGTAACTCTTGGTTCCAGTGGGTGACTCTATGGCCTAGTAACTGTTGATTACACTGGATGACTCTATGGCCAAGTAACCCTTGGTCCCAGTAGGTGACTCTATGGCCTAGTAACTGTTGGTTCCAGTGGGTGACTCTATGGCCTTGTAACTCTTGGTTCCAGTGGGTGACTCTATGGCCTAGTAACTGTTGATTACACTGGGTGACTCTATGGCCAAGTAACCCTTGGTCCCAGTAGGTGACTCTATGGCCTAGTAACTGTTGGTTCCAGTGGGTGACTCTGTGGCCTTGTAACTCTTGGTCCCAGTAGGTGACTCTATGGCCTAGTAACTGTTGGTTCCAGTGGGTGACTCTATGGCCTTGTAACTCTTGGTTCCAGTGGGTGACTCTATGGCCTAGTAACTGTTGATTACACTGGGTGACTCTATGGCCAAGTAACCCTTGGTCCCAGTTGGTGACTCTATGGCCTAGTAACTGTTGGTTCCAGTGGGTGACTCTGTGGCCTTGTAACTCTTGGTCCCAGTAGGTGACTCTATGGCCTAGTAACTGTTGGTTCCAGTGGGTGACTCTATGGCCTTGTAACTCTTGGTTCCAGTGGGTGACTCTATGGCATAGTAACTGTTGATTACACTGGGTGACTCTATGGCCAAGTAACCATTGGTTCCAGTGGGTGACTCTGTGGCCTTGTAACCCTTGGTCCCAGTAGGTGACTCTATGGCCTAGTAACTGTTCGTTCCAGTGGGTGACTATGGCCGTGTAACTCTTGGTTCCAGTGGGTTACTCCGTGGCCTTGTAACTCTTGGTTCCAGTGGGCGACTCTGTGTTGTTGCATTGACCTGCAGGACAAGGTTCTCTTGGTTAACGGTAGCGAGGACGGTTAGTTACGGTGGTAGACTTGTTGCCCCTGACTAGGCTTCGTCCAAGATCAGGTTCTAGTGGGTCACCCTGTGGTCTACTGACTCGGTTGTTATGGTCACGGCAAAAGGGCTTCGCTTGGGAATCCTGTAGTAACTGGGATAGGTTGCCGTGTGTCACCTAGTATGTTATTCTGAGGCCATATGTTCCTGTAACTGAGAGAACTTTCATGATGTTTTATTGTATTATTTAGCTAACAAGCAAGCACTTAGGATATCTTAATCTTGATATGCTCTTTTTTTTCTCTCTATATCAATAATATATCTTAATTTCCAAAATTATTCTCTGCGTAACCTCTAGATTAACTTGGGGAATATTAAGCAGACTATAACTTCTAAACATGGGAGTAATAAGGATCATCACCCGCAGTGATAGTTAAACAGCCAGATTAGATGTGGTGAAGGGGAGGGAGAGGACTGTCAATCCTGTAATGGCGTGTAGATAACCTCGGGCAGAGCAGGGATAAACGTGCTTCTTGAAAGGCCCGCTAAATCCTGGTTAACAACGGAGAGAGTATCATTGATTTTGCCCTGTTTGTTAATCCTTCACATCCCGACTGTTACCCGGCTATGTAGCGTTATGTACTTCCTCGGTCCCCGGGGTGCCATCGACTCTCAGACCGCTGAAAGAAAATTCCCTCTTAAGTGCCATTTGACCAGGAACTCTTGAGCTTTTAGATTTGCATTAACAGTCTACCATATTGAAAACCTAGCCGTGATCGTGACACGTTCTCATGTCACAGAAGACTGCTCTTCCGTCCGATTTTTGCTGACGGCCCTGCGATGTATTACTGTTATCCGCACGAGGTATTACTGTGACATGTGCTTTCCCTCTTCAGTTTACATCGCCAGATACAGCATATATATAAGCTTAAAGAACTGTATGAATCTTCTTAGTTCATGTCTTTCAGAAATAAAAAAAAATTCACGCGTTTCAGCCAGTGAGCTGCGTTTATTAATGATTGAATCTAGCAATGTCACCCACCTGAACAAACAGTCCGATAGATAGAGCTGCATTGGCTCCCTTGCATAATATGTCAAATTTTAAATTTGATTGGGAACTATTGGGAATTAAGGCCCTTGGGACACACTTTGCATCGTTCCCGGCAGTACAAGACCAAAAGAGGAGTTGCGTGACAAGAGTCAAATGCTACCACCATCAATTATATTATAGATACTTAGGTAGATCAGAGTGATGGATAATGGATTAAATCATGCACGATTATCTAAAATACGAGAGTATTCATTTTTGGATACGAATTTGATTAAATTCCTTTTCATGAGTAGCAATGATTCCCAGAAATGCGTAATTCGTCTTTGGCATGTAACTGTAATATAAAACATGCCATAAAGCCTGAAGAACTTACTTGTAAGTATAATACATATATAAATATAAACATCTATCTATCTATATATATATATATATATATATATATATATATATATATATATATATATATATAACTCAAAAGAAAAACAACACTGTAAATTCACAACAGTCTGTTTCACGGGATGCGACCCGATCATCAGGTGAATGTGGTTAGAATGAAGCTCAAGGCGTGGTTTGAAAAGCCGAGACTTCACGAGATTACGAGATTATGCTTTGTGCGATTCGGGGGGGGGGGGGGGGGCATGTGAAAGACTGACACTGATCCTATTGTCCTCGGGGGCACAATAGGATTAGTCGGGGTACACGTGCGATACTGGAACTTAACAGGGCAAAGAGTTTTTTGTTGTTTTAATGTTTATATATAATACAAAGATATTTTACCAGGATGCTCAATTACCATAGTAAACTGACAAGCAATAGGGTCCTGGAAACAGTGTATATATATATGTGTATATATATGAATATATATAAATATATATATATATATATATATATATATATATATATATCACATAAATGAAACATCGAGGATTGGCGAAAATTGTGTCTATGATTTCAGAACACTCAATAATTGGAGTAGAATATATATAATACAAAGATATTTTACCAGGATGCTCAATTACCATAGTAAACTGACAAGCAATAGGGTCCTGGAAACAGTGTATATATATATATGTGTATATATATGTATATATAAATATATATATATATATATATATAAATATATATATATATATCATAAATGAAACATCGAGGATTGGCGAAAATTGTGTCTATGATTTCAGAACACTCAATAATTTGAGTAGAATGTATGATTCATAAACTCATTCATCAACACTTTTTGAGCCTTTCATTTCAAATTATAACTTCTTAAGGGTCTAAAGGATCCATATATATATCTACAGTTTATTTGAAATAAAAAATTACAACATTCTTTCATGTTTTGAACTTTGGCATGCATAATTGGGAGGATTGTTAGTGGGGGTGTCAGTGATAAATATATAATCATTGTATCAATATTAATATTAAATAGTAATTTCAAAATATATGATTCTGGAAATACATATATGTGTAAAGAATATATGAGTACCATATAAAATTATAAAACAGGCGTGTTTTCTTTTTATCATATGTAATGGAATGGCTTTCTCTTTCCTTTTTGCAAAGTGACACTACCTTTTTTATTTTAGACATCCATGGAACCCGTAAACAAGATCATGCAAGATACAGTGTCGTTACCACAGAGACATTTGTGTGTCAGTGATGATTTTAACTTTAAAAATCTTCGTAAAATAAGGAAAACAGTTTTTGAACAGGAAAAAAGTATGCATACAGGGTGCAGGGTTGAGATCTCCATAGAGGGAAATATGAGAAATCTGAATAACTGTCAAACGGTTTAAAGGTTTATTAAGGGACACTGGAGTTGGCATTTTCACGTACGTGATTTGCCTTGTGGTCTGGCAGTTGCTGTTGGATTTTGTGTTATTAGTTTATTTTCACCAGACAGTGATGGTGTATATTCTAGGAACACCTTTGACACCATATTTCTGAAAATATTTTTTTCACGTTGTCTTTCGTTCATCTTTGTTTTTGTTCCAAATGCAGGTCATCTAAGCTGTCCCTGTCACATTAACATTGTGGAATTTGTCACTATTTCGTGCTTTCACTTTGCTCCATTTTCTGTCATCTAAAAATGTATAACGTTTGAGGGTTTTCAGGTCGCAACACTTACAGACGCTTTACTCCTTGCCCGGTCTTCATTCGCCACCTGGGTGCTCGCACAGGACCAAGAATGTACGGCTCTTCCACAAAGCCATCATCGTATAAGTAAACAAAATTCAGACAAACATTAAAAAAGCATTCCATGGCATTACTTTAAACAAAGTAGAAATATATATGGAAAATATCTCATACTAAATATATATTTTATATTGCTAGCTCCTGTATTATTAGTATGATTTTTTAATGAATTTAGAATGGTGGTCCATTCAGTCGTTATATGTATGAACCATTAGGCGTTCTTAAACATATATGCCAATCTATATAATATGTTGAGAATAACTTTCCAGTTTATAGTAACATTAAAGAAATACATGTTCAGCATATACTTACGTTAAAGGAAGTAACGCAGATTTATAAATGTTATGGTATCAGAGCATATTATTTAAGATCTTTTTTTAATTTGTCAAAATTACCTATCCTCCGTAAAGCTTCTCTAACAAATTTCCCAATTTAAGTCCCTGATAGATAACATAATTTGCATTGGTTCAGTTTTAATTAGAGGTAGCTAGACTTGACAAGAATATATCGCATGATGAGAACGTAAATAAAAAGTGGTAAAAAATTCAGATGGTCCCATTCGGGCACTTAAACATAATCATATTAGAAAGTTTAATTACCCGTTGAGTGATGTTTCGCCATTTCAAGTCTGCTATTCATGTTAAAATAGATGTGCTCATTATTTAATTAACAGAAAATAACCTTATTTTGGTATTTCTGGGCAATGTTTAAGATAGTTTGGCTTTCTGACGCTCCCAGCGATTAAACGTAAATCCATATAGGGTCGTATGGTGGACAAATGTGTGAACAAGTACCTGAGAAGGTAAAAACTGTACAAATACGAGAAGGAGCGCCTAGTTTAGGTTTGATATGATGGTGTAGTTTTAGATAATATTGGCTACTTCTAAGAATTATTAGGTTAATAGGCATTCTCTTGTAACCATTCATATTCCTATTAATATCAACTTTAATTTTCTGTGCGACTGATTCATTATTAGGACCAGATAAATATAAGCTGGTATCATCCGCAAACAAGCTAATGATATTAAATGTTGGTATATTACAAACATCGTCGAAATACATTAAGAATAAAAGTGGACAGAACCTTTATGAACCATTATTAAAATCTGCGAAAAAAAATCTATTTAATTAAGTAGACTTTGTTCGCGAGTTTTGAGTTGGATAAACCACTCTTAATTCCCGATCAGGTATTTCATATGCAAATTTCTTGGTAAGGTGACATATTTAATTGAAATCTAGAAAGCAAACTGTTATATCTCCTTTATGACACGCTTCAACCAATGAAGTCATGATGGAATGTTTTATGAATGCTGATCGTGATGGACAAAATTAGTCATCATCTTGGTCACAAGCTTTCAGTTACGCGATATCCTGTTTTATAATGATCTCAAATTTGATTTCAAAATAAAATTTAAGGATTATGCATTTGCTGTTTCATAAATATAGTCAAATTTAGTGGCATTGAAAGGAAAGGTGTGGCTATATTAATTTTTAGTTGTGTAAATGATTTGCTGTGTATGGGCTGTTGTATTTACATTAACAGACATAAATACCATTGTTACGGTTGCTTCGTCACCAACATTACCTCAGTAAATCGTAAATGTCTCTGACTTTTGGCCTAAAACCGATTTAATTCACTTTATTGAAAAAACTTTATTGCAGCAGACCCATGTTCTCAAAATATCGAGGCGTTATATATGCTCAGGAATGAGGTGTAGTTGTCAGGATGACGTATTTATTGTGTATCACATATTTTGTAAAGGCAATTATTTATTATGTTGGTAAGACAGCTGTGGTTCCATAATAATGTAGGCCAGGTAAAGTTTTTTTTTCACTTTTGAGGGTATTGCTTGTTAATAGTAGGCAACCATGCTAGGTCAATCAGTCATAGAGTGAAGAAAAAAGTATGGGTGGATGCAACCTTAAATTTTGACTTTCAAGGTCATTTCAAAGGTCAAACTGAAAAACGGGCCATCCTAAGGTCGATTTTTCAATTTTGTAGACACCACTTTCAAGGTCATTTTCAATGCCATTTTCAAGGTCAAACCGACCTGAACGGGTACAGTGTTTCCCCATTGATAAAACCAAGGTATATTCCGTAACCTTAGGCTCTAGAGTTATGTTTTTGTCAAGTGACACGTACATAAGCCATGTTATAATCATGTCCATAATTTCTTAGACTAAAATAAATAAAAATACAACTTAAAATTGAATTTTTAACGCATTAATGTTTTCACTTCTCTGAATAAGGAAATATAGAAATGGAGTGAAGGAGTGCTTTTTGTGTGTCCCAAAAGTGTCTATAACACATTTTGAATAATAACAGAATAAAAAATGGCTGCATTTTGTAAAATGCAGGATAAAATCTCGATGAATAACGGACATTTTTTTTATAATAAAACCGTTTTGGGAGAGAATTGTGGTTATCAGAAGACCCTAGATGGACGTTTTAAATTTAAAGGTAATAGGCGTACTTAAACATTTAAAACGACTGTAATGATAGCTGCCACAATGAAGAAAAAGGTAATTGCTATCGTTACATAGTAGTCATCATAAATGCTTTAATGGACCATTGTGTGTTTTAAGTTCAAATACGGTCATTCCGTGGCATTTATGGCCAACACATGACACGGTGGGGGTTTATAGTATGACATTACCGACGATGTCAGTCATAGACGACTTTCACACTTTGCCTTCTGGTCTTCCGGGCCTGTTCATTTTTCTAGCTTTAATTGGCTCCCTGGGAGCATTAACCCAAGCTGCCATAACAGGCGCTAAAAGGTTATTTGTTAAGCATATGCGTGCTGTCCATTACCAATACCCATTCACTCCTGGGTCGAGGGAGCGCACAAGTGAAATGGGGGAGGGGGTCCAGGTCCCTCCCCCCTTTTTCAGCCACTGCAAACCTTTTAGTAAGGGTTTCAGACAAATTTTACCGGCCCGGACCCCCTTATCCGAACCTAGGGTATAGACTTTGGCCAGGAGTTTTAGCGCAGACCGCGGTCTGAACGGGATGCGAACCCACAATATTGCGGGCACAAGTCCAGCGCCCTAACCATCTTGCCACCACGCTAGACAGAGCTCTTCAGGCACCCACAAAAGTATGATCCATATAGTTTAGGGAATATGTCAATAAGATCAAGACACAAAAAAAATCCGCCATGCCACTATCCGGAAATCGACGAAACCAACTTTTCAGGGTTCCCTTAATTGTCATTTAATAAAGTTTGGACGCCAAAATAATTTGAAAAATAATTGTTGCCTTGTTAATTCCGAGATGGTAACCAATATGCCCACTATATGTGGTAAAGCAGACTCTTTCATTATATCTGATGGTTACAGATACCTGATTTTTATAGATGCTCTTTTTAGGTTTCATCGTCAATGTTCTTATTTCTTTTAAAGAAAATTGTGTTAGATGGAACCACCTCCATTTTCGTAATTCAACTTTTGTATCCTTAATAAGGGGTGGGGGGGTGCCTGCCAGGTTCCTGTCAGATCTGCAGATTGCTCAAGATAATTAGATAAATAAACAGGAGAGACTTTCACCAGATTTGACGCTTTATGCACGACACGTGTCGATGTGTTTTGGGCTTAAAAGTATAATGGTGAAATCTTAGTGTTAAAAGAGATACTTTATGTCAGAATCATCTACCACTTGGAAATTGATTGAGCTTCACTTGTAAAACTAACAAGCTGATGCAGATTAATTTAACACATTTGCTATGGATGGTTTTAATGTAATTATACAGTTCGACAGCTAACTCATAAAAATCATTTATGATAAATCTGTAAAATTACTTGGGTTATCTTTTGACAATATTTTCAGTTTAAATACACACTGCGGAAATGTGCTCAAAAGCAGGTACACAGTCAAATGTGCATCAGCTTATTAGTAATTAATCATTTGGACCAAGATAGTCGTGTTGGTATCTGTAGAGCCTTTAGCTTTTGTATACCGATTTTACAAGTGCCCTTTATTCAAAATACGTGTTTTTGATGATGAACACTTATATTAGAGAAGAGTCCAAGTAACTTTCTCACTGTCATTTTCAAGGTCAAACGCAACAAAATTGGACGGGAATGGTAACATGTCATTTATTGAACACTACTTATGATCAAACGGTTACACATTCCAGCTGAACATCAAAGTTACCTCTTTTGGTTGCAAAAATACCAAACACTGAAATTTAATGTAGGAGGCAACATATATATACCGTATATGACTATATAACTTCTATTGGTAACTAGTTGATACTAGGACAAGTTTGTTTTATTTTGCGGGATAATGCCCTATTAAGCTGAATAATTAATAATTTCAATATTTCCGCATTACGTGCCCCTATTTCTTTTGTGCTGCAAGGTCCTCTGCGCCTGTGACGCTTTGTCAAGAGGCGCCTCGGGGATTTTCACTGGAATGTGAAGACCATGGCCAGCGCGCAAGTCTTGCCCAAAAGGTATTTCCATGCAATACGCGGTCACGCGGGTCCACGTTAATCCCCATTGGTAATTAATTAATGCCCAATTTTCATAATGCAACTTTTGTATCCTTATCCCTATATTTTGTATCCTATCGCATATCATCAACAGGCACCTTGTATGTGGATGTTACGTTCATTAGATGTTAATTGATTTCAGCTCCAAACAGCATCAAGGTTTGTATATCAAGATTTTAACAGCTTATATCAGGGTCTTTTAACTCAAATAAACACGGTATCTTGCATAAACAACATTCAGGTCGACTAATAATCAAGGTAAAAAGGGTGCATGGTATATCACCAGACCTACTAGATGGTATATTTGAACTAAATAATAAAAGGTATAGCTTTAGAGGACAATATCGGTCAAATTACCAAATTAATATTATTTTTATTTGTAATTATAATTGTCATATATACTTGCATATGACTAAATTGTTTTCATACACTTGGGACTTCCATTCACGTTATTATAATATATAAACCCTGCAAGCAACCGATTAATCAGTCATATCAATATAATTAATACGGAGTTGGTTTTTTTACTAGACCACGGTTTACCTGCTTCCCTTCTGATTTGACTCTCCAAATTCGGCACACGTATCGGTGGTGTGCTCTTCTAGGACAAGTTTGTTTTATTTTGCGGGATAATGCCCTATTAAGCTGAATAATTAATAATTTTAATATTTCCCCATTACGTGCCCCTATTTCTTTTGTGCTGCAAGGTCCTCTGCGCCTGTGACGCTTTGTCAAGAGGCGCCTCGGGGATTTTCACTGGCATGTGAAGACCATGGCCAGCGCGCAAGTCTTGCCCAAAAGGTATTTCCATGCAATACGCGGTCACGCGGTCCATGTTAATCCCCATTGATCCCCCATATCCATTGTAACGCCTCTAAATCAATTTTCTCTCTCAAAGAAATTTTTTAATCCAAAGACCACATGACTCGGCTTTCAATGCGAGGGCTTTTCAGTTTGGTCAACACTTTGCACTGGGTTCAGTGATGTGACCACCGTTTGACAATTTTTTTAGGGGTTACAGGTATGTTGATTTTTATACATTCAAAAATATCTTTCCATTATAACCATGGTTTCAAAGGTTCGGCCAAGTCATGTGTTTTATGAAGGTTTTTTTCCAAAAAGAGCCCCACAACTTAATTATCATTCAGATTTGGTGGGAGAAGGGTTCACATATATTTGTTCACCTTGCGAGTGGCAGAACAAATAAATACAAATGTGTTGCTCCACACGGGGACAAAGTAATGGTCCTTTGTCATAATGGTTTATAAGAAAATATATATTGTTGTGATTCTTATTACCTCCAAAATGAAATGGACCATTGATATGTCTTTACCCTAACCCTCTACTGGACATCATTAACATTATATCGAATGTTATGGAATTATACTCTGTTAAATGGAAGTGAAGATTTTGAATTCAAGCAAACACGAACACATGTCCACATGAATCATTAAAATGGGGAGCCCTTTTCCATTGAGTAAACACATTCAGCTGAGACCCTTTACACGATCACCGTTTTAAAGGTTTACAGGTATGTTGATTTTTATACATTCAGGAGTATCTTTCCATGATAACCACGGTCTTAATTGTTCGGCCGATTTATGGGTTGTTTGAAAAAAGTTTTTTTACAAAAGGAAGCCCGGGAGGGTTGGCGGCGGATAGCACACACTTCTTAGGGTCCTCAATCTTTTTGGGACTTTGAAACCCCCGCCAGAATCTGCTGATCAGTTGTTCATTCATACGTACATGGTTTAAATACAAGGGTTCACCAGGCGAGTGGCAGAACAACTGCATACGAATTGCATACTCGGGGACAAAGGAATGGGCCCTTATTATTATTCCTTTGTGGAATTGTGATGATGGCACTTAAGAAAAATATATTATGGTGATTCCGATTACCTCCAAAAATGTAATGGATTACGGATGCAGTTTTACACTACCCCTCTACAAAATTTCAACAAAATCTGTAAATTACATTTTGCGTTAATTTGCTGAAAGACAATGCAAGGAACCAAGGCTGAAGTGGTTTCTTTGCTAAATGCTTTCATCTAAATAGATCAACCTGCTTTCTTTTTATCTAGGAGAGTTGTCAATTTTGCATCAGACCTGCCTATTCCATCACAATTTACAGTACTTAAACTAAAAATTTAATACTCTTGAAATATATTCTTGGGCCTATCTTTTTCACATTGGAAGCTATACGTTTCGCGTACAAGAGACTTTAACGACAGGTGTATGTGTATACAAATAACGCATGTTTCTGTTAACATGCCTTAGACTATACCCTCAACTGACTACACTGAATAAACATCGTGTTTCACGATGTCGCCTGAGCTTCAAATAATACAAAGCATCTTACATATAATTTCACGGTAGAATGCTTCTTTATACAATCATTACACCTACGATATTTTCCAAGCAATGAAGCTGTCGGACCTTTGTTGTTTATCTGGAAAAAAACTTCTCAATTAAAAATTCGTACACATCTCTTTCAACAATTTTTTTTGGACGAGATTTCTGGAATAGAATAATTTTTCTTTCTATGTTGATATTTTGGGGAAGGGTGTTCCTGGAGAATTCGTAGGAATAATTATTATTTACAAACATTATGTCATTATATTCTATCATATTATTATTCTTAACACAACAGTCGGCATAGCATCATGTACATGCTAGTGTTTTTGAGATCTTCTCTTAAAAACATTATAAAGATGATTATACACTAATAAGCACTATCACACATTAAAAAAAATCAGAATGCGTACATTTGAGAAGTATTCTGCTTCATGGCAATAAGAAAGAAAAAAAATAACTTTATTTCACGACTATGGAAGGAGTTTAACAACTTAATATTGTTCAAGAAGCTGAGTTCAAGTTGTCCATACATGTTAAGACTGAGGACAAACTGACATAAAAGCAAAACAAAGAGTAGCCGTCTCATAGTCATCAGCGCCTCCTGGTGGCCACAGTCGTATAGAAAACAATACGGTTCTAATGTGGCCCAAGCATGATAAATGACCAAGTCTGAAAACCGTGCATTCAGACATCTCAGAGAAGAGTGAGAGACAATCACGAACCCACAGACAGGACGTTCAAGAGTGAGGGACAAACACAAATCCACAGACAGGACGATCAATAGTGAGAGACAATCACAAACCCACAGAGAGGACGATCAAGAGTGAGAGACAAACACAAACCACAGACAGGACGATCAAGAGTGAGAGACATTCACAAACCCACAGACAGGACGATCAATGGTGAAAGATAATCACAAACCCACAGACAGGACGATCAAGAGTGAAAGACAATCACAAACCCACAGACAGGACGATCAAGAGTGAGAGACAAACACAAACCACAGACAGGACGATCAGGAGTGAGAGACAATCACAAACCCACAGACAGGACGATCAAGAGTGAGAGACAATCACAAACCCACAGACAGGACGATCAAGAGTGAAAGATAATCACAAACCCACAGACAGGACGATCAAGAGTGAAAGACAATCACAAAACCACAGACAGGACGATCAAGAGTGAGAGACAAACACAAACCACAGACAGGACGATCAAGAGTGAGAGACAATCACAAACCCACAGACAGGACGTTAAAGAGTGAGAGACAATCACAAACCCACAGACAGGACGATCAAGAGTGAGAGACAAACACAAACCACAGACAGGACGTTCAAGAGTGAGGGACAAACACAACCCACAGACAGGACGATCAAGAGTGAAAGACAATCACAAACCCACAGACAGGACGATCAAGAGTGAGAGACAAACACAAACCACAAACAGGACGATCAAGAGTGAGAGACAATCACAAACCCACAGACAGGACGTTCAAGAGAGAGAGACAATCACAAACCCACAGACAGGACGATCAAGAGTGAGAGACAAACACAAACCACAGACGGGACGATCAAGAGTGAGAGACAATCACAATCCCACAGACAGGACGATCAAGAGTGAAAGATAATAACAAACCCACAGACAGGACGATCAAGAGTGAAAGACAATCACAAACCCACAGACAGGACGATCAAGAGTGAGAGACAAACACAAACCAAAGACAGGACGATCAAGAGTGAGAGATAATCACAAACCAACAGACAGGACGATCAAGAGTGAGAGACAAACAGAAACCACAGACAGGACGTTCAAGAGTGAGAGACAAACACAAACCCACAGACAGGACGTTCAAGAGTGAGAGACAAACACAAACCCACAGACAGGACGATCAAGAGTGAGAGACAAACACAAACCCACAGACAGGACGATCAAGAGTGAGAGACAAACACAAACCCACAGACAGGACGATCAAGAGTGAGAGACAAACACAAACCCACAGACGGGACGATCAAGAGTGAAAGACAATCATAAACCCACATACAGGACGATCAAGAATGAAAGACAATCACAAACCCACAGACAGGACGATCAAGAGTGAGAGACAAACACAAACCACAGACAGGACGATCAAGAGTGAGAGACAATCACAAACCCACAGACAGGACGATCAACAGTGAGAGACAAACACAAACCCACAGACAGGACGATCAAGAGTGAGAGACAAACACAAACCACAGACAGGACGATCAAGAGTGAGAGACAATCACAAACCCACAGACAGGACGATCAAGAGTGAGAGACAAACACAAACCACAGACAGGACGATCAAGAGTGAGAGACAATCACAATCCCACAGACAGGACGATCAAGAGTGAAAGATAATCACAAACCCACAGACAGGACGATCAAGAGTGAAAGATAATCACAAACCCACAGACAGGACGATCAAGAGTGAAAGACAATCACAAATCCACAGACAGGACGATCAAGAGTAAGAGACAATCACAAACCACAGACAGGACGATCAAGAGTGAGAGACAATCACAAACCCACAGACAGGACGATCAAGAGTGAGAGACAAACACAAACCCACAGACAGGACGATCAAGAGTGAGAGACAAACACAAACCACAGACAGAACGATCAAGAGTAAGAGACAATCACAAACCCACAGACAGGACGATCAAGAGTGAGAGACAATCACAAACCCACAGACAGGACGTTCAAGAGTGAGAGACAAACACAAACCCACAAACAGGACGATCAAGAGTGAGAGACAATCACAAACCACAGACAGGACGATCAAGAGTGAGAGAGAAACACAAACCCACAAACAGGACGATCAAGAGTGAAAGATAATCACAAACCCACAGACAGGACGATTAAGAGTGAGAGACAAACACAAACCACAGACAGGACGATCAAGAGTGAGAGACAATCACAAACCCACAGACAGGACGTTCAAGAGTGAGGGACAAACACAACCCACAGACAGGACGATCAAGAGTGAAAGACAATCACAAACCCACAGACAGGACGATCAAGAGTGAGAGACAAACACAAACCACAGACAGGACGATCAAGAGTGAGAGACAATCACAAACCCACAGACAGGACGATCAAGAGTGAGAGACAAACACAAACCACAGACAGGACGATCAAGAGTGAGAGACAATCACAATCCCACAGACAGGACGATCAAGAGTGAAAGATAATCACAAACACACAGACAAGACGATCAAGAGTGAAAGACAATCATATCCCACAGACAGGACGATCAAGAGTGAGAGACAAACACAAGCCCACAGACAGGACGATCAAGAGTGAGAGACAAACACAAACCCACAGACAGGACGATCAAGAGTGAGAGACAAACACAAACCACAGACAGGACGATCAAGAGTGAGAGACAATCACAAACCCACAGACAGAACGATCAAGAGTGAGAGACAAACACAAACCACAGACAGGACGTTCAAGAGTGAGAGACAAACACAAACCAACAGACAGGACGATCAAGAATGAGAGACAATCACAAACCACAGACAGGACGATCAAGAATGAGAGACAATCACAAACCCACAGACAGGACGATCAAGAGTGAGAGACAATCACAAACCCACAGACAGGACGATCAAGAGTGAGAGACAATCAGAAACTCACAGACAGGACGATCAAGAGTAAGAGACAATCACAAACCCACATACAGGACGATCAAGAGTGAGAGACAAACACAAACCCACAGACAGGACGATCAAGAGTGAGAGACAAACACAAACCCACAGACAGGACGATCAAGAGTGAGAGACAATCATAAAACCCACAGACAGGACGATCAGACTATGGACAGTGCAGGGTGACACATTCAGTGAAATCAAAGCCCTTTGTAGTAAGTTATCTATATTTTTTATTCATTGTAAGTTTATCAGTTTACAGTAATCATTTTTCATTTGCAATCAACAAATTAAATAAATATCACGGACATATTAAATGGAAAAACGTGGCCTATTACACCAAACAAAGAAAACCACGAAATGATATACAGTGTGACCTTGAGGACCTTAAAATGACCTTCACATTCAAAATTTGCAATGACATAAACCCACATCTTTTTAACCACCCAACACTGGACAGATCCCACATGGATGCCCTCTATTACCATGCGATGACGTAAAAATGATTCTAGAGGACTTTTCAGAATTTGGCTGGTCTACTTTTACGCTCTATTGTATTCTATCAATTATATTGGTTGTTACGTCAAATAACAGATCTTTATTTATATTACAAGTACACTGTCAGGCTTCACGTATAATGTTTACCTATTTGTGCAGAGTTAGGCAGTTATATGGAGTGAAATTTACTTAACTGGAACCGTTTGACTTTGTCATGTATGGAAAAAATGTAAATATTTGTTTAGAAATCGATTTCAGATGCCGAAGAAGAACGAGAATGTCACATGAATGGTTTAGGCAATATAGTAAAACACACAATGTGCCGGTAGTAATGAGCCATATCGGAGTATAAACTCGAGTAGTTGCACGTTATCTTGTGAAGGTCCAGTTTTTATTTTCATGGGTTTTGGTTGGCCATAGGGCAGTGATGTAGTCAAGTCCACATCATCCGAGTCCAAGTGCAAGTCCGAGTCCTTGAGGTTCAGGTACAAGTACACCTTCTTAGAGTCCGAGTTATTTTTGGTCTGAGTCCTAATCAAATACAAATCTTATAAAAAAACTAAATAGGATATTTGCGATAATCATGCAAATTTTATGTGAGTTTACAAGCGCCCTTTATTTGAATGTTTAATTAAGTTTAGCCTCTGATGCAGTGCTAAACCTTGGTTTTTATAGTCTTATCTTAATATTCTGTTGGTAGTTCACCCATGTGCACAGTTTTTATATTATTTGTGACAGATGTTCTACTGGACTCGAAATGGACTTCTCGAGCTGGACTTCTCTGATTTCTCGAGTCCAAGTCAAAGTCCAGGGACCTCGAGTCCAAGTCCTTAAAAAATCAACATTTTGAAGGATTATTAAGGCCCTGATTTGACAAAGAAGAACTTGCACAGTAAATACACTTCGACATAAGAGGAAGGGGTTGTAGGGGAGTGCCGTTGGTTCAGTATTGATCGAAGGTTTGAACATTATATTCTCCCCAGGGCACAACGTATGTCGACGTCACTGGCTTTTGTGTTAATTTACCAAAAGTAACTTGAAGGAATATTTTAGTATTTAACTACGGAAAGACCGAATCCGGAATATGTGTAATTGTGAGACTTTGTTATACATTACAGAGCAAAAGTATAAATCGTTTTTATATAACCCGTTATAGGCATTTAAATCACAAATCGTGACAATCAGTTTGTGGAATGAGTTATTTTAACTCATATGTAAATATTTTTCATGTGAAAATAGATACTCCAAATGTTTTTAATGCGGCACGGGTTATTGCACGTTTACACGAAGGAGAGAGCTTTCTTCCTCAACTAGCTCTGTTGAAAGAGTAATTATCTGTTCAGGCAGCAGTAAGCACGTGGGAGGAAGAAACTATGCAGACTAAATGAGGCCGGAATAAAAGGAACATAACCACATGGTTATCAATACAGTACTTTGCTCACAATGACAAGATAGAAAAAAGAAGATATAAAAAGACCGTAAAGAGCTCTACCAGATGATGGTCCCTTTGGCAAATCTAAATTATAATTTTTTAAAGGAAGAAATAAGCCAAACTCGGACTGATTAAAAGTGTCACCCGGTCTAGTCCTCCTTGCCCCTCGGTCCCCCGTTCTGAGTTTAATGTAAACATATTTTCAGTCGATGGATTTCCCGCACTGAGGAATGTATACGATAGGTTGGGACCTATTTAATCTGAGAATTCACATTAATGTATCCTGATTCAGATTTTGATTCCTGACTGAGTGACACTTTGCTTTAAGAGACATATCATAGATTTGGGCTATATGTCTTGCTGATATTTTGTTTAACTTGTTGGAAGATTTGTACCTTCTTACATCCTGCACTCCCGGAGCCGTCCCTGTCATCGCTTTTGGGTCACAAGATGCATTCCACGAGGAGGATGTGCCATTACCTGAGAGCAGTAAGCACAAATTACGACCATGGCACATTTCTTTACCTTGCGGCGTGGATGACGGGTGCCGGGGGAAGATATTGACAAAGCTTTTACAGTCTTACCCATTTTACACCGTTTGACACACTCCAGGGTACTCCGTGCCATTTACTTACACCGCGTATCGGTTTGTCAGGAGAGCTCACAGTCAGCCCTGAAGAGGTATGTAAACCTAATATCCGTGGATTCCTGACACCAACCACTGGCCGCCGCCCAGTTCCCAGGCGATTTACATGAAAAATCCCATAGTAAATCGAATGAATATTAAAGGGCTCCAGAGCCACCAAAGGTTAGGCAAGGCTCCTCGCTCACAGTAATTTAATATGTTCATGCTGGGTACAAATGTCTCCATACAAAATGATTTTATATGGGGCATACACTTTCTAAAGGATAAAGCGCCGATGATAAATCCGTCTGTCCCTCGGGAGTATACCAAGTCTGAACTATGTGAACGTTGCTATAGCTGTCAGACGTCTGTGATATAGATATATAAATTACAGTAGCTCTGGAATATCCTGATATTCATAAATTACATTTACATTTTAATTGAAAATATGCAGGTGCTTTCCACAATGGGTCCTAAATAAATATGGATGTTGAATTTGTAAGAAAAAACCTAACGGTCCCGTGTATGTGTAAATTCATTGTGATATTGGTGACATGATTATGGGAAACTTAAGTAAAAACCGGGGTATACATACATTTGAATGGAGGAACGTGCACAAAAAGATACATTAAATCCTCATCGTTTGTTTTCATTATTTACCAGGCTTAAAGGCAGAGAGACAGAAAAAAACATACTCTTACGCAACGAGAAAAACCTTGATAGAATTTATATCAGATCCCAAGTGTGCATGAATATTTAGTCATTAAGAGTAGGCACTAAGGCAAGTCAGTAAAGTGTGGTAACTTGACAATTGTTTACAGGTATGTGCTGGTAGGTTCATACATATATCAATACTGAGCGTATGGGGTCTCTTTGGTCAAGAAGGGGGGGGGGGAGGAGTTTATTTTCCGATATCTTACAAATATAGAGAACACCAGTTAGAGGTGTAAACCTGGACGACCCGAGTTTGATCCCCGGCGTGGCTGTGAAAGCTGTAGTTGCCCGTCCAAGGTTTTCTCCGGGTCTTCTGGTTTCCTCCAACTCCAATGCCTACCGAACGCCAACATCCGAGCCACCATTTCTCGTATAAGTTATCATAACTCATTGTACAATACATGTAAAATTAAAAAAAAATTATTATTGTTTAAAGTAACGAAAGTCTTTATATCAAACGATTTCAAATGTAGCAACCCAGAAAATGATCGGAAATACTTAAAGTGCGGTGTATATTAATGTAGAAGTAAATGACAACATACTCGTCACGTTTTACCAGGAGAAGGCTTACTGCACATTATTTTATATGACATTGTCCGATTCCTCAAAACCGAACCAAAATGACAGTTGGTCTTGGAGAAATACGAGTTGTTGGTTAATTCGTTTGCACCTGATAGTAGTTCAAGAAGGATATTTATTAAGAATTTCAGATGGCTCTTTGCCGACATTCAATTTTCTATGAATGTTAATTTCTAAATCTTTTTTCGTCGTTATCCGACGTTTTCCTTGTCTTGTCAACGTTTTTCCCTCTGTACTGCCTGAAATATAGAAGGTAGTTACCCCTGTCCAGGCTGTCCCTCTGCTTAATACTTTATAAACCTTTATAAACTGCACAGCCATATAAGGTTTTTTTGTCAATGGGAAACTTTGATGCCAGCACCACTGGCGCCCCTGGTGGTGGCCACCAATACTGGTTTACGGACTAATCACCGTGACAGCAGCCCCCCTCCTCAGCATCATTGCTGCTCCAGCCACTGATCGATCTGCCGCCGCTACATTCATGTCGTACAGCCCGGGTCTGCAGCCATCAGGGACTGTCGCTAGCTCTGGTCGGGTGTTTTGTCGCACAACCTCTACCGTGAAATAACCTTGCTGGACACCTGAATCTGTGGCGGACACAGCGTCGCCCTATCCAGGACAAGGAGTCAATGGTTTAAGAAAAAGCCCCTTTATATCAGCGGGTTCGGATCACTTTACCTTTTCTGAAGTTGATAACTGCGTGTGAAGGTACGTGGACGTAAAGTGATTAGGTCTGGACTTGTGCTTTTAAACCTTTGGCACTTAGAAACTAAAGTTTATGTATTCATTTTCAGAAAACGACACACCTTTCTATTCCGGTAGGAAGATTAATTAAGACTAATTAAAGAGGACATTTTGCGTATTTGTATAGTTACTTGTATAACCTCAAGTTGGGTTGTAACATGTATATATATATACACTTCGGCAGGATTCATGTTAATGAAAGTTTCTTTAAGCCACGTCTGTCTGCGCCTTCCATCTAATTTGACGGGATCGTCTATCATCTCCCGCGATTTCTCATTAAATATATATATATATATATTTATTTATTTATATATATCCAGTGTGAGTTACCTGTATTACCTTTATAACATATTTACTGAATAAGCACATTTGTGTTACTTGAGGATCAAAGCAGGAAAGAACAGCAATCAGTGTAACAGACTGGACGAGATACAGACTGTCATTGATATAGCAGAGTACGTCACCTGCTCAGGCAGTGTGCGCAGGTATCCCTCAAAAACACAGGCAGAACATGAGACCGGTGGGTCCTGTACAAAGCCTACTGACGGAGCAAGCTCGGGGCTCCGTGGTTGATAATAACGTTCTGATGACAGCCAGACGAATGAATGACCGTATAAAGGGGACCCTTTTGATAACAGCCTTCAAAGTGTCCATTCGGCAAGTACTGGAACTAGCAATAATAAAGAGAGTGATTTCATATGGCGAAAAAATAAGACTCCACGTTATGTGACCTGGGTGGTCGTCACTGCCAGCACAGCGTCCTGTCACTGACCCTGTTTTTTCCTGTCTCAGCAGTTTTCATTGTAAATTCGCACCTTTTTTTACAGTTACGGCTTAAACTTTCTTGCCATACTGTTGTATATGCATATATATTCATTTATATGTTAATGCATATCAACTACTAAAAAACAGTAATACTGTTTCGTCCACGGATGTGTATAGAGACACGTATTTCTCACTTTAGCGCCATCATACCTTGAAAGTTCTATATATTCTCTGTTGTGAGTGAAATTGTTGCAATAGCATTAATACAGGTGTATAAAAGCATTGATACAGCTGTACAAAAGCATTAATACAGATGAACAAGAGCGTTATTAGTTTGGTCATGGACTTATGTTTTTATCTTTATTTCTCCTTGTATTTTGAAATGTTTTGTTACGATCAGAAGGAATGATTTGAATTTCTAACTACATGTATTCCTGAAGTCAATCAGTGCGTACTAATTTTTAAAAACAAAATATGCCCTTAATTGTCTCTACAGTATATCTAGATCCAATTGGAGCTCGATTAACATTGATGTAAATCGAGCTCACATTGTATCTTCATCCACACCTACTAGCGAGTAGACTTGTGATATCTCTGCTCTCTCATTAGATCAGATCACTGTGGACTATCACGTCCGGCAGGATCGTTGAATGTATATATTTAAAATAGTTATGAGATGTAAGGTTCTGTACAAATGAATGTTGAGCCACCTTCAAAAATGTTTATAACTCATGATCCTACTAAATCCAGTTTTTCTTAATATGTTGTTTTTCTAGGCCCTACCTATTAATCGATTTGTTTTTTAATTTATTGGGCGGATGATGTATTTTTTATTGGATTTTATATACAACCCATGTTAACAAGCAAGTATTGCCCAAGTTGAATCACAGTTGTTGCTTTCTAATATACATGTTCATCAAGGAGTTACGGTAAATTAAAACCAATTTCAAGGGAACGACGCGGGACAACAAATTTGTTATATGATGATCACAATCAGTAATTTTCGCCATTTTAACTTAACACGAATCGTTTTCCTAAGGCCTATGTTGCAAATGAACGATAGCGTCTTTAACAAACGGAAGTACCGGAACCCTTCAAGTAAGCCATTTTTGAAAACAAGAATGCGTGAGGAAGGTCATAGGGCCGTCTTGTACGGGAGATAATTGTGTATCGTGTACACTGCAGTCTTTCAAAGAAGGCATAGATCCGGTTATTGCCGGGAATACCTTGTTTTCAAGTAAATGAGGCAGTGATATACGAGATTCTGTTTTATATATTAGATATATCTTTTCTAATATGCTGTGGTCGGTCAATTTAACCAGCACCGCGGGTGTTGCCTGTCGTTAACATATACAGTACATGAAATATGATCCGTTAGGAGCCTCAGTGTTTAAGACAAATTAGGATTTTACATTTTTCATTTGAAATGAAGCAAATAATGATACTCATTATCTATGCAATGTGCCCGAATACTTAGTTTAAATACTCAAAGACAGGTGACACTAGTGTGGTTGTATATTTAACATGCCGTTTCTGTCACATTCTGTTTTCTTTTTACATTTTACTAATGTCTATACCTCTTTTTATTACGCCTGCCTTCGCGGATTATTAGAGTATAGCACTCTCGTGTTACACTGTCTTTTTTTAAGATTAACATTTTTCCGGTTCTCTACCGGCTCAGATGCCGACTTGGATTATCAACAAATAGAGTTACTTGTATATATAAGAAAAAGAAAAAAAAATGTAAAATTCATTGATTAAGTGATACGTCTGGCAGCGGTTTAGTAATAATAGAATAAATGTCGCATTGTCTTGTTGCAATAATCTGTTATGAACATGTTGTAAGGTCACCAGTCAAGTCAGCTTTTATCTTAAATTGTATCGCATGGACCACATAAATAATTCAGAATATTTCTTTTTAATTCCTAAGGTGATAAGCGATATTAGCCAGGTATCCCACTAGACAAAACAGGTATCCTTAATGTTTAAAGTTGCGGATGCGACAGATAAACATAAATTAGACGTTTGTTCAGTCCGATGTTGTTTAACAGATGTTCTTGTACCCATTGTCAGGCTGATTTGTATCAGAGCCGTCAATACATTTGGGTACACACATCAGTCGATATATCTATATATCAATATGTTAATTCAAATGGCATCCTGTTATTACAGGGAAAATAAATAGTTCTTCTTGTAACCATAGCCTTTTATTGTTGAAACACTATCAATGTTACCTGAACTAGCTGGTCATAAGGGGATGCGTGAAAAAAGGAAGTAATTTTCGTGAAATGAATTGCTTGCAACCTCAAACGAATTTCCTATTGTGTTTCACTTCATTTTCAGTTTGTGTTCCGCGTATATAGCCAGTTCTTGATAAAGCACTGTCCGTGGGAAGTGGTTTAGCGTAGACTTTGGGGACGAGCTTGTTTCCAATAAAATGTTGATGTGTTTTCGCCGATAAAAACCAGAAAAATTCCTGGTCTTTGAACCTGGATATTTCTAATCATGGTTTCCGGAGGAGAAATACTAATAATGAACGTAGAAAACGTAATCAGCACACCTACAAGGCACACACACAATTTCCTCCCACACTCGTCTTGGATCAAGCGCCATTTTGGTTTCGTTACAACCAGATTTGCAAGCAAAGGCAGTCAAAAGCTAGTTAATACAACATGTGTTAACGGCAAAATATCACTGAATAAAACAGAATCATGAGCTCATACCCTGCTGAGCGTACGACTTTCAGGCAGAGAGAGAAGAGGCCAGATCCTTGCTAATAGGAAGATGCATTTGATAAAATTCGTGTGAAGCAACGGGCATATGTAGGGCTAGTCTATCAGTGTATGCCCAAAATCATGACACAAATATCGAATATATTACAGGTGGTGTTCCAACTACATTTCCTATAATTTTTTCTATATAATGTGTATAATATCTCATACCATGAGGCATTTATGTCCAAATCTCCTGTATTTTGCCTTTTTTTTCACTGCACAATAGTTTTTCTGATATACCAGTGCTACTACTGAAAACATTCAAATCTTTTTTCATGCAAATGTGCATGTAGAAGGCAAGTTAAATGGCAGAGGTTTGATAGGATGGTAGGATGCATCTTTCTTTGCTGAAAGGCATTTTTTTATGCGGAAAGGCAACCCTGTATCAATGCCTTTCCTTTGGAAAGGTGAAAATTTAAATGTATTACAATCCCTATTAGAGATTGGTCTTTCGGCAAGGAGGCGATAATTAATTCTTATTTTTAATGTAACAGGAGTTTCCCCCGACGTAGATCTAATCTGCTAACACATCTGTCATGAACAGACACTGCAATATCGGTTCAAGTGAGGGATTATCTAGGGAGAAGGAGAAATTTCCTAGATCGTGCTTAGGAACAATTATCTAGCTGCTGCTGGGGAGGGATTATCTAGGTCGTACTGAGGATGGATTATCTAGGTTGTACTAAGAAGGGATTTTTTAGGTCGTACTGAAAAAAAAATATCTAGGTCCTACTGAGGAGGGATTATCTAAGTCGCACTGAGGATGGATTATCTAGGTTGAATTGAGGAAGAATTCTTTATATCGTACTGTATATAAGGATTATCGAGATCGTGCATAGGAGGAGCTACATGAAAATAGGTGCTATATATATATATATATATATATATATATATATATATATATCGCTAAACGTTCAGCATGTTGGAGTATCGAGTTATAACTCCGGGTTTCATGCCGTTGCCGGTCTCGGCACCCGGGCGATCATCAGATAACTGACGCTTGTGGGGGACCCAGTTGTTGCTGCTAATTAGCTGCATCGAGCACTATGCTGCAAGCGCTGAAACCTACTTAGAATTATATATATATATATTTATATATTTATATTATCCATGCAGGTACACCCTGTATTCTGTCGTTCTCTTCATTGTATTATGGTTTGCCGATCATACGTTTATGAACGATTATTGAAAGGATTACTATAGTTAAAGTCAGATAAAAAATTCCATGATGTTGTTGATATATGTGATTCTCTGAGAGCTGTGAGTTACATATTATATCAACCTCGAGTTATTGAATTGAAAAAGAAACAAACTAATCTTATTATTGTTATAGAGGATGCTGACATATCTTAATCAAAATTTGCATTAATACCAGTATAAAATGTGTTTCCAGGAAAAATGAAAAAAAACTCAAGTAAATATATTTGCTATGATATCCTGAAATATAGTTCTTTTATAATGTCATGTCACTTATTTGTTAGGCAGTATCTCCGACGCACTTGTGGTGGGTTGAATTGGCCTGCTTCACTTGATTAAAACCTTCTTGGAGTTGCACCATTGGCAGTATCATTACTGATTGTTTCAAACTGACAACGCATGAAAAAAGGGGGTGGTCCTTTTTACTGAAAATGTGCCTATATAATATTACTGATTGATTTTAATATTTAAGAATTTAATAACATGCCACGCTTCTTGGTTTCATTAATTCAAGGCTTGATTTTCAGGTACCTTTTCACCTGCTACTGATAATTTTTCTAGACTCGTATACCTACTGACTTCTGTAAATTACTTTTCACACAGCTGTCACTATAGAAGTAGAGTCCATATGTCAAACTGATCCGGAAGCCAAAAGATAAATGTTGACAGACCTGAAAAATAGACTCTTCTAATTCATTCTCTCACATGGGAGACTATGGATTTACCTAGGGGCGCATCCACAATCTTCAGAATTCAGGGTTTCGCCGTTTTAGCCGAGGAACTAATATTCTAAGACATCTCAACGAAGAGGGTGCAGGTACCCTTCGTGATTCTTGGAACACCTTCCTCTCTGGATACCCCTCTGAAAAATATTCTAACTTTACCTCTTGTTCAAACTTTTGAGGTATTGTACAATACAATCTTAGACTGGAGTAGTTTACATGCGCTGTTTAAATTAGTGGTATTTATAAAAGTACCGTAACGCTAAAACCATGGATTTTTTAACGTTTCTTTGCATTACTTTTCTGTGTCTTTCCCTCTCACTTCCTCTCTGTGTCTTTCTCTGTCCCCATCTCTAGCTCTGTGTCTTTCTCTGTCATCTTCTCTCTGTTTCTTTCCCTGTCACCTTCTCTCTTTGTCTTTCTCTGTCACCTTCTCTCTTTGTCTTTCTCTGTCACCTTCTGTCTCAGCTTTCTCTCTCAAATTCTCTCCTTGTCTTTTTCTCTCTCCTTCTGTCTGTCTTTCTCTCTCACCTTCTCTCTTTGTCTTTCACTGTCACCTTCTCTCCTTGTCTTTCTTTGTCACCTTCTATCCTTGTCTTTCTCTGTCACCTTCTGTCTGTGTCTTTCTCTCTCTCCTTCTCTCTTTGTCTTTCCCTGTCACCTTCTCTTCTTGTCTTTCTCTGTCACCTCCTGTCTGTCTTTCTCTCTCTCCTTCTCTCCTTGTCTTTCTCTGTCACCTTCTGTCTAGGTCTTTCTCTGTCACCTCCTGTCTGTGTCTTTCACTCTCAACTTCTCTTCTTGTCTTTCTCTGTCACTTTCTCTCCTTGTCTTTCTCTGTCACCTTCTGTCTAGGTCTTTCTCTGTCACCTTCTGTCTGTCTTTCTCTGTCATCTTTTCTCCTTGTATTTCTCTGTCACCTTCTGTCTGTCTTTCTCTCTCTCCTTCTCTCCTTGTCTTTCTCTGTCACCTTCTGTCTAGGTCTTTCTCTGTCACCTCCTGTCTGTGTCTTTCACTCTCAACTTCTCTTCTTGTCTTTCTCTGTCACTTTCTCTCCTTGTCTTTCTCTGTCACCTTCTGTCTAGGTCTTTCTCTGTCACCTTCTGTCTGTCTTTCTCTGTCAACTTCTCTCCTTGTCTTTCTCTGTCACCTTCTGTCTGTCTTTCTCTCTCTCCTTCTCTCTTTGTCTTTCCCTGTCACCTTCTCTTCTTGTCTTTCTCTGTCACCTCCTGTCTGTCTTTCTCTCTCTCCTTCTCTCCTTGTCTTTCTCTGTCACCTTCTGTCTAGGTCTTTCTCTGTCACCTCCTGTCTGTGTCTTTCACTCTCAACTTCTCTTCTTGTCTTTCTCTGTCACTTTCTCTCCTTGTCTTTCTCTGTCACCTTCTGTCTAGGTCTTTCTCTGTCACCTTCTGTCTGTCTTTCTCTGTCATCTTTTCTCCTTGTATTTCTCTGTCACCTTCTGTCTGTCTTTCTCTCTCTCCTTCTCTGTGTCTTTCTCTGTCACCTTCTCTCTGTGTATTTCTCTCTCAACTTGTCTCTGTGTCTTTCTCTGTCACCTTCTTTCTGTGTCTTTCTCTCTCACCTTCCCTCTGTGTCTTTCCCTGTCACCTTCCCTCTGTGTCTTTCTCTCTTACCCTTTTCTGTGTCTTTCTCTCTTACCCTTTTCTGTGTCTTTCTCTCTCACCTTCTGTCCGTGTCTTTCTTTGTCACCTTCTCTCTGTGTCTTTCTCTCTCACCTTCTGTCCGTGTCTTTCCCTGTCACCTTCTCTTCTTGTCTTTCTCTGTCACCTCCTGTCTGTCTTTCTCTCTCTCCTTCTCTCCTTGTCTTTCTCTGTCACCTTCTGTCTAGGTCTTTCTCTGTCACTTTCTGTCTGTGTCTTTTTCTCTCAACTTCTCTCCTTGTCTTTCTCTGTCTCCTTCTCTCCTGGTCTTTCTCTGTCACCTTCCGTCTAGGTCTTTCTCTGTCACCTTCTGTCTGTATTTCTCTGTCACCTTCTCTCTTTGTCTTTCTCTGTCACCTTCTGTCTGTCTTTCTCTCTCTCCTTCTCTGCGTCTTTCTCTGTCACCTCTCTGTGTATTTCTCTCTCAACTTGTCTCTGTGTCTTTCTCTGTCACCTTCCCTCTGTGTCTTTTTCTCTCCTTCTTTCTGTGTCTTTCTCTGTCACCTTTTCTCTGTGTCTTTCTCTGTCACCTTCTCTCTGTGTTTTTCCCTGTCACCTTCTCTTTCTCTGTCATCTTCTATCCTTGTCTTTCTCTGTCACCTTCTGTCTGTGTCTTTCTCTCTCAACTTCTCTCCTTGTCTTTCTCTATCATCTTCTCTCCTTTGCTTTCTCTCTCAACTTCTCTCCTTGTCTTTCTCTGTAACCTTTTGTCTGTCTTTCTCTCTCTCCTTCTCTCCGTGTCTTTCTCTCTCACCTTCTCTCCTTGTCTTTCCCTGTCACCTTCTCTTCTTGTCTTTCTCTGTCACCTTCTATCCTTGTCTTTCTCTGTCACCTTCTGTCTAGGTTTTTCTCTGTCACCTTCTGTCTGTCTTTCTCTGTCACCTTCTCTCTTTGTCTTTCTCTGTCACCTTATGTCTGTCTTTCTCTCTCTCCTTCTCTGCGTCTTTCTCTCACCTTCTCTCTGTGTATTTCTCTCTCAACTTGTCTCTGTGTCTTTCTCTGTCACCTTCTCTCTGTGTCTTTCTCTCTCCTTCTTTCTGTGTCTTTCTCTCTCACCTTCCCTCTGTGCATTTCTCAGTCACCTTCTCTCTGTGTGTTTCCCTGTCACCTTCTCTCCTTGTCTTTCTCTGTCACCTTCTCTCTTTGTCTTTCTCTGTCACCTTCTGTCTGTGTCTTTCTCTCTCAACTTCTCTCCTTGTCTTTCTCTGTCACCTCCTCTTTTTGTCTTTCTCTATCACCTTCTCTCCTTGTCTTTCTCTGTCACTTTCTCTCCTTGTCTTTCTCTGTCATCTTCTGTCTAGGTCTTTCTCTGTCACCTTCTGTCTGTCTTTCTCTATCATCTTCTCTCCTTGTATTTCTCTGTCACCTTCTCTCTGTCTTTCTCTCTCTCCTTCTCTGCGTCTTTCTCTGTCACCTTCTCTCTGTGTATTTCTCTCTCAACTTCTTTCTGTGTCTTTCTCTCTCACTTTCTCTCTGTGTCTTTCTCTCTCACTTTCCCTCTGTGTCTTTCTCTGTCACCTTCTCTCTGTGTCTTTCTCTCTCACCTTCTCTCTGTGTCTTTCTCTCTCACCTTCTGTCCGTGTCTTTCTCTGTCATCTTCGCTCTGTGTCTTTCTCTCTCACCTTCTCTCTGTGTCTTTCTCTCTCACCTTCTGTCCGTGTCTTTCTCTGTCACCTTCGCTCTGTGTCTTTTTCTGCCACCTTCTGTCTGTGTCTTTCTCTGTCATCTTCTCTCTGTGTCTTTCTCTTTCACCTTCTGTCCGTGTCTTTCTCTGTCACCTTCGCTCTGTGTCTTTTTCTGCCACCTTCTGTCTGTGTCTTTCTCTGTCATTTTCTATCTGTGTCTTTCTCTCTCACCTTCTCTCTGTGTCTTTCTCTGTCACCTTTCTTCTGTGTCTTTCTCTCTCACTTTATGTCTGTGTCTTTCTCTCTCTCCTTCTCTCTGTGTCTTTACCTTTCACCTTCTCTCTGTGTCTTTCTCTGTCACCTTCGCTCTGTGTCTTTCTCTGCCACCTTCTGTCCCTGTCTTTCTCTGTCACCTTCTTCCTTTGTCTTTCCCTGTTGCCTTCTATCTGTGTCTCTCATCTGTCACCTTCTCTCTGTCTTTCCTTTGCGCACACACACGCACACACACACACACACACACACACACTGTCTTTCTCTGTCTATACACACATTGACATTCCCGATCCGACAGGCATGAACAGATACAATTTATAGGCATACAATCCAAAATGCATTGTTTCCCCTGTTGTCGGTGATTGACTGGTATACCCAGTTCCTATTTAAAGAATATTTGCTTTGTAATACTTTCAAATTTAAGAGCGAACATTGATGCTTGTCGCTCAATTATACATTAACGATTTTCAAGATGTTTTGAAAACAAGTATTGAAAATCTGTTAAATTTCATTCACATCACTCAACTGCTTTTCATAGACACATTTCCTTTTGAGACCTTCTTTGATGAGCTGAATTAATCTCTTAATGTACCCTGAGCTACGACACAGCAGATATTCAGATCAAATAGTTGTCTCAAACAAGGTACCTCATGTTGCCATCTTTAAAATTGCCCTTAAATGTCTTCCAAACAAAACCTCGTCCCTCAAATGGTTCCCGGGTCCCGTCGGCGGGTTGAGCAGACGAAATATTCACGGTGTCGTCTGCTCTCAAGTGGCGCCTTCCGCCCTGCCGAGTATTTGCCCTTTATTAATCAATCAACAACATTTGTACTACTCCTGATTGGGCCGTGGATACCCGGGGCCTTCCGCGTAGGTATGGCGACAGCATCTCACTTCGCTTTTTTATGGAGACACAAAGACATGTTGATTCAAACATTCAGTTTCCTCAAAATGCTCCCAGCGGTCTCTATGTGCTAGCCGCTCCATATGACTTCGCAAATCTTTTCTCTCTCCTTACTTTTTTTTATCTCTCTCTTTCTACGGCAATTTCACCGAACATTCCGTCCCCCTTAAGAACATCATAATGGTTTTCACTCCTGCCGAACACACACAAACACACATTTTTGTGCCCAAATATATATGTGCCTCTGCTCTGTTTTTCAACATATATTGTAATATTTATGACGAATCAATGAGTCATTTCAAGCTTACAAGTCCATCTATTAACTGTCGTGTTTGTGGGCATACATGTTCCCAGTCCACCTGACTTATTGTCATGTTTGTAGGTATACATATCCCAAAGTCCACCTGATTTATTGTATTGTTTGTTGGTATACATGTCCCCCAGTCCACCTAATTATTTTATATTTGTGGGTATACATGTTCCCCAGTCAACCTGATTTATTGTCATGTTTGTAGGTATACATGTCCCCAGGTCACCTGATTTATTGTAATGTTTGTAGATATACATGTCCCCCAGTCCACCTGATTTATTGTCATGTTTGTAGGAGTACATGTTCCCCAGTCCACCTGATTTATTGTCATGTTTGTGGGCATAATTGACCCCGATACCAACTGATATGTTGTCATGTTTGTGGGTATACATGTCCCCCAGTCCACCTGATTTATTGTCATGTTTGTAGGTGTACATGTCCCCAGTCCACCTGATTTATTGTCATGTTTGTGGGTATACATGTCCCCGAGTCCACTTGATTTTTTGTCATGTTTGTGGGCATAATTGACCCCGATACCAACTGATTTATTGTCATGTTTGTGGGTATACATGTCCCCCAGTCCACCTGATTTATTGTCATGTTTGTAGGTGTACATGTCCCCCAGTCCACCTGATTTATTTTCATGTTTGTAGGAGTACATGTCCCCCAGTCCACCTGATTTATTGTCATGTTTGTGGGTATACATGTCCCCGAGTCCTCCTGATTATTGTCAAGTTTGTAGGTATACATGTCCCCCAGTCCACCTGATTTATTTTCATGTTTGTAGGAGTACATGTCCCCCAGTCCACCTGATTTATTGTCATGTTTGTGGGTATACATGTTCCCGAGTCAACCTGATTTATTGTCATGTTTGTGGGCATAATTGACCCCGATACCAACTGATTGATTGTAATGTTTGTGGGTATACATGTCCCCCAGTCCACCTGATTTATTGTCATGTTTGTAGGTGTTCATGCCCCCCAGTCCACCTGATTTATTGTCATGTTTGTGGGTATACATGTCCCCCAGTCCACCTGATTTATTGTCATGTTTGTGGGCATAATTGACCCCGATATCTACTGATTTATTGTCATGTTTGTGGGTATACATGTCCCCCAGTCCACCTGATTTATTGTCATGTTTGTAGGTGTACATGTCCCAAAGTCCACCTGATATATTTACATGTTTGTGGGTATACATGTCCCCCAGTCCACCTGATTTATTGTCATGTTTGTAGGTATACATGTCCCCCAGTCCACCTGATTATTGTCATGTTTGTAGGTATACATGTCCCCCAGTCCACCTGATTATTGTCATGTTTGTAGGTATACATGTCCCCCAGTCCACCTGATTATTGTCATGTTTGTAGGTATACATGTCCCCCAGTCCACCTGATTATTGTCATGTTTGTGGGTATACATGGCACATCGTGGTTCATCATGTATCCGTTAATTTCAAGTAACTGAATTTGAATCAGAAAATCGGTGCATTTACCATACGAATCACATAATTCAATGAAAACGTGTCTGCTGTTACATGTGTCAGTTGATGTGCAGTTGGGTAGCGTATTAAGGTGTGACCAAAATAGAGAACCATTGCACGGAGGTATCTCCGGGCGTATATACGGAGTATCTCCAGGGGCCTCATGTGGTAAACGCGTAGCCACGTTAGGCAAAAGCTAGCGCGCTTTATCTCACCATATTTGGCTTGTCGTAAAACTCAAAGTTAATGGGATTTGGGAAATGTATAGGCAGGAACTGCAGTGAATAATGTTTGATACTGGTTGCAGTTAGGATCTTAAAATTGTTTACTTTGAAAAATAAATGAACTGATAAACCTTTTCTTAAAACATTGTGGAACTTACCACAATCGTGCATAAGTAACTTTTTCCATGGTTTTATGTATGTGGACTTATCATAAACTCTATCAGTCTGAGTATACTTGCATAATTTTGCGAAATAGTTTCCAGAATGTGAAATACCATTTTAGCGAAGCTGTAAGTATGACTGCCTTTAACCGCTCTAAGAAGGCATTGTATTCAGATTTTAAAGACAAAAACTAGATTATCGCTCACATTTATCTGACACCGGTTTTGCGTTCATTCACCAGAATATAGCAGGCGAGGATTACATGCAATACGCGTGTCTTCGGAAAAGGTGTCCACATGCTTTAACAGTCATCACCTCAGGGGTAGTTATATTTGACATTTTTCCATATCTCTTTTGTTCTACTGTTATCAATTGCTGGGTATGCATAAATTTATACTTTTTGTTTCACAATAGGAATATCATGAAAAATACATATACAATATGTGGTTTCCATGTAGTAATTGCAAGAAAAACCGACGTATATAGTACTTTGAACACATTGATGGGGGAAAAGAGATACCTTCACTATGACATAGATTTCATGTTTCCGGTTAACGGGATAGAAAAATAATGCAGAAGCTTTATAGCCAGAAACTTAAGATACTAGAATGGACCTCTGTAAGAAATCGTGGACCTTCAACTCCAATGGTCAATGCACTCACAATAAAAGGTTACGTTAAAGGTTGCTTCTTTTCCAAGAGTGGCTGTGTGCGGTGACGTGGATAATAAATGTTCAAACAGTTGTTATGGTGGAATTAATTATGGGAAGGCCATAACCTGGGAATAGTTATTTCGCCAGTGAACGCAAAACACAAGTGGTTCTTGTGTAAGTAGTGTAAGCCGAGCATACAACAAGCAATGGAAAGATGAAATTACCCCAGCGCCAAATTGGAATAAACGCGGGTCCCTCGCTTACGGCATATTATTTATCAAAGAAATGATCCTTTTTAGTTTTCTTTTCAGCCTATGGTTTCCATGAATACTGTGACGCATTTGAACTTCATTTCTGTTTCCAGACATAAAATGCTGGTATAGCGTGCCATGACTGAGGAAGCTGTACGTGTTACTGGTCCTGTCAGAATATTCCAGACATGTCCGCCCCGCTACAGGTTTTAGTCCTCCGCACTCTGCTCCTGGTGGCTGTCCGCTGTCTGACCGTCACCTCCGCAGCTCCCTCTACCGCCAGCAGGGCTTGCGCACAAAACTGCTTCAATGTTGTAAGTAAACAGAAGTCATTTTTCTATTTTGCGATAATTTGTACTATATAGAAATACAGGACATATTCCAGAAATATTTAGAACGGCACAAACCTGTTATTAAGTAGTCAGCACAAGACGAAGCCAATACGGCGCAAATATACACCAGCTGAAGGATAAGGGACCAGGGTTATCAGAGACACAGGCCTTTTAATTTGAAGGTTTAACCATTACGGGTTGTCACATAGTTTGTGGCGTCAGCATTCAATCCATCAAGCAGATTAGATGACCAGACCCTTGCAGATGATGGAAAGAAGATATTCAGTTTGTTATCACAGTTCTACACGATATCATTCTTAAATTGATTTTATGTTTAGTATGGTTCGAAGTCACTTATCCCAGAAAATTAGTCTAGTTTGTTAATTCATAACTGAATGAGCTTGACGGTATGGTAGTCTGTACTTGTGTACTCTTTCATACACAATTTTAAAATCTATAATAAAATCGATTTCTCTCATTTTCTCATCGATAATATTAACTTGATATGAATTTTATCATTGAATTATGAATGAAAATAAGACAAATTGAATATAATCATTACAGAAGTGTGGGTATACTTTCACAAAGGCACTTTTTTGGTAGTTATCCTTGATCATTGAGCGATAAAATTCCTTTATTTTTCATGGGCATAGAAGTGGTCTATAGCTAGAAGGAATGTTAATATTTTTTAGATATACTATAATCCAAAAACTACAAGTGCACATGTTCCATTTACAACTGAAAAAAAAAACAGATGCCAATATTGAAAATAGCCCGTAGAAATGTAAGGAGCCTGGGCAAGGACCGACATAAATAAAATAACTTTTTTTTTTATTTTTCGTGTCCATGTGTCCCGGGTCTCAGTCCATCTCTCGCCTGTCGTTCATGGTCGCCATATTTTGACAGTGACTCACACATACATCATCTACTACGTTCAAGTGGCAGTCAGTGATGTAGTCGAGTCCACAACATTCGAATCACTTAGGACCCGAGTACAGGTCCGAGCCAATACACATCTCTTGGGAAATTTTTAATGGATATTTTACATTATCATATGTACTTTAACGTTAGTTTATACATGATCTTAAGCCACATGAAAATAAAATTCGGTTCTCAGGCATTTTTTACATAAATCAATATGGGCTGGCGGTTTTTCTTTATTTTTTATTTTTTTGTATGTTTCGATAAAAATGTCAAATGATAAGGGAAAAAGCATGATAATAACATATTTATTTTGCTACACAAGTAAAAGCACTACAAAGTAAAAGAAATGTGATCCAAATTGTATGATATTATCTTCTTGAAAGAAATGTCCGAGCGGCGTGAACTTAAAACTGGTAAGTTTCTGTTGAAAATCAAAATAAAAATTTATTTTTGATGCGGAGGTTTAAATTGACGCGAGCAGTGCCTTTTATTTTTTTGGCCTTATTCGTAAATGTTAAATTTCTTGTAACTCTGGGTGTAGAACTAAAGTTTGGTAAATCTAGTCCAACTTTTTTTTACAACTAATATTTGAATACCTGATGGTAGTGTGCATATGCATATAAGTTCTTACAGTATGTAACAGAGCTTTTTTTTATACTGGAATCTAGATGGACTTTGTTCGGACAACCGGTGTACAACCAGTGTATTAGATGATATATTATTTATAAAAAAGGGTATTAATATCATGCCCTCATGCCCCTGTGGGATTCTAATTCTCATTCAAATTATAAACATGTAAACATTTTAGTGGTGCGGTTATTTAATAATAAAAATTAAAGTAAAATAATAATTATCGAAAAGGTTTCTTTTTATATTATATACAACCTCATTTAAAAAAATCTAACGCCTTGTTTTAAATGATCAAGTAACAATCGGAAAGTTTATATTTGGTAACCGAGTTTTACCGAGTTGGGCTAAAACTAATAAACAAATAAATATAAATATAAAAGTAAAGACCAAAAATGTAGTTAGATTCGAATGATATTCGATTTTTTAACTGCGATATGACCTCTTTATCCTAACGAGATACATACATGATACATGTATGCCGGTTTCATATGTGTAAAGGTTTCTTTGTCATATCTCGGCAGGTCATGTTTGCCGGTTTTATATGTGTTAATGTTCCTTTGACATATCTCGGCAGGTCATGTATGCCGGTTTTATATGTGTTAAGGTTCCTTTGACATATCTCGGCAGGTCATGTATGCCGGTTTTATATGTGTTATGGTTCCTTTGACATATCTCGGCAGGTCATGTTTGCCGGTTTTATATGTCTTAAGGTTCCTTTGACATATCTCGGCAGGTCATGTTTGCCGGTTTTATATGTGTTAAGGTTCCTTTGACATATCTCGGCAGGTCATGTATGCCGGTTTTATATGTGTTAAGGTTCCTTTGACATATCTCGGCAGGTCATGTATGCCGGTTTTATATGTGTTAAGGTTCCTTTGACATATCTCGGCAGGTCATGTATGCCGGTTTTATATGTGTTAAGGTTCCTTTTACATATCTCGGCAGGTCATGTATGCCGGTTTTATATGTGTTAAGGTTCCTATGACATATCTCGGCAGGTCATGTATGCCGGTTTTATATGTGTTAAGGTTCCTTTGACATATCTCGGCAGGTCATGTATGCCGGTTTTATATGTGTTAAGGTTCCTTTGACATATCTCGGCAGGTCATGTATGCCGGTTTTATATGTGTTAAGGTTCCTTTGACATATCTCGGCAGGTCATGTATGCCGGTTTTATATGTGTTAAGGTTCCTTTGACATATCTCGGCAGGTCATGTATGCCGGTTTTATATGTGTTAAGGTTCCTTTGACATATCTCGGCAGGTCATGTATGCCGGTTTTATATGTGTTAAGGTTCCTTTGACATATCTCGGCAGGTCATGTATGCCGGTTTTATATGTGTTAAGGTTCCTTTGACATATCTCGGCAGGTCATGTATGCCGGTTTTATATGTGTTAAGGTTCCTTTGACATATCTCGGCAGGTCATGTATGCCGGTTTTATATGTGTTAAGGTTCCTTTGACATATCTCGGCAGGTCATGTATGCCGGTTTTATATGTGTTAAGGTTCCTTTGACATATCTCGGCAGGTCATGTATGCCGGTTTTATATGTGTTAAGGTTCCTTTGACATATCTCGGCAGGTCATGTATGCCGGTTTTATATGTGTTATGGTTCCTTTGACATATCTCGGCAGGTCATGTATGCCGGTTTTATATGTGTTAAGGTTCCTTTGACATATCTCGGCAGGTCATGTATGCCGGTTTTATATGTGTTAAGGTTCCTTTGACATATCTCGGCAGGTCATGTATGCCGGTTTTATATGTGTTAAGGTTCCTTTGACATATCTCGGCAGGTCATGTATGCCGGTTTTATATGTGTTAAGGTTCCTTTGACATATCTCGGCAGGTCATGTATGCCGGTTTTATATGTGTTAAGGTTCCTTTGACATATCTCGGCAGGTCATGTATGCCGGTTTTATATGTGTTAAGGTTCCTTTGACATATCTCGGTAGGTCATGTATGCCGGTTTTATATGTGTTAAGGTTCCTTTGACATATCTCGGTAGGTCATGTATGCCGGTTTTATATGTGTTAAGGTTTCTTTGACATATCTCGGCAGGTCAACAAGCTCTAGTCCTCTGAGCGATAGTAGGTCAGATGGCTTAAGGTTATAATATACTCGAACTTACTCGTCCAAGCAGACGTACCATTTATTACTGCCAGATTCTCTAGGCCCATTTCCTCGCCGTGTAGAATGACTCCTGTATGAAGGCACTGATTTTAATTATGTCCACTTTTTTCGGGCCAAAGTTGACCTTAAAACAGTTTACCTTGAAAAAAAATTATATACATGCCTTCATGGCTCATTCACTTTTAAATGCTTGTGTTAACGTTTTTACAAATACATGGTCTGTAAATGACAGAAACCAATATGTGCACAGTATGAGATGAACAACAGTAAAACTTTAAAGAAACGAGAACTCCACCATACAGTGTTTCGATTCCATCTAGTATGATATTTGTATCACTTTATAATATGATACTGCTAATATTAATATATGATTCTAATACTACTCTTGCTATTACTACAACATCTACTTCCACAACTAATACTCCTACTACTACTACTACAATAATAATAATAATAATAATAATAATAATAATAATAATAATAAATAAATACATAAGGTACAGCAATATTTCAACCAGAACCCTAAAGTGTATTTTTAATATAGGTAACAATGATGTCATTGTATTTTAGACAGTACAAATACTTAATGATTCACCATTATCTTGAGAGTGAAAGACACAGGAATCTCTAGTGTATATATAAAATTACGCTGAACAGTATTCTAATTTTCGCTGGCAGTTTCTTTCATTGTAAAAAAAAGTTGAAGCGTTGTGCTATTATGCTTATATCAGGACACTGAACCTATGACAGTGAGGCCGTTGGCTGCTTGCATTCCTTTGGAACCATTTCCTTTGAAATGACATCATGCCGTTATTTGAACGTGCTACTTCCTGGCCCTATAAAAACAAAAGTCTGTAAACTAGCATCACATAACCAATGAACTAATAACCTTGAGGGAGACCTTGAGTTGGTACGACCTCATTCACTTACAATTTTAGGAATCCAGAATTACATTTTTCCTGGAAATGTTCCGTTTTCACAATGAAAACAAGAAAAGTATAATGTGTAAGCCTAAAACATCCTGTTATGCTATCTGAATATTTAGCTGCCAAATGTTTATGTACCAGTTCCCCCAATATAAGTATGTTATTCCGTGCCATAAAAGAACACTTTTCTCAGCCGAACAATATTACTGAAGGTTCCACTTATCCGCTGCATAGCATATAATCCTGTTACAGCGCCTCCGTCAAACTCAACAGAGCTATATAACGAACTTTGAATAAACACAGTAAAGGAAAGTATTTAATTACTTAGTCATGAATATAATTTCCTATCTTCAATATAATGTATATGTTCATCTTTTTCTCATTTCAGTTAAAAAACGATAAACGCGATTGCCCGGATTCCGACAACTGTATCGCCGTAAGTACCTGCACATTTCCCCCATAAATATGCATGTCTAATGTTTTTTTTCATTAAATCTAAAAGTGGCGATTCCAGACTTTTACTTCCAGAGCATTTTGAATTGGCTTTATCTATGGCAGATTAGCCCAGTGTGAAGAGTTCATGTTACCCCCATTAAGATTTCGATTTACCGCCTGGAGTAGTCGAACATAATTTCAGTTGACCCTCTTTCACTGTTTAGTTTACCATCTCGCTGATTTGAACAAATTATAAATTCTTGTAACTCATGATATATTAAATCAATTAATCACATGAAAGATACGGGATGTAAAAGCCGGAAACAATCTATGAAAATTAAATTGTCACAAAATGTTAAATATATGATTGGTTATATGTATACTGACTCATACAATTCATTAAAGCGCTTGGTATTATTACATGCAGACATGGGATATTCAAAGATTCAAAGTAATTTCAATTTACCACAGATTTTACAGGAGAAAGAAATTTTTAGACTTATCAGTAAATAAACTAAAAAAAACCAGTTGATTTGAAGGGGGTAATCTGAAATCTTATTGGGTAATCTGAAAGCGATTTCAATTTACGGGGAGTAACCTGAAATCGCTACATCGGTCTTAGTGAACGTCCGATTTGTCATCGTTGGGGTATAAGTTCGGTTAAATTGGTTTATACCCGTATGCGTTGAATATATGTTACTGAATTATCTAAAGACGTGCTTTTCATTACACTTTTAAAATATCTCCCCTACTGGCCCTCTTTTAAAACATCAATGAATAATCTTGAACATTTGAGTAATTTTCAATAAATTCTCCGGGAGTTGCATCGATGATGAAAATTAGAAAAATAAAACCAAAACACGTACTATATATATCTTATTTTATATATATTTTTTGTCTATCAAGTGCACTGAGATGCATTCCTAAAAAAACGACAGCAACAAAAAACAAAAGGCGAAGTTTTGTTGCATACGATCATTATGCTTAATGCGCACGCTCGTTGTAAAGATGCATACATTTCCTAAAATCCTCTTTTACCTTATCTTTGATATTCCTTACTCTTATAACTCTGTAATGAAATACAAAATGACCAACTTGCAAATGTACAGGTATGATTTGCTTCAAGTTTTACTACGTCTTTTACACTGCTTTGTTAATTTCAGTGTTTAAATGCCTGTACGATGTTTTATGATGATGGTCAGAAGAAGAAAAGTATCTGCTCAAAAACAAATTGCCCCCCGCGAGGACAGGTATGATGGCAAAATCACACTGGTTGTGGGGTAGGGGACAAAGGATACTTATCTTTTGTACATACACCTAACTGCGCTGTCAGTCAGGTTTTAAAAGACCGAATAGAGGTTGTTGAGTAAACTTATGCAGGTGTGCGTCTGGGTAATGTGCAGTTACACTAGCGGTTAAACTAGAACTCAATAGAAAATACTAACATATGTTACGGCTTAATTTGTTATGCGCGAAATGGAACTCCTTAAGAAAAATTCATTATGATATTTTGAGAAGAGAGTTTTATAGCACACTACTGCCAGTGTCCAAGGGTACACATCCACTTGTTATAACTTTCGCTGCTAAAAGGCCCTAACGACAAAGTTGCGATTTCCTGTAGGATCAACATGGGTCCGCCCCTCCCTGATGAAACGTGGTCCTCCTGATTCATCTAAAAACATTTTAAAATTGGACAACATATTGAAACATGTCACGTTATTTGCTTTTGGTTGACAACAATGCGATTATATCGATGAATTCATTAACAGGGAATTAAGAAGTCATCCAATTGCTAATATAAATCAAAAGATCGTTCTGACATCAAACGCGTATATTCCATTATGAAGTGAAGAGAAAAGAATATGTTGTAACTATCAAAAGTCTTTACACTGCAGGCTTCACATATATCTTAAATTCAACATGGTAAAGCTTTATTTGGTGAGTGATATATTCTCCACGCATATAAATACTGTGTTATTTATAACTCTTGTTATCGCATCTGCAGCAGAGAAAACTAACAGATTTGTGATATGCATGATGCTGCAGTAAGCCAGTCACTCATACTTTAGTCTATACTATTATTTCATGAGCTATATGTATGCAAGGCATGTTAATTGTTTTTATATAAAAGATAAAATGTTGGAATAAAAGTGAGTTGTTTTGTTTAATTACAATATCCCAAAGTAAAACCAAAGTAAACTGATTTGATACAGTATTCAACAATTGCCTTTAGGAAGCGTATGATACAGTTAAACGTTAATAAACGTACATGCAAAATATATTTTTATTCAGTTTTGAAAGGTCACACTGATACTTGATATGTACATTGAACGGACGTGTGACATAGCGGCCAGCAGAGATTGGTCCTCTCCGGACTTTTATAATAGAATTAATAGAGTTATATTTGAAATGCAAATCTGCAATAAAATAACGTCTACATAGGTCTGGGTAAAAGATTGTTATTACATAAAATATCAGGTAATATGGACATCAAATTCTATAACAAGTGCTAAATCAAAATTGTATTTTAACGAGACCGTTGTAAGGATAGGTGGCATCGTAGGAAAGGGCATTTAAGGTTGTTTCAGGCTTTTTAAATATCATGGTATTTTGATGAATTCAAGATTGGGATTTTTTAAACATTCCAAAGAAAGAGCAACCGAATTCGTCATACCATTTTCCGCACAATGTGTAAGACACCCCTTCCCGGTTCGTTTTGGCAGGGTTACTCAGAGATTTCAGTAAAGGTAGACAACCTTGAAATGCATGCCTTTGCATGACTGGTCAGATATTTTATGGTGTCCTGACTTTGCAGGACCGCTGAATATTAAGAACAACAATTGATCTGCATTTCTTCTCACGTTACTTGCCTATATGTATAAACCGTCTGCGAATAATTTGGTTGATTCCATTGCCCAGTTTATAATTCCTGAAATAATTGAATTGGGGAAACACTGCCAAAGAAAAACACCAAACATTTAAATTGTCTCACCAATCTTAAAAGAAAAAAAATACCTATAAATATGTACTTTATGAAGTACATCTTTATATATACATGGCCGGCCCCTGCCGGCCCCCCTAAGGTACGCAACCGGTGAGCTGCCATCTACCATCCCCTCGAACCGTGAAAAGCCGTTATTGGACCGTCAGCTGTCACAGCTATTATAACAAACGGTGCTGCCCAGCGAAGCATCCAAAACACTGACTTCCCCTGGTCCTGCCGCCATGTAACACTACCAAAGCCTTGTCGATACCGTCAAAGGCAGGCGAAAATCCCTCAATGGTCTCCTGTTATGTTTCACTCGCGATTTGTTTAACCGTTAATCCTGTTCAACAGCAGCCGCCTGCAAATGCTAAGTCAACTAGAGTCCACACAAGTCCACAAAAAAGGCCAGTAATCCGGTCTCGATCCTGGGGCCTAGCGGGTGCCACCCTTAGTTACTCGTGTTGTGAAAAAAAAAATATCTTGGACAGTCCAGGAAAACACCTGAGAATTCTTGACTGTTAAATCAGCTCATAGCCACAGTCTCAAAAAGATTGCCCTTGATTACCCAACACAAACAAACCGCGTGACACGTCCGCTATATGACTTGGCGAGACCTCGGGGTACCTGCGGAAGAACGGAAACATTGTGGGATCATATCATGATCTATCAAGAACAGACCTGTCCATTTCCTTGTGTATTCCGACATTTTTTTCTGAATCCTTACCGGCAATTAACTGGCCGTTAACCGTACATGTCCGGGAAGACACCGCTTTCCCCGAGGATAAGAGCAGTCCAGCCTGAGTGCTCACATTTGGGCAATCCACCGGATGATGCCGATTTCACCTTCCAGTCTCCTTCCAGCATTTGATCCCTATGTCTGTGACTGGGGTTTTGTAATGCCGTAACTTCCATAATGCTTAGCCCGCTTGGTCAATATGTGCACATGTTATCCATGAATCGGCCCTTCTGACGCATATTTAGTTAAAAATTATAGGATGCTGTTTTTCACAAGTGCTCTTTGTTTTTAAGCTTGCATTGTATCAATGAAGCTACATCAAATAAAAAGAAATAAAGCGAATTTAAATTGCCTAATACTGCTAGATTGATTATGTTTTATATAGTTTTTGACAACGTTAAATTAGATTCACTGATGAGATAATGAAAAAAAATATTCAATTATAATTCTCCACATGAAAATTAACATGTTTAATTAAAAATATACGAAGTTATATGAGTTTTTCAGCTGAAAGTTTACCACCTGTATGAGCGTGTTAAAATTGCTTATTTTAGGATTTCGGCTGCAGGATCGCGTGTAGATATATTGACAAAAGGAAAAAAGTTGCCAGAAACCAAAGCAAGAAAAGTAAGATATATATTGTATTTTAATTAATAAGATAAGTTCACGGTTGTCGATGATGCTATCTTAAGTTTAGTTGCTAAATAATGCTAAAGGCTTGTATTTCTATTCCATAAATGTAAAATAACATTTTATACTGCCAAGATCTTGCCGGACCCAAACATGTACATTATCTAACCATGTCACAATTGTTACTTGTTCAACAGCCAGGATCATTAAATATATAATTATATATATATATGATTATATATATATATATATATATATATAAACATACATACATATACATGTATACATATTACTGTATGTACTAACGACAAAGAATACAATTAATGATATTTGGGATATATATGTTTGTGTATGTAATTGTATGTACTGGCTTTTAAACAAATTGAATTTTACAAACTAAATGTATTAAATTTTATTATTTTATACATACGTATATTCCTGTATTCCTTGCAGGAAAGTTCAATAGCCGTAGACTGCTTTCTACTCAGAGACCAACAGTTCTAGCTGGACAAGAAGAAAAAGGAAAACCTAAAGTAAATGCCACCATAGATAAGTCAGTCAGGCGAGGTAAACCAGATCTATTTTGGCGGGAATCGGTACGTGCCAGTGTACATGTGGATACTAAAAGTGGTACGTTATTTGCCAACATCTCCTGGCGGCAGCCAGTCCCCGCAATGAGGCGGTATTATCGCCTGGATTTGTTACCACTGACAGAGAAAGCCACCCACGACGACTACCACACCTGCGAAGGTGACCGCCATGAAGAGGACGGTAAATACGGTACCATGAATGAGGTAAGTGCGAAGCAACGTAAACTTCCCAAAGGTGATTCTCCTTGTTATGTCAGCTTGGGAAATTAACGAAGCTTTATCGACGTATCGACGTGGCGTATCGTTGTACATATATATATATATATATATATATATATATATATATATATAAATTTTGTATGTTTATTCCTATGTACATTATAATATCAATGTATCCTTGATACGACGGGGAATATATGGGTGTTAAATAGGTATAACATTTATCACCGTTGGCCACTGATTGCTTTCATCTTAAGGTGGTACTCTCCATTCGTAGGTCCAGACCCACACTATTAGGTCGCTTAAGTACAACGCCAAATACGAAGTGGAGATAAGCATCGAAAACCCTTACCAACGATGGAGAAGGGCCGCCTTCAAAACGCCAGCTTGTGCAAATGTCACTGCTGACTGCAAGTGGTGTGATCCCGACGACGTCGTCCGACCAGGTCAGTTCTTGGACAAGACAAATAATGCGGATCGTTTATATTCTTATGATAGGGCCGGGGTTGATTAGAGCATGGGAAGCCAGGCCTCAGAATGATCTCTGTAATCACCGGAAATTTCCCCTCTCTCGCTGTATCTTAACATTACACTGACTTCATCAAATGCCTGTCTCAGAGAAAGTCTGTTATCAGTTGTAATTACCCGTTTATTAGCAGCAGACACATTCAAGCCGAAGCAAGCTCTTTTACGTCACACTTACGTTTCTTCTTGTAACGAGTATAAACATGTTTGACCATTTCGACAGTGGACATTGTTTTATGCCGTTCTTTAAATACAGTTCAACGGTTGACACCGACTTAAATTATCTTGAATTCCCTGTGTGGATAGCTAACTTTTAGTTATTAATAATTTTAATTATTAAAAATGTATTTGGACAGGGGTGTTTGGGGTCGTATTACGCTTATTGACTTTCTTTTTCTTCAGATGAGCCAAGGTGGCTGTTTCAAGTGGCGTGTATGTACCGGGACCCCCAGAGTGGCCTGATCAGAACCACCCTCCAGTGGCCACCAGTAGCGAACGAGTCTTCACCAGTCGAATACAAACTGGAAATCGAGGAAGCGAGACTGGACGAGCACAACGTACCCTTTATAAACAGAACTGAACTGACTCTGAACAACACCATGTACACCAGGGATCTACGTCCCCTGGCCCATTACACATTCATGGTAATTATGAGGTCTTTATGACGTCGGGTATATGACGTCATATCAAAAAAAGAAGACGTAGAATTGTTTCTGCTCTGCGGGCGTTGTCGGTTTTAGGGTTTCATCTATAGACATCAGGGCGGTCTCGATTGTACCCACAGCCACTGCAAACGATAATATCAGTATATCACAGGGTGGTATTTGATAAAATTAAGTTTAAAATGTGCATTTTTATTGAATATCCATTTCAATTTTTTTATCATGAAATTAATTTTCTTATTATAACTAATTTTGACAACTGTCTCCTTTATAAGGCTAGAGGGACATACAGAAATTTGACATACAAAAGTGTTCAAATATCACAGGTACCGCCGATATTATTACATATAACAGACACGGGAGAGTACATTCATATGAGTACCTGGCTTATTATTTCAGCTTGAAGCCATTGAGAACGAAGTATGTATCGACAAAGCTGAGCTGCAGATGAACGCGACAGCCACCTTAAACATGGAGGACAAATATTGGGAATGTGCGCCAGCCCCAATTCCAGGTAGGGCATGATATAAAAAAAATCTTCACAAATAGCACGAGCCATGATGTAAAAGTCATCAAAATTACAAATGTTGATAATAAGGGCGTGTTTTGGCGATCTGACCAAAAATTAGTTGTACCTTTGGTTACGACTTGCTTACGACCATTGCGTTTTGGCGCTCCGGTTCAGGGCTTTGGTTGAACCAGTGGTCGGACCAAGCAGAACAGGGAACGGTTGTTGGTTCTGAGTTTCAAGAATATACATACATACATTGATGTAAATATATTTTGAGCAGGCTTATACAGACCGATGCAGATACAACTGTAAAATGTACGGAAAGCCAACGTTAGTCCCCGTCTCAAAGGATGTTACTGATTTACACACTCCCAAACCACCACCACACAATATCAGACACACACACACACACACACACCAACACCATCACTCACACACACACATTAATCAGCATCAAGATATGTCTTGTATACAGATATTTACATATGTCCTGTACATCGAGATTTACATGTCCTGTACCATGAGATTTACATGTCCTGTACCATGAGATTTACATGTTCTGTACCTTGGGATTTACATGTCCTGTACAATGAGATTTACACATCCTGTACCATGAGATTTACATGTCCTGTACCATGAGATTTACATGTCCTGTACCTTGGGATTTACATGTCCTGTACCATGAGATTTACATGTCCTGTACCTTGGGATTTACATGTCCTGTACCTTGGGATTTACATGTCCTGTACCTTGGGATTTACATGTCCTGTACCATGAGATTTACATGTCCTGTACCTTGGGATTTACATGTCCTGTACCATGAGATTTACATGTCCTGTACCATGAGATTTACATGTCCTGTACCTTGGGATTTACATGTCCTGTACCATGAGATTTACATGTCCTGTACCTTGGGATTTACATGTCCTGTACCATGAGATTTACATGTCCTGTACCTTGGGATTTACATGTCCTGTACCATGAGATTTACATGTTCTGTACCTTGAGATTTACATGTCCTGTACCTTGGGATTTACATGTTCTGTACCTTGAGATTTACATGTCCTGTACCTTGAGATTTACATGTCCTGTACCTTGGGATTTACATGTCCTGTACCTTGAGATTTACATGTTCTGTACCTTGGGATTTACATGTCCTGTACCTTGAGATTTACATGTCCTGTACCTTGGGATTTACATGTCCTGTACCATGAGATTTACATGTCCTGTACCATGAGATTTACATGTCCTGTACCTTGGGATTTACATGTCCTGTACCATGAGATTTACATGTCCTGTACCTTGGGATTTACATGTCCTGTACCTTGAGATTTACATGTCCTGTACCTTGAGATTTACATGTCCTGTACCTTGGGATTTACATGTCCTGTACCTTGAGATTTACATGTCCTGTACCTTGGGATTTACATGTTCTGTACCTTGAGATTTACATGTTCTGTACCTTGGGATTTACATGTCCTGTACCTTGGGATTTACATGTTCTGTACCTTGAGATTTACATGTTCTGTACCTTGGGATTTACATGTTCTGTACCTTGAGATTTACATGTCCTGTACCATGAGATTTACATGTCCTGTACCTTGAGATTTACATGTTCTGTACCTTGGGATTTACATGTTCTGTACCATGAGATTTACATGTCCTGTACCTTGGGATTTACATGTGCTGTACCTTGGGATTTACATGTTCTGTACCTTGAGATTTACATGTCCTGTACCTTGGGATTTACATGTCCTGTACCTTGAGATTTACATGTCCTGTACCTTGAGATTTACATGTTCTGTACCTTGAGATTTACATGTCCTGTACCATGAGATTTACATGTTCTGTACCTTGAGATTTACATGTCCTGTACCTTGGGATTTACATGTCCTGTACCTTGGGATTTACATGTCCTGTACCATGAGATTTACATGTCCTGTACCATGAGATTTACATGTCCTGTACCATGAGATTTACATGTCCTGTACCTTGAGATTTACATGTCCTGTACCTTGAGATTTACATGTCCTGTACCTTGGGATTTACATGTCCTGTACCTTGAGATTTACATGTCCTGTACCTTGGGATTTACATGTCCTGTACCTTGAGATTTACATGTCCTGTACCTTGAGATTTACATGTCCTGTACCTTGGGATTTACATGTCCTGTACCTTGAGATTTACATGTCCTGTACCTTGGGATTTACATGTCCTGTACCTTGAGATTTACATGTCCTGTACCATGAGATTTACATGTCCTGTACCTTGGGATTTACATGTCCTGTACCTTGGGATTTACATGTCCTGTACCATGAGATTTACATGTCCTGTACCTTGGGATTTACATGTTCTGTACCATGAGATTTACATGTCCTGTACCTTGGGATTTACATGTCCTGTACCTTGAGATTTACATGTCCTGTACCTTGGGATTTACATGTCCTGTACCTTGGGATTTACATGTCCTGTACCATGAGATTTACATGTCCTGTACCTTGGGATTTACATGTCCTGTACCTTGGGATTTACATGTTCTGTACCTTGGGATTTACATGTCCTGTACCTTGAGATTTACATGCCCTGTACCTTGGGATTTACATGTCCTGTACCTTGGGATTTACATGTCCTGTACCATGAGATTTACATGTCCTGTACCTTGGGATTTACATGTCCTGTACCTTGGGATTAACATGTCCTGTACCATAAGATTTACATGTTCTGTACCTTGGGATTTACATGTTCTGTACCTTGGGATTTACATGTCCTGTACCTTGGGATTTACATGTCCTGTACCTTGAGATTTACATGTCCTGTACCTTGGGATTTACATGTCCTGTACCATGAGATTTACATGTCCTGTACCATGAGATTTACATGTCCTGTACCTTGGGATTTACATGTCCTGTACCATGAGATTTACATGTCCTGTACCTTGGGATTTACATGTCCTGTACCTTGAGATTTACATGTTCTGTACCTTGGGATTTACATGTCCTGTACCATGAGATTTACATGTCCTGTACCATGAGATTTACATGTCCTGTACCTTGGGATTTACATGTCCTGTACCATGAGATTTACATGTCCTGTACCTTGGGATTTACATGTCCTGTACCTTGGGATTTACATGTTCTGTACCTTGGGATTTACATGTCCTGTACCTTGGGATTTACATGTCCTGTACCTTGGGATTTACATGTTCTGTACCTTGGGATTTACATGTTCTGTACCTTGGGATTTACATGTCCTGTACCTTGAGATTTACATGTCCTGTACCATGAGATTTACATGTTCTGTACCTTGGGATTTACATGTCCTGTACCTTGGGATTTACATGTCCTGTACCATGAGATTTACATGTCCTGTACCTTGGGATTTACATGTCCTGTACCTTGGGATTTACATGTTCTGTACCTTGGGATTTACATGTTCTGTACCTTGGGATTTACATGTCCTGTACCTTGAGATTTACATGTCCTGTACCATGATATTTACATGTCCTGTACCTTGGGATTTACATGTCCTGTACCTTTGGATTTACATGTCCTGTACCATGAGATTTACATGTCCTGTACCTTGGGATTTACATGTTCTGTACCTTGGGATTTACATGTCCTGTACCATGAGATTTACATGTCCTGTACCTTGGGATTTACATGTCCTGTACCATGAGATTTACATGTCCTGTACCATGAGATTTACATGTCCTGTACCTTGAGATTTACATGTCCTGTACCTTGAGATTTACATGTCCTGTACCTTGGGATTTACATGTCCTGTACCATGAGATTTACATGTCCTGTACCTTGGGATTTACATGTTCTGTACCTTGAGATTTACATGTCCTGTACCATGAGATTTACATGTCCTGTACCTTGGGATTTACATGTCCTGTACCTTGGGATTTACATGTTCTGTACCTTGGGATTTACATGTTCTGTACCTTGGGATTTACATGTCCTGTACCTTGAGATTTACATGTCCTGTACCATGAGATTTACATGTCCTGTACCTTGGGATTTACATGTCCTGTACCATGAGATTTACATGTTCTGTACCTTGGGATTTACATGTCCTGTACCTTGGGATTTACATGTCCTGTACCATGAGATTTACATGTCCTGTACCTTGGGATTTACATGTCCTGTACCTTGGGATTTACATGTTCTGTACCTTGGGATTTACATGTTCTGTACCTTGGGATTTACATGTCCTGTACCTTGAGATTTACATGTCCTGTACCATGAGATTTACATGTCCTGTACCTTGGGATTTACATGTCCTGTACCTTGGGATTTACATGTCCTGTACCATGAGATTTACATGTCCTGTACCTTGGGATTTACATGTTCTGTACCTTGGGATTTACATGTCCTGTACCATGAGATTTACATGTCCTGTACCTTGGGATTTACATGTCCTGTACCATGAGATTTACATGTCCTGTACCTTGAGATTTACATGTCCTGTACCTTGAGATTTACATGTCCTGTACCTTGGGATTTACATGTCCTGTACCATGAGATTTACATGTCCTGTACCTTGGGATTTACATGTTCTGTACCTTGAGATTTACATGTCCTGTACCATGAGATTTACATGTCCTGTACCTTGGGATTTACATGTCCTGTACCTTGGGATTTACATGTTCTGTACCTTGGGATTTTCATGTCCTGTACCTTGAGATTTACATGTCCTGTACCTTGGGATTTACATGTCCTGTACCTTGAGATTTACATGTTCTGTACCTTGGGATTTACATGTTCTGTACCTTGGGATTTACATGTCCTGTACCTTGGGATTTACATGTCCTGTACCATGAGATTTACATGTCCTGTACCTTGGGATTTACATGTCCTGTACCTTGAGATTTACATGTTCTGTACCTTGGAATTTACATGTTCTGTACCTTGGGATTTACATGTCCTGTACCTTGGGATTTACATGTCCTGTACCATGAGATTTACATGTCCTGTACCATGAGATTTACATGTTCTGTACCTTGGGATTTACATGTCCTGTACCATGAGATTTACATGTCCTGTACCTTGAGATTTACATGTCCTGTACCTTGGGATTTACATGTCCTGTACCTTGGGATTTACATGTTCTGTACCTTGAGATTTACATGTTCTGTACCTTGAGATTTACATGTTCTGTACCTTGGGATTTACATGTACTGTACCATGAGATTTACATGTACTGTACCATGAGTTTTATATGTCCTGTACCTTGAGATTTACATGTCCTGTACCTTGGGATTTACATGTCCTGTACCATGAGATTTACATGTCCTGTACCTTGAGATTTACATGTCCTGTACCTTGGGATTTACATGTTCTGTACCTTGAGATTTACATGTGCTGTACCTTGGGATTTACATGTCCTGTACCTTGAGATTTACATGTCCTGTACCTTGGGATTTACATGTCCTGTACCTTGAGATTTACATGTCCTGTACCTTGGGATTTACATGTACTGTACAATGAGATTTACATGTCCTGTACCATGAGATTTACATGTCCTGTACCTTGAGATTTACATGTCCTGTACCTTGGGATTTACATGTCCTGTACCTTGAGATTTACATGTCCTGTACCATGAGATTTACATGTCCTGTACCATGAGATTTACATGTTCTGTACCTTGGGATTTACATGTTCTGTACCTTGAGATTTACATGTCCTGTACCATGAGATTTACATGTCCTGTACCATGAGATTTACATGTTCTGTACCTTGGGATTTACATGTCCTGTACCTTGAGATTTACATGTCCTGTACCTTGAGATTTACATGTCCTGTACCTTGGGATTTACATGTCCTGTACCATGAGATTTACATGTCCTGTACCATGAGATTTACATGTCCTGTACCATGAGATTTACATGTCCTGTACCTTGAGATTTACATGTCCTGTACCATGAGATTTACATGTCCTGTACCTTGGGATTTACATGTCCTGTACCTTGAGATTTACATGTCCTGTACCATGAGATTTACATGTCCTGTACCATGAGATTTACATGTCCTGTACCATGAGATTTACATGTCCTGTACCTTGAGATTTACATGTCCTGTACCTTGAGATTTACATGTCCTGTACCATGAGATTTACATGTCCTGTACCTTGGGATTTACATGTCCTGTACCTTGAGATTTACATGTCCTGTACCATGAGATTTACATGTCCTGTACCATGAGATTTACATGTCCTGTACCATGAGATTTACATGTCCTGTTCCTTGGGATTTACATGTCCTGTACCTTGAGATTTACATGTCCTGTACCATGAGATTTACATGTCCTGTACCATGAGATTTACATGTCCTGTACCTTGGGATTTACATGTCCTGTACCTTGGGATTTACATGTCCTGTACCTTGGGATTTACATGTCCTGTACCATGAGATTTACATGTCCTGTACCTTGGGATTTACATGTCCTGTACCTTGGGATTTACATGTCCTGTACCTTGGGATTTACATGTCCTGTACCTTGGGATTTACATGTCCTGTACCTTGGGATTTACATGTCCTGTACCTTGAGATTTACATGTCCTGTACCTTGAGATTTACATGTCCTGTACCTTGGGATTTACATGTCCTGTACCTTGGGATTTACATGTCCTGTACCTTGGGATTTACATGTCCTGTACCTTGGGATTTACATGTCCTGTACCTTGGGATTTACATGTCCTGTACCTTGGGATTTACATGTCCTGTACCTTGGGATTTACATGTCCTGTACCTTGGGATTTACATGTCCTGTACCATGAGATTTACATGTCCTGTACCTTGAGATTTACATGTCCTGTACCATGAGATTTACATGTCCTGTACCTTGGGATTTACATGTCCTGTACCTTGGGATTTACATGTCCTGTACCTTGGGATTTACATGTCCTGTACCATGAGATTTACATGTCCTGTACCATGAGATTTACATGTCCTGTACCATGAGATTTACATGTCCTGTACCTTGAGATTTACATGTCCTGTTCCTTGGGATTTACATGTCCTGTACCTTGAGATTTACATGTCCTGTACCTTGGGATTTACATGTCCTGTACCTTGAGATTTACATGTCCTGTACCATGAGATTTACATGTCCTGTACCTTGAGATTTACATGTCCTGTACCTTGGGATTTACATGTTCTGTACCTTGGGATTTACATGTCCTGTACCATGAGATTTACATGTCCTGTACCTTGGGATTTACATGTCCTGTACCTTGAGATTTACATGTCCTGTACCTTGGGATTTACATGTCCTGTACCTTGGGATTTACATGTCCTTTACCATGAGATTTACATGTCCTGTACCTTGAGATTTACATGTTCTGTACCTTGAGATTTACATGTCCTGTACCTTGAGATTTACATGTCCTGTACCATGAGATTTACATGTTCTGTACCTTGGGATTTACATGTCCTGTACCTTGAGATTTACATGTCCTGTACCTTGGGATTTACATGTCCTGTACCTTGGGATTTACATGTCCTGTACCATGAGATTTACATGTCCTGTACCTTGGGATTTACATGTCCTGTACCTTGAGATTTACATGTCCTGTACCTTGAGATTTACATGTTCTGTACCTTGAGATTTACATGTCCTGTACCTTGAGATTTACATGTCCTGTACCTTGGGATTTACATGTCCTGTACCTTGGGATTTACATGTTCTGTACCTTGGGATTTACATGTCCTGTACCTTGGGATTTACATGTCCTGTACCATGAGATTTACATGTCCTGTACCTTGGGATTTACATGTCCTGTACCTTGGGATTTACATGTGCTGTACCTTGGGATTTACATGTTCTGTACCTTGGGATTTACATGTCCTGTACCTTGGGATTTACATGTCCTGTACCTTGGGATTTACATGTTCTGTACCTTGAGATTTACATGTCCTGTACCTTGAGATTTACATGTCCTGTACCTTGAGATTTACATGTCCTGTACCTTGGGATTTACATGTCCTGTACCTTGGGATTTACATGTCCTGTACCTTGAGATTTACATGTCCTGTACCTTGAGATTTACATGTCCTGTACCTTGGGATTTACATGTCCTGTACCATGAGATTTACATGTCCTGTACCTTGAGATTTACATGTCCTGTACCTTGGGATTTACATGTCCTGTACCTTGGGATTTACATGTCCTGTACCATGAGATTTACATGTCCTGTACCTTGGGATTTACATGTTCTGTACCTTGAGATTTACATGTCCTGTACCATGAGATTTACATGTCCTGTACCATGAGATTTACATGTCCTGTACCATGAGATTTACATGTCCTGTACCTTGAGATTTACATGTCCTGTACCTTGAGATTTACATGTCCTGTACCATGAGATTTACATGTCCTGTACCTTGGGATTTACATGTCCTGTACCTTGAGATTTACATGTCCTGTACCATGAGATTTACATGTCCTGTACCATGAGATTTACATGTCCTGTACCATGAGATTTACATGTCCTGTACCTTGAGATTTACATGTCCTGTTCCTTGGGATTTACATGTCCTGTACCTTGAGATTTACATGTCCTGTACCATGAGATTTACATGTTCTGTACCTTGAGATTTACATGTCCTGTACCTTGGGATTTACATGTCCTGTACCTTGGGATTTACATGTCCTGTACCATGAGATTTACATGTCCTGTACCATGAGATTTACATGTCCCGTACCTTGGGATTTACATGTCCTGTACCTTGAGATTTACATGTCCTGTACCTTGGGATTTACATGTCCTGTACCTTGGGATTTACATGTCCTGTACCTTGAGATTTACATGTCCTGTACCTTGAGATTTACATGTCCTGTACCTTGGGATTTACATGTCCTGTACCTTGGGATTTACATGTCCTGTACCTTGGGATTTACATGTCCTGTACCATGAGATTTACATGTCCTGTACCTTGGGATTTACATGTCCTGTACCTTGAGATTTACATGTCCTGTACCTTGGGATTTACATGTCCTGTACCTTGGGATTTACATGTCCTGTACCATGAGATTTACATGTCCTGTACCTTGAGATTTACATGTCCTGTACCATGAGATTTACATGTCCTGTACCTTGGGATTTACATGTTCTGTACCTTGGGATTTACATGTCCTGTACCTTGGGATTTACATGTCCTGTACCATGAGATTTACATGTCCTGTACCATGAGATTTACATGTCCTGTACCATGAGATTTACATGTCCTGTACCTTGAGATTTACATGTCCTGTTCCTTGGGATTTACATGTCCTGTACCTTGAGATTTACATGTCCTGTACCTTGGGATTTACATGTCCTGTACCTTGAGATTTACATGTCCTGTACCATGAGATTTACATGTCCTGTACCTTGAGATTTACATGTCCTGTACCTTGGGATTTACATGTTCTGTACCTTGGGATTTACATGTCCTGTACCATGAGATTTACATGTCCTGTACCTTGGGATTTACATGTCCTGTACCTTGAGATTTACATGTCCTGTACCTTGGGATTTACATGTCCTGTACCTTGGGATTTACATGTCCTGTACCATGAGATTTACATGTCCTGTACCTTGAGATTTACATGTTCTGTACCTTGAGATTTACATGTCCTGTACCTTGAGATTTACATGTCCTGTACCATGAGATTTACATGTTCTGTACCTTGAGATTTACATGTCCTGTACCTTGAGATTTACATGTCCTGTACCTTGGGATTTACATGTCCTGTACCTTGGGATTTACATGTTCTGTACCTTGGGATTTACATGTCCTGTACCTTGGGATTTACATGTCCTGTACCATGAGATTTACATGTCCTGTACCTTGGGATTTACATGTCCTGTACCTTGGGATTTACATGTGCTGTACCTTGGGATTTACATGTTCTGTACCTTGGGATTTACATGTTCTGTACCTTGGGATTTACATGTCCTGTACCTTGGGATTTACATGTTCTGTACCTTGAGATTTACATGTCCTGTACCATGAGATTTACATGTCCTGTACCTTGAGATTTACATGTCCTGTACCTTGGGATTTACATGTCCTGTACCTTGAGATTTACATGTCCTGTACCTTGAGATTTACATGTCCTGTACCTTGAGATTTACATGTCCTGTACCTTGGGATTTACATGTCCTGTACCATGAGATTTACATGTCCTGTACCTTGAGATTTACATGTCCTGTACCTTGGGATTTACATGTCCTGTACCTTGGGATTTACATGTCCTGTACCATGAGATTTACATGTCCTGTACCTTGGGATTTACATGTTCTGTACCTTGAGATTTACATGTCCTGTACCATGAGATTTACATGTCCTGTACCTTGGGATTTACATGTCCTGTACCATGAGATTTACATGTTCTGTACCTTGGGATTTACATGTCCTGTACCATGAGATTTACATGTCCTGTACCTTGGGATTTACATGTCCTGTACCTTGGGATTTACATGTCCTGTACCTTGAGATTTACATGTCCTGTACCTTGGGATTTACATGTTCTGTACCTTGAGATTTACATGTCCTGTACCATGAGATTTACATGTCCTGTACCTTGGGATTTACATGTCCTGTACCATGAGATTTACATGTTCTGTACCTTGGGATTTACATGTCCTGTACCATGAGATTTACATGTCCTGTACCTTGGGATTTACATGTCCTGTACCTTGAGATTTACATGTCCTGTACCTTGGGATTTACATGTCCTGTACCTTGAGATTTACATGTCCTGTACCTTGGGATTTACATGTCCTGTACCATGAGATTTACATGTTCTGTACCTTGGGATTTACATGTCCTGTACCATGAGATTTACATGTCCTGTACCTTGGGATTTACATGTCCTGTACCTTGGGATTTACATGTCCTGTACCTTGGGATTTACATGTCCTGTACCATGAGATTTACATGTCCTGTACCTTGGGATTTACATGTCCTGTACCATGAGATTTACATGTTCTGTACCTTGGGATTTACATGTCCTGTACCATGAGATTTATATGTCCTGTACCTTGGGATTTACATGTCCTGTACCTTGAGATTTACATGTCCTGTACCTTGGGATTTACATGTCCTGTACCTTGAGATGTACATATGTCCTGTACCTTGAGATTTACATGTCCTGTACCATGAGATTTACATGTCCTGTACCTTGAGATTTACATGTCCTGTACCTTGAGATTTACATGTCCTGTACCTTGAGATTTACATGTCCTGTACCTTGAGATGTACATATGTCCTGTACCTTGGGATTTACATGTCCTGTACCTTGAGATGTACATATGTCCTGTACCTTGAGATTTACATGTCCTGTACCATGAGATTTACATGTCCTGTACCTTGAGATTTACATGTCCTGTACCATGAGATTTACATGTCCTGTACCTTGAGATTTACATGTCCTGTACCTTGAGATTTACATGTCCTGTACCTTGGGATTTACATGTCCTGTACCTTGGGATTTACATGTCCTGTACCTTGAGATGTACATATGTCCTGTACCTTGAGATTTACATGTCCTGTACCTTGAGATTTACATGTCCTGTACCATGAGATTTACATGTCCTGTACCTTGAGATTTACATGTCCTGTACCATGAGATTTACATGTCCTGTACCTTGAGATTTACATGTCCTGTACCTTGGGATTTACATGTCCTGTACCATGAGATTTACATGTCCTGTACCTTGGGATTTACATGTCCTGTACCTTGAGATTTACATGTCCTGTACCTTGGGATTTACATGTCCTGTACCATGAGATTTACATGTCCTGTACCTTGGGATTTACATGTCCTGTACCTTGAGATTTACATGTCCTGTACCTTGGGATTTACATGTCCTGTACCATGAGATTTACATGTTCTGTACCTTGGGATTTACATGTCCTGTACCATGAGATTTACATGTCCTGTACCTTGGGATTTACATGTCCTGTACCTTGAGATTTACATGTCCTGTACCTTGGGATTTACATGTTCTGTACCTTGAGATTTACATGTCCTGTACCTTGAGATTTACATGTCCTGTACCTTGGGATTTACATGTCCTGTACCATGAGATTTACATGTTCTGTACCTTGGGATTTACATGTCCTGTACCTTGAGATTTACATGTCCTGTACCTTGAGATTTACATGTCCTGTACCATGAGATTTACATGTCCTGTACCTTGAGATTTACATGTCCTGTACCATGAGATTTACATGTCCTGTACCTTGAGATTTACATGTTCTGTACCTTGGGATTTACATGTCCTGTACCATGAGATTTACATGTCCTGTACCTTGAGATTTACATGTCCTGTACCTTGAGATTTACATGTTCTGTACCTTGGGATTTACATGTCCTGTACCTTGAGATTTACATGTCCTGTACCTTGAGATTTACATGTTCTGTACCTTGGGATTTACATGTCCTGTACCTTGAGATTTACATGTCCTGTACCTTGAGATTTACATGTCCTGTACCATGAGATTTACATGTCCTGTACCTTGAGATTTACATGTCCTGTACCATGAGATTTACATGTCCTGTACCTTGAGATTTACATGTTCTGTACCTTGGGATTTACATGTCCTGTACCATGAGATTTACATGTCCTGTACCTTGAGATTTACATGTCCTGTACCTTGAGATTTACATGTCCTGTACCTTGGGATTTACATGTCCTGTACCTTGAGATTTACATGTTCTGTACCTTGAGATTTACATGTCCTGTACCTTGAGATTTACATGTCCTGTACCATGAGATTTACATGTCCTGTACCTTGAGATTTACATGTCCTGTACCATGAGATTTACATGTCCTGTACCTTGAGATTTACATGTTCTGTACCTTGGGATTTACATGTCCTGTACCATGAGATTTACATGTCCTGTACCTTGAGATTTACATGTCCTGTACCTTGAGATTTACATGTCCTGTACCTTGAGATTTACATGTCCTGTACCTTGGGATTTACATGTTCTGTACCATGAGATTTACATGTCCTGTACCTTGAGATTTACATGTCCTGTACCTTGGGATTTACATGTCCTGTACCTTGGGATTTACATGTCCTGTACCTTGGGATTTACATGTCCTGTACCTTGAGATTTACATGTTCTGTACCTTGGGATTTACATGTCCTGTACCTTGAGATTTACATGTCCTGTACCTTGAGATTTACATGTTCTGTACCTTGGGATTTACATGTCCTGTACCTTGAGATTTACATGTCCTGTACCTTGAGATTTACATGTCCTGTACCATGAGATTTACATGTCCTGTACCTTGAGATTTACATGTCCTGTACCATGAGATTTACATGTCCTGTACCTTGAGATTTACATGTTCTGTACCTTGGGATTTACATGTCCTGTACCATGAGATTTACATGTCCTGTACCTTGAGATTTACATGTCCTGTACCTTGAGATTTACATGTTCTGTACCTTGGGATTTACATGTTCTGTACCTTGAGATTTACATGTCCTGTACCTTGGGATTTACATGTCCTGTACCTTGAGATTTACATGTCCTGTACCTTGGGATTTACATGTTCTGTACCTTGGGATTTACATGTTCTGTACCTTGAGATTTACATGTCCTGTACCTTGAGATTTACATGTCCTGTACCTTGAGATTTACATGTCCTGTACCATGAGATTTACATGTCCTGTACCATGAGATTTACATGTTCTGTACCTTGGGATTTACATGTCCTGTACCATGAGATTTACATGTCCTGTACCTTGGGATTTACATGTCCTGTACCTTGAGATTTACATGTCCTGTACCTTGGGATTTACATGTCCTGTACCTTGAGATTTACATGTCCTGTACCTTGGGATTTACATGTTCTGTACCTTGGGATTTACATGTCCTGTACCTTGGGATTTACATGTCCTGTACCATGAGATTTACATGTCCTGTACCATGAGATTTACATGTTCTGTACCTTGGGATTTACATGTCCTGTACCTTGGGATTTACATGTCCTGTACCTTGAGATTTACATGTTCTGTACCTTGAGATTTACATGTTCTGTACCTTGAGATTTACATGTCCTGTACCTTGGGATTTACATGTCCTGTACCATGAGATTTACATGTCCTGTACCTTGAGATTTACATGTCCTGTACCATGAGATTTACATGTCCTGTACCTTGGGATTTACATGTCCTGTACCTTGAGATTTACATGTCCTGTACCTTGAGATTTACATGTCCTGTACCTTGAGATTTACATGTCCTGTACCATGGGATTTACATGTCCTGTACCTTGGGATTTACATGTCCTGTACCTTGAGATTTACATGTCCTGTACCTTGGGATTTACATGTTCTGTACCTTGGGATTTACATGTCCTGTACCTTGGGATTTACATGTCCTGTACCATGAGATTTACATGTCCTGTACCATGAGATTTACATGTTCTGTACCTTGGGATTTACATGTCCTGTACCTTGGGATTTACATGTCCTGTACCTTGGGATTTACATGTCCTGTACCTTGGGATTTACATGTCCTGTACCTTGGGATTTACATGTCCTGTACCTTGGGATTTACATGTCCTGTACCTTGGGATTTACATGTCCTGTACCTTGAGATTTACATGTCCTGTACCATGAGATTTACATGTCCTGTACCATGAGATTTACATGTCCTGTACCATGAGATTTACATGTCCTGTACCTTGAGATTTACATGTCCTGTACCTTGAGATTTACATGTCCTGTACCATGAGATTTACATGTCCTGTACCTTGAGATTTACATGTCCTGTACCTTGGGATTTACATGTCCTGTACCTTGAGATTTACATGTCCTGTACCATGAGATTTACATGTCCTGTACCATGAGATTTACATGTCCTGTACCTTGAGATTTACATGTCCTGTACCTTGGGATTTACATGTCCTGTACCTTGAGATTTACATGTCCTGTACCATGAGATTTACATGTCCTGTACCTTGAGATTTACATGTCCTGTACCTTGGGATTTACATGTCCTGTACCTTGGGATTTACATGTCCTGTACCTTGAGATTTACATGTCCTGTACCATGAGATTTACATGTCCTGTACCATGAGATTTACATGTCCTGTACCTTGAGATTTACATGTCCTGTACCATGAGATTTACATGTCCTGTACCATGAGATTTACATATGTCCTGTACCTTGAAATTTACATGTGTCCTGCACCTTGAGATTTATAGATGTCCTGTACCTGGGGAATAATATATGTCCTGTACCTTGAGATAAGACCCCTGTTCTATGACCGTAACAGTGTAGATAGACATCAGGAAAAGCAGGATAGTAATAAAAATAAGATAAGCCCTTCATTTTTTTATAATAATACAGAGGATACCATTCTTTCGATATTCATCGACACGGCTTGTTCGTGTCACTTGAGACCGTCTTCCCGGTGCCGTTTTACGGATGTATCTTCCCGACAAAATTATTCCGCGAAGCGTAACACTGACTGTAACAACGAGTTTCCTTTCGTTTTTTCCCAGATATTTTTAAAATTGAAAATGAGTTTTACAGATTAAGACTATTCATTTATATTACCGGCCTAAATAGTGGCTTGTTGTACCAGATAAATGGTTTCAAAATGACGTCTCTGTCTTGTAGCTTTCAGATTTGTTTCATGCATGAATAACCGGACGTGGACCGTAGCAACTGTTAAAGAGATCAGAGTGAACATCTTGTCCTTTTATCGGGCAATAAAATCCTGCTGGATCTGTCCCTTTATCCGGCAATAAAATCCTGCTGGATCTGTCCCTTTATCCGGCAATAAAATCCTGCTGGATCTGTCCCTTTATCCGGCTATAAAATACTCCTGGATCTGTCCCTTTATCCGGCAATAAAATCCTGCTTGATCTGTCCCTTTATCCGGCAATAAAATCCTGCTTGATCTGTCCCTTTATCCGGCAAAAAAATCTTGCTTGATCTGTCCCTTTATCCGGCTATTAAATACTCCTGGATCTGTCCCTTTATCCGGCAATAAAATCCTGCTGGATCTGTTCCTTTATCCGGCTATAAAATACTCCTGGATCTGTCCCTTTATCCGGCAATAAAATCCTGCTGGATCTGTCCCTAAATATCACAACAAAATCCCTCTAGACCTGTCCCTTCTTTCGGCAATAAAATCCTGCTGGATCTGTCCCTTTATCCGGCAAGAAAATCCTTCTCGATCCGCCCCTTTAAACGACAATAAAGTCCTTGATCCAACCCGTTATCACGCACCCACCATTATCTAATCGGTTTTCCTTGACCTATTTCACACAGTTTCATGAAGATTGGTTCAGTAGTTAACGCGTAATTTTGCTACCCCAGTCAAACGAACCAACGAACAAAAAGACACGGTTAAAACATAACCACCTTCCTGTAGCAAATGAAAATAGAAACAGGTAGTCAGATGTCCGGTGGTACACTTTGTCTTGGCCAGGGCCTCTCATGTTATAGAAGTAATGTTTCTTACAGACTAGCTGATACTGGTATTTGTATCCGCCAAAACAGAGTTTTGCGGATATTATGTTTTCAGTTGAACGCCGCCGCCGCCGCATAGGTTTCCGGAGAACTCCTCCGTAACCACTGGGCAGAATTTTTTAAAATTCGGAATTATGATCGGGTCACATGTCAACTGCTGCGCCCTCACTTTTGGTTGACCTCTTACCTTTCCTCTCTGCCCAGCGTCCATTTGTGCGTCTGTTTCCACACATTAACCCACATATCACGGGAACCGATTGACCGATCGGGTTAAAATTTTGTATGTTTGTAGCTCTTGGATAGCTCTATATTATACAAAAAACTTGTGGCGCCATCGTTTTTGCACATTGTCCATATTTGGGTTAAAATCACTTCTATCTCTGCAGTGGTTGGACTTAGGTATCTTTTTAGATTTTATGACAGGTTGCGCCACTTACATTCATGTTTACGCTGCAGACATCCAAGATCATATCTCGGGAACCGTTTGACCGATTTGGCCAAAATTTTGCATGTATATAGATCTAACATAGTTCTTCATAATATGTAACACATGTGGCGCAACCTTAAGCCATTTTTGCATGGCTTCTATATGTTTGTCCGCTTTTGGTTAAAAATATTCATATCTCTCCAGTGTGTGCTTTTATTCACCTGAAATTTTGCACGTTTATATATCTGGGATAGGATTTTTCATTTATATGGCAGGTGGTACCACCTACATTCCCGTTTACACTGCAGACATCCATGCTAATGTCTCAAGACTGATTTGACATATCGGCTTGAAATTTTGCATGTGTATAGCTCTAACATAGCTCTTTAATATACACAAAACTGATGGTGCCATCGGCAACCATTTTATATTCGTATAATTATATATATAATATATATATATATATATATATATTAAATACAGTACTTCACCAGTCTGTCATTATTTTGTACTTAATTTGTCACCCAACATAACACTTTTTACTCTCATTTTTTTACTACAAAAAAAAACTTGATTCCTTTATATATATATATATATATATATACAGTGCTTCATCAGTATGTCATTATCTTGTACTTAATTTGTCACCCAACATAACACTTCAATAGTGCTACACACCTCGCTCAATACTCCATTACAACTCAATTCAGCCCTCACTTTGTCTATAGCATTCTGATTTCGGCGGATACACGTAGTCGCTTGTCGACTACCCGTATTCTAGTTTTATGTGTGCTAACTTTGTGAACAAGGAAGCATTGTTAGAGTGTTATATGGTATTTCAACAGAACCACTGAGGACCCGTCCTAGGATGAACACATTAGCTTACATCCTGGCTGCTGTGGTAGCCACCCTCGTTCTGGTTGTGGCAGGGACTTACGCTATCTACCGGAAACACCGAGGCTTCAGTGAACTTATGCTGGCCAAGTCTTCAATGGTCAAGAGCAACAGCTACAAGTCCGCCCCAGGTGGTAAGTCTGGATATTTTCATATAATATTAATAATTATAATAATAAGAAGAATAATAATAATAATAATAAGAAGAAGAGGAATAGGAAGAAGAAGAATGGTTATAACTTATTTGTTAAAGACTGCAGTAAACTTTGTTCATATTCTAAAAAGCTGATATTCTTAAACATGTAAAACATTATACTTATTTTTCATTAAAATAAAGTCTTACGACATGATTTGTAAAATTTATTGTATCAATACGTACATTTCTCAAGAGATCAATCTTTTATTTGACTTACACCCTTTAAAATAAAATAATTCCCCCAAAACACTCTCGATTACTGAGTTATATGTACAGTAGTTTAAGTAGTTCTGTACCACACGGTGAACAATACATGCAATAAAGTATGGTCACTTGACCACAGCCTTTTGGGTACTTATTTAGGTAGATAGGTTCGTGAAGGTTGTTTCTCATTTTGACTGGCAGATTCATTTGTATCCCATTGAAACTTGATTTTGCTACAAAGTTTTCCACAAAGTTAACTTAAATAAATTTAGTAGGAATGTTAATAAAAAGCAACGGTCGTTACCCTGTTAGATGGATAGAGCTGAAGTCTCTGTCTTTTCCTGTTTGAAGAAGCTTCAAAAGAAATAAAAAAGTATATATATAAGAATGTGTATTTTCTCTCTCTCTCTCTCTCTCTCTCTCTCTCTCTCTCTCTCTCTCTCTCTCAGGAACTCTCAGCCTTAACAACCGCTCTACGTCTTAACCCTAGTAATAGCCTTATCACAAAACCGGTACTGATCCGGGATATAATGCAAATTAGACAAAAATTACCAGTCTACGATTTCCCTACAATTGGCGACCATTTCCCATTCAAACCAGGGACACGGTTGCACAATAGAATGTCACGAACAGCACGAGGACGACACATTTCTGTTTCAAGTACAGGAACGTCGCCAAGGGAGTAGTGAACGATACCTCGCCACTTCATCAAGTGCCTCCAAAATGTCAAGCACACAAGTCAGACTATGTCAAATCCTGATTTGTGCATTTGTTTTGTCAGTTGCAGGCAATATCTCCGACTTATACACGGACGAGTTGGCTCAGCTGATAAGGGACGAATGGGAGATCAGTCCTAAAGACGTCAAATTGGGCTCAGTTCTGGGTCAGGGAGCCTTCGGCAAAGTAATGCATGGCTATTACCAACAGCAGCGTGTAGCCATTAAAGTTCTGAAAGGTAAAAATGAACTCGCTTGTATTTTGACATTTCACGCAGAGGTCTTACGATTTTAAAGAACCTCTTTTATTAAAGTTTTAATCTTGTTTACTTCACAAAACGCTGTAAGGATTTTTTAGAAAGGTGCAGAAAAAGTAAAAATGTATAAAAGTAAGATATCTTAAACAATGCAGCATAAAATCTGCGGAAAGTAAAAATTGCCGAAATTGTATTCTGTTAACTATATATGTTTCGGTATGTGGTTTGTAGTGAACACATATTTCTGAATGCTTTTGAAATATAGACAGCGATATTTACTCATATCGATTCCTTATTCGCGGTAGCTGTCTGTTTGACCAATATATATATATATATATATATATTCTTCCTGTGTGTTTTGCAGATGGTTTACCAATTTCATACCGTGAGGACCTTTTGTGTGAAATATCTGTGATGAAAAGAATTCCGAAACACCCTCACATCGTCAGTCTGGTGGGTGCCTGCACGCTGGACGAACCCTTAGCTTTGATTATGGAATACGTCCCATACGGAAACCTGCAGACCTTTCTTAAGTGAGTGCTTTGTAAAAACTATTTAGGCTTTTTTTCCTTTTTATATTGCACCTTCCTGTCTGCTGTTACTTATTCTTATGTTTCCCAAAATGTAGGAGTATATCTTCTTGATTTGTAAGTGTTCTGGACCACTCTGTCCCAGTTAAAACACGAAGAGAGAGAGAGAGAGAGAGAGAGAGAGAGAGAGAGAGAGAGAGAGAGAGAGAGAGCGATCGGTATGGTCCCTCATTGTGTGGTATCTCAAGAAACAACCATTAAATATGCAACATTTTTTTAATGATTCAAATGATAATTAATGATAATTACGATTCGGAAAAATTTCCTACAGCCCAAATATCAAACCGCTCTGACATCTTGGGAAATATACTCCGTGTTGATAGTTAATATCTTGCCTAATAATAAACATCTAAAAATAGTTTAAATAGGTCATCCCTTCTAAAATACAGCTATCTTTGTATGATAAAGCGTTTCCCTATGATTGTCAATAAACACCTAGCTCTTTCAGATAGAAACTGATCTAAAATTGATTGTACGCCTGAATAATATTTGTCTTGGTGATAAAGGTATTATACTGACCGTAAATTATTTCAACAAACGGATGTGTTAAATATTTCAGAAACTGTCGCATAGAGGGAGAAATGCGCAAGATAGATGACGGATACAACTTGGTTTATCACGTGATCGGTGAAAAAGGGGAAAGGGAGCAGTGGACAGTGACACCGACAGACATGGTGTCGTTCGCAAGACAGATTGCTTTGGCAATGGTGAGCCCTCTTATTATTCTGAAGCGGCTGTAATCCATCTCTGACACAAGTTAGTATGGCGTTAAAGTGGCAATAGTTGGCCATATTTTACACTACCTGACAGCTTATACGCATTGTGTCACTTAAAATACGTTATATGTGTCATTACTTTCTATCAACACCAAGCATATCAAAAACGATATAACGTCCTACCAGGCTTCATCCTATAGCTCCGTACCTGTTTGAATGACAAACGGCATAATAGCATGTTAACCGCCGGTCATATGACAGCTAAATTGTCGGAAGCCCAGGAAACGACACACTGTTGTAGGACATCTGATCGAGTTTTCTGCCACCCCTCTTAACTAAATGTGGACTGACTGTCACACCTCCGAAAAAATGGACTTTCCAGGTTCTTTTAAAATATAAACTAAACCGGCTGAAACTCACACATACACTCAAAAGGCTACAAAAAACGTGTGTAACATAAAAATTATAAATATAACAATATTAGACTTACAATTCTCTGGAGAGGCGTTCCACGCGCAAGGTACAGTAATCCTTAGAATCCATGTGTTTATACAACTTCACAGAGTCCTGATTAATTCTGATACTTGCCGTAAACACCTATCACAGAAATCGTCCCTCAGCTTATCAGTTCACAGACTACCTTGGACCATCCTCTGGACCGACAAACTGTCAGACTACACCATCTAGCGCACTGACTTAGGAGATTGTACCTTTACTTTCGCGTATCCACAAATAAACTGATGCTTACGTCACATATCCTGACGGCTCTTGACGGCTCCTATCGTCTTACAACTTTATGTTGCCTGTCGTTCAGTGCATGAATACTAAAATTGACACGCCTCCAGAAAGTAAAGTATGGGAAAAATCAAATATGCTGGTGCGTTTTTAGTCTACAGCAAACAATGTTATTTCAGGAAACCGACTAGTCTAAGACCGGCAAGAACCAATTCTCACGGAATAACGACTGTACTGAAACCAACATAAAAAAAACACCTGGTTTCCCTAAACCTACGTTCCTTTGTTTACATCTACTTGTTTATAACATGTGGGGCCCGCCAAAGTAATCTAAACACATAAAACAAGTACATCTGGCAGCTAATCAGATAAACCAGAGTTTAGTAAATGGCATTTTGCAACCAGTGACATATCAACTCTCATAGCAGGAATTTCTAACATGTATATAATGCGTGCGGAAAGTTAGCAAAACATTAGATAAGTTCTACAAATCAAACAGATGTATAGTTGGCTTTAATAATATTTTTAATAATCTATCATCCGGGTATTTCTCAAGCAAGAATTAAAACAGAAATATACATGAATAGAATTAATTACATCCTAGGTTACCAGTAATTCCGACATATAATATTAAATTCCTCTTTTGCATGATACATTAGACTGGAACTCCCGATTCTCTCTCAGGCCGGATATATTGAAACAGGACTACAAAAGATATATCAGCATTATATTAATATTAATAGTGATTATTTGTCTTTCGAAGAAATGAACCATCTATATTTAAACATAATTTCGTTGGTTCATATTACGTCTCAGGAGCACGTGTCTGGTATGAAGTATGTGCACCGTGACCTGGCTGCTCGTAACGTCCTGGTGGGCCCCAGTAAGCTGCTCAAACTGTGTGACTTCGGTTTGTGTCGGTACTTGTATGACCACGGTGAGTACCACAAGCTCTCGGCGGGGAAGCTTCCTCTCAAGTGGATGGCTGTGGAATCCCTGGCGGACAGAGTGTTCACTCCGGCCAGTGACGTGTGGGCGTTCGGCGTGGTGCTCTGGGAAATCGTCACCCTCGGTGAGACAATATAACTAATTCATATTTTAATTTTAAGAGACCAGTTACAGAAAACCGGAACAGCACTCAGCAGAGCACATAACTCCATAACCTCAGGTACCAACAAGTTGTACTTCTTGATAAAAAACAATCGTTTCCATACTGTAATTAACTCTCTTTCGGATGACAACAACCCAGATATAAATCTAGTATCCGTGTTACAACAATAACGGGTGAGGTTACGGAAGTCAAGTATCAAAAGTTACGAAAGTGCACCGGATGTCTCCGTCATCCGCCATCTCGTAGCAATCAAATGGTCGGGGGTCTTTAGGCAATGGAAGGTTAATATATATATATATATATATATATATATATATATATATGGAACGACGGAATGTGCGAAGGGATATTTTAAGTCGTCATCTGGTGCAGTAGTAGAACACTTAAGTGTGTTTTTTATGAGCGTATGACAAATTTAAAATGTATAACATTTTGTGTAAAAAACCGATAATGCCTTGCCGTGTCCTTAGGTATAAATTTATCCCGTGATCTTGCGGAATTTATATAAACTCATCTGTTTTTAACATTTATAATGCATGTCTCTATTGCACAACTGATCACTGTTACAGGAGCGTCGCCGTACCCCCATGTGGCGCTATCGGATCTGTACACCCTGCTGTCAAGAGGGTACAGAATGGAACAACCCAGAAACTGCTCAGATGAACTGTAAGTACATTATAATCATTATATATAGATATCATCGTTTAGCAAAGGTTTATGATTTAACCCCTTAAGATTATGACCTCAGACCGTAAAGCATTGCTGTGACACGAATAGTTTAATGTTTAATTAAATGAATATGATAATGACTCTTCAACGTTTTACTGACATTTGATGTAAATGTAAGTTTACAAAATACCAAAGCAATCCGTGTTTTTTTTTCAGGTATGATATTATGTCCCAGTGCTGGTGTGAGAATCCATCCGACAGACCAACGTTTACTAATCTTAGAGACCAACTTGATACATTATTGGGCCAAAAGATGGATTATCTGGAGTTGGATAAACTTGACTTCGCCTTTAGTCAGTCAGACACAAGCAGTGCCTCTGCCACCAACAGCCTTCACCTTGAGCTCTCAGTAGCCAATGATGTGGTAGAAAGTGACCTTCCCAGTGACCCCTCTGTCCCGCTGACTAATGGGGAAACCCCCTGCGTCATCAACGGAACATCCTTCGATAAGGTTCCAGGAAAATCCGGGCTAATTACAAATACAAATAACTCGGAATTTGAATTTAAAGGACAAAGTGACAAATTCGAAATATTCAAAGACAGTAAAACAGCCGTGCCGTGCAATCAGACGCTGTTGGTGCCATTGTAACACATGTTTGGTTTATTTCTGGTGCTACATTTTTTGAAGGACCTACTGGTTTTATAGCGCGTCATTCCAGATATGTCTGAGGTGCATTATGGCATGCAGAGGGGCTGCTCCGATAGCGACAGTTGTGTTTAGTTAAACCTACTGAGGACACTTAAGCTGAAAGTAAACACGGGGTAACGCTTTTAATAGAAAGATTTTGTTCTCCCAATCATGAAGTCACGTTTTACGGTAGCAACAGTTCAGATGGAAGGAAGGTTTATGCGGAAGTCACATAGTGGAGTTTTATTGTGAAAGACGGGTGTAAAAGCAGACATTTAGAGATGGATCTTCTTATAGCGGCACGGAAGCAAATGATGAACAGAGACTCAACGCGCTGTGACTGGGATGTATATAGCCAAATCTTGGTGCAATTGTTCATCACCATATCTATAGACACTTAGTGCGGTGCTTCTGTCAGTAACGTTAGATATTTTTTTTAGTAATTGTTTTGCGCTCACTTGTGATATTATCAGCGATTATTGTGCAGGCTGTGCGGCAGTTCTTTCCGCTTGAGATACATGTATATACGGATGACGTCATGGGCCAATGCGTCGTGTACTACTAGTCATTTGAAAGAAAATATTTTATTTACAGTTTATATTTATGGGTCTGCGGGCAGATGAAATACATAACGGCACCAACAAGAACAATTTACTTCAGACAAAAACACTGTTGGTTCTTGTGCAACCTGGAAAAAAATAAATGATTAGTATTTGATAAAAATAATTGATAAAGCGAATACATGTGGATGTGGTTGTGAGTATAGCTTTGAAAATTATTTTGAAATCTAACAATAAGTACTACCTTTATGTAGTTCGGGATACACATCAGACATTACAACATATATTTGTGCTGTCGTGAAGTCTATTCGGAAAACTGTACCAACGTCATGCGTTTTGTTAGTTTGACCTGATTTTACCTTACGGCAGGAAAAGGTGTCGTAAGGTTAATTAAGGTGGACGCAGTTCTGGTTCAGATTTGGAATTGATGTCCTAATGTTGCAGTTAATCCCGTTTCCATGTGCGTGTACAAGCGTTAATCGGCAAATGTATATATTGGTGCAGTGGATGGAGCAAAAAAGAGATGGTGGAGTGCGTTCATTTTACCCCCAAACACCGAGTTAACTAGACGTTGTGGCACACACGCCTATACGCTGACAGCCACAAGGACACAACAAAATCATATGAGGGATTTTTCACGTAGATTCCAGGGCGGATCCTGGATTTATTCTAATGGGCTAATGACAGTACCTAAAAAAGGTCCCAAGGTCCGGAAAGGGGGGGGGGGGGCATAAAAATTGATCGGGCACCCTTAAAAACGTTTGGGCGGACGAAAAAAGGGGGTGGGGGTTCCGGACCCTCTGGACCATTCCCCTGTACCCGCTTCTCGAAAGCATATACGCGCACCTGGAAACACAGCTCAAGAGGAATTTTCTGCAGTCAGTAGGCAGGAGTCAGTCATTAGGAAGATATACAGTAGAGTTTTACAGACGGATTTCTACAGAAACCGTGGTGAAGATCATATCTGGATCATCTAACATTTAATGGGAAAAGTGACACATAGTCAGTTTAATTCAGGAATAAGTACACTGAATTTCAAGCCAGGTGAGGCTTAAGTCGAGTGAACTGTCAGAATTAGAACCCCTTTTCCATGGGTCCGCCCTTCCATTGCATACATTTTTCCGACTCACACTTGATTACCTTAAGAGCATAGTACTAGTAGCTAGTAAAACGTCTGTTGAAATGTTGTATTTTTACCCTTGAAAACCATAGCCCTTTGTATTGTAATTTATTTGTAAGCACTGAACCACAGGACGACGGAGAATGGGCAGAAGGTCAATGTGATAACAAACTTGTTAACACGCGGTTACGTTAGTGTGTCGATATTATTATACATGACTGGTTCATGCTGAATGTGTTATTATTAAAAAAATACATCTGTTGCGTGTTATGGTTTATCAATTTGGTATTGAATCACGTGTTCTCTCCGTTTGTTTTAGCTTATTTTTATTGTAAATTTGTGATATGGTTTGGCGTGCATTAATTGAGAGAGAGAGAGAGAGAGAGAGAGAGAGAGAGAGAGAGAGAGAGAGAGAGAGAGAGCACCTCCGGAGCTAAACTTCAGTTGTCATTAAATCCGCCCAGTGTTTGTAACTGTATTTAAACCTTCAAAAAAGATTAAACAGACCGACTTGCACACATGGATGGAAACATAACCTCAACAGCGATGCTAATTACTGCCCATATTCTGTTATGAGAATCAACCCAACACACATACATACATTTATGTGTTTGTTAATTAAGGCATATTTTTCGGTACACGAAGTAAAAGAAGATAACGTTCCAATCCCCCTAGAGAGAATTAGGGCAGTAATGAAGCTCCGATCTGGTCTAGTTAATAATGTACGAATCCATATGGAACACACAACATGGTACAGTTGATGGCGGCGCCATTAAGCTTGTTGGCTGACCGAAACAGACGTCTGGCTGAAGTAACAATAATCAATGATTAGCTTTGATTTTTGGCTGATCCCGGTATCGTCAGCCACAACACTTAAGCGACTCCGGGCTGTCCTGGCTGCTGTTTAGACCCACGTGACAGCAAATGATGGGCCAGGTATTCCTCGAATTTTTTTATCACCTAAAGGTCGTTATCGCAAAAATACTCACCCTGAATATCCTATTTCTAATGGTAAGGAGCATGGCCTGCAGGTTGCGCTTATTATTTAATGAGGACGGAAATGATCATGCAATTTTATATATTCCATTAGTTAAGATTTTGAATTTCAAACATTTTTGCTATAGGTTTGGCCTTTAAAGGTTCCTCTTCCAGTACCTGTAGTAAATATAAGATGCTCCCTTGAACCTTTAATAAAAATAGGAAAGAAAACACCGATCCCACAGACTGTTCGTTTTGTTTTTATCCACATGTTTATAATATGTGGGGGGCCCGCCATATAAATCAAAACATATTCAACAAGGACATCTGGTGGCAAATCAAATAAACCACAATTTTGCAAAGGGATTCTAAACCTTCTATCACAAAACTTATACAGAAATGTTAGGTTCGCCAGAAATCTCATAACTTATACAGAAAAGTTAGGTTCGCCAGAAATCAAATAACTTATTCAATAATTTAAATAAGCCAGATATCACATAATTTATACAGAAAAGCCAGAAATCAAATAACTTATTTAGTAAAGTTATATAGGCCAAATATCACATAATTAAAACAGAAAAGTTAGGTTCGCCAGAAATCAAATAACGTATTCAGTAAAGTTATATAAGTCAGATATCACATAATTTATACAGAAAAGTAAGGTAAGCCAGAAATCCCATAACTTATACAGACACGTCAGGAAAACCAGAAATCACATTACTTACACAGAAGGTAAGCCAAAACTCACATAATTATTACGGAGAAGTTAGGTAAGCCAGAAATCACAAATATAATATATAAATGTATATGACAGGGCTACTTCAAACCTGTTTTATTTCAGATTTGAATTTTCCAGGAATAGCCTAGAAGTAATATGTGTTATCAAGGTATTAAGTCAAATGTTAATTGTTAAATGATTTCCTTGCTCTTGTGATTTCAATAATGAACATCTTTGATTGAATTTTAGTCACATAACCATGGTTTTGACAATTTCCATTCCCAAACCTCTGAACCATCCCATATCAATAGTTATAACTTAACTGTTTTATTTTTTTTATATTTGCAGGGGTCGCTTTGATACAGGATGTTCAAGTTATTATTAAGGCCATCAGACATTATAACTGGTTTAATGTCTTTCAGACTATAATTTCGGGGGGGGGGGGGGGAGGGGGTCCTATTGTGGGAAGCTCCCAAAACTGTTTTTCATTTACTTATTCGGCCCATATTCCCAAGATCACTCGCGCATGATACTGTGAATATATAATTATGCCTTGATGACGTTCTTCTTTCCCGAAATGCCCTAAAACTTTCTGAGATTCGTGATGGTGTGAGTTATGTTGTGAACACACACAACACGCACAGACGAACGGAGATGAAAGCATACCCTCCTGGCGGAGCCAATAAAGCATCGGATGCCTGTTGTAGAGAATATTTTATTCTCTGAGAAAAATATCGGTCTTCCAAAGCGTTGCGTGTGTCGTTAACGACCCTGAGGCGAACACCCACGCCCCATCTCTAAACTTACTCATCAATACTAAGTAATAATGGCGCGAAACGACACAGCAGACAACACCAGTCGCCTGAGATTCCCACTTTGCATTTTTGATTTCTTGTTATTGTCTATGACTTTCTCAGCCTGCCAGTCCCTGATGAGTTTTACATGTCTAAAAACACCTGTAGCTTAAATATGACTGCCGACAGAGTAAGGCATGTTCAGGTGAACAAGTCGCCCATTATCATACTTCGTCAGAAATAAAGCTAATCCCTCCAGATTAATACGTCGCCCATTATCATTCTGCTCAGAAAAAAAGCTTTACCTTACAGATGAATGCGTCGCCCATTATCGTACTGCGTCAGACATAGGGTGCGTTTTGGCGATTTGTTTGGTTGGTTGTGAACAGAAGCTGGTTACTGGATTGCACTAAAACGCGTTTGGTCAAGAACAAACTGGCGTCTCTGAAATGACGAAACCAAGTATCAACATTTGTCGCGTTTCTTGGAAAACATGCGGATGTTCTTATGAAAAAAATTGGTAAACAGATTTTTAGACCCACAATGAGATGGTTTATCCTTATGTCCCTATTCAACTTGTTATGGTTCCGTGTTTTCAAAGGCAAAATGACCCTGAAGCGACTGGGTTTCAACCCTTTTGCACTCAATACCCAATAATACTCATGCTTGTTCCGGGGCCACGTGTAGAGATGTATAGGCCCCGGTACTTTGATTTTGTATGACGGCCTTATATACCATCCTCTGTCTATGCAGAACCAACAGTCATTCTCGGTTCAGCTTGGACCGACCAATGGTTCAACCAAAGCCCTGAATCGGAGCGCCAAAACGCATTTTGTCGAAAACAAAAGTACAACAAACTTTGGTCAGAGCGCCAAAACACGCCCATTAAGCTAAACCTTACAGATGAATACGTCGCCCATTATCGTACTGCATCAGACATAAAGCTTTACCTTACAGATGAATACGTCGCCTTTTATCGTACTGCATCAGACATATAGCTTAACCTAACAGATGAAAACGTCGCCCATTATCGTACTGCCTCAGATATAAAGCTTAACCTTACAGATGAATACGTCGCCCCTTATCGTACTGCATCAGACATATAGCTTAACCTAACAGATGAAAAAGTCGCCCTTTATCGTACTGCGTCAGATAATAAAAGCTTAACCTTACAGATGAATACGTCGCCCATTATCGTACTGCGTCAGACATATAGCTTAACCTAACAGATGAATACGTCGCCCTTTATCGTACTGCGTCTGACATAAAACTTAACCTTACAGATGAAAACATAGCCCATAATCGTACTACGTCAGACATCAAGCCAAACCTTACATATAAAAACGTCGCCCATTATTGTACTGCGTCATAAATAAAGCTTAACCCTTACACATGAAAACTTCGCCCATTATCGAACTGCGTCAGACACCAAGCTTAACCTTACAGATGAAAAATTCGCCCATTATCGCATTGCGTCAGATAATAAAGCTTAAACAGATGAAAACGTCGCCTATTATCGCACTGCGTCAGACACAAAGCTTAACCTGAATTCAGGTTCATGTCTATCAATACGGTTTTCGTTTGAACGCTGAAATACATATAAAACAGATTTTATAACGGTTTGGTTTTTAAATTCTGAGGTGACACAGATCTGCATGTGGATGTATCAAATATTACAATTTATCATGAATTTTAATATATAACAAGCTATTAATGTTTCATTTTTAAATGGCCCAAAGTCCGCACTCTTCTTCGAGTTTTAACATTATCACCCCTACCCCCCCCCCCCCCACCCCTCCCCCCCCTCTCTCTCTCTCTCTCTCTCGTGTCGTGTTAAATACGCTATACCTACTGTTTAAAACCCTTTCTCCACCAGATTAGATAAAAAGATGTGCCACTGCTCTTTATAACTGCTCATTTTCACCATGAACACAGATTACAGTAATAATTGTTCAGTTCCTTGTTATATTAAAAAAATTATCAATGCATATGAGCACGTAGTTCAGAGCAGCATATAGAGGATAATAATTCCATCATATGAGAGAGAAAAGGATATGGTAGAGGATCAATTGAATGTGTGAGAAAACCACAAATACCTTATCTATTGAGTTGAATGTTACGCAGAATCATTTATATAATTTTTAATACTTAACGCAGAAAACATATTGTAAAGATATAATGTCATTCAGCCTCATAACTTCAGATACATTACAGCTGATGAAAAACTTTCTTGAAATTTCTTCGTTGGCAAAATATACACCCAACTGAATTTCTATTTTTTTTTTCAGTTAATATTGTATATTCTATAGTAATCGGGCTCATTATTGGTTATTTTCAGATTAAAAGGATTTGAAAACAGGAGAACAATAAAAAAATGAGTTATATAGGAAAAAGTTCACTTGGTGTCGGCGAATAACACATGGTATAACTGTAACAGAGTTCATATCATTTTACAGGACCAAAAAAGAGACTGATAGCATGATGCAGCACTGCTTGTTTTAAGACACATTGGATAACTCTGTACAATATGTCATATACTCCGTCACGTTTCGCCCTTTTCTTTTTTTCTTATCTAAAGGCATATCTTCTACTGTCTCCAGTGTGAGCCAATTAAACCACTCTAATTTATCTACAGATATGGGGACAATGCAAAACTGGATCTTCCGGGAGAGATAATAAATTTTTACTGCCAGCTTTTTTTTTATATAAAGAAAACCTTTCGGAATAAGTAGAACTCGTATGTGATATGAGTTAAAATATGAGAAAGTAATTTTCAGTTTATATATATTACTAGCACAACAAAAATTACTTTCCATGGCTGAACTGAAAAATCATCTTGTATAACAGTCGTATGATTCTGTAGCTTACAAATGCTCCGTCTTGTACAACAATACTTAATTTTCCTGAACACTTCTCTGGCATTAACCGCAAATCATTCCACAAGCATTTTCAATTATTGCCCGCTTCACTACATGATATCCATGTGGGCGGAATTAAAAAGGAATGATGCGAGGTAGTAGAGGACGACCATTTGTGGAGAGAAAAAAACATTTTTATTCAGATCTGAGGTATCTTGTAAATCATGGGACATTCTTATTGGCTCTCGATGTAATAAACCAGGATGCTGGAATCATGTATAGTCATTAAAGCTTAATTACTCTTAATTGAATATAATTTAATGAAGCAGAAATGATCACCCTTTTGGAACACTGAAACAATTAGGCGAATTACAGTGAATTAAGGAACAAATGGACAATCATACATTCTTAGTCCTCTTTTCATGTTTCGGACAGGTATTATGTCCAAATATTCCCATATAATACGTTGGACTAGTGGTATACCGTTATATTTATATAGCCGAAGGAAATATTGCGTCAATAGACCACGAAATTAAGCATTATTATCATCCAAAAATCAATGAGAGTCAAAGTTTTATTGTATAAAGTTTACAATTTACTTTGGCAATTCCTTATTATGGTATTAAGGGTCTTCTTTTGTTACTGCGGTACTTAAATTTTATTTGGAACCAAGTGCGGCAATGTGGTAGTGCCTTTAAAAAATTGATGTTTTTGTGTTGCTTAAATAGATTTGTTTAATCTGCAGATTGTATCATTAATATAGTATGTTAAATGATTAAGAGACGGCCTATGTTTAGTGTTCATGGAATGTCAAATCCATTAAAACCATGAATCATTTTTGAATAATGAAAGTTTGACAAAGTATTTCAGAGCCCATGACCTTTATTTCTTTGTCCCCTTTTCTTTCTTCAGTAACTTTGTTTGATATCGATGCACTCTGACTGCAACCGCACAAAGTCGCTTCGGTTCTATTAAATCTATAAAAAAAATTCTAAATCATAGGAGCAACCACATTATATGTCCTGCTTTATGGAGGTGCATTGAAGTAGTGAATGTACATCCTACGTAAGAGGGTTATGTACTAAGGAGACCCATTCCTTGCCGTAAAGTGCTGTTATATTTGCTTAAAATCTGTTTCTATGGTTCTGGATGACCGTGATTCCTCATTGCCTGGCGAGAGACAAGAGACTTCATTTTTCTCCCGTCGTTTTGCGAGGGACCCAGAAATATATTGCTGCGCCAAACGGCCCGGGAATGTCATTTCCTCTTTGTAAATGTGCCTGCCCACTGAGTAATTATCCTTGATGTGCTGAAATATATTGTGAGGGCCAAATCAATCAGGAGAGCAGAAAAGCGACGAAGCTCGGTCAACCAAAATGAAAATTAAATGAAACCATTTCGTAGACAATCAGGGCAGCCAGCCGCGCGAGAATAAAATCGTCACTGTCGACTTAACAATATCAAAGAAATTCAATAGACTGTATGGACAGTTTAAATCCTCGTGTTTGCAGTTTTTATTAATAAGCGACCGGCGTAATATTTGTGAATAAACGCAGAAAGCTTTTGCGTATAAACTTTTCTGGTTATCTAACAGACTTTATTTTACTTCACAGCTGGGCAAATCGAAAACGGTACATTAGTTTCAATGCAACGTTGAGGATTGTTTGCGCAGCATTTTTTAAGCATCGGGGGTTTGAAAGCGGTCGATCACGTGGTGGTGCATAATGACGTAGGAGCTTTGATCCCGAGTTCAGGGCCGGGGATAACTCAATGAACCCGACTCTGTGGAAATCTCTGCAGCGCCCGGGAAGGCAAACATGGCGTCATCGATCGTGAACGCTTAACATACCAAGGTGAACGTGGAGAAGGAGCCACTTGAGACCCAAGTCACTGTAGAATATGAAACGAATCTTTCCGTTGACACTCTCGCGCTGAGCTTGAGTCTGTTCAAATACAGCCCGTCTCCCACTCTTTCCTCTTGTCAATATATGCTCTGTTTCTCTCGCGGGCACGTGTTCTTACCATCTTGGTTTAACGCGTGATCATCCAGGACTATACAGGACGTCGTTTGTTTTGCTATAGATCTTCGCTTTTTTATTCTTAACCCCTACCATTTATAAATGTCAGTTTGTCATTTGCAGGACATGTATGCTCTTGTGTTTGGTTCAACCTGATAGTCCAGTTGCCGGGTTAATTTAATTAATCATTAAAGACCTGATCCACGAATATCGTTATGATATAAATATATTGCTTAGCATATATTAATTTTGTATATATTAATATTTTTCCCATTGTTACGGGGTGCATATAAAAGCCCACCGAACTGCTTCGCTAGTAAAGCTTTCTTTTTCTTACGAAACAGTGAAACCTTCGGAGATGTGCGCCATCGGCGGATCGGCTTCACGTTTTTTTCCCTCAGCAAAATATTTATGTAACCACATTAACAAAAAACCAAATAAATAATATTTAAGATTTTGTAAAGACTTGGTATGATCACTCATCTATACACACTATTTCTTGGTTTAAAATTAATTTAAGAATTGTAGCTTTGTAGTCTCACTTCACACACTTTTTTTTAATTTTTAACACCGTTCATGCTTAGTACTACTCACTACGTTTATTATATCTCAGGTGTTCATTACTTTATTCTTGAGAAGAACCTTTTTTATACGTACCAGTGTTATCCTTGTTTTTGTTAAAGTACTGCATGTTATTATTTATGTTATCTGAATGCTTGGAACTGAGCAGAAATCAATCAATCAACCAATCAAACAATCAACCAATCAATCAATCAACCCATCAAATAGTCAATCAGTCTATCAGTCAGTCAGTCAGTTAATCACTCAGTCAACCAGTCAATCTATTCTGGCAAATAATGAGAGACTTATAGTTATAATGTTTCCCCTCAAACATATCTAAGGAATACAAATTATAACGAATCTTTGTTGTTTATATGAGACAAATAATGGGGAACTTTTCTCTAATCATGTAAATCACAGTGCGTTTTTAATAAAATAAAAATTAACAACAGTAAAATAAGCTTATATAATATACTGATTTACGAAGTTCAATCTATAAAAGTGCCACGTGTCTGTAACGATGTCACGTGTTATAAGGGAAGACACCGTTCATTGTACAAGATGTTACTATACATAGCAAGCATGTCGTTATCTTTAATATGTAAATATTGAATTAATATGGAGACGTCGGATAATGTGAAGATATTACAAATTCCCTATGTAAACGGAAATAAAACAAACGCGCATCAATATCTGTAATTTGAAGTCACACCAAAATATCCAATACTCTACCAGAAAAACATCAGTAAAATGATGAAGAAAGGGCCACAATATAAAATTTGCCCCCCCCCCCCAAAAAAAATGATCATGCTTTATTCCGTCCTAGCTCTCGGAAATATAAAAATGTCCCTATCAGATTTTGCTTGCTTTCATTAATTTGTAAATAGAAACTCATGCATGCATGTGACATTCTCTTTTTTTCAGAGTGAAAATCATTCTCCCAGTGGAAATATAGGGATTTTTAATCATGATCAAATAAGGTTAGTTTTTCGAACCTCACATATTTGTTAACCAGGGAAATCAGTCATGACTGCAGTCACCTGGGCAGAAGTCCCAGGAGTTTAGGTAATAGGACAGCTGATGCGCTGGCCCGCACGCCCCTCTAATTGTACAGGGACCAAATGTTTACGAAGCCAGGCTGGGCCAGCAAGGCTAGAGATATTCCCCGTGTTGACAAGAGTTGATTAGGCCGCATGGTTTATTGAAACTGCCGAAAATCAATTTAATCGGAATAACCCATGGCAGTTTGGTTTGTGCTATAATGTTCTGTTTACTGGGACCTCATGACGAATCACGCCATATCAAATCTCTCCCACTGTCATACAAACATGATCACAGAACACAGGCCACCATCCATAACAAAACCAGCATCTCGTAAATATCGGGCACCTTGGACTGGAATTCTCTGGTCTTCGTCTGGTATGGCTCGTGATGAAATGGTGAACTTGGTCATGCGCTTATTAAAGCAGAGTGTCTCGGAAACAGACGTGGCATCTCCATGTTGTCTTGTTAATTGTCATTTTTATGTCCATACAAACGAGGAGACTTCCCTTAAGCAGGATATTGGATTTAATGACATCCCGGTGGCTACATTTTCATATATCTCAAGTTATCTCCTATTGAGTCATCCAATTATTATACTTGTACTTATTATTATTATTATTCGTATAATTTAAATATATATATATATATATATATATATATATATATTATAAAACGTTATATATATATATATATATATATTAATGAAGATAACATAAAAACCTATTATATATAGACTATCGAACTGTGAAAATTCACGTCTGAAATTGGACATTGTTGAGATCTTGAGAAATTTCCAACACCAATTATTAATGTAGGTAACACGGGATGACAAAGACAATATCATTATATACACATGAACGTGTGATTCGATACTTAATTGGTATCAATAAACCATTAACATATATGAATAAAGTCCACATCAAAATCTGAAAGAAACTGTTTCGCTTTTACTCGATTTATTACCAATTTCATAGTTCAGAGCATTCTTAATACCAAATGCATCATATATAAATACGGTTTGATATTTCTTAACCTTAATTTCCATTTTAACGATGTCAGATGATTGACATACGGAAGAAAAAGAGGTGGGTTTAGGTTGGATATTTTGTTATCCCTGAAACACAAGGAACTGAAGCTGAGAGTTTTTTAGTTGACTTACATCAGGGGTCTTTTCGTGATCATATTTTAACACACTTTCAGTTTTCTATGAAGAATCAAAACATGCATTAAGAGCTCAACATCTTTTGATTCGCAGCCTGGTCGAATTAGCCAAGTCAATTGTCTTTATCGGGCAGTTTAGTCAAGAGAGTATTCCTGAAGTCGTATTGGGTTTATTAGATTATCAAACATTAAGGATTAAAAAGGGGGATCATAAACGCACCCATTCAGAGTTTACAAAAACAACTTAGAACTATAAAGTTGGACTGTATGGGTTTTCTGCGTCTCATACTATTGTGGCATCTATTTTGCTCTTTTCAACTGTTCAGGGAACACATCAGACCACAATGAATTTCTTTTTCTGTTGTTTTAAAGTAATTACAGTCAATTGAGAAAACAATTAAGTAATTTCAATATTGCAAATCGATACTGTTAATCTAATATGAACATCACAGACGAAATTTTCTATATCATCCTGGAACTGTGAAACTTGAAACTGTGGAAGATTAATCAACGTTAACATTTGGCAAACATGCGCTGAATCGGAGCTAAATTGTATGCCCGTTCATTCCAAATTATGACAATGCCAAGATCTTATAACGATGCGAATGTGATGATTAAGCATCATATACCACCGTTCTTGGGCTGTTGAACTGATCAAAGTGAAACCGAAAGAGACAACAAATTAGCGACCCGATGGCCGGTTAAATCCACAAAGAAAAGTAAATATTGGAATGGTCTCCTTGTAAGAAATGGCGGATTACGCGTTGGTGGGATAAACTTTTGAAATTAGAAGAAATCTTGCAAAGCTTGTAGAATGAATTTAAAAGTGTAAATTCCTTTTATGAAGACTGACACTGGACCAGAAGGAGTTACTTAATCCTTTCAGCGCTGTCCTGTTGTTATTCCTCCGTTTGACCCTCCACTTTTTACCTAAAGCATCTTATAGACTGTTCCCATCTTGTTTTAACTTCCGGGTGGTACCTGTCAAAATGGCCGCGGCGGTCTGCTTTATTGATTAAGCAGCAAACTTAGTCTTTATTACAAGCCAAACATTGCCCCAGTTACATATATGTTTGAAATCAACACTTGTGTCAATATCGATTTCCCATAAAAACTTCTTTTCTTTTGTTATCTTGATAATTCTCTTTAGTTGTGACAGAATTTCTGTTTATGATAGACACTTTTGTGAAATGGTAAAAGTTGACTACAACTGTTATTTGTGTCCCTGAAACGAAAACAAAAGATAACCAAAGACGCCAGAGCGGCAGTAGGAGCCAAGCCGAAAACTTTGCTTGAAATCTGGAAATAAGGAATTTAATGTTCGTCATTTTTTTTACGACGCCTCACCTATAACAAGTATGTTCTCACTTGTAATAACTGCTCAACAATAAATTGCGATTGTTTTCTTTACTACATCCAGTATTTGTGATAAATTTCATTAAACTCGGACTGTAAAACCTCCCTGTATCTTCTTGAAATTATGACCGCACAAAAGCATGTCTTCTACTGTTTATGCGAGTAGTCCTGCGAGGCGCAACTCAATAGAGATGGGATGTACGCCTCGGAAAAAAGTCGTACATTCACATTCTTTCAAGCACATATCTCACTGAAAGCCTAATGTTAAGAATACAATCGGTGTACAGCGATATCGTTTTGATAGTACATGTATTTGCGAAAACTGTATGCAATTTCCGACATGACTAGTGTCACGACTCAAAGCTGACCTACTCGGTCCAATTACAATGCCATGCAGGTGTAGTCCGGACTTTATACAATATATATATATATATATCAAGGATGGGGTAATAGTAATTTGTAATATGTAATTATAATAGAAATTTACATTTTTTTCAAAGTAATTTAAAAGTAAAAGTAATAAAAAGAAATTGTTTAACCTATAATAGTAATAGAAAAATAGGTATAACTTTTACTATTACAACACTTGATAAAACCGATTATGAATGGGGTGTTTGATTATACTGAAACACAGGAAAAGTCTAAAGTTGTAGTGTGACTAGTTCATGATAGATGCTGTCATGGTCTAGCGGGACAGGGCACCAGGCATGCATGCTTGAGGTTATAACCAATTAGATAAACCCTGGGCTTGTTTGTACATTTTGGAGCAGTACTTGGTTAGTTTACACATCACGTGGGTGTAAGTTATTGTCAGCTGAAGCTAGACAGTATTGCTGCTACTGCTGCTGCAGCAGTCGTAACCTCTTATGAGTTAATTAGTAGTGCTACAGACAGTGAATACGGCCCTCTTTGTACTCACCAGTATTTGAATCTAAGTACATTGGCTTGATCATATCTGGCTGAGATTCATGACAATCTGGTTATCCGGAGTAATAAACCTCCGCGCAAGACAAAGTATAATGGTCTAATTAAATAAGATGTAAAAACGAGGGGTTGAAGAGTAGGGTTTGAATAGTCATAAAGATATTACATAAATATTAAATAATATAAAATATACGAATACAAAATATTACATTAATGTTTATCTATACAACAAAGTCAGTAATTCGTGTTCATCAAAACTTATCTTGTTTTGCACCTCAGCATGGATGGAATTTTAGTTAATTAAGGAGAATGACAATAAGAATTGAGCACAGGACAGTTAATCTTATTAATCATAGAACATACAATGCACACAAAGTCGCAAAACACAGAAGTCGAGTGAATTTTGTATCCACTCCCAGTTTATTACATCTCGTTTTATTAGTCCTTTTTAATTTAAATTTTGTTCATTTCACCTTACAAACATAAATTTTTCAAACACACGCAGCAAGATTATAGCTCAAGCCATTGTCAGTGGCGCATCATGGGTTAACGCATGGGGGGGGGGGGGGGGGGTTAGAGTAGAAAGTCAATGATATTAATCTTTATTCATCTTTCATTTGAGTTTTAAGTGTGTTTGTTTGCTCACAATGGTTGGAAGTGATGGGAAATTACATGCAGTAACCAAGCTGGATTACATTGCTGCTTGAATGGTTCTTATATAATAGGCTTTTCGTATACACCTCCTTTTGACCGGTCATTTTTTATTCACGTGATAATGATTGCGTGATTTACACCATATGTTTGTGTGTGAAGAAAAGTCACGTTACAATAAATACCTGAGTTATTCCCGTTTCATGTATCACTGTATATATCAAGGCCACTCTGCCTTCAGCAATATACCATGAATAACATTAAATGTTCGGTTATGCAAGGTAAATCAAATAATGGCATGAAGAATAACCTTTTTACTACTTAATAGCAAATATAACAAATATTGTTGCTCACTCTGCCTCTAAATATCATTGTCGCTTCTTATTCTAAAATTTGAATTCCATTTTGCAAGTTGTCGTCAGAAGTATACGGTTTTATATATCAACTTAGGTCAGATAACTCAGATCGCCAAGTAACTGAGTTATTTTGAGTAACATGATGATCAAATACTTTTTGAATTATTCAAACAAAATACGTGATTTACAGCATTATATGAATTTAAGTCATGCGTACATTACTATGAAAATTAACGTGGGCCATTTCAATAAGATAGATAATTATATGGACCATAATTATATGGAAAAGAACCCTGTAAAGCAGTACTGCAAAAGTGCAAAATCAGTAGTAACTATATATAACGAAGCATCACATTACGCAACTCCCTTTGCCGCCTTCGGATGTCCTGAGTAAACGTAGCGACACACGTTTCCTGCGATAAAATCTCCAGAAAGGACACTGCGCACATCCTGCTTCTATTCAGAACGACAGTCAGGGATCATGCGGGAGCAAAATCGTGTTAGGTGCGGGTTTTTTTAGCCATATTCCACACTATCTCTTTAAACATTTGGTTAGTGAAATCTTGAAATAAATTCTTAATTTCTTGATAACAGTTTAATGTCGATTTCAAAAGCAATTCAATTACCCAAGGGTCAGTCCATAATCTTTTTTTGCCAGCCGATTGGGGGCGGGGAGGCCGCCCCCCCCCACCCCACGCCCATACGTAGTTGCGCCACTAGCCATTGTACTAGGGGACTTATTCACCGTCTGTTGCACTACTAATTAACTTATCAGAGGTTATGACTATCAGACTGTCAACGTCTGAAGTATTTAAATATCGGCAGAAATGCAGAATCATCACTGTCTAGCTTCAGGACAATGACTTGCCCTACAATAATGTGTTAACTGACCAAGCACTGTTCCAATGAATATTCAGCAAGACTAGTTAATGAATCTACAAACAGGCCCATGTTTTATCTATTTATCATCTGAAGCCCGTGTCTGGTGCCCAATGCCCACTATACCATGACAGTATCTCACATGAACTACTCACACTTTACAGTGCTATACCATGACAGAATCTCACATGAACTACTCACACTTTACAGTGCTATACCATGACAGTATCTCACATGAACTACTCACACTTTACAGTGCTATACCATGACAGTATCTCACATGAACTACTCACACTTTACAGTGCTATACCATGACAGTATCTCACATGAACTACTCACACTTTACAGTGCTATACCATGACAGTATCTCACATGAACTACTCACACTTTACAGTGCTATACCATGACAGTATCTCACATGAACTACTCACACTTTAAAGTGCTTTACCATGACAGTATCTCACATGAACTACTCAAACTTTACAGTGCTATACCATGACAGTATCTCACATGAACTACTCACACTTTACAGTGCTATAACCAATCCCTCGCCTAAAGATCACCTCAGTTTAGCAACCACCTGTTCATAACGACCACTTTTGCATGATCCCAGCTTTTGTTTAATAACGACCACATTTGCATGATCTCAGCTTTTGTTTAATAACGACCACTTTTGCATGATCCCAGCTTTTGTTTAATAACGACCACTTTTTATGATCCCAGCTTTTGTTTAATAACGACCCCTTTTGCATGATCCCAACTTTTGTTTAATAACGACCACTTTTGCATGATCCCAGCTTTTGTTTAATAACGACCACTTTTGCATGATCCCAGCTTTTGTTTGCTCTTATATAAAATTTCGCTTGGACGGCCACCTCGATCATGTGACAATTGGAAAGAGGTACCGATGGTGGTTTTAATTTCGAGGTTTCACTGCATATATATATACATATATATATATATATATATTAATAAATAATCATATATAGATGTATGAATAGCCATGGCTATACATGCTGGTTCATTGTATATAGATGGAAATGGTATACACAGAAAAGTCGGTTCCCTGACAGTGGGAATCGAACCCATGATCTTCCGATTTCCGGTCGTTGGACTTACCACTTGGCTACGCCAGATTCCCTACCCCTCTGTGTGTTTGCACACTTCCAGTGACAAGTGAACTGGCGTCCTCAGTAAACTTTTGGGCACAATTACACAAGCAGTAAACTGTTGTTATTTCATACTTGTATCTACCACAAACAGGTATTCCAACTGACGAAACTGAGTAGAATTGTCACGATAACAATAGATGTTTTCTATGGTTTTCTAGCCGCCATTTTGTTTTTCATGTTTCTACAAATGCTCACTTTTATCAACTGGCACCTATCAAATTCGCAATCAAAATGTAACTATATTTTACAATTTTTTTCGTATTTATCATAAAAATAAGTTCCAATGCCCTCTTGCTCGGACTATTTTACATCAAAATAACATAGGTCAACGGAAGTGAAGATGACGCCCTTGAGAAAACGAAATATCGGAGCTCAGAGTTAAATGTCGTTGACCTGCCTGGCTGATACCACATTTAGCTGGTGTCCTCAACATTGGACACTCAGCAAAACCATGTCATCTTCCAGGAATGCTGGCGTCGTCGTGTCGGGATGAAAGCCTTGCAGGGAATTATCCTGCGTCGACAGTCGTCTGTATCTATGTTCTAATCAATCAACAAGATGTCGAGGCCATAAAATATTGAGACAGCGTGAGAACTTGCCAGTATTCCATCGTGTCTCTCCTTTTTCACACAGGGCGAAGAAATGGAACAGTGCGTTGGAAAATAATAAACTTTGAAACATGGTGATGATGACGATGATCATGATGATTATACTTATAAATATATTTTTTTATATATCTTTGTAATTCCTTCATAAACAAAACACCAAAAGACAAGCCTGATAAACACAGTCGTTGGAACTATATACCACCCCCCCCCCCCACACACACACATGCCTATATAGTATACAAACTGCCTGTGTATCGGACTTGTGTTACAGCTCCTTTAAATCGACACATCGCTTCCTGAAAATACACACACATTCCATGGGGGTCCATGGAATCTAAAACACGATCTCAGCTCCATCACCGCCGACTTCAAAGGCTGCCGGTGCACTGCAGTACGTTTCTATAACTATATAACCATGTTTAACACATTAATCGTTTATCATGATTTAATTGTCTTTTAATGAGAACACAATTAATCAGATAATTAAAAATACCAATTTAAAGATGCCTACACAGCTTGTAACAACCGATATGTGGGTCATCAGTTTCAGATATGTTTCACTACCAGGTTTTTATATGTCAAATGGAATGATGGAATGTTGACGCGTCACTGATTTATCATACAGGCGGGCATTTACGATAGTGTGAACCTTGATAACGTGACGATACATTAATGATAATTTTAGATAATTATAGTTTTGATATGCTCTTGTACAGGATTATTATTTTCCAAGCACAGTTGTTAGATATAGATGTCTACTTTCATGATCCTAGTGTCATATAACACAGCCCCCTGGCACAGCCTTTCCATTTTGCCTGCAAAGCATTCAGTTCGCACCGCTCCTCGCCTGAGATTGGAACTCTAGATCACGTGGCTTTTTGTCCCGTATTCTTCCCCTGTGTGTAAGTATTACTCCAGTCATTTACATAAACGGTATTCAGCTTTCATTACCATCTAACTGGTCTATTTTATTCGGTTGATCATACTTTATATTATGGTATTCATGGGATGATACCTTGCGGTCAGGTTTATAATTACCCAATATTCAAAAAGAAAAAAGAAAATCATAAGAACCTAAATTTTCAAGCTTAATATTCAGAGAATATAAGGTTTACTGTTTTTAACCGGAGGGATCATTTAGTCATTTATGCCTCCCCTTAAAGTCAATCTAATAATTTGATGAACGTGTCGTCTAATCTCAAACGTAATTCCATTTAGCATACGTCTAAAATTTGAAAAACCCCTATGACCTATTCAGCCTTAAATGTACACAAAATACTGCACACAATTCTTACATACATTTTGGTGAAATTTTGGTGAAATTTTACAAATGCCTTCTTTCTTTTATTTCACTCTGAAAAAAGGCATATAATCAAATATATTAGCCTGTCAGTTCATACATATAGGCAACATACGTGCACATAGAAAAACATCTATTTTTCCCGCATACTGGTATACACGCCCACGTTGCAACACACATTAACACGTATAGGAGACCGGTTCAGGGCGTCTATTTCAGAACAGAAGCTGAAAACGAAGACATTGGAATATGAAGGCCACGCTTAACATAGACACAAACTCATGTTTGGATTGGTAATCTACTTGTCACAGAGGATGAATTGGCAGTATATATATATATATAATGATAAATAGGAATTCGGGGCGTATGGAAACTGAGTGCTTGGTCTTCCCTATCATCATCGTAATCACAGGCTCCAGCTCAGATCAATCACGTTTCATTTTTTTATATATAACATCGTCACTTCACTGCGTGATGTGTCTTCCGAAAGAGAGGGAAAAAGGAGCCAAACTATTATCGAACCAGACCGCGTATATATCATATCCCACACAATTCGTGACTGAACCACTCTATAATGAAACATTAAAACGGGTTGACCATATACTATATGTAATAACGGTCAATTATTGTAATAAAAACGGCCCACAATATATATATATATATATATATATATATATATAAATATATATATATATATTTATATTTATAAAATAATTAAAAGTCATGAAACGTTCATTTGATCCTAACGTTGTTCCAGGACTGGAACATCCTTAAGGAGAGAGATTTTAGCTTCTCACGTTTTGGTCGGGTATTATATGTGCAGAATATTCTAGTTAAAATTTACAAACGGGCAGATTATATCTTCGAGGAACCCCATTCGCAAAGCTTTGCCTTTTGAAATCGGTTTTTGTTTTGATTTAACTGAACTGATTTCAGAAAGTCGTAGCAAAGTGAACAGATGAGCCTATGAACAACATTTAAGGGGGGTATTTAAGAGTCATTCTACTAAAAAAATGACCCAAATCACAGAATGACTACATAAAACCATCATTATTGGTACGTATTGTGTCATTTTACGACAAAGAATTCCATAATCATGTTAATATGTCCATACACACACACACACACACACATATATATATATATATATATATATATATATATATATATATATATATTGCTCTTTAACACCATTACCCTATCAACACTATATATATATATATATATATATATATATATATATATATATATATATATTATGGTGTAATGCGTCAACGATGCGTGTGCTGACTGTGCCTCTGTGGCCTCGATATATGTGTGAAGATCATCTGAATTCAGTTCACCTGCACTTTAACAGTGCATTAATCGTGCGACTATGTTGACCGCGCCTCTTACTCCTTACAAGTTATTGCTCTAACATCATTTTAGCAAGATCTCCTCTGTGTCCGTGAAAAACGCGTCAAGGTCAATCATATTGAAATTTTAGCCAGCCCTTTATATGGTGAATCAATCGTGTATGTCTACTTTGCCTTAAATTCTAATAAAGTTATTTAGCTAACATCGTTTAGCATAATCGAATCTGTGACCTTTAAATATGCGCCATGGTCATATAATTTCAGACTTTAGCTGGCCCTTTATATGACGCATCAATCGTGAGAAAGTGTGTTAATTGTCCCTTATTTTCTATATAAGTTATAGAGCTAACATCATTTTGCCTAACGGCTCTGTGACCTTGAAAAATGTGTCAAGGTCATCCTGGTTCGAACTTTAATTAGTCCTTTATAAGTTTTGCATTAATTAGGCTTGTATGATGACCTAGCCTTAAATTCCTTTTAGATTATTGCACTAACATCATTTTAAAAACATCGCCTCAATAACCTTTAAAAATGCTTCAAGGTCATCCATACTGAAATTTCTCCTAACCTTCTATGTAGTACATCAATGCTGTGAGTATGGTGACTGTACTTAAATTTCTTTCAAGTTACTTAGCTTAATTCATTTAACCAAGTTTGCATCTGTGAACATGAAAATGCTTCAAGGGCTTATATATCGATTGTGACCTTGACCTTCATATGACGCATCAATGGTTTAGGTTTAGTGATTAGATATCATTTTTACATGTTATTGCGCTGTCAATGTTTTATTCGGTATGACAGATGGTCCGATGGACGGTTAGACGGACGGTCATTAGTTCTATCTCCTCTGATCCGGCGCCAGTAGGAGGCAAACATTGTATTGTTAATGTTGAACTTAAATGACCTTGAACTATTCTCTTGATCTTTCTAACCTACAAATGATAAAATGTTAAATTAAAAATGTCACATAATAACTACTTCATTTGAAAAATTAAACGCATTTCTGTGTGTCATCTTATTGTAGCATGATAACATTACTTGGAAAATTTGACAATTTCGTATAATGACCTTGAAATGCCCTTGAATATCAACAGAAAAATGTCCATCAAACTTTCTGAAAACCTTCCACACTAAAGAGCATTTATATGTATAATATGATTAATTAACATCCGGTGCCAGATTTGCCGGTATTGGGTACATTTGCTCCTGCATTATTTCATGTACTACAAGGCTCCGTTACGTCGCATTGACGGACCAACACCTTTGTCTGAGTTATTTCTGCTGAATCAGCGTTATCGGAGACACACGCGATCAACTTTTGCATCACGACATGACGGAACTGATAAGTCATTCAAGATTAACTTAGATTACCCGCAGGATAGAAAAGTCTGTTTGGTCAGAAATCGGATCCAGGTGTGTTTCAGTAAAGTCCCTGTTTCCTTTATCTTCTCTTCCAGTATGTAAAAGAATAGACCAGCCCTGGCTTTTTCTGTGTAATTACTCATGATGTTAGCCTCGGTAACTGTGAATTCCTGAAATTTTTCTGTGCCAGGCAGCAGCGACACCAGGGCACGTCTGTTTGGCCCATGCCGAGTAATTTAAATATATATTTTATTGACAGGAATATAGTGAATTTATCGTAAAAGAGTATATATATATATATATATATATATATATATATATATATATATATATTGTTACCATTTTGCTATGACGTCGTCCTCTGACAATAACTTATTATAAGGTTATTTACCTCGATAATATATATATATATAATATATATATCTATATATATATATGTGTGTGTGTGTGTGTGTGGCAGTTATATTTAATTTTCATATGTTATATAAACAGCAAAGCAAACCCTTTTTTTATTCAGTTTAATGTTTTGTATCCACAGCAACCAGCTTACTTAATACATTGGCGGTACGAGAGTATATCCTCCAAGGCAGAGTTATAAAAAGGGATATGAAGTGGAATGGCGCGTTATAGTACCTGGTTATTTTGAAGCAAGACCGATATCAAGACGTAATATTCCTGAATAGTATGCCTCTGGGAAAGCTTTGAAAATTATGGCATTAACAATTTCCTTAATTTTGAGAATGAATATGTTCGCCAGAAAAAAAAAAAGATTCCACTTGTCAAAACCCACTAATTAAATCATAAATACATGGAAACCAGATCACGTGGTCGGTATATCTCGGGACGTGTCCTGATCGAATAACCGCATTTTACCGCATTTTATTATATATATATATATATATATATATATATATATATATATATATATATATATATATATATATATTGTTTTTTTTTTTAATTTGTACGTTTATGTGACATAGTAAAAATTGAAATCCACGAACATTTAAGATTTTGTCTGGATTTCAATATTCTAGTAACATTTTAAAACAAAAATACCAAAAGAAACAGCTTCTTAGTAATGTCATACCAGATAAAGACCGGGCACCTTTTTTTAGGATAATTGAATTTTCCTTCCAGTTTGGACCCCTTTTCCCCCTAAATCCTAAAGGATTGACGTTCCCAGGATAGGTGGCGGATCCCGGGATATGTGGCGGGTGTGAAGATGGGACGGGGGGGGGGGGGTATGGTTTCGTTCCCACGATTCCGCCCTTAGTTAAGGTAAAATGAATTATATTCGGTTACATCCGCCGTCTGAAATCTAAAAATGAGAATACAAAATGACACGTTGGCCTAGTTTCAGTCGATATTGTGTCAGATCAATTTACAGACATGTTACAGTCTTGTGGGCACAAATTCGTGCATTTTAATGAATAACCGTGAAATTACATGCATTTTGACCACATTAATTTTAATGTACGAATATTGATCCTACAAGATACTGTAAGATAGAGGACGGGAAGCATGCTTCGGTTATGAATCAGATCATAAATAAATCATAAAAGGACAAATAAGTCTGCCTATCTCCGAGTGACAGATCAAATAAAATCTTATTACCCAGCCATTTTGAAGTTCATAAGCATAAACCAAAAATATTATTGGTTCCGAATATTCTAAGGCGAAGGAAAAGAGGTATGACCAAATCTCAAACATAGCATTTTGTTTACCCAGCCGATCGTATAGTACTTTTTTTCAAAAGAAATGAAACAGGTGAAATTAAGTATCGGTGTATGGAGCACTGTGTCGGTGTATCGATCATTTCATTAATGACGAAGTAAGAACTTAATCTTATATTCAAAGTTTTGTATAAAACACATCTCTCATTATTCTCTCTCTTTGTTAAGTTGCATTTACCTCTTATCTTTTTGTAATAGATGTCATACAGAGGCTTAAATTAATAAGCATATGTACCTGGAAGAAAATACAAATAGCAAAACCCCGATTCCAAATGCTCCTTTAAAGCAGTCATGCAGTTTATTGCTTTGACAGGATTTACTTATTTTAGACCGGTAACTAGCTGGTGTCAAAACTGATACTAATTACCGTCTTTCCCAGTCGGCAGCCCAGAAAATACTTTATGTAAGATAAACGTGTTTTATTGTCATGACAACCTTGAACTCGTCAGAAATAAATAATGAAAGGATTGACAGATCAGAGTACATTTTAAACTACATGTAAAAGAGTATTCGGCGTGTTTAAGTTACCCAAGTTTACAAGTTTCATGAATCTAAGAAAAATATCTTCAGACATTTTATGAAAAACAAAAACCGCCACACCCCGCTTTTTTGGTCTGATTACACCGGTTCTGGCACAGGGTCAGGTATCAGACTAACGAATCAGGGTCTCGCTGGTTTGAAACTTGGAGCTGGATGCACAATGCGATACCACGCTCTCATTGGTCTGTTTCCAGTGAAACCAGGAGAACTCAAGATTCTTGGTCGTTTACCAGAACCGGTGAAGTTAGACCAGCGAGAGCGGGTATCGCATGTTGAAACATTTGGAGCTGGATACTCTCATATTATCAAGCTCTCAAAGGTCTGATTAGAATGCTTTGTTCTGTTGTTCTGTGGCAGCCCTGGTGGGAGATCCGAGAGAAAATTACAAAGGCAGCTGTGGTTAAAGCGAAGGAGATCTTGCACGATTGCAGAGTAAAGGCGAGAGGAGCGTACGAGCCTCTCATCGATACAGCTATACGCTCCTGAGGCAGCGGAATTTTTGCGCTTTTAAAAAGCTACTGATTTAACTGATTTTACTGGTATGACCGGTTATGATAGACTTAGACACCAGGTGGCGGGCCGGTGTCTGCTGAAAAACGTCGTGCGTAAGCTGTGACTAGCAGCCAACCAATTGCCAGTTAACAAACGCTCGACGGGCAACATGGCTCCGCCTATTGCTGTGTTCAAGCGCCGCTTGATGACAGTTTTATGGTTGCCCTTAGTAAATAATAGGTCGAATTTTGCTCCCCCTGCTTTCTCGCATCATGACCGATTATGACGTTAAGACTATGTGAGCGTTGCCATGTATCCGTTGTCAGCAAAACGGATACCAGTCCAGTCAAGTGTGCACGGAACCAATGTTGTTACAATTCGTTTGAATGACAGCTCACCGGCCGATCATCCTGTGTGCACAAGGACCTAAACCAACCACGGGTCGGGCTATTCTCTCTGAGCCTGTGGCCTATTTAAACGGTTGAGCTGTCACGCAAAACGAAATGTTACAACAATGGCTCCGTGCCTTCTTCGCTGGGCTAATATCCATTTTGCTGGCAACACGTCCCAATAATAATACAGATTACTTGTCGCATTAGTTGCCCGTCGCGTTTCGGGCATTTTTAACACGCAGTCAAAACGACCACAAAAATATTTGGGCTAGCTCATACACAATGGCCTCTTCCACCCCTAAAAAATGTTGCCAACAGCATTTATCTAATACTTATAAAAGGAATTCGGTTCACGTCTGTTCGCAATGTTCTCTAAAACCGCGTGATGTACAATACTGTGTCATACATCAATTTTAAGGTAGTTATCCCCGCAGTGACATAGGTGATATGAAATTAAATAATTTTTAACGTACATATAATTTTGAGTGATTTTTTTCCGTTTTTTTCTTACTTGCACGGAGGTTAGACCGAGCACAGCCAAACTGCCTTCGACAATGACCATCGTGCTTCGTGGTCACTCAAACTCAAACACTACTATTGTTCATATGAATAACACTTGCTTTCAGTGAGGGATATGAGCTATTCAGGGCTTACATTTGAACGAGGCTTTCACCCACGTGCATGGTCAGTAAAAGAGAAAAAAGCATGTTTCTCGCTTTATGAAATGGAGAGTTCAAACCAGGAGGATTAATGACAAAACCTAACTCAAGGTCCCAATTTCAGGAACAGTGGTGGGGTGTGGTGGGATGGGGTGGAGTGGTGTCGGTGGTTTCAGGCCTCAAAATTTGTCTGATACGATGAAAAAAAAAATGCTGAAAATGGATGCGGACCCTCTGCATGGAGTCCCGTTGGGTCCGCTTCTGCTACTTATGAGGTATGCATATTTCGGTGTCATTCGGGCTGGACGACTTCGGGATGGACGACTTCGGGCGGGACGACATTCTGGATGGACGACCATCGGAATGGACGACAAATTACTTTAATACGTAATAAACGCTTGAAATGATGCTGATTGTGGGATTACTACTATGCAAGGATAACCTTGTGGCTATTTGGGTGTTGTTTTGATATTTTTATCGATTTTGTAACAGACGTGTGGCGAATATCACGGCCGCCTGCATGTCAGTGTCGTCCATTCAAAATGGACGACCATTTGTTTAGATACTTATGCATTTACTTTGAAGAACAGTTACGGTGCCATTACTGTGTTGTTTGCATATTTTCATCAAATGTCTTAGTATACCCTAAGTAAGTAAATGTCACATGTTGCGATCTGTCTGTGACTCACTGCCGATAGCAATGGACGACACATTCTGAATGGACGACGGTTTGATTAGATGGGCCAACTGACACACAAGTTAAATGGCAGTGTTATACTATATGATAGTGTTCGCTACTTTGTGTTTGTATTATTGGTATAACTAATATTATTGGTATTCTGTGCACTGTATCGTTAAATTTATTAAATATAAATTAAGAAAAAGACTAATGGAATAAGAGGAACTGTGCCTATGGCGGCCGTCGGATTTTGATCAATGCATGGGGCTTCATCGTGTGATTATTGTTGTAATAACAATAATATCTAACCAGGGAGTAGCTTCATGGTTCCCGCTAATTAAGCAGGTCTGTGCCCACTCAACCGGTAAGTCAATACAATGTGCATTTGAAAGAGAGAGAGAGAGAGAGAGAGAGAGAGAGAGAAAGAGAGAGAGAGAGGGTAAAAAGAAAAAATATGGGAAGACAGCGATAGTCGCATGGAGAAGAGACTGGAGGAGAAAGACTGAAGTAGGGGACTGAAGAAGAAAGAGATTAAGGAAATATGCATACATTTATATAAAAAAATAATAATAGTTATGTATTAAACGGGAGCATAGCATGACACACTAGCAAGAGCACACAATAAAAGCTTTATTAACATATAATACAAAAACAAACGGACCTGCCGCCGTTTCCCGGAGAAAGTTAGGAAACCATATTTGTCGTCTTTAATTACCAATAAACTCAAATTAGGTCTATGACAAGAATCCAGATGTTTCTGAGCACAAGGTTATTGCAGCATTACATTACAGCCTTTACTGTCTACAACAATCAGGGATTCACAAAAATAATCGACAAGTTGTGGGCCACATGGTGGATCTTCCTCAGGAAGGTGTCCGTGTTGATCCTGCCTTCGCGATGTCTCTCTGTCAGACGTTGCACTCGTTCCTCCAACTGACGATACTTCCTTCTCTTCGTAGGGGTTCCGTCCCCATTTGCAATGTTGCTGAGTAGTCTTTCAGTTGCAGCCTGTTCGTTCTTCAGCTGCCGAATCAGGTCGTAGATGTTTGGATGCAGTTTCATCAGACCACGGCTCAGGCCGGCGTGCCATCCCTCTATCAGTATAATTTATAATTTTCCGTAATCGGCATTAACACTGCGTTAGGTCTAAAGCAGGTCACCGGTCAGGCGTGTCGTCCCACCAGGTCGGCCAGGCTGCGAGTCAGATCGCAACTCGTGACTGGAATTGTTTGAACATAGCTGCAGTTTTGCAAAAAGATCACCCAAATAGCCACAAGGTTATCCTTGCATAGTAGTAATCCCACAATCAGCATCATTTCAAGCGTTTATTACGTAATAAGTTAAATAGTCGTCCATTCCGATGGTCGTCCATTCAGAATGTCGTCCCGCCCGAAGTCGTCCAGCCCGAAGTCGTCCAGCCCGAATGTAATCCATATTTCTGTTTCTTTCTTCAGGAACAGTTTCCTTGCAACATACTTTTAATAAATCTTTCATGTGTTCCTCACATCAACCTAATCTTTATACGTCCAACGTTAGAATCCAGTCAAATATCATCGAAAACCTGAATGCCCCCGCGTCTCATTCCAGTTCGCAATGTACACATCATCACTGACCAGGTCTTCAAGGTAAACATTATGGGGTATGAATTTCTTGCCATGAGGACAGCCCCACAAAATAAACGTAAAAAATATTTATACATATCTTATTGAGACAGTTTCCCACTGAAAAACTATATTTTCTGTTAACTTTTAAAATGAAAAATGAGCTAACACTCCACATCTCCGTTAACACATCTCCCCAGCCCCAGTAATAAGCACGGTATACCGGGTTTATAAGCTAGTATTTGTTAAAAAAATGTGCCCATTATAGCCAATCATAGAGGATTTTACTTCAAGCACTGGGTCTCATCTGATTGGCACAACATACAATGCTCCCTTTTCTTGTAGGGACCCAGAAAACCAGGCAAAAACATACGGCGCTTGAGATATAGGTAGTAGGCCTATAGGTTAAGCACTGTGTAAAGCGCGTACGTAATAGCTTGTGACATTCTTGTATACCTGAATTCTAAAACCCTTTTACATCAAAGTGGCAAAAGATCCTCTTGTCGGCATGGTAACAGGTTTTCTTTAGTAAAATATTCATGATCCGCGTAATTAATTATGTTCTGATGTCTAATTTAAAATTCTAAATACCCCCTCAGGTGACACTGTTATTCTCTCATTATCATATCGTCCTCTTTTACAATTCAGTTGATAGAATGTTCCAGTGGCCTTCATCAGTGTGTTTACCCGGTGTTGTCTAGTTCCTAAAAGAGTCCCTTATCTGAGACCTAAGTAGGAAAGAGGTCAACAAGCGGCAACAGAATGTCATCGCTCCACGAGACCACATCACAACCCGCCTTCCGGGTCAACCGTTTGACCTGGACCACTGTCACTACACTACCATGTCAGCGCTCCACGCGATCACATCATAACCCGCCATCCCAGGTTAACCTTCACCTCTTAAATTGTATTATATGTTTTGAAGACCTCTGGTGATTTTTTCTGGTGATTTACCTCGAATAAACTGACCAGTCAGTTTCAAAATATAAGCTGAAAAAATAATTATATTTAGCCTTTTATCATTACCTAAGACCTATGCAAATTTATGAAAAATATGATTAATTCATATTCACAGAAAACATACCGGTACTATTCATTAAACTGGAAACAGGGGCTGAAATAATAGACAAGACTAACAGTTACACTGTGACGACAATCGTTGACGTATGCATGTATATTTTACAGAAGCGTGACCTTTAAACGTCAGTATGATGAATGAGGCTCCTCTTACCACAAGACCGAGAGAAATGCGTGTTAAATATAAATATAAATATCATGGGCGTCGAATGGTCTGCAAAAGTGGGGGGGGGGGATTTCTATAGGCATATATATATATATATATATATATATATATATATATATATATATATATATATATATATATATATTTATATATATATATCGTAATTATTTACGAAATTCAGTTACACATTAACATGTGTTTTAATGTTTTGCAATCTTCAGATGTGATTTGTCAGTGGTTGATGTGGTAATGTGTGGTGTGTGGTGCGTGCTGGCATAATGGATGGGGCGCCGTCCGGTTCTGATCGTCGTCTCCGCTAAGACTCTAAGGCAAAGTCTTTCCCACAAGGGTGCGCTCTCTCGACCCAGGAGTGAATGGATACTGATCATTGGAGAAGGGCAAACGTAGAACGAATAGCCTTCTAGCGCCTGGTATGGCAGCTACAAGAATGAAGAGGCCCAAAATACCAGGAAGGGGAAGGCAAAGTGTAAAGTGGGATGAGACTGACATCGTCGGTGATATCAGACTATAATCCCCCCCCCCCCCCTTCACATTTTATGTTATTATGCGTTGACACGTATACCCTCAGCCATGGTCAGGTGGAAATGTTCGGGGATAAGGATTATGTCTGCATTTTGAAATGATTTCAGATCATTTTTTCAGCCTTTGTGACTTTGGGAATTTTATTATTTGAACCTTTTCTTCGGAGCAGAGATTACATGTACCGTTGTGGAGCTTTCTATGGGGTGCGCTTTTAATGACCCGATGTGGCAGTGGCGGCATAGCCAATGCCGGTGTAGCGATTTTAGATTATCCCCCTTTCAGATTACCTGGGGGGGGGGGGGGGTAATCAGAAATTGATTTCAGATTAACCCCCGGTAACTTGACACCGATTTCACATTACCCCCGGGCGTAATCTTAAATTGATTACTGATTACCCCCTCCAATATCAGATTACCCCCTCCAATTTCAGATTAGGCCCCCCCTAAAAAATGTTTACTTTATATTGTTAAGATACTTATCTTATACATCAACTTTAGTAATCTGACAAAAAAAACCCACAAACAACAACTACTACTACTACCGCTATTTAAAATATTAACAATAGATAACATTTAAATTATGGATGTAAGTATCCTATCAGTTAATGTGCAAGACTGTATTTATTCATGTATGTCACAGCGTTGTGCCATTTCCTGCAGGTATGATATATATCTTTTATCTTGTCATCGGTTAGTGCACTGCAATTTGAATCTTTAATTTTTTACCCTAAACTACAATTTAAATTTCTTTAAATTTAAGATATGTTATAATTCAAATGTTATTGGAATTGTCTGTTAAACCCAGCAAGTTATGTTTGAGACGGGCGTTAAAAAATCTTAAAATGTATTAAATCAAGAAAGTGTGACCAAAACCTGATCAAGTGAGGAGATCCATAAGATACACCTTCCAAAAGATATAAAGATAAAAAAGATAAAAAGTATGTGAAAGTAGGGTTCACGGAGCTGTAGGGGGGTCGGAGGGGGGGGGGGGGGGGGTGTTAAGCCCCCTGGAGCTACAGTTAAGACAACATTATTGGGCAGTCAACACAGTACTTTTAATAATGAATATGTTTGTGATCAGTAAAATATCACGCCACAAGTAATGCCTATGTTTTGGCATTAATCTCCGACTGTATTATTAACATTTGAGTGGAAAAAAGGGAATTCTAATTCGCGCTATTGGCCTTATTTCTTACATTCGCAAGCAACAATTCTGTTTTACTAGAGCTACCGTTGTATTGAACTTGTAAAGCCCCCGCCGTGTCCTGACCAGTGCTGTCAACACATATACTCTCGTGCGGATCTAACCTAATTTTATAATTGAATGTGATAAAATAAGCATTTGGTTAATTAATTAAGAAAAAAGGGATCTTTCACATATAATGTACAAAATCAATAAAAATTGCTACTTAAAGTATGTCTTGGGAATTCTCTGAAGATGCCTAAAATGTGTAAAAATGGGTAAATTGCCCCCCCCCCCCCCCCCCGGATAAAAAGTACCCTCCCCCGTGTCCCCAACCTTTCGACGCCCATGAATGATATTAAAAATAGATAAATCTTATACAAGTATTAGCAGGAATATCTTGAAACGTTTACATGATCCAGTCTGCCCATTTTTCCTTAAACATCAAAATTATCTCAGACATGGAGGCCACTTGTGAAAACCGTGATCGGTTGGATTTAACATGACATCTTACCTTATTTTCATGTCTTGATCTATTATGTCGCATGGTTAATCATTTAGTAAAATGAACTTGCAGGTTATAAATGCGAAAACCATGAAGACTTATAATGTGCAGTTAAGGGATTTGTTCATCCTCGAAATGTATAGAATAACAGGTGCTTGGGTGATACCATCCGATTTGACGTTTGTCGTTGTAGCCGCGTAAGTGTGCTTCGAATTTGCCGCGAGCAGAACGCGTTGCTCCCGCTTGACGCACGCGTAGCCCGCGTTTTGGGCTTGTTTTGGGCTTCAGCCTACAACGAATTTGATTTTTGAAAGAAAAAAAGCCCGAAGTGACAACCATTTAAACCGCTGGCACTTGCCGCACATTCACACTTAGGCTTGTTCTTTTTTTTTATAAAAGTATGGGACCCCGAAGCTTATTTTGCATGTGACCGTTATACGCCATCTTCTCTCTGTGCATAACTAACACTCATGGTCAGGGCGCCAAAACGTACAGCCGAACTATGGTCAGGGCGCCAAAACATATGTTGTTCTGGTGGAGGTTATTTTTCATCCCGTTTCTAGTTTTTTGTCTGCAAAAAACTAATTTACTGATTTCTACGAAACCTCATGAGGGGTATGGACATTGGCGATACAGAAGGAACCATCATATTTTGACGTGGATCTGGATAACGGTGGATTCAAAACGTTTTGACATGGCGGAGGTATGGCTCCACTGAGCGCCATCTATTTGTACCTATTCAATTTTAAATTCTTCTATTTATATTTGTTTTTTTTTTTTATTTTCCAAATGTTAAATTTATATTAAACAAAATGTTTTGGTAAGCCAGCATTTCATGTATATATATATATATATATATATATATATATATATATATATATATATATATAACTCTGAAAAAAAACAAAACTGTAAATTCACTACAGTCTGTTTCACGGGATGCGACCCGATCATCAGGTGAATGTTGTTAGAATGAAGCTAACGGCCTGGTTTGAAAGGACGAGACTTTACGAGATTACGAGATTATGCTTTGTGCGTTTTGGGGGGAACATTTAATGACTGACACTGATCCTATTGTCCTCGGGGGCACAATAGGATTGGGCGGGTTACACGTGCGATACTGGAACATAACAGGGCACAGAGGGTTATTGTGGTTTTGATGTTTATAATTAATACAAAGATATTTTACCAGGAAGCCCATTAGCAAGTAAGCTGATATTTAATAGGGTCCTGGGAACAGTAACATTTCAGTTGTATACACATATGATATACATATACAATACACATATACTATGAAAATATACAATTCAAAAGACAAATATACAATATAAAATATAAAAGGAGTATAAAAGGCAAATGTACTATACTCATACCAAGTGGTGCAGGTCTCCGAGCTGAAGGTCGTAAAGCCTCTTAGACCAGGATAAAGTAGAACTTTCCTGTCATCCAATGGACTCCACGAGCCAGTAGTGAGAGAGCAACTACCTATATATATATATATATATATATATATATATATATATATATATATATATATATATATATATATATATATATATTAATCAGCAAGATCGCTTTAGGACATATGTCTCAGTTACTAATATCTTGATTGAATCCTATACTGGTAATTCACAATTTATAATTTTGTTTGCGCGCTCGTCTTCTTATGTAATTTTCTACAAGTGTTACAAGTGTAACAAATATTAAGTAATGGAACTGAAAGTCGAAAATCGATTTATTTTACTTGGAGTTGATTGTCCTGAGGGTAGACACGCGCTCGTTCCAGGAAATATTCGATTTATAGCATATATCATTCGTTTTGTAGTAAACAGAGCCGGCAGAATAACTTTCTATTTGATCTTCGTTTACATAGTTAATTAGTTAAAGTTGGAGATTGGCAGCTGAGGCCGCTTATAACTTTTAGAATTTCGCTCTTTTTGCAATGCCATGCCCGTTATAATAATTGATTTTATCTGACGCGTATATGTAAATTTGGTCTTACCAAAATGATCATATACGCATGGGAAAATAGTGATACTTACCCATTAAGCTAAAGGCAGCTAATCATATTAATTTTGTTTCCCCTTTAAAATATTATGCTAGCTTCCAATGTTTCTTTATAAAGCAGACAGCTTATCCTTGTACACAAGTAAAAATAAGCTTGTACCGGACGAGATCAATGGCGCAAACATAAACATAACGCGGCAACCGTGGTCACCAAGTTTTTCTTTTGTAAACAGACACACGTGTACGCGCACATGGAATCATAACAACATATAAGTCCGTGTACCTGGAAGGTTTTGTTGGGGAATCTTGTTTTCGGCCGGTATGAACTAAAAGCGTGAGATAATGCACGTGTTGTTGCACGTGTGGCAATGGACCTTGAAAAATGTAAAGTGGACTGGTCGGCTGAGCATGTGTCCACCTACTAATATTGCTGTACAGCGTGGAGCTTATTCATTGCAAAAGAAAATAAAATACGCTTTCTGTTACCTCCCATAAAAATTGATTTGTTCCTTTCATTCTCATGCAAAGATTCTCTAATCTTTTTTGAGATTAACAAACAAAGGTTGGGAGAAAAAGGCCGGTATATGGAAATTGCTATTAACAAAGATGTGATTGCCTCTGTGTTGTTTCTTCTTTCAAAAGTGCTCGTGATGAAGAAGAGGCCGCAGTTCATATAAAGACGTTTCTTTAAATTTATGACAATAAAATAATTTTTTTTTACTTTTATGGTAATGAAAAAATTCAGTTCCACGGGGCAACACGTAAGTGTGCGGGGGTGGATGGGGGGGGGGGGGGGGGGGGGAGTTCTTGCATTAATATAAAGATAAATAGATCTAAAAAGACGCCAACGCCTCAATCGTATCACCATGCTAACACGTTCAAACATTGTATTGCCGTGACACGGATTTTATTGTCTGATTGATTTTTTTCGATAACCATCCGTTTTTCACCTGTGAGAAGCAATGTAGCCTCTTTCCGGGTTGGTACAGCTGTTTCGGTTAAATATTGCAAAAATATGTCAGGTAACGCCTATCTCGCAGTCGGCTCCGGGTTTAACAAAAGGTACAGATGCAGGATTTAAACAAGGTCATCATTAACTGAAGCTAGAAGTAAACGGATCTAAATATATATCAGGTTGCAAAGGGCGTCTAACCAGGCGCTCTACAAAAAACCATGATGACATTTAGGAAATTATGAATTATTTTTATGCCTAAATACTAAAAAAAAGTATAATCCTGAATACAGGACATTTTAAGCAAGCATGCATAGTTCTTTATCCAGACAATAAGCGAGGTCTACCTTCACGAGGTTTACCTTCACGCCTCTTTGTTTAAAGAAAAATAATTCTCTGCAACGGTTTAGTATTGATTAAATCAACAATCTTGAAAACAGGGTTTCCCATATTTGCACTCTCATTTGTGTTTTAAAGGATTATTTTATTATGATATTTAATATCGACTCCTTCACGTTATAATGGCAACTGAGTCGGTCCACGGGGATATGAGGGCTTGGAGATGGGACAGGAATGTGCCGGACTTTGGCCCAGATTCTTAAAATATTTTAGGAGATGGTCAGGCAGCTGAAGTACCTGGCACTTGACCCTACTCAGACTTCATCAGGGCCAGAGACTGGCGAGTTACAATGATCCAGCAGGTTTCGGCCAACACGAAAATTTAAACGAAAGATTTATCAAAGCCTGTCTGGTTGATGTTCATTCCATAGAGGAATCGGGAATAAAAGTCAAGAACAAGTTTGGCTTCATTCTCACTCTGCATTGCACTCACGTTTGAAGCGCAGATTAAAGGAATCACTGACAGTTCCGCATTATCCACAGGACAGTTGTCTTGGAGGTACCATACCTCTCATGGATGGCTTCTCTCTCTCACTCTGTCATTCCCGTTCTGTGACCCAATAAACTAAAAGGAAATCTGCCTTATACCCAACTTATTAAATCTACACATCTCTATACCAAACAACCAGCAGTTTCCTCTCCCTTCCTTGCATCCTGTATTTCCGGCACTCTAATATACCCCAGCATTCCCAAGAGTCCAAACAGGAGGTGGTCATTAGGAAAACATTTCTCGCCGCAGGTGTCTGATGCTATCAGACAGGTATAATTATATTTGGCGTTATCATTTGACTGTTACAGCACCCGGGACTTCAGTTATCTTTTTTACGTGACATGAGAGGTGTTGTATCGAGAGGACGACATTAATTTTACTGGAAAAGATTTCTTTATTAATCACAAGTTCATCCCACATATAAGTGCCCAGGAAATTAAACAGGCAGTCCCAGTCTCACGTTTAATACAAAATCCCTGTGGGTCTTCAGTATCTGATAGAAGAAGTAAAAAAACAATATTAACGATTAATCAGGTCTGACGTAAAAAAATTTCAAAATAGCCCGGAAAAACGATGTAAACAGTTGATGAATTTTCTCTAGGAGCACAGAGACAGAGAAAGAAATTGACCCAGATCTGAATGCCCAATTGTTCTAATATAGATGTTAACTGATACAGGTCTTCTGCGGCAACAAAGGCCAAGCAACACACAGGCGAGGTAGAAGCAACACACAGGCAGGGTAGAAGCAACGCACAGACGGGGTATTAGAAAAACACAGGCGGGGTAGAAGAAACACACAGACGGGGTAGAAGAAACACACAGACGGGGTAGAAGAATATGAACACGTCATTATGAAGCAAGCTAGGTTTATCAGGATTGCACAGAATGTTATAAAAAAGTTAATGAAATTAAATTTATATATGGATGATAACATAGCACTTGGAAAATGTTTGAGATATATTTCATTCAAAAGATTATTTATCTTTTTAAAAGTTACACGGCATTCAAAATGGGCTATGAATTGCAAGAAATACAACGATTCCATTAGAAGTTCATTTAATAATCCTATTCTAGAATTATAAATTATTTCTATTTAGAGATAAATTAGTTGATTAGGTTGAGATAAGTTAATTAGCAATGAATTTAAATCAAAGTTCCTGTATTTAATATCATTATGTTACATCTATATGACATTGATTTAAAGGGTAATATTACGAGATGTGATGTCAATTAACAAAAATAATCCCTAGAGCCTTTTTATAAAAATAGGCCAGAAAATGTTTATACCATGTCGGGGGCTCACCAAAACAATCCAAACTCATTCAACAAGGACATCTGGCAGATGTCCTTTCAAATTTTGCCCTTTCAACTTAGAAAATGCAAAATCAAATGCAACCAAACACCTTAGGTTACAAGTTTTTCTGTTTGTCAACATTGGTGCATATACCGTGCTTACTAGCAGCTTGTAGATAAATAAGCTCATTTATCCATCACAGAGGCGTTATAAGACATGTTTCTTACGATGAATTCCTTACAGTTCATTGATATGCAAATTAAACCAGAAATCACATACGCTGTATAGAAAAGTTGAGTGAATGGCTGGCTTTATTAAGGAAATTAGCATCAGACAGAAAAAAATAGACAGACTGACAGAGGTAACAATATAATCTCTAATGAATTTTGCTGTAATAGTAAGAAAAAGACTAAGCACAGTTCTTAATATAAAACAATACAAATGAAATACTATAGAAATCTGCATTTAAAGAAATGCAAGCCTCCGCCCTGTTTGCATTCACTTATTCGGCCTATATTCCTATGTTCCGGATCCACACCAAAAACTAATCGATTCTTCAGTCTCGAAAAGTTCTAAAATTACCATGAGATTCCGTTCACGATTGCGTGAGTTATGTCGTGAACAAACATGAGCTGACGAACCGGGACGAGCGCATACCCTACTGGTTGAGGCAATTATAGCACCAAGGGTACAGACAAAATGATTATACAGCGCTACAGAGAGCCAAACCAAACTCCTGCCTCAAAAGCCGAACGGAATGATATGACTTCACCAAACAAAGTCCGTGTGACGTTATTTTACCATTGACATTTTATTATACTTCAATTTTATTCCAATAAGTCAGACTCACTGTCTGGTCAAATGATGTGTTCTTCTGTTTCACTGGCTATTTATTCTTATCAATCTTGCACAAGTGAAATTTTGATTGTTGACGGATACACACCGACCCATCCCTCTTCATACTCTCTTATATAAAGTGATTTACTTATACATTATATGTATTTTATGATTTACTTATATATTATAAGTATTAATCTTTTTATATATAATATATAGTATACAATTATATAGCTAACCAACGACGTATATTCATTCTCAATCATTTCAGCAAAACAGAACAAAATGTTCTTTTTTTCTGGGATAAAACAGCCCGCTGACGTCACATATAAGTTAAAGTAGATATTTGCGTTACCGTGTTTTCGGCCTCATGTAGCTTATACGACCTTTTTTTGGTTGCCAATCTAAGTTACACTCCTTTCCTCCCAATCTTACACAAATACATGGGTCGTTCTCTGAATTAATAGGTCGTTTTCTGTCTATCTTCAGGAGAATCAGTATTTATCTTTCAGCTTTTAGAATAACGTGTACATTATGCGTATCAGTCCTTATTTCCCAAAAGCCATTTTAATAAAAATATACGGAAACTCTAATGTCTGATATGTTTACATAGTTGCTTCAATCACAGTATTTCCTGTTCAGATCAGGTCTTTTATTTAGATGTATGCGGAAACAAAACGATACTGCTACAGCATGTTCTATATTTATGATATACATGTATTACTTTGAAGGTCCCGAGTGGGTCTCACTCAGGGAAGGCACAGACTCGTCACAGGGAAGGCACAGACCAGATAAACTCCCCCTCTGTATTCAATCTGGATATAACCGCCCACGCCGACGTTCAAAATAACCACACTATACTTGTTTAGTGAACTCACGCTCCCGTAAGACTTGAGCAGACGACATATATTGTATGGAAGTCTCCTGTGGACCCCCGGCTACCTCAATTTGCTAACCGTAGTGTGATTTGTCAGCCAACTCCATTTATAAACACATCTGATGGAATGAGTCCTAACAGCGACAAAAAAAGTAAAAGTAACCTCATGTTGTCATTACAGATCCGAATCATGGCTGCCATACATCGCAGGTTTCGGTCCTGGCGTATTATCACGACTCTTAAACAGGTTTTGTATTAGGTCTGACAGAGTCCCAAGGAGGGCATAACGAGAAGGGCATTCAAACTTAACCAGCTCTGCCTGAATTTACCTTGGGAATGCGAGTGTCCTTAAAACAACGCATGGAATATTAACTTTGCACAAATTGCCCCATTTATCTTATTAAATATGTCCTTATATCCTTTGGCGCCATGTTCGACAGGTTTCGCGCTTCTGCCTACCTTTCAACGAACAAAAAGTACACCTGTCATTGCATTTACCGATGCCAAGAAATATATACTCATGGGACGGGTGATTTGATTCTAGATGTGGCAGGTAGTTATGTTCTCTTATCGAAATCTTACTTGCAAAGCAGTTCATTGTTAAATGATAAACAGTGCCTATAGTGGATTTGTTATAATTAAGTGTCCGTGTTATGTGCTGTATTTGACACTTTCGTAAGTTTATGTATATTTGCATGGGCAAAGAGTAAGGAATATTTAACCCGAACTTTTTCTGCTAACCTTTGTGATACTGGCTGATACCATTCTCATACTTAAACAAAAAATGATTTTTTTTCACATTTATGGCACTAACATTCAGTCAGCGACTTAATACGTTATCTTTCGTGCGACTCTGTCACCTCGGTCAACCTTTTGTTAACTGTTATTTCATTTTTCTAACTGTTAAATGTTAATTATCACAGTTTCTTTCCTGTATAAGTACTTGTTTTTTTTACCAGAATATTGCAAAACTACCAATATAATTTATTGCAACAATTAAGAAATAATCTTGTAGAATAAAACATACTTATTAAACTTATGGACAGTCCTTAAGCCATATAACTTTTATTCATAACTCCTCGCATATCATGAATTATTATTATATTATGGCATCGATAGGGTTCTAAGGATATTAATGTTTCAAACTGCAGATTGGTAAAAATACCATATGGACCACACCCCGGATAGTGAATGGAATTCCCTTTCGGCCGTTTAATGTCCTTTACCAGCCCTCTGTGTTTGATTAACTGGTCTGATGCTGCAATAAGAACACCTGGTGTTAACGGTAAATACGGAATGGGAAGCGGTGTACACGACTTCAGGGCATTTGGAACTCCTCGTATGTACGTTAAATAGGGGGTTGATAGCGATGTACCCGACTGGAGGGCATTCGGAACCCGTCGTGTGCACGTTAAATAGGGGATGGGAAGTGATGTACACGACTTGAGGGCATTCGGAACCCTGTAGGATTTTCCCCATAGATAATAGAAAACAACACAGAATTTAAGGTTTAAATCACCAGAATTGCCGAAAGATCTGTCCATAACATATACTGCCAGTCTTATAATTAAACGTGATAAAAAGGGAGCTAGAAGGGTGGCGGCAGGCTACTGAACTATGTCGATTATCTTTTAGTCCCTTAATGAGTCTAAATGACTAAATTTAGTGCTGACCAGACTGCTTCATTCAAGGGCAAGCAGAAGAGTGGGGTAGCCTGAACATTCCCGGCTGCAGGCCAGCTTACTTTACAAAGGGATGGCCTACTAATGGGTCAGTCTAAATACTGATAGATGAGGGGAAGTAGGCCTGATGTCTTTCAACTCCTCGTGTGTACGTTAAATACGGGGTTAGAATAGGTGTACACGACTTGAGGGCATTAAGAACCCTTCGTGTTTATAGTAAATACGGGCTGGGAAGAGGTGTACACAGGGGTGGATCCAGGATTTAGGAAAAGGAGGGGTATAGTCAAGAAGGGATAATAATATAGCTTAGGTCTGGAAACGCAAAAATTGGTCTGAATCCTTAAAGGGGGGGGGGGGGGGTCCGGACCCATTGGACACCTCCCCTGGATCCGCTTCTGGTACACAACGTGGGAGCATTTTGAACCAACTGGAAAATACAAACAAGGGCATAGGAAGTCTGTCGTTTGAATCCTTGTTTAAGGGGATTCTATTGGAGAGCGATAGAGCATAAGACAAACGCGTGTTTTGGGCACCTATTTAGTGATACACGCACCTTTAACATTCTGCTACATTTCCTACGTGAGACCATGTACTCATTAAGTGCAGAGTTTCGGTCGTTTCTAGATAAAATTAAACATACATATATAAAGGGATTCATACGACTGTGAAAAGAGGCATTATTATTTGAATAGTGTATATTGTCAAATAATTGAAATAAGGGATCGTGCTGGTTTCACGGCTGAAAAGATTTTGAGAAAAGTTTGTGAGATTAAAGGGTGATTAATGGACTTTGAGCCATGTAGCTCGTCCATGATCGGTGTAATTGGCTCTGTGGGACTTTGAGCCATGTAGCTCCTACATGATGGGTGTAATTGACTCTGTCAGACTTTGTGCCATGTAGCATCTACATGATGGGTGTAATTGACTCTGTGGGATTTTGAGCCATGTAGCTCCTACATGATGGGTGTAATTGACTGTGTGGGACTTTGAGCCATGTAGCTCCTACATGATGGGTGTAATTGGCTCAGACCTTGTATCAGGGGTTAGACAAATGTTTAAACACTTAAAGATTTATTCACGTACGTAATTACTCATTATGGATGTAACTCTAATGTCTTAGTTCAGCACATTAGCGTCCTTTAACTCGAAACACACTTCAGTGTAAGGCCAGTATACTTTCTTGTATGTTAGCAACGGATGGTTTATAGCAGAAAAAAAAATTAAAAATTCAAATTTTGTGATTTGAATATTCCTATGCAGTCATGGTTACGACTACGCGAGAACAAATCTGGCAATAATTGGTGTTCATGTAAAAAATGTCCAACTGTTTCCGCCTCAGCTACATGTTTTATCTTTATGTGATCAGTTGGCGTTATGAGGGGCTTTTTATGTCTACTGACTAATGTAATAACTATTTCTCACTAAAGTTATCTTATTCAGTTACAAAAAATAAAAATCCAAATTATTCTGAGAGTGGTCACAGCAGGTGTTTGTGTTTTATACGACAGACTGACGGAAAATTATTGTCCGGAAAAAAGACCGGCCACTGTCTGCGACATATCTTTGAAGTAATCCTTTGTATAATCAGCTTGGACAGGATGCGCCGACGGCAGCCCGTAACCTTGGGTAACCTTGGACATTCATTAAAGCTGTTGTCGGCGGGCGTCTACTCTAAATGAAGCAAATCATGCACATTTAGGTTGTGCCAATGTTTTTTCTATGGTTCCTGCCCCGTTCCTTTTCATCTGCTGCCGGAGTTTTAAATAGAGAATGCGTCAAAGAAGAGCTTTGGACTTGTTTACGTTATTTTTACGACAATAATATGGCCTCCTCACTCGCCTTTTCTTCATAACATCCCACTCATTGACGTCACACAGCAAGGGCAAACCAGAGGAAATTATCGCCATAGCGCCAAATCATACGGAATCATGCCCGTATACAGTCCAGATTAGAAGACACGTCTGTGTCTAACGGACTGTCTACGACTCTTAACACTCTTTTATTCACCACTGTCTCGATGGAGAGCCAGTTTATGTAATGGAACACTACATAACGTTCCTTTTTCTTTTTATACCTGGTTGTTTAGATTATTCGTATCAACGTAATTCTACCCGTACCAAAGTAATGATGATTATATAATTCAACCTTGAAGATCACAGCGAAAATTTCACCGATGATGTCATTCTCATCCGACTTAACACTTTGCCCGTCTGGTCCTGTCGGGCCTGTACATTCTTTGTAGCTTATCTCGTCTCCCTGGGGAGCAAACAATCATACAGCCACTCACGGCGCTAGAAGGTTAGTCGTTCTTCATTTGCCAGCCACACATGGTCAGTAACCATCCACACCTGGGTCGAGAGAGCGCACCCTTGTGGTAAAGACTTGGCTAGGAGTCTGCTTTTTTGCAAAGGAGAGAGATACGATTAGATTTCGAAAAATAAGGTTTTAGATATGCAGGAGAAACGATTAGCTTTTCTTAACAATGGATTTGAAAAAAAAATACATAGTACGTCAACACGGGCCCTTATGACCGGCGGGACGATGAACTTTAGCATGAACTGCATCTGGCTTGATTAATTTATCCAAATATCCATGTATATACATCGTAAGTTGTTATATCCATGGTGCAAAAGCTATTTATATTTTACCAGATAATGTTTCAGGAATACTATGTTTTTTCCCCGTTCTTTATTCTGGTTCTAACTAGGGCACTTTTGTGTAGAAAATTTCAATCTTTGGGTTTCACACCTTGGTAGGGTCTGTCTATAAGGCTCGGTGAGAAATGCAAATATTTTAGTCATTTTTGACAATGTCTCATGGCCTTGCAGCAGGTACGCTGTCACTCAAAATAAACCAGACAAATCGTGTTATGCTTTGTGCATTCTTACACCTACCATGTGCAAAAAAATCAGTTTTTAACTCAGCATAGCGTCCTTTAACTCGAAACACACTTCAGTGTAAGGCCAGTATACTTTCTTGTATGTTAGCAACGGATGGTTTATAGCAGAAAAAAAAATTAAAAAATTCAAATTTTGTGATTTGAATATTCCTATGCAGTCATGGTTACGACTACGCGAGAACAAATCTGGCAATAATTGGTGTTCATGTAAAAAATGTCCAACTGTTTCCGCCTCAGCTACATGTTTTATCTTTATGTGATCAGTTGGCGTTATGAGGGGCTTTTTATGTCTACTGACTAATGTAATAACTATTTCTCACTAAAGTTATCTTATTCAGTTACAAAAAATAAAAATCCAAATTATTCTGAGAGTGGTCACAGCAGGTGTTTGTGTTTTATACGACAGACTGACGGAAAATTATTGTCCGGAAAAAAGACCGGCCACTGTCTGCGACATATCAGGTACGCTGTCACTCAAAATAAACCAGACAAATCGTGTTATGCTTTGTGCATTCTTACACCTACCATGTGCAAAAAAATCAGTTTTTAACTCAGCATATTGGTAAATCCCCCTGCATGCTTGTTGAATTTATAGATGGATTTACACTTTAGTTTGTGAGCTCACGTGGTTTTGTTGTTGTTAATTCATCACTCATAGCCTGATGTTAAGATTACCGACTGTTTTTCACGGCACGGGATGGGTGGCCGTTGTATTGCGTTCCCGCGTATGACTTGTATCACGACTCAAGTACAGGCTTAGCAGCCTACTGAGTTCACGGCTAGGGCCATCTGATCCGTCATTTTTCAGTTTCATAATCTTTGATAGGAATGTCTAGAAGAACTTACAAGGTTATCATGCATTTTTGTTTCCATGCATATATCACGGTATCATTGGTTAGCAATTTTTGTCAACAGTGGAACAAATTAGGGAGTTCTTCACGTAAACAAGTACAGTTTCTTGATCCCGAAATCTTCGATAGAAATCAGCCATGATTGAATTAAATTACTCTCATGGTATGTGATGTATAGAAATGTCCGTTAAAACAAACGTGACTTAAATATCTGGTAACTTGGCCTGTGGTAGGCTTCTTTGGTTGATGAACATTAGAATTACTAATGTATACATTAGAGACCAGACAGGCCGTTATGTCATTCATGTACCTTCAATATGTGTCTCACACATTAGAAATGCAGCACTGTTTTTATTTATACTATGTAAATTAAACACATTTTATTGATAATAAAAGCAATGGCTCAGAAATAAAACACTGAGAACAATACAAAGCGGATTAGACATTCTTATTTGGTAATGAAAGGAAGGTCCTAGATACATGATACATACAGGGCAATGGTCCACTTCTAGACGTTTGATAAAGTCGGCAGATATCAGTTTAAAAAGCTAGGTAAACTCGAGGTCACTGTGTTTTTTAATGTCATTACATCCCGTTGTAAAATGTGTAACAACATGAAGCCTATCGGTTTAGGAAATGCTCACGTTGCTATTTAACGAAAACACAGGCGAAGGAGTTCCACGGCGATTCAGAATGAAATGTTTCCGTCCAGAATTTTGGTTTGTATTTTAATTTTAATTTGATTATAGTTATATATAAACAGTTCTCTATATATAAAGTATGTCAATAACTTATAATGGACCACCTTATCTAAGCACGAGTCTTTGTTATATGTGACAGCTGTGTCAGTTTCATGGTGATGATTATTGAACATAACTCTCACGTTTAAAATGTGTCAATATATCTCTTTTTGTGTGGTTTTCAAGTAAAAAGTCATATAATTAAAATACTTTAAGTTTTAATTTAGGACATCTTGTCAGCGGGGGGCAGACGTGAAGACCATTATATGCATTACACGCTACAGCCGTCGCTGTGTATTTTTTATGCGCAGTCATTGTGTATTATTAATGCGCGGTCACTGTTTATCATTTATGCGCGGTTTGGTATTTCTATGAAGAGCCAATCAGCGGGATGTAAATTATTGAAAACCTAAAAATCTAACGAGAAAATTTTAATTTTCATCATTCTTCGGCGTATATACCCAGGAATAAAATGAGCTATAAAGTTCTGAATAAAACACTTTCGTGTAGGTATGTATGTGTAGGTCTATGTGTGTGTTATATTTAGTGACATCAGACCAAAAAAAATCCCTATGTCAATCACGCACAAATATGTATGTATATATATATATGTGTGTGTGTGTGTGTCAGGGCGTGTCTGCTTGTGTGCTGTATATTGCTTTCATAACTATATACTAACAAGTCTAACGATATCCTTAAAATAATAGGTAGCCTATTTTTATATCTGACCGGACTGCTATCATATTATTCGCATACTCATACAGACCCCTCACTGGAAATAACATCAGAGTTTATGATTGATCATGTGACTAAGCAGAAGAAATCCTCCATCAAGCGAGTGCGAGGAGCATCTCTCTTTATAAAAAGTAATCTCGTGTACATCTAAACGTAAAGTATTTTTTCTTCCTCTTTGACTGGAGACCCTGATCAGCTTTATTAGGAGCATCTGGGTTCAGCTTATATGAGACGCATGGTAAGGGGAGAGATGAGCAGAGCTAACGGGGTTACGCTATAATAAGACAGACACCAATATATCATAATGAGAGGTCTGCTTATGTCGCTGAATCCGGCTCAATCATCCGCAGGTATTATTACCTACAGGGTCGTGCATGTGGGCTTTTTATAGCAACCCTGACGTGGAGGTTGACAGTTAGTATAAAAACTGCACAATCAAGTCAGCAGCGAGGGAGCGCAAACCTCCGCCACGTCTCATAAACTCCCAGATTTTATAGCGAGGTAGAAGTGGAAGATGATCTGTTCTGGCAAGTCATCACACAAATTTATTTAACTTTTACTCTGCCCCGTTAATGTTACCCGGTATCACCATCAGATGCCAAATGTTTAAACAGACAAAAAGTAATTTGGTTTTAATTCACCTTAGCAAGTGATATTGCATTTTGTCACCGTTGGTTGTTTTTTTTTCTGTTAGCAACTTTATTCAAAAAGTTATAAATGTAATTAAAGTTGACTCTGTCCTGGGGATCAGTGCTGACCGTGACGCAAATATCATTTTTGTGAATCGTGATAAACATTTCTCTAAGCTTCGATTCATATATTTCCCGCGCTCAAGTACCATACGTCATAACTGGATCAGAATCCAGGTAATATTCCCGATCTGTTGACAAGAACATTGACGGAGGTATGGGGTCTGTGGGTGTTTCTTTCTATTTTTATCATTTGTTTGTAAGTACAATGTAGTATATTTAAAGGTACCCATTCATCGCCACTTGTGAATTTTTTATGTGATTTCTGGCTTCCTCTATGTCTACATATATGATCTAAGGGTAATTTTGGTTGTGGAAAGTTCTTACAACGCATTCGTAAAGAATGTATGAACATGTTTGTTAACCCAGCAATCTTGACAAATGGGAAAAAAAACCCTTAGGTGGTGGGTTGCAAATATATGCAGAGGTAGAAAATCACTTTTGCCATTTGCAAAGCTCTCTGGCTTATCAGACTCGCTGCCAGACGCCCTTGTTGAAATAGTTTTGATTATTTTGGTGGCCCCAACATATTATAACACATTAATATAAACAAAATGAGCGGCCTGTGTGCGGTGATATCCACGTTTTTTTTTATAAAGCTCAAAGGGATTACCTTTAGTTTATGAAGGTCAGATAGGTGATTGGACCCCTGTATCGTTTGATTTTAATGGTTTTCAAACATCCATAAAAGACTATTCGAAATCGCCGAGCCATCGTATGGAAGGATTTCCCCTAACCCGTCCAACCCGATTATGTCATATTTGTTCAGCTGCTTTGAGGTACCAGGATCGGGAACGTAATCATAGTGTGGGGGTGTGGATAGAGCACAGTAGGCTCCTGACCTTTTATATGTCGCTGACAAGACGCACGAGGGACTCTCTGGTGGGCGTGGAAAGCGACGGTCAAGAAAATGTACTTGCTGACGACATTTTGTTTAATTTTAGTATAGCCAATTGTCGCCTGAGGTTGAGATATACCGTGTATCAGGCTCCTTACGGGTGATTGGCCAGAAGTGAACGTTACATAATAAGTTCGGGTCCATGCAGCGCCGTACCCATTTTTTTTACTTTCACCACCGGCACAGTGCTGGAACCTGTACATTAGATAATAGACCAGGATCGACGTTGTGCAGCGTGAGGCTATTATCTATTGAAGAAAATGAGAATGTTTGTACGTATAAATACCCATTAAAAATCAGGATTGTTTATCATGGTGATCACTATAGGGGGTCAGAGAACAATAAAGTTAGTTGGGTTACCATTATTAATTTTAGTTGCGCTTAAATTGGGTTCCATGACTTAAAAACAATGGTATTCTTGTTCCTTGATCATTTCATTCAATGTCAAGAATGATCATTCTGGGTGACAGGGAGCATAGGCATATAACAATGTTTGTTCTTACTGACAGCTCGGGTCCAAGAAAGGTCACGTGATGTAAGCAACAGGTCGCCTGTAGTCACACTGCGCAGAATCGGACTCACAAGATTGCGATTCTGTAGACCGGTACCCCGCTCTATTAAGGTTTTCTACCAATCATAGAGACGGGCGTACAACGCCATCTTCAGTACTCCCGGCCGACTGGTTCCATCTGAAATATGTTCACACACACACACACACACACACACACACATATATATATATATATATGAGATATATAAACATTTCGTTTGCTCGGGGAAGTTGCAAGAACAACTCATTCTTCAATATTAAAAAACTAGACAAAACTAGAAGTAACTAAAGAAAGTTATTCTACTAGAAATCTTCACGAACAGTCAACCAGGACCGCGTGAGTATCCATGTCGACCGGTATGAGCGTGCATATTGGAGTTGAAACCAGTCTGCCGGTAAGTAACGAGTTGCAACTGGGAGTACCTAAGATGGCGTTGTACGCCCGTCTCTATGATCGGCTGAAGGCCATAATAGAGCGGGGTACCAGTCTAGCGACTCTGCAAAATCTGCCACCCATAATGCACCGGGGATATATAAATACACCAGCAGCGTGGGTATGGATGTAGTGTAGAGAGTAATTAATGTAGGCAAATTGCTGGGTCTTTTTGTGGCAAGGGGGCCACAGAACAAGTAATATTTTGTATGCATGCGAATGTGAAAGGTAAAAAGAAGGTGATTCCATGAAAGGTAACAAATTTTGATATAAAGTTCGACAGTTGAGACAAGTAGTCCCATCCATACGTAATTCCTGATATGACAGTATTTTATCATGAAGAGAAAAGCAAAAGACCGTCACTGTCATTGCCATATTGCTAAGGCATGAACTCTGGTCACCCGTAACCTGACCTGTGACCTGCCCTCTTTGGTGTATCAGAATACCTAAATTATTTTTGTTGTTACTAAATGTTTTCCGAAACATCTTAGTTCATGAAAAATACTTAAAAATTGATGAAAATATGTCCCCTATAAGTTTATGACTTTATCTTTAAAGATTCTTTTATAAATTTGCTAATGGAACCAAGATTCAATACAATTTATTTGGGACATTAAACATGCAACAACTTTTCTCAAATAAATAAGGTCAAGGACAGGGTCATGTGACAAAAGATAAACATGAGAGCATGAAAGGCCACGTTAAAATTAATAGGAGCAGAAGTTGTAGCTATTTCTTTATAAAAGTACTGCTATAACATTTATTTTTGCTCCAGAACAGTTTATTAGCCATTACTGGTACGAAATTTGCTTAATTGCATCCATTTTTTTTGCAAATGTACCAATTTACATCAGCAACGCATTTCCAAAAGAGGATACCTATAACTGGTCTCATTTCATGAACACATAACAAGGTCCACGGGAATCTTTGGAAATCCTTGCCACTATATCGCAACTCGTGAAAACGTACCCCTAAGATCTGAGAGTCAGCACGTCCAAGTTTGATTTATTCGGGAATATCCACTGGGCCAAGTTCAGTGTTTTGTTCCATTTATTAAATAAACCTTAAACAACCATATACTGTGTTATGAAGCCTGAATTTCATATTTTTGTGCATGGTTATAAATGACCCGTATTGGTAGAAAGTTATCATCAGGGCAATTCTACTGAAAAGCAGAATTTCACATTCAGTAAATCAGTCAGCGGCTATATTTTCCTCCGCCAGGAGGATATGCGTTCTCCCCTGTTCGTGTGTGTTTGTGTTTGCTTATAACATAACTCCCTTAACCGTGAACGATATCTCGTAAATTTTCAGGACATTTCGGGAATAGGCAAGTGAAAAATCACTTAGATTGTAATGATCGGGATTCAGAAACGTTATCTAGGAATATTCACAATCACTTATGCACGAACGAACCTGGGGATATAGGCCAAATAAGTAAATGCAAACACGATTCTGGGAGCATCCCACAATAGGGATCACCATTTAGGGGATGCTTGCATTCCTTAGAATACAGATTCAGAGTTGATAATTAAGAGTTTTTTTATATGGCCCTACCGTAATTTGCCACCTTTTTCATCGCATTGTTCCACCTCTTTCAGTGGATATAGTCGTACCTTAGCACATGCCCTTGGGCTATAGTCTTCTTGCTTTCAGTTATCAAACACTGAGCGATTCATTTCCCGTAAGTATTTTAAAAGCTTTCCGTAGCCGCCATTGTTTTTTTCGTAAATCCCGACTGTCGCAAGTCTGGCGCCGGAAGGGTACACCGCAAATCCAGAAATCAGCCCGTTGTTGTAAACAGAGAAAAACATAAATTGTATCGGAATATAGGAATGTTTATGAAGTATAAATCTCTCAAACACACTTGTTTTAATGATTTTCATAAACATTTTCAAATTATATAAAAACTGAACATATGGTTGTGTAGGTTTTAAGTTATCTCTTGAGCTTCTTAGTGCATGTACAAGTGTGACCAAAACGCACCTGTGATGCAGCCATCGAACTGAGAGAATTGCTCTTTTGGAGAATTAATGTATTTCTGAGCTGAATTCACGTATGTCATCCTGGTAATATTCCGCTTGTGGTGGTTCAGACGTCATTATAATGTAAGCCGTGATTAAGTTTCATCTTCATAAATATTGATAAAGCCGAAGTCCTGAATCAATTTCTGACATGTAGCTTTCTCTTAATTGTAGGATATAGCGAATGGCACGTCAAGAAAGGTCAACGGAACAGACTTTATAGTACTGAGTCCGCATTAATGTAGTTAGTTGATGCTCTTGTCTCTAATCCTTGAAAGGAAACCATTGCGTGTGTAAAATGAAAAAAAATATAACTTTGTGTATATAAAAAAAGGCACATGTACTGGCCTTAAATTTCATATACTTCCTTCAAGAATGAAAAATGTCACGTACGTTGTCTCGATCAGTAAGTTTACGGAGAAATAAATTATCATTGCCCTCTTGTTGTTTTTCCCCCTTTTGTTCCCCTTTTTCCGAAGAGTCCGTTGAACCTTTTGCTTTCCTTAACAAAACAAGAACGTATATTTATAAAAAAAAAAAGCTATTAAAGTAATTTTTGAGGACGCGTGACGTTTGGTCGGAAGAGGAAAATTTCTGTGACCAAAATTCATAGCGAGGCTCGGCGAAAGTACCTTTATTGTTACTGACTGTGAAAAACTTCTAGGACCAGGCATGTCCCGAAAGTGAAGTACAGCATAATCTTTGTTCTTTTTTTTGTCTCCGGATGCGTAAGGTTAAAAGTAGTCTAGTTCTTATGACTATACTTATGATAAATGTGCGAGAAACAGTAAGAACAATGAGTAAGAATACATGTATGTCTATTCAATTCAAGTTTTATCATATTATCATTTTCAATAGTTTAATAAGCAGCGAGAAGTGCGTCAGTGTCCTTCACATAACTAAACACGTTTAGACAAGTAAAACATGTGTATACCATACATTAAAGATGGAAAACCTAGCCCTGGTTGTTGTTTTCCTGTCTTTTCTTTGTTACATTTTGTCAATCAGAGTTGACATTAAATTTAATTGTGAAACAAAGCAAGCAAGAAAATACAATTACCTTTACACAAGCACGTCACTAAAAGAGAAATGTTAGAGAAAAAAAAGGGGGGGGGGAACAAAAAACACACCTCGCACAAGCAAAAACACAGCGTTGCCATTTAGGTAACGGAAACAGAAAATGGGCTAGCCTTGATTTAGATGGGAGAGACCTTTAGCAGCGCCGTGAGGTATATTTGAAATGTCAATTATATGTCGTGTCTTTTTTAACAATTTCCGCCGTGTGCCGTATATATAGGACTAAATAAGGCTCATTAATACATCCATCCAACCACAGTGGCTCCCCGCTCACTGAGAACATACTCATCACGGGCCAATCATGAAGACAGGAAAAACAGGAGACTTTTCACTGATTCTAGAAATGTACTGTAACCTTTGGACTTTCTCTCTGTTATATATTCAGGCACGCTACGACAAAAAAAAAAAAACACATGTCATCTCATAGACAACCCTGTACCTGCGTACAATCATTTTAATACTGTGTGTGAGTATGCCTGTGCGTTTTACGATCGGTTCCATCCTATTCTTATGTGTACATTCTAAAGTTAAGATTCTTTTTCAATATTTTGTCATGCCCAATTAGGTATAGTTTAAAAAAACATAGCTTTAAGTACCTTTATAGTCCATGGGTTGCGTGAGGGTAAGGGTGTGTTTGCGTGTTTGTTACTCTATCGCTTCCATCCTATTTTTGATATGTCATTGTAAAATTCAGATTATTTTTTTCCAATTTTTTAATGTCTTTTTTGGCATAGTGTTAAATACGTATGTAGTGATTTGCGACACTGTCACACATTTTTGTTAACAATATATATTTCACTAATTGCACTTGCAGCTTGTATTAGATGACACAAATACTCCATTTAATAAGCAAAAGTAAGGGAGGGTGGCGGGGGGGGGGGGGGGTTATGACCTGTTATGTCCCCCTGGCTGAAAAACGGGAGACATGTACTCTCTGTCCCCCACCTAATTACGCCCATGCATGAAAGAAAAAGCGAATTTTAACAGCCAGCCATTCACTTGCCTTTTTTGTGGTATGTGTGTGGTTTCTGGATTACCCTGTGAACATATTAATGAACTGTTTATTAAGTAATTCCTGTCAAAGAAAAAGTTTATATCGACTGAGTGACAGATGTATGAGCTTATAAGATGTAATTAAATTGCGTCAATGCTGACAAACAGAAAACAATGTCGCTAAAGATGTGAAAAGGTAAGAAGCTGGAAACACTCATTATCAAAATTCTGATTAGTCTGACTTGACGCCAGATATCGTCGGTGAGATTATCAAAAAAAAGTAAAATCTGAATAAGATTGGACAGAAAAAGTTAGTATATAAGTTAGTAATATTAATATACAATAATATCATCAGTATATTATACTGAGTAATATTAATACACTATATTATCATGTTAATATATTCGTAATAAGCATGTTAATATCTCGAATCAGAAAATTTATATTAATGTTTTGAAGATATAGTGGCAACGTATAAATTCTATCTATTTAAAAAAACTCCACGATATGTAAGCAGCAAAAAGAAGCAGCGATTTCCAATCAATTAATTTTACATTACATTTAATTTTCTTAAAAACAATCTGTTATCGATAATCGACCGATGTACCGAAGCGTGTGTACCCAAAATGGCCGCCCCTATCTGCGGTTTCGAGAAACTTGGAGATATGTGTTGGTCAGGGTTAGATTAGAGCTAGCGAAAGGAGAGAATACTGAGAGGACGGCGTGTAGGCGTGAACCAAGCTTAGGAGAGACTTGGGGGCAAATAGACGTGTATGGGCGACGTTTGGAGCAGAACAACGCTTGTTTTTACCCAAATCCTCAAATTATAATAGAATATAGAAGATTTGATATATCTTATATGATAAATCCTTGGTAGGATATAAATATTCTCGCGATAGCAAACCCTAAATTTAATCAATGAATTCCCGCCTCTAGTTCGTGTCCTCCTCGTGTTTACCCCACGTCCTTGCACCAATGCCTGCGGAGGTATTAATGAGTGCAGTTGAATACTGAACTCCATGCACGCCAGCAAGGTGGGCGATCTACCAGGGCATGATTAGGGTATGAATACTTAATAAATCCAGGAACGATAAGCCCTGACTAAAGCGGTAATTGCCGAGGTATTTCTCATAAAAGTACCGTAAAGCACACACCGGGGACAGTGTACCGAGGAGAAACGCCTACTCACCAGCAGTCATTAAGTGCATTTATCTATCATATTGTCGCATCGTAAATTTTATGATGTCTGTCCAGGCTTCCCGTTGGTCTGAAATAGGGTGCAGAGTCCATAATTCTCAAATGAATACCTTTATCTGTATAAAAAAGATGTGACTAAATACTTTTCTTGAAGTACCTACTCTCATGAAATACGCTTCATATATCTCAATGCAATGTCTTATGTGCAGTTTTATTACCATATTCAGTCAAACATATGTTGCTGCCAAGTAAGTACTGATTTATTTTCATTTATTATCTCCGGCACATTAAAAGTTCATTTGTTTATACTCAGAAATGATTAAACCGTGTGGCAATTTTAAATTTGATGTAGACATAAAACTCCAGAATAATATTACTTATACTACCCCTGCCAAGGCGGGTTTCAATAACAGGAGAATAGTTACCTTGGTGCAGGACAGAGTACTACACACAGGGGCCCCGGGCTCCATAATCAGCCTTGAATAATTGTGATGATGGGAAGTCTGGTAGCAGACCAGTTCTGGTAGACCAGGAGGATCATATGAGTCAATATAGCTAACACGCAGCCTCCACAATTGTCCAGTCTGCCTTCTCTCCTTTATTGTACAGTTACAATACTTGTAGGCTGTTCCTGACATGTGCTGTCTGATTTTACAGCATATTTACTATATACAGGTATGTTATTCTGTCGAATATTCGTATCAATTTTTTTAAACATACTTTTTTTCAACACTTTGGATCATAATGAACTAAAAAATCGTTGTCTGCATGTTTTCTTCCGCCTCTTCTTTGATTGTTAAATACCTGTACTAAATGATATCTGGAAACAGCCATTATAGACAGGGGTAAATCAAGAACAATATGATAATCCTCAATGGAAAACTTTTCGTGGTTGTTTGTGGGGCAATTTTTTCATGTACAAACGATTTTTGCTACCAAAAATACTATATTTTTAATATTGTTATTGTTGAGTTGGCATACATTTGCATATAAGAATACATGAATGGAATTAATTACATGGGATAAGATAAGATAAACCCTTATTAGTTTTGCAAACATGATATTTTGATTGCAAGCATTTACATCACAGGTAGTAAGCACAGAACATGTATTTGTACATGTAACTATGACAATCTTATACCACAGGGAGTATATATCTATACATAATCAAAGCAAATCACAGTCATTTTACATAATCACACAAAAGTAAAAGCAAAACACAGACATTTTACATATAAAAGAGAATCTATCCTACACCTTAAATACACAAATGAATGAATAAATGAATATTTCATATTATAGCACAGTAGCGTTCACATTGTTAAGAAGACTGATACTTGGCGGTCCGAAAGTCTATGCTATATCTTGGTGTTCGGTACTGTATGGCTCAGAGCCTTTTTCCTGACCTTCGGGTGTTATATAAGAGAAATCGGCCATGACAGCTTTTGCTTTTCGCGTGACACTGTAAACATTTTTACATATAAAATAATAAAACTTTTGATTATTTAACTTTTCTATTGATAAAGTATTTTGGGTACATAGTATTCAAATTTAATAAGATATAACGTATATCTATATTAATTCTTCTTTTAATTAATCAAATGCAGATCATTGATGAAAATTAGACAAATTATTGAGATCTAAGGTGGTGGTCTTTTCATAAGAACATCATATGTATAAACAGTTGCTTTGTAATCGACTTATTAGTGGTAAAGCCTTGGTTTTCACTTTAAATCTGATTTACATATTTACATCATTTATTAACTTTTTAAATATTTTTGTTGTACGAGGTAACCGCCTCCATTTTTTAATGCTAGCTTAACAAAGTATCTGTACATCTGCTTAATTCCATTCCAGTTTCGGACTCCGTAAAGGGCAGTATCGCACGCTTCCTTTTTATATCCGGATGTAAACCAGGCCTGGTGATTACTGCACCTGCGGGTCCTGTGTGTGAAATCCCTTCTATAGCTGGGTCATACCACCAAGGATCCCCTGAAAGGCGCACTCGTTTGTGAGTGAAACGCGGCCGTTGGGCACAGCCTGCATAGCGCTCACACTGGGAGGGTCCGAGCGTGAAAATTTTACCGGCTCGGCTGAGACTCGAACTCACGATATCCCGGCTTTGTGTCCTGCGCTCTACCCCTGAGCCACAGAAGCCGGTTAAATTTATTTTTTAGTTTTCACATATAATTACATATGCATATATATATATATATATATATATATATATATATATATATATATATATATATATATATGTTAAATGGGAACAGCGATATTAAATGGATCTTCTTTTTTTAACTGAATGCAATTTAAAAGCGTACATTAATTGTAATTAAATGGTTTGTCTGCTTACTTAGGTAATTGGTCTTCCGCACTAGTTGTCCAGTAAATATATAATTAGTAAATTTGCATTGGTAATGAGGAATGGGTCGAATCATGATTATCGTTTGGTTTATGATGCGTAAATCCTGCATCCATCGATTATTTATGTCCAGTTTTGCACGCGTAGGTTTTAATTGATCAATCCCTCAACTGATTAGCTAGTTAACATATGTAACAAGTGACCCATTTTTCATGGCGCTCAGCTGACTTGAACAGTCTGTAATGTTTGTCACAGGTGTCTGTTATATTGTGCGAAATAGTGTTACATGTGTCTGCTGACATTCTGATTCACGTAGCGCAGGCATAGTTCGTTGCTATGGGAACCTCGCTTGTTAGGCGCTGGCTCGCTTGTGGGGTCTGAAGCTTAGAGATACAGCGTTCTTTGTTCTAGATATTTCAGGTCTGTTCATGTGCGTGTGTATTATTTTTTGGGAATTTTCCATTTCTCGAATTTTTGGGTGAGAAGCTATAATTCAGGGGCTTTGTTTAGAGCCGGCAGAAAGGAATATACCAGCAGGCACTAAATGTGTTACTTTCTCGTCAGTTTGGGACCTTATCGATAATTGCAGTGGTGTCAGATATTTAACGGACTTAATACAGTTTTGATACCGACTGTCTCTAGTTTGCCTTAGGATTATTACTATTTACATGATTATTTATGTTAAAGGACTTTTGTTAGGCTGTGACAGTGGTGGTATCCAGAAAAGTCTAGGATTTGGACACTCTGGTACTGTATATTTTTATTGTTATACTGTGTAATTGTATTGATTTAATGTATTTGTAATGTTAGGATTGTTCTAAGAATAAATTATGGTTATTTGTTATCAAAAAAAAAACTAACCCCTTTTTCATTCCCCTTGTCATTTCTAGCTGCCTAGTGTTACAGAATCTGATTTTATTTTTAATCTCCGTAACAAAATTTATGCTCGTCACGATTACGTGATCTGTTGTTATTAGGTTCCGTAACATGCCTTAAAATTACAGTGCTAAAACACACAAAAAACATGCGTAACTCACAATATATAGGTTACAGTGTCCCAGTTTCTGGTATGCAAAGATCTTTAAGTATCTAGCTTTAAATTATGTAAAAAGTTTCTAGGAAAGTGTTTATGATTTATGACTTGATAACAACTGGCCAACCGTATTTCTGAGTAAAAATGAATTCAATAAAAAATGTATACAAATAAAGAAAATGTAGACCACCAGTCTTCCATAGCTGAAACAGCTCTCCATGATCAATAAGCTTGCTAAATTTCAGACAGATCCATACCATTATTACTGAGAAATTTTATCTCACGTATGAATTTCATACATCAACAGCTGTAAATGTTAACTTTTTCTACAAGTCTGAAGAACTGGCTGGGCCGATTTTTTATATTTTTTTGCATGGTAACAATGTTATATGTGCAGTTGATGCACTAGTTTTAGGGCTGAACAAAGAACACTAACACAAGTCTTATTTTCCAAGTGCTAAAAACACATAAAATGCACGTAACTCATAAAATGTAGTTTCATAGTGACCTAATTTTTGGTATGAAAGAATATCTACCAAGGATCTATCTGGATATAAAGTAAACTGTTTCTAGATGGAACGGTTACGAATTTTGCCTTGTTAACGGCCGGACGGCAGGCCAGACGGACGACTATGATTTTTTTATTGGGTGATAACTATAATTATGGTTTTTTTTTTGCGAAACAAGCGCGCAGCAGATATATCCTAGGGTCTTTGATGTTAAGAAACTGAATGTTGTATGATAGTAACGACCACGTTTTACTACTTAAATAAACTTTGCATCAGTTTAAGGAAATATTTAATTTATGTTCTGATACATTACCATAAATTAGTGGTTATGAGGTATAGAGTGTCAAACTCATGTTCTGGTGATATCTTGCTGCATGAGATTGAATGTCTTATCACTTTCAGGTTTAAGGATGTTTGTATAGTATATGCCTTTGATCATATTCATTTATTTTTATTACGATTCTTCCAGGGCAACCGATAATCATACTAATAATCAATAATCGTATTGATTCTTGACAGAGCAATGGATTATCATATCTGCCCTGTTACTTCGATTGATTTATCTAGCCTACACATCACGCCAGCCTACAGCCATCCATCTGTATGGATCGGTGTCAAATTATATATGGATGTACAATTTGATCATGTAAAATATGTGACATTTCCATCTGTCATTATGTCATTTTTTCAATAACGAGACACATACTGGTAAAAATATGGTTTATATTATAAAAAATCTACTAAAGAGATGTTGAAATATGTTCAAAGGGCACATACTGTTAAAAATAACATGCGGATAAATACTTACGAAATAAGCTTCATCAGATAAATATTTTAGTTTACACACTAAACAGGGGGCTAGAAATCTAGCTATTATTAAACACCTATTATAAAATACAAAATACAAGCACAGTCTTTCGTATGTGCAGCAGATATTGTGCTAGAGAGAGGGAGACGGCCATTATATATAACTGCCTCCTTTGACCAGATCATGTTCATTGTGACCTGCCCTCCTGAATAATGCGTGATGTATCAGAAAATATAAAAATTTGTTCTAGAAAAGAATTTTATCTATTATTGATAAAATTTGTGTTCATTTTGCTCAATTTTCTCATGTTATTAGATATAACTTTCCTTAATTAGATTTGCTACGCATAACGCCAAGATAATACCAATAAATATAAGCTCATTTTATTAAAACAATTGAATGTTTATTTTGGGTTATATAGACACGAATATGGCGTATTGATCATTGGTAGAATTAAATATCAGTATAACTGTTTCATAACTTCTACTATTTCCGCTGTTTTTCATGGTGCATGAGAAGAATAATGCACGGTTTTGTAAATACAAGTTGCCTTGGCCAGCATATAAAGGTAGACGTTTTAAAGCCAACTATTCAACGGTCTTTTGTTTCAACCGTTCTGTAGAATGCATGTGGTTTCTGACCTATACTCTGCGTGCATATTAATGAACTCTAGGTAATTCCTGTTAATAAGAAGTCCTTATAAGGCCTCTGTTCTTATAAGGCCTCTGTTCTTATAAGGCCTCTGTTCTTATAAGGCCTCTGTTCTTATAAGGCCTCTGTTCTTATAACGTCTCTGTTCTTAAAATGCCTATGTTCTTATAACGCCTCTGTTCTTATAACGGCTCTATTCTTATAACGGCTCTGTTCTTATAACGCCATTGTTCTTATAACGCCTCTGTTCTTATAACGCCTCTGTTCTTATAACGCCTCTGTTCTTATAACGCCGCTGTTCTTATAACGCCGCTGTTCTTATAACGCCTCTGTTCTTATAACGCCTTTGCGACGGATGTGCAGAATTGTTTATCTGCAAGGTGTTAATAAAAGACGATGCATGCGTCATTGTTGAGAAAATAGAAAAAAAAATCTGTCCTATTTTTATAAAGTTTTGGTATTGTGTTTAATTAATAGACGTCACATGTCAGAATAGGCCCTTTTAAATATTTCAACAAATGTCACCTTAGAAACCGGACCTAAACACGTGTCAGTCAGATAAATCATGGGTCTTCTGTGAGGATAACATACTACCGTCCACCTAAGGACTTTCTCCGCTGTTACAATCCCTGTATAGCATTTTTGAATATATTTGGCCGGGCAGGCAACAACAGTTAGTGAGAGGTTGGTTGCGGGAAGGCCCCAGTGAAAATTGTTATACTGGAATTCGAACTTTCAAACATACCATGCAGAGAGCTAGGACAAGGTATATGTAGTTAAACTTGCACTTGAGCCAATGTCAAGGCGAGGGGTTGATGTGTCTACCACAGTAAAACTAGAAGTAGGCAAACAAATTGAGACTTACATCTCTAATGCAGCCAAAAGAATCGCATGTAAACAAAAAGATAAGAGTGATTAAGTGGATTAACCTTCATTTGTAAAGTTGTGGTGTATATCAGTTTAGTACAAGGGAAATTAATATTTGTATATGCTAGAATGATCTGTTAGCTCACCTGACTATAAGTCTTCTGAGTTATGTATATAGCAATGGCCCTTCAGCTCTCTGTCAGGCCACTTTCTGTCTGGATGACTTCAGGATATCCAAATGTCAACCAATGTATATTAGAATATTCCAAAGTCATCTAGTTTAGATTGGAATTCAGATGTTAATGTTTTTTATGCTAGTTTAATTATTTAAGTCATGTCACAATTTTAGTTCAGCAATCTATAATTTGTATTTGGCCGTGGACAAAGTTTCAATGGGCATTTCCTCTGAGCTTTTTCAAATGCTAACATGTAGACTATTTAACTTCAGAACTAAGCCCTTTTCCATTTGTTGAAATTTTACAAAATGACTATCATTGTCAAATTCAGCTGAGCACCATTACCCATGAATCACTTGTTTCTGAAACGTAGCTAATTCACCCTTTGCTTGTTTAGGAATATTTCAAACTTATTCTTTACATTGCACAGTGCACCATATAAAATTATTATTGGATGTTGATACTGTGATCCTGCATGCTCCATGTATGATTCTCAGACTCTTTGTAACTGAATTAATCATGTATATATATATATATATATATATATATATATTTATATATATATTCTTGTGGCAATCAAATGTACTGATTTTAATCATATGATTTTTGGTAGTTAAGAGTACTGGCATATATCATTACTAAAAGTGGCCACTCATTTGAATATGAATGCATAATAGTATGTTGATGAATGAACATATCCAGTAATTGAGGATTTAGAAGTGCTTAAAATACAATTTATTCAGCCTGGAATAAATTATTTTTTAAAATATTATATTACTATATCATTATATATTGTAAATATTATACTCAATGAACTTAGAAAATTAAGCGAGACTTACTTGTAAGTTGCATAATGTTCAATTATGATTCTATGATAGGAGTTTGACAAGCAGTGTCTCTCACCTGAACCGAATTGACTGTGATTGATGATGAGAAATCATTGGTGACAAAAAGATTTTAAATATAAAGAAGTATTCTTTCAGTAAAAGTGAAAATTCTTGCAAAAGAACCAATACAAATTATATACAAGTGATTTGTTTTCTGTCATTTCTGTATTCTACTGGATTTTAAAATACATATGTGTTATGGAATCTGATATTTGGCTTCTGTGTTTGTAAAGTATACATGCATTTCTCAACTAGAGAAAGTGAATCCACAGCTCTTTATATGACTTGTGTTAATTAAATTACCTGACATACAGATGCTCATCCAGTTTCTCAGAAAATAATTACACTTTACAATGTAAGTTTATTGTGAATCCACATCTGACATCATGGCAAAGCCTTAGCTTGAGCAAAACTTTATGCGGATTGAAAATTCAGCAGAGGCAAGGGGGGGGGGGGGGGGTGGCATAAGGCAGGGCAGAATGCAAGTGTGTAAGATTTGGCATCCTATGCATGGGTTTGGAAATTAATAAGAACACATTGTAAGTGGGCATATTTTTATATTTTAGCCCTGTGAACTGCACAAAAATTTAAAAGATAAATAATAATATTACATAGATACCTCTGACCTCACACTTTTGACTGCACTGTGTTCCCATACTGTGAGTTACCTCTGATCCCACACTGTGACATTACTTGGACTCTTCTACTACACAAATGTGACCCCACAGGATGACCTCACTGACACTCACAAGGTTGGCTTTCTGTCATCCAAGAACATGACCTCTATGATAACAGACTTTGAGAGATCATGCTATCACTGAGAACTCGCATATTGAGAGATCACTGTGATCCCAAGAAATTACCTCACTGAGAAATCATGTTGTGAGATCACTGTGACCACAGAACATGACCTTAATGAAAACACATACAGTGAGATCACTGTGGCCTCACACTGTGACCTCACTGAGAACTCATACCATGAAATCACTGTGATGTCTAAAGATGGTTACAAACTGAGCTCATTGTGATCTCTTACCATGAGAACGTCTGTGAGTTCACACTGTGAGATCATTGTGAGAACAGACCATGACCTCACTGAGAACTCACACTGTTAGCTCCCTGTGACCACAGACCATAACCTCACTGAGAACTCGCACTATGAGATCATTGTGACCTCAGACCATGACCTCACTGAGAACTCACACTGTGAGACCACTGTGACCTCACACTATGACCTCATTGAGAACTCACACCGTGAGATCACTGTGATGTCTGAAGGTGGTTACAGATTGAGCTCCCTGTGATCTCACACCATGAGATCATCTGTGAGCTCACTGTGAGTCCACTGTGAGTTCATTTTCTTGACTGGGAGGACAAGGTATATGTAGTTAAACTTGCACTTGAGCCAATGTCAAAATCTACTCATGCGACAGGCTTCCGTGTTTTAAACAGTATAAGCTATTTCATTGAATGATTTACGCTTCAGGAAACATCTGTTAATTCTAGCCCCAATATCTTATCCTCAATTTGATATAGGATACGATTTGACATGTGTGTAAATATCTTAGTAAGAACAAGAACGGGAAATTTAAGGTTAGTTTCACTAGATATCAGATCCATTTTTATGTCCATCAGCTAGGGCTGGAAGCTAACATGAATTTATGAGTTTTGTCTGAAGTTTATTTTTTTAGTCACTGGGTTAAGATTATGAAAGAGACTTTCCACCGTCCACGAGAAAATTCGCTTGTTTTTCTTCTTCTTTTTCTTTTCTCCTTTCTATACTCTGCATCTCCAACGCAGCTTTCAAATGCTGACCTTTGGTAAGAGAAATACCCATAGGTGGCAGATTTGCTTCTGATATTTTTTCACATTTTATTTTTTCAATGGTCATGTTATCATTAGTCAAGCATGAATTCTGAATTTTATCAATATAAATGTTAAGTGTTAGAACCTGATGAAATGTGCTTACGATGAACTGAGAATTTAAAAAAAAAAAAAAATTAAACACGTATAAACCTGTATACGTTGATGTGTTAAGAAATGGGTTTAAGAGTGCAAATGCTTGATATTGGAATGGTATTATGACATACATGATGGTCTATGTGGCTCCTATGTTTATCAGAACAATAGTTTAGTGCTAGGATTGTTTATATTTTAATATTTGTAGTAACTTGTCTGGGGGTCATGTTGTCTGATTACTTTTATTACCGGGTATGTTCATATGCCACAGTGTCTACTAGCGTCCAGATTAAGGTCATATATGGATATATAATCGCTAAAAACTATTTGCAAATGCGTTCAAACCATGCTGAGTGACAAAACCAAGAGACAAATAAACTTTACAAAATTCTTCTTTACAAAAGTTACCTTGCATTTTTCCCTCAAAAGCAAGTCGAAATGTGTCCATAGTTTTATAACCGATCTAGAGATGGCGCCACGCAACAGAACGCTGTCTTTTTCCCCGGGGTCTTCAAGATTGCTCTGGCAGCCTCATTATTATACCAGTGCAGGTCTCAGTGATGCAAAATTATTCTTAGGTCCACCGACAGATGGCGGCTGGTGATTTCAAAGTCGTTTTGTATTTCATCAATGTAATGTTGTTATTTTCAATGAAATCATACCTTTCTTGTGCATCATAACGTAATAGTTAATTGAATAACAAGAGGATAAGCATGTGACAGTTTTAAAATACACACCATTTTACTGTTATTAACACCTGAGCGATTTGGTATACGGAGGGTGATCTCACGGTTACTGCATGGAACAAAAAAAAAGGTTTTATCCGTATTTGAGGTTAATTTTAGAGGAGGGTTGACGAAAATTACCCAGAGGATGTAGGTTTATAGAGCGGTCCCTCCTCCAGCCAATAGTGATTACACTTATAGATTTTCCATGTGTCAGCAGAGAGAGGGGGTCAACAACTGCAATAATTGGATCGTTTCATTTTGATAATATAAATACGATGCGTTGTGTTAATATCCAGATTTTGCTTGAGGTATATATGTAAGCTACCACACAATACGGCATGTTTTTAATTTAAATAAAATAAATTTTAGTTTTAAGGACTGAGGCTGAACTGAATTGACATGACACACATAATATATTTCCTTTAAAATATGATATGGATTACAGATTACATTTAACGATGAACAATTTTAAATATTAGATTTTCAAAGTTATTTGGGTGCAGGAAATTGCTTCCATTTTTGTACATGCACAACCTTAACTGATCTTACCTAGAGGTTCTTTTAAGGTGCTGCAGCTTCCTATAAGAAGATGTACCCCGGGTGTCACGCTGGGACAGCCTGCCTGGGTTTAAACAAATTCACCCAGACTCAACCAACAGATACCGTGATTACCGTGCATCCTGTCATTTCCAGTCCTCTATGCAGTGACGTGTCCTGATAGGTCCATTTCTCTCTCTCTCTCTCTCTCTCTCTCTCTCTCTCTCTCTCTCTCTCTCTCTCTCTCTCTCTCTCACTCTCTTATTCCTCTCTTTATTCCCATGTGTTAACATCATGTGGGGCCCACAAAAAATTCAAACACATTCAACACGGACATCCATTCACACAAACCCAGTGGCGTCAATTTATCTTTATTATTATTATTTTTTTTGGGGGGGGGGGCGTCGGTGTCGGAGGGTAATGAAATATGGGACTCTTTTTATACATACAAATCATCACACACACACAATCGCACACAAACCTTTTATTGTCAGTTTGCCACATTTAAAATATATACTAATCAGGTACAAGGTTTTAATAATAAGGTACTATGTTTCAAGTATATGTTAATTCCAAACCAGGTTTAGATATTTAATATATAGTAAATTCAGAAATGGAACAAAAGTCTATAATTCTAATTCTAATTTTCAAAACAAATCTAACATTTCATTTATAATTTTTAAATATTATTATCTCAATACCAGCGGGAGGGGGATGGTTACCTTTACTAAACTTAAGGGGTATATGTACCCTTGTATTGAAGCCCCTGAACAAACCACAGTATAGCATATGGCGTTTTGCAACTATAGTAGATGTGGGTAGTCTCACTTCGTAGTACGACCTAACACGCCAACAGGCAGCTCCAATCGGACATGGACTCCTCGATGGCTCTCTACAGCTCGGCCCTGATGCACAAGACACTCTTCGGTGGTCTTCTGGTGTAAAACTGGGGGGTCCTATTACGGGTCCCGGTCCCATGGGCAAGTCATTCAATCTGTTCCTACTACATTCCTCCCCTTTTTGTGAGAGGTGAGCCCATCTTCCAAAAGAATAGACTGAGGCGACTAAATCCCAAGACTATGGATATTGAATGTTAGTGGCTAACAACTGGACAAAGTAATCAAACTGGACTGTACACTGAACACTGAACACTAAAATTACCCTGTCGACCTAAGGTCTAAATTACTCTGGCTTGGAACAACATGACCTATCTAGTAATGCCCTAAGGGACAATCAGCTGTACAAAGTCGGAAGGGTCACCGAGGCTTGCCCCGCAGACATTGGCAACGCATCCGTTGTACACTGTACAGATACTAAACTTAGAAAGTGTAAACTGTCTCAACCAAACCTTGCCCTACAGGTAATAACAAGTGAACTACGAAAAGAACCATAAACGAAGAGAGCTATTCCCACTAAAGTACAACTGATAAGGGGGACTAGCTGTACGAATACTCTCAGAGGACTCACAACTGGGAACAAATCTGTCCTCCCCAGGACTCCCCAAAACGCCATATGCTAAACTGTGGTTTGTTCAGGGGCTTCAATACAGGGGTACATATACCCCTTAAGTTTTAGTAAAGGTAACCATCCCCCTCCCGCTGGTATTGAGATAATAATATTTAAAAATTATAAATGAAATGTTAGATTTTTTTAGAAAATTAGAATTAGAGGCGTGCCAAGGTCTTATCTCTTCCTAGGTGCCCAGCGGTAGGGCAGTCATGGCAAAGTTCAAGGATTTCCTGTTTTAAACCCTCAGGGACCACCAACAAGGGGTGCGCCCCATCATCGCCTTCCTACATATAATGGAGGACACCGCCCCTCAACTGCAATTGGGACCTACATGCCCACAAAGATTTAACTGCAGGACTAGTGAGGAGCAGTTCTGCCTGCTTCGGCTCTCCATTGTCCAACCACAATACCAAGGGTTTTAGGTCCGGGTCAGCATCCTGCATCTCTATCAGCTGATTAGAAGAGTGAGCCTCCAGCCAATTAGACGTCTGGTCCGGGATGGTTTCTGTGTCGGACACTTCACTGCCTGAATCAGTGGCTGTAGGGCATCCAGATGCATCTGAGTAACCGTCAATTTCTCTCACATCTCCAGGTTCTTCTTCACCGGCTGTATCTCCGGCTGTAACCCCGAGTTCACATGTCCTGACTGCCAAAGGAACCACATCATCTACATCTTCTGTGAATCGGATCCACTTTTCACTTGCTCTCTGGCAGTGCTGACACCCCTTACAAGGGAGGTCTTGGGTAAGAGCTCCTGCACTGTAGCATTCACATGGCGGTGCTGGAATTCTGGAAAGGCCGTCCGCGTTGCAATGCTTATTGCCTGCCCGGTGCACGATCTTAAAGTCATAATTAACAAGCTCCTCTAGCCAACGGGCTAGCTGGCCCTCCACATGCCGAAAACGCATAAGCCAGGCCAGACAATTGTGGTCAGACTTTACCACAAATGGTCTCCCCAAGAGATGGTGCCTGTAATGTCGACAAAACCGTATTACTGCCAGCAGTTCCTTTCGGGTGGTACAGTAGCGTCTCTGCTCCTTGGTCAGAGTAAAGCTCGCATAGGAGATGGTACGCTCCTCGCCGTTCTGCAACTGCGAGAGCTCAGCCCCTATTGCGTAGTCGGAGGCGTCGCAATCTAAAACGAAGGTTCCTTCCTTTGAAGGCAGTGCTAAACACGGGGCTGAAGTCAACCGCTCCTTGAGTGCTTCGAATGCATCCTGGTGCTGTTCAGACCATACGAAAATGGATTTGGGTTTCACCAGCTCATACAAACATGCAGTAATTCCCGCATAGCCTTGGATGTGTGCGCGATGATAATTGCAGAATCCCAGGAAGGATTCGAGTTCTTTCCTTGTGACAGGGACAGGCCAACTCCTGATTATGTCCGTTTTCGCGTCTGTGATCTTGACGCCTTCGTAGCTAACGGTCCGCCCTAAGAATTCTACTTCAGATCTCAGGAACTCACACTTTCTTGGCCTGAGTTTCAGGTTGTGTTCGCAGACGTTCGAATACTTTCTCCAAACTGGCCAAGTGTTGGTCAAATGAAGTACCGAGGACGATTATGTCATCGATGTACACGATGACTTCGGACCATGTGAGCCCCCTCAGCACGTGATTCATGGCACGCTGAAAGGTCGCTGGTGCATTACAGAGGCCGAAAGCTAAACGGTTGTGTTCAAACAACCCGTACTTTGTTATGAATGCTGTTTTCCTTTTTGCCTCTTCTTCCAACTCTATCTGATAGTAGCCGGAGGCTAAGTCCAGAGTGGAGAAATAGACAGTGCCAGCCAGGGTATCCAAGCAATCTTCGATTAGGGGGAGGGGGTAGGTGTTCTTAACTGTCCTTTCGTTCAGGGCTCTAAAATCTATGCACCATCTCATCCCTCCGTCCTTCTTCCTTACCAACACCGGTGCTGAGGCCCACTCCGAACTAGAATGGCGAATAACCCCTGCTGCTTGGAGTTTCTCTAGGTGGCTCCTCTCTTCCTGTTCGAAACTGATTGGAACTCTCCTCATACGTTGGTGGACTGGCGCGTGGCCTTTTGTATCCAGGTTGAGGCGAACTTAGACAAGCAACCTAGATCCAGGTCATGCTTAGCAAAAACGTCCTGGTACGTTAGCAAGAGCTTCTCTAACTGTGTGGCCTGATCCTTTGATGCTGTTCCCTGACCTGACTGAAAATTTCTTTCAGATGGTCTGGTACCACTCTGCCCTCTGTATTCTCCTTTAACTGGTCCCCTGCAATTCCAGACACACGTCTGACAGTGGGCACTGGCATTGGTGGAACCGGCACAGCGCCCCCTGTCGGAGCACTGTTATAGTCCGCATACTTCATACTAAGGGATGTAAGGATCCCTTCTACTCCTGTCGCCACGCCCACAGGTTGATTTGGGCGAAGCGTGATACACCTATTGGAACTATTGCAAACTTCTATGCGCCCACAACCCCTAGTGAGCATCTTGGGGGACCATAGTTCCGCCTGGCTAAACTTGGGTTCAACTAAGTAGTCGCAATTTTCAACTCTACAGCTAAGGACTCTTATAGGGATGGTGCTCACCGCATTGGGTTGCAGCACCCTCCGCGCTGCAGTGACTACTGAACATCCACAGATATCGTTATCTGGACTTGTCCGGATTGAAGCCTGTACTACCTCTCCCGGTAAGCTTACGGTTTTGTTTTCTAAATTAACCGTACTCTTTTGTGCCAGTAGAAAGTCTAGACCAAGAAGCACTGAATCTGATATTTTGGCTATGTACATTGGCCAATGGTACGCTTTCTTACCGAACTGGATAGTTGTGTCAGGGGCGCGCTCTGCTGTTAGCGCCGAATCATCCCCGCCAATCCCTTTCAGGGTGGCTGTGCCTGTGCATACAGGCTTCTCGGGTAGACTATCATAAAAGCTGAGGCTGATCACAGTGATTTGAGACGCACTGTCGATCACAGCCTGGGTGTCAACCCCGTTTATTTTAACTGGGGCTACTAACGTAAGTCCTTGAGATTGGCATACTTTAACTTCTGCTTCACAGAAACGTTCCTGAGTACCTGAACTGACAGAGGAGTCCTCCCGTTGAAGGGGGGACTTACCTTGCTCCGCCCCACCTAGCGGGGTCGATAAGTGCTGACGACTGGCCTCGTCAGCCTCTGTTTCTTGTAAATGGCCTTCTGATAACTGGGTTGCGTCTAGGCCGTTAACGCAACCCTTGGCCTTTTAAACCCTGTTCTGGTTCCTTATGGGCAGGATTGCCCTCACTATTTGGACATTGTTTCTGAAAATGTCCCCGCTGATTGCATTTGTAGCAATGGGTTGGGGCCCACCCGTCTTACCCGAAAGACGAATCTTGCCTTCCCGGTAAAGACGCTCCCAAAAGGGTAACGCTAGACCAGTAGCATGAGCCAAATTAGGTAGGCCAAAATCAGGGGTTGACTCACGCAACCGAACAATGTGGAGGATAGTGGCTGGGGACAGCATATCTGTGAAATAGGTGACCAATTGGGACACCGAAGCAGAACTGACATCAATAGAATTTTAAAACTGAGCCATGGTGCCAGTTGTAACAAGGGACAGGGAAAGTCGCCTGTTGGACAGGTAGCCAAATGCACGCAAGGAATTTCAATGGTTAGTAAAACAAGCAATGCAAGCCAAATAGTTATGCGCAAACGTTAGCAAAAAGCAATGCCAGTCTCACAGCCAACAACAAAGATAATAGGGGCTCACCAACATGAACAAGTAAGCCAGCAAAGTGCATGCACAGGGTCCAGATCTATACACTTTAAAGAGGAATATGAAAAATAACACAAAAAGTATCGGGACCTAGTATTCTAAAGGTACCTGTCCAGTCTATAACAGACTATAAAAGAACTTGGTGGAAGCACAATGCAATAACAGAAATATGGGGTTACCTCATGCTCCCTGCTTACCCACCTTCTACTACTGACGGCTTAAAAAAAATTGTCAGCAAACAACCTTGACCTTACCTGCACTTTTAAAAAATACAAGATAAGCCTCAGTACCGGCAGACTGTGAACTACAAAAGGGGCTAATACTACAGTAATAGCATAGTAATAGTAATAAACTCGTACAAACTCCGATCCTAACAAGGTATATAAAGGAAAATTGTCTGTAACCACAGAAATTGCAGCTAATCAAGGGGGCAGAGAAGAATATGAAATATTCTAGGGCAATACTCAAAGAAATACGTGACAAAAAATCGTTCAGAGTTAAGAATTTCGGGGATCTTGACCAGAAACACGGGGTCACGTGATCACAGCTCTGATCCAGACGATATGGAGAAGACCGAAATTCGACTATTGCAAGCACTAAGACTATTGACAGCTCTATCCAGTACAATAACAGGCAAGAACAACTTAATTGTCCAGTTAAGAAAACAAAAGACAACGTTGTACGAAAGCTTGTCTCGACTGCTGAAGTCAGCAAAGTTTTTGACTAGCGCGCCAAGCAAAATGGCGGCTCCTTGCCGAGCTAAGATCTAGATACAACGACTACCGACTATCTAAGAGGTAAAACCGGGGCTAAATCCGCTCCAAATCATCCTTCGTCGCCATTATAGTAGATGTGGGTAGTCTCACCTCGTAGTACGACCTCAAACACGCCAGCAGGCAGCTCCAATCGGACATGGACTCCTCGATGGCTCTCTACAGCTCGGCCCTGATGCACACGACACTCTTCGGTGGTCTTCTGGTGTAAAACTGGGGGGTCCTATTACGGGTCCCGGTCCCATGGGCAAGTCATTCAATCTGTTCCTACTACACAACTATTGACATTTCAGCTTCCGCACATGCATTTGCAATCAACCACGTTCGGTCACGTTTTTCTGTTGTAACAGTTAGTAGATAACAAGGCCATCCATTCCTAACAGCGAAGTAATAAGAACCTTTCTTGGCAGGGATTGACTACAGTTCATTAATTTGTTTACAGTATAAGCTAGAAGTCATACAAATTCTACACATCAGGCAGGTGACTGTCTTTTACTTTAAAACTCCGGGGGAAAGTCCGGCACAGAATAATTTTCTCAACTTAATGAAGATCTGTTATGGTATATTTCTACAAATGTTCCACAACATTCATGACACAGCTTTCATGATACAAGGATAAACCTGTGTTTGTCAGTTAATCAAAATACTTTGTATGAGGCCGGACAGTGACTTGAATCTGGGACACTTTATTAAATGTAGTCATCCGATAATAAAAGATTTAGATGAGAAAATTAAATTTCATTCATTAATTCACCGTCTGGAAAAAAATTAGATGTTTAGTTTCATTATTTTGTGGTGCGGTCATCCCTCTTCTTAAATATCTTAAATGTAATATCTAAAATATATCCATTTAAGTTCGTAAATATGAATACGTTGTAGGTAAGTGACAATTTTTAAAGACTGGCAGCTTGTGTTAATTTTACTAGGACGCCAATGTTAATTGTCTGAAAAAAGGCGTACAAAGACCACCATATAATCCGATGGAAAATATTTGTATTCAGCAAGCTGTAATACTCAGAAGGTCTGTAATTCAAGTTGGCAAATAGCTTGGTTTTATCCGGCTTTCTCAGAATAATTGTTGGTTTCTGTCATGTTAAAACTTTCAAAAATGAACCATAAATATTTGTGATTTGGTAAACGAATGGTCGGATGGAGGAAATGGGTGTAAAGACGAACGATAAAGGTCCATCGCTGATGCGCAGCCGAGGGAAAGTCAGTTGCGGAAATGCAGAAAGGTATAATAAGTCACATGTTAGTTTTTTTTAAATAAAACCACCTGTTATTTAATTAGCTGCAAACATCCGTAACAACAGTCGCACCCTGGGTCAGACAAAAGTCATGTCATGTATCCTCTTTTAACTTTAAACAACTTTGCTGAAAAGCAGACTTTTATATATAATATCACTTTCATAAATTGCGTACAAGAATAATATTGTTCTATATACCAATTTTCCTAAAAAACAAGATTTTTCAGTAACCTTGACATCCAACCAAACAGTAACGCGTATCGCCTATATTCACATTTTATATAACATCAGAATATAATTGTTGATCCGAGAAGTTATTCTATTTCCATGTTAATATAAAATATTAAAATAACCTCATTCAGCGACGATTTGTGTTAGATATCACCAATGTATGCAGTACATATAGCACCCAAAGACAACTGCTTTTTGAACACGTGTGCACGCAATAGTATGTCATGCCAGCTGAAGTTTTTCAACAGGACTCCTGTTATGTGTACATCTTTAAGTATATATATATATATATATATATATATATAAATATATATATATATATATATATATATTTATATATATATATATATATATATATATATATATATATATATATATATATATATATAGACATCTTACCAAATGATTCTTGGTTTAAAATTGGCTTGTTACTGCTTTTAAATGAAGATATCGAATAAAGAAAAAGAGAGATTTAGATTTCATGTTTACAGATGCTTAATTTTTGATGATTTGTGAAAAATATTATTAAGAAGATGGTGTTATCCACTGAAATAACGTTCTGAGAAAATGGCCAAATACGTTTTCGGAAGAACAATTTTTGTCCCTGCTTAATTACTGAAATTTGAATGCAAGTAAAGCTGTATAACATGAATCCATTATTCAATCCAACTTGGTTCCCTCCCTCTTGAATTACGCTTGACCATTTCGTCTGTGTAAAAAGTAAATTTTATCCAAAATTTCAAGTCGGTAACTCTCAAACTATTATTATATCAAATAGTAACTGTTGTTGGGGATGGCGACTATTGCACTATTTCACCTTTTTCCATATTCATGCAAATAAAACGACCATTTAATACAACGCAGACAAAACTTGTCTTAAGGATTTAAGATCATGCACAGTCTTAATGTTTAGGCCACACACAAAAAAAAGATATCGTTTTATGGACTCTGGGAATGAAAAATGATTTAAATTTTTTTTCAACCGTCAAGACACAATACGAGGAATGTTGCCATCGTGTATACAAAATACAAACATTTGCTCCAGTTTTTGAAATGGTATATATGTTCAAAACAAACTTAGTTTATTTTCTTTACCTTTACGGATTCTTTTAGAAAATATGTATCATATTAAACATTACAAAAAGACTTGGCCTTCATTTGCAAAAAAAAAAAATAAATAATTAAAAATGATCCAAGAGAAATGGGAGCGGCAAACCCGTAGAACAATATTTTTTGTATGGCCTAACCTATTCATATTTTTTCGCATACACACACGATTAAAACTATAATATCCTGTGAGCCCTCTACGAGCCACAGGACTAATGTACTGTAGAACGCCTTATTTATCAGCCCTGTCTTAAGATTTAAACTGTAGTATTTAAAAATAAACATCGATAACACCTGTTTAAAATATGGTCATCATTTTATGTAAACATATATGGGGATCGGGCTTTAAAATAAGTGTTAAATCAAACGCCCGCAACTGTGGTGACAGTCCTTTTTTCTGTGTAAAGCATACATTTTAATAATATTTCGTGCAGTAAAATGCGCAATAAAAAGCATGATTAATATAACATTTAAAACTTCACTTCAGTTATGAGATTTGCGTATATAAGTATCACCAGCGTGCTAAAACACATTTAAACAACAAGTGATGATAGAACCAATATAACCACAGAATCTGGTAGTGGTTTGATGAAATCATACAGACACCTCAGTCCTTAGGCCTTAGGCTTTTACCGATAGAAATGCATGTTATTATCATGCAAACCAGTAAATTACATTGTGCCGCAAGCACAAATACCATTTCATAGATCTGTTATGGCAGTTTTACTTT